>CM038464.1:110488871-111755186 GCA_021464415.1 Lonicera japonica
TGTTAGGGACTAGTAAGTACCTGCTTTCATCCTACTGTAAAGCATATTATAGATAATAATACTCATCCATGGTGGGTTTTGTTCTTCTCTACAATCACCTCTCCATCAAAACATACCCATATTTGTCAGATTTTTTGGAGCGGCAACCGAGTTTCATAGATGCTTGCACCCAAAATGACTAGCCCAAGCTGATAAGTTAAAAGACAATTTCATTACTCTCCATACATGGGAAATGGGTTGCTCCAACCTACACCCCCCAACGACCCTGAGTGATAAAAACTCTAGCTAGGTCGGCTTTAATACCATATGTAAAACTACACTCTCCCAAAATGGCTAGCCCAGTTCATTGAACCAGCTTATAAGTCCAGGACCATCCCATTATACTACGGACATAGGTGTGGGTGAACATGTCCTCAAATGAACAATCATTTTCTGTATGTGGCACTTTCAAAAACGATACGATCACACAATACAAAACAAAACAACTTTGGCAGGAAATAAATTCTAGAAATCATATGTCTTGCCGTGTTCGTGTCCTATGTTTCTCATTGTGTTGGGTGGTGTCAAGCCTAAACACCACCCCGAAAACAACATGAAATGCCATGCATATTTCTCATTGATCAATTTCCCATGCACAAAGGTTAACCGCATACAGCCTTGCCATTGCATTACTACACACATATAAGTGCTATCATCGACAATTAACTTACATCAAGATGTAGGTCATTGTGGAGGCATTGGAAATAGCAAATTCATCTAATCTCTTCTAAAATCAAGTTTTTCTTGCGGATACTGAATTCCAGAATTTGTGTCACCCATTTGTTTAAGCGTGTCTACTAAGTCAACTCTTTAGTGAACCCGATAAACCCTAAACCATTAGATGATAATTTTTTTGTTGATTCATGCGGTGTTATTTTGTCGGGTCTAATAATGAGCAGAATCATAATCAATAAATTAAGCCTAGCATCCAGCTGCCAATGCCACAATCAGTCAGGGAGGGGGGAAAATGGCAACTAAAAGATAAATTCTTGGATTTTTTAAATCAAAATCATAAATATATTATATAGTGGTGCAGGATTCGGCTAATTACCTTTGTACTAGTTTTGAAAATCCAATTGCAGCTGAATCATATCCCAAAACTGCACAATTTGCTTCACTAAAAAAATTCAACTGAAAAAAAAAATGGTGGGATGCCGTGGGGTGAATAGTGCCACACCAAATATGGTGTGACACTATTCATTGCATCAAATTTGGTGTGGTGTTTGGTGCATGGTTGGAGTGATTTGGTGTAGAAATTACACCAAATTTGGTGTTTTGGTATAACCTTGGAGTTGCTCTAAGATGGTTATTTCTTCAAGGTAAACATTCCACCGATGACCGATTACACAAAACCAATCTGGTAAATAACTTAATTTCAAAATGCATTTTAAATACGTAACTAACAACATACACGTACATTATCTTAAAAAAATAAACAAATTTACACATGAGACGAGTACGCACGAACGTAAAAAAATCGGCGGTCGAGAACTTGAAGTGACAATTCCAAGCTCTCTCGTCGATCGATCGATCAGTAATCCAAAAACGCATATATAGTAGTGGATACATAACCCCACAAGCGCATGGTGACCAGAACAATTAACATGATCACCGCCCACACAGCATCACCACCACAAGCCAATTTCCCCAATTTAACTCTACCACTAACACCATCGATAGCATCAGAAACACGCACCCCAGCACCGAACCTATAGCCGTCCCTACCATCCCAAAGGTGAGAACTCTGCAATTAATCTGTGCTTTACTAAAAATTCAAGTATGAAAGAAGTTCCACATTTTATATAGACATGTCAAACACATTTTAATCAAGAGAGAGAGAGAGAGAATGTAAAAGGAATGTCTATTGATGCTCTAGAAGTACTTGTTAACAACTAAACATGTTTTAAAATATGGCCGATATGAATATTTATTGATCTTTGTACACATTGATAAATGATACATATCTATTATTAATATGCAATGTATTTAATAAGTAACATTATTATTGTTAGTGATTTGTTGTATTTTTAGAAATGGATTTTATTGACTCGTTGTATTTTATGAATGAATGTATAAGAAGGGCCATGGTGGGACTGATTTGCCGTGCGGCTAAGAATAGATATATTTTCGTTAGGGAGGGAGTTGCACTCAGCGTGGTGGTGTGGTGCGATTATTATTAGACCATTTGCCCTCTTTGTCAAAAAAATAAATGTAGAATTACTTCTGTATTTAATTTAATAAAGCCAAGTATGAAAGAAGTTCCACTAAAAATTCACGTACCTAATAGACAAGAGATAGTGTGCAGAACGCGATATGCCCCACCCCAAAATGCACTAGTGAGACGAGAAGAGATGAGTGGTGCTGTCATTCTCTAAGTTAAATCATCACTCCACTTCTCTATCTTCCTTTGACTCGTTTCTTTCTTTCTAATTTTACCTTCATGAACATTTTAAATTGAAACCCTCAAATTCTAAATTCACATTCACATGATACAAAGATAAATAATAGTAATAATATTTTATTGATATTAGGAACAAATCAAAGATATCTCTTATTGGAATAGGAAAAAGAATTCCACTCACCCGGCCATCCGAATAGCAAAATCCACACCTACTTCCAAGTGTCCAAACAAATAGCCAATGTTGTTAGGTATTTTTACACATTACCTTTCCCTTAAAAAAAACCCTTAATTTCATCCTGATCCCCAAATACTCATTCCCTTCCAAATTAAGTGCTTGATTGGTTCAAGTTTTTTTTCTTCCTGAAACCCAAAATGGTAAATTTCACATGGAAAGTTCGAACTCCATCAACTTATGACTTCTTGACATGAACTACAAGAGACTTCTAGTGTGGATTTACCATTTTAGAATTCCAGGAACAAACCAAACGAGCACTAAGAGTCATTATTTAACTGTCAAATGTTCTTATCAATGACGAAGAATACAAAGTTCAGTATTATGAAACTTCATGTACTGAAATTGGCCCCAAAAAAAGCGAGGCTCTGCATTTAGGATTTCCCAAAAAAGGAAACACAATCTTCGGTATTGACAACTTCAAATGTTTCATCTGTTTCTTCTTTATCTCGCGTTTTGCTTCTATCACGACTATAACCACTTCTTTGGGCTCATTCTTTTAAGCGTCAACCATTTTATCAGCAAGGGCAATGATTCTTTAACCCTTCGAGCGAGTAGGACTGATCATTCTGATATATTCGAGCCAAAAAAATAAAAGTAATACTCCATCCTTTTTGGGACGTTCCATGTTAAGAGTCATGTTCAGTTTTTGGCACACAACTAATGCATCAAAACTCACCATTGTAAATAAGCTTTTATTCTTTTACAATGATTACATTAAACTTAATGGTTTTTTTTTTAAAGAAAAAATCTATGAGAGTTCGGATAGGGTATATTTTTATTGATATAAAATAGAGAACAATGATAAACTTTCTTTTATGGAGGAGAAACACGCTTACATCATGAGAAGAACGAAATAATTTTAATTAGGAGTACAAATAGCAATAAAGCCTTATCTAAATAAAACAACTTGGCAAACCTTTTGGAATTTGAATCTTGGAGATAGCAATGTTACTAGTCACATAAGGCACATGCACATGTTCACAACAGTAAATTGAATTACACACGCATAAACATCCTCATGCTACAAAAGATAAGCATGTAGTATAAATTACAGAAAAAGCAAGCAGTATATACAGAGCAGTCTTGAACAAATGATCAAATAATTGGAATTTTTGCTTAGCATTCATATCTGCGGTCACAAAACATGGCAGATTAATCGAAAGAATGGAGAAAGTTTTTGCAGTATGTTCGGCATTGGTCTCATTACTGGGACATATAACGCATGCTTGAGGGTCACGTATTGTGAAATTATCTGAAGCCTCAGTTGTACTACTACTACTGTCAAATCATACACTAGGACCTGCATTATATATAGTACATTATCACCCTATAGTACGAATACCCACGATACCATTTCATTCCAATGGCGAGCATTGTAATTACATGTTTCGATAAGACCGTTCTCCATAGTACTTTTTTTATAAAAAGAAAATATAAAATTTCACGGAGGGTACACTCGTGGGCAAGCGTGTTCCACTTATGTCACTAAGCTCACAAACAAATCCATGTGTCAATAAAACGTCTTGTACAACCTACGGTTACTTTTTATTTTCAACCTGATGGCTCAACCAATGGATAGCTGTGAAAGAGGCCAGTGTCCACTGTGGCACTTTTGAAGTTACATGCAAACTCCTATCTACCCATTTCATGACTCCCCGAATGTATATATATATGGATATATTTCCATTCTCTCCTACTCAAACTCAGCAAAAAGGAAGTGGTACTAAAAATCCAAGAAAAAAGGAAAGAGTCATAAGAAATATTTAACCATGAGCTCAACTGTTATAGATATTCCAATTAAGGAAGGTGAGATTGATCTCAACAAAAAGAAGAAAATTCAGTTTCCTCTTCTTTTTAATGCTGCTTCTTTAATAGAAAAGACTTGTAAGGACTACGATACGAGGAAAGTGATGCATAGTATCAAAGTTGGTATAGCCTTGGTTTTGGTTTCACTTCTTTACCTCCTTGATCCACTCTTCAAGAAAGTCGGGGAAAATGCCATGTGGGCTATCATGACCGTCGTGGTTGTCTTCGAGTTCTATGCAGGTTTGTCATTACATCTGTTTATTGTCATATTAACTCTGTTTCACTCCTAAAATGAGTTTAATATTGATTCATTTTCATGATTGGTATCAGGTGCTACTCTAAGCAAGGGCTTAAATCGGGGAATTGGGACCATAGTAGGTGGTGGATTGGGATGTTTGGTTGCAATTATAGCTGACGAAGTAGGAAGAATTGGCAATGCCATTGCTGTCGGCACTTCTGTATTTATCTTTGGTAAGCCTTCCTTTAATTAGACATCTGATGCTTAGTTTAATTATTAACTGAACATAATAATTATGTTATACCATAATGAACAGGTGCTGCTGCCACATACTTTAGAATGGTTCCAAAAATTAAAAGGAGATACGACTATGGGGTGATGATTTTCATCCTTACCTTTAATCTTGTTGTGGTATCCGGTGTTCGTGCTGATAAAGTAATGGAATTAGCCCGTGAGCGTCTATCAACCATTGGGATGGGATTCGCTGTCTGTATATTCACCAGCTTACTCATCTTTCCCATATGGGCCAGTGATGAACTTCATAACTCGACTGCCAACAAGTTCGAAAAACTCGCATGCTGTATTGAAGGTAAGTTAATTACCATAACAATACGCAAAATAAATTATCACAGAAATTCCAGTCTCGTATTATGAGCCTTGCATGAAATGAAAAAATAACAGATATATCCATAATCTTAAAAATAAAAAACCACGATGTTTAGATTCACAATGATAATATATGTGACTAATGTGCAGGATGCTTTGAGAATTACTTCAGAATATGTAGCGAAAAAGATAGCCAGCCAAGTGTAAATGACAACAGTTGCAAGTCAGTGTTACAATCGAAGTCAAATGAAGAATCACTGGTATATTCCTTATTCCTGTCAAACTGGCTTTTCATAAGCTAAATGATTATAAAGGTCCCAGAAGTACCAGGAAAATTAGCTGAATACAATCCGTGTTCCTTATTTACTCCCTTTTAATTATATATTCCCTTTTCGGTTTACAGTGAAAATATTTCTATCCTTAAAGACCTATATCTGTATATTTCAGGCAAATTTTGCAAGGTGGGAACCATGGCATGGAAAATTCAGGTTATCTCATCCTTGGGAAAAATATCTACAGATGGGAGAGGTTCTTAGAGAGCTTGCTGCAACCATTCTTTCACTAAAAGGGTGTGTTCAATCCCCTAGACAGGTATGAAATATCATCTCCATGTCTTTATATGTTTGACATTTTATCTTGTGCTGTCCATACATTAAATGGCTTAATATATCAAATTTGTGTGTTTTCAGCCATCATCGGTAATAAGACTGAAAATCAAGGAACCATGTGAAATTGTTGGGTTAACACTAGTGTGGACTCTGAGAGAGCTTGGAGAGAACATCACGAAAATGAAAAAGTGCAGGGCTAAGGTCATAATAGCCCCCAAGTTGCAGTCAATGAAACTAGAGCTGAGCCAAGTTACATCGGTGCTCGGATCGCAGGAGAATGGTGACGGACTTGCTATTGCGAGCTTCGTGTTCCTATTGGTTGAGATGGTGGAAAAGGTGGAAGAATTGGCAAAAGAGGTGGAAGAACTAGGAGAAATTGCTGAATTTCAATCTAAATAGTTTGCCCTTCCAAGTTTCGAGCTATCACTGTTGTATACAATTTTTGGCATTGATGAAAATGCATATATGTATGACAAAGTGGTACTCAGTGGAGAAGATCTTACACCCTCCACCGCCGCCCAAAATTTTTTATATATGCATATACTAAATGTAGATGATGCAACATCTCAGACCAAACACAAATATATATATATATATATTATTTATGATATTAATGTGAGTGCACTGCTTTAAGCACTTGTAAAATAACAATAATACATGAATGCCTGAAATCAAAAAATTTATGCTCATTAAAGTATATCATTACATAACCAGTGTTGAAATTTCAAATGGCGAGGTGCTAAACATTTTTTAGCATAAGTTATGACCGAGCAAAGGATCATTTGTTTGTGGTACTAGATCAGAAAATTGTATAGTGTGCTATAACTTAGCAACTTTATTTTGTAATTAAAGACTACGTAACTTCAAGTATTTCTACATATTTTTCTATTTAGTTTCTTAAAGAATTAACCTACATTTGCAAATTAGTTAAGAAAAAAAAAAGGAAAGAAAGAAAAGAAAAACCCAAGTCCTTGTTACAATTGAAAGGGTGGGTGAGGTGGTGGATTGATGAGCCTCGAAACGGGGTGCTCCAAGTCCGTTTGAGTGCTTCTTACTACTTGAACTAAATCACTCATTTTAAATTTGTACGTTTTTATTATATATCCATTCTTGCAATCAGAAACTAAAAATAGTATAATTCACGCCAAATAATATTATATGGCCCAATTCATAAACATAGGGGCATCAAACATGTTAATAACTGGTCGCCCTCTAAATAAGTCACATTTTTCGACTACCCAAAATCAAGTTATGGAATCATATCTTAATCAGTGATGTATATTTGGCCCACATGCATCAGCCAGATACAACAAACAAACAAAAAGCAGAGGAATTTTCTATACCAGTAATACAACAAGAAGGACAAAAGCTTAGAGGACTTTGTTAAACTGGTGAAGAAACCAATAAAACTGGAGGCCTATGTATACAAAAAACTTCATCTATCAGAGAGGCTAGAAAGAAGAAGAGAGAGAGAGAGAGAGAGAAAATGGGTCTTCTTCCAAAGACGACAGTAACACTGAGAGCACTGCTGATAATTGGATTGTTAGGGCTATTTGGTGTTGCAAGAAGCGATCCAAACACCAACGTGACGAGTGTTCTTTGCAACTCTGGCAGGTACACGAAAGGTGGCCCTTTTACAATTAGCCTAGCCTATGTTATTGCAGATTTAGAGAAGTCTACACCCTCAAGCAGAGGTTATGATTATCACAACATTTCTCCTTACCCCAATGCTTTTGCATATGGTCATGGTGCTTGTAACAAAAATCTTACCAGTTTAGATTGTGGTATCTGCCTTGGTGCTGCTAAAACTGCCATGTTTGGTTCTTGTGATAGCCGGATCGGAGCTCGGTCCGTGCTTTATGATTGTACAATTAGGTATGAACAGTACCCGTTTGATGATTAAATCAATAATAAATTGTTAGAATTGAGTACTAAAATGTGTTTATGCGACCCTAATCTTAACTTCTCCATTTGAATAACAGAATTCAAACTTCAATACTTTTTATACTTGGAATTATAAGTTTTTAACCCTCTACCCATTATTATCTGGAGGGGATATCAGATTCAATTGCCCCTCTGGGTCATTTTTATATTTACAAATGGATTAATTTTTTATTCTTCAATTTTTGTGGAATTCGTCTAAAAAAGTGAGTAGTTAGTAGGCAGTAAATAGCATTTTGATATCAAGACGGAATAACAGAGGAATAGAAATTGATGGGGTTGGCAAATACCTTTGGTATTAATTGTCAATCACCATATTTTTTAATTTTTTTTTCTCTCGAGTAGAAATATCAAATACAGTATCCTGAATGGAGTGTGAAAATATGAGTAAATCAAGGCAATAATAAAGATGTAATACATGAAACAAAGGTTTAGATATAGCTGGCTCTGGAGTATATACCTGATGAATGAAATCGCGAGAGAGAGTTGTAGTCATTGTGTAAGATAAATCAATCGATCTATACATTGATCTCATGAATATAATTAGGCAATAATTCCACTAGAACAACCCTCCAAGTAGTCGTACTTAGCCACATTTTTCTAGGTACTTCCGGCGAGCTGGAGGAGGGCCGGCTGGAATCTCCCGGAAAATTTATGGGGTGAATTCAATTTAGAATAAAAAAAAATTGGACTTTTAAAATTTATGGATAGTCAATTAGGATTTTCTAAATTTTTAGGTATTCAAAACTCCAATGATTTTAATTATTGATGAATCGACTGAGGTAGATTTTAAGAACCATGATATAAATATCAGATCCACTTCAAAATCTTCTATTTTACCAAAAATTCCATGTCTCTCAGTAGAGTTGCTCTCAACCATTTCTTCTCAAAACCTTAACCATAGGTCATTTTGTTGCATTGCCTTGGATACAGAGAAGCCATTTTCATCATCATTAAATTCTGGCATATTTCAAGCCCATCAAATCATCTTCACAACATATTGGCCTTAATCCAGATCCGTAAGAACTAACCAAGCCATCAAAAACTGTACGAAGAGGAACTTTTAGAAAGGGTGAAAATGGGGCGACATTCGGCACAAATAGGTAGGTGGTGGGTATTGGGAGGAAGAACCATCTTGAAAAGCGTGAAGCAGTACTAATGGGCCGGGGTGCTTACGGATGTAAGGCAAGGGGATGCTCTAAAAGAAAAACTAGATACTAATTTTTAAGTTATGTGAAATCATAAACTACAAAATTAATCTATACTATATATAAAAGTACGAATAATTTAAGTGTTTTTTTTTTTTTTGTGAAGATAAATATATTCCTCAATTTTAAACAAAAAAATTTAAAATTTACATTAAATAAAATAATATAATTCCATATATTTTTATATTCGTATTAGTATTTCAAATAAGTTCAAACTCTACTTATTTGTCTAAAATAATTAAACAAAGGTTTTAAGCTAGATTTACATTAAATAAAATGGTATAAAGTGTTTAATCCCATAAATTTTTATATTAGTATTATTATTCCAAATAAATTCAAACTCTACTTTTTATATATTTATACTACATATAAAAGTACAAATAATTGAAGTGTTTTTCTTGATTTTAAACAAAATATTTTAAATTTTTTGTTAAATAAAACAATATAACTCCATATACTTTTATATTAGTATTAATATTCCAAATAAATTCAAACTCTACTCTATTTTACTAAAATAATTAAACAACGATTTTAAACTAAATTTACATTAAATAAAATAGTATAAGATTATAAGTGTATAACTCCATATATTTTTATATTAGTATTAGTATTCCAAATAAATTTAAACTCTATTTTATTTGGCTAAAATAATTAAACAAGTTAGAATTTGTGATTTTAAATGCAAATTTTAAGATTTACATTAAATAAAACAATATAACTCTATATATATTTATATTAGTATTCCAAATAAATTTAAACTCTACTCTATTCTACTAAAATAATTAAACAAATATTTTAAGTTAGATTTACATTAAATAAAATAGTATAAGACTTAAGTGTATTAGTCCATATATTTTTATGGAAAATGATAAGGTACCCTAAGGGCACGTGTTAAAGCTACTACTATAAATGGAAATAATAAAATCTTGTATGAGAATCTGTGTCATATTTAATGCTATGCATGTTAGGAATTAATTATTTCTAAAAATTGGTACTTAACAGGTGCCCTTAGGGCACGTGTTAACATGACTCTATTTTTATATTAGCATTAGTATTCCAAATAAATTTAAATCAAATGAATTTTATGATTGATACTATATTTTGTTTATTTATTATTATTTTATTTCATACTAATTATTCAATTCTTAATATGTACGTATTTATTAATAAATTTAATAATATTTATCGAGCACTAAAACCACGTGCAACGCACGTGCACAAAAAACTAGTGAGAATAAATATCAAGAGGACAACCATAAAAATTAAGACAATGACAATTAGAATAATTATGAACAAAAGATGATTAGAATGAAGACAGTGAGCGATGATATCGAGGTTTGAATTGAGGAGAATACATTTTTATTATGTATCTCATTGTCTTTACAATTTTTTATATTATTTTTATTATATTAATTGTCTCTTGATTTTTTATTATTATTATTATTAAGAAAATCTATGACTTAATAAAATTTACAAAAATACTAAATAATCTATTTTGTATGGATTTAAAACAATTCATAAATTTAGCAGAATTCACGAATTATAAAAAAGCAATCACAATCCTTTAAAATTTGAATTTAATACACCCCCTCACAGGAAGAAAAACTTTTCTAGCAAAGGTAAGCCACCTTAGCTTTCCACCTCATTATTCAAAGCCAATAAAATACTGCTACTTGTCAATATTCTTTAAAAAAAATTTAAAACATAACAATCACACAATACAATTATATATACATCTATATATACCCTCCTCTGTAAGGGTGTTGTCAAAAATCCGAAAATCGAACAATCTGAGCTGATCTGTTGCGATCTAGAATTTTCCAAATCGAAAAAAAAACTAAAACCGATTAATTTGAGTCAGTATGGGTTAAGGGTTTAGGGTAGTCGAATTGGATGAAAAAAATCAAATCTTTAAAAAAAATTTGCTAACTTAAGGTAATTACTTAAGTGGTCTAATTATCTTACAACACGTTGGGGAAAAAAAAGGAAGCTTTCTTACAACATTTATGTTAAAATGACCCAGCCTATGGACTATTTACATTTATAGATAATTTCTTAAAGTAATTATTAAAATAAATACATGTAACATTATATATTTCTTTTGAAGTGCCTTTTGAGTGAATTTATGTTGTTATCATAGAAGTTTCATCAAAATAAAAGTAAATTTAATTAGCTTCCAAATTAGGAGGATTAGTATAGAGTAGGAAACACAAGTTTTGTAGTTCCTTTTAGCGCTTTTTTATTTTTTTTATTTTTAATACAATTTTTAACTAAAGTTTTAACAATACAAAAAAAACGAATGAGATCGAAACCGAATAATTTGGGGATGGTTTGGGTTCTACAAGTACGAAAACCGAATTCAAACCAAACCAAAACCGAATTATGAAATTTGGGGAGGGTTAAGGGTACCCCATTTTCTACCCTGACTGAAACCGAAAATGCCCCTACTCCTCTCTCTCTTTCTATACCTCTCTCATCACCATCACCACCACAACCACCGTGAAATGGTCACCGTCACACCTAATCCACCACTAGCCAAACTCAAACCGGAATACCTCACTCACATCGACGTCAGCAAGCTCTCCCAGTCGAAGCTTTACCGCATTTCCCTTTGCTTCGACTCCGCCTTCGACCTCTGGCGATGTGGTGGTCACCGCCTTCGTCGCCGGAGAAAGCGTCGACTCTCCAAGTGGAGCTCTACCGCCTCTCCCTTTACCGGTGCTCTCTCTGACGTCAGAGGCGGTGACCACTACACTGCCAGAGGTCAAAGGTAGAGTCGAAGCAAGAGCAGAGGGAGTAAGGTATTTCGATTTGAGTCCGGCTGATGGTGGTGGTATTGGCGGTGGTGGATTGGGTGCAACGATGACTATTTCACGGTGGTTATGGTGGTGAAAGAGATATAGAGAGAGAGAGAGAGATGAGCTTATATATATAATTGTATTGTGAGATTGTTATGTTTTAAAAAAAATTAAAGAAGATTGACAAGTGGCAGTATTTTATTGGCTTGGGATAATGAGGTGAAAAGCTGAGGTGGCATACCTGTGCGAAGAAAGTTTTTCTCCCTCAGATGGCACATCAAATAAAACTACTAGATAAGATGTGAAAATACCATATTAAAATAATCCCGCCATTATTTTGTGGGATAGTCTATCAAGTCAGTACGTTCAGGCCCGTTTAATTGCACGTATTATCTATTTTCATAAATTGATTAATTGTAAATTTGTTAATTTTAAATTGGCTTATTTTCTATTTATACGCGTTTGGAAAATCTAACTAGAAATACGAATAATATGAATGGACTAATTGCATTTGGCAATTAAAATTTGAATGGGATATAATCTTTTTAATCTGAAGCACTTTAAAATTTTCTAATAGTATTTATGTATCCACATTCAAACATAATTATTTTAAGAGGCTCAACCTAACATGTTTGATTAATTCATGATAAAACATACAATTAAAAAACACATATAACACAATGATTATAAAATAATACTATATAATCCAACCTATCTAAACATATAAAATAGACAAACTCGATTACTTGAGAAAATCATTCCATGTATTATTTGTAATGGAATCCAGAAATGCTTTGCCTTTTGGAAGCTGTTTTTTGACTCGATATTTGTACAACTTTTTGAGGTTGGTCTTCTAACTGAACGCCAATGTTCTATTTTGAACATGGTGAAATACGTTTTTAAATGTTGAGTGACGATGGTTAATCAAGACACACACCTAAGAGCAATACATACTAAAAAGAATACTAATAGTAATTCTAGTTCGAAAAAAATGAATAACTGAAACTAAATAACACAACACTCAATAGCAAAGTATAATAACCCCAAAAGAATAAAACTGGGAATAGATGAAAGAAATTAGAAAAATGAATGAATCACTATAGGCTCATAATTATTTATTTAAAAAAAAGGAGTTAGATTCTAGGGCAAACAAACACATAAAAAAGGAGAACCTACAAATATTTTCTCAAATAGATAAAAACCAGCTTTGGAAAACACCAAATCCACACTCAAATTAATAAAGGGCTTTTTTTTAAAAAGAACAAATGTCACATTCTGTTTCTATTAAAAGACATTCATTTGAATTAATTAGTTTAAAGGACAACTTTTTAATTAAGGACAAAATATTAATAACTATATTATTTCAATTAATTAAGTTGAATTCTAATACTACCCTTTTTAAAGATAAATACAAGAAAATAAATATACAATTAAATTCAGAATTAAATCAATGAAATTAAATTTAAACCAATTCAAACATATCACAAGAAATTCAAACAAGAAGATAAACACAAGAATTATTCAAAAAAAAGTTGAAGGATATAAATCTCTCAAACTAACCAGATATAATATGAGACGAAAGCTGTAAATATCTCTGAACTACAATTCTCCTATAATAGCAAGTAGACATATTAAGTTACGTTATTCTAACTAATTTTATGTCAGACATATTAAATTATGTTCATCTAATATCTTTTATGGCATACATATTAAGATATATCTTTTTAATTTTCCGTCAGACATATTAAATTACATCTTTTCAATTTTTTGTTAGACATATTAAGTTATATATTTTTCAATTTTCTGGTAGACATATTAAGTTACATTTTTTTTCCAATTTTTTGGCAGGCATAATATAAAACATATAGGGTGTTGGTCGGATTTCAACCCTAGAGGTGGGGTGAATAGGGTTTAAAAACTTTAATGCAGAATTAAAAACTTTTTTAATAATGTTTAAGTAAAACAAATTTATTAAACAAATATATCAAGGAGTGTAAGCACATAAACAATTAAACAAACAATCCCAAGGGCAAATAATCAAACAATCAATAATAAAGAGATTGAGTAAGAAAGATTGAACCGATTCGAAGTCCAAGGCTTTTTGTCCACACGGTTTTGGTTTACCAAACCATAGTCTGCGCTCGGTTAATTCCCCGAGAATTTTCACTAATTCCAATCTCCTTCCGGGTGAAGATCAAACCACTACAAGTGTTGTTGTCTCACACACTCTGCAAGTATTGTTATACCACAATACTCTCAAAAGATACCCTCTTGCTAACCTTGTGAAATTTACCTTTCACAAAAACTAAACAAGAATTTACCTTCTTGTTTTTCCTATGAGATTTACCTCTCACAATTGAATACTAAATTGTTTGGTGATTCACACCAATTTACAATAACTCTCTAAAGTGTGTAAAGAATACAATTTGAAGCTCATACTAGAGTTATCCTATTTGATCAAGAAGATATAGCTCAAATGATTAATGATTGATCAAAATAATTCTTGAATATTTGAATGATGAAGATAAATGAAGAATATAGTATATGAATGATTCAAAGTTGTAAAAATGTGTCTTAGATAGTGTATATATAATCCTAAAAGTGATATAGTCGTTCTAGAGGTTTGGTAGAAGTTTGGTATCAAAAATAGTAAAAAATCAGAAATCCAATGGCTATATTCTGAAGCATCAGTCGACTAAGCAAAACCATCAGTCGACTGATGGACCCTCAGTCGACTGATGGACCAGACTGCCCATCAGGCCATAAGGCCAAAAATTCTAATTTTTGCACTTTTGCATATAAGCTCCAAAATTAATTCTAATGCTTTGGGGACTTCAAAAATAAGTTCCTAAGACACCTATTTTTGGAAAAACTCAAAATATGGTCATTTGAATTTAATATGAATTTATTTGAAAACCGGTTTTTGCAAGAATGAAGTTTTCAAAGAAATTTTGATTCAAACTGATTTTGATCAATATAAAAATGATATATCAATATATATGAGCTATATAAATAATTAAATAAGAAACTTTACATATTACCTAAGCACTCACTCAATTAACGAATGAACGAGTCTTTGAATGCTTCGATTTCTTTCTTCAATTTGATCTTCACTTGAAGCTTTACCCTTGAAGCTTTGGCATATGATCCTTGATCTTTTGTGCTTCATGAAATGCATTGCTAGCATGTGTGTGATAAGAATGATCTATTGCTAGCATGTGTGTGATAAGAATGATCTATTGCTAGTCCATTGCTTTGTTGACTTGATCGGATATTGATTCTATTGATCCTTATCAAGTGGCATGCTTTCTTGATTTTTCAAGTAATAAAACTATAATCTTAAATCAAGAACATGTTAAATTACACATGATTAAATTATTGTTATTATCAAAATAAGATTAAGACATTTAGGTCAACAGAGGGGATGTCAACATGCATGGATGATAACAATTTCGTGCAATTATCAATTACCTCAAAATATAACTAACAAATACCATTCGTAAGGCTTTATACTTTGAGCCATAAATGTATTTCTATTAAGAGTAATCGGTACTTGCACCAAATTATAAGGCCAGGCTTGAGTTCAATAGAAACTTGTACCGTATTTATTAATGGAGCAATTAAAATTGGAGAATCAAACTTTGGAGAAGAAGCACCTGATAAGTACTCTACAAATGGTGGAAGTATTGCCTTGGGGGAAATCGCAAACTCCAGTCCCAACCCCGATGAGTGCCACTAGTTTCTGTACCACCACCATTAATTTATCATTGATTTTTTAATTCTTTTCATGATTAATCCCTGAAATTTATTTGTTATTTCATTCTTTTTTCAAATAGATCGAGAGTAAGTTAGTTTTCCATTTATTGGAATGCGGAAATTAAATGATTGTTCAAGATGATTGTTCCATTTATTAAATTGAAGATGTGTCCACTGTAACTAGAGTTCAAGAAATTAGTAAATTAAAGGCTTGTTGCACTATATTTCTTATGTGCATTATATGGTGTGCCTAATGATTTACGTCTCTTGAGCCTAAACTTTTCTTCAATTTGTTTAATTCAATTCTCTGTTGTACAAAACAGATCTTGAAAATAAGAATAACAAGATATAGATCTTAGAAAGAAAATACCGGATTTGAAGGAAGAAGAAAACAGCCACGCAAAAATAGAGAGAAATATCCGAAGTAATCAGCACCAACGTGTACACATGCAACAGATCCAAAATACACAGCACATATTCGAGTATTTAACACCAAACACCACTGAGTACAACAAATCCGAGATAAGATAATGAATTGAAATGGATCAAGATAGATTGAAGAGATGATTTAGAAGTCTGGAATAATGCTTGACTTGCAGTGAAACTAATGAAGAAAACTCGTAAATATCTCAATTGGTTTGAATTTATTATCATTGATTTAATTTTGAATTTAATTGTATTTATCTTTTAAGAAGGGTAGTATTGGAATTCAACCTAATTAGTTGAAATAACAAAATAATTAATATTTTGTCCTTAATTAAAAAGTTGTCCTTTAAACTAAGTCCAAAAATAAAATGTCCCACTAATATACTAATGTCCTTAATTATTATTTTCTAAATTGATAACTAAAACAAAATATTTACTAAAAAATAATTAAAACAAAATAAACTAAATAATTTGAAGGAATTAAATATATCTATAAAGAAAAACCCTAAAAAAGGAATTATACTCTGCCACGTAAAATTGGAATTCTTTGACAGTCTTAATAAGATAATTCAAGTGAAAGGTCAACTATTGTAGTCTAGTGTAGACAATACAAGTCGTGCTTTGCATTAATCAACCTCATGTGGTGCATTTGATTGACTTACATGAGAAAGAAATGAATGCAATGGGATTGTTTTACATGGAAATTTTTTACTTACTTTTTTTTTATGGGATATGAAAATTGTTTACTTAAAAACAAAGGGTAGGATAGAGGTGGATTTTGAATTTAATGGAGAAAGAGAAAATTAGGCTAAAGAAGTTGTGATATTTGGAGCTTTTTGAGCTTTTTTTTTTCATGAAAACGAAGTGCAAAGAACCAACAAAATTATATATATCTAGTGAAAACAATTTTCTCATGGTAAAGTTGTGTTGGATTAATAGAATAATACCTTAGAGATGGTAAAAAGAGGCTCCACTACTCCTTCAAAATAACAAGGCAAATGCTGCCATTGTTGTTGATATTTGGGCGGAAAACCTTGGTCCTCAAAGCTATATGCATGTAAATACCTCCCATCAAATCGATCTATTTCCGCTAAGAAATAGTTACCATAAATAATAAATAAGAGATTCTAAAAAGGGTTAGTACTAAAGCATGATATATCTTTCTACCACTTCCGGTTATTATTATGTCGCACCCCGATTTTTGGACTACCAAATATTCGAGTAAATTAAATAATTAAATAAGTTTTATGAGTACAAGGCTGTCCAATTGCTGTGGGTGAAATTAAACCAATTCAACTCGTAACATAAAACCTATCGTTAATGAATTAAAAAGAAATTCTTATATTGGAATATATATATATATATAAATGCGGAATAAAACAAACTTTGAATGTGTTTTTGATGTCCAAACTTAAATTTCAAAAAATTCATTTACATTAACAAAATACAATATCCTTTGTAAAATAATTGGCCATAGTATCTACATCATCGCCATATCTAATTACAACCAAATATATGTACAATTTTCTAATAAGAACTATTACAAGCATATAACTTAGCACGAAATAATTTTCTCATTCAAACAATTAAACCTGCAAAACTCTTAAACTACATTCATAAAACGAACGTTCCCAAGAAGTATTCAACAACTTAGATCGGTATATTGAATATACTAGTATAAGACATTAATAAGTTCTACCAAGATGTCTATGAAACATAGTTATAACATAAAACATAGCACGACATAAATCATGGCAAGAAAGATAGTTCCACTAACTTGTACGGGACACCCAGTCCTTCTCTAAAAGATATTGGTCGATAGTTTCCTACACATGAACCGAAATAAGAATTATCACCAAAAGCTTACACTTTTATGTGGTAGGCTAACCCTGCAAAAAATTTAGTAGAGCCTACCTCCCTGCATAAAAGGATTCGTGAATGCACGGATAATAATCATAAAAGTAACTACAGCAGAAAACAGTCCAAAACACGGACAAAAAGACATTTTTTGGAAAAACGCAAAACACGAAAAAGATATGGAACGATATATTACTAGTTCTTTACATGAAAAATTGCAAAATAAGCACATTTAACAGTTGAAAATAGTAATCAACCCACAGCCCAATAATTACCGAATCTGTAAAATTGAAATTGACCATTTTCAAGGTCAAAATGATCTGATAACATAAAACTCAAAGAACGAAAGTTGTCTAGAATTAAATTTTACATTGGATTATAAATTTTTAAAATTTCCTAAGCACATTTACTATTTTTAAAGTGCCCAAAACAGTTCCAGAATTAATAAAACTTAAAAATAAAAAAAGTGTAATGTATACCAAGTCCACTCTTACTACTGGAATTGCACCTCCATGTGCCAAACATACATGTCCGTATGCTATCTTATACGCTAGCCACTTCTCCGGGCGCACCCCACTCCAAACGGGGTATCGCATATAAAATGTGCCCCAATATGGGTAGCTACGCCATATAAGTCTAAAAAACCACTATTCGGCTATATTGTGCAAACACCTCTCGTTACATATTTAATGGAGAACAAAACTAGTATTCAGTATAACAATCAAATCAACCCAATCCGTAAGACCAATTTTTTAATTTTTTTTAATATATGGGTGATACAAAATTCTATCTAAAAAAGGGTTGTGGCACTGACTTGAATTTTCTGCAAAGTTGTAATGTTTTCAAATTATCAAGACACTAATACAGTATTTATATCTCAAATTATTCTCTAATTCCACGATTTAATTACTAATTTTAGTAAAGTACGCAACAGGTAATATTCAACTTTTTTACATCTAAATGGCCAAGTAAACGTATTAACAAGTCGAATTATATGCTCATTATGAGGGTATTCAAGTATGCAGCTATAAGAGTTTATTCACAGGCCAGGCCACCGTTACAAGAATCGTAATATTCAATTATAATGTATAATATTATAGTTTAATATTCTAATACGAATAAATATAAATAAGTATATTCATAATGAAATAAAAGAGAATAAATAGTGAATCTAACGATTACACATGATCTTATGAATGCAAATATTTAAGCAAATAACGTTAATATAAGCATGATAGGGTTTTCACAAATTGGTAAGAAATTGACCCACCTCTTTGAAGAGACTAAACCCTAAACCAAGGGCAACCAATAAGAAAAACCCTACGCCCAATCCCCCTTCTTCTTCTTATTTTCTCAATTGAATAGGGCTGTCGTGCCCTCTCCATCTCTCACACGTTTCCTTCATCTCTTTCTCTCTCTCTTAATTATTTTCCAAGACATCGCTCTCTCTCTCTCTCTCTTCTCTTCTTCTTCTTCTTATTATTTTTTTTCCAAATTTACTTTCCCAATAAAAACTAGCCTCTCTCCCCCTAAAGAAAAAGGAAACTAATTCAAAATTCAAAGACAATAATAAATTATTGTAGTAAAACAAAATCGACCCAAATTAACTTACTATGCCACATTTTTTTTAATAATAGTCAATTATATATATTAAAAAGTTATAATATTTAAAGCACCACAAAATAATTGATGCGAACGCATTAAAACAAAATTAGTTAACGCGCTCAAATTATAAGAGATGAATCGAAAGATCATAACTTTCACAAAATAAAATAATATATAAAATGAGGATCGTCACATATTAGAATTGATTATATCTTAATATTGCTTAATTAACCATTAATTAATAAAAAAAAACTTCATCATCATCATCCTTCTTAAGGATGGCAACAGGGTTGGTCGAGGACGTGTTTGCCTACTCCATCCCTATCCCCACTTCTTAAATCCACCCACATCGTCGCCTTCATCCTTGGTTTTGGGTTACGGGGAATCCTTGTCCCCCTCCCCGTCGAGTACTAAGTCTCCACAAAGATTCTCTCCTAGTGATTTAAAAAAAAGACATAAAAGAGAAAATTTAAGGGCGGTAGTGTTGTGTTATTGTAAAAGGAGAGAGTTAAGAGGCGATGGTAGCAGTGGTTTGTCATTGGGAAGAAAGATAGAGATTTAAGTAGTAATGGTGGGTTTGTTAAAACTAAAGAGAAAGTTGAACAATGGCTGTGTAAATAATAGATAATATAGAAAAAAAAAACCTAGGCTTTTGAGTTTTGTCTTTCATTTACAAAAACCTATAAGATGATGATGATGATAATAATAATAATAATAATAATAATAATAATAATAATAATAATTAATGTATATACACATGCACGTTGTATGTATAATATACATATTGTGTTGTAGCGTGCTTAGACCATTTCCATCAAGTAAGGCAAAATGGTGTGCTAAATGGGTATATTTAGCATACTATTCCTTCATAGTTTAAAGTGGAAAGGAAAGGGTGTTGTACCCACTGGCACATGGGTTGGACCCAAGGCACCAACTGGACCCACCGGTCCACACATATAGTAACGATATTTTCTCTAACTTAAACACATTTGGGCCACACGTGTGGGATTTTATCTTAAAAAGCCTGGCCATGCACATGTGTGGGTTTTTATCTTAAAATGCTTCATTACTATGTAGTGATACTCCCCTACTTATATATCTATACTGCGTTATACAATTTTTTTCATGTGGGATCAATGGTTTGAGCCAACTATTCTTAACAATTTTCACATTGGATCAAACCAATTCACATTTGACTCCACCTTAAAGTAACACAGGTCCACCTAATTCCACCTGGACCTATACCTTAATCCACCTTAAATTCGCATTTGAACTGTCTATGTAGATAACCACTCAACACTATCTGCAAAATCGTCCACCTTTAGTCAATACATATCTTGAGGTACACCTATTTTACCTTACTCGAGGAACTTGCACAACCACCTTAACAGTACTCCCAGTGTATGTAAGTTATAACGTCTCTACCCCCAACTTCTCAATTACCAGGATGCTTTTTGTAGTGACTCATCATCTTAAGTTCTACCAAGTTCTTCCTAACTCCATTAAGTCCAACTACTGATACTGTTTCACAAATGCATTGATTCACCATTGGCCTCTAATACTAATTGTTGTGCTTACCGGCACATGGGTCCAGGCCCAAGGCGCTAACTGGGACATATCTATCCGCGTACATAGTAACAATATTGTTCTCAACTTAAACACCTTTGGCCCATATGTGTGGGGTTTTATCTTAAAATGCCTTGTCGTTATGTAGTGACATTCCCCTACTTATATATCCATGTTGAATTCTATAATTTTTTCATGTGGAATCAATGGTTTGAGCCAACCATTATTAACAATCTCCACCTTGAATTGAACCAGCCTATTTTTGGCTCCACTTTGGACTAATACTGGTCCACTTGGACTTATACCTTAGTCTACCTTAATCCCACCTTTGAACTATCCATATAAATCACCACTCAACAATGTCTGCAAGATTGTCCACTTACCTGCACAACCACTTTAACCGTATCCCGGGTGTACGTAGGCTATAAAGACTCCACTCATCATCTTAAGTTCTATCGAGTTTTTTCTGACTCCACCTTTGGTCAATGCACATCTCAAGGTACACCCTATTTCATCTTACTCGAGAAACCTGTACAACCACCTTGATGGTATCTTGGGTGTATGTAAGCTATAACGACTCCACTCATCATCTTTCTACCGAGTTCTTCCTAACTCCACCGAGTCTAACTACTAGTACTGCTTCACAAGTATATGGATTCACCACCATCGATCTCTGATATCAATTGTTGTACCCACCAGCACATGGGTTAGACCCAGGGCACCAACTAAACCCACTGGTTGCGCACAAGCAACGATATTATCCCTAATTTAAACAACTTTGAACCATAGGTGTGGTGTTTTATCTTAAAATGATTAGTTACTATATGGTGACACTCCCCTACTTATATACTCATGTTGAGTTCTACAATTTTTTCATGTAAGATCAATTATTTAAGCCAACCATTCATAACAAAATAGAAAGGAAAAAATACACACGGTCGATGAAGTGAATGTCGGCCATGGCTGAATCTCCGTAGCCGATGCAATATGCATCGGCTGTGGCATAATCCCGCAGATTTAAAAAACACTCAACCTATGTTATGTGCATCGTTTGTGATGAGATTTAAAAAAAACACTTAGCCAATTTTTGAACATCGGCCATGGACAGCCGACAAGGACAGCATCGGCTATGGTAAATGCTTGTTTGATGCTACCTTTGTCATTCGTCTACCATTCCGTTCCCCCTATCCCACTATTACCATAACCGCTGCATAAAAGCATGGCTAAATTATATACTTTTTTCGTACCAATAGAGATGGTTTTATGACTTACTTATCAGTTTTCAATTTCCAAGGTAAGTTTTAAAATTAATAAAAAGATATAAATAAAAATCTGGGTATATATGTATTGGGTAAGGTTCGGTGTGAGGGGACCCTATTACTCGACCCAACCTTGACTGTTTTTTATTAGGTGATGATAAATGCACCATCTTATTTTATCACTAACACTCTCTTTACCTTACACTCCCCACTTTTATAATTTTTATTACTAACACTCTACTCTACCACTCCTAACTTAAAAAAACATAATTAAGTTAAAGCCATAAAAAATAATTAAAACACACCAACTTCCCTCAAAAAAACAATTCAAACACATCACCTTCCATCCCCCATTATTGTGCCCTAGGTTTCTCTCATTTTCAATCTCTACTGGTCGCTCTCTCATTCTTCGCTAGTCTCTCTCCCTCTTTATCCATCTCAGACGATCTCTCTCCTTCTCCATCTGCACTGGAGATGTGGCAATACTATCCTGTCATTGGGAGAGTATCTTCATTGGTACTCACTCGATATTGAGCATCTGGAATTTCGGCAATAACTTAAGCTACGGTATAATTTTTGAGGTATACTCGTCCAATTTAAGGTGAGTAAATGTGGTAATACTCTCCCGTCATTGGGAGAGTATCTTCATTGGTATTCACTCGACATTAAGCATCTGAAATTTCAATAATAACTTAAGCTACGGCCCATTTTTTAAAGATATACTTGTCAATTTATAGTGAGTAAATGGGGTAATACCCTCCCGTCATTGAAAGATTATCTTCGTTGGTACTCAGTTAATGTGGGGTGAGTGATGTGAATATCACTCGGCCAATGTAGGGAGAGTAATTGCTGGGTTTAAAACCCACAGCTCTGTTTTTTTTAAAAAAAAATTATTATAATTTTGCAATATTAATCAAGTGAGGATTAAAATGTACAAAGATAAGGTACCAATGAAATAAATATACTCCTTTTGACATATCCTTTTTATTTTGAATTTGATAACTTTCGCAAATTCGAATTTGATAACTTTCGCAAATTCAAATTTGATTTCCTTTTATACCTCATAAGCAGCAATTTTAGGAAACAATCAAGTCTTATCTTCTAAATCACCACATGTAACCCTATATTTGTCTTTATCTTCAACATTACCACCATTTTTGACATTCTTCAATACTTCCATTTCTATATCATTACCCATAATTGTTGATACTTATCACTCAAAGTAATATTGTTAGTGTTTGATTTCTTGTTCAAAATGAGATTTTTGATTGGTGGAAATGAAATATGCAAGACAATATGAATTCACTAGGGAATGGAAGTTGTGAAGGGTGGTGAGGGATTTCTTGATTTGATTAAGTTAATTACATTATTAATTAATAGTTACTTGCTTTAACTTTTAGATAAAAAAGTGAAATGGGAGGGTAATGAGAATAAAGTTTATTTTTAATATTGATAAAATTTTCAAAAGGTGTTAATGATAAAATAAGGGGTGCATTTATCACCACCCTTTTCTATTTTTCCTGTCTCGAATCTGACTCGGCCCCCGACTTGCTCCCCCACATACCCACCCTCATTGGATTGGATATTCGTGGGTATTTTTTTCCCCTCGTAATTAGGGGTGTGCACGGTCCGGTTAACCGAATTGTTCACCATATTTTTGGACCGAACCGATCATTTCAGTCTTAGAATTTTTTGGATTGGACTAGACCGAAGCACCCTCCAAGACCGGACTGGATCGGACCAATTTAAAAGGTCCGATTTTAATCGGTCCAATCGATCTGAGCATTAGGAGAAATATTAAAACATATTAAGATCCATTCCTTCATTTCACAACCAACAAATATGTACATACAAACATATTTATAATATACATACAGAATTAAGAAAAAAAAATATTTTTACAAAACATTTCTTAGATCTAATTAGTATACATACATAATATACACGTATACACATACATAATGAGAAAATAAGAGAGCTAACGCAGCCTTTCGATTTCTTTGATCTTCTTCTATTTCTTTGATTTATAATTATCTAAACATGTGTATATACAAGCATATATATATATACGCATATAGAAAGAGAATAGATGGAGGGTTAATGCAAGAAAGATGCTTAAGTTGGAAAGAGAGGAAGAAATGGAAAAGAAAAATGCAAGAGAGAGGAGGTAAGAGGCTAAGAGAATAAAAAAAAACAAAGAAGAGAAAATGGGATCACATGGGTGGAGGTGGGTGGGGGACAGAAGTGATGGGCAATAACTTTATGGGAAAAATAAAAGTGGAAGGCTTTATCTCCTTTCTATGAGTATAAATATATATTTAAAAAAAATTATTTAGATAATCGGTCCAGTCCAGTTTTGTAAGTATTTTTATTCATAAAACCGAAGATCGGACCGGACTACTTCGGTCTACGAAAATTTGGACCGAATCGGACTGTTAGAGGTGTAAAAACCGAAAAAAAAATCCTATTTTTTGGTCCAGCCCAGTCAGTCCAATTGGTCCAGTTCGGTTCCTATACACCGCTACTCGTAATCCTCCTCCCCCTCCTCATCCTCCTCCTTCTTTTTCTTATTATTCTTCTTTTTCACCTCTCTCTTTATATATATACATATACATATACATATACATATACATATATATATATATATTTATATATACAAACAACATTCTTCACCAAACCACATACACTAAATTTGAAGAATAATCAACAAGAATTGGTATGGATAATTGCATATCTGGAAAGAGAACTACCAAATCTTATGGAAGAATAAAAAAACATCACATGCGATTCCAACATCGAGATAGAGGTCCAAAGAGAAACTCGACTATAACAACATTAACTGTTAAGCGACGAGTAATTGTTAACACACTTGGTTGATGCGAAGCAAGTAACTACACAATTACTAACATAACATCTCTGAACATACTCGCTCAATACGCACCGATTCTTTGCTGCCCCACTCATTTCATGTCTAGCGAGTTAGAGGCCTATATACTTAGTGAATATGAAACGAGCGAACATTCATTCATGAAATGGGTTTGATTTATTTTTATTTTTTTGGGAATTTATTGCCTTTTTTTATGAGGTTAATAATATTTTTGATTTTTAGTTTGTCAATGTTGAGCCTTTTTTAATTTTTGGAGACCTATTTATACAGGCGCCTTTCAAGTAAAGGTCAATTTGCTTGGATTTAGTATGTAGAATCTCTCTTTATGAAGGTGTGGTGTTGAACTATTGAACTTCTTCTTCTTCTTCTTCTTCTTCTTCTTCTTCTATTTGTCTCTTCTTGTTTCTGAATATGTTTTTCTTATACAAATATTAGTACGTAATTGAAGAGGGGGGAGATAGATTTAAGAAGAAAGAGAATATTGGTACAATGTGGTGTTCTTGTTCTTGTAGTTAATTACCATTGGTTAATTAAAGTGTAAAAAAGTGGAAGTGCAATCAAACAAAAAGCATCATAATCAAGTGAGAATACTACCAAGTGATATAGAAGTGCATGTAACACCACCTTTATTATATTAAAATTGAAGTAACTTTATTATATTAAAATTGATGTAAATATTGGACCACATACATTATATAGTCGTACAAAAATTTGGAACCCATTTAACACTTGAAAGTAGGAGCCCAAAGGCGGCCACTTAAGTGCCCCGGGACCGGCCTTGCGCCGGGGATATGCTCCATGTGCGTGACATCTTATTTATAAGGCAATAGTCCTTGTGCATAATGAAAATGAACTCTAATGGTTTTGTTTCCTTTTCAAATGAGGAGAATTACGGGGAAGTAAAAAGTTTATTAATAAATTATTTATCCCATTTTAAAATTAATTTATATTTTTTTTCTACATAAGTTATTTTTTACACGAGACAGTCTAAATTTATAACTAACACTTTAAATGAAAATTAATATAACCTTCTTGATTAAATTTTTATGTGAGTAGAGAATTAAATTTTCTGTTACATTATGGTTTAAATTTCTAAAGGAAAAAAAAATACATTTTTAAAGAAGAAAATGTGGTGTTATTTCCCTGGTCACCTGTTCAAAGTGGTACCAAAAGTAACCATCTGGTCCAAAAAATTGGCAGGAAATGCCAACTTTTGGTGGCCCATTGCTTCAATTTTTACTGCGGGGACCAGAGTTGTTGCAAACTTGGAGACTAAAAATTAAACCAACAGCAAACTGATTCTCAACGTTCCTCAAATATACCACAGAACCAAAGGCAGTAATAATAACCTTCCAAACCTTCACATAAACAAAATACGGGATACAAATTTCAATGACTTTCACATATATACCTTTCATTCCCTAATCAGTATTGATGAATTACAACAATCATCATCTAATAATTTGTGTGTGTATCTCTTGTAAACGCTATCAAATCTACCTTAGGAAAAAAAAAAAACCTCTTTCCAAATTTTTGTATCAGTAAAAAGGAACTAGCAAAAGAAATAAATGTTGCCTGTACAAGATGATAAATGCCCGGGTTTTCTTCCTCTCAGGTTATACAATCTCGGGTGGGTTCTGTTGTAAACCAATTCACCAAGTAAAAACTAGTTAAACATCACTTTTCACACAGCAAATCTCTCTACAACAACAATATCTTGGGAGTCATCTGCTTCGATAATGACTTCTTTCACCAAATGTAAACGAATCAGCGCGTGTTTGGTAGTTCTGTTGAATTATCCGCACGAGCATTTGCCCGTTTGAGGAAGAGCGCATAGAGAAGCTCATTCCATGAATCGGGGACTCCTGGCAGACACCAGTGGCTGCAGTCTTGCCGGTGGAGAGGAGCCGGCCCTGTCTCCGGCCCTAAGTAGTATAAAGAAGAGTGCCCGTCTTTTCTCCTTGATGACATATGGGTCACATTCAAGAATTCGAGTTTATTCAATTCTGACTTCTCAGACCGTTCTGATAATACTTCAACGGCAATTTTTAATCTAATCCATGATTCAGCTGTAAGTGGCGATGAGCTCAAATCGGGTAATGTCTCCATGTGACAACTACCACCGGTCTTCCAGTCGCCACCTCTGTTAACTCGAGTGAATTAGTACTGCTTAATTTGCACTCTAATAATGAAATCACCAAACAGAAAATTTTGGGAATTTGAGCGTTTTTCACATAGCTATATTGATTGTCAGAGCTATACGCTTGGAAAACTAAAAAAGGATTAAAAAGTAGTTATAGACTCTAGGATTTAAAGGATTTAAAAGTATGAAGACGACCAGCAAGAGTTGATAAATTGAAAATGAGACAAACCTGAAATGTACAGGAGCATAGCTTCGAAAGAAAACTTGGGTCTTGTTCGTATTTACTTCACTTTCTATCCAATCCATAACTGTCTCAATCGACCTCCGATATGCACTTTCTACACTCATCTCCATCTTCATGTCTTCTCCTTCTCGGAAGTAACAACCCCTAACAAATACAATCAATCATATAAGGTGCCTTAAATAACCATAAATCGCTAGGATGACCGACTGTACATTGGGTGTTCATTTGGTTAGACCTTTTGTTCTCTCCAAGAATCCTAAATCGGTAAATTCACGTATTAAGTCTCATAACTCAGGTCAAGCACAAATACCAAATTTGAATGCCAAGAAAGCACAAAAACTCAAACAAGAAGATTACAATAATGCTGCAGCCAGAACGATCTTATATAGTGTATCAATTACTTATCCCTATCATAGCTTGCAAATTCGATCTTCAAGAATTATTGGAACACTTTAATAAACTAGCGCACACAAATAATCTCAGAAACACTACACTTACTCTCTAATGGTCTTCTGATAATTCCACCAATGCCCACTATTGAAAATCAAAACATCAGCACCTTTCCACAGCTTGAAGCTCCAATCCAACTGGTCCAGCTTCAAAGTAGTCTTCACCTTTTTTGGAGCTCCAGCAGGAGCCCGGGTCAACAGCACCAAGAATGGAGCTCTATAGTACTCAACAGTGCAGTTGTAATCCCTAAACTTGAACGCCAAGAACCCTGAGTGCTTTGTGATTGGGCTCCCATTTACCTCATATACTGAACTCTTATCCTCAATTTTAGAAGAGAGCATACATAAAAGGGACTCCCATTGGTTTCTCCCAATCGAATCCCCAACAAAAACAAGTCGCCTATTCCTCAGATTTTCCAACATATTCTTTGCATCAAATCTGTTCCCCCAAAAGAAAGGTCAAAAATTATATTTCTACACAACAGTTACTAACATGAAATAGTAATTTAGGAAGTCACAATTAAAGAAACGGTAGTATACAACAGTGATTAACATGAATAGTACGTTATTTAGGAAGTCCCAATTAGCATAAAGAAAATAACAAACAACTTCAAGAAAATCAAGAAAACGAAAGAAAAAAACAACTTATGATGAACATGAATTAAAACCTGGGCAAGTTGCAATCATTGGGCTGCCAACGCCATTTGGTGTAGAAATTATCAGGTCTCCCATTCTCAGAACATCTAAACCCTTTATCCGCCAAAAAGCAATTCTCAGACTTATACAGAGGATAACTATCATCCCACACCCAATTCCCACTAAATACATCACAATCTCCACCACCATCTTCAAGAAACCCCACCCGTCCATCCCCACCCGATTTCGACCCATTAAGCCCGACCCAGGTAATTAGCCCGCGTTGCCCATGAGTTAAAAACCCTCTACTCACAGTTTTATAATCCAACAAGAAGAGACAGAGTATAAGGCAAACACTAAAAAAGAAAAAGCCAACAACTCCAGGGGAGGGTTCAAGGGGCTTTAATCGCTTGAATTTCTTCAAGAACTCAAAGAGTGTGATTATCTTTAAGCCTTTGGGTGATTCTTTGTCAGTCTCACACATCTTTCTTTGGATAATAAAGACTAAACAAGGGTTGCAGTGGGGGGAGAGAGACAGAGAGAGAGAGAGTAAGGTACAGAATACAGAGAGTTTGAAAAGATGCCGAATGAATTTAGTGGGTATGGGTTTTGAGGTTGTGAAAGAAAATGAGTTCTCTCTTTCAAATTCAATTTTCTTTTAGAGAGAGAAAGAAAGGACAGGGTTTGAACTTTGAAGATGGGATGGGGTGGGAAGGGAAGGGAAGGTGGGGTATGAGAGGAAGACAAACATTTCATGCCAATTGGTGTAAATGCGGCTTGTACTTTGTACCCAGGGGAAAGGACTCTTTTTTCCTTAATTCATTGGCTTCGGTTTTCGTGTGTTAATAAGAAAATTTAATAACAGACGGCTACTGGGTGGAGCAATTCAGTTACATTTTTGTAGACACAAAAGTAAACAAGGCGAAAGAGGACGAGACAGATTGTCCACAAAAAGAAAAAGAAAGAGCGAGGCAGAGTTTAACTAATAGAGAGAGAGTGTCTAATTTTTTGTACTTTCGAACACAACTCTGCCTAACCTTCGGTGATTGTTAGGCTATTTTCTTCTTATAATTTAAAATAATAATTTTACATATTTAAAATTTGAACCTTATAAATTTTATAAATTAACCTCTTGTATTATTTAGAAAAGACTCTTAGTCAAATTTATTGTTAAAATTTTAATACGAATCAAAATTCAAATTAAACCTTACCCAACTATATCATAAGATTATTAGGCTCTTAATTTCTACTTGTGCTTTTTGACAAAGTAATTTCTATTTATTATCATTTCAAAAAAAAAAAAATTCCATTTATTATTATAGTAAAATTAGTTCTTAACTTGTTTCAAAGGTATTATTTGTCCAAAAAAACTTCTTTTATATTTTAGATACTTTATATACAGAGTATAAGGATCATTTTTCATACACATCAAACTATCATACGACGTTAATGGGAAATTTGACATGTTGCAAAAGAACAAACTCAAAATCCACGCACTTGTGGACTTTGTCTTGAACCACATAATTGCCCTAAGACCATAAACCATATTGATCCATTCACCGCCACCATTAATGGCTTAATCATTCACCTATCAAATAATTAAGATAATAGACTTCTTATTCTTTTTTTTTTATCTATTTTCCTCAATTAAGACATGTCAGTTGCATTCACGTCTCAATGCAAGGCATCTTTTAGCTGCATTCACTTCTTTTGTTATGTTATTCCTGTATAAATAATAATAATAATAATAATAATAGATTGATTTTTTTTATACTAAATAAAGAAGGATTTCACTTGATTAGAGTCGGTCTTATTTATTTTGAGATTTTGGACAAAATTTAAAAAAGTGTCCTCTTATAAATAAATAGATTGATTTTTTTTATACTAAAAAAGTAAATTAATTTTATTTTAACGCTAAGAGTTTAAATGCCACCAAAAATACATTACAATTACAAATAACCCTGTAAAAACACTACAATTAAATATTTAATTTTCTATTATTATTTGAAATCAATGAGTGAACAAAAAAAAATATTAGTGTCCCTCTAATTCTCTCTATAGCATGAGAAAATTAAGATTAATATGGAAAGAAAGAATCAAAGAAAAACTGAAAAGGTTACTTTCCTATGCTCTGCTAGATCTTTGGAAACTTAAAATATTGTTTTTTCTTGGAAAATTGTTGTATTAATTGATTTTCTTTTTCTTTTTTACTTTTAATATATCCATATAAAAATAAAATACTAGAAATTAGATAGAAGATCTTATTACACATTGATTTTTACCAAAAATCCAATGAATAATATTTTTTTGAATGAAGGGCCTATTTTTAATTGGTAATTAGTGTAAGAGGCCTATTTTGTTTTATATTTTAAATAAATGTATTTGAATAAATTAAATATCATTTAATTAATAAAAATATGTTATATATTACCTAAATTACCCCCTTTTTATGAAATTTGCACAAAAAATATGAACTGCAAAGTTCATATTGCAGTGAAATATGGACTGCAATATGAACTTTGCAGTAGAAATATGGACTGCAAAGTTCACATTGCAGTAAAATATGGACTGCAATATGAGCTTTGCACCAAAAATATGGACTGCAAAGTTCATATTGCAGTGAAATATAGACTGCAAAGTTCATATTGCAATCCATATTTTAATACATATTGGTATTTTTTTAGTTTATTTTAAAGGTTGGGATGTCATTTTACAATAAAAAAAAAAAGACATATGTCATATTATCAATAAAATAAAAAATAGGCCATTTATTTACAAAAAAAATTATTCTTTAGCTTTAGTGTGAAAATATTTCTCTAATAAAACCTTTTTTTTAATTGTCCCAATAAAATATTAATACCTCAATTAATTTTCGGTGACTTGGACCAAGTGTGAATAGAATGAAATTATATGGAAAGAGATCAAACTAGGATTCGGATTGTTTGGCACCGACATTCTAATCATTTTATATTCAATTCCCTTGCGTCAACGTGTTTGCCTGCTTAATCTTTTCGTTCGTTTTTCAATAATAAATAATAGTATATAGTGCCAGGTTCTTACATCATCTTAAATCCTAAACTCAAAATAATATATAAAAAAAAAAGGATAAAAATAAATAAGAAGAAAACGTGAAATGCATGTAGGCAGGCATTTATATTTGTAGGTACACAACTAGATTTTACAAAATAAAGCACAATATCACGACACAAAAGTATATAACACAATTTTATATATAATACTTAACGGATAAATATCAGTTAAATTCGTGTATTTTCCAATCTAATGTGAGTATAATTTGTATTCTATAATTTGTATAGTATTATGCATATTTATTTGGTAATTCTAGGTGAATGTATGTATATGTATATTTTTCCAAGCTGGCTCCTCGTTACCTTTCCATTTCAATTGTCTCTGCATTTATGAATTCAATTGAATTGCAATCACATTGCACTACGAAAGAAATTCCAGTAGACATGCATGGTGTATGCAAACAACAGCAATTGGCAAAAATATTTAATGTTAAACTAAAATATTATACCCCATAATCCACTATGACTTCAAATAAAATCTATCAGCAGAAACTAAAACCTCTAACAAAAAGAAGAAAAGGCAAAAAGCCCTACTCTAGCTAGCTTCTAAGGATGTATTTAAAAACTGGTGATCAGTGGGACTCATCGGAGGAGGATTCCCCGTCAGCCGGATAAATCTTAGATTGGTCGTTGATGATTTTGTCATCGGCAGGGTCGAGAGTAGTGGGGTCAGTTTTGACGGTAGCGGCTCGAGCCTTCTCGAGCCATGGCTTGAGCGCAATCTCCACGGTTAGCCAGCCACAAACTAGGGCGCCCAACACCACAGCAGCAGATTTGATCAAAATCCCCATTATAACTTCTTCTTCCTTTCTTCTTTGTTAGAGTAGATGTATGCGTGACTAGAGAGAAATTTGATAAATAAATAAATAGAAGCAATTTGTATGTTCAAAAAGAAAAAAATAGAAGCAATTTGCGTGGAGAATGGGTGACTTGGGCAACAAGCACGACTACTTTAATTGGGCCCAACTACCAAGGCCCGCAAAACCTCTTTGCTGAAATTCGGAACTAGACGCGTGTTACAACCTTTTTTCTTTTCTCTTTTTTTTCTAATACACAACGTTACTTATTTGTAACAAAAATTGTCCACTTCATAACAATTATAATTAGGAAAAAAAAGGCTATGTCTAGAATTTATTGTTTTTTCAATTCATGTAAATTGTGTGAGTTTGTTCATTATAAGTATGGCTTCCCAAGGTCAAACAGGATTATTTCAATTAAATTTCAAGTTTTGGCAAAAAATAAGAAAGAAAAATTTCAACAAGAAATCAAAAAAAGAAAAAATAACTGAGTAAAGAGAACAACATATAAGATTCCTTTTTTCTATGAGTTTTTGGTTGCATATTAATTTCTTATAAGTTTTAAACTTCCTCTTACAATTTTAAACTAGCTATGATATATTAACTGAAACTTAGAGCCAGAAAAATTTCGTGAAGTGTGCTAAGAAAAAAGACAGAAAATTAGTAAATTTGAAGTAAATGAAATGTATTGTTAAAAAAAAATTAACTCCTTGTGCAAAAATCTATTATTTCTTCTCTCTTTATCTCACTTTTGTCCACGTGTGTTAATGGATGTCGGGGTTGCTTCATATGGGTTTCAAATATTAAGGTGGGCAACAATACAAATATTTTATTTTAATAAAGTGAGCAAACTTGGAACTTACTGTACTCTTATGCTATTGTTTGGAAAAATATTCTTTGTAACACATCTGTTTTTATAGAACAAATATATATATATATATATATAAATAAATAAATAAATCAGAAGTTCAGTTAATTTTTATCATTTAATCGTATGCTTTATTTTAACCTTTAATAGTGTTGAATGGACTGCTCCTCCTCAATATTTATTTTGTTTAATTTTTTTTAATATGATTTATTTTGAGAATTAAACGAAAAAACTTTTAGATAAAATCTGAAGAAAAATATCTCTATAATAAATAAAAAACATCCCAACAAAAATTTAACCCAAAAAAAAAAATCAAATCACAAGTGTAATCAAAATTTCTTATGTATGTTTGCAGTTCCTTTCCTATGCGTACGCATAAGTGGGAAAGGCGTGGGTCCCAGTGGAAAAACTAACGGAGAAACCTTTTGCAGTTTGTTTCTTCCCTTGGTTTTTTCTTTCTTCTTTAATTTTAAAACAAAGGAATAAAACAAAAGAGACCCCTTCTCTCTCTCTCTATTCAGTTTGTTCACACTTACAGGGAAAAACAACAAAGCAGATGACTACTTGTAATCCAGTTTTTTGACAAAAGACTGTTCTAGTGCATAATTCAGAGCATTATAATTTCATCATCATTTAACCATGTAATTTGTTGAATCCATCAGTAATTTAATATTAGTAATTACACAGAGAGTGCTCTAATCTGCAATTCAGAGCATATATATATTCCGTGGTGTATGTATGTAACTATGTATACATATTTCAAGAATTGTAAAGGTTATGCATTGACTGTACGTTTCTTCTATAAGTCAAAGGGAATTTGAAGCTACAAGATGAGTTCTAGTAAAATTCAGGATTTTGGATATTTATTACCCTGTTGAAAGCTTAATTTTAGAGGGGAATGCAAATACAGTATTCGAATGATATCACCTAGAAGCAGTGCGATCTCATTCAAGCCAAAGTCAAATTCGCCAAAGTCAAATTCAACCCACATTCCAATCAAAGCCATTTAAATGAAATTATAACAAGTATCCAAGCCATACTTGAAATTATAACAAATATAAAACCCAAATTTCATTGCCAAACCGAAATTAGATCAAGCATCAAACCAATTAATTAATATCCAAGTTTAAATGGGGGGAGATAAAAAAAAATCAACCACATAATTTTCCAGTTTATCAAACGAGTCCAGATTTAACTCAACAAGATATTAGAAAATGAGGTTTGCAGGAAATAGTTTTCCATAAAAAGTTCGAGAAATAATATTTTTGTAAATTAAAAGCCTATGTTTGACCATACCCAAAAAAATTAGCGCAACATCAATTTTCCATTAAATTTCTGAATTATAAATTTTTTAAAGTACTGCACAAAATTAAGATTGTGACACATGTATTTTTTAGTAGATTAGTATATCTAAATGTTTAATTGATAGTGCTTTATAATTATTTTAACAAATTAACATATTTAAACCCACTTTTTGAGAAAAAAAAAAAGCGACATGATAAAAAAATATTTATTATGCAAAGTTACGTTTATGTAGTGATATTTATTTGACATTGCACTTTAGAGTTACAAAAACAACACATAAAAATATATTTGTTAAAAAATAAAACAAACATCATCCAAAACATAGTTTGCATTAAACTTTTTGAATTACAAAATTTTCAAGTTTCATACAAAGTTAAATTTGTGCAAAACACAATTTTAGTTAAACACCTCATTTTAAAACAAAATTGGTAAACATATTTCCAGTTAACCCAATTTTAACATGGTCGGGGGACCAGTGATAAGGTCTGATGTGTCGGAGGGGGAAGTGAGACCTAGAAGGGCTTCAAGATATATATATATATATCTTTCGTCCAAAACATGTAGTGTACAGCGTGCCTCGTAGATAACATTATTTTTGAATTATCAATCAGATATTGTTGACTTTAGGCTGACGATAGTTCAAGCAAACGACTGCTATGGCTAATTAACAACCATTAGTTTCGCAGATAAATTATACAACATAGTTGAGGTTACTTGTCCACTTGGGTCTTTTACTCCTTTATCCATTTATTTCACGTGTGAATAAATATTACCATTATATGACGGCAAATTAACAACCATTAGAAATACATTTTCTGCACAAAACACAACCAAAAGGAGGACACGTTCTTAGTGAAACGGATATAGGTTTGATGCATTCGATACGACACAACCTACAAGACATATTTCCAGATCTAGCTACGGAATCATATGAACGAAGCCTTGTTAGAGAGTGCTTGGCCACGTGGATATTGCTCAAGGGGAAGCGGGGGCTTCTTGTCTTGGGTGTAACAAGCATTCCACAAGTAGAAAACAGACCTAATATGAGTGGCCACTGGCCAGCAATAGAACCCAACAGATATGTAGAATATATACAACACTATCAGAGTCTCTTTCGTTGGAGTTTTAAATGTTTAATTTAAAATTTACATTTAAGCATCTTTCTTTAGAACTGTCTTTCAATTTGATTTATGCAATACACTACTTTCAAAAAAATTACAAAAAATATAATCTTTGTTTTTTTTATTCATTTCTTAAAGTTTTTCTAAAATACAAAACAAAAAATATTCTTTTTCCTTTGAAGTTTTAAAATGAGTGAACCAAAAAAGATTTAAAACAAAAAACATCCAAAATATTTTTTTAAAACCCAACCAAACAACACCTAAATGTTGGAAAAGGTGTCTTCGTCACAAGAAAAATTTACCTATTTCGACCTAGAAAATATATACAATCAAGAACCTTGGAATGCTTTTCCATGGAATTCAATTGCCTAGACTTTAAACATTTTGTACCCAAATTCCATGCTTGCAATCAAACATACCCTAAAGTTTCTAACGTCCAGGAGCTGGTTTCTATGGTTGAGAAGAAAATTATAAAAAAAATTGTCATTTTGTTTGAATAAACGAAACGACAAGGTTTTCACCCCTTGCTAGTAAGAACCCTGACCTTTGCAATACTGGAATGCAGAATTCTACACCTATAAGTATTCATTTCAAGGACAGCATAAACTACAGTAACGAATAACAGTATCATACCTCTCATACTTGAAACTAGGGAAAGGCAAGCATACTAAGAAATAACCTTGCAAACAGAACTCGTCCACTTAAACCCTACAGGATAAGAACATCACCATGTTTTAACTCTCCCACAACAGAGTGTTTACATATAACCAGAGCCTCAAAAATTGGGAATTACCGCAACGTAATTAACGGCCTCGGCCACGTCCACGCCCGCGACCACGCCCCCTACCACGCCCCAGCGCCTTCCCTGAAGAAAACCATTGCAAATGAGAATCACATATTCAGAAGTACTGACAACATAGAGGACGAAAGAACAGGTTAGTTTATACAAAATCCTACAGAATTACAACCATATGCATATAGATACAAATACATTTAAAATACCTGCAGTTGGCTTCTTGGGCTTGACCCTAGGTGTCTCTTCCACCAGCAAAGTCTCGAGATTTATGCTATCAGGTAGGATATAGTACCGAATATTGTTACCCCTGACACTAAGATGGTCTAGAGTAACTGGATTCTTTCCTTTCAGAGTAAGTTTTACAGTCTTCAAATGTGTGTTCATACTAATGTCCACACCTACAAGATTCAAAAAAAGCTTCTAATCAGAAAATGTGTTTGTTAAAACGGAGGATATAGTTAGTACAATTCTACGGCGTCACAGGACCTCATTCAGTTAAATGATGAAACAGTAAACTTGATGGTCCAAAAGCTAAAGAATGTTCACTTCTTGCAAACACAAAAAGTTGCACATACAAAGAAAATTAGAGTTTAATAATGTTATATTAGCATGAAGAATTTCAACAAGGAAAGAACATTCAAGCAAAGTCAATTCCTCAATATTATTCACAGCTGGTAGCCTTGGTATTAAGGTTGTTCATGATGATTTGATTTGACTCAGTAAATACACCACAACCAGAACCCATGTATGATGGTTCTCTGCTTGTAAAAACCAAAACTGAGCTTACAAACTATCCAATCAAAGCAACCCATCAAGCCTTTTTTCCCCAGTACGCATTTAACAAATAAATTTTTCCAAAAATAAAAAATTATATAGTTAATTCTAATGCAGCTGCTAATAATCCAATGACAATTTTCTTACTTCTTAAATAGTGTGGTCAATGACTGTCCAGTTTAAACAATAGAAAGTTGACTAAAAGCAAAAGGAATTACAGAACTCTCTAGGGCATTCTCGAAAACTATTCTTCACGAGAGAGACAGACTTCCTACTCAGTTTAAATGACATGATTGTAAAAATGGAAATGATTTTGGCAGAATGATAGAAGAAACTGTAATAAAATGATTATCTAGTTATCTCATTTAAAAAAATAAAAGTCCACTCTATCTGTTTGTCTCCTTAAATTCGGGGTGGCAGGAGCCTAATAGTAAAATATGTATATTTTTCCCAAAAATGAGGGATAAAGTTGACTAATACTAAACTATAACTATGCCCACCTTGCATAGGAAAATTTTGATTACTATTGAACCTGGACCCCCTACCTTTGTTAGACAAGGGGAACAAGCATGTGATAATAGTACTCTAAAATGTTATTGGTTAACTAGACCCTCCCAACCCCCCCCCCCCCCCCCCCAAAAAAAAAAAAAAAGAAAGAAACGGCAAAGGGAAAAGCTGGGTTATCCCGCTTATAGCATCAATTGCGAATGGATCTACAGATCTCCAAGTTCATGTGCGACATGTCAAATGAAGATCCTAAGGCTTCACTATTGCACTCTAGAACTACCATACGGCAAAACCTAACGATCAGTACCAGCTTCTATCAAAAATCCCAACACAGGAACTTCCTAGTGTGCATGTTTAAGTTTGAAAGCTGTTGTCTCCCGGCAGTTGAAAGGGAGCGCAGAATTGCGTCAGTGAAAGGAAAGGGAGCAGTGAACTTAAACGGCTTCTTTAGGAAAAATAGAACAGAAGTAAATTGGTGGTATTTTGAGGCATACAATTAATGAAAGCGAGTTAGTGATCCCTCCGTACACTCATACAGTGTGTAGTCTGTCTTCTTTATTGAATGATGTACAGATTGATACGAATTAATGGATTCATGCGAAGGTGAGTTGTGAGAGAAGCTTGTAGATTCCTAGAGATACATAAATGGATTTAGCTGTAATTGTCTTCTTTGTGTGAGGAGCAGTACTTAGATCGTAATTTAGAACAGAGATAATATTAAGGACATACTTTAGGAAAATCCTATTAAACTATGCCATTAGCCGTTTGTAGATCATGGCAAAAGCAAAATACACACTACATTTGCTCACACTATACATTAGTTTTCTTCTATTGCATAGAATTGTGGAAAGTTAAAAAGTTCAATCCGAACAAACAAAACAAACAATCCAAAAGGTAATACTATCCAGTTTCTTGTTCCTCATATTGTCATCATTATCTTTTTGCTTTGAATGAGTTAAAATTTGAGTCCTACGACAACAAAAACAAGAATAATATGCGTTTTTATTCCTTTTCTCAGATTTTCTCTATTATATAGTTCAATACTTCAATCCAAACAAACAAATCAAAAGGTCCGAAACCTAACACTATTCATTTTTTTGTTCATCTTGTTGTTATCATTATTTTTTGTTCAGTTGAAGCTTGAGTCTACATACAGACGGAAAAAAATCATAAGTTTTTTTCTATTCCTTTTCTCAGGTGTATTATTACTATACTAACGTGTTGGCAAGAGAGATTAGAGGTAGTGGAAATACCTGTGATGGTGCCGTGAACAACAGTTCCGTTCTTCAGCTCAATCGAGACCGTCTCGTTGTTCAACTTCATCAAAAACCTGCTTATATGTAAATTAATTAAAATTCGCGTTACAAACAAAATTACAACGATTCAAAGATGAACTTGCGCCAAATCATACAATGAAATATACAAGAATTAACAGACCTGACGAGCTTCATTGTTGAAGAAGGAAGACGACAGACGCTAGGGCTTGAAAACGCAAAAACGAAACCTCCTCGACCAGAAAGAGGTTTTAGGACTTAGGGCTATCGCATCATCGCATGGGCTTATACGCTTTAAGTCAGTCCTGCAGGACTAACGGCGTCGTTATTTGAGTTTCGGAAAGACGGACAAATGCCAAATTTCTCATCAGAATTTGACTCCAAATGTGGTCGATTTTAAGTTAGGGTGTTCTAGAATTTGGTTCATTTATTTTTGTGTTTTGGTGTTAATTTAGATGAAAACTGTTTTATAACAAGTTTAAGCGTTAAAACGTTTTATTTTGTATTTCAACCACATAAAGTTATTGTGGGCCTTTGCAATACTACAACTTATCATTACCCACTATACTTTTAGGGTGCGTTTGGCGCACCGGATAAGGAGGTAGGATAAAATAGGATAAAGGCCGGATAGGATAAGAGTCAGAATTAGTCGGATAGGAATTAGGTATGATATGATAGGAAAGGAATCAGTGGGATAAAGATTAAGCGGGATCGAACAGGATAAGGACTAGTCGGATAAAGATATAAAATTTGCATTTGATAGAGTTTCGGATTACAAGTTCAAATATTATATAATACAACTTGCTTTTCTTTTAAAAATATGTGCAATTTTAATTGTTGTCCACAATTTTTTTAACTAATGCGATTTTTCGATTTATAAATTAGTTTCGTAAAAAACTCTATCGGAAGAAAAGTTCTATATCGCATACAATATTTACAAATTAGACATTAAGTACAATTTCAAATTCTAATGTTACATTTTTTCTAAAATTAAAGTTTCTTATAAATACCTTCATTTAATAATAAAAAAAATACCATATTATAAAAGAAATCAATTTTATTAGTTGAGTTACTGTGATTTTGGGTGGTTGAAAATTTTCATTAATAAATTTAATTATTTTAAAAAGGGTAAAAAAAGATTAAAATAATTAAAAAATAATTTTTATATTCATTTTGTTATCCGGCAATCATGGGATAAAATAATACCACCTATAGGAGTGGTATATATTTATTCGGTTCTAAAGGTATAAAATGATAATTAATCCCGAGTGCAATCCAGTCCCGAGTTGCGCCAAACGCAGGATAGGATTAAAATATCATATCCACTCTTGCGCCAAACGCGGGATATGATTTATTTATCCTATCCTTTCTGATACCAAACACCGGATATGATTAATTAATCCTATTCTGTTTCTAATCCCGCGCGACAAACACCCCCTTACACCATTCATCGGACAATTTTTTTGAAAGTAAAGAAAAGAAAAGAAAAGAGAAGGTTTAAATCTCTAATTAACTAGAGGAGAGGGGTTGGCCCAGTGGTAGGCAACCTCCACCCTTGCCTTGAGGTCAAGGGTTCGACTCATGGGGTAGGAGGGGAGGGTTTTTCTTTATTTGTAGGATTAAGGGAGAGACTTAGACCTCCCTTAATTTATTTTTTTAAAAAAAAAAATCTCTAATTAACTAAGAAATCTTTTATGCCCTGGGTGCCACTAAAATATAGGATTTCTCATATTTGGATAACCATATTTACCACTAGACTAACCAACTTATTCTTATAATGATGTATTGTGACTTTATTCACTCGACACTTATCTTCCATATCTTTAAGTAAATCAATAAGATAAAACTCATTCCCATCAATGTCATGCAACTAGAAAGATTTACACCCTACATATTGTCCCATTTTAATCCCATTTATTATAATGACAGACAAAAAATGACCATATACTAGGCAATGCCATTGAAAACTAAAGTGAAATAATAAAATATAAATACGATACACATCATCATCATCAATGTAATATAAATAAACAAAACCCTAAAAAAATGTTTGCATTCAAACAACAATTAAAAGAAACATTACTACTCAATATCATTATAATACCCTACTCATATAATAACATCAATGAGATTAAGTGGTACTAGGAACTTCCTTGAACTAATTTTGAGGACTAAGACTTTTAATTTATCTTCCGATCATCTCAAATTGAGTTAGTTTTTTGTATTCAACCAAATCGCATTTTTAGGGTTTTTTGGCAAAAAGGAACTGTGAAAATTGAAACTAAATAGGGGCCAAACTTTATTTAAGATATTTATTGAGTAAAGAAGGGCATTTTAGTCGGTTCAAGTATAAAATATAACAACTTAACCCTTTAACTGGTCAACAAACAGTTTTACCCAAAAAAATACAAAAAAGCAAATAGGTGCCAAGGTCCAAATGTGAAGAAAAAATGGGTGCCAAAGTCTAAACCACCCTTAAAGTTACTTTGAATTTATTTATTTTTTAGTTAGAAAAACTTTAGGTGAGATCTGCTTTTTCGGTTTGCGAAAGTTAGAATCTTAGTTTAAAGAAGTATTCGAATTTTTACTAATTTAATTAACTCTTGTTGGCATTTTAATCTCAATTTTGGAGCATTTCCAAGGGTGCCACTAAATATATTGTTTTTGAGATAATGGGCTCTGGGGTCTCGCTCCGTAGTATTTTATGACTTTAAGGACGGACTCATGTTTAATAAAGGGAATTAGTACTGATTTCATAATTTGGTTTTACAATAAGTACACTTTTTATTATATTAATTTATTTTAAGAAAAATGATAAATGTTGATGGACAAATATACCCCTAATATAACGTGTGGATAAAATTTGCCCAATTTTCTTCACCCATTTTCTCTTTCTCCCTCACATAGATGATGTTCTATTCTACTTCATCTTCTCCTCTACTCAACCCGTCATATTCATTCCCCTATAAGTCTCTTTTTCTCACCACGTTCATATGACCACCAGCTATTGTTTCTCTTAAACTCGTCCATTCTCTTGTAAGTTTTCCCTTTTTTTTATAATTCAATTTATTTTTTATATATTTTTTGCTGTTTGTTTATAAGATTGTAATTTTGTATCTCTAGTAAATAGATTTATACTAGTAAGCATTTAGAATTAATCGAGGTTTTAGAATTTTGATGGTTTTTTACTTCAAATTTGGTGATTTATTGCCCTATTTTTATTGCATTTAAGTTGTTTGAACAGTGTCCTTAATTTGTTGATAGTCACGTGGTGTTAAAACTGTTTTAGCACCTTCAATTTACTTATATGTTCTAAAACACAAATACTTTAGTTGGGGTCGGAGTATCGGATACCTGTCCTGCACGGATATGCCGTCGATACGTACATCATACATATTGGAGTATTCTTTATTTTTGAATTTCAGATACTACAAGGATACCTGCAGGATATAACGAGGTAAGTTTTTGTAAATTTTTTTATTGGGGTCGCTTTAAAGATAACAAATAATTCATTTAATATAGAAACCTCCCAAAAAGACTTGAGCTTTCTCTTTACAGCTCAGTGAATAAGTCAATCCTTTTAATAGAAGATGAAACGATCGACTAAAACAGTCTATCCTTCATCTACAATCAGCGTTGTTCAATCTCTATCCTTCTTTTAGTATTTAAATCAGAATATTATATCTACTTTTAAGTTAATATGCAAATAAATTGATTAGTTGTTTGCTTTAGTTTTATGAATATGAGTAAACTACACAAATGGCCCATAAACTATTGATATTGTCTCACTTTGACCCTCAAACAAAAATTTGCCTCATTTAAATACTTGAACTATTCAACGAGTTTCAAATTAACCCTTTCATCCAATTTGGGCATTAACTTGGACGAAGTCAATGGCAAAATTGTCATTTTAATTAGAGAGAGACACCCACCAGGCCACCACCACCTCATCCCCACCCCTCTCCACTTTTTCGTTCTTTCATCTTCCATTGAAATATAAAGAGTATCATAAAGAGCATTATCTTAAATAAATCATCGAAAATTTCATCTTTACATCGCAAACCATACTGTCAAATGAACATTACCATTTTTGGAAATCAGTAAATGACTTATTTATCCAAGCAAAAGTTAACAAACCACATTAAAACAATGTAACATATTGGATTCAAATGAAAGGCAAACTATAAAAATGAAACATTTATTAGTTACTTCAATGTAAATTGATAGTAATTTTGTCCATCTCAATATTAATTTATGTAGTTAGTATTGTATTCTATCCTCGTGAACTTTACATTGCAATTGTAGATTAAGAATTAACATAAACTGTAACTCATTATCGCAATTAATAAAAATTATAACTTTAGAAGGCCAAATCTAAAATCTAAAACAAACGATTCAATTATTGTATTGTATATGTGTGCATGAATATATTTATGCACCATTGAAGACCATGCCGATCAGATAGCATCCAAGTATGCCTTAACGATTGTCGTCTACCGATCGATTCGAATCCGGTCCGAATGCCTACAAAGCCCATTACTTTATGCCTATTCTGATGTTCTTTAAAAACGACACCGTTACTAATTCCTCCACCACTTCTCTCCCAAACCACAGAGACCAATCTAGGTTTAGTGTATTTACATTTGTAACCCAAGATCTGCCTCGAGATCACAATGAAACCAGAGATAAAGCCGGTGATTCCGATGAAAAAACAGCGAATGTGTGTGTATGTTCGTAAAAACGGCAAATTAAACAAATTAAGTATGAATTTCAAAATCAACAAAGAAACATACTAGATTCTTTATAATACATGCATAGATATATACATATATACCTCTTTTATGAGAAAAATCCAATGGCTACTAGAGTTGTGTTCTCGCTAGAGAAGGGGGATGGGGGTGTGTGGGGGGTGGCCTGGTGGGTGTCTTTCTCTCTATGTTGCTTTCCTTTCTTCTTTTTAATTTTTATTTTATAATGTTTTTTAAATCTAATTAAAATTATTTTTTAAAAAATATCGAATTTAAATGAAAATTTTACTCTTGATTCCGTCCAAGTTAACGCCCAAATTGGACAGAAGGGAAAATTTGAAACTCAGTGAATAGTTCAAGTATTTAAATGAGAAAATTTTTTGTTCGAAGGGCAAAATGGGACAATATCAATAGTTTAAAGGCCATTTGCATAGTTTACTCTATAAATATTAATGATATTGTTCATAAATTTATAAAATTCTTATAACCGAATAATTAAATATATATATATATATATATATTATTTTTTATTATCCATATCCAAGATGTATCGTATCCTATATTTTTTTAATTTTGTCGTATTACCGTATCGGTGCATTGTCATATCCGATACCCGTATTTGTATCCGTGCTTCAAAAGTTATATGTGTTCACTTGTGGTGCTAAAACCTTTTTAGCACCATTCTAGTGTTATACATTGGGTGCTCAAAATGTTTTAACACAATGTGATTAGTTATTTTGGACAAAAATTGTGTTAAAACTGTTTTAGTACTTTTGAATTTTGTTATTCTTTGTTTTCTATTGGTGTTAAATCTATTTTAAAACCATGTAAATAGTTACTATATTCTAGAGAATTTGTACTAAATCTGTTTTTAACACTTTGATGCGTAGCATTGAATGGTGCTAAATCTATTTTAACACATTTAATTTAGTTATATGTGTTCACATATGGTGTTAAAATATTTTTAGCACCATTCTAGTATTAGGTAATTAGTGCTCAAACCGTTTTAACACCATATGACTAGTTACTTTAGACAAAAATTGTGCTAAATCTGTTTTAGCATCTTCGAATTTCGTTGTTCTTTGTTTTCTATTAGTGCTAAATCTATTTTAGTACCATGTAAATAGTTACTATGTTCTAAAGAATTTGTGCTAAATCCATTTTAGCATTAGATGAGTACTAAATCAGTTTTTGCACCTTTTATTTAGTTATATATGTTCACTTGTGGTGCTAAAACTTTTTTAGCACCATTTTAGTATTGGACAATTGGTGCTAAAACTATTTTAGCACCATATGATTAGTTACTTTGAAAAAAAATAATGCTCAATTTGTTTAGTACATTTGAATTTCATTATAATTCGTTTTTTATTGGTACTAAATCCGTTTTAGTACAATGTATATAGTTACTATATTCTAGAAATTTGGTACTAAATCCATTTTAGTATTTTGATGTGAAAAATTAGATGGTTGTAAATCTGTTTTAGCACCTTTAGTTTAGTTATATGTGTTCACATGTGGTGTTAAAACCTTTTTAACAACATTCTAGTGTTGTACAATTGTTACTTAAACTGTTTTAGTATCATGTGATTAGTTACTTTGCATAAAATGGTGTGCTAAATCTGTTTTAGCACATTTGAATTTCGTTATTCTTTATTTTCTATTGGTGCTAAATCTGTTTTAGTACATTTGAATTTCGTTATTCTTTATTTTCTATTGGTGCTAAATCTGTTTTAGTACATTTGAATTTCGTTATTCTTTATTTTCTATTAGTGCTAAATCTGTTTTAGCACCATGTAAATTGTTACTATGTTTTAGAGAATTTGTGATAAATCTGTTTTGGCACCATATAAATAATTACTATATTCTAAAGGGAAGTTATTCAGTTATGTTTGTTTTATCCATTTTTAATATTGATTTTGATTGCGTTGAGCGCCTAATTTAATGATAATAAAATTTTATTAAACTGGTACTTTCTTCCTTTTTATGCATTAATTAATTATTAATGTATATCATAATAATAAGAGTAATATAATAAAATATTATTTATTCAATATTGAGAGTACAATAAAAAAATTGATTTTAATTATCACTAAAGCCATGTAACATTTTTTTATCTTTAATTTTATCCATGCAGTAAAAAAATCATAAAAAAGGTTGCAACATCATTTAAAGTAGGGTTATATTAACGTGTACTCTAATGACACATTTTTGAAAATAATTAACTCCCAACATGCATTAAATATGGCACAGATTCTCATATAAGATCTTATTATTTTTATTTATAATAATTCTAACATGTGTCTTAAGAGCACATGTTATCATTTTTTTTAGGCCTCGTTTGATTCGGGTATTAAAAAGATGGATGAGATTATTAATACAACTTTTTTTATAATACTTTGTTTGGTTCGCACAAATGTGCAGGGATTACTAATACTGGTACTAGCTTAATATCACTTTTTGTGGTATAATTTAATAACAGGGGATGTGGTATTGTTTATCTGGGATTAAGAAAAAAGAATCATATATTTTTAAAAATGCCATTACTCTACTAGTACTATATTATTATTATTATTAATTTTTTTTTGTTATTCCAAAATATAATCCTGTATACAAGTTACATAACTAAACATGGTATTAACATCAGCATGTGATATCCCAGTATTAATACTACATTAATCAAACAGGGTATTAGTATTAAATTAATATCAGGATTAGTAGTCCAGTACTATTAATATTAGTATTATTAATCTCACTGATCATAATACTTGAATCAAAAGAGACCTTAAAATATAGTTTCTCACAAATATAAGTTTATATTTAATTATTGAATCATTTATCATTGATACACCCGACAGTGGATAATGTTGGTTTTGGGTTTGCATGGGGTGAAAACGGGTTTCACCCGTATCTGATTCATTTAATAAACGAATAAAAAAACTAAATTCATCACAACTTACTGATTAAACAAATCAACACCGACCCAATTTATTCTAACCAATTAACTTAAAATTTTGAAATTGAAACATTAAAATGGGAACTTAATTTGAACTAAATCAACATAAGTCTATATATATATATATAAAGTAAACACAGGTTAAAACTTAACTTTCAATTTTATAGTTAAAGTTGTTTTGAACTAAAATGACATAAGTGTTCTCAACTATAGAAAGTATTCACAACTTTTTTTAGTAAATTTAATGAGTTCTTACAAGGTTTCCGAATATACCCTAACATAATTTATTAAATAAAACAAAGGGTAGACTTACAAAAAAAATATTGATTTGAGTTTTATAATTATTATTTTATTAATAATTTAATATTAAAATATATACTAAATTAATAATTACATCCACTTCGGTTAAGTAAATAAAAATATTACAATCTAAAAAGGTAAAGTAAAACTAGTGTTAGTAAAGCTGAAAAGCAAAAAAAAACAAACAACCTCCTTTGTCATTTCATCTTCTAGGTCTCCATTTTCGCACAACAATTTCTACCATTCAATTTTTTTCGCATTTACAGATCTTATGAAGACAACGTATTAGTTTCGGATTCAATGTTAGATATTAAGTCAGGTTCTACTGAAATTTTAATGTTGCATCCAAAATTAATTTTTTTTTACCAAATTTCAAATAAAAATATAATTTCAAGTGTAAATTCATAAATAAAACAAAATTACATGGAATACACCATTGAACGTTCAGTCTTTGCTCTATTAGAGATTGTAATGGAAATAAATCATTTTCAACACTAATTCATAATTTTTTTCTCAGTTACTAATGTCGCGTTAATCCATTCTATTGTAGAATGATCTTTGTGTTGCAAAATATTGTTCAATTCTCTCGTTAACAAAAGATTTTTCATTATTAAACGCTTAAACTATTATGATTTCAGGGTTTATATTTTCATCGATCAAACTACTGAAAAGTTAATCTAATATTTCAATAAAAGATTTTAAAAAATCTTAAAGGAAAATAGGAAGTTAATATAGTATTTTTAGTAAAAGATTTTAAAAAATCTTAAAGGAAAATAGGAATTAAACTTTGACTAGGAATCTAAATTAAAACTCAAAAATATAATTATAAATTAATTTTAATAGATGGATAACTGGATATGTTTATCAAAATTTTTAAAAAGGTAATATTATGAAAGTTTGTACATAAATTAAGAGTGGATTAATTGAAAGAAATCGCGGGTAGAAATAAAATCATCCTAAAACAAATGCACTTGGTAGTGACCTGTATCCTTTTTTAAGCTAAACTCTAGATTGAGAAATCCGTGAAACTAAGACTCCGTTTGATAACAAAATGGAAAAGGAAAATAAAAATACTTGATTTGGATAAAAAATTCAAAAATAAGTTAAAACATTTGATAATATGCTCTGTATCTCATGCTCATTTTATGAGTAATATCTTTCATCTTTCATTGTTTTTTGTGAATTTATTTTCTTCCTCTACCACCGAAGAAAATTTATCTATGGAAAAAGTCACAAAATAAGAAGACACCTAACTACATGTTTCAATTTATTTTCTAACATTTTACAAAATCAACTGTATTTAATTTCCTTTTTCACGTTGTTATCAAACGAACCAAAAAAAAATATTTATTCACCAAGATGCATGGAAATATCATTGGTTTTTAAATGCATTTTAAACCCTCTTCCAAGATTCAAACTTTCATGTTACAAGATTTCTTTTTACTCGCCGGATCATGTGGACCACTAGAAATTAATGAGGCTCTCTTTTGTAACACCTCCGTAAATTCTAACTTTATGCTGCGTACTATTGAATAGCGCGTAAATCGCTCACTATTTTCAGTCTCAACGTGGAACATTACATTCAGGGGCAGAGCCACGTGGGGCCATGGCCCCACCTAGACTTTTTGAAAATTTTCCGAGAGTACAAGGGTTTATGTGTGGGAAGGGAAAGTTGAGGGGCCATTGCTTATAAGTTTAGGGGCAAGAGATGTAATATAAGTTAAGGAGGCAATGTTTGTTGAGGCGCGCGTGTAGTTTTTGCAAGGGGCTTTGTGTAATTAGAGCTATAAGTTGAAGGTGCAAGTTTGTATTATAGGCCAACTTTTTCCTTTCTTCCCTTTTTTCTTCAAGGAACCGTTCTTCACTACCTTTCTTTTTTTTTCTTTTTTGAAACACAACTTTTATTTATTTTTGGATTATATATCAAAAGATATTTCAAAATATATAATTAATTTTAGTATATTATTTTTAACTTTTCCGAAATATCGAAATAGAATAGAGAAGTATTTTAGTAAAAAATTAGTTTGTAAACATAATTATTGAGTTTGATTTGGATTAAATTTTTTTTGGCCCCCCTAAAAATTATTCCTGACTCTGTCACTGACTACATCGATATGATCATAATATATAATTAATTATAGGGCAACCATTGCGAAATAAAACTTTCAATTCAAACTTAATACTGGTTATGCTGTATGTAGCTCGAAGATCGAGCTTCTCTAGCTAACGGAGATGCTAATTTATCGGTTAGGGTCAACATAACACTTAAAAAGTTATTTTTTTAACTATCAGACACGCTTAAATTGTATATTTGCCGTGGCCATTTGTACGTTTAGTGAGCTACGTTAGCAGCTCTTCCAACCCTTTCTCCTGGCCTCCATCACCTCATTTCGTGGCTGACTACTGTCAACCCACATAATGTTCTCTGTCTTTTCTCTCACAACAACCTACTGCTACTTACCAATTATGTCACAGCCTAAATAGTTCCATTAGAAAATTTCTTTCATTTTAACCCTTGCAGTCATTCAGTCAAGTAATAATGATACAAAAGTGCTCAAGTAGCACAGTTAACGATCGAGCATAAAATCAACATTTCCATATATTAGGATGCATTTGATTATAAGTACGGAATTTGCATGGACATAAAATAAGTTATAGGCAATTGGATTGCCTAGAATTGAGTTGCATGAAAAATATCAATTAAATGTGTTTGATTGCCTTAATTTTCTACTCCAAAAATATTATACTTTTTCATTTTTTGGTGTTTGATAGCCATTGCTTTCTATAGAAATTGTATATTTTTTTAATTTTTGTTGTTTGATAGTTATTATTTTTCATGGAACTTGTACATTTTTTACATAAAATTTGAGATATGTTAAAAAAAATAAAATAAAAAATATGCATGAAAATAATAATAATTTTTTTTTTGATAAACAAAATAAAAAATATACATTTTCTACATAAAATTAAATAACAAAATGCACCGACTAAAACTAGTGAATTAGTAGTATAACATACATGGTACTAAGCAAACGCGATACACGAATGACGAAACGACCTCGTATAACGAGATTGCGTGTTATCTCGAGTCTAGTAATGGCCGGGCCGCCAGCCTCTGTGTGTTTCAATTGTTAGTTTTTTACGTTCCCCTCCCCACCAATTCTCTCGTTGGGGAACAAAACCCTAAAACCCATCCAATCCAATCCAATCGATTACGGTGTGCATAATATTTTTACTAATGTTATTATTTCTTGGTCGAAATTTCCTGTTTGAATCGAATAATTGCATGCTATTATTCAATTCACTATCATAATATCATCGATTTTGAAGCAAAAAGCAATTAGAAGAATCTTTCTTAGGCGTAATTTTCAGGCTTTGATAATATTCATCTTTCACTTCCATATGTGCTATTGGGTTTGTTTATATTCCTTTTATCTTTATTAAAACACAAATAGATTGCACAGATGAACTGCAAGCGGAAGAAGAGACAGAATCTCTAGGTGTTTATTTTCCACAAGAATTATAGTAAAGTTTAGTGTTAGTGTATTATTTAGTGCAATAGATAAGATTGATTTAAAGGACTTAAAAAGAAACCACACTTATTCACCGATTGGTTAGATAACTGAATGCCCTGATCAGCCTACTTCTATCAGCGCTGGCTAATTGAACACTAGTATACATTGATAAATCTTGACAAACATTAATGCAGTCTGCAAGTTCTCTGTGAGGTCTGTAAGTGGGGTGCTAATACCCCCATCATTGGTTTGAAAATCACCAGATGCATTCCAAGTCAGATTCAACGCGAGTTTTGGATATCCACCTTTGTGCATTCATTGAGCTAGAAGCATAATAACAGACGCACATACATAGTGGGTGTGCAGTTGGATTTTGTTTCTTCTTTTAAATATGTTTGACGTTTTACACTGTCAAGCTTATGCCGGTTCATGTTGCTTGTGGTTCAGCCTCATCAGAATAATACCGAGTGAATTATTCTTTAGGAATTTTTGGACCTTGGCATTGTGAAGTGTTTTTCTCGATGTGGAGTGATTAATACTATGGATTTGAATGCCTCTCCACTACCTGAAGAAGAAGAATTGATATTTAAAGACCATATAGAAAGAGATTCGGCACAACAGAAGCTCAGAGTGACTGCAATGGAAACCATGCACCAAGTAGTAGTCTATTTATTTTTATTTTTTTTATCTTCAACTCTTTTCTTGGGGACATTATATGAATCTATGCTTAGAATCTTTCAATCAAACAAACATTGTTGTAACAGTTTTTGTGCACTAATATAATTTGCTATAGTTAGGATATGATATGCTCTCACCTAAATTGATATGTATATGATATCAAGGAGATATGAGTCAATCACATCACAATGGGAAAAAATTGAATCACTAGATTTGCATGCACAGGTGAATGCGGTTACACACATGTCAACATCAAACTCATGTAGACACGCCACCGTGCACTGAATCGAACTTGGACATGGCACATGATCACATATGCACGCACATGTATACTTACGTACATATTTGGTTTCCTAAGTACTGATTTTGAATGTTTCATGCATTAGGAGAGAGAAGGAAGATGGATGGGATCAAAAAGAAAACATCCGGATAAGGAACCAATGCACATCCCCCAGCCATCTATGCATGACCAGGGCTTCCAATCCAGAAACCATGGAATCTACGACAGGAATAGTCTACCACCTGGTAGGTTTTGCAGGATTTTGATATGCCTATTAATTCTTGGTAAATATATATTTTCTTTTATTTTTCCAAATAGGTGAAGTAAGAGATCTTTTGAGTTTTGGTCATGCAAAACTTTTTCTTTTTTCAAATTATGACTTGATTTGAGAAGGGAAGATACATTTAACATAAATTAAATGTCGTGTCAATTTGCTGTGTAACTAGTATCAATATGCCTTCAGTCCATTATTTGGATCTAATCTGGTTGTCACTTATAGTACCTACTTTTGTGGTTTCTTTAAGCTTTGTAAGATTTTTCATATTCTTATGTACTGAGAACATTGTTTGGTTGTTGTCACCTGGTTTGCATATGCTTTATGAGCTTGGGAACGCGTGTTTATGTATACTTATTAGTGAATATTCTTAGAACCATCCTTATACTGCAGGCTGGTTGGATTGCCCTGCGTATGGGAATGAAATAGGCATTATAATTCCTTCCAAAGTTCCTCTTGGTGAATCGTTCAATGAGTACATTACTTCTAATAAAAGATACTCTCCAAAACAAGTGATTCATCAACAACGGCATGCAGGAAGAGAAGTAAGTGTCGCTCTTATGATTTTATTTAACCCACAAGCAATTATCCTTTGGAACTTCAATATTTTACCCACCATGTGTTGGTTGTATGATGATACTCATGGTCATTTGTTTCTACACTGCCACTTTTACCCACATTATTTTGAGAAGGGGTGGCGCTTGCTTCACAAAGTTGATCTGCTATATATATGTATGTGGGGTGGTGATTGTTCATAAAGTTGATCTGCTATATGTGTGTGTATATATACATTTGCTTTTCTCACTGTTTATTGTCTAGCATCTCTCTAGACTTGGGATTTGTCTTGGTTGTTGATTTCGTGTTTTACATTTGATGAGTAGTAGTTTAATGCCTTGGTGTTTTTGCTTCACCTGTTTTCCAGCTAGGTTTAGTGATTGATCTAACAAACACCTTTCGTTACTATCCAGAATCAGATTGGAGACAAGAAGGTATTGGGTATGTTAAGGTACTTGTAACTGTTCCTCATTATTCATTAAGTGTGCGGAACATGCACTACAATATATCTCAAATTCTAATCCATTTTCCTATTGATGCAGATTAAATGCAGGGGAAGAGAATCTGTACCTGAGAATGAGTCAGTAGATAAATTTATTTATGAAGTAAGTTTTTGCGGTGATGCACATGCACATCATGTAGACCTCATGGAATTTGTTTTTTCAGTCTTGTTAGGTCCATCATTTAGCAGTATTTTGTTTTATTAACCCAATGAGCAGACTTTTATCAGTTACAAGTTTCCATGACATGTGGCTTATCTATTAGTACAAGGAAGATTGGCCAATCTTTTTTTTCCCTTATCTCTTTTTGGGAATTATTGCTGCCTACAAGTTACATTGACGCTAAAAAAGTGACGTTATTGACATCCAATGTTCTTTTTAGGTCTTGCAATTTAGATCCCGACAAATGCATGCAAATAAGTACATTCTCGTCCATTGTACGCACGGACATAACCGTACGGGTTATATGATTGTTCATTTTCTTATACGTACCGAATCGATTTCTGTGACCAAGGTGGGTAATTGTGACCTTGTTACAAGTTCCTTCTTCTTTAACTCTCCCAAAAATATTTTATTTTGATACTTATGGTCTACCATTATGTAGGCAATAGATAAATTTGCTGGTGCACGTCCACCAGGAATTTACAAACAAGACTATATTGATGCTTTATACAACTTTTTTAATGAAAGAAAACCAGAGCTCTTTGTTTGCCCCCAGACTCCAGATTGGAAGAGATCTCCTGATCGGGATGATGACGGAGCTGCTCCTTTGCATGTATGGATAGTGTTTATTTTGTTGAATTATGATCTATGAAATATCAAGTTCTTAAGGAATTCAACTCCATTTATTTTTTATTGGAAATACACCTTCTGTACTTTGGTTTTTCCTGTAGGCTCCCTTTCCTGAGTTGCTTAGATAGTTTGATCTTTTAAGTACGAAAAATGATAATGCTGATCCATTGCATGACATCTAAACTATGTAACACAAGGTCCTTCAAAAACTGGAAATGCAGAGTTTAATTATATGCATGGATCAAACTTCAAAACTTCCTTATGTGAAATGTTGAAAAGTGAAAGAGTTTACATGAAATGAACTTGTTTTTGTCGAAACATATAAAAAGCTGTCAGAACAAGTCTGAAACTTTTTTGTGTATCCTGATAGCAATAAGAGTTGTATGTACTATTTTTGTTGGGAAAATGTCGTGATTCAAGCCAAAAAATGCAGAAAATATCTTTCAATTATTAGTCGACCGATTCATCTTTCGAGATTTACGCCAATTACAAAAGGGTTGCATATGCATAGCTCTTAATTAAAGGGATTGATATGTTAGATTGGAAATTCCATCTTTCAGTGTGCTCGCCAATTTTTTTTTTTTAATATTGCAGGGTAATCTTACGAGACCGAAGGAGATGACGAGTGATGATATTTTGGGAGATCCTGTGCCTTATAACCAGCAAGAAACTATGAGGAATTTCTGCTATGAAGCACTTAAGATGAATGTAAAGGTAGGCACTTTGAGGGCCTTTATTTTGTCAGCCTTTGTTGTCATTGTAACTTCTTTTTAGCTGGGGCATTGATCGCTTTTGTTTTTAATAACAAAGTCATTTGTTCTACGTTATTCGACATGTTTGCAGTGGTCATGAGGCCTGTTAATTGTGTTAATTCTGTCTGAAATTATTAAGTCTTCGAATCAGCTTCCACAGTTATATTTCACTTTCTTACTCTAAATATTGACAATATAAATGATTATTTAGTGATTCATTTATTTTCCTTATGATTGTTAATGTGTATAAATAAGTAGTATGAAGGTGATCATGGTTCTGGCATCATGTTAAACAGGAAAAATTATCCCAGTTTACAATTTTATTTTAGAAACTCTTTTGTACATGTCCTTGATGAAATTTGTGTATGTAAAACCTTTTGTGTATTCAAATTCTATCTGCTTTACATTGTAAAAATCTCAAAGATTTGGTGTCTTGCTTATTGCACTTGATATGCTTTCCATGGTCATTTTCTTTAATATCTTTTGGGATTTCTTTATTTTTTAATCTTCAGGCAAGAGGAAAGCCACAATTTCCAGGGTCACACCCTGTCTCTCTCAGCAGGTCCAGTTTGGCACATCCTTGCTAGCTATATTTTAATACCATCATTTTTTTTTTCTATCTTCTAGTTATTGTATCGGGTTTGGTTGGTTACACTTTTAAAATTCCATTTTCTAACCAGTAAAGTGAAATGGCTCCTAAATCTGTTCTTCAGCATAAAACTTTCACCTCAGGTGTATCATGTTATGGAGTACCAATAGATTTATATGTATACATGTATAGTTCATCATTTGCCTTTGTTTCCATGAAAACAATTCTACTACTGCAGATCACACTCAACTTTGGGTAAATAAACTGTTGATTTTTAAGCCTTCATGTGCTGAATTTCACCTACCTTCATCCTAAAAGTTGCATTTTTTATTGAAGATGGAAGTCATTAATAAGTTTTTGTTTGGAAGATTCCTCAATGGACTCTCGCACATTTCGCAATGTCGAAATGATACCAAAATATCTGTGGGTTAGAAATAAATAAATTGACCTAGGTGTGGAACTTTCAGTTCCTCTTGAAACAACTGTAAAGAAAATAGATGAATAAAATTTATCTTGGTTTGAGGGCCAGTGGAAATAACAGATCTTAAATCCTATGTAGATGGCAAAATATATCAAACTCCCACTTTCATAATTCTGAGTGATCATAGATGCTCTTGATTCTCAAATATTAGAATATTGCCCCTGATATATTGATCCTCTCTCAATTGTTTTTTGAAAATAAAGGTATGCACATCCAAAATTATATCTTCTTAGCTCAAGGATTCAAAATATGTATATTTTATTTTTATTATCTATGAATTTTCAAGTTTGCTTCAAAGTTTCTGATGCAGGGATAACTTACAACTCCTACGGCAGCGGTATTACTATGCAACATGGAAAGCTGATGGAACACGATATATGATGCTGATAACATGGGATGGGTGTTACTTGATTGATAGAAATTTTAACTTCCGAAGGGTCCAGCTTCGTTTTCCTTTCAAAAATGTAAAGGAGGTACTAATGCAAGTATTTTGAATTTCTAAACTTCACAAGGAATTTTGTTTCTTGCTTATTAAATGGCGGCTCTCTTTTCCTTCATAGATGGAAAAGTTATTGGATGCAACCATTTTTTTTATAAGGTCCTCTTTGCCCAATGAAGGGCATTAGAGTGATAGCATAAATAACAAAAAAGATACAAAAGGAGGGGGATACAAAAGGCCATCCCCAAGACCAAAACACAAAGAAATGCAATTGTTACAAGCAAAAGGAAATTGCAACATGGACTAAAAACGTAAGCACTAAAGTCCACGAAGCAAATTCAAATAGGGCAATAGAGGCCAAAACAGATTGGCCAACAAAAAATCAGGCCATGAAAAAGAGACAAAAAGATTGGCTGTCAACAAAGCAGGAAAATAAATTGCAAAATCCCTGCTGGCTGTGCACAGAAACTGGCAAAACTGCTTGCAAGCAGAAAAACTATCTTGAAGCAAACAGAATTGGCCAATAGAGATCTGTAGAGAATCCCTGCTGCCATTGTATGATGTGGTGTAATAGATTAAGCGATAACCGTTAGATAAATGAAATCAAAGGTTAAGATCATTTCTGTGGCTTTTTTGGAATTATCTAGTCATCCTGCATGCAAGGGAATCCCAGCCCTTTATCACACATCCAACGAATGTACTAAATCCGTTACGCCATGTCATCGTTACAGCAGTTGTAATGAATATTTACTCAGATGGCCTTCCACTTGACACTTGTTTGTTTTTTAGGGAATAGCTGGGAATGTGCATCACTATACGTTGCTTGACGGGGAGATGATAATCGACACTGAACCGAGTACGCGAAAACAGGAAAGGAGATACCTTATCTATGATCTGGTGGCAATAAACCAAGTGTCTATTGTAGAGGTTAGATATATTTTGGCTACTTCCAAATTCATGCTAAAAAGCTTCCTACATGCTTTGCATAGTTCCTAATTCCTGGCAGTAAATACACTGCAGGAATTGATTGAATGTGTAATGATTTCGAGTGTTAAATAATTAATCTTTTGACATGTTATTATCTAGGAACAATCCTTTCTTTTGAATATGGTGGTTGTACCACAAGCGAGCTATTTACCTATTTAACATGCACAAAACACTACCTTTTTGTGTTCCATGTTAAACAATTCCAAGGAATTCAGTTCTTTTATCAAACGGGTCTTCAACACAGTTATACATGAGGCCCGGGTGTTAGTAAATTGCCCTTTCCTTCTCTTAACTATATGTATAGAATTTCTTCGCCGGATGTGTGGGTGGTGTTTTACTCGTTGCTTTTGTGTTCTCTTTCTGGGTTATTTGTTCTTTCAACATTGAATATGATCTTTGATAACCTTTGCAGCGCCCTTTCAATGAAAGGTGGATGATACTTGAGAATGAAGTTATTAAACCTCGAAATTATGAACGCGATCTTTTGTACAGGAGTAGCAGTCCTCATTACAGATATGATTTGGAACCATTCAGAGTATGTATACTGATTCCTTGATGATCAATTGCTATCAATTCTTAGAAATTCGCATTATTTGCACTGGTTGACTATTTATGATATGTATGTTCATATCAGGTGAGGCGGAAGGATTTTTATTTGCTCTCTACGGTCGCTAAGCTTCTTAAAGAGTTTATTCCAAGGCTTTCACATGCTGCAGATGGTCTTATCTTTCAGGTGCTTGGGTCTTAGTGTTGCTTGATGATAACTTTCCTATATATCAAGTTTGAAATGGTAGATATAACCAGGAAATTCTCTACTGAATTAATGTGATGTCGTTTTTGTTGTCGTCACATGGTTACTCAATGTGCTAATATGAGGTATGTCTTTAGTCACTGCCAAAGAATGTATATTTGAGTCATATGGCTGATTAGGCGAAGCTTGAGCAATACTCTGAAAGGGGTGTTTTCTCCAATGTTCGTTCAAAAATTAAATGAACTAACAAAATTACAAAAATAAGATAAAATCGGATGTATAGATGAAAAATACGGTCTGTTATAATCCGAGACATTCGAGAAAGTTTGATGAGATCTTTAAAAAACCATATCTTGAGACAACTTCGTTCAGTAAGGATTAATGGCTTAAATCTTTCGATTTTCTGAAGTTTCTTGTTGATTAACTATTAATATGGTTCGAGTAGGTTCTGTTGGTTGAGATGTAGGACCTAATGGAGGTATTCTTGGTTACTTAAGAAAATGGATATAATTTTATTTTTACAATGAGTCACACATCCATGGAAACTGATGGTTTTAACTGCCAGGGTTGGGATGATCCTTATGTGCCACGCACACATGAAGGCCTTCTGAAGTGGAAATATCCTGAAATGAATTCGGTTGATTTTCTATTTGAGGTTGTGACATCAATTATGTTCTAAAAATCCTTTTTGTTTTGTTTCCTTTCTTTCTGGACTTGTATAAATCCACATTACCGCGACCACCTAAATGTAGGTTTTTGTTGTGACAGATGGGAATCAATAACCGTCAACAGCTTTTCTTGAATGAACGTGGAAAGAAGAAACTCATGGAAGGAAGTAGGGTTATTTTCAAAGGTTAAAAATTAGGGCATTTTTCTGTACATAATGTAGTATATCTGGACTTGGAAGATCTCTTATATCGTCAAAACTTCATGGTTGGGGATATTGTTGAGCAATATATAGTCATAGCTTCGTGCCCGCAAAATTTTGCTATCAACTGAATGCCATTTTTGCTGTTTCCAAAGGGCATATTCAATTGCAATAAAGTTCTTTTTCTTTGATTGCCAGCGTTTGTATGTTGTATATGGTGTTATGCAATACTGATCATATGATTCTTTGCTGCCAAACAAACTTGCAGATACATCAGCATTATTTTCATATTCAGGAAAGATCATAGAGTGTTCCTGGGATCCTGAGGCACGTGTTTGGGTCTTTATGCGAATAAGGCCTGACAAATCAACCCCAAATGAATTTGTTACCTACAGGAAGGTCTGCACAGGCTGTTTGCTAACCCACTGTTCCTTTTAATTCAGAAATATTGCTGATATTTGTAACTCTGAATCAAATTAAATTTCTTTCTAACAAATGACAGGTCATGCGGAGCATTACGGATAATATAACTGAGGAGGTTGTGTTGAATGAGATTCATGAGATCATTCGTCTGCCCATGTATGCTGATCGGATAAGGAATGATTGTCGAGCCTTCACAAAAAATGCCCAACGCAAGTGATGTGAAATAAATAATTTCATTCTATTGCATACCAATGATTTACTAGTTGCATAAAGATCCGTCTTAAAGATAATTGCAAATTTTAGTTTGATCAGCTGAGGAGAGGTGAAGACTTTTCGAATTGCGACTTGCGAGGGATCTGACATTCTCATCTTACCAACTCGTGGGTGATGATAGGGTTAATTGGTGTGGTCCAATTTGTACTTCATACGAAATGTCCTTCAGATGGGTCGGGCAATTCATTTGATGCAAAGATATTCTGGATCGCCTTGTAATTTTAGAAACTTATTTATTATTTTTCACAATTTACGGTTGTGGAACCAAGTTATAAGAAGGATGCCATAGTTAAATACCAAACTCTTTGTACTGTCTTACGTTAGTTCTGCATTACCTACAAGAAATTCTGAAAGAGTACTCACTTGTAATAAAAACAATATATGATTCATATGCATACTAATTAAGCTTTTATAACAGGAAAAAGTAGTTGGCCTTACATTTGATCTCACCATGTTCACATTGCTGCACTTGTTTTGGTTCCCTACCTACTCTCTCTCAATCTCTCAGCTTCTGGATGGTAAAGGACTTCAATCTGTTGCTGCAAGCACCGCAGGTCCTTCCACCTGAAACAAGAAATCCACAGATGGATGTTTCGATAATCATCACTTCTGATTTGAACATTCGTGGTAATAGATTTAGTTCTGTTGTATATTTATTACTGTTACCTTGAATGTTGCACCCCACATCTCTTCCTCAGCAGCGGGAACTACGGTGATCTTGTTCTTGGGATTTTCAAAGCTTTGTAGTCCACCCACCGCTGTCGAGTAGAAGCACCCTGCATGCCACCAGTATCCATACCAACTTCATCACTAATTTACTTGTACAGTTTCAATTAGGCCTCACAATGTTTAATACGACTTGCCAACCAGCAGGAATATGATATTAGACCTGATAAAAGTTAGAAACACGAGATCTAATTACATACGTACCCTGAGGAAAAGAAGCGAGTGACTTGCCACACGCCCCTTTAAGTAGTTCCGCATCATCTGCAAATGCTACAAATCCATCGGCTGTAATTCCCCAGTATAATGGAACCTTTCCAAGTTGATCCTGTTTCCATATATATAATTACTTCATGATCCTATAAATAAATACATGTGTGTGTGTGTGTATAGACCAAATGAAACTGTGAAAGGGCGGTGTTGGAAAGGAATACTTACAGAAGCCACAAACAAGGTGGAGGTGGAGGCGTCAAAGACAACGAAGGAAAAATTGCCTTCAAGGTGTCCCACAACATGGCTGGGTGGATATGGGGCTCGATCACGAAGGGCTTTATAAGCTTCAATAATAAGGACCACCTCATCTGCAGACTTGGCCAGTCCATATTCTTGCCTTAGGCTACCGAGGTTGTGGAGCACTCCTTGAAACAAGCAGAATATCTCTTCTTTCACCCCAAATGATCTGCACCATAATAATACCATTAATTTCATTATTCTTAAACATAAGTGTGCGTGTTTGTGTGTGTGTGTTTGCATGTAGAGTAAGGATTATGTAAATATGGATGTACCTGGGGAGTAGGGGAGATTGGCTATGTTGAGAGTAAGCCAAGCGAACATGGTCGCCAATCTGAAGGGTTACACCGGCTTCATTGCACTGGATGAATTGCTTTACTAACACTGCGGCTGTTGTCTTTGGGGATGGGGTTCGGCTGCCAGCGGCTACTAGCTCCTCCGGCGGTGATACGACTGAGCTGCTGAAGATTCCTAGCATCCTATCTTATTATGTTCAGCAATACTACTACTTGTATCTTTCTTTTGAGTGCTACAATTTTGTGTGCACGGAAAGATAGAGATGCAGAGTAACTACTTTTATGAAGAAGATTACAGGAGGGTTAAAAGTGTCAGTTCAGTTTGTACATAGTTCCCGAAAGCAAGGCAAGGCAACTTGTTTATTAGATGTGACATTCAGGATAATTTATTGGGCAGAATTAATTGCTGACACTAAACCCGTTTTAATAATTGTTTCAAGATTAACATCACTAATACATAAATTTTGAAACTCTCTAGACTCGAGCTTAAAATAACTAACAATTATTTCGTTGAAGATCTCATACACAGAGTAATACGTATCCATAAATTTCATATATTTGATCAAATAAATTTATGAGTAGATCATTCTCTTGAACAAATTAAATAAATGGAATTAAGAACGTTAGTTTGTGAAGTTAATGTTAGAAAAATTGAGTTTTAACAATTTTATATTTCGGAAGATTAAACAAAATCACAATGAATCGGAACTGAGTCTTGTGTATCACACAATCTCCTTAAAAAAATTACACCGTCTCTCTGGTGTACTTGGAGGTTAGTTTTGGTGTTTGTTTTCTAGGAAAAATTAGCTTTAGAGTACCTTAAGCATAAAGGCGTCACTTGCAAAGAACTGAAAATTGTGTCTAACAATATCACCGGAATTGACAAAAAGAAGAGGAAGTGCGTAGGAGAAAAGAGAGTGATTTTCGTGTGTGTCGATGTGAGAGAAGAACACCAATTTTATAATGTGGAGAGAGATGGAGCGTTTATCTTGAAATTAAAAAACCAAAATGCTTTATTGGTTTAATGGAAATTAAACTGCCAATTAATGTATTTGAATTATCCGGGAGTTACAAGAAATTGCTTTAGGTGCAAAACTAAGGTGACTTTGGGTGTCTAGAAACTTTATAAACCTACAAAGTTTTAACATAGGATACAAGAATTCTCAAACTCTTTATTTTTCACTTCATGTAGCTCACTTTGGGTGTGTCATTCACCCGATATCCATTTTGAGCAAATAAGTATACCATTTTGATGTAATATTATTTCAAAACCGATAATTTGATTTTAAATAAAATTGCTTCAAAATTGGCCAAAATACTTATTTTTCCAACAGTTCAAAACTTGGAGTGATGGATGGAAGAGAAGCTGTCAGCGCATCAACATCTCTATAAAACACACACAACAATCCCATTCCTAGTTTTCTCTATCTTTAACATTTTGCTTTCATCTTTTTCTGGAATATATATATATATATATATACATAATTTGCTGTCCATCATAACCACAAAATCTACTCCTTTTTCTAATTTTTCAAAGTAAATAATTTAATTTAAATTTTATATTTTTTTGAAACTACAATAATTTCAACCTAACAGGCAGTTCAAGTTGACAGTGAAACACTAATTTCAACATTACGTGATAAAATGATACAACTTATTTATATCGTGTGATTTAATACATTATAAAAAGGAGAAAGAAAAAAAACTACTAATTTGAGAAGGGATTGTATTTGTTATCATGAAAAACTTAGAAGTCGTCCATCTCACTCAGAATATTTTACAAAAGTATAAGGCTAGAAAGAAAGGGTTTTTGATAAAGTAGCATACATAGAATCGTCAGAAATCTAATTTTATATGTTTAAATATATCGATCCAAATGGTACGTAACATCAGCCGGCTGATGGATTACTTAAAAGCAACCTGCATTTTTCCCGGGAGCAGGAAAGCCTCTTATTTGTCAATATTTTTGGAGATTGCTCAATTTGCCGTTTCTTTTATTATTTTATTGATGATGCTTAATCCTGTCTAGTGGATGAGAGTTTACACTAGGATCCACGTCCATACACCAATTACATTCATTAGCGTCACACGTATATATATTTTTATTCTTTCTTCTAATTCTAGTTTTAGGTCGACTTTGTCAAAAAGTTGAAATCGCAAGACATCAATTTTAATTTTTGAATATGTTAATTTATTTAAATAAAGCTCATTCAGTATGTTAATTTTCAAAACGGTATCATTGTCATCAAAATTCTAAAATGCAATTTTATATCCCGATAAAAACGGTGCATTGCATATCCAAGTGCAAAGGTCACATTAGCTTAAAATCACCTGGATTATCATCCCCAAAAAAATTTGGGTTCGGATAAGCAATTGGTGGCACTTCCTCCGGCTATGGTCCAGCTGCATGCGGATTATACACAGGTGGCGGTGCCACCGGAGGGCCGCACTCATGGGGCACATCACTAGCCCTAGAAGAAGGTCCCCAACTCCAATTGAATTTCATTTTGATACTCTTGGAATGGGTTGGGCCCATAAAAACTCTGCCTTTTGCCCTCCTTTGCGAGTGCGAGTGCGATTATGAGTGTGTATGGGTCTACATTGCCTGTGACTGTGATCTTCCCATTTTCTCTGTCTATTCCAATTGAACAAACTCCTTTTTTCAAAAAAGAATGAATAAAACTTACATTAAACCAAATTCTTGACAAATAGATAAATGAATAAAGAAAACCAATAGTTTTGGAATTAAAATGACCATTAATTTTTCTCAAGGCCTTGTGGACCTTCCTCTCACAAGGAGGAGCAGTAGTGGAGATTTACCTTTAGAACCTCAGTCTGCAATAGATTAATAGTTGTAAGTGAGGGGTTGTAAACATTCAGACTACCACTATGGCACTATTAAAACTCCGTTTAATAACAAAATAAAAAATAATAAAAAAAACACTTAATTTTTGTAAAAACATTGAAAAACAGGTTGAGGGATGTACTGTGCTATTCGTTTACGTTCAGCTTTTCCATTTGAAAATTTTTCAGAAATTATTTTCATAAAAAAAAATGGACATTCTACTCATAAAAAATGGGTGGTAATATTTACGGCCCCAAATATATCACAAACACCCTCCTTCAATTATTTTTTCTTATTATTTTCCAACTTGTCAAGGATTAATTTCATCCGGGGAAATGAAAGGGAATGTAAAGTGATCTGCCTAAATATGAAACTGTGGAAAGTAGAAAGAGAAATTAACGAGTGACAATCACATTACAAAAATGATTAAATAAATGAATCACCTTTGGACCGATGGAGGAGTAATCCACTTTGAGCAATTAAAACTCTTTAATAGTATTTGCCCAAAGAAATGTCTTTTGAGTTTCAGATTACTCCACTGCGAGGAAGAAAGAAGAGGAGTGTAGTGTAGTGTAGTGTTCGTTGTTTAGAGAGAAAAAGTTAGGAAGCAATATGCATTCCTTTTTGAATTAATTGGCATCAGAAGGGTTTTTGATTTTATACATAGTATAGTTGGTTGGCAGGAAATCTTCTTTTTATTTGAAAACTTCAAATTAAATTTATTGCAATACTCGATTTTTGTGCTGTGTAGAGGAAAGATTTGAGGATGCCTCCTAATCAACAAGGAGAAGCTACAATAATTAACTACATATTTAAATCCTTTTTACAAAAAAATAAAATAAAAATTTATAAGAGATGTAAATTAGAAACGAATAAAATGGTACGAATTTTTAGTGGTTATTTCTTTATTCAAATGAGAAAAATTTGTTGTAAAACAGTAGGATTCTTTGCTGGGCGGGTTAAAGAAAAAATTAGGGAGTGATTAGAGTTGTTCATATGTAAAGCTTCCTAATATATATATATATATATATTAGTGATACAATTATTTGGACAGAGATATTTTGACAACTATGATAAAAACGGAAATACACTATTGATTTGGATTCGATTTAGTATAGTACAATTATTTATTCATCCCAAATCATTGTAAAATATATAAGTTTTTAATGATTGGATTGTATAAGTAACTTAAATCCTTTTCTTCTTCTTAGTTATTTCCGAAAGACACGGAATGGTTCGACTCCTAGTTTGTGACTATTCCATTAATAGGAGCTAATCAAAAGAAAAATTACATAGCACAGCAAAAGGTATCCAAGTAAAATCACATATATATGGGAAGATCAATAGTTCAAGGATTTTATATAAGCTCAAATTTAAGAGAGTACAAAACAAAATACAATTCGCTCTTTCATTCATAAAGATATCTAGTCACTTGCGCCGGTATTGTGCCACATATGCAAGATGAAAACATACCAAATTTAGGCCACAATAGAACCTTCCATTACTGCAACGGCTTTACCTCGGAGAAACACTCTCTGATTCTTTTCGTCTATATGCACATTTACTATGCCGCCCCTCGGTGATGCCTGAGCCAAAAAGTAACCAACTCAGTAAACAATATGCCGATAATCATGGTGGTGATTATAGTTGTTGTTTGTGTGCACACACTCAAGAGAGAGAGAGAGAGAGAGAGAGAGATTACTTGATATGCAACAAAATCAGATTTTCCCAGTTTCTTGCTCCAGTAGGGTGCTAAAACGCAATGTGCACTCCCACAAACAGGATCCTGAAAGAAGACGACGTGTCAATTTACAGTTGTGCAACTTGGAGAGATGATCATCAGAGAAGGATCTTTATCTTTTGGTTCTCATTAAGCATTGATGATCATGTTAAAATGCCAGTGAGGTCAAAGAAAGATGATATGCTACTTCTGTTCTAACCGTAATCAAGCCATTAAAATCATGCGAGCAGAAGGGTCAAATATATAGTAGACGTACAAGGTTTGCTTAAGTGGTCAAAGATATCCTAATCCTAACAGACTTATCCTTTCTGAGTTCATTCTTCAAGTAAATGACATGACACAATTTTTATTTCCCTACCCTGTGATAATTTTTTTGAAAAAAATAAAAAAATAATTAGTAAGCTCATCAGATGACAAAGGACATTTTACGTATTGAAATGAAGATGACAAATGCAGTTTAGATTCAAACATGGCATATAAGGGGCAGTAAAATATGCTTGCAACCTAATGGCAACTTATTACCTCATTAACCCCCAATTTAGGGCAGAAGAAGCGACTGTAAAAGTCAAAGCCAGATCCAGGGGGACCAATTCCTGTAATAATCATCCCTTTGCCTGCACATTTCTCTATCTCATCAAACTGTGGCTGTATTTCTGCAACTGTCTTTCCTGATGGGAGTACAACCTACAAAACTCAACTTTCCCCCTCCTTAGCACAAAACAGAAATCCAACTCGATCTGATTTTATTATTATCGTTCTTTTTACTGGTATCGACCATATTGAAAATCACAAGTATAATTGAAGAAAGTAAAAGGGAAATGTAATACGTACAAAGAGGTCATCTTTTGAAGTCTTCTTTATCTCAATCACAGAGGCACCATTTAACGCTTTACAAACTGCCGAAGTATCTCCACCGTTAAAATCTCCATCCAGTGGGACCACTGGAAAATCCAATTCAACAAGGAAGCCATCTCGTGCTTCACTATTATGAAAGAGTGAAGAATCGGAATTTCTGGGGTCTTGAATTCTTTTAGCAGTCAAAATGCCTGATAGTGTTGAGAACTCAATTAAGTTGGCCTTCGCCAAGTGGGATGTGAAGAGAAAGTGGGCAGCTGCCAAAGTTGCATGACCGCAAAGGTTAACCTGTAAGCAGGCATAATACTTTCTACATATTAAATTTGCTATGAGCCTTCTATAATACTAATTGATGTACCAAGTGTCACCGCAGAGTATAAGTTGAGTTCATGACCATTGATTTGGTTGAAACAGTGTTTCATTAACATGCAAAAGTTAAAGTTGGGACTCTCAATTTGAGACCGAGGAAGTATAAAGTGTTATCCGTGCCAATAATCTTTCCTTTAGATTCTCGTTCCTTCCTACCAAAGGGAATAAAGGCAGGCACTCATGAAACCAACAATCATTAATCAACCAACAACAATAGTCCATGATTTCTTCAAAAAGATATTGATAAGAAAGTTGTACCATAACTCTTAAAAACTAAATTAATGCCCAAGTCCTAAAGTTCCCATAATTTATCCCTTTGCAGATAATATCAAAATATGAAGCTTTTTCTTCTTCATTTACAGGACTTGCCGTGCAATAGCATTGGGTGTTGATTAGAAAATGAACAGCCAAAAAGAATCATATATATTTAAGAATAACCGTGACCAAAACACAATCAAACAGGAAATTGAATCTCTTGTGTGGTTACAAAAGAAAATTTCTAGTAAATGTATTATGTTTCAAAATTTTGGGGGTAAGGTTTTGGAATCTTTGTCCACACTAGTCTGCTCGCTCTTTTTTTTTTTTTTTGATAAGAAACAATCAATTCCATTAAAACTTAAATAAAGAGTACAAAGAAATTGATACAACCCTGGATGAGTTATCCAAGACTAAGAAAACAGGAAAACATCGCTCCAGTTTATACAATCTAATTCAAACAAAAGACTCTCAGTTTTATCAAATAATTTTGCCACTCTCGCCCACAAATTAACTTTGCATATAACAATATTCCAAACTTCCCTGACTGAGCTTTCTTTTATCTTCAAAGATGTGTTAAATTAGAAAGTAACGTGGCGTTCGATAAAACATCTTAAAACTGAAAACTGAAACTAAAAAAATTATTTGATTACTTTTGAAAATTATATCTGAAAAAATGTTGTTTATTTGAATATAACATATCTGAAAATTGATTTTTTTTAATATGACAATTTTGCCTTTATTAGCGTATTTAGATCACACGATTATAGTTTGAATGAAAGTAAAATAGGTATTTTGTAACGAGAGTTTTAAGTTTTTAGATTTAAGTGACAAACTTGTAGCTTAAAATTTTGTATGCAAAATTTCAGATTTAAGTGGTAAATCACTTAATTTTTTTTTGCCAAACAAACAACTTTTACGCCACTTAAATCTGAAACAAACAACCAACCCCTAAGTGTACCTCAGCAACAGGAGTGAACCATCTGAGGCGGAACCTAGGGTTTGCTGATGAGTGATTGGGGATGGGAGTCAAGTAGCAGGTCTCGGACATGTTAAATTCGGCAGCAACAGCTTGCAACCATTCTTCGTCTCTCTCCTCATCCTCCTCCAACAAACAGACAGCTGCTGGATTTCCCTTGAATGCCGACTCTGTGAATGCATCCACCTATTCATTCATTCAAACTCCAACTACTTAATAAACAAATTTAATTATAATTATTATTATTAAGTAAAAGCACCATTAAAATTAGATTATTAAGGAGGGGAAGATATTACCACACAGTACTTGATTGGCTTCTTTGCCATTTGAAAGAGAGTGTGTTTGTGTGTTCACAGTGCAATAATTGTCTGTCTTAAAAAAGAGACTGGAGCCGCCGGGGGTGGTTCCACTTGGTTTTGTTTAATGGGTATTTGATTACGAGTCTCAATGCAATAATTGTCTTTGTCTTAAAAATAAGAGTCTGTAGCCGCCGGGGGTTTTGTTTACGATTCTCAATAACGACGAAGCTTCGTCATCTCATCTCCATGTTTCTTGCTTGCTTACCACCGTCATTGACTTGAAAGAGATTATTCTCCTTCGATGGATGTTTCCAATTTAAAGGATCAATTTCCAAAATTAATCTCCTATTGTAATGGCTGAATTATATTCACTTCTGAGCTGTTTGATTTCACCTCCATCGGATTTTGTATGTTAAAACCATTTAGTTCAAATTCCACGCAAAAAAACATAAGAGTGATCGTAAACATGGAATTTATGGAATTTACATGGAAAGGAAATAAGTTTCAGGTAATTAAATTGCTTAGAATTGAGTTGCATGAAAAATGTCAATTAAATGTGTTTGATTGCTTTAATTTTTTATCTGAAAAATATTTGTTGTATTGTTGTATTTTTAATGTAAAAAAAATTATGGGTATTTTTTTTTACATAATTTTATAGTCATGATGGATCTTGTTTAATTGATCTTGATTAGTAGATTTTAAATATTAAATTTTTATTAAATTTTAAATTTTGTAGTTTAAGTTATAGCATTTTTAATGTAGAAAATGGATAAAATTTTGTCTTGAAAAATGTGCAATTACCTGAAAAATAAATACAACCCCCCCCCAAAAAAAAAAAAAATATTTTCCTTGTTTACAAGAAAAAGCACATGAATAATACCAAAAGTGGGAGTTTAACTGCCAGACAAATTTTGACAATCAAAGAGCATAAAAGTAACAACTTAAGTCGAGTAGAAAACTAAGGGGCAATCAAACACTGGCACTACCCATGTGGTAAGGCAACATGCTGCCACCTTGCCTAGAATTTGCAGAAAAATGTCAAGAGTTTCGATTGTCTTAATTTTTTTATCATGGGGTGGTAGAGGGGTAGGGTTCTCATGGGTGGGATCTTGGGATCTTGAGGGTTTTTCTTTATTTGTAGTTTAAGATTAAGGGAAAAGAGTAAAACTTGAAAAAGCAATTGCCTGAAAATAAATCCCTTAATTTTTTGTTTTGAATTACCAAAAAAAAAAAAATTTTGGCAATCAAAAGCAAAAAAGTGACAACCTAAGTGGAAAAGCCATATTTTTCCTGAAAAAATCCTAACATTTTGACGCCTTTTATTACATTCAGATTTTATGCTTTCCTGTGTAACCTAACAAAAGACAAAAAGTCCACCTCAACATTAGTACTTTTTTGAAAAATTGTTTATCAAATAGCAACTCTTAGTTTGTACAATAGAACATTTACTCTTAGAACTTAAAATGACAACTTCACATAAAGTTCAGTCTCATAAACCATAAGCAGATTGGGTATCCTGTTAAGTGGAGTACGTGCCCCAACAAATTTTTTTCCTCTTATATTCATTTGTGAACACAAGTGAACAAGGAAGTGGCCCACTAATTTTTCATGAAATGCTCATTAATGATTTTAAATTTCAAGAACGAACCCAAACTTGAATCAAACGAGCACTTAAAAGAGACCTGAATGGAAGGGATGATTTCAAATTTATTCATAAATGACAATGTGGTAAAGCACAAGTGACATATCCTCCGTGGAAGAGTAAACCCTAAACTTGAAGAATGACCCCTTTAGAGAGAACACATTCAGACAAAGACAATTAACAACATAAACTATGCTGCTGCTGTTGCTGAGTCCATAAACTGTTATTACAAGTCCTAAGTAAGGGGGGTGGGCTAACTAAAAGTATTTACATCCAAACACTGCATTAAGATAATCAGTACACATGGTTTTTGTTATAATATAATACATGGAACGTTATCCGCCCCCAACCCCAACACGGAATTTACCACATCCCTTCTTTAGCCATTTTCAGAAAATGGCAAAGTGTGATATTGGGGAGATCAACGGAACCCCCTTTCTTCTTGATTCTCGTAGCCTTCAACAACTGTTTCCCCTTTGATTGTGTGAATGTTGCCGACACCAAGTTGTAGAACTGCCAAAAATACAAAAATGGGGACACAAGTTAAGACACTAAAGGTAAGTGTAATGTCAAGTAGAACCTGAGATCATAGTAGAACCCATCAACCCTAAACACATAACACGAAGTTAACAAAATTTAGTTTTAGCCTTCCGAGGTCTGTGTCATTAACAGGTACACTGATGGCAAACAAGCCAAGCTTAATCAAATTTTATAACTGGGCTTTCCTTGGTACAACTTTAATCAAGCTCAAGCTTGAGCCGAGCATATACAAATTTTAAAGAATCATGTTTGTGCTTGGCAGGACAGACTTTCACCTCAACTCAAGCAGAAGCTCCGCTTGAGTAAATACATGTACTTAAGCTCAAACTCATAACTGAGTTTGTTTGTATTAAATATTTTGTGCATATTTTGTTATTTAAATTGACCAACCAAGCCTGGCTACTTGAAGTTGTTTACAAGCTTACTCAAGCCATGTTCACAAGCCTACTCAAGATGAACAGGGTATGTTCAAGCTCGGGCTGAACCATTATAGGTGACTTGAGCTCAGTTTGTTACAGGTTGATTCCACTCAAATTAGATATTTTTAAAAACCCAACAAAGTATGACCTATTGTCCTGACTAAATGATTATATTATGTCCACAGTAATTGAAGACTTAATAGTTTCCTTTTTTGAGTCGGCTAACAAATTCAATAACTAATCAAGGACCAGAATACCCTTTTTCCATCCAATATAGCAAATTTGTTTTAAGCAACATAGATAAGTACTGAAGCCAATCTGAAATAGGATCTTGACGTTGAAAGCACATTGACTAAATAGAATTGGAAGACATACCTCGCACACACCATGCAGTAACAACCTATGAAAAGGATCTTGAACCACTAGCACAAGATCATCACCATCTCCACTCTCCTTTAAAAAGGTGCGTATGCATTCCTTAAAAAATGGAAAAAGTCCAGCTATTGTTAGTGAGACGTATGCACTAATGAAGTTAAATTTAATTGGAGTAAGGATGGAACTTGTGGATAAGCATACACAAGATGAATAATGTTCAGGGGAATAGATACATCGACCTCTTGGACAGGAAGAAAAACTAATGCCAAATAAGCCAATAAGTTTGCGCCAGAATAATGAAAAAAGTCGGAAGAAATAACCAAGAGGTGTGCAGTAAATTTCATTTTAGTCGGCCAAGCTTAAGGAAGGATCCAAGGACTAATAAACAATGGGAAATCAGTCAAGCTAAGAATTACAATTTGAAAAATCAGGTGATTTGGCTTTCATGATGGCATTTTCAGCTACCCAAAATCTACCACATTCTATGTGCAGCTAGAATGGAAGACTGGAGAGAGAGTGACAAAGCAAGGGAATTGAATGGTTATAAGCTCAAAGAAGAAGGTTAAGAGGGAGAATGATAAATCTAGAATCCAGATGTAGTGCAGAATGAAGGCAACGTGGCACAACAATAATCTCAGGCTCCATCATTAAATATGCAGGACAACAATCAATAATATTCAAATATTAATATTGTGTCAAACTTGCAGTTTAAAGGAAAGATGCATTTTATTCATTATATATAGAGTAAATGACTCATTTGCACCCCAAACTTTGCTTATGGTTTCAAGTTGCATCAAAACTTTATTTTGTTCCAATTTGCACTCCAAAATTAAATAAAGTGTTTTTAAGTGCACCTTTCATCTATATTCCGTCCAAATTTTAACGGAATATATTTGATTAATTACATAAAGAACCTCAAAGTTAAGCCTATTTTTAATCTTAACCTTCCCCATCATCTTCTTCCTTCCACCACCACTACCACCACTTTTATATTTCATTTCACTCCCCAAATCTGTGGGGATTTGCCTTTTCTTCTCTCCCCCCCTCTCTCTCCCTCTCGATCTTAATTAGCCCTACTTTTTTTCCCCACATCATCTGATGATATGATGGAAGAAGAGGTTTCATTTCTCCCTTTTCACTCCCCAAGTCCAACAACCTCTTGTCCACCGCCACCACTTTCCTCCTATTCCCTCCTCCTCCTTTATCTTCCATCACGACGATCACGAAGATGACCTCTTTGTCCTTCTTCTTCCCCTCTGCAAGAACAATATAACCTTATAGGAGATGACCACCCCCGCCATGTTCGTGATGCGAGACTTCAATCCCCTCAACCCCAAACCGGCCAACTCCAACTCCGTAGTAAGACAAGCCTTTGGAGATGTAGATAGACTCTTTCAACCGTCTCAGCTTTTCCGGCCACCGTACCCACCCCAAATCTGTGGGGAGATGATTTCTAGGGGGTTTTGACTTGCTAGTTGAAAAAAAATGTGGTTCAGTCAAGTATTCAGAGATGATTTCATGGGATCTGCTTTTTTTGTGTATGAGAAGGAGAAGAAGGTGCATTGGGGAGCACGATAAAAATGAAGTGTGGATTTCTAGAGGGAAGCGTGATGGTGTTTCTAATGGAGGCATAAGAAGAGTGGTGGAAGGAAGAAGACGATGGGGAAGGTTCACGTTGAAAAATAAGCTTAAGTTTGAGGTTCTTTATGTAATTAATCAAATATTATCCGTTAAAATTTGGACTGAATATAGATGGAAAGTGCACTTAAAAACACTTATTTAAGTTTGGAGTGCAAACTGGAACAAAATAAAGTTTGGGATGCAACTTGAAATCATAATCAAAGTTTAGGATGCAAATGGGTCATTTACTCATATATAAAACATACCTCATAACTATCAATGAGTTCAGAAAGAAAGCTCCGTCGAAGAGCCTCTCTTGTTCGACAATCTACTCGGTGCCATGCAGTCAATACAGCCATCTTATCAGCATCAACACGCCCTTTTTTCTTTGTTGAAGAGCCTTCAAGGGCTTCAATTGCAATGACCTACCACAGAGAAACAATAACTCCTACAGTTGGGAGAATATTGCCACATCCCATGCCACTAACTTAAAATCAATATTAGTGTATGGTATATACTACCCCACTTGTTGTATTAGGGAGGCAGAAAGAAGTGTGTGTGGGTTGGGGTGTATACAAATCTTTATAGGCCATCTCATATACAGCAGGTTATAATTACTGAAAGTCATTACTCATTAGCAGTTCAAGTTTCAATAATTTCTTTTACTTCTCTGAGTCCTGGAAGATATTTGGTGGGGGTGAAACATGCTTTGTGAAAAAGGGAAGCGAAAAACCTCTTTATCCATGTCTATATTCCTGAATTTGTCCCACTCCCCCACATTGGTCATACAAAATGCTGACAGTGGTACATCATCGCCTGTTTAATAAAACCCTGATCAATAATTTATAAAAACTTACAGTAGTATTTAGAAATTGAGGGATGCAGCAAGCAGATAATCTTATGCTTAATGCTGCGTATAGTTGCTACATTGACCACAAAAAGGGGATAAATAGCGAACAACAATGGGACTCATGGAAAGTCAGAAGAATGTATAATAACCATAACTTAACCCCGACATAATTTCATTGTAATGCCAATCACAAAGTTTTTTTATTTCACACTACCAGGTACAAGCTACTTGTCAAGGGTACTAAGATGATCCTGGGGACCTATGGATTGGATGCTCTGACTTAAATATGGTATCAAAGCATGCAATTTTTATCTAAGTGTTAGTCCTAGTTTGATCACATGTGCTCCATGTCACCCAATATAATTAGCCAACGAGTTTGTCAACACGCTTGGCATTTAAATTGCTGATGTATTTGAAATTGTTAGAGTAGGAGAAAAATACACATCATAGTTTTTTCACCTCAGTTAATTATATGGTTACAGAATAAAAGATCTAGCTTGCTATAATAACTGAGGATAGTTTGGACGACAGGACCACGACGAAGAGAAATGGAATTTAAAACATGGAGGTTGATACTCCTTGATGCATGAACTAGTACTAGTGGATGTAATGAAGGAGGGTAAGGCTGGTCATTTGGATATCTTACCCCAGGGCGGAGGAGCAAATAATCCTCTTATTTCCTCTGCGTGTAAACGAGGAACAAGTTCCATCAACAACCGATCGTTTAACCATCTACGAGACCGTCTGTTGTTAACCTGAAACAAAAGATTGAACCTTAGATAGGATAATTTGTATGGTCAGCTGTGGAGTACACTAGAAAAAATTTGTTCTAAAAAAGCTAAACGCAATGAAGGGCAGCACCCCAACAAAAACAGACACCAGAAAATTCACAATAAACATATAAAGGCTATATTTTTTAGTTTTGACACTAGCAGAGAACCACAAAGACAAACATAAAAGTTGCATATGACTATTCAGATGATAGAATGATCCCTAACTCACCATTTAGATTAACACCACCTGAATTCCCATTGACCCACTGTATAAAAAAAGGAAAGGGGAGAGAATGATATGGGTCGAATCTTAAACTCAATTGGTACGTATATTGTTACTTGCCAATAAAACTTGAAACCCCAAACCCATCCTTGTTTCCATACATTATTGCATGGAGGATCATTGCATCAAAGAAAAACATCGTAGTGATAATAGATGTTATCTTGAATATCGAACAAGTGTTCAACAGGGTAAAGTTGTGGTAAGTGAAGTTTCATGGATCCACTCTAGTAGTCATATCCTTTACCACCAAAGTAAAAGGCTCTTAAAATTCACACTTTTTGGTAAAACTCATGGGATGAGTAGTCAGCGATATCCAATCTTTCAGAATTTAACTCAAAACTTCTAGCAAATGAAGTTATCTGAGGCAACTTATCTTAATAACTCTAAATGTTCAGAAATAGCATGTTCAATAAACCAACAACTATATCAACACGTATAAATCTTGTCATTCTAAAATGAAGGAATTTGGAATATTAATGAAACAAAATAAGTAGAGAGCATCATGATTATGTTTCATAGATTCAGAAGCAACAATAAGGAAATTACATTCCCTGCCAAGCTCTCCAGGAACTCAATCTTTTTCTCGATCGCCAATCCTCGGGATTTAACATTTTCTACTGCACGCATTCCATAAAAAAGATTAGTAACTTCTTCCTACCAGAAAAGAAAGAGGAATTTTATAACTAACCCCACATAAACATTCTCCTAACCCCACTTTTTACTCATGTGCCAAACAAAGCCTAAATCAATATTTCAAACCCACCACAAGACTAAGCTAATCAACAACTTGCTATATAAATGTTTGCTACTTTATTTTCATTATTTCGGGATCAACAAAGTTTGAGAACAATATTTTCAAAGAAAAATAAATAATAAAGAAAATAAACATGACAAAACGAATCAACAAAATCTTTTATTTGGCTTTAGTTTAAGTTGCAAAAGTTGCTCACGGTCTTAGAAAAAAATTGAAGAGGCAACAGTTAATCACATAAGTTGATATTTAAAAAGTGGATATAGTCTCTCTCTAAAAGTCCATACACATATATGAACTATCCAAAACCATACAATAAAAAGGTACCCATGAATTGATTAAGGATGCAGAAACAATTGAAGAAAACGCCATAGATTGAGGTACCTTCAATGATGTGATATGGAGAATAGAGATTAAGGGATTGTTTGGTTGACAAATATTGGTTTTCTTATCAAATCAGGGTGAGTTGAATGTTTTGATAGTTGTAAAAAAACTTATTATCGGAAAAAAAAAAAAAAGGCTGCTCATATATTGAACACATCTGCAGTTCTACAATATAATAATAAAACTATTAAATAGTAATAAGTACATAGATAGGAATTGAAACTTGCGTTAAGCTATATAAAATTATAAATACATAGACATGAATGAGAGAAGAGAGAGATCTAGGGCAAATTAATAAGATGGGGTAGAGATATTTTTACCTTTGGGATGGTCAAAGAGAGAAGACGACAAGAGATCTTGTTCTGTGCGCAAAACATCAGGGGTCGCCATGGCTGATTATTGACTCTTCTTTGAATGAAACTCGATAACAAACAGACAGAGATCTGATCTATTTTCCCTTCCTTCCTTCTTTTGGCTTTCGATCCTCTATTTGTGTGTGAGAGATAATGAACTTCAGATGGGAAGACGAAGAAGCAAACGAAGACAAATGGAACCAGGTAAAACCAAGATAAAATTGTTTGTTTGTTAAAACAATTAAGCAATTTATTATTTAAAATTAAAAATTTGTATTAAAAATTTTAAGCGATAAATTAGTCACTTAAATTTAAAATTTTAAAATGATATATTGTAAAATAATTATTTTACCCTCTTTAAAACTTAAAATATTCTCTTCAAAATGCTTAACAAGAGCAAAATTGTTATATTAAAAAAAAAATCAAATATATTATATTCAAATAAACAATATTTTTTTTATATATAGTTTTTACATTTTCAGTTTTCAGTCTTCAATTTTTCAGAATTAAACAAACGGTTTTTTCAATTTTCAGTTCAGTAAACTAAAATTGAAAACTGAAAAATTGAAATTGAAAAAATTGTTTGTTTAGTTTTGAAAACTGTATATGAAAAAATGTTGTTTGTTTGAATATAATACATCTGAAAATTAATTTTTTGTTTTTTGAATATGACAATTTTTCCCTTATCAAGTATTTTGAAGAGAGTGTTTTAAGTTTTGAAGGATTAAGGGAGAGACTTAGATCTCCCTTAATTTTTTTTTAAAAAAAAAAAAAGTTTTGAAGATAGTAAAATAGGTATCTACCATATGGTGTTTTAAATTTTCAGATTTAAGTGGCTAATTTGCCACTTTAATTTTTTGATACAAATTTTTAATTTTAAATAGTAAATCACTTAAATTTTAGTGTTCAGACGGATGATAGGTTCCAAAAATTAACTTCTTTAGAAATTAGAACATGGGTGATTATAAAGGCACCCTAAAATATAACATCACCGATATATATATATATATATATATGGATGTGTTGTGGTGATCGTATAACACGTTTAAATAGTGGTATATATGATAGTGAGATTACAATTTAAGCTAAATAACTTTAGTTGAATATTTTAACAACTTTTAGTGACATTGTGGGTCAATTTTATCCTAGTTATATTATACAAACAAATCACTCTAAATGCTCTTGTATTTTTTATAATTAAGAACAAAATGTTTTTATCGTTTAACCTAGCTAGAGAGATGAGAGGATTTGAAATTTATGTTATGTCTTTTGCCACCTACTTCAAATTATTAAGCATATCCTCAATGTGATACGTATATTAGAAGAATATTAAGTATATAGCAAGTTTATTTGTGCGATCATTCATATGAATAAGATGTAGATGATGTTAAAAAATTACAAATTACACTTAAGAAATCAAGAACGACATAAAATAGACTAGGTATATTGAATATTTTTTTTATTTAAATGTTAATTATTTGTAACACAATACCTTGTGTTTCCACGTTACTTTCATTGTATTTAATTCTTATTCTTTTAAAAGAAAAGTTTCAAAACATTTTGTCATTTATTTTAAACCTCCATTTTTCAATAAAATTTCATTATATTTCAGACATGTGCTTTGTGGACTTATTTTGTGATTCCTCTGTGCCATCCATCTACACAACTTGTGAGTGCTTTGGATCTTGAAACAAGGGGCGGAGCTAAGTGAAGGCCAGGTGGGGCCATGGCCCTACCTGAACTTTTTGTGAATTTTTAGAGAGTTGAGGGGCCGATGTGTGAGGGGGGAAATAATTGTGGGCTAGTTGTGTGTGAGCGATGCTTGTTATTGTCCGAGGAGTGCACCGTGCAATTAACATTATAAGTTCGGGGGTGTGTCTTAGTAATATAGGTTTAGGTTATACATTATGTCATCGACGGAAGCAGTAGGAAAGCTCTGCCCTCTTTCTATTAGTAACCATCTCACCCAAAAGCTTAAGCTGTTAAGTAGTAGGCCAATAATGTATATCATACTCTTCAACACTCTCCCTCACGTGCGAGCCACTCGCACATGGATAGACAAACGAAACCACCGGCCAAACCAAAGTTGTATACTGCACAAACACAAAGGGGGAAACAAACGCAAGTGGGAGGATTCGAACCCGAGACCTTGCAGAACCTGAGTTCTGATACCATGTTAGAAACAATCTCACCTAAAAGCTTAATTCTTCAAATAATTGCTGTTTATTTTTATTTTATTTTTAAGTATAGTGTTTGTTTATTTTTTTTAGCACAGCGCAGTAGTATGCAGTGTCTCTGCCTCTTTTTTCATTTTCATTAATTATTTGTTTCAGTATTTTAGGTTAGATTTCTTTTTTATAATCTTATATATATATATATTAAATTTGAATATTAAGAATTAGGTGTTTTAATGTTGATTTGTTTCTTAAATTGTTAATATATTTGTTTGTTAGCTATTATTTATTAATGTTGATTTGCTTCTTAGATTGTTAAATATTGATATTAAATTTGATTATTGAGGTTGATTTGAATATTAAGATTTATGTGTTTTAATGTTTATTTGCTTTTTAGATTGTTAATATATTTGTTTGTTTATTGGTCATTATTTATTAATGTTGATTTGCTTCTTAAATTGTTAATATATTTGTTTGTTGGTTATTAATTTATTAATGTTGATTTGCTTCTTGTTTGTTGGTATATATGCAAAAAATTCTTGTTGTGTTAATAATTTGGTACTCTTAAATAAAAATCCTGACTCCGGCACTGCTTGAAACTACTGGTGACTCTCAATATTTTGCTCCAGTGAATTTATAGTCTGCAGCATGTGTAATATTAAAAAGCGAAATAGGAAAACGTACATTTAAAGGAGTTGGATAAGGACAAATTAAACGAGACAAGATTCACTTATTAATGAAGATTTAGTTAGCTGATGAAGCGCAAGCCAAAAGAAAGGTCCCAAATAATTAAGACTATACTTTATATTTTATAATTTTCTTTAATTTACCTAGTTGCTTTTATTTCTCGGACAAATCCATTCACCTCTTTATAGTTTTACTTTTATCTTCCAATTCTTTTGGTTTTTATGTGCTGCCTACGACTTCTTTGTAAAGTTATATATTCTTTGAGCTATACAAACTTTTGCCTTTTAATAAACTAACTCGATCTCATGATTTTTACTGGAAATTTTTTACCAAGAGGACAATCCATATACCTCCAAGCCACTCAAGTTTTTTGTGTGTTATATTTGTCAGTCACTTTGTACTGCAGTAAAAAGTATTAGTCATAATCTGCAAAAAAAATATTAAATATATATATCAAAGCAACAATAATTAATTGTTACGCCAAGTTAGAAATCTTACGATTAGTTTGGTTCGATATTGTATATTTTAGTTTTATTTTTCAAAAATAAATTTAATAAGTTTCTCGTGTTTATAATAACATGCTTAATTATTATCCTTAATTGTTATTATTTTTGATACAAAGTGATTCATAATTTCACAACTCAACTTCTTTCTATACAATACCACTATGTTTTCATACAAATTATAAATTTACAATCAAAACAATAAGAATATATTTATTTTTACATATGTGCATGCATTTCCGTTGCATGATGGTGCATTAATTAATTTGCTAATGGTACTTCATGTTAGAAATTATAGTGATTATTCTACTGTGGAAAACGGAAATACAAAATAGAAAAAACTTATCAATCGAGGCTTGTGTAAACACAATTTTCTAAGGTGAAAATTGCTCGCTGATATTGATGCTGTCAGCCTTCAAGAGCATACACCTCCTATGATTCAACGACCTTAGGGTTACTACCAGCAACTATAGAACCTTAATGGAACTCTCAAGTACTCCAAAATTATAATAAGAAAAATAGTGAAAAAGAAGGAAAAACGTAGAAGAAGAAGAAGACTGTTTTTTGTGTATATATTTCTCATCGAGTTATCGCTATGTATACGTGCAACGGCATAGATATGAGGATAGAGTTGTGTTACGCAGAAGGCGCAACCTCCCCAACGTCTCAAAAGACACGATCAAATACTTATCTAATAAAAAACGAATTTAACTTAATTGATAAAACAATTAAAAAGCAAAAATATTAGAAATTTCAAAGAAGCCCAAAGCTCCCAAGGCCCTTATCAACTACCTTAAATAAAAATGTAATCAGTGGGGCTTGAACCAAGGCCCTCCAAGCTAAATTCCTCGAGCCACTCCCACTAAGCTATACTCTCTAAACTAATTATTTCATTCAAAATATGTATATATCTATATACAACACAACACTTCAATCCCGTGGCTATAGGCCATGGCGGAGTTAGTAATAGTGATGACTTTTGTTGGTGTTGCCACTACTAGTGGTATTGATACGCGTGGGTATGTTGATGATTTGTTGGGTAATGGGAATTTAACAAAGAAATCAGTGGCTCGTGCTTCTCATGTTAATCCCACTTTGGGTTATGGTTATACGGCCCTGTTGCCACTATTACTACTACTGGTTCTCGTATGGCGCATCCATGGGATCAGATTTCCTAGATCTTAATGGTAAGCTTATTACTGCCCCTCAGGCCCGGTCTTATGCCGTGTTGTTCAAAACCCCACTGGTTGACATGAACAAGCCTTCTTATTCATTAATTACCAGATCGTGTAAGGTAATAAAGTTGTTATTTACATCGATGGTCTTGTTTACAATGAATCTTAAGTTGTTTGAGAATAATGCTTTGACTGGGAAATTCTTTTTACCTAAGGGCAGCTAGCCTTATACTACTGATGTGGTTCACCCTAAGTTGTTAAGACTCTTACAAGTTCCCAAAACTTAGTCACTACACTCGGACATAACTTTTTTTTCCTTTTTTTTTTTTTTTTTTTTTTATTTATTCTAGGGACGAAATCCCCCGAGAAACGAGTTCGCCGATGCACGCAAGTATGGGTGAGATTTATTGGTCTCACGTTAGATTATTGGCACACCAATATTTTAACGACTATAGCTAAGGGTGTGGGTATACATGTCCGTATTGATCAGGCTATGGCTACTAAGGATTTGGGTTAATCGGGTCTTAGTTGAGGTTGATTTCGGTTTGATTTGATTTATGCACTTACTATTAAAAGGGCTAGAGTCAGTTATGAGATGGAGGTGGCTTATGAATAGTCGCCAGAGATTGTTCTCATAGTCATTTGGTTGGCCATATGTTTTTGGACTGTAAAGATGCCCATTGACAGGCTAAGACTATTATTCTCCCTCAGTCTAGGGGCATAAATTAGTCACGGGCTCGCTCTACCGATCATCGTCAGAGCTACTCCAGGGATTCTCGCGGCCATTAGGGCAAGAGTCTTGTTTTTTAAGTTAGGTAGGAATACAAGCCGTTGCTTATTCTTCAGCCCCATCCAATATTGCTTATACCTCTTCGGTACTGCATGTAGTTTTTGGTTCAATTATTAATACATCAGTAAGTTTTTTTGTTATGAATATTGTCATAGATGCCTCTCGGGTTATGCAGCCGGTTCCTGATATGGTTTCGAGTGCTTTAGTTATGGGCATTCTAGGTATTCCAACAACTTCGGCTATTGTTTCAGACTTGGATTTGTCAAGTGCGATAGCTACGGTTTTGGGTTTGAGATCTATTTCACCGATTCAGCATGCTTTGTTATCTCTTCCAACAACAGTGCTTTCGTTTTTCAGACTGCCATATGTTCAAGTTATTTAAGCTAGTCCCTATCTTTCGAAAATTAGGAATTCTAGCCGTGATCCATCTTCCGATGTATTTGTATTTTTTAGCTATTTGTTTGTTTTGTTATCATTTGCTACTTGTTAGGAGACGCTTTTAAATTTTCGTTCAATTTTTAGTTATTTGTTTGTTTGTTTTGTTTAAGGATTAAACTTTTGCAACTTAGGCCAGTTTGGTGGTTGTTTTTGCAAAAAAAAAAATTTTAAAAACTTAAATTAAAATCAACTTTACTTTTTCACTTTTTAAAATTTATTTCACTTTACTTTATCTTTCTAATTTTTTTTTTAAAATACCATAACTTTAAATCCAAAAATCATAATTAGATAAAAAATAAATATTTGAAACTTACTCACCGAGATTGATAAAATAAGATCCATTGTGACTATTTTTTGAAATTTTTTTATTAGATTTTTTAGTTAATTAAAAAAAATTCAAACAAAAACCAAATTCACTTTTCAAGATATTTTCAAATTCTACCGAATACCAAATTTTAAAAACTTTACTTAAAAATTCAACTCAAAACATCAACCAAACATCACCTTAGCTTCAAATTGTTGCTTTTTTTTTCTTTGTACTTAATTTATTAGTTATTGAATTTAAACTTTTCAAATTCAAATTTATTTTTATGATATTTCATTTTAAATCCGTTTTCTAATGCCTAAAGAAAAGGAAAAAAAATAATGTAGGCGGACCAACGCCCTTGATCACGTGATCCGCACTAGTCTGTTGCTACTGACCTCTGCGTAGTACGTACCTCTGTACCAGTAGCAGTACTCATACTCATACTCATACTCCACCACCACTTCGTACTACTGCTAGCCTCTGCCTACTACTACATTCTCATCCTCCAAATTCTTTGTTTCTCTTCTCATTTCTATCTTTCGCTCTCTGTAACAAACCCTAATCTGCTAAGGTAACTATATCTCAACCTTAGCATTTTTTTTTCTATAACTTCGATCTATTTCAGATTATTACAATTTATATTATTTTTACGCGATTATGTATTTTTTGTTTGATCAGAATATTGTTCTATACTTCTGTGTGATTATTGTTGCGTGTTTACAGCCACTATATTCGCCATATTTGCATTTACATACAGACATGCATATATAGTGCAAAAATAACATACATAATTACATACGTTGATGTTTGCCCTACTCACAACTGTTCATATCTACTTGACGCTAATAACTGTTTGCAATCATACTCAATATTCATTTGTTGCCTTGTATAATACGCGACGGATTTTTTTTAATATGATAAATAATCATATTTTTCATTTATTTATGCATTAAGCTAGTTCCAGGTGATTGTTTATAAACTTTGGGCGAAGAAATATTGATTATTGATACATCAGTCATTCTAATGCCAGCTCATTTTATAGTTCTCAATTTCTCCAATTTATATTTATATTTATATTTTTTCAAAAATAAAAAAAATTAATTAAAGAACGTGCAAAGAGAGCGTTAATCTATGGTTACAGTGATATTTGAAGTGCTGAAATATTAAAATCTTGAGGCCAAAAGGTGAATGCGTGTGAGAGAGAGAGAGGAAGGGAGTGATAGTAATTTAATATAATCACTCGCTTAATAATGTACAATTGCCTCGAATTATTAATGACTAAACATGTTTGCTGATTGGTTTAAATGGTGGATGAACAAGCATTTTCGGGATTTTGAATGGAAAATTTACCTCACTTACATTTGAAGTTGAGTGTTTCTCTTGTTCTGTTTCTCCTTAAATATATATAAGGTGAGATGTAAGGCCAGTTTTTATCATTGATTCATTAATTTTAGCTGCACATGTCATTATCCTTGCTGTTCTGATACTAGTAGTAGTAGCAGTAGTTTGTTCCGATTTTTAGGTGTATACAAACTGATGCGATAAATCGTGATAGCTGTAACGTATGTTTACCTGCTCTTCTCATATTCCTTATTCTCATCTCTTTTACGTGTGAACTTTTCAAGCATGTTTCTGGACAACTTTTTGTGCCATTAATAGCTTTTTACTTGTTACCCTGCAGTTTTTTCCCTAGGTAATATGGAAGGACAAAGTCATCGGAACTCTTTGACATCATTGGATGCATATAATTTGTCTCAGTTAGCCATCAACTATCCATACCAGTACCATACTGTAACAGGTGGAAGGAATGAAAGTCTTTATGTTCCTCCGACCTTCCCTCAGTGGAATCAGTGCCAGCCAATGTCTCACAATTATGTCAAGTTTCTTGCTGAAAATGGGGCCTCTGAAATCCAGTTGGAAACATCTTACAACAATTCTTGCGTGACATCTAGTTTTAAACCAGTCGATTCTTACCCTGACATTGATGATCAGAAGGTAGAGTTACTTGTATGTATGCTCGATAGCCACATCTGAAGCTTTGACAAAATTAACTTGATTTTGGGCTCTGGGTAGTATGATATCAGATTTGAGTTGGCTTCCTCGCGCCGCGCGTGGGGGGGGCGAGGCTATTTCCTCTTCATACAGGTCCACCTGTCCCCAAATGAATATTTATATTGAAATGATTTCTTTGATGATCCGAAATGTAAATGTAGCATGTTTGACTACCTCCACGACAAATTCTAGCGGTTGAAATTTTATATATTGTGTATCCAACAGCTGAGATATTTGAGAACGTATAATGAAGGAGCACCTGTTTACAAACTCTCAAATGCAGAACAACAAATCTCTGTTCAGGTCAACTCCCTCACTTTACATCTACTCAAATTGAAATATCCTCCTGCAGAGCTTATCTCCTATGGAAGTCGTTTGGCTTAAAATTCTTCAGTAAGATCATGATTAAGCTGTATCATCATGCTTCACAGGCAGAAGAGTCAAGTGAAGGTCATTGTAGTGGTACTCAACTTTATCCAAGACTAGCAATTGGTACATCAGGTTTTCCACCCAAAGCATGTAGCAGGGTATCAAGACAGAGGTCAACTGCTGCTGATCGTGTAAGCACGTGACCTGCAATGACACTAGCTACATGAGCTTCAAGTTAGATAAAGTTAATAGGTTTAGAATTAACTGCCATATTTTCAATAATATGATATTTATACATTCGAATGTCGTTATATCTTTTATGACCAAAATTTGGACTACTTTATTTATAGGACTTCTGTGGATGCCTTTTGATTTCCCTAATGTTGGTTTTCTCTACAGCATCGCAGATTAAGGATTACCAAGAGACTGGATGCGCTGCAGGAACTGCTTCCATCTACTAAACAGGTGATATAGTGTGTGGTCTAGCGTGTTTCATCTCTTAAAATGCATTTTTACCTTTATAATCTTTGTGTCTCCGATTATAATTAAACTAGCCTATTTAAAAGTTAAGTACTATACTACAATGTTTACTGAGTGTATGATGCAAGAAAAACCAGACTCAAAGACAAGTTATAGGCTTTTGGAAGCTTACTCCATAAACTTCAGCAAGGAGCCGCAACAAATCAGCAGTGGGTTTATTCTATTGCCTTTTCTAAGGGTATGGAGGTGTGCATATGATGTTAGACCCAATCTAGATAAGGATCTTGAAATCTTCAACGAAAGCCTTTTGAGGATGAGTTTCAACACTCCCTGGGGAAACATTTTATTCAGTAATTTAATAGTTGAATGTTCAAATTGCGGGGTAAGATGAGGTTACTAGTATGATTGATAAAAGGAAACCAAAAACTTTATTAATTTAGTTTAGAATGTTAAGCGGTAAGGGTAGTCTACCTTGTAACAGGAGTGAAGAATGTACATGTATAGCAATGTGAAAAATGGTTCTGCACTTTTAAAGATTTAAGAAACTTGAGGAACATTTAATGCTTCTATGTCCAGAATAGTCGCTGACATTTATAAAATCGTCTAACCAAATCTGAAAAAACCAATTCTTCAAACCATTAAGGAGAAATGAATGTTTGCACAATACATTGATGTTGAATGCTAGACCTCTGCACTAGCAATGCAAATTTCAAGAGGCACCCAAATTTCCTTTGATCATAAAAGGTACATTCCTAAATTGTTGATGGCATTATAAAGTTTGTTAACATGAACAAATGCAGTCTTTCATAGAGATACTTATGACAGCAAAACCTGCGTTGGTTTATTGAATGTTGGGCGTGATTAGAATAATTTATTTTGTTATTTTTGCAGGGTGGTAAAGCGTCTCGACTGAATGACATCATTGAACATGTCAAGTACTTGCAGCTTCAAGTAAAGGTAGGCTTCCTCCAAATGTTATTTTGTCATATAACATGCATTATAGCAGATGGATACTTATGCTCAAATAGTAAAAGAATTGACTCTTGAATTTGCCGCCTTTGATTATACGAAGTTTGAGATCATTGTTGGCTTTCAGCATGCTTGAAATTCAAAACTTGTTCAAATATGTTCTCCATTTTCTTTAATAGCGTCTTGAATGTACAATTACTGTGATTGTCTTAAAATTACTCAGAAATGGTTTATAATAAAGAGAGTACATTGATCTGTTAATTTGTACTTTTAGTTATTGTTTCTATAGTCTGATCATAAGTTTTAGATTCTCCAATATTGCTAAAAGCTATTCACAAGTACGGAAATCTAGGTAATGAGAAATCCTTACTTCATCATATGAAGACTTCGCACAATTTATTTATTAGGTTTTGGCATTTGGTGCCAACTTTTTCTTGAAACTCTCACAGGTATTGGGATTATATCATCACTTTGTTTACAACAGTTTGGATGACTCTTATAACCAAAACATGTGTTTTATATGTTATCACAATTCTCTTTCTTAGTTGACCTTCATTGGTAACCATCATCGGGTCTATGGAAGTATGTTAACATGGTTGCTGTCAAATAGTGGACTGAAAACTTCATTACTCAGCATCAAAAAATTTATTAGTTGCTAAACGAGAGATTGATTGTGCAGGATCTTAGTAGAAGCAGATTGGGAGGTGAATCAACTTCTCATCCTTTCGTGTTCCTTGAGGTACCTTGCATTAATGTATGAGTAGAAGAGGTTCCAAGCTCGTATGTATACTGAAATTCTACTGATTTACAGGGATACGGACACTACCTTTTCCGCGAAGAGATGCAGAAAGAACCTCTGGAAGAGATGATGGGGAAGTTGATGGAGGTGAATCCAACAGCAGCAGCCCAGCTGTTGGGGAGTAGGGGCCTTTTTGTGATGCCTATGGCTCTTGCTGAAGGATTACAACTATAGCCACATAGATGCGCCGCATGCTGGTCCATTATTCTCTGACATCTAACCATTTCCAACCATTGGTTTTCATTTCTGGGATAGCTTTGCGGTCAAAGCCTCTTTTATCAATTACTTGTTAGAGAGACATCTCTGTTATTTTAATCTTTTGACATGGTAGATACCATCTTTAATTGTTATTTCTCACGTTCCTTTGCTTTTTTATTTTTGGCAAAATTTCCTTTGTTACTCAATCAGCTGGTAGAACGAAAGCCTTTTGTACTTTCTAGGAATTCTAAATCGGTAAGTCAACAAATTAAGCCTTATCTTACAATTCATATTCACAGTTTGAACCAGTATATAACAGTTCATTTGATAGTGCTAAGTCAAATGTTAAACATGCTGTTAAAAAGGCCACAAAATCTCAAACTAAACAAGCACTAACAAAATGGATTGGAAATAATGTACGTCGACTATGTTTGTTATCTGTTGCAGACATGGCCAAGATTTCAACATTTTGATCACCTTGGTGGAATCAATTCCTAATGATGCACCTACATTGCTTCACTATAAAGGGAAGACAAGTGTTAAAAAGATTTTCTAATTTTGACCAATTTGCTGCCTCAATTTTCTATTTTTGTACAAAATTTCTATTCTTGCTAAAACTGCAACTAACTTGGTTTAGTTTGATCGTGCTAAACCAGTACATCTTCCTGCAAATATTAGTAAGTGCAAACCTTCTTCTTGAACAGAGCAGAGTAACCATGACTGTGGACAAGGAGCAGCAGCAGCACGTTGAAATAGTGGCAGTAACACGGAAGCTGTGAGGTTCCCCAAGAGAGATGGAGCTGAAATCTGACTAGAATTTACAACTAATGTACACCAAAATTCTTCCCAATATTTTGCAACTCATTCTGCGAGTTTTCTCATGTCAGACCAATATCCCTGCACATGTCACCCATCTTACATGTATATGTGTGTGTATATATATATATGTATTTGTAGGATGTCATATTATGCTCATAAAGTATGAAAAAGAAGAAAGGAATAAAAGCATAAAATAAAATTGGGGAAACACCACATTTCCAGAAGGAATCACTCCCCTTTGGCCAAAAGGGTGAGTCCATCAAGGACGCAAAAGGGAAGCAAAAGGGAAGCAAATTGATGATTTGTTTTCGAAATGATCATTCCAGGTTTTATCTTCATATTTTTCTTATAATTTCGCTTGTTAACTTTGGTTGCGCAGAAGTGTAAATAGTAGAAAAAGATTGTCAGCATTCAATTAGGATGGATTCAACTCCGAAAAACATTATTAGCTCGGAAATTGGCCATCTCTCACTATAGATAGAAATACAAGTAAAATGAATGGGGCTACCTATAGAAAAATTGGGAGCAATGCGTGCATGCTGTACAACCAGGCTGAGAATGGAAGTTATCCCTTTCCCTTTGACGTGTTCTACTCCTCTTTTTGGGATCCTCCTCTTTTGGTTCCTCGGGATTCTTCTTTGTTTCTAACTTGAATCTAAGCCAACCAATTTAGGAAAATAATTTATGTAACCATTTATTTCACATGATCATCTCCGGATGGGTCTATCTTGACTATGAGAGGCTTCTTGAGATCCAAACCTGTCTCTGCTACAATGGGTAGCCTTGGTGAGCCCGATGTAAGTCCCTCTATCTCCTCATTTTCTTCTAGTGCTTGCTCCAAAGAAACCTTTGCCACTTGAGTTATGTACACCATTATTATTACTGCTCACACGACAAAATTATTAATTGACTCAAGTCAACTTCAAAAATGCTTTAAGGTTGTGTTTTTTTCACAAAATTTTGAAATCATGTGATAAGATTTAGAAATCTCTCATTTTAAAATCTCATGATTTTCAATTTTGGCGTTCTTTTAAAAAAATTTAAAATATGGTAGTGTGAGTTGAGTTTAAGTGAAATTCTTATCAATTTATGTATTTTACTTAGAAAGAAGAAGTGTTACTAACAATAATGGGGGAGATATAGGATTAAAAAGAGATGGATCAAATTCAAATTACAATGGATTTTGAAATCATGTAATTTACAGAATTTCAAAATTTAACAGAATTTTAGAATATCGAGACTTATCCCAAAAGAATAGTCTTAAATTACACAAATCACATGATTTAGTAATATCATCCAGATCGCAGTATGCAAAAATCAAATTCTAGTATAATATGAATGAAAAGCTGACGAAAAGGAACAAATTGTAACTTACCAGATATGACAAAGCCTGCTACTATATAAATCTGCATCCAAAAGCAATAGTCAGAACTAACAAGGCAAGACTGTAAATTTCAAATACCAAATGTGATTTGGAATCCTTGAAATGTATAATCAATAAAAAATTGGAGGGCTGAGATGAAATGGCTCCTTTGTAAGAGTTGAGATGAAACATGTATAAAGGGTAAATTAGACCCCTTGGGCCTCTGGCACAGGTTAGCATTAGTACAGATATATTGCCGGATCCAATCTCTCTTGAGACACATATGCAACCCTATACTGGAAGACGCATGGAGAAATTTGTACAATAAATAACTACACATGTTCAAATGATCCAAGAATTTCACGTCTGGTGTAACCACACTCATGCAAGTTGCATAGCATATTGGTCTATTTTAGTGTATTGTTCTGTCTATGCTACCCTATATATAAAAAAGCTATAACCTCATACTTTTTTTGATAATGCAAACATACGATTCCATTCGTTCATGATTATCTTAGGATATACGGCATAACTGTTTATGCTACAATAATTGTACTAAACAATTTTCATAGTTCAGAAATCTCTCAAACCAAGAAGGAATTGGCTTAATAATACTAATCAATGTAGAAGAAATCACAAAGCTCTTACCCAATGTGTTGGCTGAAACTTCCCTCCATCCATGAGTGACATCAGAAAGATTCTTCAAGGTTGTCCCAATATATACTAGTGCAAGAGTAAGTGGCTGCAGAATACGACAATGGTATTCGTCAACTCATCCATGTAACATCTTGAGGAAAACTAGATGGTACACAGATCCTTAACCATCCTAACTATTCATAAAATTAGAATACGGTCAAAGAAAGATGATAGGTTTGTTCTTAAGTACGCAAGTGCATGTTTAAACGTCTAACTAATAACATAAACCATAGTTAACTAGATTGCTAGACCTCCCTACATACAGCCATCCAAATACACGACTCCAAACATGGTGAGTGAGATTATGTGAGTAATAATGCAACTCTTGATTTTTAACAAACGGGAAACTAATAGGTCTACAAAAGCCGGAATTGCAGAAAATTAGTAAATTACTTATGTTTTCTTAGTCCTCCCTCCGTTTCGAATTGATAATCCCACTTTGAATTTAGTATTTATAAGAAAACACTAATTTTCAACCTAATCAATGGCCAAGGATATTATCTGTTGTGAGATTTGGTACATAGATTATGCCCTAAAAAGAAAATGGGACTATCATTCTGAGACATCCCGAAATGAAAATGAGACTATCAACTTGAGACTTAGCGAGCAACATATTGTATAAATTAAACATTATACACATATTAGTAAACCCTTCCTAATTGGCAAACTAGATATTTACTTGAAAATATACTTATGGTACAAAAACAGTCCCAAAAAAATGCCTAACACTTCTCATGATCCAAAATAAAAAATCGTGCCAACACTACCCAGATTTGTATCGACCACATACCAACTATAGCAATGTATTGTGTACCCATAACCATTACCAGAGCTACCAGAAATTCCAGGAATACAAAATCTGAATGGAAGGAAAACGTGCCAAACTTTAAACCAAATGGGGACAAGGGTCACAAGACGTAATTTTATATTTAGCATACCAAGAATCACCCCTTAAACCAGTTGATTAAAACTAATCAACAAGATGATGAATAATTAAAAGGGATTACCATCATTCCAACCCATGAACCCAGCACGTACTCCCCTAGGTGAACAGGAGTTACTGACAGCAGATAATTAATCATGGTAAATGGAAGTAATGGGACAAGTCGAAGCAGTAAGACAATCTGTGGGTTGAGCAAGAAACAGCGTGTTAGAAATCTTACATGAGGGAAGATTTTGCTTTCTTCATGTTAAATATAAGAAAGCACGTGCAAATGCTTATGAAGGGGAATTCCAGATGCTAATGTGATGCATGATAACACAAATACAATATTATTAGGAACTAAAATTTAGGTACACTTGGAAAGTTCACATATGCTCAAACCTTAAATCCAGATCTCTGAATTGCGATGGCAACGGCATTAAACTTGGGATAATCATTTAATTTGGAAATAACATATGTCCTTCCAATCTGCAGATAAACAACCAACAAATACATGTGAAAATGTATTTGGAAAATAAATGCAAAAATCCACGACTCAAAATGATGATTTGCTTAAGAAAGTCCAAATCACCGAGACTATTCAGATGGCTTGTCAGCACATCAAAATTACATTGATCCACATCCCAAAATGTTGTTAGATTGAAGAGATTGGAATTCTGAATAATGTGTTGGTTTTGCCAACTTATGATGCTTACTGTTCTACCAAGGATGAATGCAGCTGTTGCCCCTATGGTAGCACCAACGGAATCAGCAACAAATCCCACTGGCAACCCGAAAAGATAACCACCTCCAAGCTGCAACATTAGAAAAACACGAACCACATAAGGTGCACTCACAAATGTAAGAGCCAAAAGATTATCGGGTTTCACACTCAAGTACTTAACCTGAATAAGTTGGTTGTCAGCATCAGCAGGCAGATCAGCAGAAGATTAGTTAACAGTACATATTGCATAGAATGTGCAACAAGATATCCAATTCACAAGAAAATAAACAAATTATAACTCCAAAAATATAGTTAATGAAAATGATTGAGAAAGAAAAAAAAAGGCAAGGAATCTACTCCAAATAATGCGTAACAAGATGCACAAATCCATCATATTTCAAACAATGAAACAAAAGCCATTGCAATACAAAAGGAAATGTAACAATTCTAAAGCATAACAAAACTAGATAGGTATAATTTTAGGGAAGTAGGAAAAATTGAAAATCATGACGCATACAGGTAGATGGCATAACACAACAACATACGCAAGACTTAACAAATTATTCAGCATGGACATTTCTATTCAAAAAGTCCCATTTGAAATCCTGGGGTGGGCTACAAAAATCCTTTCACCGTTCAGCTCCATCTATGGTTACTTAAGAGTTAGTGAGAGGCTAACATGCTTTTCCCTCACTATCTCACCTTTGTGAGCGTTGTAGCACTTTCACCTGAAACCAACCAACTAATATTTACCAAAGAAAAACTAGTCTTCCATGTAAATGCCCAAGTATAAGGTACAACATGAACGCCCCTCTACCCCCCAACCCCCCCACCCCCCAAACATAATAATAATGATGGAATAACATCAATAGTGATATATGAAGCTGATAACAAATATTCTATGGATCATCAATATGTACTATAGTGAATATATATAAATGTCATATGCTGATATGCAGGCATTTTAACCAATGTTTTCATAGGAGATTTAATATTGAGATGTGTGAGTTATGTAGTCAACCCCAACTAGTAGGGCAAAGGCTTTGCATCTAGTATCAAGTTTCATAGCTCTCAGAGTAAGTACACATGAATCCATGTCCATTTGGTTCTTCCTTTTTTGCTCATTTGTATATTCCCAACAAGGACATGCGCCTTAAACTTTATCCGATGAGATGTAGTAGTAGTATGGTTTCAATAGTTTGTGGCCAAAATTCATGAAGAATACATACCCATCGATATATATTCATATGGCCGTGGCATTCCCGTTGTAATGTTTCAAGAACAAAAAGTTAGCCCACAGAACGTGAAAAAAACAAATAAATAAATAAAAGATTAAGAATAAAAACATTTTTCATTGGGAGCATCAAATTTCACTGCCTACCGTAAGTACTGAGGCTGGTACAGCCAGGATTGTAAGAGGAATATATGCAAGAGCCCTGTAAAATACCACAATTAAATATCAAATTAAAGGTGAACTACAATAATGCTTTTTAAGTAGATTCTGTATGTACAGGCGTACAGCCACATCCAAGCGCAATGTTGCAATCATGGACTTAAAAAACGATAATAGATAAAGAATGACAGTAAATTTTCTTCAGAAAAAAGAAACTTGATCTATCTAAAAGCCTGAAATATGATATATTAACTCTGGACCTCACTAAAGGAGTTTCATGCCTTCAACACAAAATTTTGTGGCATATGTTTCCCTAGAAAGTGAAAGGACTTGGATCATCTTGGTGGAAAAAATTGGTCTTGAGTGGTATTTGCTGGGGTTGGATGCTAAACAGTCTGTTTTCAGAGGCGCATTGAGACATTTCTGCTGAAAACGTACATAGGCGCATATCTATTTTATTTGTAATTAATCGAGTATATCTATTTTATCAATATTTACACCTTGGCTGTAGCAATCAAATTGTTTATGCTTGAAGCTTGAGCATGATAAATATGAACTAAAAATTATGAGAAGTAATTTCATAGAATGTAATTTACTGCAAACTAATAGATATAATTGACATATTTCAGTGTCAAGGATATCTTACAGCGCCAAGGGACCCCAAGGTCCAAGATCCTGCTGAACCCATTGCAAGAAATGTTTCAGAATCTGCACAAAGGAATTATTTCAGTATGCAGTAATAGAATGCATGAATTTTGCAATTACACGCACGCACACACAACAGGCACGTGATATACTACAAATCAAAGTATTGCAGACATGAGGGCATACGTCTCACTTGCCATACGTGCAACCTAAAGGGCAGGTTAAAAAACCATTAGCTGCCCCACTGTCCATAAAGGACGTTCAGTGCTCTATTTAAGATTGCAGATAGAAATTGGATTCTTCTAGAGACTTCACAAATTCAGTTTGTAAGTTTGCACAGTACGGAGGCTACAATAAATAAATATTCACGGAATTATTCCCCCAGACAGCCATCTGGCTATTCCCATGTGCCAGGAAGGATAAAATCTTAAAATTTGCAACCAACTTTTCTCTACGAAATAAAGATTATTGCCTCCTGTTGGGTTAACAAATAATTTAAGATTCAGAGACATATAAGTTTTAAATTCCCTTAAAATTGGAGACCTGTCAGCTTCTCTAATCCTCCCTCCAGCTTATTGTTCGTTAAGATGGATGCACAAAAACATTCTTTAACATACATGCAACCACTGGTAACAACTAAATCCAGTATTATAATTATAAATTTCCTAGAGCGCACATGAACGTGTATTCAGATCTTCAACGTTCTACGGACAGCTAGAAAAGCAGTTTTGCAATATGCTAGTATTCCTATATTTTGCCCCGTACTAATAATTATTATGTATTATATTCCTGTAACTTGTTTTTCGAAATACATTCTCGAATTAAACAAATTCCAGCGAAGATCATAAACCTTCGAATTCAGAATCCAAAACATTGGAGTCTAACCAAAATAACCGGTCTAAATAGTTGAACCACAAGCTTGACGCCCTCCCTCGTGTACATGAACTGGATTAGGCTGAGAAGGAACATGATTAACGATGGGAAATGGAGCTGCCAAGGCTTTGAACCTTACAACTCCAATGGAAAAACCATCCTTCCCAAAATTTCATGCTTAAGAATAGCAATGGCAACGAATAAACTAGATAAAATTTTAGAAGAAAAAAAATGTACCTTCTCGACGGGGAGAGAGATGAAAGCAGCGGCAATGGCGCCAAGGAGGACGAGGAGGAGGACAACGCGGAAGGCGGAGGACCAAGACAAAGAAACCAACGCCATTGGAGACAGCAAAAGCGGACGATCTTTGTCGTCGGAGGGGAAAAAAGAAAAGGCTGAGATGCCAAGGCCGACGAACTTCGCCGTCGGTATGGTTGGTTCAACGGCGACGTTAGCTCTCTCTCAACCCCCGCGGCACTATGTTAGCCCTTCGCCAGATTTAGGTGCTGCCCCCAACATATAAATTCTTTTCCCCACCACAAGTCGAAATTTATATATATATATATATGCTGTATTTAGGCATGTTACGTGTAGAGCTATAAATTGTGCTAACATGAAGTTGTTTACTGCAGCTGCAGCCAATAGAAACAGTAACACTCTGGGAATTGAATTGAATTGAATGGAATGTAATGGAATTTAGTCCACCATCTATCGTCTGCCATTGCTCTCTGCATTCTCCTCTCCTCTTCTGTCTTCCTCTCACCGGAATTCTCTGCCGCGTGGTGGGGGCGCCGCTGTGTTAATAAAGTTGAGGATTTCCCCGGACACACTTTTGGGTCAAGAGGCGCCTGTTACAATTAACCAGGGGTGGAAAAAATATACCAATAATGTCGTATCGATCTGTACCAAATTAAATTATTATCAAAATAAACTAAAATTTGGCAATGGTACCAATACATAATTTATTTAGTACGGTATCGATACTCAAACTCATTGCTATCGACAGTATACCGTACCGTATCGTACCAAAATTTTGGTATTAACACAATATACCATACCGAACTGTATCAATTGTGTCAATTGTACCAAATACTAATAAATTACCAATAGTCCAATATTCTAATATCCACACAACCCATAGCCCCACAAATTAATTAAATTAGAGATGAATAGTTCGATACTCTCACAGCCCATAGATTAATTAAATTAGAGATGAATGTCTAAATCTTTTCTAGTGCCAATAGGACCAATATGGCAATAATAATACCTAGGTTATTTTCATTTCACACAATCACACATTTACACTTCACTTCCCTTCCTAACCGCTGCTCTCTCTTTCTCTCTTCTACTCGCCCTTCCTCAGTTCTTCTCTACTTCGAACTTCGACACTCATACACCGCCATCCCACCACCACCAGGACCGCTCCACTGCACCACCGCTTTCTTTTTGTATATTTGTATTTGCCCAGTAGCTTTCTTTTTTGTTTTTGCTATTGTTAATGTGTATTTGAATATTTGCTAAGAAAGTTGCTATTCACTTTTTTTTTAGGATTGATTTTTTTGGTAATGTACCGCACCATACCAATATTTTGGTATACTGAAGTTTTGGTATAGTAATAGTAATATATTTTGGCGTAACGAATTTTTAGTACGATACTCGGTATACTCAATATGGTATGGTATTATACCAAATCCACCCCTACAATTAACTAGTATTTCCAATTCTGTAAATTATGTAATTTTAAAATTATTTTATTTTGAATTAATGAATTGTAAAATTTCTCATTTATAAATTATTCAATTCTATTTAATTTGAGTGTTTATGGCTTAAACTGTGAAATCTAAATTTTAAAATGACAATGTGTTTTAAATTTTGTGCCATGACATCAACGTATCCTCAATGGAAATTAACTAAATTATGTACTTTTAAAACCATATAACTTATAAGTTTTATCAAAACAATTTGAATTATTATATTTACAATTGCTTAATTTCACAATCAAACACGCAAAAATGTAAAAATTATAAATTATTAAATTCGCAATTTAATTTGAAGGACAAACAAGTAAGCCTATGGCTATATTAAATAACTAGGTATTACCCATGCCGAATGTCACGGTGACATAAAAAAATAACAATTAGAAAATAGTAAGATTGAACAAAAATTTATAATATTTAAACAATGTGCAACCCAAAACATATATTAAAAAATTTATATACGAAACAAATCCCACTATAATAAGCCTGCCTTTTTCTAAACCGACATAAATGAACTATCTATATGCCAAAATATATATTCGACCCAACCACATTGAGGTGATTTTTAATTAAAAAACTCGAATTTGCCCCTTTTTATAATATGATTAAATTCATATCCCTTTTGGCACATCATTAAGGTTGGGATGGGCTAATTTGTCATCCTTAATAATTCACCAATATAAATAATTTGAAAAATTAATGTATGTCATTATTATACAATGACATTATATATTTTTAAAATTTTAATTATAAACAGATGGTACCATTGGTAAAAACACTGGTTTACAAAAGTAATGTGCTTTCTTTAAAGAAAATACTATTTAAATTTGTAAAAGATTAAACATATATATATTTTTAAACAAAATAAAGGGTTGTGCCATTTGCCATATTTTTAAATTTTAACTGTAAATATATGGTACCATTGGTAGTAAAATTGGTTAACAAAAGTAATGTAAAATTGGTTAACAAAATGGAAACTATGTAAAGATTAAATAATTAAATTGTATAAAGTGATTTGAATATTAGTTATATGAAGAAAATATGTTTAAATAGAGAAAAGTGGGTTACAATAACTTTTTTTGAATTTTTCTTTTGCACATAATTTTATAATTATAATTGATCTTATTTTATAGGTATCGATGATAAGTAGATTTCATTATGAAAATTTTAATAATTTCTAATTTATGTATTTTAAATTTTAATAAGAAATTGACGAGAGAAAAGTGTGAGAGAGAATAGATTGGTGGAATAAGAGAGAGAGAGAGAGATAGTTGACTTATTTAATTTGATGTTTTGAAAACCTATCTAATGGCCCAAACATTATCTAATTTATTGTAATTAAATGTGATCCATTGATTTAATAAATTAGTGATGTGATGTTTATTTCCTTTATAATATAGATTATACATTCGCTACAATCTTACACATACATAAGACATTATCTCATGATTAGATGAAAAGTCCGGAGGATATTACACTGCTAATCAACTAAAGCTCAAGTATTCTATTGTTTTTTATGCATGCGAGGAAACTTATATATGCATGGTTATCATAAGTTGTTTGGGGATAAAAGCAAAACCATGCGAACTTTAACCTTTGTTGATGCTTCAACCCAAAATGAATAATATATTAATGGCCTACAGTTTTTCAATGTGATTAAAAAAAAATCTTCTTCATATTCTTCTTACCTTTTTTTTTTCACATTCAAGCTTGTTTAAAGGTAATTGAAATTTTAGATTATTGAAGTTTGTCCATTTTTTTACTTTCAAAGTTCCATTTGTTTCATTTTGCTTCTTAAAATTTGAGTCCCTCCTCACTTTCATCCAAAATCGGATTTTCAACAAATTTTTTGAAGGGAAATCCATGTTTCACATGGATATTCCATCCAAATGATGTATTTTTAAAAAAAATTGTAGGGAAATTAAATTTTTGATGAAAGTGAAACACATTTCAAACTTTACTGACCAAAATAAAACAAATGGAACTATAACTAATTTGAACTTTAAGGACAAAAATAAACTAAATAAAACGTGTGGTTAACCTTTAAAACTTAATAAAACGTGTGGCTCCTTTTTAGCTTTAAATCTAAGAAATAATGGGATCTAGGGTCTCGTTCTGTAGTATTTATGTCGTTAAAGACGTAGTCATATTTAATAAAGGGAAGTAGTACTAATTTTATAATTTAGTTTTACAATAATGACACTTTTTATAATATTAATTTATTTTAAGAAAAATGATAAATGTTGATGGAAAAATATATCCCTAATATAATATTTGCTGACATACATATTCTATTATAACAACAACAAGAATGATAGAGTATAGATAAACTTACATAATAAATAACACCACCGCCACCAACGGGGTCAGCCGGGGTAGTGATGGCAGTGAGCTGAGAATTTGAAACAAAATATTAAGGTATTAATTAATTAATAATCTATTAGATGGTGGGTTCGTTGATTATGGAGGAAGGGAATTTCGACCACATTTTTAACCCAGATCTTCCACCACCTCCTCCCCATTCTCATCTATTTTATCATTCTCTCTTTCCTGCACATTTTCTTATTCTTTTCTCTTTAATTATATTTTATTTTTTAATATACTTGTTTTTGTTTTTTATTTTTATGTTTTTTACATGGTGCTAAAATTATTTTAACACATTCAATTTAGTTATTTGTGTTCAATTATAGTGCAAAAACCTTTTTAGCACTTTCAGGTTAATTATCTATGTTCACATGTAGTGCTAAAACCTTTTTAACACTTTAAGTTTAGTTATTTGTGTTCACATATAATGCTAAAACATTTTTAGTACCTTCAGTTTAGTTATATGTGTTTACCTGTAATGCTAAAACCTTTTTAGCATCTTTAGATAATTGGTGCTAAAACTGTTTTAGCACCACAGGTGAACACGAATAACTAAACTGAAGTTGCTAAAAGGGTTTTAGCACCACAAGTGAATACGGATAACTAAACTAAATGTGTTAAAATCTATTTAGCACAATTCCAGTGTTAGACAATTGGTGCTAAAACTGTTTTAGCACAATTCTAATGTTGTACAGTTGGTGATAAAATTGTTTTACCACTAGGTGAACACTTATAACTAAACTAATTAAAGGTGCTATAACCTATTTAGCAATATTCTAATGTGGGCAATTGGTACTAAAATTGTTTTAGATACATATAATTAGTTATTATATTCTGAACAATTAGTGCTAAGTGTCTTTTGGAAACGTGAGAGAAAAGGTTATTTGGATTTTGAAATTTTTGATTGGGATCGGTGCTAAGTATCTTTTGAAAATGTGAGATATTACATTAAGATTATTGTGTTATTAGTTAAATAAGGAAGGGGCATGTAACAACCCGCTTAATTAAGCAAGTGTTAACGGATGCTTTATCTAATTAACAACAGATAGACAAATAGACATAACTGATAAATTAAACAAGGTATAGAAATCTAATAAAAATTCGGCATGAAGTATTCGTAAATATTAAGAAATCCATCATGTATAATAAACAACACGAAAATATATAATACTTCTCAAATTCATTACAATCAAAATTCGATAAATAAAACTAGTACATCCATAAATAGTATAAGTACTCGAACTTAATTAGAAGTAACAATTACTACAAATTAGGATAAAACAACAACTAATTCCATAGGGGCATCAGAGAAGACTCTAAGATGAACTTAAACCTGCTCGACAACCTCTACCCAAGACACGATGTGTACTTGAAAAAAAAATGAGGGAATGTGCCACAAATGGTCCAGTGGGAAACTATAGGAAAAGGGAAAATGCAATGCATGATCGTACTACTATATAAGAGAGTTCATAATTCAATTATTAACAAAATTCCCGATTTATACCAATTTACAGGAAAACTATACATAAAGCATCAATATAATTTTATTAATTATCAATACGTATCTCACATGATAGCTGTATAAACATTCATCCACCGCCTCCTCCTCCTCGACCTAATACCGGTACTAGACGGAATATACTACTTACAAACGCACCCCATCTTATTATGGGTCAGTGTATTGATAACCAGATTTATGGCACCCCATCTTTACCATGGGTCTGTGAAATAACATAACTCAAGCATTTCTATACAAATGCTTATTCAGTTCTAATAATCTCAATATTTTTCTTAACAATTTATGCACTTAATCCATATTGTTTTAGAATTTCAAGAACAACAAATATAGTCTTTACTGCTGTAACGCCTCATATTAGTAGAGTAGCACTTTTCTTTTATATAATTGCATAATTATACCAAAAAGGCCAACAATAAAATCATTAATAATAGTAATACATAATCCAAAAATCTCAAATTTTCACATGAATTATACTTGTACTAACCAAATTTCTTAATTTGAAGCATTTACTGAAGACTAGTAAAAGGAGTAATACCAGACTTGCTAGTAATATCGTCAAACACCTCATGCAAGTTTAAGTACGAGTTTAAAATATGATTTGAAGTTGATTAATATTCTAAAATTTGGCAAATTTTGATGAAAATTCTGCTATTAAACATGCATGTAACGATTCTAGCTATTTTGGTACTAAAATCTCAAAACAGGTCATGTATACCAATATGCATTATGATCAGCTCTCATATTCATCACATAGGACTCATATAACATCAAACTCAATGCTCAGATCATGTAAATCAAGTTCAAACCATTTGCATGCAAAGGAAAGTATGGTTTTGGTACCGAAAATCTATGTTTCTAGCTATTTCGGTACTAAAATCTCAAAATAAACCATAATACCAACATGCACTACAATCAGCCCTTAATTTCATCATCAACAACTCATATAATAATTATCAACATGCTTAGATTATATATATATTAAGCATAAACCACATGCATGCAAAGAAAAGTAAGATTTTGGTACCGATCTCCAAGCAAAGAATAAAGAAATGAAGGGAAGTTCTCACATTAATCACTTCTGGACAGAAATGGAGAGCCCAAAAGCAACCACCTACAGCCACCGTTGGAGAAAACCAAGCTAGGAAATGGACTCGCCACGTAAAAAACTTGAGAAACCCACAATTTCAGAGTGAAAATCATTGATTTGAGCTAGAGAGTTAGATATATCCCATTTCTCACATTTTCTCTCTCTAGAAGTGTATATAACTTTCCTATGGTTTTAATGGTGTTTTTAGGACTGAAGAAGTTGGCCAAATCTGATCAAAGGCAATTAAAAACGAGCTGACTTGGTCAAACCATGATTGACCAAATGTGTTACGGTGCATTGTTCGTATTTTGGGCATAACTCTTTGCTCAGAACTCCGATTGGGGTGATCTTTATATCAATGGAAAGCTAATTCAAAGTTATACAACTTCACAAGAGGAAGTTTCTCCGAATTCATGATAGATTAATATCAGAATTTTGTCGAAGACAGTACTCTGCCGAAATTCAGCAAAATCTGATTTTTGCTAATTAGCTTACTTTGCACTCTGTTTTAAGCATCGAGGAGCGTGGATTAGCTTTCGGTCAAAACATGAAAGTTGTAGACGAATATAAGATAAAACTACAGGAGTTTATGGAATGGAATTTAGATAATTAATGAAGAAGTTATGAGTCTCCAAAATCGACTAAAATTCAACCGACGAGTAGAAATTCCAGGTTCGAAAAATGCCTCCAAAGTGCTCGTTTCAATTCCGATAGTGACGAAACATTCTAGAATATTCCCAATAGATATTTATGACATGTTGGAAAAAATGGAACTGAATTCAGAGGTCTAAAAGCTCCAAAACCGCAAACGAGATTTGTAGGAATCGTTAATGTTTAAGGATAAAATTCAATTATACTAAATACTAAAATATGCTTAAATGAAGTCCGAATCTAATGAAACTTTATTGGAAGGTTGAATAACTATAATGTGACATGTCAGAAAAGACTAAACTCAATTCGAACATTCCTAGGTCGATGAACCGAATATAAGAAAAGTAGGAAAAATCGAATATTCAAGAATACGCAAAATTTTCCAAGAACGCACCAAATTGCTCAAACTAGTTCCAAATTAAATCAAAATTTTCTAATTTTACTCCATAACACTAAAGTGACGTGTGGGAACATTCAGACTTGTCTAAGTCCACGAATGAATTGGACAAATAGCTAACTAAATTAACGAAAATACACCTATAGAAACACGGAGTGTTACAGGGCATTAGTGTCGTTTTTGTGCAATGTCTTTAATTTACATTGCAAATTTATAATTTTCCTTTATAATTATGTCCAATTGCCTCTAAAATTAATTGGCCAAGCTCACATGAATGAGTGCACGAGAATTAAAGGAAAAAGGTAGAGCAGTGCACACATTTATAATGTGGACCAGACTAGATTCGGGCTCGGAATTGAATTTTGCAATTTTGGACAGGTACATAATTTTTGTATCTGAATCGGTTCGGCTTATATTTTTTGGTAGCATATTTTTTATCACAAAAATTCTTATTTTAAGTTTTTTTTTAACCTTTTTCTAAAAAGAGTTGGTCTCTCTATTTTTATATAAAAAGACTCCATAGGTAAGGGACTTTTACACATGTTTTGAGAGAATTTTTAAAACCTTATAGAGAGATTAAAAACTCAAAACATAAAATCTACCTTAAGGCTTTTAATTAATGCCAAAGTAAGTGTTTGTTCTTTGAAGAACAAAACAGATCCCAAAGTGCTTGTGATTTACAAACGGTGTTGAAGATCCGTGCAAAACTGAGTGTGTGATTCACTGTGATCTAAATCGTATGATTCGAGGAGGGACTATATGTGCAAAAGGTGGAGACTTTTGCAGGCAGCTTATGCAATTCATGTTGTGTAAGTTTGTACAATTTTAGATTAATCGAGTTTGTAGACTTTTATGCATATATGCATATAGTGGATTGCTGAGAACTAGTCTTGCACTGTAGGGACAACTCGTTAATTTTGGTGTTTATTATTTGTGACAACATCTGTTTGACTGAGGAAACAATTTTTTTTTAAGTTTTGATTATTTCGATCCATTTCGGGTCACCTGAAACCCAAACCCGAATCAATCAGTTTCAGTTTTTTTATTTCGATTTTGATTTTTTTCCATTCTAAAAATTTCGGATCATAATGGATCGGTTCAGTTTGTTCGTTCGGTTTTCGAATTTCTAACAACACCCCTACTTCGTATTAGGTCTACAAGATAATCTAAATTGTACTTTCATTTCTAAATTATATGCAACTTAAACTTTTAAAGCAATAATCAATTGGTGAAAGCAATATTTGAATAATTAAATACATCATCAATTATCTTCACATACAATGCATATCATAATCCTTTATTATTCAACAATTTATAGCATTGTGTTTATATGGAGTACTTAAAATGGTTCATAATTAACCAAGATTAATTTCTTAATAAAAGAAATTTCACAAAATGACCTAGTAATAAATTCACTAATTTTTTCTTTAAAATTTTTTCGTGCTAAAACATTTTAGTAAAAGGGCTTGGTTTAACACAACAAGTGTTAGAAACAAACATCAATATCATTTACCTATAAGCATATAATACTATAAACATGTTCGCAAACTCAATAAAACATGCATTCATCACGTTAAATTATTCTAATTTCATATGTTGCTTAAATAGAAACCCCACCGTTTTTGATCACCCACACTATCCTTCTATTTCTAAAACTTGTAAAATATGAGCATGCCTTCAAGAAATCAATATACTCTATAATATGAAATATACGTACTTAATGTAAATGTGAATATAATAGAGCTAATTACCATAATTCAACATACAAATAAGTTTAGGAATACAAGCTTCTTTTCATTTCTAAAGAGTGTATGGCTTTTTAAAGTCATACCACTTCTAGAAGTAAACGCCAAATTTACCTAGCTAGCCAAAAATTAAGTATTTTAGCAATGTAGGATTTCGCCAACGCCACTTTTTATTCTAATAAAACAAAGAAACTCTTAAACATAGAATTATCAAACATGGAATAAAATCCCAATATTAGTATCACCCTTCGAATCCATTTATCTTATTTAACATTTGATATCATAGCCATAAGAACTCTTCAGAAAAATGTGTTTACAAAGTAAGCAATTTTTTTGGGTAAACTTAAGCATTCTATTTGTAATTATTTACAAAAGTGAGAGTAATGTAACTTATGTTTCATCATGAAAGGGTTAATTCTTGTTCAATTCGAGCTTTATCTTTCAATTCTTTTGATTTTGGTTTAGTTCCAATATTTTCTTATTTAGCTTTAAGCTAAATGAAATCTAGTTCTTGTTATTAAAAATAATTAGTACTTCTAGTCTTAATTGTGTTCATATATAATGTAATAGATCATGGCATACATATATATATATATATATATATATATCATGCACTTTAAATTCTAATGCATAAAAAATATACAATATATATTCTCAATGATTCTAATCATATAATAGTGCGATTTCGTTATTTACCAAATTTTATCATGTACCATAAATCATATATGCATCACCAATGAATTTTAATAACACATAACCATTTTATAGTTCAATTAAATTTATGAATATAATGAAGAATCCGCTTGCAGATTTTGGGTCAACTTTGAACAAGCATAACTCTTTCATATGAACTTAGAATTTAGCTTATGACCTATCAATTTAGAGTTGTGCATGTCTACTTTCATAAAGAAATGGATTCACTGAAAAATTCTTCATATTCTGAAAGTTATGACCAAAGGAGTACATAAAGATCATTTTGATTTTTTTTGTTAAAAATTCAACACTTCAAATCAAACTAAAAAATTCATCAAAAAATAATTAGGGGGTATTTTGGCATGGAACCAAATCTCAAATACTTATCATAATATTTTTTAAGCATATCATTACAAACATGATAATTTTGCTTTAGTAGTTAGGGTTCGCTAAAGATGCCGTCCTTGTTTGATTGTAGAGATGGCAAATGAGGGAGAGAAGAGAACCATCGACGTATCCTTCTTGAACGCCGAGAAAAATGGAGGTGAACAACGGAGAGAGGGCTGCGCATTGTGGAGATGAACGGTGGGAGGAGAAGGTTTTAAAACTTTGCATTTATATATTTTTTATTTTGTTCTCTTTTGTTTTGTTTTTAATTATGATTGGTTAATAATTAATTGTGGGGTGCTAGTAAAAGCACTCTTTAAATTTCAGTTTCTAAGACCCATTTTTCTTTTTTAAAAAATCACTTAATTACACTTCAGTTTCAAGGCACCCTAGCTAATCTTTTAATTAGTATTCCTATTATCATCACCATTTCTTCTCGCTTTCCTATTTGTTGACCACTTTTCCTCACTTGCCGTTAATTTCTCCTGTTAGTATGTCAATTTCCATGCATTTTTTTTACACACACGTACATATAATATATATATATATATATATATTACATACATGTGCTCCATTTATTTAATTTATGCAATTTCTACCTTGTACATATGCGGTTCGAAGTTTGGTGAAATTGTTAATTATATATATACACATACACATGTCATGTATGTTCGATTTATGTCGTGTATGTGTGTGTCTTTGTTCTTGGGTTTAGTTGTCTATTATAGTGGAAATGTTAAACTTAATTATTAAGTTTATTATGATATAACAAGTAGGTAACGTGATCAAATTTGTTGATACTTCAACTCTTTATAGCTTTTTAAATACGAGCTTCATCACTTTAATTTTGATTAATGAAATGGTATACTCTTTTGATATTGCAACTAGTTTGCAGTTTGCGCAATGCGCAACCGATTTATATATATATATTTATATATTTACAACTATGGTAAATAATTTAATGAAAAAAAAATCTAAAGAGGAAATTTTGAAAATAATAGAAAATTATAGGTTTATGGTCGATTCTTATTTTAAGAAAAAAATTATTTTTTTCTAATACACTAATTATGTCTTAACAAAGAAATATGATTCACACTTTAAAAAATATCTTATAATTTTATGTTTCAAAAGTACAATGTTTGAGTTCCCCAACCCATATCTCCTTTCCTTTAAACCTCCCGATTCTTATTCACCACTTGTATGGAAAAAAAATCTCACAATTTAGATCACAGACAAATGCAATATATATTCTAGAAAATAACATATGTATAATTTTATATATCTATTGTACAATATAAGAACCTATTTTGAAATGGAATATACTTATGATGGCTTGATGCAAATAATAAGTATAACTTTGCTTTCATTGCTATGTGTTTTGTGAAAAAATAAAGGGAAGAATCTAATTACCAATACTCATATACTCACATCTTTAGTAATTCATTCAAATGGAATAAAGAAGTACATTGTACTTTCACCCATTTTTCTTTGTATATTAGTCTCTTAATCAAGCTAATAATAATAAAGTTGTAAAAAAAAATTCTTTTGAGAGGCAAAATATAAGAATATACAACTAACAATTATGTGAATTTAGTGCAACAATTATACATTATAAATTCATGTGCAAACATAAGTGAATGATACTTCATGCACGTATGAATGTTCAAAACTCTAAAATGAAAAAAAAAATCGATCAAAACATCTCCCTATAAGATGTAAGTACTGAAATTGCAAGAAAATAAAGAAAAAAAAATGCAAATTTAAGATTTTCATCTCCTTTATATGCACATCTAGAAGACCACATACAATAGTAATCAGTCTAATCACTTTGCCAAAAAAAAACTTGTAAAATATGCGTAAAATTCATGATAATTACAAAAAAAATAAAAAAAATTGAGAGTAAGATAATTATTCGATAATTTTTCCCATCATTGATACTCTTTATGTAGTAGAAAAAATTCCAATGCACATTTAAACATCATAAATCCAATAATTATTCCCATAAAGCCTCATGAAATTTTACGTTACACAACAATTAATTATCATAAATCTATTCATAAATATACACAATTAATTTTATATTTCATAACTTAATATATATATTATCTTTATTAAAATTTTGAATGTAAAATAACTTTTTATATATTATGAGAAAGAGAGTAATTATAGACCGTTTGATAGGAGAGAAAGAGTACTTAGAATGAAATTATAGGAGGAGAATTTTGAATCTACTATTATATAAAGTTAAAAGCTATTTCCGTAGCATTAAACCCCTGTCAGGTTTAATCTTATGATTTTGCCCCTTCAGGCTTTAATTTCACAATATATATATATATATACATATTATCAACGCGAGTAGTGGAGATTAAAACATTGAGCATTATAAAATTATATAGGACTTTCAACCAATGTGATGGAGAAAGAAACTGTCGAGAGAGATTAGACGGGACTAATTATGAAGACGTGTTAATAGCGTACCATGTGTACAATGTAGTTATCCATTTTACTAACTACATAATAAGATAAATAAAATTAGATAAGAAATATTAGATAATTAAAAATTTGAGAACAAATTAAATAAATTAAAGCACATTTATTATGTGCCACATGTCATACTCTCATCAAAAGAGAGCATTTTACTTTATATTATATATGATAACAAAAGCTAATAAATAATATTTATTTTGGGTTTTATGGAAACAAATGATGAAATAAATAGATCTGAAATTATATTCCTTCAGTAAAATAGCACAATAGTTACTGCCGTGCAATGTTGCCATTAGTTAATTGCTAAAAGATGATAATTGCATTTGTGGTGATTTTAGTGCCACGGAATTGTACTTAAAGTGGGACAATTTTTTTTACATTTGTATGGCTACGATACTCTTCTTCTGTTGTTATAGACTTCATAACCAAAAGTATATTTTTGTGGAGCGTGCTTATATTAGGGTGCTCTAATCATTAAAGGTGCTCTTTTAATTTCAAACGTTGCACTTGGGTGTCTAAAAAATAAGTGTTAAAAATAATTTTTAAAGGTGCTTTTACTAATATCCTTAATTATGATTATGTGGAGTTGATTTTGCTAGGTTGTTGATAATTAAAAAATTATTTTAGTGAGGCATTTACGATAATAAGTGGGATGTTAGCGATAAATTTTCAGATGTAAGAGTATCTTCAATGGTATAATCAAAATAATAATTTTAATAATGTTGGCTAAAAACACTACCCCAATGGTATAATCAAATTTTAGCAACATTTTAACCAATAACCAAGTTTACTCATTTTATAATCAAAGTTAACTACTTTCTTCAATAATTAAAAGAGATTTTTTAAGTTTGCCCCTTATTATTAATTGAAAACTCAACTTATCCTCTTGTTTTACTAATCCTTTAAGTTACCCCCTACCATTTCACAGAATGATAACTCCGTCCATTTCTTAATTTCTTGGACCGAATTACCCATATGTTTACTATTCATCTTCTTCTTCAAAGGTGGAATACAAACATGAGTTTACTATTCATTTTCTTCTTCAAAGATGAATCCAAAATAATTTCTAACAATAAACCTAATTTCGAAATCCAAAATTGTTTCTATTAGTAAACTAATTTACAAATTCATAAATCATTTACTATTCATCTTCTTCTTCAAAGGTGAAATAAAAAAATGGGTTTACTATTCATCTTCTTCTTCAAAGATGAATCCAAAATATTTTTCAACAATAAACCTAATTTCTAAATCCAAAATTGTTTATATTACTAAACCCAATTTACAAATCCAAAAATTGTTTGCTATTTATCTTCTTCTTCAAATGTGAAATACAAAAATGGGTTTACTATTCATATTCTTTTTCAAAGATGAATCCAATAGGATTTTCAACAATAAACCCATTTTGATACCCAATTTCGAAATCCAAAATTGTTTCTATTAGTAAACCCATTTTGATACCCAATTTACAAATCCAAATCTGTTTACTATTCATCTTCTTTTTCAAGATGAATGTTCTTTTTCAAAAATGGGTTCACTATTCACCTTCTTTCTAAAATCATTTTCAAAAATAATGATGATGAACCCATTTTCCTTTCTTTTCTTTCTCCCCTATTTCCTCACTCTTTCTCACCTATGTAATATTTCTTCATCATCTCCTTGGCGCGATTGAAAAATATGCAATGAAATTTGAGATTTGAAATTTAAGGTTTAAAGATTCAAATTGAAATTAGATCCCCAAATCAACTAATTTTAGAGAGAGAAAGTTAAAACTAATTTTGGATATAATTTCGAAATGGTTTCTTGAAGGTTGGAATGAATAATGAATAAGATGAAATTAGATAGAGAAAGTTGTTGGATTTGAGATAATTACGAAATGGGTTTCTTAAAGGTTGGGATGGAGAAGGAAAAATATGAAATTAGAGAGACAAAGTTATTGCGTTTTGTGTTTAGGAAGAGAAGAAATGAAATTAGGGTTTTTGACTAATCATTGAGTGAGGAAGATGACGAACAGTAAGAGCAAAATGGTCAAAGGGGCAGAAAATGGGACGGAGTTAACATTCTGTCGAATCGTGGGGGGGGGGGTAACTCAAAGGATTAGTAAAACAGAGGGGTAAGTTGAGTTTTGAATTAATAATAGGGGGCAAACTAAAAAAATCCCTAATTAAAATGAGGGGTTCACCAATTTTATTGGGTAAAATAGAATCTTTTCAAATTTAAATTATCTTTCCCTCCTTTGTTTTGAAAAAAAAAATTCAAATTGATTAGTTTTATAATTATGGCCAATCAATATAATAGACTTCACAAATTTTATTGTTGAGAAAAATAATCATTAAAATGACTACATTATTAAGTTTAACAACTTACTAAATAAATAACTAAAAATTATTTTGATTACTCAAGTTTGGTTATTTCATCGAAGATGATCTAATATCACCGGCTTGCAACGAAAAGCCACCCCTGAAAATATTGGGGCCCAAAATATTTGCTTGTTTTATTTTATCAACTTCAAGCGCCTTGCGAGTTGAGAGGTTAAGCCTTTTGTACTCTAATTACAACCCCAAATCTCTTCTGATCCCAGTGGAAAAAAGTTTGGTTAATTTCAAATTTTGATCGATCAATCAATCGTTATTGCTTCTAGATCTGGACACAACAAACGCAAAATCATCCATCAGGTAGGGCTTGAAGGTAGGGCTTGATACTATCCTTTGGTTTCTAGGTGATTGATCAGTGGCGGATCCATAATTACATGGCCAAGGGGGCTTAATGTGAAAGTTTTGAAATTATCAATTGGTCTTGCGTTTAAACTACTCGGATTAGACGGAGAAGGACTATCCGTAGATAATTTTCTTTTAAATAATCGTTCCATAAATCTACAAATTAATTAATTCAATTAATCATTAAATTTTATCCAAATTATCATATGAATATGAAAATGTCAATAATCCACTCTCAATAGTCAATAATCAATGTACTTCAAAAAAATTTGCAAATCAACATTAATAAATAATAACAAACAAACAAATATATTAATAAACAAATAAACCTCAACAATTAACAAATAACTATATTAATCAATATTATAAAAAAGCAAATATATATAAGAAAGAAATTTAACCTAGAAGCAAAAACAGAGCTGGAAAAAAGAAGAAGAACGGAAATGATAGGCGGAAGAAAAAGAATGAAAGAAAAAAGAGCTACTGGCAGAAAGAAAAAGCAGGAAAAAAAAGGAGTTGCGGCGGAAGAATAAAAAAGAAAAGAGTCTCTTGGCTGATAAGATGTTATAACCTATTTACTAATTACGAAACTCAACCCCGAAGTCCTATAGCGTCTCACATAAACGCCCCTCGCTAGTCACCCACTAGCCAACTTTCCAAATTACACAGTCCTCCCCGAAGTTTTCGTTCTCTTGAACAAAAACCCAAAAACTCTGGCAAGATATTCCAAAAGTCCAAGGGGTTGTCCGACCCCTCTTGTCTCAACATACATCCGCCATTAATAATGATACCAAGTTCATGTTAATTTCCTAAGGTTTACGATAGTGCGTTTCGTGGTACGTATTGGCCTCTTCGTAGTTGCAATCGTAAATATAGAACAAGTTGTTGCCTGCCTCTTTAATAACATCGATTTACAATTTTCTAAAGGCAAAATTATTTATTATATGAAGATAACAATACAGGCCAAAGAGAATTAGAGGTTTACATTTGTGTAGTTACAAATCCTTGAAGGTCGCATGTAGTGCATCTCGTTGTTTAGTAAAGGTTGGTAATATGGTGACTTTGACTTATAATTGATGGTGGATTTTGTGTGATAGGAGATAATGGCTCTCGTGACTTGTAAGTGATGGTGGCGATTTCAGTGGTGCTAGTTGGTGTTTAGTAATGGTGATTGCAAATTGAATGAGTAGGTTAGTGTTGTAGGTAGCCGGTGTTAACCTTCTATGAATAATGAAGATGGAAGTAGAATTGGCTGTTGGCTGTTGGAGATATTTGATGGTAGTTGCAGGTGGAAGTGAGGATTTGAACAGGACTATTGTAATGGCACTTGGCCTTTAAAGAGTACATTAGGAATTGTTTACTTGCCACTTAATTTGTCGCTTAAATCTGAAAACTTAAGGGTCCGTTCAGTAGCGTTTTTAGAGGCCCGTTTTTGTTTTTTAAGGCCTAAAAACGGATAAAAAATGCATTCGGTGGAATGTTGACAAAAACACGAAAAATATTTTTGAAGAATGAATTCACATTTAAAGCATTAAACACAAAAACGCCAAAATAACGTTTCTCTCCATTCTCACTCTTGCAATCTTCGTTTTCACTGTTTTCATTCTCGGAAAATGTTTTCACTATTTTCATTCTTGGTAAATTCGTTTTCTCATTTTCATTTTATGAAAATATTCTCCAGAAAACATTCTCCGAAAACATTACCGAACGGACCCTAAAATTTTCAGATTTAAGTGATTTGAAAAGTTGTTTAGTAACTCAAAAAATTAAGTGGTCACTTAATTTTTCACCACTCAAAACATAAAATTTTCATCCAAAATTTAAGTGGCAATTTTGCCACTTAAATCTGAAACTTAATTTTAAAGGTGTAAAATGTCTATTTTATCCTCTTTCTTTTAACAAAATTACATAGCAGCCCTTACAACCGCCACCGCCACTATTGCCACAACCATCACTGGCTTTACCACAACCACCGCCTACACCACCACAACCTCTGCATCCACCACCACTTCCTCCTCCTCCACCACCACCACCACCACCATCACCAACCGCAATTTTACAGCCCTGTACCTTCCAACGTAGGTCAGTAGTTCTGGTGTGATTATTTTTCCACCCTCAATTATTCATTTAATCCCATAATTGTTTGATCAACTCTTTTGCCCTTTGTTAATGAACAAGCCCCACTTCGTTTTGATCAGCTCTCCGGAAATTCACATGACATGATGTGTAAATGAGATATACATACACATAAATTAGCTCTCTCGAACTTATAAAACTATTATATTTGGTTCAAGGATTTAAATTATATGATCTTTTTTTATTTTCATTTAGAATCATGTGATCAAAATAAAATAATAACGGCAAAATAGTCATACTAAAATAAATCTTCAGTTTTCAGATGTTTTATATTTAAACAAATAACATTTTTTCAGATACGATTTTCTAAACTAAACATTCAGCTTTTTTAGTTTTTAGTTTTTTTACTAAACGCTACCTTAGGCCCCATTTGATAGTAACGTGGAAAATGATAAGAAAAACAACTAATTCGGGTGAGAAGATGGAAAATAAGTTGAGGGATGTGGTGAGATTAACTTTTGATTTTTGGCTTCTTCCATGGAATTTTTTTTAAAATTTTCCACAAAAGATAAAAGATGATCGAGAAAATATACTCACAAAATGAGTATGAGATGGAGACCATCTCACCACATTCTCAACTTAGTTTCCATCTCACCCAAATTAGTTGTTTTTCGTATCATTTATCATGTTGTTATCGAATGGAGCCTTGGAAAGCAAATAATTTTAAATAGTTTTTCGTTCTTTTTTTTTGCTGAAATTTGAAAAAAATATATTAATCAACAAAATATACAGCAAGATCAAAACAGAAAAGTACAACAGCAAAACAACTATTAGTCTAATATTCCAAACAAGACCAATCCCAAATTCTAACAGTATAACCACCTAAACAAGCAAAATATTGTCTCATAATCCCCATTCTTTATACAGTAACCTAATTAGAAAAGGTTCTCCTGCTCCTCCATTTCCAAGTAGCTTCCCAAATCAGCTCCGCAATATTACACAAGACCTGCTCCCAATTCAGAGAAGTATGCTTAAAAATTATGCAATTTCTCTCTTTCCACACATAGTACATGTTAAGATTATAGAAAAGAGAGAAATTGGATATATTATTGATTGAATTGTAATGAATATTACATGAAGGGAGAGCTCTATTTATAGTCTTAACAAGACAATAAGAAAAGGAAAGAACTAATCTAACTAAGAAAAGGAAACTAAGAAATCCAACTAGGAAAAAGGAAGCTGATTTAATTCAACAAGGAAAATGAAATAATTAAATAAATAATAAGAAAATATAATTTAACACCCCCCCCAAACTTAAGAAGGCTAAGAGAGCATTCTGAGTTTGGAAAAGAACAAGCCGAGTAGAAAAACTAGCACAGGGTGAGTCGGCGAGAGTCTTCGAGAATTCCGATAAGAAAAACTGGAATAGGAAGATCTTTGAGAAACTGGAACAGGAATAGAAAGCTGGAACAGGAAATAGAAAACTGAAACAAGAATTGGAAAATTTGGATCTGAGTAGAAAAACTGGATCTGGGTAGAAAAATTGGATCGTCTGAATAAAAGAAAAAAAAATTGGATCGTCTAAGACTCTGAGTAAAAGAAAAAAAAACTTGAATCTAAGTAAGAACTGGAAAAACTGGATCTTAATATGAATAGAAAATAAATATTTAGGTTTACTGAGAGAGGAGGCTAACGGTATCTTTGGGTTTGAAATCAGAATACTGAAATTTAGACATTGTGCGGTGTGGCTAATGGATTTTGGATGAGGCAGGCATTGTTTAGGTTTGGTTGGATTTCTAACAAGATTGATTAATAGCAATGGTGTTTGGGCTACGACGATGGTGGGTGACAAGAAGACGGCTAGATGTTGTGATGGGTGACAGCGAGGTTTGGAGGTCCGGCAAACGATGATATGCATCGCCTGCAGGTGAACAAAAAAGCGTGAGGATCTTACACTTCTGATACCATGTTAAGATTATAGAAAAGAGATCAATTGGATATATTATTGATTGAATTGTAATGAATATTACATAAAGGGAGAGCTCTATTTATAGCGTCTTACAAGACAATAAAAAAGGAAAGAACTAATCGAACTAGGAAAAGGAAACTAAGAAATCCAACAAGGAAAATGAAATAATTAAATAAATAATAAGAAAATATAATTTAACAGTACACAGTAGCAACCAAGGTGAGAGCTCTTAATCTAGCCTTAAAATCAGAACCCTTAGTTTCAATCACAGCAACATTACTTTCTTCATTCCAATTACCCACCTCTCTATGCATATCATATAGGGAATTAGGGCAGCAAACATGCATCGCATACACAAAATTTGTGCACTAATCATTAAACCCTAGGATCTACACTGTTCAATAAAATCGACAGAAGACATACCTTGTATGAGATTTTGAATTAATGCAACAATACGGTGGATTATATCCTTTTATTATTGTCGTCCTAGCGTAGAAATTACGACGCCTCTACGGTGTGCACACACGAACGAGATCAAATCCTTGCTTGGTGTACTAGCGCCGTTTAGGGTTCTCTCAACTATTTCGTATTTCTTGCCTCTAGAACTCTCTTAGACGGCCAAGAAGAACAGAGGTTTCCTTTTAAAGAGGAACCCTAGTGAGAACCCTAATCAACAAACGAATTAGGCCCAAGTCCAACTTGGTCCGTTTTAATTTGGTTTTGATCCAACTCGTTTTGGTGTACGACTCTGTAGGTTTATACTCTTTGGCAGTATAATTAAAAGCCCGTTTTATTATACGAATAGTAAGCGGTCTCTAGTAAAACATTACTACTACCCAAAGGGTATAAAGGTTAAAACGACACAACCTTAAATTAATATTCCATATATTAACTCCTTTTGTCAATCGATATCTAGATTGAACACAAGACTAGGCAAGTGTCGTTCTTGTATAGTTCAATCTTTATTTCTTGATCTCTAAGTATAATTAATCTAATACAAATGACACCTCATTTGTGCATGGCCATGCAAATATTTATTATACTTATCAAGGGGCCCAAAGATATCTCTCTCATTATATGAGAATGACAAATCCCATCTTGATCAACCACATACCTCTACATAGTTCATAGTATGCTTGATCACCATCTTTATAATTACTCGGTCAAGAGCAATGTTTAATAATGCCTGACATATTATTCCCTATGTTGGTAATCATGACGATTTCAGGTCTGAGAATAATACGATATCACAAATGGGGAACATCATTGATTACATTATGTAACACTCCTCGCAGTGTCCCCAAAGCGGGTCGGTCTAATACATTATTCCCCAACAAGTATTAGTGTGTTCAGCTTGATATCTCCATATCCATGACTTGTGGAACATAGTCATCAGCTGACCCATACTCTAATCATTATATCAATGTGATCCTAGCTTATTGACACATGATTAGGGACGTCTAAATAATATTATTATAACATTACTAACATCCTACAATCAAGTCACGTACTTGATGAACTAGTATTAATATATATTATTTACAAGAGAATATAAAGTAAAATGAAATAAACTTTATTAATGATAATAAGCATAAGATATCCAAGTACAAATCATAATCTATGAATGGTTCTAGGACATATCTCTTTCATATCATTCCTTCTAATGGCTTATTTCCAAATATCTTTAGCAAAGCAGCACTCAAAGAATAAGTGCTGAATGCTCTCAACTGCACTATCACACAAAACACATTGATCTTTTTGGAGACTACACATTTTCAATTTGTCTTTAGTTACCATTCTTTTCTTGAAAGCCATCCACGAAATGATGGCCATCCTAGGTACATAGCCTTTAAACCATACCACCTTATACCAAGGGACACCATGACGATGAGCTTGAATCACACTTCTAGCAGAAGCACTGGTGAACAAACCATTTTTACTGGGAGCGCAAACCACCAAATATATATGTGCTAGTGGTTCCAAGAGCAGGAAGTTTCTGAATAACTCTAGCCAAATCTCTAGAGACTATAACTGGAAAGTCCCAAGTCCCATCGTGAATATATTCATTGAGCTTACTATTTGGAGTACTGACTGCATCATAAACCATTCTCATCCCATATTTAATTGCAAGAGGGCCATCATCATGCCCGTTGTCATACCAAGTAAAGATCGAATTACCATTGCCTACTTTGTACTTGATGGAATTGTGAAAGCTATCCCTTAGCTTCATAATCTTTGGCCAAGTCCATGAAGCATCACTACGACACCTACAAATTCATAAACATTGGGCCTTTATCATGTATTCACGGCACCACTTCACCCAAGGAGTTTCGTTTTTGCTAGCTAGATCCCACATGTGTCTTGCCATATTGGATTTATTACCCTCAAACACATTAGGGATGCCCAAACCACCCTTTTTAGGCAAGCAAACCTCTTTCCAAGCCAGTTTAACAGCAGTCCTCCTTAAATCAGCACCTCCCCATAGGAATCTTCTTAAGATGGCATCAATGTCTTTTAACACACCTTTTGGCAGGACAAAGATCCTGCTCCAGCAAGTTTGCACACTAGCCAAAACTGAAATAATCAGTTGGATTCTACCAGCATAGGACAGAAGCTTCGCCTGCCAACTATTCACCTTCTTCAGGATCTTATGCTTTAACTCATCACAGTCACTTTGCTTCAACCTACCAGAAATGAGTGGGACTCCCGGATATTTGTCTGGGAATCTTATGTTTTTCCTTTTTATTTTATATGAATTTTATTGAATATGTATAGGATGGGGTCGTGCTGCATATGTTATTTGCCACATGATATGGCAGTTTGGCTTTGCCTGATGGAAATTCTAAAAATGCATACTGATTTCTCACGGTACATCTATTAGACAAATCATTCACGAGCGTATTGAAATCTAAATTATGATTTTGCTTTGATTAAACTCAAATATTTTGCAAATTTTCTACTTTATGTGTGTAGACATTAAAAGCATTATCTGATGGAAACTATGAAATTATGGGGTGCATACTATTTTATTTTGGTCTATCATATGTATAAATCAGTTTATAATGAATTTGGTATGATTACCTTAATTTTTTGGGCGTATTCTTGTACTTTCCCAGTGCAGAGTTGCAGCAAAAAAGAGTCCAATCATATAAGTGGAACTGGAGAACATATTGACGAGTTCGAAGTTTTTGATGCTAAAACATTTGTCAGCCATCTTTGAGATTTTAATCTTGCTATTGCAATCTCAGTGCATTAGTTAAACAATTAATTGACCATCTTCCCACCATATTTGTGTGTATTTTAATCTTACAATATATTTTCAACTAGGAATTTATGAGTTGTCTGAATTCGTACATTGAAAATTCAAGAGGTTGCTCTTATTGATAAATGGTCTGAGCTATTGAATGGAGATTGTGGAAGGAAACTGTAGCTTGAGGACTTGCAAAAAACTTCTAAACAAACTCAAAATTGGTCAGATTGGCCCGTTTGTCGCTAACTACATGATCATGATTGAAGTTTGCTTGTTGATTGCTATTTCTTTTTCCTCCTATAATATAATAGGCAGATTAATTTTGAAACTGATGCCCATTAATCGACGATATCTCATGTCATTCGTAACTTTAAAGTGTTGCCTGGAACGCACGCGGGTCTCTCACGTAGAGACAAGAGTAGGTGTACACACTACCCTAGGATGTGTGTTATATATAATCACATTGAAACAACAATCAGAGCAAAAAGTACTCAAACCCAATTCATTCTTTCTCATTCGAGCTACAAAATTCGTACACAAATCTATGTATCTGTATTTTTTATAGTCATGAATAGCACCATAAGCGACTCGCCAGGAGCTTTAGCAGAATTAAGAAGTTTCCTGTTCCAATATTAATGGCGTCCCGGTTGAAGAATTAATTCGATGCTGGGCTAGCTCATCCATCAGCAATCTTGGATCACAAGATCAGCGACTAATATACAAACTAGTCCTGGTTTGGGGTGGGGCGTTGGGGGGGGGGGGAGGGGGAAGGGCTGGGGGCAATATGCGACCACAAATAAAGGTTGTTCTCGAAGAGGTATTGATTCCGGACAAATCCTCTTATTCCGTTTTCTTTCTTATTCTTGTCCTCTTGATAAAAAACATTCCCTATTGATTATATCCCAAAAAAAAGTGGAACTAATTTAAGACATCCCGAAAAGGAAAGAGTTTTTGACGGAGTAATTACTTTCCGTTTCAAATTAAGTATTACCTTCCTTTTGGAGCTCAAATTAAAGAGCCATTCTTTTTTGCGTATAATCAATCCACTATATCTTCATCAAGTTTTATCATTTCATCACTTATTAGGTTGAAATTAATTTTTTTTTTCCTTAAAAAAAAAAGAGTGTAAAAGTCAATGTGGAAATCTTAATTAAGACAATGGAGTAATAATTAATAAGTAAGATTTGGGATTTTACCTCCTATAATGCTTAAAAGATTAACCCACTCTTCATATGCATTGCAAGTCTAAAATGGAAAATGGCCTACCTTGAGGTTCTGTTCAAACAGAAACTGACAAAATCCTCATATTTAGAGTTGGGACTTTAAATTCAAATTTTAAAGTTCAAATTGAGACTTTAAATTTAAATTAGATAATAAACATAAAAAAAAAATTAGTTGGAAGGGATAAGTGGATAAGTTGGTTGACCTTACGATTGGTGTTGGTGACTGTGGACTATGCCCAAAACTGTGCATTACATAACCAAATCAATAAGCTATAGCATTATGTATTTGGGTGCATTGAATTGGCTGTCCATTGTATCACACATGAGTCCCTTTGATGTGGATAATTTAAAATTTAAAAATCCAAAAGACACACTCACCATTTGATCACGAAAGTGTTCAGTACTCTTGTAATATCACGTGATACTATTTCAATTTTATAATAGATGAAAAACTATACAAAATTTATGTGATCAGTGACCTTATCTAGTGTTTAATAATTAAGTTTAGAGTATTAACACGTGGTAATTGATATCAAATAATATTTTGTCCATACATAGGTCCACCACCACATATCCAAGTATTGGTCCATTATGTAAGTTGTAAGGCATGCATTTCGCCTTTTGCGCCTGGCCTTGTATTCCTTCCAGTTGATGGGATTGTCATAAGATAATGCAAATATGTATTATATATATACACGCATTATCAATCCAAAAAGACTCGATGGAGGCTTTTCACTTCTTCTATTTGCGAACTAAAATATTTCCAAGAATAGGCACAGTTGTAGCATCTTATCAACATGACAAGATTATTAAGCTAAAATTACTCTCCCTCTCATACAAATACAAATATAAATTAAAAATCTATTTTAAGATGGCCTATCTTATATTCCTTTTTTGATGCGAATTTGGTTAAAGGTTTTGGCAAAATAAATTATTGAAACTTCATCTCTTTTAGCATGCAAACCTTTCAATTCGTAATGCTTGAGTGCTTATTGCAGCTGGCATAGATGATAGATCAAAAGTTGATTCTCATAAAATTTCTAATCAAGAGTAGAAAGAGAGAAAAATAGCAAGATCGAATACCAAAAGGAATGAAAAGATAAATGACAACAACGATTAGCTCTTTTATTAGTTCCCTATTCCCGCTATCTTTCATCTCTTTCTTGCGCATGAAAAGACATATATTGATAAAGTAGTGTTATTTTTATGAGGTAATTTTATTAGTCGTATATTGTGTGGATTGTATCTCATATTTTTATTGTACAATTCATATAATATATATTGCAAAAAATAAATATATGTATATTAAGATTATCCGATAAAAAATATATATATAATATGACTTCAAATGATTTTAATCTTCCTGCACGCATAATAACACTCGGTTGGAACTTCATATATGCCAATTGTTCCCAATATTTAGTCTTGTATATGTAATATAAACACGGTTATTATAAACCGTTTATAATTTTCATTTTTCTGTTCTTTCTGTCCAAATACATAGGAATATAGGATAGCTGCGGCGTGTGCTTTCCACTATCTCGATCTATCTCAATTCAGCTCATGTGGCTCCGAAAAAAATTAAAATGCAATTAAGCTTTTACCACTAACTTTTTTAAAGCTGACGTATTCATTACAACATATAATCGCAGCATTAAATGGCAACGCTGTCCTGTTGCAGCATCATGTATTTTTAAGGGGATATATTAACGCACACTATTTAACTCTTTAACGCTTTTAATTTTTTTAAAAAAAATTAATTATTTTATTGACATACATTTTTTTAATTAATAGTTAAAACATTAAACTCAAATGAATATTAATTAATAACTCAAAATTATTTAAACTCAAATTAATTATTAATTCTATTAATTAAAAACTCTTTTTTTCATCATTTCATTCATTAATTATTGGATACAAACAAACACAGAAAAAAAAAAGAATAAAAAGAAATAGATCACAAAGAATGTTTACTTGGTTCTTAAGAACCGAGTGTTGTTCATCATACTCGATTCAAAGGAACCGAGTAAAGTACATGTAACTCGGTCCTAAAGAACCAAGTTAAGCTTTGTGTCATTTTTTGAATTCCATTCGGTTCCTTAGGACCGACTGCTATGTACTTTACTAGATTCTTTTGGGTTGAATATGATGAACACCACTCAGTTATTAGAAACTGAGTGAACCTTCATAATCATTTCCTTGAATAATCTATCTCTCTTTCTCGGGGGGATGAGCGAGACCATGCCACAAGTGGTTGTAAACATAAGATCCAATAATAGAATTACATTTAACTGAGCTGTGAATGATTGAGTTCATTTGTGAAAAAAGAAGTTTGAAGAGGAAGATTGAATTTAAGATTTGTGAGGCGGATGGAGTGATTTAATTTATTTTTTTGAATCGGAGAGAGAGTGTGTGTTTTTAGATTAATATTAATTATTAATTAAAAGATGAAGTTTTAGAAAGTCAAATGGTATGTGTCAATAGCAGCTCCCTAATTTTATAGGTACAAAATATGGATAAGCATGATACCCTATCTATTACTCGCGAGGGAGCATTAGTCCAAATTTAATATAATGAGTTATTTCTTAGGTATGCTAGAAAAAGAGTTCAAGGGTGGCAAGATGAAGATGGATGTATGGCGAAATTAGAATGAAAGTAAGTCTCAAAAAAACTTAAAAGTGGCAGTGATATACGTTCAATCAAACTTCGTCAAGGGCAATTTTAAATTCCTTTAAGGAACATTTTAATTAGAGAGAAATTTTCATTTGTATACTCCATTACGATTTTTTAATATAAAATTTCAACTTTAGTCGTTGGCTATAATTTTTGAAAAATAAATAGACCAAAAAAGAATATCTACTTTTATAATTATACAAGTGGTGATTAACTTTAATACCATTATATATCTTAAAAAGAGTCAAAAAATTAAATCATTAAATAAAAAAGAACGAGTGAAGGACTACACTTTATTCATATGCGACAATCATACCTGTGACTGAGAGAATGATGCTTCTTTATTTCATGGGCCGCGTCATACTCATACTGCAGTCATTTCGAGCATGTCATCCGAGATTACTATAAAAGGCATAGCATGCCTCGACAAATTTGTTAAAGCAAATCTTTTGGAAATTGTTTATTTTACTACTAGTAGCAGAGTTCGTATTGCCCACTACTCTTACCTAACATACTGATTCACCTTCTAATCATTTATTTTATGTAGAAAAAAATTATCCAACAATGAATATCTCCGCCTCAATGTGTCAAAACACACCACCTTTATTTCTAAACATCCCCACCGACTTCCCGGTGTTCCGGTCCCGGCACCAGAAAGAAAAGGTCATAGTAGTAATGGGAGCTACCGGGACCGGCAAATCAAGACTCTCCATGGACCTCGCCACCCGCTTCCCCGCAGAGGTAATAAACTCCGACAAAATGCAAGTCTATAAAGGCCTCGATATAGTCACCAACAAAATCACTGACAAAGAGCGTTGTGGGGTACCCCACCACTTACTAGGCATCATTGACCCCAACACAGATTTCCCAGTTACAAAATTCTGTAACATGGCCTCCTCAGCCGTCCGATCAATCTCTGGCCGTGGACAGCTCCCGATCATTGCTGGAGGATCCAATTCGTATATCGAGGCTCTAATCGACAGTGAGAATTCCGAGTTACGGTCCAGGTATGAATGCTGTTTCCTCTGGGTCGACGTGGCGCCACCTGTCCTACATTCTGTCGTATTTGATCGGGTCGATCGAATGGTGGAGTTGGGCATGATTGAGGAATTAAGGGAAATGTTCGACCCGAATGCTGATTATTCTAAGGGAATAAGGAGGGCAATCGGGGTACCGGAGTTTGATAAATATTTTCGATACCAAAATTCATTGGGTCGTTATAGACTCCTAAAAGAAGCTATTGAGGATACGAAGATGAATACATGGAGACTGGCTTGTCGGCAGTTGGAGAAGATTTGGCGACTGAGGAATCTGAAAGGGTGGAATATTATGCGGATTGATGCGACGGAGGTGTTTAGGAAGAAGGGGAGAGAGGCGGAGGAAGCGTGGGGGCAGATGGTGTTGGCTCAAAGTCTGGTCGTTGTGAACCGGTTTCTTAACAATTTTGAACCCAATATTTATGTCCCCAGCAAATCTCCGGCGATGGCCATGAGGCCGACGTTGGCCGGTAGAACACACTAAGCTCTCGTTTGGTTCACGGATTTGAGCACTTAGAAAAGGAAAGTCTTTATTTTTTATTGTTTGGTAAACACAAATTTTGGAAACATTCTCTTGACGTAGGGGTAAAGTTATTTCTCTCAAAACTAATGGGATTAATTTCCCCTTGTGATTTTCTAGCATTTATCACAAAAAGTTTTGAAAAACAATACCCCTACGTAAATAGTTTCTATACTTTACCAAACATAAAAAAGAAAACTTGAGAGAAACTTAAGTTTCCCTCCTTCATGAAAAAGATAGGGGAATTGATTTCCCTTCCGTGAACCAAACAAGACCTAAGAATATAGTCTTGTAAATTTTTATTTTGTGTAAAATTTACACTAACTTGTAAATAATTTGGTCTCCAAGCAGTTTTTTAAAGGTTTATTTTATTTTAATTAAATGTGTAAAATGTAACCCCAATTTACACTGATATGTCAGTTTTATCTCTTTTTAATTTTTTTATAAAATTTTAAAATATAATAACTTTCAATATAAATAATGGATTCTAACAAAAATAACATATTCAAAATTTACTCATCAAGGCTTGTAAAACAAGATTTATCGTTATTATAGTTTTTTATAAAAAATTCCAACAAAAAATTATTTAAAATTCATGAAATTACATATAGCATATGTTGGCATATAATATGTTATTTCAAATTTTACACAAGAGATTAAAAAATTACTATTAAAGCACATTTTTTAAAAAAATTCTAAATTTTGTATAAATTCAAGTCGACACATAAAATTTATATTTTAACTTTTATATACCAGTCAGAGATGCTCTAAGATTTACATAATGTTGAGTAGCTTGTTTCTTCAAATTTTGTAGATTAATAATCATTATGTAAAACTTTTCTGAAGATACTAATTTATATATATATATATTAATGTTCTAAAAATCGGGATTTTTTGCCAATAAATCGGCCAAAAATTAGAAATCGGGAGTTATCCGATCGGATTTCCATAAATCGATTCTCAAAAATCGGTTGTCTCAAAAATCAGGGGGAAATCGGCACAAATCGGCAAAAATCGAAAAAATAGAATAAAATCGGGGAGCTAATGACAATTAGAAAATAAAACAAAACTTAATAAAATGACGTCGTTTTGGAGGACATTTTTTCCCCCTTAACACTTCATACATATTACATAACAAAAAATGCCCTAACTCACAAATCACAGACACGTGCTAAATTTAGTTTGAACTTGTTATTTGTGCTTTATGTTGTTTTTTAAAACTTTACTTGATTACTTTTGAACGTGCTTTATTTAGTTTGAACTTGTTAGTTATTACTTGTGCTTTGTGTTGTTCAACATATTATTTATAGCCTTGTGGGTATGGACTTATTGTTTTTATTTTTTATTTTTTATGGGAAATTGATGTTATTTTGGAAATTATTTGTGGGAATGGAAATGTTATTATATTATTTAATTCCCGATTTTTCAAATTATGGGTTTTCCGATTAATCCCCGATTTTTTCCCGATTTCTCCAAAAATTCCCAATTCACACGTTGCTGATCTATGTCCGATTTACGATTTTTAGAACATTGATATATATATATATATATATTGGGGGCAGTAACAGTTTAAGACCATTATGTTCGATATAGATGTTCAACAATAAAATACCTTGCTTTGATCAATTACGATCGTGACAATAAATTATTGTTAATAGACAAAAAGATATAACTTCTTTATCTCTTGTAGATTTGAAATTCTTGTATTCTAGCATGTCAACAACGTATATTTCAACTTGATTCTCAAGAGCAAATAACTCTGACAAATAAGATATAAAAGAAAATCGTGATAATTAGCCCTTGTAAATTTCAACACTTACTAGCTCAAGGTGATTTTTTTTTTCTTATTCCTACTAATAAAACGTTTGGGGTGTGTTTGAGGCACCGAATTAGAGAGTCGAAAAGGATTATTTAATCATATCCAAACAGGATAAAACAATTACACATGTTAGGTGGGATTCGTTAACCCCTCTCTCGGTGGGATAAAAAGCTTTAGTTGGATAAATAATTCGCCCGGATATTTAATCCCGACTTACACCAAACATAAGATATGATAAAATAATCCTATTCTGCCCTCTTATCTTGCGCGTCAAACGCAACCTTAATAAATTAATTACTCTTACTCCACATAATTTTTTAATTATAATAATAGGGCTTCAAATTATCGTTAATTAACTACTTTTATTTTTACGTGTGGTCAATATTTATCACTATCATATAATATTATTTTTGGTGATATGCATGAAATGGAGTTATACAAGTGTATTATTGTGAAACATAATATTGTTGATTTTACAATAAAGAAAACAAAAAACAAAAAGTTAACAGCCTTATAATTTATTGACATCTTTTATAACTCGGTAACAAAAAATTCCTAAATTCGATTCACGTCGAGGTATTTGTCCAACTCTTTATTTTATTAATCCACTTTTACTGTGGATACGAAAAATTGAAAGGGTCATTTACCGGACATGCTTTTGGGGGTGTTAGGTTTTGGGTTCTCGTGACTAATAACAGTATTTTTGCACTTTGGGCGTCAAATAATTGAGAATAATGATGTAAACCCCTTAAACCACTTTTAAAGTGTCAAATCAAAGGTTACCATATTCAATCTCAGCACGAAATTTTTTTTTTTTTTTTTTTTTGGTTGTGTACGGCGTGTTTGCTTTTTGGAAGTGGAAAAAAGAAAAAAGTGGGGTTACTATTATACTGGACCTGAACGATTGATACACTTTGCTAACAAAAAGGTTCTATATCATCTTCCCAAATTTTTTGCTCATTCATATTTTATTTTAATCATGTTCTAAAATCAGAAACGGTGCCTTTTGTCCCTCCATATAACCAATTTTGTGTATATCAATATGATGCTCGCTATATGTTAATAGACCCAAAAAAGCAAAAAAGTTGACCAAGGTAAAGAATCTGATGCTTTTGTTGCACAACACAAAGGAATTAAAATGCGAGAAAAGAATAACATTAAAGAGATCCTTGATTTGGGACTCCAAAATAAATAGTTTACTCTTATTTTGATTTTGGAATGAGATGAATATCAGGGATCGCGTAGTGGCGTTCATGGTTTGTGTCCAGACAATTTTATTATACCCGAATATAATTTATTTATTAATCGTGTTATTCGTAGTAACTCGAACATGAACTTGTTTAATTTGCATGTTACATAATATGACTCGATTAACCCATTTAATAAGTAAATTGAGTTGTCTTAAATAGGTGATTTGAATCTATTAATCAGTATATTGTAAATAGATTATGCATAAACTATTTAATTTTAAGTCTAAACATGTTAATTGCAAATCAATTTTGAATTAATCGTGTCGTCGGATTTACTAATTTAAATACAGACTATTTATTACAAAAATAAAATGAGTTGGCAAGTTGTGCGTGGAATATTGACTGCTCTAATGAATGTGCTCACAATTTCACCAAATCATACCCTAGGGCTATTCACCTTCACCGTAATCATCTTGTCATTTGTGCTTATGTAAACAAAGCAATCCTAAAAAGTTCTTTTTCTAATCTTATAATATTTCATGTACTTGTTAATTTATATATGAAGTTTGTACGAAGAATCAATTGTTGTGATAGATTATGATCTAGTCTAGATTATATTCTCTTACGAAAACAAAGATAAGCTTGGAATGAACTCTCACCAACCAGTCACCATCTGAGCATATAATAAACCCATCAAAAATTTCCATATTCATTGTCATATCACATATTTCTAATCCCTCACCTTTTCTACTACTTTTTTTTTTCTCTTCCCGCAATGAATGTCTAGTCTAATATGTATGTATGCTAGCCTCATACAAGTTGTGATTATAATAAATTATTTATTACCTAACTTTTGTATATTGTAGATATCCATATGCTCTTACCACATTTGATCATCCATTTATTCTAAACCCAATAAACTTCAAGCTGTCATAAACTAAAACGGGGACCCAACAAGAAGTTTCAGAGATAGCTATAGTTCAGATTACGGATCCACACCATATAATTAATCAAACATAAGCATAAAAAAATAACCGTTAAACTCCTCCCATAATACTAGAGACCTAGTAAAAACAAACCGAGCATCTATTGCTGGATTCGACTCGAACACACAAAAGTGGTGCTGCAAACTTCGCCAACCGAAACGGTATACTGGTGCATAGGCCTAGAGAGAAAAGGGGGCAAGTGAACCAACACATCACAAACGCACTCGAGGTCTATTGCCGTTAACCAGTGACAACAATTCTGTTCTACGACCGTACCCTCATGATGCCTGTGGTGGCCGTGATGATGGCGACGGTGTGGTGGGCCAGGAGGGCCAGGAGGTAGAGGAGTTGGCGGTGGAGAGGGAGGAGCCGGTGGCGGGCTTGGGTTAAATGGCACTTGGCTACACGCAGTGTTTGCAAGCGCAAACTGGGAGATACAGAGGGGACGAGGGCGAGGAGTTATAGGTGTCCGTACAATCACTTGGCACTTTATCTTCGGGTTGAGTAGCATCAACACCATGAAGAGCAGTAGTAATTTGAGAATTTTGGGCCATTCCATGTTTTCTAATGTCTAGTCGACAGAAAACAGCAGAGGAGTAGTAGTTTTGAGAGTAGTCCTTGAATCTACTTATATAGTGATCCATTTCGTATTTAGTAATAGGGTCATAAGCTGCTCATGTTCTTTTAATCCGTAAAATAAGTCAGAATGATAAAGGGCATGATCCTAAAGAGGTAGCTAATATAACAGATAAGATTAGGTTTCTGGTAGTTTAGGATGCCTCATTCATTTTCTGTGAGGTGTTCTTGTTCATGCAGTACTATTTCTTGCCTAAACATAATTAGGTGAAAAGAGTGTGTCAAAGGGGGTGTATTTTTCGGAAATTTTCACTATAACAGAACCTTATCAACATCTCATAACTGTAAGATATGAAGATGTGAAGTTGTAATGAGTCTAGTGACAATTACACTGTCTAGTCTTCTATCTACTATTCTGTCAAAGAAAAATAAATCACCTCTCTCCAATACCAGCAGGTTTATAACAGAGCATTATATACAAATACCGATAAAAATTTCATTCCTAATTCTTAGCCAAGGAAGATGAAATGATTTCACCATCAACCCAGAGAAGTTTTAATCATCCAATTAGGCATTTTACCAAGATGCGAAGTAACGAAAACTTCTATAATTGTGAATAGATGAGAACCAAAAAAGTAAAAAAGAGTAACTACTTTTTTCCATACATGGTTCTTCCGAGAGATTATCTGCATGAACATTGGTTCTTACCACAGATTTGTTAGTACCAATGATTGTTCATGGAGAACCAGGAGCTTGTAGGCTGTTCCAATAATTTACTAAAAACGTGCAAAAAGAAGTTCATTTTGTTTCTACGTGAGTAATCTTGGGTATTCGGGTGCTTGGCAATGAAATACAACACTGGAACACAATCTTAGGCCATTTATCTAATTCACATGAGAGCACACATACCAATTTGCCAAAACTTTGCAACTTTTATTTAAATGCCTTCCCCATTCATGAAAGAATGAGATAAGAAACGGTCACACCAAATTGTTTCTCGTCATTCATTAATAATGCTTTTGTTACATTCTAATTGCCAATGACTTGTATGATAAATACTCTGGCACTGATGATCATCTCAAACAGGCCTCAAGTCTGCTGGTAGAGGCTCCATCAGTACCCAAAACTCAAAAAGAAGTGAAATTTTAACTGATATGAATCTATAAAGTATATCAACTTCATCTGCTAATTGCCACAATGTTTGAACTGACCCCATCTCCTAAAAATGTCTTTATATGGGATAATCCACTATGGGAGAATGGTTTTCTAGATACAACTTCCCCAGCGAATAGTGGCATCTTATGGTTTCCTTTCTGTTTAATCAAGTCCACATCTATTCATTTTTCTATGCTCCAAAAGCACAGAACCTTTGAAATTTTACTGTCACAGCTCCTCATCACATTCATGACAATTTAATTCCTTGTTCCTTGTTGCCATCATTTCCATGTCCTTTCGAATCATTTCCTTTTGCAACTTCAATTGATCCGCTCTCTCACGGTGACCCTCAGCCAACAACTCAACAAACTTATCTTTAATCTCGAGCAGTGGATCTCGATCGATCAATTCATCATCTTTATACGCTTCCCTCAACATTGCAGTCTCAATCCCACCTTTCAAAGACATATAAAAGATCCCTGAATGCCTAGTGAACACGCTTGAGAACGCATTTGAAAACCTATACTCCTCGTTAAACTTCCCCAACATTGGCACTGGAACTCTCTTAAACAATGAAAGTGATAGCAATTCGTGGAAAACCCCCACCGTCCTCTTCTCCATCTCTCTTGAAGATTGGTCCAAATTCGATGCATCCTCGTATGGAGATATATATGGTAGCTCCATCCAATCTCTAGTCCACTCTCTCATTTCCTTCCTAAGAAAAAACCCGGATGGAAGCTTCACATTAAACGACGGCCTAATTCTTATACCCGTCAACCTTGATTCTTCCTTTGCCTGTTTCTCTATTACCGATTTCGAAAACTCGAGGTTCCAAGAAACCAATTCAAGAAACGATTTTCCCTCCCCGGGGGACCCAACTAACCTAAGATATTCAGGGTATTTAGGCACCAAATTCACCATAAAATCATTTGGGAACCCAAATTCCCTCTTCACTTGTACCAATTTATCGGCACTAAGTACCTTATCCTTTGACATCATTAACAATTTGCACAACTTCTCAACAATTAACGGCTCATTTTCAAGATTGATTCTTTTCTCCTCCTCTAAAAATTGCCTAAGCCTTTTGGAAGCGCGAAGAAACGGGACCGGTTCGGTTTTGGGTTTGATTCGATCAAGATAAGTATCAAATAAACCAGGGTTTTTATCAAGAAAAGTCTTAACTTTAATCAATAAACGCAATCTTTCTCTACGTTTTTGTAAGTATCGAAGTGGGATTACTTGACCCGGTTCGTTTAGGACCTCTTTAACGACCCTTGCACAGAGTCTCCATTGCTTATCGTTTTCGATAGCTTGGTCTAGTTTCTGGTCTTTACGCCAAACTACTTTGAGGCTTGAAATTGAGGCTGTGAATTGAATCCATATATTGAGATGAAGTTTGTAGATTGAAGGAGAAAGTGTGGGTGTGTGCAAGTATGAAAATATGGTGTTTGTTTTGAAGAGCATACCTGAGAACAGGATGGTTGCAGGGTGGTAGAATAAGCGATTGAACGTTGCAATTCACACAGCAGGGGAACTAGGGTTTTGGGTTTGAAACCAAGGGTCCTAATATTTTTACATGAATTTCCAATTAATTATTGGGACATTTTGTCAATGCACCCTACATTCTACGCTTAATTTTATATTATGCCTAATTTTTTTATAATTATTTAATTTTTCATGCCTCTGTTAAGTCATGTTAAATTATAAAACAACTCACCAAATTTCCTTTTATTTGTTTTCTTTTTTATTTCTACTTTCTATAATATTATTTTCTATATATTAATACTATAAATTTTATTGTTTGTTCAACATGATTTATAAATAGTATTATATTTCGTTATTATTTATATTAATCAAGTATTTAATTCTTTCTACAATTTTGTGTGTCACTTCTTTGTGCACCATATTGAGCTTTCACTTTTTATTAATGGTATTTTATCATAATTTCCATTTATTGATAGTACCATATATTTATTACTCAATATTTAGTAGTATATATGCTGTGATTATATGCAACATTAAGATTTTCGGTTAGTTTTTGGTAATATTCCTAAGAACCCTTAATTATTAGTTTATAATAAATATTATTTGTTAAATAACATTTATTTATTAACCAATTAATTATTTAAACTAATTAAAAATGTGATCCGAATATATCAATTGAACCCCGGGTCCAAATACAAATCTCAAATGAAGAAAGCCGTGGCATTTGGTCCAGGTCGAATAAATAAAATATGCATTCTCTAGGCTAAATACAAGGTTTAGATCCATTAGCCCCAAGGTCACCCATCTAGCAATTAAGCTTAAATCATGGGCTTATTCCCAAGGCTACGACCGAGTTTAATGTAGAAATGAATTATTCTCCTACATATTCTACTAGCCGATAGACTTGCACTTGTATAACTATACTAGTATGCTTATCTCTACCTAATTCTTGTCATCTTGCTATATAAGGGCTATTATATCTTCCACCATATATCTAGGGGTGAATTTGGTACAGTAACGTGCCATACTGAATATACCGTATACCGTACCAAAAATTTGGTACGCTAAATCTAGAATAAATGACCCATTTGCACCCTAAACTTTGTATTCGATTTCAAGTTTCACCCCAAACTTTAATTTGTTCCACCTTACACTTCAAATTTTAAAAAGTGGTTTTAAATGTTCACCTCGTTAACATTCCGTCCATTTCATAACAGAAGATGCAAAAGAAGGAGCATAAGGGTAAATTTCCTTCTTCTTCTTCTTCTTCCTCATTCTTCTTCACCGATCTCATCCCTCTCATTTTCTTCTTACCCCGCAAAACTCCATCCCCTTCCCACCAAACAAACCCTCCGTATATGTATATACATACACATGTAAACAAATGAGAGGCCATTATTGAATAAATCAAATCTTACCGGACGAGTTAATCCTCGAGATCTTCCACCATTTAGATTCCAAGCCCAGCCGCAATGCATATTCCCTCGTCTGTAAACGATGGCTTTACCTCGAGTGCCTCAGCCACGACACCATCGTATCGGCACCTCCGGTATCCCTGATGCACTGGTCAAGCTGCCTACTTTTTTAAACAAAAGAAGGATAGGGAAGGCAGATTACCACTGACTTACCTGCCTACTTTATGTGTTGTGAGAATTAATTGTGTGGTTTGTGACATATGTGTTTTATTTGTTAATTATCAGTAAAGCATGCTAGAGGATTAATTGTAAATCATGCTTAATATATATGGGTGTTTATATTGTATTTAAGCTACATATTGAATATGTAAATTATGTTTGTTTCAGTGTGTTTAAGAATGGTTTTAGTATGTTACAGATCAAATTTTTGCAATTTTGGATTCAATAGGCGCCTGTTATGGGAACAGGCGACTGTTAGAGTTGGTCTTGGATTGGAATTGCCTCGGCGTGGAAGAGGTGCATATTTAGGGTGAACATGCGCCTGTTGGTGGCTGAATATATGCCTGTTGGGGCCAACAGACGACTATTATTGAGTCAGTTACACAATTTTTAAGGCTTCCAAAGCTTTTTCTTCTTCATCTTTTCACTATTTTTTCCCTAAGTTGCAGAGCTGAGCCTTTCTCATTTTTCTCTCTCTAGATTTCACTTATATTTAGCTTTCGAAATTCGATTTGGCTTTAGGAGAAATTGTTCTACCCGACGTGAGGATCGCGGTAACGTAGGAATTTCAAAATTTCACCGAACGGGGTTTTGGTCTTCATTTTCTTCTCTTCTCTTTGGCTTATTGAGTTGAGGTAGGGGTTAAATTGTTTTTAAAATTCGATTATATGGTTTTGTTGTACAATAATCAACATGTTTTAATTGTATTTGTTTTAAGAACTATTACATGATAAAGATGACGATGTCTTATGATTTATAAAGCCATGGGCATATGATTTGGAGCAAGATATGCTATTCATACTTTATATACATGTGTTATTTGATATACATGAGATATCCCTTAGATATATAGATATTATATATTGATGAAATTGATTAATTGATGAATTATATACATCAATGGACATGTATAAAGACTTGTTGAAATTTATATGGCATAAGTTGTTTCAAATGTTTATTTATTACCATACTATGTATTTTGTGCATCATTACAGTGTTAACTGGATTCTTGAAAATCTCTTAGCAAGCTCGGACTATTCTTATGGCCTATCATGTGGCATATATCTCATATCCATGGTGCCAAAAGCTTCTTATGTTTGTTGTATCATTCTGGGATGTGATATGATCCCATGATAGATCCAATTATGATTATATTGTGGACCTTTGATAATGAAGGGAATGGGTATTGATTGGTGCTTTTCGGTATGAAAATAAATGGGGCCTAGTGCCCTTGGGTTGAAAATCTCTAAACTTTTGGAGGGTAGCAAAGCATTGGCTATCTAGAGCTAGCGATGTGTAGCCTAGAAATCTAGATAATGGCAAAGCACTTATGATTTTGTCGATATGAGATTAAACAAGTGGTCCAATTATGTTATGGTGTGATGATGATCTTTCCTGGGCTGGGAGACATTATATTGTTATCAAGTTCGGATTACTCTATGGGCGGTCAGGCCCATTCTTATTCTTATGACTATATTAACATGAATTGATGGATGTATGGTCTGATTCTCTTATGATGTGATAATGATCTTCCCTGGGGCAGAAGTTGTTCTATTGTTATCATATTCGGATGATTCTATCGGGCAGTCAGGCTGATTCTTATTCTTATGATTATTATTTGGCTAGGCCTCAGTATTCTCTTGGCGGCATAGCGTAATGGTTGACACAAGGGAGGTAATATGCATATGCATATGCATGCATTGGTTTATAAATTGACGATTTCTGAATGATGTATTGATTGCAATTTGAATTGTTATAAAATTGCTATTATGTTTTAAACGTACTGCTTCCCATATATCTCCCTTACTGAGTTGTAAGCTCACCCCATTTTGAAATGTATATATATGTAAGTACCAATGCTAACGTAATGAGTATTTAGTTGTTGGGTTTGAGTTGAGGTCGCAGTATAGTTCTCTGATACTATCTACTCGTGTTGGTTATGTATTAATATTATAACGGGATATGCTACGTCATATCTGGTTGATGTATGTATTACTTTATACTTTCGTTGTGTTATATATCATATTATATATGTGAAGTACATGTTACATGGTATGGATAGATAAACTGATAACGATATATGACATGTGATGATGTGTCAAGTTGATATAATGTAAAGTATGTTCATAGAGAGAAATATCACGACGTAGATATTTTAGTTATGTAAAATATGTTTTAAGCTGTTTTCTCTGATGAATGAGGCATGTTCACTAGTTGAACTATTAGTCTTATATCAGAGGCATGTTTAGACTTTTATTCATGTTTAGTAGGAAAAGGACACAACGTGGTTATATCTGGATAATGTTGTTGTAACGCCCCTGCCTTAATTAGTAGGATAACACCTGTAATTAAGACCTCGAGCGTCACTAACCCACCTTAGACAAGCTAAAGTAGGTCTAAAATAAAAAAATAAAATAATAAATCCAATAAAATCACATCGCATAGAATAGACAATCCTAATACTCATGCCGTGGACAATAATATAAAACATGAGTGTAATATACATCTATACACATATATAGAATTCGAGAGACATGCACACTATGTTAACATGTATTACAAAGTAAACAACAACTCGGGCTAGCCGTGGCTTGGCATGTACACACCTACACAACAAAAATAAGTCGGTATCAGAGGTCCTCTATTTCGTTCCCGACCCAGTCGCTTCTTCTGTCGTATCCGTCTCCTGGATACCTGAATTTGTTTACATAAAACGTGGTGAGCTCACAGCTCAGTAGGGGGGATATAACAGGCAATATTACGTATAAAACGTAATCAACTATTTAATCATAAATCATGACTCAACAGATAAAACAATGCATGCATATGCATATGTAGGTTACTTTCCTTGTGTCAACCATTATACCGAAATAATACGAGGCCGAACCGAATCGTAATAATGATAATAACAATGGGCCTGACCGCCCCAAGAGATACCGAAGTTGGGCTGAACCATAAATATAAAAAGAAGAACGGGCCTAATCGCCCCAGAGAATAAGTCGAACATAATCACAATATAACATCATCCAGCCCATAAAAGATCATCATCATATTATAATAGAATTGGACCACATGTCCATCCATATCATATCACGGTGCTTTGTCGAGTTCTAGGTTTTCGGGCTACTCACCGCTAGCTCTAGACAGCCGACCTCATTGCTGTCCTCCGGGATTTAGGGATTTTCAACCAAAAAGCATCGAGCCATACTTATTTTTACATCGACAAGCACTAGTTAATACATATTCCCTTCATCATCGAAGGGCCACAATAACAATGATATCGAACCTATTACAGAACCATATTACATCCCAAAATAATTCAATAAATATAAGAAACTTTCAGCACCATAAATACAAGATATATGCCTATATGATAGGCCATAAAAATAGTCCGAGCTTGCCGAAAGGTTTTCAAGAATCCGGTTGATACAATAACAATGCACAGTATGCATAACATGCTAATAAATGAATATTTGAAACAACTTATGCTATATAACCGTAACAAATATCTATACATGTCCCTTAATGTATATAATTCATCAACTAATTAATTTTATAAATATATAATATTTATATATCCAAGGAATATCTCATGTATATTAAATAATACAAATATATCAAGTATAATGGCATATCTTGCTTCAAATAACATACACATGGCTTTATAAATCGCATAACATCATCATCCTCATCATATAATAATTCTTAAAATAAAGACAATTAAAATATGATGATTCATATATAATAAAATCATACTATCGGATTTTAAAAATAATTAAACCCTTACATCAAAATATTTAGTCCCAAAGAATAAAATTTGAATTGATACCCAAACTCCGACCAGCACAACTCTAAAATTCTTATACCGTTGAGTAGCTCTCGACGTATAGAATAACTTTTATTTAAGGCTCGACTTGATTCGACGGAGTTTTGATGACTAATTTATAAAAGAAAGCTTTCGTACCTATTTTCTTTATTTCCTTCTATCTCTCGGCCAAAGTAATTGAAAGGAAGAAAATGGAGAATTATGCAGGTGCTGGAGGTCGGTTACCTTTAAAAAAAAATCTAACTTTTGTCTAATTACGATATTTAACCTTGAAGTTTTATAACTTTATTATTTAACCCTGAACTTTTGCAATTTTACAATTTGGTCCATGCTCAACCAAAAAATATGTGTCTAATTTACACTAATTATATTACGGGGTATTACAGTTATGATGATTGAATTGGTTTTTGTAGGCACGTTAGAAATGTAATTGCCACGTCTATTATTTTTAATTGAACACGTCAGCATGCTATTTTATTTATATTTATTATTTCCTCAACATATTTTAGCTAGTCTAAAATGGGTTTGTCACTACCTTGGGTCCCAATGGTGTCGTTAGTGCACTAATTAGGACCGGGGCATGACAAAAGGTTTGTCGATATGAAATCAAAAAGTTCTTTTAAAGTTTTATTATCTTCACGCTCCACCATCTTTAATTCTTCTTAAAATAAAAGATTAATGTCCAAATTTTCTTTTTCTTTTTAAGAAGAACACTAGTAGAAGGAATATAATTACTAAAGGGTGGTTTTATTTCTATCCACAACTTCTTGCAATTAATTCACCCTTAATTAATGGAATTTTTGAACCAACTTTCACAATATTACCTTTTTAAAAGTTGAGAAGTATGTCCACTAATTAAAACTAATTTATAAAAGCATATTTTATTTTTAATTTAGATTCCTAATCAAATTACTACAATATTTATTTATTTCCTAATTTGTGATAGGGTATTTTAAAAACATTATATTAATTAACTTTTAGCATATAGTTTGATCGATCAAAATATAAACCTTAGAATTATATTAATTTAACCATACAACAACGAAACATCTTTTGTCAACGAGGGAACCGAACAATATTTTTGCAATACAAAAACGACTCCACAATAGCATGGATTAACGCGGCTAAAAAGAACTAAAAATTAATGTTGAGCACAGCTCATTTTCATAGCAATCCTCTAATTGTTCGGAGAGAAAACATTCAATGCATGTGCTCTACAATTTTGTTATTCGTTATGAATTCATAGTTGATATTATCTTCTTATTTAAGTGTAATGCAACAACTTAATTCCGATTACAACATTACCAACTTCAAAAGAACATGATTTATATCTAACGTCAGCTCCAAAACTAATTTGTTGTGTTGGGAAGAGTTGTTAATAAGAAAATTGTGTTGAAGATAAAATTTTTTCATAATTGACCTTAATATATATTCTTTTTAATTTCTTGTTTACCTTAACACAATCACTTATAAAACATTTTCAGGATTCTAAGGTGTCCACCTTAAAATAATTTACTATTTGAGATATTTTTTGGGTATTACAATCGGTTAGAAGTGAAGTCAGTGATGTCTCAATGCAAGGGGGGACAATAAACTTGTCGAATGAGATTAAATAAAATGCTAAATTACAACTAGCATTCTCAAAAGAATATTTATTTATTTATTCTGGATATAGATTTTTCACTGATGGGATGACCTAGCTAACATCATAGTTTAAAGCTACCGGTAGGACTTGTAGAGTGGTTGTTAGTATTAAAAATGGGAGTTTCTTTGGGTTTATAAAATAAACAAATGAAGAAAAAGAGGAGAATAATGCTTGAGATCGAAGTGCAATGTCTTAAAAAAATCACTTTCCAATATATCAGAAGAACTTGCATTTGAAAAACATGCTCTACAACTCACTTTATCATGGAGAGATGGAAAATGAAGGAGGACTAGTTTTAATCTTTTGTTATTTATATTTACTTTCATATTTTTAATTAATTATTTAGAGTGGATATATTAATTAATTTAGTGGAGATTTTAACATTAAATTATTAAAAAAACAATATTCATAAAAATTAGGTCATTAATTTTTTTTGTAAGTCTATCCTACCCCATGGTTCAACTTATGTGCAACGCAGACGAACTGCAAGAAATTGTCGATAGAAACAAAATTACCCTTACTAAATTAACAAGATTAAATTATAGTCTTCGGTAACGATGCCAAAAAATTATTATGATAAATTTTAATACTCACAATAGCACACGCGCAAGAAAGTTCGATCCCACATAGAATAAAAAATATGTTTTATAATTACCCTGTTAATTTTTCACTAAATTCTTAATCTAGCCAAAAAAAAAGTGATGGAATAGAATAAAATTAAATAAGTAAAATTAAGCAAAGCAAATAAACTAAATAATATTAAGCAAGATAATAAAATTAATGAATTAATTGACTGGAGCTTTGGAGTCATATATTTATTATCATCTTTCTAAGTATTCATGCAAATAAACTCTTCTTTTATCTCACAATAATTTAGTCTCTCAACTCTATTATTTGCAAAAAATAAAATCATTCAAGTTTATTTAATTTATAAAATTCAATTATATTTTTTTCAAAGCCAAACTTATGTATAAGGTCAAAACACTCACTATATTCGTCAAAACATACTAAATATCCGGTCTCAACAAATTATAAGGTGAATTCAACAAAACATAATGGTATTCCAACTTTATTTTTATTAATTAAAATAGGCATCCAATAAGAAGAATTGTATTTAATATTAAATTAAAATATTAAATTAGTAGAGTCAATTGACATGAACACATGCAATAAAACCAATTAAATATACTTATTATAACCTTATCACAAATTTATGCTGACATATTTATGCTCACATGCAAGAAATTAAATAGTAAATAATAATAAAATAAAACTTCCTTAGCCTGGAATTAATGAACAAAATAAATCTCCAATTTTTAAAATCTTCAATTTAATCGAACAAAGCAAAAGAAAATAAATAAAAAGATAAAAAGAAGAAGTGCTCGGCAGAAGAAAAAGGAAAAAAATTAAAGGCCGCGGGTCCCCCTAATATGCTGCTTCTAGAGTTCTCTCTCCTAATGGGCTTGGCTCCCACGTGGGCTTCTAATAGGCTTGTGTTTAAGATTTACATTGTTACAAGCTTACGATGCATGGGTTTGCATCTATTTAGGGTTTTACGAATGGGTTTGCATCTATTTAAGCATCGTTTGATTTAGGTATCATGATCAGTAAAATTAATAATACTAGTATTAATAGTACTGCACTATTAATTATGATATTAATTTAATACTAATACCCTGTTTGATTCATGTAGTATTAATACTGGGATATCTCATACTGATGTTAATACCGTGTTAATTACAGCTCCGCATATGTGCTACCTCTTTACTATATATACAAAGCATTTACTCTATTACAACTACCAAGCAAGCAAGCATTGAATAAACTTGTAAAATTTAGAACTAAAAAGATTAGCTCATTTCAATATTTTATGTTTATATCCAACATGTTTGATAAGCATAATAGAGCTTACAGACTTATAGAGTGGATAGATTATTAAGTGAGAGGTTTAAGTAGTGCTCATCTTAATAGTTAGAGTAGCCAAAGAAACAATTTTACTTGTAATAAGAACTAGGCCCGACAATTTTATCATTTATAAAGTAACACAAAGCTTCGAACTCTTCCACACAAAGGAGTAGTCCTTATCTCAAAAAGGGCGAACCTTTTCTCTAAAATCTCTTTGTGATTTGGTTTGATTTTCTTTTGTCGTATGTCATTCTCTTTTGCCACATCACCATTAAGATTTGTGGCAAATGGTTTGGTTCAAATGGTGTGCCCCTAAACAGGTTTTATTATGTGGATGGCTTGCAAAAGGAAACTTCTCATTAAAGATAAACTGAAGCAATGAGGCGGCATTAATGTTGATAACTGTGTGTTATGAAATAATGAAATGGAAAGCAACGATCACCTGTTTTTCCAATGTGAGTATACAAACATAATTTGGAGTGTAACCAAGAGCAGGAATGATGGTAAAGCTGGAGACAACTGGAATAATGTGATATCTAATACTATAAGAGAAGGCAAATGGGATGGTTTTGTGCTAGAATGAAGTGCTTAGTGCTGGCTGATGTAGTTTATTTTACATGGAAAGTGAGGAATAGTAGGATCTTCAATTCAAAGATGATATGTATAACTGTGAATGTTATGTGTAAAATTAATTAAAATGTTAGAGATGTTACTTAGTACTGGAAAGTGAAAACATAGTATAGGAATTGGGTTTTATGTAGATAATAGGGGTTAGCAGATCATGTTCCTCTTATATATAGATGATTTAGTTGGTTGTATAGCTGTTTAGTTGTTCTAGTTTTTTTGTTTGTTGGACCGTTTGGCTATGTAATTGTCTTAGTTGATCTTCTAAAATGTTCAAAGTTTACCAAAAAAATAAATAAATTTATCTCAAAACATATGTCTTTTTAATTGCTATTAAAAGTTGATTTTTTTTTTTGTACATAATTCGAACTCAAGACTTTCCGCTAGTTAAAAATAAATTCTGACCGTTAAGTTAGTTGAAAGTTAATTATTAGACCACTAAAAATATCATAAAATTATATATTCCAACGCATAGCTATCATAAACTAGAAATGAGTGAATTTATGTAGTTAACTAAATTTGAGCTTGTAAAGTAAATGTTGCAAATATAATTTTGAAAAGTTAAGCCAAACAATATTTTTGTATTTTATTTTTGCGTTTTTAGTTAAATTAACCGTGCGTTTGGATAGAGAAAAAAAACCGGGATTTAGAGTGTAGAAAAGTGAAAATCCATTGTTTGATAAAATTAGAAAAGAATTTGAAATCTTACACGCCGTAAATTTGCAATATTTTACCTTTCAAAAGTTTTGGCTTAAAATTCTGTAGTATAAAGCGTTATTTTCTAAATTCTAACCTAAAAGAATTAATATCGTAATTCATTTTTCAAATTTTTTTATATACACGACATCTAATCATAAGAAATTACAATTAAAAAAATTAAAATAATAAAACTTTAAATTTTACCATTTATAAATTTTGTGAAAATTAAGATTACTCCATCAAATCAAAAGATAGGGCAAATATAGATGAGAATTCCAGCGTATCAAACAAAACAATTTTTTTAGATTGTTTTGTTTTGTCAATCGTAATCGAATGAAACCGACCATCTCGGGTGCCCGTGCCCTGCCTCCATCGACCCAACACGAAATAAAATCCTACAGTCCCCGTCTACCGTCGGATCCCCTATACATAGGTCATCTCAAGGTCCATCGACGGTGCATGCCATTTGGCACGTATCCCGGAGATGTAGACAGATGTCTTTACTAACGAGGAGCACTAAACACCCGTGTGGCGGGCGGCCCAACTGTAACTAGGAGGAGAGCTATCGACCGTCGGATGCGCAGATGACGATGGTGCACACTTTTGCTGACGTTTCTCTTTAGCGGGCCTGGCCGTGCAGACATACACAAATACACCAACTCTCACTACGAATAATAATATACCAACCGATTGACTGAAATCGAGAAAGAAAAGAGAGAGTGTTCGTTTTTTACTTCTTCTCTTTCTCTCGCATACAGTCGGATGAGGTCGATGAATGCCCTAGCCCTAGCTGGAATGAGTATGACAACGAGGCTATTCGTAATCCAAGCGGATGATACCAAATTTGGAACGCCCTGGTGGTTCATCGACGCCGGAATATCATGTTTTCTCGTTCTCTTCGCTGGAATAATGTCCGGTCTGACCTTAGGTTTGATGTCACTTGGACTTGTAGAGCTCGAGATTCTTCAGAGAAGTGGTACCTCCACTGAGAAGAAACAAGCAGGTACTTTTACTATGATTTAATTCTATTTCGACTGCTTCCTTTTCTTTTTTCTTACTGTTTAATTTTGACTTTTTGACTGAGTTAGCTCATGGTGAATTTTGATGATGAATCTTGTTAAAAGGATTCTGTCATAAAACAAATCAAACTAATTACTTGCGAGTAGACAAATTAATAATCCTCATTCCTGCACTTATTGATCTCTGTTGCATGTTATTGATCCGTTTTTGCCTTGTGTCTTCCCAATTTGGGCATTTTTCTCCTTTACATGTCATTTCCGTTGCCATCAACTCAAGATGCATCACAGCTTGCACTCTATTGATTACTCAAGATCAGGGCCAGATGGAACGTGTTGCCCACCTTCAATTTTAGAAAAGCATTGTTGTGTTATTAAAAAGTACATTTTTTTTTCCTAAACATAAAAGTATGTGCATATTAGTTTTGATCCATTTAATTTAGGAAAAATATTTTTACTACCACTTTGTCCCCTCTAATTTTGGAAAAAAATTTGGCGTTACAACTCATTTGCATTGTTGATTTTATTTTTCAAATTGTACCTGTACATTTGCCTCCCTTTAAAAGAAAAACTATTGGCTCCATCCGTGTTCACGAGGATGCTTGCTAGCTGATCAACTTTAAGTTCATAAAACATGTTCTGCGTTTTCGTTGTTGTTTTAACAACTTTTCCCCTAATTGCGAGCTATGAAAGATGTGTATGGCACTCTAGAGCACTTCTTCATGTTGTAATATATTTCCTTCCCTTATTTACTTTTGTGTCTGCTAAGAATGCTTTGATTCAAATATGTAGGCTTTGCTACCAATGTAAAGTAGAAAACTGTTAAGACAAACAGAATCTTGTATATAAGCAAGTGTTACTATGCATGCAGCGTATGTTAATTTTCGGTTATCTTTTTCGCAGCTGTTATCTTACCAGTTGTTCAAAAGCAACACCAACTTCTTGTGACATTGCTTTTGTGTAATGCTGCTGCCATGGAGGTAAGTAGTTACCTGATCTTTGGCCCAGTTTATGACGACAAGTTTTCTTGAGCTCCATTGTTTAATATATGTAACCAGATTCGTGCAGTCATGTATTTCAGCGACTCAGCCTTGTGCTTGGAGATATCTAATTGCTATATTTTTGTTTGGAAGAGAAACACAAAACATAGGAAAAGTAGTCCTGATTATAGACTAGAATCTTTTGCTTTGATTAAGATATTATAATTGTGGGATTAGTAGTTAGTATGATTGGTACTATTTATAGTTTGAAATACTATAGCACAGAGTTATCTCAATGCCCAAATGCTAAAGGAGCTAATTTTAGTATATCTATTGTTTTTTGGCGTTTTGTGTCTTCTCCCTTCTCCTGTGTAAAATGGATTGTGAATGGCGATTATGGTGACTAGTAATTTTCAATTCACTACTGGGAAAAGCGATAGGTTTACTTCCTAACGGATTGTATATTGTTGTGTCCAAGACGACAATGTATCCACTATATACTAATGCAGGCTCTGCTGTTGACAATACTTCTGCAGGCTCTTCCAATATACCTGGATAAAATCTTTCATCCTGTTGTTGCTGTTCTGCTATCTGTTACTTTTGTACTCGTTTTTGGAGAGGTATATATGACCGTTGACAATAATTTCTAGCTACTTGTGTAGCCATAGACAATTTACTGAATTAGGACTAACTTGGCTTACCGTGTTGGGTCAGATCATTCCACAAGCCATATGCACCAGATATGGGCTTGCTGTGGGTTCAAATTTTGTGTGGCTCGTGCGGATTTTGATGGTCATTTGCTACCCCATTGCTTACCCTATTGGAAAGGTGACTTCCTTGTAATTTTTTTTTCTCTTTAGAAAAATTATTGCACATGCTTTTATCGCCTGTTTGCAAGCTTGTAATTTCTAGTCATTAGAAGATATAACTCTCGAATTGCCTATTACGGTCTTTGTAAAAAATCATGAATGATTCAATGCCCTTGAATATAACTTCATCATTTCAGGTTTTAGATGCCGTACTAGGGCATAATGATGCCTTGTTTAGGCGGGCTCAGTTGAAAGCTCTTGTCTCTATACACAGCCAAGAGGTAAGCTCCCTGCTATGGTAGCTTGTAGAATTATATGGCATGCCAACACCTGCCCTGCTCTTAGAATTTTCTTGTTCCATATGGATAATGATGAGTTAAAACTGTCACATTAGAATTTTAATGTAAATTTGTAAACGAATGCTGTAGCTCTTGGCCATATATCTAAGTTCTCATGGTTTGCTTATTTTTCCATCGCATTTTTTGTTTTGTTTCATTTTTCCCATCGTAGGCTGGTAAAGGTGGTGAACTCACACACGATGAGACCACTATCATAAGCGGAGCGCTTGACTTAACTTTAAAGGTCTGTATTGCAGTAATGATCACTCCTGTATCTTTAAACATCTTTTTTTCGTTAATGTATTCTAGAAGTATTCTAGCTATCTTATTCTGTTCAGTGTGAATTTTTATTGGTAGACCTTAATAAGGTAGACAAAATGGTCTCTGATCACGCAACTTCTTCGGATGAACAAGAAACCTTGTTAATGAAGGCTTTGATGTAAACTTTTACTTTATTTTATTTTTAAAAAAGGAGGTCTAAGTCTCTCCCTTTTAACTACAAGCAAAGAAAACCACCCCAAAACCTTCCTTGGTGAGAATTGGACCTGGTATCTCTCCTAGGTCCGAGTGGGTGCCTCCCCAAACATTTTGAAAAGTAACTTTAGTGCTATAACCGGTGTATACAGTGATGTGCAAGATTAGCTTACAAATTAAGAACCAAGGATGACCAAAAACTGAAAGCCCCAAAAGAGCTTTCTACACCCCAGAAAGATATCACCCAAAAAGTCACAAAGGAAACAAGTGGGAACTTGTAAGGAATCTCTAAGCATTTTATTTTACAATTTAGCTTACCTATGAAACATCATTTAGACTTCAACATTATATTCACGGGAGTAGTTGAGTCGTTCAAATTTACTTGAGCATGATTCAAGTGTTAAAGAGTCCTAATCTTGTTTATAGTTAATAGGCACGTCCAGGCCAAATTCAATAATATCACTGCATGTGCAATTTTACGCACTTGCTTAATCAAATGTATTTGTTTAATACAACAATAGTGAGTGAAGTCTTTTTGGGAGATGTGCAGACTGCGGAGGAAGCTATGACGCCTATTGAGTCAACATTTTCCCTTGATGTCAATTCAAAATTGGACTGGTGAGTTTGTCTCTGCATTGGTTTTCATTTTCCTGAACTCCGCTTTCCCTCTTTAGTATACCTGCTTAAACTTTTGGGCATATGGTAGTTTAACACGATGTTAGAGCTTTCGTTTTGCAAGGTCTTGGGTTCATTGCTTCCTGCTTGATTTTATACATCCTTTGTGTTAATGCAATATCCATATGTTCGTTTTACCTTTAAATGTGAGAGCGTGGAACACTAGAGTACCTTGATTTTTCCCGTTTCTTTTCAATTTGGACTCTTTCAGATAGACATGATTACATGTCATGAAGATATTGATTGAAAAGAAGCAGGTGTCCAATCTCAAATCACTATCATCATGTCGTGGAAGGAAGTTTTTCTTCCTTTCTGTGCAACATATTAGGCATATGTTGCGATCATTACAACTAGGTTTTCTATCTAAGCGGTTGTTTTGTATCTTATTATGCAGGGAAGCAATTGGAAAAATTCTTGCAAGAGGTCATAGTCGCGTTCCTGTCTATTCCGGGAATCCGAAGAACATTATTGGACTCTTACTGGTCTGTGAAACCCAAGGACTATTATTTTTTATTTGGTACTAGGATATACCCGTGCCATCCGGCATGGTGAAATAAATAAGATATGATAATAGAATAAAATAAAATAGAGTAAAATGTGACGAATTTAAATCGACAAACATCAATCAGTCTATTTTGAGCTCATTGTCAAGTATAGTCTAACATTTTGAGTAACTGAAATGTAAGTTCAATATAATTTAATGATAGAAAACCTAAAAGTAATCTGGATTGGACCGACTTGTTTTTAATTTTTTAAAGAATCTTTTAATCTTATTTTTTCATCTCAGCAAAATAATTTTTTAATAAATTAAACTCAATGCCATAATATACAAACACATAAAATACGTGATTAAATGTTACTCAATAATTTTTCTTGAATTTTTTTTACATTAAATATTAAATTTTTATAAAATTTTGAATTTTTTATTTTAAGTTTTGCATTTTTAATGGAGACAAAATTATTAGTGTGTGATTGATTGTGTGTATATTATTGGTGTGAGTGTTTTAACTTTGATGTGACATCTTAATGTGTGTATAAAACTCATCCAAGGGTGCAGAACTAATGCAAAATTGCAAACCATAACATGTGTATTTTTAGTCATTAGACTTTATACTTTTTGAAAAAAAAAATTAGTCAAAAATGGTGTTTTGTAATATAGACAATCTTTTGTTATCTTTAACCAGCTGATTGTAAATAGGTTACTGCTTTTTCGTTTTTTGCTGTAAATTATTACTATAATTTTGGGTTGAGATAGGTGAAAAGTCTTCTCACAGTCCGGGCAGAAACTGAGACTCCAGTTAGCGCAGTTTCCATCCGGAGAATGCCTAGGTAGGCTCATATATTCCATCTCTATATTTATTTTATGAATCTTATTCTCACTAATATGGTTTTGCTTATTCCCACTCGTATGATTTTCCAGCCTAGTTGGTATTTGGGAGGGGTTCCAACTTTGTTTGGATGTCTCCCTCCATTCTCCTTCCACGATCACATTAATTAAAGATAAAATAAAAATAATATGACTATGATTATGGTTATGGTTATGTTTATGACTACTCAGGCCTTGATTTTCCAGGGTTCCAGCAGATATGCCCTTGTATGACATCCTCAATGAGTTTCAAAAGGGAAGCAGTCATATGGCCGCTGTGGTTAAAGTGAAAGGCAAGACCCCTCTGCCTCCCATTGGTCAGGAGAAAATTGGCAAAGATGAGGTTACTAATGGAAATTATCTATTAACTACCCCGTTGCTACCAAAGCACGATGAAAAATCAGATAGTGTCATCGTAAATGTTGACAAGGCTTCAAAGCCTACCGCAATAATAAACAAGCAAGCCTTGAACCAAAACGGTGACTTGACAATCAGTTTGACGCACACACCAGAGGACATTGAAGATGGTGAAGTTATTGGCATCATCACCCTGGAGGATGTTTTCGAAGAACTTCTGCAGGTAACCTTTGTTTCTTCTCTCAGTACCCGTTTGGTTTGACGTTTTGTGCATATAAACTCGAACCAAACAAGTCTCAATATTTCTTGAACATAGTGTTCACTTAATTGTTAAACTAAATGTCTCCTTTACTTTTCTTAGATTGTGGGTCCATGTTTCCTTAATAGTTATTAATATTTTTCTGTTGGTGGCTGATGCAGGAGGAAATTGTAGATGAGACTGATGTCTATATCGATGTGCACAAGAGGTAGTTAGGTTCTATTGGTAGTTAGGAGACTGAGCATTGATGTACATAAGTTGATGTACATAAGTTGTTATGTATACATAAGTTGTTACGTGACTGAGCATTGCATCATGGTTATTGCAGGATACGTGTGGCTGCCGCTGCCGCTGCTTCATCTGTCGCTCGGGCTCCTTCTACTCGGAGGCTGACTAATCAAAAGTCCACTGTAAGTTAAAAAGCATTTGTGTTATCTGCATCTTCTGTTGATTTTCTTGTGGGTATATTGTTGAATATCCGCACAGGAATATCAGTAAAAGTGTGAGGTGCTTGATTGTTATGCTAAGTTTTTTCATGTGGGGTACTGGGGTTGGTAACAAGTAATTTAACTTGCTGTTGCGTTCTTATGGCTAAATTATTTTTCTTACAATACAAAGACCATGTTGATTTAAATGCTAAACACATATTCATGATTGTAAAGCATGATTCCCACATCGGATAGGGACAATTTATAAGAGCCAAGTTACCCTCACTATAACCAGTGGCGGACTCGGGAGGGGACTAGGTTTTCAAAAAAAATATTAGTAATAATAGTATTTGTTATGTATAAACATGCTACACTTACACTGTATTGGGCCCCTTCAAGTTTAAGTGTGTGTGGGTTTTTTTTTTCTTTCTATTAAGCAGTGTTTTAAAAGGCCTTAAAGCGCGCATTAGGGCACCTTTGGGAAAAATAGCTCTGAGGCGTGATGAGAAGAGCAGAGTGCACAATAGGCGTAAGCCTGTTTGATCATGCGAATGCTTTTTCTTGGGGTGTAAGCTTTATTGTGCCTATGCGTGTAGCGTGTGCACAGTTTGGGTCGAGTAGAAAAAAAAGAACGGGTAAAATACTGAAACCCTAACCAACTGCAACAATAGTCGAGCTCGAGGAGAGAGAGAGAGAGAGAGAGACGACCTCCATCACCATCCTCCAAATGAAAAGCTCCATTGAAGGTATTTTTGTGGAGAAGCATTTGATGTATTTGGTGTAGATTGGATCGGTGGCTGAGGAATAGAGAGAAGTTAGAGAGGGAAGAAGAAGAACAAAAAGAAGGGGAGGTAAGGAATTGGGGGTTTCCATCGTAGGGGAATTTGGGGTAAATTGGAAGAAGATAGATGTTTGGTGTGTTGGTCAGGGAGAGAGAGATAGGGTGAGGTTGTTTATACTTTCTCTACTTGTGGTTCAAGTGGCCTGGGGAGTGGGGACAGTCATATAATTCAGTTTATTCTTTTTTTTTTCTTATTTTGTGTATCTTTAATTTTTATTTTTTTTGCCTAAACGTATTATAAATGTTGTATATAACTATATTATATACATGTGTTACAAGAATTTTTAATTGTTTCTAAATGCTTAATTTTATAGAAATATTGAGCAAAAAATATGCATATATTAATATAATTTGGTATTAATGTTTATTTAGCTTAATTTTTAGCCTATATTAATCATTTTTTATTTTTTAATATAAAAATGCTTTGGACGAAAGGCTTATGCCTCACTTTTAGACAAGCAAACGCCTAGGCTAACGCCTTCGCCTTTTAAAACATTGCTATTAAGTAAATTTTATAACCTTTTGGACTTTTGTGTGCCTTTCTCTTTGAAATGAAAAACACATAAATAAAAACTCTAACCTTGCAGACATTGGGATTCACCACGAAGAAAACAAAACGTGACAATTGCGGATTTTCCTAGGTTACCTTATTTTGATCTTGTTTTTATGTTAATTACTAATATGTCATTTTTTTTTATTTTTTTGGTTTCTTTGCTGCTGCCTCCCCCTCCTTCCCCCTTCCCTCTCCCCACCCTGAGCAGGAAATTCAAAATTCTGAATCTGCCATTGACTATAATAGGACATGCATCTTTGGTCAAAGTTGCATCAGGGTTTTGTTTACCTTGAAGTTATTTATGAGACAATCTTCTACCAGCTTTTTACCTTTGACATGCTATCATTCTATGGAGGGTTTTTCTTGTATGACATTGATTATGTCTCGAAGCAAAGTGCATTCGAACCCCCCTTAATTTCTGAATTTAGGTTTCTCTACTTGAACTTTGTTTTCTCCATGCATGTGTTTTGTGTTTGTAGATTGCTGTGGCTAATATTTCTTTTTTTGACTAGGGCTGAAAGTAAACAAAAAACGGAAATATATAGCTCATCTATGTCAACTCGTAGTATATGAAATTTTTTAATCCCTGTCATACTCAACTTTAGTGAAAGCTGAGGAAGGAAGATGTTGTCCTATAATGTGGTACTATAAGTTTTTGTCTTGATTACTTCTTATTTGTGAAGTGTAAGAAGATCCCGATCCATGAACTCACGCCATTTGTGGAATGTTAGATTTACCAAGTTGAACACATGGTGCGTGGTGTAGATACAATGGGCCAACCTTACCGCTGCACCATATGAACTAGCAGTCAATTAATGCAAATTTCTCCTGCTACTTCAAATCATTGAAAGTTGGTTTTTAATTTATCATTGTGTTTGATCATGTTTTTGGTTTTTGGTGGTTGTACAGGGAAGCCAAGGAAAGCCAGTAGAAACACCGAAAAAGGCCTCATGAGGATGATTTACATACAAGAAGATTAGAAGGGGCCTCTTCTAGGCAATAGAAATATGATTTTGTAGTGTTCTGGTTGGACAAAAGATAACTGTAAAGTTGTAATATGGTTTATAAATTCTGCACAATTATCGAAATGTAATTTTGTTCCTATTTTCCTCTGATGTGTTATGTTGGAATGAAATTATATTAGCATACTTCCGGTTCATAAATGTTGGGGCTGACACAGTTTCAAAATATATTTTCTGTGGAACTGTGGCAGTGGCTGGCTATTCACTATACCTTTTATGGATTGTATAGGAATTTTAACATTTTGCTCGAAAGAAAATTAATTCATTATATGTTGCGGTTTTTCATGCGATTTTGGATTGGGCAGAGAGAACAAAAAGAATCACAAACTGTGATTGAAAGTGAAAAATTTAAGGGTTGAGCGTGGTGGATTGGGGACGAATGGGTGGGGTTAGGGTGAGAGAAGACTTCGAAACTATTAGGCTCCGTTTGATAGGAACATGGAAAATAAAAAGAAAAATAACTAATTTAGGTGGGAAGATGGAAAATAAGTTGAGGGATGTGGTGAGATTAACTCTTGCTTTTTGTTTTTTTCCATGACAATTTTCTTTGGGTGATGGTGGAGAAATTTTTTTCACAAAATATTAAAAGAAGATGGAGGACATATATTCACAAAAATGAGTATGAGATAGAAAGAATCTCACTATATTCCTCAACTTATTTTTTATTTTTTCACCCAAATTAGTTGTTTTTATTTTCATTTTTCATGTTACTATCAAACGAAGCCTTAATCTACTCATTATACATAGCGAAGACCCCACTCCATTTCAACAGTTTATGTTAGACTTTACGATTTCGCTTGCAAATTTATTTTTCATAATTTTTTTGCTTGTAAATACTTTTTATGTACAATTTTTTGTGAATAATTTATAGTACATAAAAATATGTGTATTCTATACATAAAAAATGAACTTGGGCACACAAAGAAGGTTCCCTCAACTATGAGGAACCGAATTTGTAGTCTCTATTCCATTTTTGGAGATCGAGAGTAACATGTGTGGTCTAAAGAACAATATTTATTGACAATACCTTACTCGGCGCCCAAGAATCAAGTAATATGCATAATTATATTCGGCCCTTAAGAACTAAGTAACAGGTGCTTTACGCAGTTCTCAATGATCAAATAACCCTTCTCTTATATGTGTGTTTTCACCCTGTCTCTAAAAATCAAATATAAGCTACAAATTCAGTTTTCTGTAATTGAAGGAACTTTCTTCATGTGCCCAAATTCATTTTTTCTTGTTATTGTGTATATATTTGTCGTGTATGTTAAAAAAACAAAATAAACATGAACCTTCAATTCTATTTTCTTTACCATTGTTTACAAATTAGGGTTTCTTTGTGTTGCATTAAGGCTTTATAAAATGCAAGAATTTAAAAATTGTTGTTAAAAAGAAAAAGAAGAAGAATTTAATGATAATTAATTTGTATTATAATAAGGGTAGATGAATGCATGAATTTAGAAACTATTGTTAATAATAATAATAATAATAATAATAATAATAATAATAATAATAATAATAATAATAAGAAGAAGAAGAAGAATTATTAATTAATTAATTATTAATCTAGGCGTATTAAAGTGGGAGCGGTAAAAGAGGTAGTGTGAGTGGATGAGTAAAATGGAATTAGTGAAAACGGTAATAGCTAATATGAGTGGAAGTAGTACCAAATACTTATCGGGGTAAAAATAGCACCACCCTTTTACAATGTTGTTTTACTATAAACTAGTTTACAAACCACGCGATGCATGGATATTTAACAGTTAATAGGGATCATATTTGTAACATCACAAATCTTAAACAAACATTATTAGTACCATTTAAACATGTTTAAGCATTGATTAACGTGCACAATAATGTCTATACATTGGGTAATATGAATTTATGTTATTTGCGTGGTGAATGTTAGAATTGTGTATTTGCCATATTATGTGAGTTAAGTGTATTTTATTATTAGAACTCATGTTATAATAATAATAATAATAATAATAATAATAATAATAATAATAATAATAATAATAATAATAAACTTGGTATTGGTTTACTACAGGAGTGGGGTTTACTTGGTAAGGAATCATTGTTCCTTGAGGTTTACTAGGTTCACAGATATCAAAAGGAGGGACACAGGGTTTTGAGTATATGGGTTTACTAGGGATATTATTACCTCTTCCTCTCCGGCAGCCTCTGCCGCCATTTCCACTCATTTTGAATGTGTACCTGTTTGTAGAAATTCTCGAGTGAGAAAATCTGGAATAGAATTTTCACTTCCTTTAATGTATTCTATATCAAAGTCAAAAATACTTAGTAAGGATTGCCATCTGGCAAAAATCTGTTTTGATGCAATATTTTCAACATCTTTTTCTAAAACATATTTAGCAGACTTGCAATCAATTCTTATTAAAAACCTTTTGTTTAATAAATCGCTTTGGAATTTATTAATACAAAGTACAAGTGATAAAATTTCTTTTTTAATCGTAGAATAATTTACTTGTGTACTATCCCATGCGCCTGAATGAAAACGTACAATTTGTTCAAGGGAATTAGAGGTCAATTTTTGCTTAAGGATTCCTCTAAAACCAATTTCAGAGGCATCTATTTCAACAATTTTGAAAGCAAATGGATTAGAAATGCCAAGATAAGGTAATGTCTTAACATGTTTTTTGATGTCTTGAACTATAGAAGTATGAATTTTAGTCCAAGGAGGGGGATTACTTTGAAGTCTTTCAAATAACGGATTACATTGTTTTCTCAAATCTTTATAAAATTCACTGATATAATTAAGAGAACCTAATAATCATTGTAATTGGTTTTTATCTAGGATCTTATTTGGGAACTTATCTGCAAATTGGATAGCTCTATCAATTGGTCTAATTTGGTTATACTGGATGTTATGCCTTAAGAATCTAATCTTAGTTTGGAACAGACAGCATTTAGTAGGAGATAAAACTAAACCATTTAACTTAACTGTCTTAAAGAATGAATTTAGGTGTTTCCAGTGCTCTTCAATTGACTTTGAAAAGATGAATCATCAATATAGACTATGGAAAAATGGCTATAAGGATTTAAAATATCATTCATGATATTCTGGAATTCACTATGGGCATTTTTAAGGCCGAATGGCATAACATTCCACTCATAGTGGCCAAATGGGGTAGTGAAGGCAGTCTTATATCTATCTTCTTCATGAATTTGGATATGCCAAAATCCACTCTTGAGGTCAAATTTACTAAAGACTAAAGCTTGATCTAATCTATTAATTAAATCTTTTTTATTTGGTAAAGGATATCTTATCCATTCTAAAACTTTGTTTAATGGTTTGTAATTAATTACTAGTCTTGGGGATCCTATTTCTATTTCAGCATTTTTATTAACATAGAAAGCTGGACAAGACCATGGAGATTTGCTTTTTCTTATGATTTTCTTTTGGATTAAATCATTTATTTCTTTTTTACAAAATTCCATTTGTTCATGATTCATTTATATGGGTCTAGCCTTAGTAGGAATTAAGTGTTCTTTGAATTCCTTAGCGTAAGGAAGCCTTACAATATGCCTTTTACGATGCCAAAAAGCATGTGGTAAATCTGAACAAACTTCTTTGACAGGTATTTCATTAAATCTTTTAATTTTTCCTTGTAATTTAGAATTCTGTAATTGCTCTTCAATCTTTTTATATTTAATTTCATCTTTTAAATGTTTTAAATGATTTGATTTATTATTTAGTAAGTTTAAGCTCTTTGAGATTGACTGTTCTTTTATTATTCTCAAACTTCTTTCTTTTGGTTGTGTAGTAAATTTAAATGTGACTTTGTGTCCTAAATGCTTAGTTACTAAGCCTTTACTTGAAGTGTTAAATGGATATAATAAGTATATGAATGGTAATCCTAAAATTACTTTATCTGTCATATTTCTAATTAAAACTAAGGATGTTTTATGACATACTCCATCTTGGCAGATATGTGCATTAGGTAACTTATATTTCATTTCCATTTTACTACCATTGGCAGAACTTAGTCTTTCATTAGTTTTTCTATAATACATTATTGGAACTAGTCCTTCTTGGATACAACTTAGGTCTGCACCTGTGGCTAAAAGAGCAGGTAGTTTTAATACAAATGTTTTGTTTATGATTATTGTGACATTTATATGCCATTTCTCGATGGTTATATCTTTTAATATATTTAAAGAATAATCTTGTACTTGAATATTAAGATCTTCTTTATCAGATTCTTCATTTTCAGTATCTTTATAAACTGATTCTTCTTCACTGCCACTAGATGAAGAAGAATTATTAATCTTTAAATCTGATTTATTGATTTCTTCAAATCTTTTAATCACTTCTTGTCTAAGTTCAGGAATCTCTTTCTTTAACTTAGAGATTTCTTTCTTTAAATTATTAACTTCTAAATTTAGTTCCGATAGTGTTATTTCTTTAATTGGATTCTTAAATCTTTCTAAAGTTTTATTAATACTAAAAATAGGTTTTTCTTTGTTCTTGAGTAATTTTTGTGCTTTAGATTCGGTTGTTAATAATTTTTCTAACTGATTCATATATTGGTTTTTTAATTGTGGATCTGATATTTTACTTATTAAGTCTATTAACAAATTATTTTCTTCTTGAATTTTTGTTAATACATTTTCTTGTTTATTACAACAGGTTTTAGTGCAATTGTTACTACACCCTAGTTGTGGTGGCTCTTCATCAGATTGACTAGAATAAGTAGTAGAATCTTCAGAACTTTGCGAAGGTAAACTCGATCCCAATAATTCTCCTTCAGATTGATTTTCAATCCTCATAAGTTTAAGAATGTGTTCTACTTCCTCTTCAGGTACATTCAATTGACTTAGTTTTTCTTTAACTCTACACTCATTTTTGTAATGTCCTTTCTTTCCGCAATTATGACAAATTATTTTACTTTTATCAAATTTCTAATTTGATTTTTTCTTCTTAGTAGGTGAGGGTTTTTTGTAATAATCATCTGAATTATTTTTCTTCTTTTTATGGGATTTATATTTTTTGTCTTTTTAGTATGCTTTTTTCTTCTAGAAGGAGCAACTGGAGGTAAACCATATTGTTCACAAAATGTTCCTAATTCATACTTTGCTTTATTTTTATCTTTACTTGCTTGTTTACTTAATTTGAAGTCTATACACATTTCTAGACCCGTTTTTTGTATTTGACTAATTATATCTCCATATGTTAGATTATCATAATCTATATAGCCTAGATTTTTACTTAACTCTTCTCTAATTTTGTGAGCAAATAAACTAGGTAAACCATTTACAAATTTCTCTTTCCAGAATGGTTTATTACTATCTTCTCTCATCATGACTCTAGAGGTAAATACATTCTTATACCACCTAAAATCACTAAGAGTTGGGCAAGTAAGATTACTAAGTTGATCATGGAGTCTCTCAGTTATATTGCTAGGAGTTCCTATAAAATGTTTAATTATGGTATAAACTAATGTGTTAACACCATCAGGAGGTCCATAATTGATTTCCTCATCAAAAATGGGGTTTCCTTCCTCATCAAGTTGTACGGCCTGGATTATTGACTCTCTAGCATCTTCAGTGAGATGTTTTTCCCACCAAGACCTAAGGGTTCCTGTGAATCCTGAGGCCAGAAGTTCAACTATTTCTGGTTGGGTTAAATCATGATACGCATTCAAGTAGCTATTGGCTACCATAGACATATGACTTAATTTATTAATTAATTCTTGTTCACTTAGACCATCAATGTTCCATTCATACATTTTGTTAGATGAAACTGCAAATTGATTATTCAAGTTTTTTTCTTCATATTGGAGATATGGGGGTGTTGGTCTAGTGTACCAGTTTTTGGAATTACTAGTGGGGTTTGGTTTATTAAAAGTTAATTTATTGAATTGATTTTCAATTTCTTGGGTGATGGAATTATCACTATCGGATTCACTTTGGTTACTTTGATCACTATTCTTTTTTAAGGTAGTTACATTTTTGGTGCCACTAGTTGTAGATAAATGTCCTAATAATTGATCAATTTTCTTGGTTAAATCTCTATCTTTATTTGGTAATCCTAAACCATCTCTATGTTCTGGTAAATGCAAGATAGGTTTTTCAAATTTCTTTTTAATTATTGTGCCTTCAATTTTTGTTTTAATTTTCTCTTCAATTTTGTCTAATTGTTTCCCTATTGAAACTAAATATTAGTTTGTACAATTATTTTGTTCAATTAATTTTTTGTCATCAATTTTACTATCAGGTTCAGGTATCTTAAATGGAGAAGCTTTTACAGAAGTATTTTTTACTTGAATATTTAGAGTTTCGAGTGGGGGATGACTAGATGCAATCTTTGTATTATCCTCTTTTGTCCATTGGGTTTTTGTAATTACATTGCATTTATTATAATATTTTTTGTACCAAGGAAAGAAATCCATATTTATTTTTTCTTTCTTTATCCATTTTTTCCATTTATGTATTATATTTTCTCCTTCGGATTCAGAGTTTTCTGCTCTAAATTCATGTCTTAGCTTTTTGTTTTCTTTAGAATTAAAATTATAAGTTAATGTATCCCAATTAATTTTGAATTCTTTTGTTATTATTCTTAATTGGTGGTGGATGGAAGCCTGGAAATCAGATCTTGTTTGTGACATAGATTCATTATCTTATGTTTCTAAATCACTGGCTGTTTCTTTTTCTTTATCTTTATTAGTATATACTGGGTGATTTATCTGACCTTGTGTCTTAATTCCTGAAATTTTTGTTTCTGGAAGGGATATATTACTAATTAGATCACTATCTCTTCTTGATATATTATCTACTCTGGAAGGGATAGATCTACTTGAGGATGCTTCTAAGATTAAGGGTGGTTTCCTAAATCTGGATTCATCAAAACTTATTCTGATTGTGCCATCCATATATTGTTTAATATTATCAAGATTCATAAAATTATTTGTTACTTGTTTTTGGGGAATTTCATTTTCTAAAATCCATTGACTTGGTAAATTAATGTTTTTCCAGAAAATTGTTTTTGGGACTTGTATATTAGCATTATCAGTACTACTTTGAATCAGAATCGTTTTATCTTTTGGGGATTTATTAAGTGCTTTAACATTTAAATTTGTTTTCATAGTTTTATAATATATCCTATAGATAAGGGCAATCCCTTGAGATCCTTCCATCATTTGGGTGATTTCACCAGCTGTTTTAATATTTAAAGTTAATGCTCTTAATAGATTTGGATCATTAAGACTTAATGTAAAATCTGGGAAACAGTTAAAATGGACTGGTCCGTTATGGAGACTAGATTCCATTATTCCTAAAATACTAGCGACATAATTTAAATACCTAGCATCTCTTAAGCATAATAATATAGATGAATTTATTCCTTTTACAGTAAGGGGATTTACTGCAACTTGGATAAGTCTTATATGAATGAAATTGTATCCATTAGATCTTTGTTTACTAATAACCTCATGAGTTAATAAACTACAATTTTCATGTTCTTTATTAATAGTGTAGACTTTTTCTACAATTTTTACATTATAATCTGACTTAAAATTTCCAAAGAAAGTTAATTTATAAATTTCTTTTGGTGAAATTTTTGGGATATTCCAATTATTAAAGTGTTGACTTATATTTTCGAAACTTTGTTCTTCTTGATTTACTATATCAGGGACTGAGGACATATTTGACCTCGAACTAACTAAAGAATAAGATCTAAATAATCTACTCATTTTGAATACTAATTTCCTTAAGCAGACACATACTTATCATCACACCTTGGCTCTTTACTGCTCACACTCTGAAGACTTACACTAGCCTAGGATTTCTTGGTAAAGGTGGTTTGCAGAAATTAAAGTGATTTGAGGATACGTAGCTTTCAACAATTGATAAGAATAGAAAGAATAATCTTGACGAATAGAAATTTAAGATTATATTTTCCAATAGGTCGATAATTAAATAACACCCTCTGATACCAAATGGGAAGCAGATCAAGAAGATTAATGAAATTATAAGAAGAGTGCGCGGATACCACAATTATTATTCAAATTAAAATTGTTTACTTTGAAACAATCACAATAACAAAAATTAAAATTGTTTACTTTGAAACAATTACAACGGATTACACAAATATGAAAATTACTTGAAGAACTTACTGCAATAATAGAAAATCAACTCTGTGAAATCTTCGTGAAATAATATCCTTGCTTTGAAGTAAATTTTTGAAAATGAAAAGATTACAAAATTAAGAAATAGGAAAATTCTTGTTTTCTTCGAAAAAATCCCCTGCTTCCTCCCTTCTTCATTTGCCTCTCTTATAGATGAAAGGAAGAGCTTGGGGATTCAGTGGAGAGTCGGTGGAGTCAGCGTGATTTGCGCTGGAATCTTCAATTATTTCTTCTTTTGACTGAGGCGCAACTTTGTGCACGTGGTGGGATCGGGCTGTCTGTTCTTTTATTCTGGTTGTCTCGACTTTGCTGACACCGAGTAAATAATTGGTAGAATAATTTATTACTTACAAGAAGAGTATCCAATAAAATTAATAGTGTTAGCTTTTCTTGGGATTGGATACCAAATAGTGACTGAAAACACTATAATTTAATAGGGATACTGGGCATCTTGAAATAAGGTAGATTTATACCAATTTTTAATTTTTTCACCGCATGTAATGGATCTGTTGTCAGAAGGTTCTGGCTTTTCTACCTCTGCTTTTGGATCATCAGGGTCTGAATCATCTGCTGTTTTGGATAACTTGGAACTTAATGCTTGGGCCAAAAGTAGTTTTTATTGGGCCTTCGAACATTTGTTAATATCCAAAGTTTTATTTGATTTTACTGACGGAGTTGGGCTTACTTGTTTTTTGGTTTTAACTGGTTTAGATTCAGTGGGGATATCAACCTTTTGCTTTAATTTGGGTTCCGGTTTGGTTGTCGAACTGTAAGGGACCGTGAGGCTACTCTGTATGGGGTTAGGAACACGGATTGATTTGGTTTGTTCAAAAGGAAATTCCTTCTGGATTTGGTTTACTATTTTTGCTAATTCAAATTTATCCCACCATTTGACGAAAGTTTGCCTGGTGAGCATATCAAATTGGGCATGGTGTTTGACAATAGCTTGGGACGTTCCTGTTGTCTGTACCCACTGCTCAATTACTGGGCTTTTAACTAGATGGTATTGCCATTTTACTATCCAAGGAACTTTGTACTTGCTAGCAAATAGAGTTAATATTAGCATGTAAGTATTACCAATATCTGGGCAAACCTTCTCAAAATGTTGAACTTGGTCAATAATTAGGCGGGGGAGGATTTCCATATTCAGGCCAAACATATCCCACCATCGAATGAACCAACATGGGAATGACCATTTAAAAGTGTGGTCAAATTGGACAAACCAAGAGTGGGAATAGGTTTCATTTTGATAACACAAGACTTTCATCCAGGCTTCAATGTAGTCATGGTAGGAGTAAAAATCTTTTGTATCAGGTAAGGGAACTAATTCAGACGGGTGATTTCCCCATTCTTCCATGAGAATTATCTTTTTTATATAAAAAGAATGGAAAATGATGAGGTCTGGTGGTGTACTGTCGTAGGCACCCAAAAATAAAACCTATACTCTTGAGAATTTAATATGCAGTAGTGAGAGTAAGGGTCGATCCCACAGAGAGTCTCTTGCCTAATTTTATGCTTGCGAGTAAATATGGAGGGGTTCGAGATTAATGTAAATGCGGAATTTGATTTCAATAATAAATCTAAGCTAAACTAAAATTTAAAGGTTCGATTCAATTAATGGGAATATTGGTTTGAGTAAACATCCACCGTCGGAATTATATATCTGATCATCGATGCAAAAATTATCAGTTTTACTTTAAATATTAATCGTTGGAATAGTCTCCTATCTCCTTAATAATAGTTAATTAGAAAACAAGTGATCTAATAAACCCTAACCACTAAACAACCTAAGACAAGCGCTATAGATTTAATTTAATAGCAGCCTTATGAATTAGAGAGATCGATTAAGCTAAACAACACGTGCACAAGCGGTCGTATTTAATTTAGACGAGTGTTCTTCATAAAACCCAACAATTTCTGATGCAGCAAATAATTAGATTTTAATTGTTTCACAGATTAGAGGGATCAAACAATTACGGATTTGATATCTAAGCTAACAGCAGATTGAATTGAATAAGTAAACTAGTAGGCCTCCTAGACAATTAATCAACACAATCATAAAAAAATATGCATAGAAGAACAATCGATATTCAAAGCAATAAATCGAACAATAAGAATAAATTAGATCTCACAGGTGATAATATCCGAGGTTTCCGTCTACTTCAACCAACTAAGAAATTAGCCAAGCATGGCCATGGGGAGACAGCAACGTGCAAATAAGGAAGGAAGGAGAGGAATAAAATAATGACTTCTTTGTTGTGTGTCTTCTTCAATCTCTCCCTGCCTTCTATATATAAATATACAAATAGGCTTTCTTAAGAATTCTAATATCTATCAAATTCCTTTCCACCGCCTCGCTTTCGATTTCCGCAATTTTCCCGATTTAAACTTTGAAATTTCTACCCTTTTGTCCTCAATTAGGCTTCTCACGAGGAAAAAGAGATGGGTCAACTTTATTCAATTTCCTAAATTTTACTATTGGACCAGCAGCTCTAGTAATTTAAGTACCCCATTCAATTCAATGGTTAATTGACCTCACTTCCGCTAATTGGTCGTAGCACACAAAAATTCACATGCTGCATTAAGTTAAACTTTGACTCCTCTTTAATTTATTATATAAATCTGCTTCAAACTTCAACTCCTTTATTTATTGGTCACGGGGTCGACACTGCAACTTCGAATCCAAATTTATAAATTAATGCTGAAGCCGTCCAAATCATCGAATTATCCTCCTTTTGCGCTCGACATCTATGCTTGTACCCTAAATCAAAACATAAGAATAGTGAGTACATTTAGGCACTGAATATGCATAAAAGACTAAATATTGAAAGAGAAAGATTGACATTTTGTATTCTCATCATCTGGGTCATTTCTGTCAAAGATTGGTTTGATAAAAATAGACTCAGTTGAGGTCAGAATTTTGTTATAATATTTGAGGGTTTTACTTGGGCGAGTTGGAGTGAAATTCCAACCTGGTGGATAGAATTGGAGACTTAACATTATGGGGTTAGTTGGGTCTGTCATATGTGAAATAAAGTATGTAAGTGGATTTAGTTGTGTAACATAGAAATAGAAGGAAGTTGTTTGTAAATAGCATAAGCATGTGCTAAATGTCACTCTCATGTGAGAGTTATACATGACATATCCATTGAGGAGCTTGTAGACACAAGTTCCTTCCTTGTGTAAATTGACAAACTTAAGAAATTCAAGAGAAAATTGAGAGAGAACGAAGAGGAATAAGAGAAAAGGCAAAGAAACAACAAGAAAAATTAGATAATTAAAGTTTAATTTACTAAGTTCAATTTAATTTATGTTTTTCTTATTCTTTCATCATGATTGTACTAAATGAAATTGGAAAACCATGATTGAAAGTGAAAGAATATGGCTTTGGGTTTGTTTCTTGATATTCTTGTGTGTTGTAATGGTGGAAATGAATTTTATTGATTATGTAGAGAGATAATTGGTGAGAAAAGTATAAATCATGCTTAAAATGAGTTGTGTGTTATTTGTTGATATTTAGTAGGGTTTTGTACGAGATTTGATTAAAAAACAAAGTGAAAGCCTACAGTTTGTATGTTCTAGCATATATCATATGAGAATTGCAATAACTCTTAATAAAAAACTCCGATTGGTGCAAAATAAATTGGATTAGAAAGTAGACACATAGAACTTTGTAGAAATATATGGTAAAGCATCTAGTTCTTAGCCATCAATTGGTAAAGTTTAATATGTAAAATTGGACCATTGTCATACGTTAAATTTTGGATAGCATGTTTGTACCGAATTATTTTGTGAATATTAGATGTTTTAGCCGTTGGATTGTGCTTAAATTTTGGAATTTTGTTTAAAGACATGTTGTATATCTATTATAAAAAATTGAGAATGATTGGAGCATGGAAAGTGCCTCGTATGTGATGGGATTTGGACTACGCCTAATTTTGAATGGTTTTAATGCATTGTAAACTAACAAGTTCATAAGTAGTATACATTTATGTAATTTTTATCGTATTTTTTACACTTTTAAATAGTTATATTAAGGTGGAATTGGAGTCCTAATTATATTGGATTGATAGGTGAAGGAACTAGTACTTCTACCGCACTAAGACAGTATAACTCAAAACTACGTTGGTGTGAATTTAAGATGAGCATACTAACTTGGAATTTATTTACATTTAAATTTATAAATGTGAAGGGTGGTGTGTAATATGTATATCGATAGTATTGTGCTTTCTGAAATAGAATTTAATCGTGACTTAATTAAAAGAAGAGTATGGAATGGTACAACTGATGCCCAATATATATAGGGTTGGAGGATGGGTATATGGTATAGATACTTGGTGCGTAATAATTGGGGTTAGAGAACAGTTATGTATGTGGTACATTTGATGCCTTGTACAAGGGCTAGATGATGGTAATTGAATGTGATTATGATATATATATATTGTAAATTACGTTGATGAATGAAGATGGTGCACTCACTGAGCCTATAGCTCTTACTTTTATATATGTTTCTCTTTACAGTTATCAAAAAGGGACATCCATGAGTGGGAAGGTTCATGGAAAAAATGTAACACCCTGTGTTTGTATTAATGTAAATTATGTTTTGTTAGTACATTTTGTGTGGAGATTGTTTATTAATAGTATTGATATCTTGAAAATATAAGGAAGTGCATTGGTATTCCGATAGGGGATTATTGAAACTGCCCAGAAATGCAAAAGTGCACTGGAGTTGAACAAGTGCCTGTTAAGGATCAACATGCGCTTGTTATGACCCAAACAAGCGACTGTTAGGCCCAACAGGCGTCTGTTGCTTAATCAGTGGCACATATTTAAATGATTCCAGAGCCTTGTTTTGGGTAAGTTCCACCATTTTTACACCAAAAAATCAGAGCAAGCTTTATTTTACTTTCTCTCTCTTTAGATTTCATCTATATTTAGCCTCCAAAATTCGATTTAGCTTTAAAAGAAATTATTCTACGCAGCATGAAGATCGGGGTAACGTAGGAATTTTGGAATTTCATCGAACAAGATTTCGATCATCATCTTTCTTTCTCCATTTCGGCAAATTAATTTGAGGTAGGGGTTTATTTGTTTTCGAAACCCGTTAATATGGTTTATTCTACGATAATCATCATGTTTCAATTTATATTTGTTCTAAAAATTACTGCATGATGAAGATAATGATGTTTTGTGAATTATAAAGCCATGAACATGTGATTTGAAGCAAAATTTGTCATTTACACTCGATACATATGTGTTGCTTGATTCATATGAGATATTCCTTATTGTCTGGATGTTTTATATTAATGAAATTGATGAACTATGTACACCAAGGAATATGGATAGAAACTTGTTGTAGTCTATATGGTATAAGTTGTTTCAAATGTTCATTTATTAGCATGTTATGCATTTTGTGCATCATTATTGTATCACCCGGAATCTTGAAAATCTCTCGGCAAGCTCAGAATGTTCTTATGGCATATCATGTGGATGTATATCTCATATCTATGAAGCCGAAACTTCTTATGATTCGTTGTAACACTATGAGATATGCTATGATTCCGTGGTGGATCCGATTATGATTCTATTATGGCCCTTCGATGATGAAAAAAAAGTGTATTGTTTAGTGCTTGCCGGTATGAAAATAAGTGGGGCCTGGTACCTTTGGGTTAAAAATTCCTAAACCTCCGAAAGGTAGCAAAGCGTCAATAGTTTAGAGCCAGTGGTGGGTAACTTGGAAATCTAGATAACGACAACGCACTTGTGTTATATTTAGATGAAATCGATGGACGTGTGTCAAATTCTATTATGTTGTCATGATGATCTTCCTTGGGCTGGAAGTTGTTTTATTATTATCATGTTCAAATGATTATGTGAGGCGGTCAGGCCCATTCTTATTCTTATGACTATAATTTGGTTCGGCCACAATATTCTCTTGACAATACAATATAATGGTTAACACATGGGAGTTAATCTGCATATGCATATGCATTCATTACTTTATATTTTATAAGATGATGGTTTTAAATTGAATCAGTGATTGCAGCATAAATTGTTATAAAACTGCTATTATATTTTGAACATGATATTTCCTATTATATCCCCCTATTGAGCTGTGAGCTCACCCCATTTTTTTGAAACAAATTCAAGTATCCATGAGACGGAAAAGACTAAGGCAGCAACGTGGTCGGGAACGAAATAAAGGCCTCTGATTCGAACTCATTTTGTTGTATATATACATGTTTATATGGCACGTCACGGTTAGCTTAAGTCATGGTGTACATTAATCTACATGTTTATACGGATTTGTATGCCTTTTGGATACATGTATGTGTGTTGTATTTCTGTTTTATATTGTCGTTCACTACATGAGTATCATGGTTGTTTATTCCATGTTATGTGATTTACCTGGCTTCACTATTTCAGTATTTATATTAGACCTACTTTAACTAGTTTAAAGTGGATTAGTGACGCTCCAGGCCTTAATTGTGGGTGTTATCCCGTTAATTAAGACGGGGGTGTCACAAAAAGACATTGCGTCATTTTTATTTATTATATATTTTGTAAATAAGTTAAGCACAAACATACAACGAATTTTGAGATATAAATATTTAATAAATAGTCTTGTTTTATGTATTTTGACTAGATACCCTTATTATGTGTACGGGTTGTAAATATATGTTGGTATCACTTTTTAAGACAAGTTTGTAAACAAAAAAAAAATCCATGGATATATAATGATGGTGTTGATTTTGGAAATGACTACATTATCATATTCTCTTAATTAAATAGTACTTTTAATTAATTATTATTTTGTTGTTTGGATTTGACAATATTTCATGTTTTATATGATACTTTAGCATTATATATTTTGCTTTGAACTGAAAAACATTTTTATATTGTTTCATAACATACTTTGTTTGAGAAAAATAATTTAAATTTGCTTCAAATATTAATTCCATAAAATACAAATGATTTTTAAACTGCAAAAAATTGCTACATATATTCTTCCACTAACTAGAAGAAATAGAAAAAAATAAAATAATCAAAATTAATTAAATTTACAAATTAATAATATTATAAAAAACTTATCACATATAATTAGTTTCTTTCATAGTTAACTATTTAACACGAATCATGTACGTAAGGAACAAAATCATATAGTTTAAGAACAATCCTCAAATTATTGCGTTCTTCAATTAAGACGGAGGCCCAAATTATTAATCTAGAAGAAGTAAAAAAAAATACAAGTAAACATAATAAGATATTAAATATTATAAACATGTGGATTGAATCTATTACCTCTTAGTTACGATAACAAAAAATAATCATAATAACAAGAGTTAAAAGCATATAACACCCTTCAAATTTACACCGAGTTACACTTCTGTCAATGAAGTTTCATTTTACTCTCATAAAGACATAAAGTAATAACCATGTTGCACTTTTCACCAACCTCACTAATTTCGTCCAAAATCTAAACGGAAAGCTCACACACAAGCCACATTGGAAAAACTAGAGCACGCAGAAGTGAATTAACTAATTAACCCTATGTTTATTATTTGGCGCTTTAATTTTCAAAAATCAATTTTAATCAAATTAGAAAGTAAACTTAAAATTCTATGAATTTTAATTCTGAAAAACTATTTAATCTTTTCTAGTACGCAGTAAGCATATTTTTGGTTTCGGTTGGTGTGGGAACTGGGGTACCCCAAGCCAAAACCAAATGCAAAAGTTTGGTTTTTGTTCGGTTCAATTTTGGTTTAGAAATCTTGAAAACCTAAACTCGAACCAAATAGTTCGGTTCGGTTTTGTTCGTTTTTTACATATATATTTTTAAATGATTTTAACAAAAAAAACAGTGGCATAAATTCATAAAACAATAAATGTAACTTGTGGCAAAAAAACTGTCAAACAAATGATCAAAACAGCCCCCACAAAAGGATCAAAATAGTGGCATGAAAGTGCTTAAAATATGGACATAAAAATGTTAAACAAATCTGCTTAAAAAGCTATTCACAGTCCATAAAACTAGCTAAAAATAGTCTAAATACAATGCTAAAAATAATCCAAATACAATACTAAAAGCAGTCTAAATAAAATGCTAAAAATAGTCCATAAAACTAGCTAAAAACAGTCCAATATAGGATCAAAACAGTTCCACAAAATGATAAAAAAGAAAAAGTCCCATAAAATAACAAGAAAATAGTCCCACAAAATGATTAAAAAAAAGTCTCATAAAATTGCAAAAAATAGAACCACTAAACTATTACAAAATAAGAACACATTTTTCTTAAAACATCAATCTTTCTTGAATCTTGAGTCGAACATCTCTTTAGCTTTTAAGCTTTTGAGGCTATATGGTAAAGCATCCTTTGCCATTTCTATGTACAAGGAAAAAAAATTGATTTAATAGATTATAAGATTAATAACGTTAACAATTTAAAGTCAAATATACAAATAGTTTAAAGACAAAAATATACCTTTTTCAATCATCTCACAAAATTCCACGTCTTCAATGTTTGGCTCATGATGTAAAGTAACACGACTTCCCCTAAGCCAATTTTAAGTACAAATCAAAGCCTCCACTATTTTGGGACTCAAAGAGGTATGAAATAAATCAACTATCCATCCACTAGTACTAAAGCATAATTCCAACGCTATTTTCTATATCGACATGGTTAGAATATCAGGTGCAATAAGTGACAAAATAGGGTATTTTAATGCCCCATTAACTCTCCACCAGTTCAAGATATCAAACTTTACATCTTACTCCCTTTCAATAGCATCAGACAAATATATATTCATATTATTTTGTATAATGCCACTTTTTCTAGCTTTCCTTATTTGGCTATTTTCTTGCAATATTCTCTCCGCTTGAGCACTTGTACTTGATATCTCACTATCATTGACATTTATGAAGAACTACCACCACCACTACTCACACTTTGTGTTGGTTGAGCAATAATAGATGCATCGGCCTTATATATTCTATAAAGCTTAATCAATAACTCCTTCACTCCATTTGTGTGATCTTTAACAACATATTGATTTCTAATATCATCACCATCTATTACTTCAAAAAAGTCGATCACCTTTTCCAATTTATGGCGTGGATCAAAGACAATGGCTATACAGAAATATCGATTCACCTTTTTCAAGTCACCCCAATATTTATGATATTTTAATTGCATAGAGCTTATAATATAATCCATCCCTACAATGCCATTTGTTTCATACAAGAGGCCATAAATTTTAAACAAATCTATGAAAGAATGATGAACCGTTAGTGTATTTAAGCAACATGCTCTCAAAGTGGTGTCATAAAATGGTTTCAAAAAAGTAGCAAACAAATTCGCATTTTCCTAATCCAACCCATTAGGTAACCCTATTATCTTATCATTAATAAAATAGGACTCAAAACTAGAATCATCATCTCTAAGCTTATGAAATGCGGAATGAAATTTTAAAGCAAATTGCAACATCAAATAAGTGTAATTCCCCCTAGTAAAGACATCCATCACTACAAGTCCTTTTAAAACTATCTTTAATTTCTCCACACAAGTTTTAAACAATTCTAACCTTTGAGGATAATATCTTGCATATATAATTGCATTATGAATACTTTGGATGCATGAATTCAATTCATTCAACCTTTCTTTCACAATCAAATTTAAAATATGAGCAATACTCTTATGTGCAAATTTTCACCCCCCAAGCAAAAGTGCATTAGCAGATTGCCAACGCTTCATTCTTTTAATCAATTCACGTAAACCGACATCATTGGCCAAAGCATTATCAAGCCTAATGGCGAGAAGCTTCTATATACCTCAATCTAATAAGCATTCCTTTAAAAGCTTTGCAATTAATTCCCCTTTGTGATTTGGAATTGCAATAAAACTTAAGAATTTTTTTATAACATCCAATTAACATCAATAAAATCTGCAGTGACAACAATGTAATTAATGTTTTGACCAGATGTCCATGTATCAGTGGTAATGCAAACCCTATATGCACTTAACATATGCTTTAATTCTCTCTTTTCAATGTAGTACATGTTAAGGATATCTTTAGCACTTGTTTGACGAAATGGAATTCTCTATTAAGGGCATGCTTTCGAACAAAAATAGTGGAACCCATCCCCTTCAATAAAGGTAAAAGGCAACTCACCCATAGTTACCATCTCAACATATACTTTGGTAATTTATCTTTGATTAAACCCAACAACAATTTGGGTAAGATTTTCAAAACCTAAGACATTTTGTCTTAAGCATACTATTGTTTTATTAGGGACTCAATCCTTACATTTATCTATGTGAGAAAGTAAGGATTTTATTCCATTAAAACTTCTATCACATGCATAATCAGTTATTTTACAATGATAACACTTAGCTCTAATATCAAAAGTCGATCCAGAACGATGTATGTACCTTTTATAATGATCCCAAACCTAGGATCTAATCCACCTTTCAATATTTCCAACAACTTTATTATTTATTCTATTAAGCCAGTAAATAGAGTTGATTGTTCTTGAGACTGCAGTGATGGTAATTCACCAACGGAATCCATCATAAAATTATCAAACAAATAATCAATAAGCTTTTTTAGAAGTAACAAAAAAATAATAAAAAGCAATCAAGTAATTATAACTATTTTTTTTACCTGAAAAAAACTAGAAGGTTGAGAAGATGATTGAATATTTTGAGTGTTGGGATACTCGGAGGTTTGAGTTTGATGTTGTGGATGTCTAGAGACCTTAGCTCTTTTAGAAGCATTTTCCTTATACTGAGGTGGCCGACTTCTTTTACTATTTTTCATATGTGATAATAATAATTAATCTTAAATTACCAATATAGTACACATATCCATAGTATACAAACAATTTGTTATTAACAAAGGGATTACAAATAACAAAAATAATAAATATTAGGCATATCAAAAATATGAAAATAAAGGATAGATAATAACCTTTTTCAAGGTTCAAGAAAGAAAAAAAAAAAGACTAGGTCATATTTTTGGGGGGAAAATACTTAAAATAAAAATTAGAGTAAAAATGGTACAACTGTTCACTACAAATAAGTATTCTAGTACAATAAAATTTAAAGATGTTAAGTAACCTTATTGTTCACAATAAAGTCAATTACGTGCCAAAAGCAATAACCTTATTTTCCATTTTTTACTAATTCTCTGCACTTTATATATATATATATATATATTGGTGCTTTTATAGACCTGTGCTCTGTTCTAATCAGATTATATCTAACAAATAATGATACATATAAAATCAATTTACATGGTTAAGTTAATAATTCAAATAATTAAATGCATAAAAATATATGTACTCAATTAAAAATTAACAAAAAGGAGAGACGCACATATTACATACCAACAGGAAGAGAAAAATACAAATTACATACCAACCAACAAGTTAAGTTAATATAAAATTAACTAAAAGTTAATACAAAATCAGTTTACAACCTTACATTGTTAAGTTAAAATTTTTTGTATGGGCTACACGTACATATCATATACCAATAGGAAGAGAAAAACAAAAATACTACTTAACTAAAATACCAAATATTAACTAAAAGAAAAAAAAAATGCAGAATCATGTACCAACAGGAAGATCAGTGCTCTTAACAAATCTTTAATGGTTCATTGTTAAATTTTTCCTTATTCTTTAAATTCCTCTTCTATAATACCATATATTCACATTAATATATATATATATACATAGATCTGAGAAATATATGACATAACTGATCAATTTATAGCGCAACGGTGACGGCGATGAAAGGCATCGACGGTGACTCTGTGAGCCAGTAAGGAAGAAAAGGGACGAGAGAAAGTGAGCTCCGAGCAAACGATAGAGGAAAGGAAAGTAGGAAACTAGGTTCAATGTGTCTTGTGTTTTACTTTTATATTTAGGGTTAGACAATAAAAAAAGAAAAAACCTATCAAAATGATGTTATTTTGCTCCTAAATTTAAAATTTAGTTCGGTTCAAGTCTGGACAGACTAGCCTCGAAACCGAATAGAATTATTTGGTTTTGGTTCGGTTTTTTTATTTTTGGTTTTTTTCGGTTCGGGATTTTATGGATTGATTCGGTTCGTTCAGTTGATTTTTGGAATGGGTTTAATAGCCCTAGTACAAAGCAATTAAATAAATAAGCAAAAATCCTAATTAACAAGGTATCCCTGTAGTGCAAGAGTAATCATTAACAATTCACTATATGCACAAAAGTTTACAAACTTGATTAATCGCAAATCATACAGACTTACACAATTTGAATCGCACAAGCCGCCTACAAAAGTCTCCACCTTCTGCTCCTATAGACCTCCTATCTGAATCGCACGAACAGGTTCACAATGAAGCATTTACCATGGTATCACACCGTTCTTCAACCCTGTTTGTAAATCACACGCACTTTAAGATCTGATTTGTTCAAAGAAAGAACGCTTGCTTTAGCATGAATAAAAAAACCTAAGGTAGTTTTATATTTTGAGGTTCTAATCTCTTTCTAAGGTGTGAAAAAACTCTCTCAAAATATGTGTAAAAATATATGTTAAAAAGGTGTGTAAAATTCATTTACCCTATGGGTCTATTTATATATAAATATATAAACTAACTCCCTTTATAACTTCTTCTCCCATTTTTTGTAAGGAATGGACAAAAGCAAAATGATATGTGCATTACAATGCACTTGTATAAACCTATGCATGCACATTATAGTACACTTATATGGCTAAACACATCAAATAAACTCCAAATTACTGCTTGTTGATTCAATAGCAAATTAGGTTACTAATCCAATTTTGCAAGCTTAATTGTGTACAAAAGGTTGTGCCTTTGTTGATGTGGAAATTCATTGGAAAGAATGGCAAGAAAAAGATGTTAAAAGAATTATAAGAAGATTGAGAGAAGTGCGGGCAAGAAAAGAAGATTTTGAGACATTTGAAGAAGCCAAGATCGATCTTGGCATTAGTAATATCGATCTTGGTTCCTGCCAAGCCTTAACAAAAGAGGCCCGAGAGCTTTCAAAATCGATCTTTGCCACCCAAGATCGATCTTGCCCTTTTCACTACCAGCAGCTTTGAAGCAAGATCGATCTTGGTCACTTGAAGATATTTTTCTGCAACTTGCACCAACTTGTCAACTTCCACACACCCAAGTACAATGTACCTATGCAACTTGGCCATTTGCCCCCATCTCCTTAGGACCTCTATAAATAGAGGGCAAGGTTCAAGCTTAAGGGGGGACATTTTTAGAGAGAGATTACACCCTTGTAATTAAGAGAGAATTAGGAAAGAAAAATTGAGAGAAACTTTCCTTTTCTTCTTGTATTCTCTTCAACTTGTAACAAACTCACTTCTTATATATTAATACAAGTGTCCCTTGATTCTACTTCATCTTTAATATGCTTTCATCATCTATGGAGGGGTGAATCACCTAGCCAAGGCTAGGGGGTGAACTTGTAAAAATAAACATGTTCTAGTTTCTAATTCTTTCAAGCTTCATGCCTAATATTGTCAAATAGTTATGCTTATCATCTATTGATTATATTTCATAATCTTTTATGGTTAAAAACACCATGAAAATTATGGAACTTCTATTTAAATCTCTTTTTCTTCCTTATGCCAAGTATATGGAATTCTTTGGTAAAAAATGGAATAGTTTAGTATATAAATGAAACTTAGACTTTTCATGCCAAGTATGATTAATACTAGTTGAATAATTTATATACAAACAAGGAACTTCAAATAAGCATATATTATTCAACAACCACCATTGTAAATGGATGGCTATGTTATTTATGTAAAATTAGAAAGGTTTGTTTTAAATATGATCACATCTTGTGGTTAAAGTGTAAAGTATGATTTTATTTCCTTTGTCACCTACAACACTTAAACACATTTTGTGCTCATATTTAAGGACTCTCTAATTGCATGTTTGTTCTTTAAATGTGATGTTTGTCTTCCCTCATTTGGTGGCCTAGTGGAGTTAGATTGGTTATATTCCCTAGAAATCTTTTATAGCCAACGTCTAGACCTCTATTTGATAAGCAAATATATAACACACTAAGGTGAATGAATGAGCCGAATTGAATTCATTAAAACATGGTTATTATAGACAACAAAGAATCCCCCAAAGCCTTTGTTTTCCTTAATACAAGAGCATTCTCATAATTCTAAAAGTTTGTTTCAAACTTTCATAAAACAATTCACAAAACAACTTTTAATCAATCAATATCTATTAGATAAGCTCGTGATATACAAAGTTTTTTCCCCCTCCCTGTGGTTCGACACTCGAACTTCTGAAATACTATACTACAACTTGACCGCCTACACTTGGGTATATACGATTACACTATTTTGCGCGCGTCACAAAACAATAAAAATCTCTCCATAATGTCAAGAAAATACAATAAAATCATGGAAGAAATACATAAAAAGTATTGAAACAGGGAAACCAGCTATCTCCAATTCACAAAAGAAAACTGGTTTGGATATTCAAAACTAAAATTTACCAAACAAAAATAATTTTACTATAACTCAACATGCATCGCTATGTACATATATTAAGTCTGAAAATTATCAATCAAGATAAAAAAAAATTGTGATTTTTATAGACTTTTAGGATTTACTTTTTGATTAAATTAAAATTATTTTTTTCTTAATCCAACAACCAAATAACAAACCTATGGTTAATTAATTTGCTTACTCATGCGCTAGCCCACCAGCTTTTTCACCCGTGATGGGTAAAATGGGTATTCTCACCCTAATAAGCACTTCCCTATACTTTTGATCCTCTTCTTTCGTAGTTCCCACCTAAAATAAAACAGAGTATATATATATATATATATAAATATACGTATAGAGAGAAAAAGCATTGCAACACCATATAAAAAAGTCAAATAATCAAAGAGATAAATCACCATGTCCCCAGCTTTACAACTGCATGAAGAGAACATAAATTAGGATATCATGGACTGACTTAAATCCTGGGTGGAGGTTCAAAGCTTACGAAAATGAGTTAAATGGTTGCAATTATTTTTTGTGGATTGACCCACCCATGTGTGCTATATCAACACGGATAATTCATGGGCTTTTGAGGAGGGTTGATATATATGAAATTGTTGCTGGAAGGTATAAGTAAATTGATAAATTCTTAGTTGTTGTTTTGATTTTGTTGGTTGTGATAATTTTTTTCCACTTTGTTGGTGTTATATATGAAGTTTATAGTAGGTTCTGCTTTGGTGTCGTAATGGTTTAGGGTTAGTTCTACTACTTAATATAACCTAAAGTTTGCTTTATTGTAATTTTTTTTTAACTTTAATGGAAAAATCAGTGTTTTGTGCTTATGAAGTGTGTGCTATGTTGTTGTTTTTTTAGGTGTATGTGCTATGGTTTTTTTTTGTGAGGTATGTGTGTGCTCTGTTTTTTAACAAAACATATATGCAAATACTAATATACAAATACCAACATTTCTACTATTATCAAAATACTATGATTCATACAATTTAAAAGAACATAATGCATACATTAAGCAAAATAGTTTGCGAGCTACATAAATATCATTAACTTAGGCTTCACAAAAGCAAGCGGTATATATCATCTTAGACTTCCATAGTTTAATATTGAAACCTTTACAAAAAAAGAAAAAGACATAACACCATTGCTTAGTGCATTGTTTGACTTAGCAAAAACTTCAACAGATATTTAACAAAATAAAGACAACGCGCTAGTATTTCTATTATTGCTTCTTCTGAGAGTTTGATTGTAATCCAGGCACGATGATGTAATTCTTGCCCCTTTTGGTGAGAATTGGTGACCGTAGCTGACATGACTATGCAGGTGCCCATGACTGACTTTACTGACTTAACTATGGTGGATCACTCACCTCGTTTGACTTTATGGTACATAGAAGCTAGGTTGGGCAACTGACCTTTCACCCCTCACCTGAAATGAATAAAAGATAATTAAAATCATGATAATTCCACCCCTATATGATACATTTCTCATTGATGAAAACTTACAGGTGCATTGAATTGAGTTTTTAGGGCATTTTATTGGCCACTGAAGCTAGTTTATGGGACACTTTGTCCACCCACCTATATTTATGGGCAATTAAATCATTATTTAAAGATTGAATAGTAATGAAATGAAATTAATGAAATACTTACAGTTGCATTACCTTTATTCTTTTGGTAGCTCTTTTTGTTACGTCTAATTACCCCACATAGACTACATCTCAAAGATTTTTTATGCTTATCTCCAAGCTTCTTAGGATTCTTGTCATTTTCATTAATTACTCCCTTTATTCCTATTTTTCTTTTTCCTCCCTAGCTGGCTATTATACACTGGAGGCAAGACAGGGGGCAATCGACTGCTAGGCCACATGTTGCTCCCATTTATTGGATAAACAATGTGCTTATATATCTTATTGTATGTGTTAACAAAGTAGCATTTGTTCACATAATCCTCAGGCTGATCATTACTGAAATAAGCAGTAGATATCACATGAGGGCAAGGAACACCACTCAAATCCCACCTCCCACAACTGCAAGTACCAATTCCCAAGTCCACAGTATATTAGTCCCCCTGCATGCATTGAATATGATAGTTTTGATCCCCTAATCACTTTGGAATGCAATATTTTGCACCCATCTTGTACTCCTCTATCTTATTCTTAATCTTTGGGCATATTGGGCCATGCCATTATTTATTTTATCACTATTGTCTTGCAATCTCCCCATGATAAAGTTTCTAACCCCTTCATGCAAGCCCAAAACTGATTTACCTATAGCATCAAGGATACACTTATCAAAGTTCTCAAAAATATCATTCATTAACATATCATATTTAACGAATGGGGAAAAATGAGATTTGGACCAGTTTTAAGCTGGTTTATCCTTGAACCACTCATATGCACATATACTCCTTATAAAATGATCAAATAATGCAATATTTAAAACTTGGGCTGCATTCTACAATCATTTTTTCCAAGCTTGACCAGTGTACCCGTCCCTCTTGAAATTAACATGTAAATACATCACACAAAATTTATGGTGAACGTAAAGTAAGACAACATCACATGCTGGCAATAAACCTTTTTACTTGTCTAAAATGAAGGTCCACTCATGTTGGTTTCCAATGGACATGTCCTAACGAAGGGCTTCTAGGAACCAAACCTAAGGGTTCTTGCTCTCACTTTCAATAATAATATAAGCAATGGGGAACATATAATTATCAACAACTACACCTACAGCTGCCAATAATATACCCCTATGTGGCCCTTTCAAATGGCAACCATCAACCCCGACTAACTTTCTGCATCATACTTTGAATCTCTGCCTACAAGCTACTAAACAAACATACATTCTCTCAAATCTAGGCTCACCTGCTCCATTGTACCATCAACACACTTCATGAATATTATTGTACTAGGACTAGATCTTCTCACTTCCTACATATAACTCCATAATTTACCATAATGTTCAGCATATGAACCTTCAATCATCTTTTTTGCTTTTTTTCTAACTCTATACACTTGATGCCTTGAAATAGCAACCACATGGTCTTTCAAAACAGCTTATGTGAAGCAGTGCACAGGCAGTGTTAGATTAGACCTAAATGTGCTTACATACTTTTCAGAAAGCCATTTAAAGTTAACATGTATATTTTTAAACTTTTTACTGCATTTATGTTCATCATACAAGGTCTTTATTTACATGTTGCTAAAGTCTTGCATTTTGGAAGCATATAAAGACCAAGTATAATCCTTACTGCTTGCTTTAATATTTTTCCCATTTTTTACATAATAGGATTTAATAGCTTGCTTTAATATTTTATAATCGCTAAAGAACATTCTAAGTTTGAAAATTGGATTATCAATTTCAAACTTTGGATTAAAAACATGAAACTTAGGTTTGTTGTTCGTTCTCTTCATCTGATTCCAAATCACTATTCAACTCATCCATTTCAATTTCATCCTCCTCTACAACTACTTTATATTTCCCTTTCCTTTTTTTCTACCTCCTTTTTTGCCTCATTTTCCACCCCAACAAACTTTGCTTCATTGTCCACAAACTCATCATACATTATATCATCTTTAACACTGTCATTATCAAAGTCTGTTTCATACATACTTTCACAACTAGATGAGCTTTAATCACTATCACTACAACTATTAATATCAATTTCATCCCTGTTCTCTTAGTTGGTGTCTTAATTCTATTACTTGGTGATAACACAACATTGAGAGGAACCTCTACTTCCATAAACACCCCCAACTTAACCATCTTTAACAAAATTACCCAAGTTAAGCACATCCAAATCGTTATCTAGTGGACCTATACTACCATCAATTCTTAAAATGTAAAACTTCATAATCGCAAAATTTTCATCTTTTTGCATTTTTAACTCTTCAACAATTGCCATTAGCTTAAAAATAAAGAGTTTATCAACCTCACAGTAATCAAAATAAGAGACTTTATGGGTGGAACAATTATCTACATTACTAGGCCTATTATTAAAATGAACCCTATAATGCATTTTAATAGTAAAGAAATCAACAAAAACTGCAATAACACCACAAAACCAAAAAGTGCATAAATGCAAAGGAATATAATAAATGGGACCACAACAACATTGACCGAATGCATGTAAATTACTACCTAAAGTACAACAAAAAAAAAAGAACCGTGCCTTTTAAAAATAGTATTATTCAAGAGTTAAAAGCATATAACACTCTTTTAGAAATAAAATTACATTACACACTTATCTATAAACTACTAAAAAAACGCTTAAATTTGTACATTTAGTAATGCACTAACTTATGAAAAGCGACCATATTCTTTAGTTCACATGTACCACTTCATTATTCCAAAATGCTCTTCAATTTCTAAGTGGACTATATCGTTTCATTCTGTATAAAATTACTCCTTTCTTTACTTGTGTTCTTTGGTCGTCAATTAGAGCAAAATAAGAGTAGGTAAAAAGAAAAGTGCTTATTATGGCGAGAATAGTTATTTTATTCATCACGTGATCCATGTGCGAACTATTCCGTTAAAATTTTAAACGAAATTAGTGAGGTTGGTTAAAAATGCAACAAGACTATTATTTAATATTTTTATAAAGACAAAATGAAATTTTATGAACAAAAATAAACTCAGTATGAACTTGAACCCATCACCAAGCAAATCTGCACCTCAAGATGCCCCGATGTCAATTTCGTAACGGATGAGTTTCCTAAAGTACCCTCGAAATCACTTGTAATTTGTCAGAAAAGCCCAATTTCTTAGCTGAGTGGGTCTCCGTTACTTATACTTCCACCGACTCGGACTCGGTAATTCCCTAGACGAACGCTTCAAATACCCACTCCTCTCTCTCTCACGCGTAATTTGTGATTGCAATCATCGTCGAAGGCAAACAGAAGGTCAGTATTTCACTCAATTCCCTCTTATTATAGGGTTTTTAGATTGTTTGCGATTCATGCAACAGTCATCTTCTTCATCGTTATTACTTTCCACATTTAACTCTGATTCTTCGTCTATCTAGATATTTTGTCACGAATTTTCTCTTATAGATAGTTCACTTTTTCCTTTTACATATTTCGTTTAGAGTAGCCGAAACATCTAGTTAGGTGTACTTAGTAATTTCTTTGCTTTTTCGTTGCAATTACTGAGGTTTAGGGTTTCGCAATTCGCCAAAAGGATTCAAAGGTTGTGCTTCTATTCTGGTGTTGATCACTATTTGTTTGATTCGACTGTTTCATTACATTCACTCTTATTTTAAGTTATATCTTCGTTTGCTATCTGTTTAACCAATCTTGATAATTTTAAATATATCTGTTGGTACTGATCAATTGTTACTCCTCACTTGTTTTTGTAGAGGATTAATAATTGCGCGTGGAGATGGGATTCCGTGCAGTTAATAAAGTGTTACAGGAGATTTTCCCGCAGGTATAAGTCTTGTATCACTTTTCAAGATCAATATCAGTTTAATCATCATTGACAAGTACATATCTAAATGGATAGGGCCTTCGGCACCGAGTTACAACTTGGTATATATATTGTCTATTGTAAGCAACAAGTGAGAAGTACATAGGTTATCTTCGGCACCGAGTTACAACTTGGTATATATATTGTCTATTGTAAGCAACAAGTGAGAAGTACATAGGTTATGTGTCGTACTGCTAATTGCCTTGAGAAACAATTGTTCTGGTTTTGCTCTTAAAACTTAAGGAGTATGGAGATGCTATGTCGTGATGTCTACTTGTGGCTTAATGAATCATAATACGTAAATCTAGGGATGCTTCTGTTCGAAGCTGAAAGTACCAACTAAATTAGACAGAAATTTGCCCCTAAATATTTGAGAGTTGATAGGCAATCCATATTTCTACTGATGGTGGTTATTGCCTGGCCTTCTTTTCATATGATTATAAAAATAGTATTTTCTTTTGCTGTTTTCCTCTGAGATTGATGATCATGTAGCACTAGCCATAATTATTTACGCTACAGCTGTAAACATTGTGAAGCTTAGTTCTATTAATTTACAATATACTGCTACTAGAGCGTGTTCCCAAGTTTCCTGAAAAAGTAGAAATATCTGATTGAGTCCACGCTATATATTCTTTTTAACAGGTTGATTCTCGTTTACTGAGGGCTGTTGCTATTGAGCACTCTAAGGATGCTGATGCAGCAGTTGAAGTTGTTCTTGTGGAGATTATTCCTTATCTTTCACAAAAATCTTCACCAAATAGTTCCCCTAATGAAAATGGGAGTGCAATAAATTCGTCAGAAGGTAGTGCTTAAATCTTCATTGAAAATGCTATCCATAACTGTAAATTTTGAGGCTAATTCCAGCTATGTAATTATTTTTTTTGTAGCCGATTAGTGGAACCTCTTCAATATGTTATTTTTTGTTGGGAGGATTTGCTTCATTCCTGGGGAGTCGTTTTTTAAATTTTTTTTACCTTGTCTCGTCAATGGCTTGATATTTATGTTGTGAAATGTTGTAGTTTATGCCTTTATGTAGGGTTGCACACCTTTTGGCATTCTTTTGAAACAATTTAATTAGTTATTAATTTTCAAAAGTGTACTTGTTATTATGTATATTCCCAAAATTGCCTTCTAGTTTGTATAACTTACATGGTTGACATGACCTTTTGATCCCAGTAGTTGTGGTTGACGCTGACACGGCTGCCCGGAAAGATGATGCTGCCCCTGTAGATGCAGTTGGCTTAAATGACTCGGTAAATGTTATTTTTTATGATGCAAATGGGGTAAATGAAGGGGCGCGTGGAGATAATACAAATGATGAATTGATTTCATTGGAGAAGTGTGAAGAAAGCAGGAATGTTTCTGTTGATATGTCCTCCAGTATAACTGTAAAAACTCAGGGCCATGAAAATGGGGCAGATGGTGATCAAGATCAAGCATGTGGAAAATCTGGAGGTAAAGAAATCATTTCGTTAGACCGGTGTGAAGAGAACAGCAATGAAGTTACTGGATTTGATCAATGTATGCCTAATGCTCCAGAAAGCACTCCTGGGTCGGTAGATGTTCTTGGCATGCTAAATGCTGACTTGGATAAACTAGAACCAAGTGGTACTTTCGTGGAAGACTTGCCTACTAAAGTGGTTGATCTTGTGGAGGATGTTCCTGTAAATACTGTGGTTACTCGGTCTGGCCAGATTTATAGCATTGATCTTATTGAGGAAATCATTGAAGATGCAAGAAGCAACAAGGTATTATCAGCATTGAACTTTACACCTTTTCAATGCATGGCTTCTTAATTTCATCAAAGCGTGTGTTTTTTTGGGCAGATCAGCTGAAATAGCAAGCCCTTAGGAATCATCGCATTGTGTAGCATCTTTTTGGAAGTTTCAGTGTTGATTTAGTAGTGGAATTCGTCAGATCATCTTGCGTTTATTTCCTAAAGTCTGTTTTAAATATTTGTTTGCAATACATACAACATATGTTATATTAAGCTCTCCTTTTCAAATTTATATAACAATCCAAAAATCATATTATTTGACCAGTCAGCTAAATAGCTCGCTATATGGCGTGCTGACACAATTTTTTGCCCCAAAAAGCCTACGTTGCATGCTCCAGTTTGCTCTTTTCCCAATTAGTGCACGCAATTAGCAGACTTGGCATGCTATTTGACGTTATTTACACTGTTTGGGGAGTAACTTACACTATTTGGGACACCAACTAAAAGAATTAAAAAAAAATGAGAGACAATGGTTTGTTGGAATCAAATCTTTTAATCGTGTTTTGAAACCCTAGCCGTTTTGAAACAAGCCGACTACAATGCTATCTTCTCCATCTCTCCACTGGAAGCCTGGAACCCTAGGTGCTTGTTCTCTGCTTGTTTTGAAACAAACCCTAGGTAATTGTCTCTTCTATCCTCTCCTTGATGTTTTTGGAACTTAGAGAAGTTATGTTACTTGGATTTGTATGTTTTGATCATTTGGAGTGTTTTAATGGATTTTTATTAATGTTCTTTACCATCATGTTATTTTTTATTTATTTTAGTTATAACGCTATTCATGTCCTGAATAGCTTCGCTATTATGCTATTTATTTGCGCTATGCAATTCCGGAACCAAATCGCTACACATTACGCTAACACAATTTAGAACACTGATCTATATATATATATTTAATTTTTCCTGTTAGGAGTCAAATGTTGTGCACTATTGGTATGCAGTGCTGGTAGTTGTTCTCACAGTCAACTCTTTATTATCCTGTTTATCGTTTGTCTGCTCACTCTTACGGCCATGAATGAATGTTTCTTTAAAGAGATAGGCAATACACTTGGTCCACAAAAGTACCTGAATGATAGTTGTTTAGCCAATTAAATATTCATGTCATACCGAAATTGAGGAGACATATACTAATGATATATTTAACATAAGAAATGTAGTTACTAGGATTGTTATCTAATGTTACTTCAAATAACTCAATGGAATATTTTCTGGGCTTGTGGTAGTTTGGAAGCTCTAATTGTTGCATAATACTGCAGAAGACATTGTTGTCGGCCATGGAATCAGTTATCAGCTTGATGAAAGAAGTAGAACTTCAAGAAAAAGCTGCAGTAGAGGCCAAAGAGGAAGCTGCTCAGGGGGGCTTGGACATACTTCACAAGGTGGAAGAACTTAAAATGCAACTGCAGCTTGCAAAGGAAGCAAATGGCATGGTCTGTTGTCCACTGGTTAATACAATGTAGTGTTTTGGCTGATTCCAATTAGAATTTAGATTTTCTTTCGCTGATTAGGATAAAAATCCTTTTTTACGTGGTTGCAGCATGCTGGAGAAGTATATGGTGAGAAGGCCATTCTAGCTACCGAAGTGAGGGAGCTTCAAACTCGCCTGCTCAGCTTGTCTGATAAAAGGGACAAGTCTCTTGCAATTCTTGATGAGGTGCTGTCATTTCTCCCTCCCCTCCCCAACACACACAAAACCCAGATGTATGCACCAAAAAAAATAAAAAATAGTGGTGTTGCACTTTTTGCTAAATTTAGTATAGTGTTCTGAATCTGGTGAAACATTGATTGCCCCAGGAATAACACAACTTTGTTTTGGTCTTGGTAGTGTTTGTTGTTTTAGCTGGTAATTTTTGTTTTCTATTATTTGTCGTTTTGGTGAGTATGTCCTGTTAGTAGATGCCCCCACCTTGTATCTATTCCAATTTTAGTGCGACAGCCAGTGACTCATTTAGGCGGCTGACTGGGAATAATAGATATTCTTCTAATTGTGGAGTTGTTGTAACCGCTGCAGTTTTTGCCTTTATAGTTGATATCTTTGGGCATACTTTTTTGCAGATGAGGCACACACTTGAGGTAAGACTAACTGCAGCAGAAAAAGAGATGAAAGCAGCAAAGCAGGAGAAGCTAGAGAAGGAAGAAACTGCACGGAATTTACTTAACCTCCAGAATGGAATCATGGAGAAGGTGGTCCAAGAGTCGAAGATACTGAGTGAAGCAGCAGAGGAGAATTCCAAGGTAGTAATTCCCTTGCATTGGCCAAATGAACAGTCTTATTTTAGTGGGTGTGCCCAGAAACAAAATAGATAACTTGTGCACAATTTTGTTTCTGTATTGCAGTTGCGAGATTTCCTCATAGATCGTGGCCATTTAGTCGATATATTGCAGTAAGTTCCCAAAGCACTACTGAACTAACTCATTAAACTAGTTGTTTCTGGTGTGGTTGTTCTCTTTTACATGGAAGTCAACACCCCAAACCCTAACCCAATTGTGTTTGTTTCCAAGGACAGTTGTTGCATCTAAAACAATTCCCAAGGAAAATTTGCATTTGCTTTCCACATAAAGCAATTCTAAAGTGCTAGTGATATAATCATGGAATATAGCCATATACGAGGCAAAGAATGATCTTTTTCTTCTCTTTTTTTCTCTTTTTTTTTTCGTGGTGCAGAGGGGAAATTCACGTGAAATGCCAGGACGTGAAGTTGCTGAAACAGAGGTTTGATGAACGGATTCCACTAGGCAAGCTTCTGTCAGGCAGCCAAAGTAGCAGCATCTTAGCCTCTTCAAGCTCGTCTTTGAAGAGCACAGAACCTGATCAGATGCCCGAGGTGGTGGCTGGATCATCTGAAAACCTGAAGAAGAGCACAACACCCTCCAGTGAATCCGAGTTTTCTTCTGAAGATGAGAAAACCAGCCATGGCAGTGACAAGCTTCTTACTGGAGGAGATGATAGCAGCAGGGTGATTGCTGGTGCCGAAGATGGATGGGAGCTGTTTAGAAATGAGAGAGGAGCCTCTGGAGATGACGAGGGAAAGGTGAATTCTGCAGATGACGGATGGGAGCTGTTTAGGAATGAGAAAGCTTCTGGAGAATATAGCAAAAAGGCACTTTCTGAGGATGGATGGGAGTTGTTTGACAATCGCGATTATTACAAGTGAATACCTTTAGCAACCAGCAAGAGAAATATGCCTTTAGAGTTCTCTTGCTTAATCGACAATGGGCAAGAGCAGTCTATTTTCGTAATTTTTGTCTAGTAAGTTTTTGATGGGATAGTTTCAATATTATTATATATTTCATACATACAGATGCTATGAATTCTAGGAGGGTATTTGACTGCGAATAATCATTTCCAAATTTCACCTGTACAGCTTACATATATACATACAGAATATAAATAATAGCAGGGGGTTTCTGTGTCTTCGTATTATTTGGTATCTCTGTGTTCCCAGAATGTTTGTCCTGTTTGTCTGGTGTTTTTGATGACCTTGGTGATTACATACGCAGTTCAATGGGTTATCTGATGATCACTTGGAGGATTATATTTCTTCATCATTGGTTGGCAGCCTTATTTTTTAATGGCTGAAAGTTCAACGTTCAGCTGAAGAGGTGAGGTGTCTAAACTTTATTCTCGTCAGTTAGGTGAACCTTTGCCTATGATTTCCATATTGTACACTTCATATTGAGATCGTAGGTGATGACCCTGGGAAAATTAAAAATGATCCATTGTTTTGCGTGTTAGGGTTTTTAATACTTTTAATTCCTGTTAGTCTGTTTTTTGATCTCATTTTTGCATTTGGGAAGTGGGGGTTCTTGAGATGCTTTTTTGGCTTAGGGTTTTTCCTCTTTTTAAGTCCACCACCAAAGATCGTAGTTTTATGGTTATTGGGGGTGTGACATGTGATACAGTTATTTGTTTGGATTAGGTGAACAAACAAGTTTGTAGGCCCCTTCCTAAATGCGGATCGGAGGGTCTCTAAATACACCTTTGGCGGATTAGTCTAAGGAAAGCTCGGGTATTTCTGCTTCAGAAAACAAGAAGTCTAGTGAAATAAAAATTTATTATTAAACCTCTGCTCGAATTGATAGTTTTGCTGCTTTTTATTTTTGCCAAGGAGCTGGTGGTCTCGGAATATTATTGCCAAATTATCATATTCATCATTAAGTTTGAAATTAGTGTGTACTTATAGCGTGGTGTTATTGTCCAATCAGTTTTGTCAGAACAATGTATAGCTTCGGAAGTATATGATATATTTTTTGAAAATAGTACGATGCTATCTGTAATTTCTTTAGCGACATATGTAGCCTTTTTTTTTTTTATAACATTACAGATAGGTGGCTGTTCCTTCGTCTTTGATACTTCCACTGCACTTTGGTACTTCAAAAAAAAGGCTGCATGTAGCCTTCGTGAACCCACTAATTCTTCAACCAACAATTTATTAAATTTGAATCATAAAGTACTAATTTATTTAATCGTTGTCATGTCTATTCAAATATTTTTGGGGGTGGCATTCTTGCTTTATAGTTACCTTTTTTTATTCAGATTAACTTTTAAGTTAATAAGTCTAACTGTTTCGGATTTACTAGAAATTAATGAAGCTTAGTAGGATTGTGTTTGCTTGTTACCAACAAAGCACGTGTTTGTGCTTTTGTTTTTACTTTTGATTTTGATGTTAATAAATATTTTTCGATTACTCTACAAGTAAGTTTGTTTTTGTGCACCATATATAAGAATTATGTTGTTTATTAAAATGTTTAAAAATTCTTCAGTTACGTAATATCAAACTTATGTTTACATATGCTATCTTCCTTTATATATATATATATATATATAAATTATAGTATCTACCTAGCAAAAAAAAAAAAGGAAGGTACATTAAAAGCAAAGCATATGATGACCCTATGTAGGAACGCAATCAATTTCATTTATTTTTTCTAAAACCAATTCCGTGTCACAAATTGTGAATATAGATTATACATACATGTTAATTAATTTGTGATTATGTATGTGTGAACTAATTTTTTTATTGAATATTGTTCCTGTAAAGTTGCAATTATTATTCTTTCACTTTATTAAGTTCTTTAATCATGATATTTAATGTAGTTATTGTTGTTTTACATTATGTTTCCAATTGTACACGATCTACAAAATAGTATTCCCTCAAAATGTATCACTATCTAATTCTTTTATGCTATATTTATTATTATACATGTAAGGTTAGAGATAATAAAAAATAATGAACCTACTGTAAAGACAAAAAAAATTAGGTAGAAAAAGGTATAAAGCATAAATCTATTGTTGTTTGTTAACCATATCTAACTTAGGAGGTACAAATTAATATAATGATCTATAGAGATTTTCGTATTCTTTTGAAGAACGAGTTAATTTTTGCATGGAATTTTATGTTCTTAATTATGCCAAACTTTGTCTTATGTATGTAATAGAATTTAATAACAAATGACGTTCTATTGACAAAGCAAACTTGACCCTTGCCAAAGAAATATGTATCATTTTAAACTATCTTCTTTAGAAATATGATTTTGAAGTGTTAGAAGATTTAATTTTTATAGAGAGCTAATATTATTATCCTTAGAGTATGATCTTGTTAACAATCTTTAACAATTGTTATCATAACAAATTAGCTAAGGATTTTCAGTTTGAATAAATAAGTAATTAAAGGGTAATGATATTAGCCTTATAAAAAATACTTCAAAATCACTTTTAGTAACAAAAAAAAATCTTAAAAGATTCATATAAAATATCACTAAAAATAATTTTAAAGTGTTAGAATATTCTTGCGAAATGGTAATAGCATTTTTGCAAGCATCAAATTTTCTGAGTTTCGTAAAACAAAGTACAGCTGATGATCGAGTAGCCCAGTTCATACAATTTGCAAATTAAAGCTGAATATATATAATATAATTGAATTGAAAGAGTAGGTGTTATAATATTAATGTATGTATGTATGTATGTATCTTACTAATTAATCACCCTCACGTACCATATATCGATCTGCAGCTAATTTGACTTGTTTCTTGATCGCGTCTAAACTTTACAAACGACACTAATTAATTAATTAGTACTCGATCGAACCTAGCTAGCTAACTCTAATCTTGCACATACATAATTAACAATGCCCTGAGCAATTCAAGCTAGCATGCATCGAATAGAATAGAAATGATGTCGATTTGTACGATCAATCATCCCAACTCATAAGAATCACAGTACATCTCCATATGATATAGAGCCGCGCTCTTTGCTCTCGAATTTGCCTCGAACACCGTCTCCATAATTGGATTTTTGAGCGCCTCGAGGAGAACAAATTTGCACCCATCTTTAAGTCTAGCTAGCTACGTACTTAATTGGGGAATATTTTTTTAGAATGTAGATCGAATGAAACTAGGGTTCTTTTGGGGGACTTCTTATATATATATATATATACAAGAAATGCATGTGTGAGAGAAATAATTAATCAACATGTGGATGTGGTGGATCGATCGAGAATATATATATATATATATTATATGGGCCGGCCGCCCCTGACCTGGATGCATGTACGTACGTTTGGTTTGATCGAACTGAGTAAAATTAAGAAGACAAAGGAGACCTAACAGATGTCTCTTAGCCTTAGCCAACCAGTAAGTAGTCATTTTCCTTGAAAAAGACTTGTCATCAACGTCTCACATGAAGGGATCATCCTATCTAATCTACCTAGCTACAATCATGCATCTTTACATACACACATATGTATATATGTTTTTTCTTTTTTTTAATATTTAGGGGCTATATATATATATAATCCCTCAAATATTAACTATATATACCATAATTAAGAATTTAATATGATAAACACTTTTTTGTTAATTTGCGGTAAATAATATTATGGTGTGACTTATTATAGTTTGCGTATACACACTGTAGTAAATACTATATATTATTTAAAATCAAAAATAAATAATTTTAATTATGAAAAATTCTTAAATCGAACAGTTTGTTTTTTAAGCATTATGTAAATACAATTAAAATATTAAATCACCAATTTGGAGCCTAAAAAATATACACTATACCACTACTATATATATATGCAAAAGAATATACAAAGATAGAATTGTGTATGAACTTAATTTCATGGCCGTGTTTTGGTTGGAGAAATCTATGTAGTTGGCATTAATTGAGGCTCACGGGCGAAGAAAGATTTTGTTCATGCTGACTCACTCAATAATTAATCCTAATTTAATCCCAAAAGGTATCTTTGGTAGCTCCATTGAAAATTCGCCAAGATTATAAATGAGAACGATAGTAGGTGCTCAACTTCCACGTATAGTTTCAAAAAAAATAAAAAATAGGAGCATTTTTTACTGTACAAGTAAAATTGTAAGAATATTACTTAAGAGAACACTCCTTTGGCATGCCACTCCACCAGCAAGGAGAATCAATATACCAAATCTAGTCTAAAACTCTGAATGGGACTATTTTAAGACGGAGGGAGTTTACAAGTTACAACTTACTTATCCTTCCATATCTTTGTGAACGTATAAATTAAAGGATACACGAGGTAGGTAAAATTAAGTAGGGAAGAAAACGTAAAATGAAGTGAAAATTAAAATTAACAATAAACTCATGTATTAAATACTTACACATATCATAAATACTCCTACTTCTTCCAAAATATATACTATATAGTAATAGATAGATACGGAGATGCTCTTATAAAGTAATTTCTTATTTTAAAAACAATAATGACCGTTTATTTTGAGGGTTAAACGGATGAATTTTTTTATGAAATTTGGTAGAAATAATCTTAATAATGAATAAACCATCTCCCTAAAATTTCATCAAAAAATTCAAATCAAAAGTGGGCACGTATAATGAAAATGTCATATATTGATTTATTTTCGACCATTGAAATTTTGAATGTTGATATTACTAATTTATAAATTAAAATTTATTTTTATTTTTTTATAAAATTTTGTGAAGATAATCATATTCACAAAATTTAATAAAAAAAAATTATTTATTTACTCTTTTAAATGAACAATCCTTGTTATTTTTGAAATAAAAGATTCTTAACATTTATGTAAATATATACAAGGACAAAGTTATCACGTGCACCCCGTTTCATTAGGTTCAACCAAACTATATACAGTTAATATATAGTCTCGATCTCCTCCTTGTCAAGCCGACATGCCCGCCACTAATCATTGCCGCCCTTAGACACACACCACTTCATAATTTCATATCCATATCTAGCTATCTATCTATATACATTGATATATGTCCATTCTTGCATATGCACCTTTTTCTTTGTTTTTATAAATTTCCAAATTAAGATGAGCAAAGGGTTGGTTTTTCGTGATGAAAAGGTCCCTTATTAATTGAGCTGAAGAGTTTTGATTCGAGCCTCAATTAATCGCAGTAGGAAAGTATATATATAAATATGTATATATATTTTTACAATATAACATTATATATAAATAATGAAAATAAGTCATTGACAAAATAAGATTACGAGAGTAGCATTACTAGCTATATTGGTAAAGTTTAGATCACTTTATTCATGAATATAAAAAAATTACCCAACATCTCATTTTTATGTCGGCAAATTTAGGAAAACAATGAGGGCACAGTACTCTCAAATAAATAATAACGTTGCGGAACAGTAGTCGGTATATTATGCAGATTCAACCTAGAGAGCTCTCAATTAAATTTAGAACTGATCACAGTGTACTACTAACGTGCTACATAACATTTGTTATGTGGATATGCCTTTATATATATATGCATGATTAGTGCAAACGGGAGATCTTATTATTGAGTGTACCACATGTTAATACTCCCCTGATTCTTCGCAATCCTATTTAGGTTGTATTGAGTTATTGAATGAATTCTCCGGTCCCCCCTCTTTGGATGAAGATGCGGAGAGCATGATACTTGTCACCACTAGTCATAGTCCACCTCGCCTATTATTGGGGGGGGGGGGGGGGGGGGTCCGTTGTCACGTGGGGATGCCATGAGTCCATGGTCCCTCGTGTTGTAGTAAAGAGTGACAAAGGGAGGTCTCTAACCTTATCTAAATGAAAAACAACATTCAAAAGATAAAAAGAGTGTTGGTGATGGTGATATAAATGCGACAATTGCACAAGATAAATAAGCCAAAATATGGACGGTGGGAATAACTTTTATCCCCACATACACATGTATTTGCAGCCGTACACATGGCTTTGATGATTATTAATGTTGACTAGGCACATTGGGCAAAGGGATAGTCCCACTGCCAGCTGCCCAAAATATGAAGTACGACGACGAAGCGTTAACCAACACTTTGTGTACGAACGTGTATCAAAACTTTGTTACATTACATGTTTGTTAAAATTACAATCACCTAATGCATATTCTATATTTGTTTTGTACACAATTAGGTCTTTCTAAAGAGGCAAGTGGGGACTAACGCATAAGATACTTAGTCTAGCCATCTAGGATTAAAAAAAAAATTATATTTATAAATAATTATTTAAACATACTCATTTTTTTAAGAATAGTTCCTAAGTAACTTAAAAATCATCCATTTTGATGGATAAACGAATGAAATTTTTCATGAAATTTGGTGTAAACAATCTTTATAATAAATATATCATCTCAATCAAAAAAAATCAAAAAAAATCAAATGAAAAGCAAGTTAATTAAAAATTTAAAATTTCAACGTTCAGAAATACGCATCTATATTAATTTTGCACTTGGCCCACTTACCGATTGAGGTTTTTTATAATACTTGGTGAAAATAATCTATTTAGTATAAAAATTATCTCTGCAGAATTTAACGAAAAAACTCATCCATTTACCCTCATCGAAATGGACAGTCGTTAAACTAGTTAACTTAATGACTGATTATTTAAAATAGCATAGTATAAACAAAATATAACTTTACTAACAACTCGTCGAAGTGGAGTTTATCTATCAATCAAAGATTCTCTATGGAATAACCCGTGTACATATTTCAGTGTCATATATGAATTTTGTAGAATTGACCTAAAGTTACAAAAACTATACGTGATTAAACATAAAAGAATAAAAACAAATAGATTTCCCCCACCCCCACCCCCAATATCTCTCTCCTCCTCTGCTTCCCAGTATAACTTCATAGTCCCAATGCTTTCTTGATGTCTCCCTGCATCACAAAATGCGGAGGGGCAACACGTGAAACATGACTTCCAAAATCACAAGTAAAGTTATGCGACACGTGCGTGCACGTGAGAGAGAGACAGAGAGAGGATTACCTCAATAGAAAACGGCAAGGTGGTAGTTCCATAACGGGAGATAACTTGCCCTTCCTTATCAACCAGGAACTTAGTGAAATTCCATTTGATGCTAGTAGAACCAAGAAATCCAGTTTTACTTGCTTTGAGGAACTTGTATACAGGCGCCACATCTGATCCATTCACATTTACCTAAAATCCAATAGCGGGACATACAATTATTCATTAAACCAAGCAAATTTGGCATCAATATCGCAATCAGAAACGTGATAAAGTTTAATGAAGTACATGCAAGTGGTAACTCCGTTTTACTGGTCCCCTCTCATTTAAGTAATCAGTTCCGAGCACATAGAAATGAAGAGGATTGGGTTAGATAGTTAACGCTCATTTTTGCAAATTTGGATAGAGAGACTGAATAATGAGTAACAAAAATCTGTAGGCATGTGAGTAAAGGGAATTTCCAAACTCTCTCTCTCTCTCTCGATTCTTGTGAAATTCTAGGAATATTAGTCTCACGCTACTGAAATTTTAGGAGTCACTCTACAAGGCCTTAGGTATCACACCTAGCGCTAAATGGTATCACACAATCTTTAACAAGAAGCGACATATAATGGCAGAAATCTTAGATAATTCATTCAATCATATTCCAAAACTGAAGATTACGAGCCATATAGAGTTTCTCCACAATAATAAAAGAAAGATTTCCACATTTTAGAAAGCTTTTAAATGCTTTGAGAGTGGCTTCTAAACTACTACAGGATTCCAAGTCATTTATGACCAGCACTTATAACTAAATACCCGTTTACATTAAATGCATGAATCCTAGATATTCATCGACCAATATTAATACCTGTTGGGCAATTTGTATTTAGCTACCCAAAGTTTTATATATTGGTATTTTGATACCCATTTTCAGTTTAATAGGTATTTTGGTACCTATTTGTGACGGATCCGTTAGTTGACCAACTTAATCTGTTGAGTCAAAGAAAAAATTAATGTGTTATACCAAAAATACCCTTTTATCCCACATACCCCCCATCTTTTTCCTTCTCTCCATCCACCTGCTCACCACTTCGTCTTCTTCCTTCTCTCCATCCACCCCCCCCCCAAAAAAAACAACTGCGACTTCCCCCCAAAGAAAAATCTCTCTCTGTGTAAATTCATTTATATATATTTATTATTGTTCATTTGAACAAGTCCTAGCTTCTGAATCTGAAGGCCTACTCCTTTTCTTTTATTTCATTTTGTTGATTGAAGTACATACAAACAAATAAGAAGATTGACAGAGAGAGAGAGAGAGAGTTGAAAGCGTGGAGGAGAGGGGAGAGAGTTTGGGGTGTTCCCCTCTGTCACCACAGCTGCTGATGTGGTGGTGCAGGCTCAGAGCGGGGTCTCTTCCTCTGAACGGTGCGATGATCAGTCTATTAAGAAAGCTGCCATGGCTCCCTTAATCCGTCCCCAACCTTCCACAAATGCCTCCACCAAAGGCACTCTCTCTCTATCTATCTCTCTCTCTACATATATACATGTCTAGGTACTTATCTGTGTAAATTTATCATGTTCATACTAGATCTGATTGTTGCCTTAGAATTATTTGTTTTGCATTTTGTTCTCTTTAAGCAGATTGATTGTTAGATTCGTGTTCTCTATTGGCCTTGTATGAAAGGAAGAGGGCGTTTTTGTCCATCTGTAAATGCATAGTTATTTTTGTCTTTGTATGCTTGTACTTGTTCGTGTCATATGCATAGAATATTTGGTTATGCAATTCCATAAAACATGATGAATATAAAAGCATAAATTACAGATAAGCGAGGTCTATTTGGAGCATATGGATTTATTAAGAGAGAGAGAGAGAAGAAATGTGTGTATGCATTTATATGTGGAGGAAGAAGAAATTAATGCTTCTTTGCATTATATATATAGGTAGAAGAAATGTCTGTAAGTTTTAATGGAAGAATGTGTTTTTAAGGAAGGAGAAGACTAATGGCGGGACAAACTAAGCCAGGGGTAACTTTGTCATTTTCATGGGTATTTCACGGCCAACTAACGGATTCGTCAGAAATAGGTACCAAAATACGTATTAAACTGAAAATGGGTACCAAGATACCAATATGTAAAACTTGAGGTACCAAAATACCATTATAGTAAAACTTCGGATACCTAAGTACAAATCGCCCATACCTGTTACTGCTACCTTATATTATATAGTGAAAAAACAAAATACACTTGTAAAGCCCAGCAACCCATTAGCTGATTAATATCTTTGAATTTGCCTTTCCAATAATAAAAGAAAGATTTCCACATTTTAGAAAGCTTTTAAATGCTTCGAGAGTGGCTTCTAAACTACTACAGGATTCCAAGTCATTTATGACCAGCACTTATAACTAAATACCCGTCTACATTAAATGCATGAATCCTAGATATTCATCAACCAATATTAACACCTGTTACTGCTACACTTCATATTATAGTGAAAAAACAAAAGACACTTGTAAAGCCCAGCAACCTGTTAGCTGATTAATATCTTTGAATTTGCCTTTCCATTTTCCTTCCTCCCTAGGTAGATTCACAAAACTAAACAAAGATGGATACCTATTTTATGATACGCATCAACTTTTTATATAGACGTACTTTAACATATTTGCCATAACAAGAACCAAGTGATAAGTCAAAAAAAACATCTCAAAGTCATCACATTGCACTGGTTACCTTTTGGAAGATAGGAAAATCAGCGCTATACATTGTACAGGCATATTCTTGAACCTCCTCTATAGTACCAGGCTCTTGCTTCAAGAATTGATTGCACGGGAATGCCAAGATCTCAAAATCTGATACCACAGGTCAAATTATACATGCATGTAAGTACAAGGAAGTCTCAACAGATTCTAAAGGAAATAACAACAGACTAAACCTTAATCTAATGGCTCATAATCGTTCTCATAGGGTCTGTTTGATAACAAGTTTGGAAATGATAGCGTACACAATTGATTTGTGTGGAAAGTTGAGAAATGAGTCAAGCAATGTGGTGGGGAGTTATTTTATTTTCTTGCTTTTTATCATGGATACAAATTCCTCGAGTGGTTGGGAGAAAAAAAATTCCATAAAATATATAAGGAGAGATGGAGAACATCTACACATAAAACTAAACACAACACAAATGGAGAGCATCTTATTAAATTACTCGTCTCATCTTCTAAAACGTATGATAAAAGTACTTGTCTTTCTAATCATTTTTCAATTTCATTATCAAACGAAGTCTTGAGAAATAAATCTATACAAGCACAAGGATGTGCATCATAAACTCACATGAAAAGTGGTGTGCACATGCACATGCATATACATAACATCGATCTACGATAAATAAATATGAAAATTGTTGCGAATGCCGGTTGTTTGGGCTCCTCTATATGAAGTGAAGAAAAGCTAACCTTACCTTTATTCTTGTACTTGTCATAAAGCTCCGTCAACTGGGTGTAGTTTGAATTTGTGAATCCACTGTTTCAGCCCCAACATATGTAAACGGTAGAAAGAAAACAATAATTAAAAATCATAATATAATATAATATCAATAAACAAAAGCAGCCGAAGATTATTAAATTGACCATTAAAATTAGGGAAAAGATCGATAGAGAACCATTTGGAAGCAACATTGACGATAAGAAGGACTTTCCCTTTGTAATTGCTGAGGTCCACCTCGCGATTCTTGGAATCCTGCAACTCACAACCAAACTAAAACCCTAGAATTCCGAATATGTGAAACTCGAATTTCTTCTATACATAAAGACATATATTACATTACATTTTATATATATATATATATATATGTAAGGTAGGTATAAAGGAGAGAGAGAGAGAGGAAATAACCTTGACGGTGAATCCATGGATTGATTTTTGATTTTGGGGGATTGATGACGAATTACCCATTTCGACTCAACAATTTTTCTTAATTTTCTTATATTTGGAAATCATTTGAACATTTTAAAAGTTTCATTACGCATTTTAATGGCAGAGGCAGTTGTCAAATTCTTTTGATCGCATGTTTACTATTTAGGGGCTTGCATCTTCTACGTAAATCGGAAATTACGTAAAAGGTTCGTCTGATAATGTTTTTTTTTTGTAAGAGTTTGTTTATATATTAAGTGCATATTTGTATCATCCGACAATGTGAAATAAATATGATTTGATAATAAAATAAAAAAGTTTAATGTGTGATAATTTAAACCAACACGTTTTAAACAAACGAAACATATGTTCAATATATCTTAATGCTAAAAAAATAAAAATAGACGGGATTTGACCAACTTATTATAAATTTTTTATGTAATATTTTAATCATATTTTTTGAACTTATTTTGATCTTGGCAAATTATTTATTTAACAAATTAAATTCAAAGCCGGATTTAAAAATAGTTCAAAAATTAGACTGATGTATCATGGAAACTCCTAAAAAAGATAGACTAAGATAACTAATAATGTACGAACACATAAATTATGTTATTATTACTCAATAATTTTTCTTTTTTTTTTTTACATTATTTTATAGCCATGGTGGATCTTGTTTAATTGATCTATATTAGTAGATTTTACATATTAAATTTTGAATTTATTATTTTAAGTTATGGCATTTTTAATGTAAACAAAATTATTAGTGTGTGAGTTTAGTGTATGTATATTATTAATGTGAATGTTTTAACTTTGATGTGACATTTTGATATATATATATATATATATATGAAACTCATCTAACAGTGTAGAAGTAATGTACACCATTACATGTAAATTTTTAGCCATTAGATTCTTATAACTTTTGAAAAAATATTTGGTCAAATATGATATTTTATAATATAGATATATGTTTCAAATTACCAATGACAATTAATATATATATAATATATATATATATTAGTATCTGTTTCAAATTACCAACAATTATATATAATTGTATTTGTTATACATGTTATAATATATACAGTATAACTAATTATTTGATTATGACTGTTATTATATATGTATTTTATTGTTTACATATATAACTGTGCATGAGTGATATATATTTACATAGGTATTATATAGTACACTTTTAATGTATACAAATTACTGTTATGATAAATGTATCTGTTTCAATATAAAACACATATTTAATATATTCCAAAGTATGTAATAGCCATACTCGTTATGTGCATAAACGTATAAAAAGGGTATTTGATATGTAATATACCTATTGAATGCAATATATTAATTTTATATATTTATGTACACAATTTTTACCCAAAGAATATGTAATGATTCGTTGTCTGGCATTGTGGGTTTTTAATGTGTTTTTAAATTGACAGGAATGTTAAGTTTTCCAAATTAAATGCAATTATGTCTATATTTGCATTGTTGAAATTTATGGATTCCATATATTTTCAATATATACATCTACGTTTACACATCCGAAATTATTGAGAATTTTTGAAAAACATTCTTAATGTATGGTAGAATCTTTTGTTCACACATAGTACTTAATAAAAGGGGCAATTAAAAAAAAGGGCTTATTAGAGAAAGATTTTTACACTAAGGCCAAGGAATAATTTTTTTTTAAATAAAGGGCCTATTTTTTATTTTATTGATAATATGACATGTGTCTTTTTTTTTCATTATAAAATGACATCCCAACCCTTAAAATAAACTAAAAAAATATCAATATGCATTAAAATATGGACTGCAATATGAACTTTGCAGTCTATATTTCACTGCAATATGAATTTTGCAGTCCATATTTCACTGCAATGTGAACTTTGCAGTCCATATTTTTAGTGCAAAGTTCATATTGCAGTCCATATTTTACTGCAATGTGAACTTTGCAGTCCATATTTTTAGTGCAAAGTTCATATTGCAGTACATATTTCACTGCAATATGAACTTTGCAGTTCATATTTTATTGCAATATGAACTTTGCAGTCCATATTTTTTGTGAAAATTTTATAAAAAGGGGTAATTTAGGTAATACATAACATGTTTTTATTAATTAAATGATATTTAAATTTATTCAAATACATTCATTTAAAATATAAAACAAAATAGGCCTCTTACACTAATTACCAATTAAAAATAGGCCCTTCATTCAAATTACCAATTAAAAATAGGCCCTTCATTCAAAAAAATATTATTCATTGGATTTTTGGTAAAAATCAATGTATAATAAGCCCTTCTACCTAATTTCTAGAACTGTTTTTTCACATATGTTTGTCTTACCGGAGAGCAATCCACTTGTTTGATAAAGTGCGTATAAGTTAATACTAAAATGCATGTTTCATAAATTGATTTATAAAGTTTTAGATGTTGTAATACATATATAATCAAATGATAATAACACCAAATCGATGCACCTATTTCCCAAAATTGAACAAAATAGATTGCCACATAATAACTTCATCAATTAAGCACAGTTACCATTTTTTTTACTTTATCTCAATATCCAATTACCAACTAAAGTTAAAAGAGATTTAAAAATTTATAATTTCCTTTGCTAATTATATCTGTTATCATTATATTAAAACTTATTAGGTAAACACTTTAAAGATATTGAAATATATGTTTCTTAATTTTCATATATTTGGAAATCATTTGAACATTTTAAAAGTTCCATTACGCCTTTTAATGGCAGAGGCAGTTGGCAAATTCTTTTGATTGCATGTTTATTATTTTCGGGCTTGGCTTCTCTACGTAAATCGGAAATAAGGTAAAAGGTTTTGAGTGATAATTTTTTTTATAAAAAATTTAATGAATAATATTTTTTAGAAATAAGGGTCTAAATATTATTATTATTTTAAGATAAAGGTTTGTTTATTAATTATGTTTTAAAATAAGAACTTTAACCGAGTGCTAATTTTATTTTGCACTAAATTATGTTGAATGCAAACTTAAAATAAGTATATTCTTATATTTCATTCATAAAACTCTAAAATAATGTAAAATCAATACAAATACATAGTAATATTTTAGAAAATAAAGAGTGCAAACTTAATTTTGTATAACTCCGAAAAATTTATTAAGTGCATTTTATTAATAGAAAACTAGGATGACATCCCTATTTTTTAATATCTATTTATTAAAATTATTCTAGAGCACCGTTAATTAAATATTTATTTATAATAATATGCTAAAAAATATGTAGTGCAAATTTTATTTTGCATGATTCCATAAAAAAATATAATTTAAAAATTTACTGCAAAGTTAACTTTGCAATCTTTTTGGAATTTGGTCAAATATAGGCACTTAATTTTAAAAAAAATATTATTCCCTTATTCTTTTGTAGAAAACTTTTTCATAAAACCCCTATTTTTCAATATCCCGATTTAGAAATAGGTGATTAAAATTTAAACAGTGGAAAATGAACAAATGTATCAAATTTTTATTTTGTCCATTTTTTATTTGAATTTTTTGATGAAATTTTATGGACGTGATCTACTCATTACGGAGATCATCTCTACTAAGTTTCATGAAAAAATTCATCCGTTTAATCCTCGAATTAGACCCTTCAAGAAAAATTGAATCGAAAGAGTAATGGAGAGGAGATAAGTCCATTATTTTTTACCTGTACATAGATCGTACCAAATTTCTTCCTCGAAACATCTATTGTCGCATAATTAAATATAATAACAATAAGGATGTTGATAAAAGAAACTTATAAATTAGTTTTAACACCCTTTTTAAAAGAAAAATAAATGTCGTTTATTATTTTAAATTTCTTAAAGGCACCCATACTAAATATAGGAGTTTCTTTATTCTCTTTCATAACAAGCTTTTCTATTCTTCACTTTTTATAACTAGAGACATTAATATGCTTTTAGAAAAGAACCAACCACTCTTTTTTGTTTTTTGTGATAAAATTTTACACTATTAAATTCAGAAATAGAAAGATCTTTTTTCTACCGAGAGAATCTGCTTGCTAAAAAAATCCACTTTAATTGCAAGAGTAATAACTTTCTTAGTTTTGATAATACAACCTATATATATGTTTTACACACACATGTACTAGGAAAGATATACGCGAGCGGGTTTGATTTTTCTTATTTTAAATTTACTAGTGTATCGAAGTAAAATAACTTAAATTTACTAACTCTATTGTAATCAATCATACATGAACATTGTAAACAATGCCTATAACGTGTTTGATGTCATAACCTATTTTTATGTTTAGTACACTGTTCTTGAATTTGATACTGAAATTCTTAAACGTGCTTTACATTAATTTAGACGTCAAGGTTGTTCTAGAAGAAAAAAAAAGGAAACAACCAGGAAAGAAAATTAATGTTGATCTCAATTCATTGCTCTTATTAAATACAAAAGAGGGCCAAATCCCAAAGGCCTTGCACAAACAAACTAAAGAGAAGTATCAACTAAAGTAAGTCCCTAGCATCATGGGGAAGAAAATCAAAGATAGAATAGGAAGTACTGAAGTAGCATCAGATTGAGCATCGCTTCTTTTAGGAGACAACCACCACTCTTCACAACAAGCTACACAAAAAGATCCACCTAGAGTTTTTCCGGGGTTTATAATTTGCCAAGCAACGAATAGATACATTATATTTTATTTAATGGTTCTGAGTGATATACGAGGGCTTTCATAGGATGTTAGTCAATTTAGTTAATGTTGTTTCCTTATTTTTTTAGAGTGCTCTTATGACTATGGGTGTTTTAGCAAAATTTAAAAAATTATGTATCTGTGCTTTAAAAGCAGGTATTGAAAGTTGAAACTAGTATTTCAGGGTGCTTATGTTAGTGGCCTAACAATAACTAATTAATTTTAATAATATTGTTCACAATTGATTTTTTTTTTGTTTTATGTTTTTTTGTTTGGAGGGGAGGTGGGTGTATTATAAAACTCTTATGTGATTTACCTTTGTAAGCTATGGGTTTTTTTTTTTGACATCAGTTATTGCTTAAGTCAATAATTCTGTATATATATATAAATCTAACATATAAAGTGACATATTAAATGTAATTGCTATCTATCGGTTAAAAAGATCTTATTACAATTCATTATAACTAATGATTAATTGGCACGTCAGATTTTTATGTCAAAATATTTTTATCTATGTAAAAGAACTATGCTTAAGTTGATTTCGTATCTATCCCCGTTAGGCTCAATAAAAAAAAATGGCAACGAACTTTGCCAGTTTTAGTAATTTAGTCATTAAACTTTTTTTTGCTATCAATCATGAGAAGCAACTTTATTGTCATTTTAGTCCATCCGTTTAGCCTCGGGAATGTATAAATTATTAACACAAACCATCCCATCTTTTTAATTATTTACACAAATCACTCCTAACTTTTAAACTTCTTTGCCAATAGATCCCTCACTCGTATTTTTCTATCTTTAATTCCTTGACTCATTACTCGAATATCTATACATAAGGTAATAAGTAACTTAAAACGTAAACTCGAGAGCCGACACTTATTATATATGAAATAAAAGTAAAATATCCTAAACATTCATAATGTTATAAAAATATTAATATGTGGATGTTCATAACTAATATTGTAAGATACAATTTATCCCACATTGGAATTGTGGTATGAATGAGGGATTACTTAATAGTATATATAGTGGATTTGTCCCACATCGATTATGTAGAGAAGTAAGGAAGTTAGTTCTTAATATAAATAGAGCTAACCCCTACACATATTGATTATCAGTTAAATAATAAGATTCTTTCTTTCTCTCTCCATTATTTCAACACGTTATCAGCACGACTGCTCTACAGTCAATTGGAGGCCATTGCGAAAGCAGGCCACCATAGTTTAAATTTTTCCTTCTTTTTGAAGGCCGGCCATTGCAAAAGCAGGCCATCATAGTTAAATTTTTCTTCTTGGAGACTGTTCGAGAGAAGGGACTGTTCGAAAGAAGGCACGGAATTTTCTATTCATAAAGGTTAGATTTATGCTTGTCTTTTCTTTTATAATACTTTGATGATTTATATTACTGTTAAATATTTTATTTGGTCTTTTATTATAGATTTACATATTATATTTCATAAATTATTTAGACTTGAAGTTCCATAATTATTCTAGACCTAAAGATTCAGAACTTATATTAGGGACCTGAAGTTCCCTAATATTTATTTGGAACCTGAAGTTCCATAATCATAATTCAGGACCCGAAGATCCATGAATTATATTAGGAACCTGAAGTTCTCTAATATTTATTTGGAACCTGAAGTTCCATAATCATAATTCAGGACCCGAAGATCCATGAATTATATTAGGAACCTGAAGTTCTCTAATATTTATTTGGAACCTGAAGTTCCATAATCATTATTCTGGACCTGAAAATCTATAAATTATATTAGGGACCTGAAGTTCCCTAATATTTATTTGGAACTTGAAGTTTTTATAAAACACACTTCAATAATTAAACCTTCAATTTTTATATTAACTTAATAAGTTTTATTTAAATTACATGTAAATATGTGTGCGCTATTATTTATTCTACTCTTCTCCTTTTAAACTTAATAATTAAACGACTGTAAATGTAATGGATCAAAATAAGGCCATATTTTACAAGCCTGAAGTCTTGATAGAACCTGAAGTTCTATAATTATTTTTTTTTATGAGCCCGAAGTCTCATAATTCAAGAATCTGAAGTTCTTATCCATGAAATAATGATTGGCCAAAAATATTTGACTTTATTGATCCTTTATTAGTAATTAATTTACAATAATTCTCTTTTGCAGTCATAATGTCGAATATCACTAAACTCGAATTTAAGACCCTTGAGCTTAATGGCAATAACTACTTAAACTGGCAATTTGATGCTAAACTTCATTTAACTGCCAAAAATCTTGGTGATGCTATTGTGGAAGGAAATAAATTATCCTCACAGGACAAAGCTTCAGCTCTTATCTTCTTACGTCACCACATTCATGATGATTTAAAAAATGAGTACATGACTGAGGAAGACCCGTTGGGTCTCTGGCAATCCCTGAAGGATAGATATGACCACCAGAAGTTGGTCATCTTGCCTAGTGCTCGCAATAAATGGATAAATTTACGATTCCAAGATTTTAAAACAGTGGTTGAATATAACTCTTCACTTTTCAACATTATTGCTCGCCTGAGATTATACGGTGAAAAAGTTACTGAAGAACAAATGATTGAGAAGACTCTCTCCACTTTTCATGCCCAAAATGTGCTCCTGCAGCAGCAATACCGAGAGCGTCGTTTCTCAACGTACGCTGAACTTGTAAGTTGTCTCTTAGTTGCAGAACAAAACAATAAAGTTCTAATCAAGAATCATAATTCTAGACCAACTGGTTCTGAGGCAATTCTACATTTTTATAAAAGATGCATTATTCTCAAGCAGTTCCAGAAGAAACTTGCTTAGTTTTAAAGATATTAGAATGAATGGGTATCATATTGAAACGAAAAATGAAGGTAACAAGGAATTCTTATGCATCACTACTAGTACCGCGAGCCAGAAGCTCCCACTAGAAAAATTAAGTGCTTTCTCCTCGAGTCTCTATTGCACAACATTATCTAATGTTGAGTCACACTCAGTTATGAGCCAAAAGCTCAAGTCTAAAATACCGAAAATTAGTGATCCCAAGGCCTTAAGATTGTGGCATGATAGATTAGGACACCCAGGAACAACCATGTTGAGAAAGATAATAAATAACTCTTATGGGCACTCATTGGCAAACCATCAGCTGACCATACCAAGTGGCTATTTCTGTACCCCTTGTTCACAAGGTAAACTCATCACAAAACCTTCGTACCTTAAAATTTCTTCTGAAGCACCATCTTTTCTCCAAAGAATACACGGCGATATTTGTGGCCCTATAGATCCCCCAAGTGGACCTTTTAGGTATTTTATGGTTTTAATTGATGCTTCCACCCGCTGGTCAGATGTAAGCCTACTTTCTACTAGAAACATTGCTTTTGCACGCCTATTAGCACATATCATTAAACTTAGGTCACAATTCCCAGATCAACATATTAAGTCTATAAGACTTGATAATGCAGCTGAGTTTACTTCTCAAGTTTTTGATGATTATTGTTTATCCATAGGGATAAAAGTTGAACACCCCGTCCCACATGTTCACACCCAAAATGGTTTAGCCGAATCCTTGATTAAGCGTCTTCAACTTATTGCAAGGCATTTACTCATACAATCTAGGTTACCTGTTAGTGCCTGGGGACATGCTATATTGCATGCATTAAAACTGATCAGACTTAGACCTACAACTTATCACACATTTTCTCCTGCACACACTAGTATCCGGTTTTCAACCAACTCTATCACATTTGCGTAAATTTAGTTGTGCAGTTTATGTTCCTATTCCGCCTCCCCAGCGTATGAAGATTGGCCCTCAACGACGACTAGGGATCTATGTAGGTTTTGATTCACCTTCCATTATTCGGTATTTAGAACCACTGACAGAAGATGTGTTTACTGCACGTTTTGCAGATTGTCAATTTGATGAGACAATATTCCCGCCGTTAAAGGGAGATAAGAAGGTTCCTGAAGAACTATCCGTTCCAGAAGAACGGCGAGAAATATCGTGGAATAATATCACATTGTCTCATCTGGACCCACGAACATCAGAATGTGAGAAAGAAGTACGGAGAATAGTACATTTGTAAGAAATTGCAAATAAATTACCTGATGGATTTAATGATGCAGCAAATGTAATAAAATCACATGTGCCAGCTATGAATGCACCTGCCAGAATCAATGTCCTTAAAAGACAAAATAAAAATATCGCAGCTAATGAATCCGCGCCACACCAGAAGCGTGGCAAACCTATAGGTTCCAAAGACTCAGCTCCCCGAAAGAGGAAGACTGAGCAATCATGCCCTAAGAACACTCCTGAAGAGGTTCCCCATTTCACTCAAGAAGAGGTCATGGGAAAATCCACTCTCTCTAAGGCCCCAGAAGAGGTCATTGTTTTAGAAAAAGCCCCTGAAGAGGCATTGGTACCAAATAATGAAGAGATCTCTATACTTTATACTTATTCGAGAGAGGTGTGGAATAGAAACAAAAAGGTCATCGATGACGTATTTGCATTTACAGTAGCTACTGAAGTATCAAAGGGCAATGATAAAAATGATACAGAACCACGTACATTAAGTGAATGTCGACAAAGAGAAGATTGGCCAAAATGGGAAATTGCCATTAAGGCAGAATTAGAGTCTCTAAATAAACGTGGTGTATTTGGACCTATAGTACAAACCCCAAAAGGTGTTAACCCTGTAGGTTATAAATGGGTGTTTGTAAAGAAAATGAATGAAAAGAATGAAATCACACGATACAAGGCACGACTTGTGGCACAAGGTTTCTTGCAGAAACCTGGGATTGATTATGATCAAACATATTTCCCTGTTATGGATGCAATAACTTTCAGATATCTGATAAGTTTAACAGTAACTGAAAGTTTAGATATGAGACTCATGGATGTTGTAACTACTTATTTATACGGGGACTTAGACACAAACATATATATGAAAATCCCAGAAGGATTTACTTTGCCTGAAGCAAAGCCAAGGAGTACGTACTCGATACAATTAAGACGTTCACTATACGGACTTAAGCAATCCGGAAGAATGTGGTACAATCGTCTTAGTCAATATTTGTCTAAGGAAAGATATGGAAACAATCCCATTTGCCCATGTGTCTTTATAAAGAAATTCTTAAAGGGATTTTCTATAGTAGCAGTTTATGTTGATGATATTAATCTAATCGGGACTCAAGAAGAGCTCGAAAAAACTGCTAATTATTTGAAGAATGAATTTGAAATGAAGGACCTTGGAAAAACAAAATTCTGTCTCAGCCTGTAGATCGAGAGAAGCGCTAGTGGGATATTAGTCCATCAATCTAACTATACTGAGAATGTATTGAAACGTTTTGGTATGGACAAAGCACATCCACTAAGCACTCCCATGGTTGTCCGGTCTTTAAATGTAAAGAAAGATCCATACCGTCCTAAGGAAGATGATGAAGAAGTGTTGGGTCCTGAAGTACCATATTTAAGTGCGATTGGTGCCCTATTATATTTAGCACAATGTACTAGGCTGGATATTTTATTCCCAGTTAATTTTTTTGCTAGATATAGCTCAGCACCAACTAAACGACATTGGACTGGTATCAAACATATCCTCAGATATTTACGATGAACCACTGATTTAGGCTTATTTTATTCACATAATTCTAATGGTTCTGAGTTAATAGGATATGCAGATTCAGGATATCTTTCTGATCCTCATAAAGCACGATCTCAAACAGGTTATGTATTTCTTAGTGGTAATACCGCTATCTCTTGGCGATCTACTAAACAAACTTTAGTAGCCACTTCTTCTAATCATTCTGAAATTTTAGCTCTTCATGAAGGTAGTCGAGAATGTGTGTGGTTGAGATCTTTAATCCATCATATTCGCAGTTCTTGTCAGTTGTCTTCTATTACAGATGTTCTAAGTATTATCTATGAAGACAATGCAGCGTGTATAGCACAAATTCAAGAAGGTTTCATCAAAGGTGACAGGACTAAACATATTTCACCTAAGTTCTTCTTCACTCACGAACTTCAGAAGAATAAAGAGATTGAAGTCAAGCAAATCCGTTCAAGTGACAACTTAGCTGATCTGTTCACAAAGTCATTACCGAAGCAGATATTCCAGAAGTTAGTTTATGATATTGGCATGCGTCGACTTTCTAACCAAACTATATAAATGCTGTCATTAGAGGGAGTAAATAATCAGGGGGGAGCATCCTGAAGTATGCTACCTAATATTTGCACGCTGTACTCTTTTTCCTTTAACTGAGTTTTGTCCCATTGGGTTTTCCTAGTAAAGGTTTTAACGAGGCAGCATATTGTGCATTTGATACCGATTCAATGATCCAGAAGAATGTTGTACTCTTTTTCCTTCACTTTGGTTTTTTTCCCACTGGGTTTTTCCTTAGGAAGGTTTTAATGAGGCAGTTGTCATTAAATTGTGACATAATGGACATCCAAGGGGGAGTGTTATAAAAATATTAATATGTGGATGTCCATAACTAATATTATAAGATACAATTTATCTCACATTGGAATTGTGGTATGAATGGGGGATTACTTAATAGTATATATAGTGGATTTGTCCCACATCGATTATGTAGAGAAGTAAGGAGGTTAGTTCTTAATATAAATAGAGTTAACCCCTACACATATTGATTATCAGTTGAATAATAAGATTCTTTCTTTCTCTCTCCATTATTTCAACACATAATTTTTTATTACTCTTTCAAACCCAAATTAAGGTACTTTGATTTGACTTTATACTCTTTTAAAAAATACACATAATAATTTAAACTTAGTTGATTGTTAAAAAAGTAAAAATTGTTTGCCATACTGAAATTTGCATACGGTGAATGTGTCAAAAAAAGAAATTGAACTTTTATTTTGGGATACCTAGAAAAAAAATATAATAGCCTCGATTTAAAACAAAGAAAGTGTGGTGAAGGACTCTTACTTCACCGTCCATTTGATCATATTTTTTGTTTCACATATTTTGAGTGCTTGCGCAAATATTTTAATTGTTTATAATATCACATATATAAGCATGTGTTATACAATGAATCTAATGAGGGCTAATTTGGATTATGCCAGTCAGTGTACCTAAATCATACATGGAGGACCACGTTGGTAGAAACAATGGACCCCACAGCTGACTCGGTAGACCTAAAAAAAGCTAAGGCAGGTCTGCTAGCTCTTCAAGCATGCCTCGCATGTTTGTATGATGATGGGGAACCTACTACATATATTTGAAATGGTTGACAAACTTCTTGGAGGTCTGAAACAAAGTAACAAAGGAAAAAGGTAACTGGATTGTACTTTACTCTGGTAGTAAGTACATTTAACCACTGAACCATCATAACAATATTTAATGCCCTTCAACCACTTTATTTAATGCGCTATATTGAAGATTATATGTACCTAAGTATAAAGTATGGATTTACCAGTTATAGCAGGAGTTTCGGTACAGAGGAATGTTTTATGGGTTAAACCATGCTTTATGCTTCATATAAATAGAGAGCATTTATTCCTTCTAGAGGAGATGGATGATAACAAAAGAAAGACGATAATTGTCTTTTGTAAGAGGGAAGTAATTACTCAAGAACATTAAATAAATTCACTTGTGAAGAATATTACAGTCATGTGCTTACTGTCCCATAAGAAGCTATTTGTTCTTTGTATATAAATATTATTGAGTAATTGAGTGAATGTAATATAGAATGCAAATACTTGTAACACTGTTCATATATATACAAAGACCCCCCTGAGCCCATAACTCATTTGATAGGGGTGGAGTAAGACCTTTTACATGGCTAGACCACCTTTATAATTCTTGTGTTACTATCATCCTTATTTAATCCCTTTGCCAATTCATATATTAATAGTCAACTCATCACGCACCTAAGCCATTTCCCACCTAGATATATATTGATTGATTGATTAAATAAGTCAAACACGCATCGTTAGTACCTCACTCACCTAAATAATTAAATAATTATCATATTATTGCGTAAGGTGGTGATGGGTGGAGATAGGAGAAGACAAATTATTGTGGAGAGAATGGGGCTTAAGATAATGTAAAATCAACATATACGGATGAATTGGCCAATAAATTAAAAAGTTAGGGGTGGTTTTATAAATACTTAAAAAGTTGACGGTGGTTTAGGTAAATAATTTATATATCACTTTAGCCGATTTTAACATAAGTTGATAGATGGAAATACATAACAACAATTAAAAAGTTGCTTGCCACGATTGATCACAAAAGAATTTAATGACTAAAGTGCTAAAATAGGTAAACTTCATTACCATTTTTGCTCATTTAGCCTCCAATTATCTTTCAAAACATATATTTATAATGAATGGGGTGCTTTAACACACTTTTCAAAAAAGACAAAAACTTCCTTTTAGCAATTTAGAAGTGTATCCACCTTATTTAGTCTATTAAAATTTATGGTCCAATTGATAACAACATAAAAAAATAAAATAAAAATAGTTGATTTTATGAGAAGTTGGAAATAATTGAGACATGTGATGAGATGTGTTCATACCTTGTGACTTTTTCATTAAAAAAATAAATTTCTTTAGTGGTTAAGGAAGAATTTTTTTTTACGAAAAATAATGAATTATGGATGACAATTACTCAAAAAATTAGTTTTAGATAGAGAGTAACTCATCACATGCCTCAACATATTTCCCAACTTCTTACACAAATCAAGTATTTTTCTTATGTAAATCAATGAAAGAAATTAATTTAGTGGATATAGAATTGATAAGTGTGGATTAGTTTGAATGTTTCAGTTAATATAAATATATTTAAAAGTTAAATATATATATTTTTTTGTAAGTTTATTCTATCACTTGGGTAAACTTAATAGACAATGCGCATTAAGTTAACAACGTAAATAAATTATAAGAAGTCGCTGATAAAAACAAAATCACCCTTTCACGTATTCTAGCAAAACTTTATACTATTGATGTTAATATTATAGTAGGGAATAGTTTACCACTAAGCTACAACATTATGTGTTTAATTTTTTTTTTCTTAAATTATATAATACGTATACATTAATATAGAACGCGCGTTTGCATTGCCTATTTGTTAATATCTAATTTTAAATCCACCCTACCAAAAAAATAAAAAATGCATTATATATATTCTGTTTGAGCAAATTTAAAAATGATTGATTTAAAAAAAGAACAGTTGTAAAAAGCCCACTTTGTTCAAACGGGTAATTGCCCAGCCCAACGACATAACGGGGCAGCTGGTTCGTAGTTCTTATTGTGGTGGCCCGATTAGACTTGGTGGGTTCATTTGGAGAGGCCTTATTCAATTACCCTCTGGCTAAACAATTTTGTTTTCTTCCCTTTTTTTCTTTTTCTTTTTTTCAAAGCATTATCTCATGAGGTGTTCAAGTTAGTTTTCGCACGTTTCGATTAATTCTCGCTCGTAATGCATGACTATTGCTGGCCAAGCATTATTTTAATAAATTCATTTTTAGGAGTACCAAGTCAACCACCCGATTGTCCAAGTGACAACTTTTGTCACTTAGTCAAGAGGCTTGGTTCTTTTCGATACGTTTTATTTCATCTTAATAGTATTTTTTTTCATACAAATAGTTGATAGATCCATTGTGTTCTATGTTAATATTCATACTTTCGCATAAGGGGCATCTCTAATGTATGGGCTAAAAGTGTAAATTTAGCTTTTGTAGGTTTCCAGTGCCATTTTAAATTGCTATTAACGTATGGTAAAAATGGATGGGTAGCGTAAATTTAGCATATGTATGCCATATGTACCCGTAATGGACTATCCATCATGTGAGGCAAAATGGGTACAACACGATGAAATGAATATTGCGTGGAGGAAAATGTCACGATGCTATTTGCAGTACATTGTGCAGTGGCTAGAGTTTTGAAATAGCTGTTTGTCACCGTTATCACTGCGCAATATTTAATACATCGCCCGGAATAGTTGATGTTAGCAAATTATAGTGCGAATATTACGTGGTTCGTATTTTACTTATTTGCATTATATTAATCTTATTGTTGTGTATGCCAAAATAAACCTTTTGTACTACATATATAGCATAAACACAGTTTATTTATTTATTGTTCACGTATATATTTTACCATCTAAAGTTAACCCTTATCTCCACCCACCCTTCTCTATCGTTAATAACCATAATCAATCGCCATTGCCACCACCCTATTTTCATCTCATTTTTAGCATTCTTGTTATCTTTTTGGTTTCTTTCTTTGTCTTTATTCTTTTTCTATTCTTGAAGTTACACGCGAGCATAAATGTTTAAATGATATTTGGTGTTGGTTGGGACATAATACAAATGATGACAATTTATATAGGGTATCACGATGGTATGTACTTTTTACCATAATTTATGGTAGATATTTTTTTATTTTATCTCATTTTTGTTGTATTTAAATACGTTAATTGTTATTGTTCTGCTAATTATATCAAAGATATCGAATATGATATTCACTTGATTTTGTTGTTAATTTATGATATATAATAATATAGTGTAACTTGCTACAGTACACATGCGCACCACCATAGTGTATATATATATTCACAAATTACCCTAACACTAAAAAAAATAAAATAAAAAAATATTTTTGATTTTTTCAAAATCTAAAACTAAACGGTCCACTTTTATAACATCATTTAAATATAACTGAAAAGTTAAGTCAACAATCATAAGTTGACAAATGTAAAAATTAAAAGTTATATGCAATATAACATAGTGGAAATTACTCACCATCGTATTATCTACTTATATATATGTATTTATTGAGGTTCTGAGTTACACTATTAAAGCATTTTCATTACTATATAGGATTATAAATAAAAGGCATTAAGGTACATTTAAACATGAATACCATTTTTTTTTCAATTTATAATTGCTTTTGAGTTTTGTCCAAGTTAACAAAAATAGATTCCTTTTTTTCTTATTTTTGGGATTTAGTCTCTTGGTTTGAAAATTTTTAGGATGTTGTCTCTCATTTTTTTTCTTATTGATACGATTCCTAGGTTTTAGACTTAGATTAGAGATACTAACGTGGTGTTTGGTTGAGATTTTAAAATTATGATTTTAAATTTTTTACCAAAAAGTCAACTTTATTTCACACTTTTCAAAATTCATTTCATTTTGCTTTATCTCTTATAATTTTTTTAAAACACTATAACTTTAAATTCAAAAATCGGAATTACATAAAAAAAATATATTTGAAATCTACTCATCAAGATTTATAAAATAAGATCCATTATGACTACTTTTTGAATTTTTTCATGAGTTTTTTTTAATTAGTCAAAAAAACTTCAACAAAAATTAAATTTACTTTTCAACTTATTTTTACACTTCCTAAAAATTTATCTAAAAAACATATTTTAAAATCTCAACCAAACAAGCACTAATTTTTTCATTGGCACATAATAATTTTTTCAATCACATATGCTCATTTTCATCTGGAGATATTAATTTTTCTGACAATATATATACTATTTTTTTAGAAAATAGATACTAAAAAAAATTATTTTTGTGCGAGAAATACATCTCAAAGATCTTATATTTTAAATAAATTATCTATAAGAATCACATCATTTAAAAAAAAATGAAAAACCACTTATTTCTAAAAAGTTTCAAAATCTACCCACCACACCTAAATTCAAACTCACATAAATCTCATTTTTCTTTCCTTTCCTCCTGTAATTATTACTATATTCATAGGTGATGTTTGGTTACTCTTTTGAGTTGAGTTTTTAAAATATAGTATTTGGTAAAATTTAGAATTATGTTGAAAAGTGAATTTGGTTTTTGTTTGAGATTTTTTCAACCAACTAAAAAATTTCATAATCTTTTTTTTTAAAAAATAGTCATAATGAATTTTATTTTATAGATGTTAACGAGTAGGTTTCAAATATATATTTTTTATTTAATTTTTATTTTTTGATTTAAAGTTATGGTGTTTTAAAATTTTTTTTAGAGAGAAAAAATAAAATGAAATAAATTTTAAAAAGTGTAAAAAAGAGTTAATTTTAAATTAAATTTTTAAAATTTAAAAAAAAAAAACCCACCAAACAGGAACATAGTAATTGTGTACTACTTATACAAAATAAAATAAAAAAATAAAATAAAATTCTCAAGCACATTAACCGAATCCAATTTTTTTTCTTATTAGCGTACATATTTGTATACCAGTACTCTGCAGTATTGGGTTGGGTTTGCTTAGCTCAGCTCTCCAGCACCAGTATCTATACGCTCTTCGATTACACTCTCGTCCGCACACCGCGCACTTTAGTCAACTCACCTCAACTCACCTTCTTAACCTAAACATCCCTGCGCACCTTAGCATTCCTCTTCCCTAAACTAATTCATATCTGTTTGTTCCTTTATGTGAATGGGCTTCTTCCGCATACTCACACGCGTCTCCTCTCTCTTTTTCTCTCTCTCTGTGCAAGAAAAATAGGGTTTTAAACAAACAAACCTCACTGCTGCTCTCTTCCTCACATAATAATGTATAAGCGGTCTGAAAATTAGGGTTTTCAATAACCGGCAAGTTATTGCTATGATCTTTCAATGCCTAGAGCTTCATTTGTCTCATTGTTCTCTGGTAAACATAGAAAGTTCGAAGCCGCTTGCTTTCTCTACAGAGAAGCCAGCGATTTTTCCATCGACTACCTAATTCCTAACTTAGTGATTTGTAGTTTTAATAAAGGCCCCATGTGTTTGATTTAGTTTTGAGTTTTGCTATTTTTGTGTTCGTATGGCGCCTAGTCGAAGAAAAGGTGCCGGCAAAGCTGCGGCGGCGGCCGCCGCCGCCGCTTGCCGGCAGTGGAAGGTCGGCGATCTTGTCCTCGCTAAGCTTAAGGGATTTCCGGCGTGGCCTGCTACGGTATGTATTCAATTTATCTTCTTGAAAATCTTCCCTAGGGTTTACTGGTTACTAGTTACAGGTTAGATTTTTGTTTTTCACAAATTAATATCCTACTTTCGTTAGAATCACGGCTATTGGTGGATCTGACACAAAGATTATCTCTTTTGTTAAGTATATGGTTATTGATGTTGATTTTCATGGAATTGCAGTGTGCAATAACCGCTAGTTTAGGTGCTCATCTCATTATGCATGTGCAATGTTCTCATGGTTGTATATATACAGTTTCTCTTCTTGAATATATGTAGTCTTAGGGTTACAGTTCAAGATTCTTCCCTAGGGTTTACTGGTTACAGATTAGTTTTTTATCTATACACTTAGGGGCAATGGTTTTTGAATCCTAAACCTGTATAAAAAATGTGTGGTTGAGAGTGCAAGATGCGTTTCCAAGGTTGGTAGTGCTTTTGATTCGGTTACAACTAGTTCTTCAAAATAGAGGCACAAAGTAATATCCTGGTTTGTTTAGAATCATGGTATTGGTGGATCTGGTACAAAGATTATATTCTCCTGATAAGTACGTGGTTGTTGATGTGATTTTTATGGAACTGAAGTCTGCAATAGTACTATTTTAAGTATGTGGTTATTGATGTGATTTGTTTGGAATTGAAGTGGGCAAGAAAGCTATTTATAGTTGTATGTATAGGATTTACTTGAACTCCAAAAAGTATTAATCACTTTCTTCCCCCTTGGAATAACTGGAGAACTGGAAAGTTGATGTTTAGTTTAAATTGGTTGCTGATGTCAGGTGAGTGAGCCAGAGAAGTGGGGTTACCCTGCAGATTGGAAGAAAGTACTTGTCTACTTCTTTGGAACGCAACAAATGTAAGTTATCTGTGCCGTTTCTGAAGATTTTCTCTTAATATGCTATTGTTTTTGCATTGCTCTGTGAAATTGTTTCTGATGAAGGTTTATAATTACTTTGTAGTGAATTTGATTAATATTGTTGTGTTAGACAACAAAAAATGGAGAAAAATGATGATGTATCCTATTAAAATAGTTGAGAGATGGTTTGTTGAGTTGAGTTTTGGCCATGGTTTTGGAAATAATAGTATTCAAGCAGTCAGTATGCCACATATTCTTGAAATTCAGTCTTGTGTGAAAAACTGGAAAGGCTCTGTTATGCCTATAGATCTGAAAGGGAGCCATATTTCCATTTTCCTTGTAGTTGTTGCCAAAGGAGATTTTTATGTTCAAGAAAGATGTGGAAGATACATTAAACTCTCTAATTGTTATTTGTCAGTCAAATCAATGATTTTTCCACTCATGATTAGCTAAAGCTTAATTAAGTTTCTTACGACAATGAAGTTATTGAAATTTTTATTTCCATTACAGACAAGATTTTTCTTGTCCACTACTTCACTCCGAGGTCATGTAATAAACCCAGGTTGCATCCATAGCATTTGTGCATGTGTATATATTCTCTAATACTTCGACACCATTGAATGGTGAATGAAGATCAAATATTAGGCGATATGGGTTGGAGTGTCCATTGTTTGTAGTAGTGGATGCTGTATGTTAAGCATGATATTCATTACGGTTCCTTCTCCTAACAGCTTAAGCTTTTGGGAGGGATGAATCCTAACACGGTATCAGAGGTTAGTTTTTTGGGAGGTCTAAGGTTCAAGCCTTGGCACCTCCATCCCCCATTTGTTATTCTGAAATTCAAAATTCGAAATTTGTCTGCTCTCCACGTGCGAGTATGGGGTCGCATGTGAGGGAGGGTGTTAAGCATGATATTCATTACAGTTCCTTTTCCTAATAGCTTAAGCTTTTGGGAGATATGGTTCCTAACACTACTGATTTCATCTGTTGTTTTGGTTATACAAATCATAGTCTTGGTCTTTGGTGACGGCGATTATATGTAAAGAGGGTGCATGACCGACATATGCGTTTCTTAGTTTGTTATCTTTCATGTATTCAGTTGTTCGTTGTTGTCTATTTGTTGCTAGCTTCTATTCTGGGCTTCTCTTATTTGTAACTTGCGACGTATCTTTATCTTTCTTCCTCATTGAAACTTTAAATCACGTTTCTTTATGTGTAGCATTTGCAACTGGGACAGTTTTAATTTTAGAATGGGTTGTATTCTTGTTATGTGCATATCCAAGTTCCGGAATATCTCATTCAGCATATATCACCTATTTTGCTTGAACGGCATCTTTTGTATCCCCAAGGGGCATGTCCGAGGTTCAAGTTCTTATTGGGACTGTATGGGTGTTGTCACGTATAAAAATACACGCTTGTTGGTTTTTGTTTATGCGCGTGATTTGGTTTTGACTGATGTGCATTGCATGGATTATTGGACCTTATATAATTCATGAGTAAACTAGTCAAATAGCCCTCTTAACTATTTGCTCAGTATCAAAATGGCCCCCGTACTCTATTCAGCTCCAAAATAACCCTCAACTTTCTAAACGTTTCTCCAACAAAATTCCGGCAACCACCTCTTTCATTCTTTTTCTCGATGTAAATCTTCTCTCCTGTTGCCCAAAAAATCCATGGGTAACATTATGGACCAAAATATTTAGCCCTATTCCAAAAACTATCTTCAACCATATCAATTTGTATTATCCCTTCCCTGATTATATCTTTTTTTCTCTCTCCTCTAAATCTCTTGTTAAAATCGTTGGCTACCAAAAGTATTTAAGGAGTTATTTCAGATTTATCCTGCACAATTTGATGGTTGGCGTAGCAAATCACTGTGGGAATCTAAAGAGACCCATTTGGTTCTCTCTATTACAAAAGATCTTACTTATCTCTCTACTATCAACTCAGTTGGACTTGAATTGAATATATTCACAGAGAGTAGGGAGAAATATTCATGATAATAAATGACTTGGGCTTTGCTGTGTCCACAATCTCCTTTTGGTTGCTTGCTCTTCTTATCACACTCTACATATGTATATAAATATATTTTCTTGTATATACAAATAAATAATAATACCCATTTTCATAGTTGAGACCCTCTCTGACATCCACCCTCAATAATACCAATTTCCTCTTTAATTGTTAAATGTCTCAGGTGTGGAGTACTGGAAATTTGAAATAGAAATTAAGGGTGGTGGTTGCACAAGGATTAAGGATGTTCAGGAATGAACACCTTTCTCTCTTAACAAGTCACGTGCAAGACATGGCTCTTTTCCGTAGTATTTAACAGCAGACGGAAGGGCCATGTTGAAACATTTAGAAAGTTCGAATGTTATATTTGGAGCTAAATACATTTTGGAACTGAGGCTATTTGACTAGTTCACGATAATTTAAAATAATATGATTCCACGACATATACCAAATTTACTTGGTGGTTTTGATGCTGGCAATTGATGGTATATGGGGGTGGTTTAAAAATGTTGCAGCCTACTTAAATATTCAATACAAAGATAGTGAGTGCTTTCTCTATATATTTAATTTCTAATCTATTTATATATATTTGCTTTGGATTGCGTGTAAATTAAGACCTTTTTAGGGGAGCTACACAAAAGAGCAACAGTGATAGCGCAAAGAGTCGCGTTTCTTTCCCTGATTGCTTAGCATTAGCAATTTGGGTATTGATTTTTTTAATTAAAAATAATTAAATAATTAAATGATTTAATATATTAAACAATATAATTAATTAAGTCAAATAAAATTCATTCAATCATTCAAATAACTAAACAAACTAAATATATATAAGGAGCATATGTTTACTACCTGTCCAAGAAAATAAGAAAAGAGGATAGCAAAAAAGATAGCTTCTTTCATCGTACGACTCTGAAAGTTGAAGTGTTCTATCATGATGTTTTCTTTAGTAAGGTTGGAAACAAAAACTGAGCAAAGCTTAAACTAACAACTCACTGATATTGTGATGGAAGAAGGATTGCACTTTTGTGGTCCCATGGATTTCGATTTCACTATCTGTAGGCGATTTCAAGATATATAGTGGTTAAATCTTTGATCTTCAGATCAGAGAGAACCATGCGGGAGTCAATTTGACGAGAAGAGAAGATAGAATTCTAAAATCTAATCGCATGTAGGTGTGTTACGTTTGAGTAAACTACCCTAATGGCCCTTAAACTAAAAAACGCTCCACTTAAGCGCTTAAACTACTAAGCAGTCTCACCTTGGCCCTTCCGTCCAATTTTTCCATTAAGTTGGATGAAATTGGGCACATTTTTGTCATTTTAGTTAGTTATTTAAAGAAAACAAATTTAATTAGAATATTTATAAAAAAAAGGAAGAGAGAGAAACCCACAAATTGCTTCTCTCTCTCTCATACGCATACACACACATATATACATATACATACCTCCACACAACCACCTCCTCCGGCCACTGCCATTCAAGTTAGCTCCGACCACCACCACCACCACCACCACCATTGCCACCTCCACCACCTCCACCTCCACCTCCACCTCCATCACCATCACCATCACCATCACCATCACCATCTCTCTCTAAAATCCTCACCTTTCCTCTCTCTCTCACACACCCCCCCCAACACCATCACCATTTCACCCTCTCCACCTCCGGCCATTGGAAAAAATTTACAAACTTTAATTTACATCTATCTCAAAATGGTTGAGATCTGTAGATCGATTTCAGGAAGCTAAGAATTGGAAACATGGGCTAAGAGATTTGAAAAATGTGATGAGGAAATTGAGGGTGCAATATTAGAGAAAAATGGCATATGAACAAAAAAAATTGATTGATTTAGATTGTGTATTTGAGAAGAGAAAAAAATAACTTGAGAGAGAAAAATGAAGGGGGTGGTGGTCATGGTGGTGGTGGGAGCCAAGGGGTGAGGTAGGAGGGAAGGTGGAGATAGGATGAAGGGGGTGGCTGCCATGGTGGTGAAGGGATGATGAAGGTGGTGTGTTGCTGGCGTGGTGAAAGGATGAAGGATGACGGTGGTGGTAATGGAGGTAAAAAGGGGGGGGGGGTGGTGGAAGGAATGAGATGATGGTGGTACATATATTTGTGTGTTTTTATATGGAGAGTTATGATTCAAAAAACCAAACTTTTTTATCCATTTTAGTTATAAAAAAGCTTTGAATTGGTGTTGAAAAAAAACAAGATGGGTTTTTGTTGAACCAACTTTAAAAATATCTAATTAAATTGAATTTTGAATTAAAATGACAAAAATGCCCCTGATTCTGCCCAACTTAACGGATAAATTGGACAGAAGGGCCAAAGTGAGACTCGCGCCCTAGTTTAAGTGCCTAAGTGGAGCGTTTTTTAGTTTAAGAGCCAAAGTGGGATTGGGCCAATAGGGTAGTTTACTCAACGTTTTTAAGAGGAGTCTGGCATCTTTTCTTTCTTTTTCTTTTTTAACGAAAATAACCTTAAAACGTTGTTCTTTTGAGGGGTTCTGTTGATAAAAGAATTCTAACATTGCACACGCAAAACCCAATTCCGTGTAAATTGTGCGCAAAAGCGGGGAAAAAGCGTGACATGTCACTTTTCACCAGTGCTTTCCATAAACTATGCAAAACCTAATGCACCATATTCTGATTTTCTTAAATTTTATGCTAAAGCCTGCTACAGAGCACGTGATTTGATGCTATTGAAAAAACTGCAAAAGAGTGTGATAATGGTGAGGGAAGAAAGGGAGTCGCTGTTAGTAGGTTTTAAGTTTTACTCCCGTTATCGAACAAAGTCTTTGCACACATTTGCATGGTAAATGCTGTGATCATCAACTTGAGTTGCGATCCATTTGTTGTGCCTTAAGGAGGCTTATGTGAGAGTTTTTGAAGACCAGCCTACTACGCATATTCTATACTGTAAAGTAGGATTATGGCTGCTTTGTGCACTTCGGCTATATTTGCTTTCAGGGTTATACTTGCTTTTTGATTTGTACAGAGATTAGAGAGTTGTTTTTTATAGAATTTTCATTGTTTGCTTATGATTCCTGGTATGCTATGGCTCTGAGAGGATTTGTTATTCTCTTAAGCCTCTTTTTTTCACATCGTTAACGAGGAATTATTTTATCTAACAAATAGAGAAGAAACACTGAAAGAGGGAGAAGTAGATGTTACTCAGGTCAGACTCATAGTACTTGGCTTAGGACTCGAGTGACTGAAGTGTAAGCCTAACTGAGTTATTAATTTTTTTTGAAGCATTTATTATGACAATAACCCAGAAATTGTGTTAAAATGCACTGTCGTGAGTCACAATAATTCATAAAATTCATTTTGCAGACATAAATGTCGAAGAATGTTTTTAACTGCGTATATCTCTGGATACATAATTCTTTACTAGTATGTATGGTCACCAAGCCGGAGGTAATTTGTTCGGTAATTTAAGTAGGACAATGTGTCAAGGACAGCCTGAGCACACGGACAGATGAGCTGTTATTATAAGAATGGTGATGGTAGAGATGATTTTCTTTTGTTTTTTGGTATTGGATTTAGTACCACTGTAATGCTTCACATATGATCTATATGCGCTACTTTTAAAGTTTACAACTACGAAACCATATATGTAAAACTATGAATATGAAATTATTTATAGCGTTCTTACAGTCTTATTTTATCCTAGTTGATTTGCCACGTTGAGTTGTGTTGTGTACGGACCCTTACCTGTGTATGTGATTCAAAATTTATTATATGGATTTTTATAATTAAATGTAGATATTTGGGGCCTTTACCGACTTATCACATGTTTATATTTTGGGCCTTTTCTTCTTCCTTTTTTTTTGCCTTTCCTTTTTGAAATGTGGGGTCTACATAGTATGGTGTTGGCAACATTGGGTAAGTAAAAAGAAACATGGTGTCTCTTCTCCCTCTTGCACGCACATTCTTTGAAGTATAGCCCTTTTTTGTCCCACTTCTAGTGTATTATAATCTTTAGTTTGATTTTTTTCAATTGTTGTACTTATGTGCCTTGTTAAGCAAAAAGTCATGCCCAGATGCTTGTTGGTTGTAATACAAATGTTGGTAAGTGCCCAAGAAACGTTGGTCGACGAGTGCGTTAGATAAGAAATTATTCATTAAATTATGGACCCAAAGAAGTATTCGAGCAAGGGTATTCATGAATAATCGGTATAAGATGCATGTCTGTCACAGATTCATCTCATTCTTAGCTTGCCGCTTATATTTTCAATTTAATGTTGTATAATGTAGAATCCTTTGCTCTTATTCTCGTTAAGTCTTTACCAAGTGCTGATACTTAAATTTATCTATAAGAACTATTTAAAATATGTACATCTGTTGATGGATACCTTTATGAACAGAGCCTTCTGCAATCCTGCTGATGTTGAGGCATTTACTGAAGAGAAAAAACAATCCCTTCTAACTAAACGCCATGGGAAAGGTTCAGATTTTGTTCGCGCAGTACATGAAATCATTGATAGCTATGAGAAGTTGAAAAAAGAGGACAAAGGTATTAATGTTCAATCTAGCAATGAAGTCACTTTGACAAATTCTACAAAATTAATGGAATCCTTGGCTGATTCTGGGTTGAATGGGGAAGGCCCTGCCTCGACAGTCGAGGCATGTCCAAAACGTTCAGATTCCAATACACCTGGTAAGGATCCGGGCGTTTTCCCAATCAAAGATGATGGAGCTGCACTGCAGAATGATGCTTCTGAGGAACCAACTGGTAATTTTGTGGTTAAAGAAGCTCCTCTGCCAAACACTTATTCACGGAAAAAGGTTGGTGGTTTACAGACGGAAAAATTTGTCATACAGAAAAGGGCACCATCTGCCCGAAGGTCTAGAAGTTCTTCAAGGGTTGAGTCCCATAGATTTCAGAACTTCATATTGCCGTCTAACAACATCACAAAGAGCCCTGGGAATGTAGCCGCAGGTTCACTGCGGGATGGATCAATCAGAAGGACCAAACGGATAAGGAAATCGCCAGATGCGTCTGAAGTGCACGATACAGGTTCACCTGCACTTGTTTCAAATAGCTGCCTTGAAGAAAATGGTTCAGAAATTGTCACAGGTGACTCTGATACTAATAGTTTGAATGATGGGAGCACGGTGGAGTCTGGTTATAATATGATGATGCAACTCGAGTCTGTTGAATGTTGTGAGGAAGATGTTGAGTTAAGCCAAAGGCTTGATTTCCAAGCAAAGTCTGTTGTGGTTAAGAAGAAAAGAAAGCCAAGTAGAAAAAGAGCTAGTAATGGTGTTGCCGAGGTTACTGGTAGAATAGATAAGGATGCAGGTGTGGAGACTGAGGCGCATAAAAGTGGAGAAATTTTGCCTAATGATGTTGAAAAATCGAATGGAAGTTATTCAAAGGAAGATGGTGATGAGCACCTGCCATTAGTTAAACGAGCTAGGGTACGGATGAGTAGACCATCATCCTCTGCAGGAGAGGAAGTAGATGCCTCGATAAAAGCAGAGGTGAAATTGTCACAAGTCTCAGATAGCTGCTTGAATTGTGAGGAGGAAGATAGTCCTGTTGATGGAAAGCCAGCTGTTAAGGGACATTTGGGTGATTCATCACCCTCAAACAAAAGCCCCCTCATGAATCACAAGAAGCCCCCACTTTGGGAAGTTAAAAAGCAGATGGCCAGTTGTGTGGATGTTGAAGCTGCTTTACCTCCATCCAAACGCCTTCATCGTGCATTGGAGGCAATGTCGGCCAATGCTGCTGCCGAGCATGGCCAAACATCTTCAGAAGCAATGTCCACCATGAAAATGACTAACGGATATTGTTCATCTTTCACAAGGGAGCGCTCCAACATGTCTGCCGGGAACACGGAAACAAGTGAATTTGGAGTACAGAATATAGAGAGTTTGAGCAACAATGTGACTCAGGATTGCACCTCGGTGTTCTCGTCCAATTTGAACCCACCAATAGTAGAGGAAAGTGCAAAATCACCTGTAAATTTGGCAGCTTGCAATAAACCTGTTGAAAGTGATCATAGCTCAGAGCATGTCTTGTGCGAAGATGTACCTGTGGAGACTGTGAATCCTGCCAATGGTACATCTTTAGATACCCACACAGCTGAAACTGTGGTCGTGGCCGAAAGTCCAAAGCCTTTGCCATCACCTCAACTGGGAAGCCAACAGGCTCATCCTGAATGCAGCCAGAGTTTATTTCTGCCTTCTAATGACTCCAATACTTCGGAGTTGAGAAATCCTTGTAAAGAAGATGATCCTTCAGAAGTTCCAAGAATTAGATTGGAACCCGTCCCGGGAAGCGTGGAAATTGCCGATGAGTCACCACAAAACGATACCAGTTTGCATCTCTGTGTTGCACATAGCAATTGCGAAACCACCAAGTTGTCGGCGCCTCCACCAGCTGAGAACTACCATGACAACGGCATGTAAGCTTATTTGCATATGATTTTTTTTCTAAATCCTAGTTGACGGACTTAGTAACATATATTACTTATTTTCCTCAGCATCTACCGACTGCATGTTTCTTTTGTGATATGTCTATTCGGTCGGATTTGTGTTAAATTTTATGACTATTTGTTCACGTCTTAGGTTTGACGTGAAAGAAACAAAAGAAACATTGAAGGATTCAAATGCTACACCATCTCCTACCACAGAGGAGGTTGCAAGAGCTGCTGTCCAGGGTGCCCACTTATCTAATTCTTCTTCTTCTCTTTCTGATGATCATTTGAGCCGTCATAAGGCCGTTGTTCCAGGTATCCGGTCATCTTCATCTCCTCCAACTGATGGGTTAGGTTCAACTGCATGCGCCTCTCCACCAAATACTTCAATTTGTGTCATGTCTACGTCAGATAATAGTAATTTGCTTGAAAACAGTGGCTGTTGTAGTCCTGATGCACGTTTGCACCATGAGAAACCAAAACACGCTGCTGCCAATTCGAGCAATAGTAGAGGGGAAGCCAATGCTGCCCTCACATCCTTTGAGGCCAATCTTGGGACACTAAAAAGGACCAAGGAAAGCATCTCTCGAGCAACACGCATGGCCATTGAGTGTGCCAAATTTGGAATTGCTCCCAAGGTACGCCCTTATATCCTTCTGGTTGTATGAAGAATTAATCTGTGATGAGTTGAACTTTCTTTTTCAGATTGTATTTTTTTCCATTATCTTTTTTAAGAACTACCTGCAGTGACTTCTCTTACCAAATTTTACATTCTCACCCACTAATGTTGTAGCCCTTTGTGGCACCTACGTAGACCTCATAGTGTTAGCTTTACTGCTGTTTTCCTGATCTAATATATTAAAAAATAGTTCTTTAAACCATAACACTAGTTAAGTACGAGCATTTTGCCTTGGGTTTTGAGTTTGAAACGCCTGACAAACCTGAAGTGCGCTGCTGATTATTTAAAATTTTGGAAAGCAGTTATATTTTCACTTGCGGTATCCAGGCTCTTTGAGACCTGACTAATACCTAAGGCTGCATTTAGAACCTCCAAGATTGATATACCAGGTGTTTTGATACAAAATTATTGGGTTAACTTGCTGAGAAATGTTGGATAATTTGGTAAACTTTAACTACTAATTGAATTTTAAAGTATTTTGTTGGGTAAATTAGCAATTTTATTATGTACAAAACCAATGTTTTAAAATCGTTCTGTATTGCGCTATAGCGTAATTTTTGGGCAAAACGCTGCATAGTGTGCTACAGATTGCGTAGGGAACAAATGGCGTGTGCTTTGGGATGACGTGGCACGATAGCGTACGCTAAACACGCTAAATGTAGAAAGCATGTGCTATTTGGGGTAAAAAATAAATGTCTTTTCCATAGAAGAGAGAACTGAAAACCCTAGCTGCTGCTCTTCCATGGAGGATGAAGAACCCAAAAACAGGCTAGGTTAAAACTTAAAATGGAAAAAGAACGAAGGAGAAGAAATGAGATTGAGAGAGACAAGAGGAGGGAGGACTGAGGCTGCAAAGTGAATCAAGTGGAGAACAATATATGAGATATGAGATATTTAGGTTTTTGTAAAGGTTAAAATGATTTGTGCCCTTGGTCATATTAAACATTTACAATATTTGGCCTTTCCTAATGTCTTATTTGTTAGTATTATGACTATTATCTTATTATAAATAAATAATATATATGGAAAATTTCAAGTAAGGACCACTATTTAAGGACCATATTTACTGACCGGGCCGTTTGGCACGCTTCCCAATGGAATTTTATGATGAAATTTGGCGGGGATGTTCTTCATCATGTGTAGAACATCTCCACCAAATTTCATCAAAAAATTCAACCGAGAAGTGGGTTAATAACTACATGATTGAAAAATATTGGTCTAGAAATAGATATATAAAATCCAATATTTTTCAATCCTGTAGTTAACCCACTTCCTGGTTGAATTTTTTTATGAAATTTGGTGGAGATGTTCTACACATGATGAAGAACAAGCCACCAAATTTCATCAAAAAACTCCATCGGGAAGTGTGCCAAATGGGCCGGTCTGTAAATATGGTCCTTAAACAGTAGTCCTTACTTGAAATGCACCCTATATATATATATATACATAAATAGCTATTTAAAATAATATTGTATGTTTTTACTCATTCTTTAGTGTAATATTCCTTTTCATTTTTTTTTAATTTTACGCTACTCATGTCCCGAATAGCTTATGCTATTGCGCAATTTATGTGCGCTACGCAATTCTGGAACCAAAACGTTACTCGTTACGCTACCGCTATTTAAAACACGGGTACAAACACAACAGTACAAGAGATCCAGGGGCATACCCCCATGCTAAACAACTGATATCCTTTCACTAAAAAGTCAAACCCCACTGCCTACATATTTCCCAGTTGTTATAATTCCTTCTAGCAGACCAAAGACGAGCTTTAGAAACAACAAACTTCTCAATCTCTCTAATCAACACATTTTCTATTCTATTCTTACTCTGAAAAGTCCTAATGTTCCTTTCCATCGACACAAAATACAGGCTCACAGAAACCAATCTACCAAGTCTAACATGAAGCTCTTTCCCTTGAAACCACCTGATAGCTTGATTCAGTTCATCCTCCCAGTTAGAGCACTGGGAGCATAGATTCAAATTATCCAAAATAGAATTCCACACAAATTTAGAATAAGCACACTGAAAAAATAAATGGTCTCTGGTCTCTTCTCTACTCCCACACAGCACACATTGACTATTTTCAATCACACCCCATGTAAGCAGCTTCTCTTTAGTTCTCAATCTATTCTTGCAAGCAGGCTAGCAGAAAAAACTGCACCCGGGAATACCGTCTTTGTGCTATATCAAACTGGGCCAAGGAACAACAGGATTCCTCCTCATCTTCTTACCTTCTGCCCTGATGCTAAATTCCCCATCCTTAGATAAACTCCATACCACATCATCTTCTCTATCAGTACTGCGCCTATAATTGGGCCAGTGATTTATGATATGAATCAGATCTGTTGAGACTGCTATAGGCAGCACCCAATTGTTATTATCAACAAAGTCCTCCATTTTTGCATTAATCCTGCTAGCAGCATTATACACAATATGATAACCATACTGCTGATATTGGGGGCCCTTAGTATTGCAGTTATCAAACCAACACCACACAGTTTCCTGCATTGCCAACTTTGTATTTTACAAACACACACATCTCAGTTTTCAGTTTCATCAGCTTGTTCGAGGTCCATGATGTTTAGCGGACAGGTTTATGGATATCTTTGTTTGGTCTGCCGCTCTTGCGAATTGGATCGTTGAAACAATGACACCATTTAACCCAAAGAAAAATACCCAAACCATACTAGCCTTATTCCATACCACAATATCTTTAATACCCAAACCAGCTTCTTTATGAGGACAACGATCTTCCCAAGCTGCTTTGGCACCATTCTTGCTTAATTTAGGCCCAGACAATAGGAATCTCCTCAACATCATGAAGAATCTTCTTAGGTAATATGAAAATGCTACTCCAATAGGCTTGTATCCCAGGCAAAACTGAAATCACTAATTGATTCCTAATTTCCTACAATCATGGCTTAGTTCACAATCAATATAGCTTTCAATCTTGTAGAGATGAGAGGAACTCCGAGATCAGTTTTTAACTAGATCACTTTTCACTTCATCAGTAACACCACTCACAAACAAACTGCATTTCTGATAATTGGGTTTCAGCCCTGAAAGCTCTCCAAATTCATTCAAAGCCCTCTTCACAAGCAATTTTAAAGTTGTTAAGTACTGTATTATGATAGTATGCTACAATTGTATATGATTACAGATTTATATTTAGTTGCTAGAATAATGGGCCAATGATTTATGGATGTAACACGTGATTTATTAGAAATGTTACTCCCTTGAGGTATACATGTTGGTACAGCCCATTCTGATATTTTACATGAATATCTCCAAGAAATTTTAGCAATTACTGTACACTTACCCTTTTTTAGGTAGGATGTTTTTATGAGAAGCAAGGATATGGAATTGCTGACGTTGTGCAATCTAACCAATAAACAAGATTTTTTGCTGCAAATATAATAACCTTTTGGTGTATGAATGACAACATTTAAGAGTTTTTTATTCAATCCCTCACAACATGACCTTATATTGTGAAGTCATTGTGTAGTGAGTGAAGCACATAGTGCAATCCCTCACAACATGACCTTATATTGCTCATGCAGTAGTTATTGATGTAGAAGTTGGACCAGTGTTCTGAGAGGCACTGAGAGCAGTGTGAATATGGGGTATGGTAGGGTGGGTGGGATTTTAGAACATGGAAATTGGAACTTTGTTACTATTTCCATTGGAACCCATTGACAATGTTTGAAGCATTTTTTGGGGATTTTATAGTAGGCGAGGTTGCAGGAGCCAACTAGCACTTTGGCAGGGATTTTGTTTTATAACACTGAGTAGGATGAATAACTGTAATTTAGATTCTTGCAGAAACTCTAATTGCAAAAACTTATCTTTGCTGCTCGTGTAAAAATCAGGCAATTATTGGCTTTTATCTTGATGTAGTTTTGGATTTTGAACTTATCTTTATGAGTCAAAGCAATGGTTTGGAAGGTAGCCAACTAGCTAGGAGGGCTGGGCAGCTTATTTCATTAAATCTTTTTGTTTGTATTATGAGGTAGGTTTGGTTCGAAAATTCTTGGTTTCTTTTGAGAGGTAACGATTAGACAAAAACCAGTCACTACATAGTGCCTAGGCACCCTCCTGCTATCTGCCTTTCACCCAGCTTGGGTCTCGAATGACGCACACTCCCATTTTCAAAGCCCAGGCTTCTCTTTAAGAAGTAAAATATATTTTTGTTTGTAGTATATATTTATGTAAAGTAAAAGAAGTTACTGGCTAGCTCCTTGCCACCCTCCTTCCACCTCCTTGGCAATTACCTCCCATTTTATTATGGTCAAAATGTGGAATAGGATGCCATAGATTTGTTCTTAAATTTGACACTTTTTCCCCTCCCATTTTCGAGGTCAAAGCTTCTTTATAATATAGACGATCCTGCATGCTTGCACTTTTTTTCTTGGTTTTTCTAGTAAAGTTGTCTCTTTCAGCCTGTCGGCGCTGCATGTATTTTTTTGGGTTGGAAAACACAGAAAAAAAAGAAGGGGGGGGGGGGGGGGGGGGAGTGGGTGTTATCTGAATTCAATGGCAGCTTATTGTTTTTACATTATCTTCTCAATTTAGGTGGTGGAAGTTATTGCCCGCAATTTGGAAAGTGAGCCTAGTTTACACAGACGGGTGGACTTGTTTTTCCTCGTGGATTCTATTACTCAGTGCTCTCGAGGCTTGAAAGGTTAGTCTCGCTGTATAAGCTTTCTTAGTACCTACTTTATGTGTGCTGATCTTTCTTGTTTAATTTCTAGGTGATGCTGGTGGTATATATCCTTCAGTAATCCAAGCAAAGCTCCCACGCCTGTTGTTAGCTGCTGCTCCTCCTGGGAGTAGCGCTCTCGAAAACCGTAGGCAGTGTTTGAAGGTGGTTTAATATCTTCCCCTTTTTTAATTTTATTTTTATTCGTTTGTATTTTTTTGGTCTTACTCTATTAGGTATGCAAAATAACTTGTTTACTTCCTATTCTGGTGGATAGGTATTGAGGCTTTGGCAAGAAAGAAGGATCCTTCCCGAATCAGTTGTCCGGCGCCATATTCGGGACCTCGATTCCCTCAGTAATCCATCTTCTGCTGGTGTTTTCTCCTCTCGTCGGCCTTTAAGAACAGAAAGGGCATTTGATGATCCACTTAGAGAAATGGAGGGTATGGTGGATGAATATGGAAGGTGTGGATATTTCCCCTCTCTGTGCCTCTTTCTTTTCTAAATATTTACTTTACTAGACAAGAAAAGAAACATGGAAGTTGTGAATTTGTTGAATGGGTTCTCAGTTTTGATGAAATTTAATGCTTCTGCACTGTCGTTATTGAGTTTTTATCTTATTGGCTTCAGCAATTCAAGTTTTCAGCTTCCTGGTTTTCGTATGCCACCTATGGTGAAGGATGATAGAGATGATGATGGAAGTGATTCTGATGGAGGGAATTTTGAGGCTGTTACTCCTGAACATAATTCTGAAAACACCGAAGAGAGAGGGTGGGATCGTACACCTGCAAATGCAACGGAAAAGCGTAGTCATATCTTGGAAGATGTTGATGGGGAGCTTGAAATGGAGGACGTGGCTCCCTCTTGTGAAGTTGAAATGAGTTCCGCTGCTAATGTTGCCACAGTCAATAGTACATTAGAGAGTTCACATCAGCACCAGCAGCAGCATTTTCCACCGCCCTTTGCTCCTCCATTGCCCATGGATGTGCCACCTTCATCCCCTCCTCTCCCAACATCTCCACCTCCGCCCCGTCCTCCTCCACCTTCCCTGCCTCTTCCACCAGCATTACCCGATCCCGTTACTAACAATCTTGATTCAAGGCTTTACGTTGGTATACATGCACCTCCTCCTGAGAGTAGAGATCCTCCTCAGAGGCCAATGCAGATGTCAGAGTCTGCGAACTCCTGCTCTATCAGCAATATACATGCAGGTTCCCATCAACCTGTACGACCGCTGAATAGTGTTCAGCAACATCAAGTAGATGGAGCTACCCTGCACCACAAGGCTTTTCATCTACCACCTCCCCATCCTGCCCCATCTAATCAATTTTCCTATGTTCAAGCGGACCAACAAGTCCAGTCACGGTCCCAATCCTACCCTCAACAGTTCCACTTTGTTCCTCCTAATACAGAGACTGGGAATTTTTACGACCACGATAGAATGAAATTAGCTCCTCCGCATGATGTCAGTGAAAACTGGAGGTTTTCCGCTCCTCTTTCAGGTAAAAATTGATTTGTTTTTCGTGGAAAGATTTGAGCTCTTCTGGTATTTCCCTTTTATCTTCCCTTTCTAGATTTATTTGTGATTTTATTTTATTTTTGTACCTTTTACTGTGCAGGTGCATGCTATCCTGAGAGCAGTGGCTTACCGTATGCACATGCTGCGTATGGTGGCCCACCCTGTGAACCAGCACCAGCAATCCCGAGCCATAGCTGGGCTTTCCCTCCTCCCCCTATGAATCATAGAGAACCCATACCTCATAGACCAACTTCTGAAGGCCCAATTCCGGTGCCAGTTAGAGGTTCTTATTTACTCTTTAATTTGCATTTTTCCTATGGGGAAAATAGGTGGTGTTGATGTCATTCCGCTTCTTTTTTAAATGCTTGCACAAGGTTTTCTAAGATTCACTTGGAATTTCATTTGGTGTTTCAGCCCCCAACTTTTGGCGACCAAGATAACCCGTATCATGAAGAGGTAAAATTAAGTACTATTATTGTCAGTCACAATATTTTCCTATTATGTTTTGCGTGCGTCTTGAAAACTTTCCCTTCTAACTAGGGTTTATTGATTACAATTGTTAGGTATAAACCAATTTTTGATCTGGGTCCTGTCCGGCGGCGTATTCAAAAAAGTTCGAGATAATTTATGGTCACCCATTTTGAGTATATCAAATTAATGTGCAATCTTCGAAATGAAGTGCTGCGCCACAGGATAAAATTCAATCCCCATGTGTGATTGTAGATATGTACTTTTATCATCTTTTCCGCAATTGCTGATGAGATCGTCCATGGAGATTATAGACGGCTGTAACCTACCTTTTGCTGCCACCTTTTCTTGTATCAATTATCATTATTTTTTCCTATGAAGTTTTGAGAAAGGTTTTTATTATAATTTATTTCCCGAGGTCATATAGGACTTTGTGATTAGATTTATGGGCAAATTTGTTAGAAGTCTTAGAACATTTCTGGTTACGTTTTTACTGTAAAAATCTCAGTTAGCTTTCAATGTACATTATGAAGAGGTTTTGTCCTGCACTAGTGGATGAGGAATGCCTGAAGCTAAATCTATATATAAACATGTTGGCATCGAATTATTTGACCGTTTTCAAGAATATCAATTATCCAGTTTAATTTAGTACATTAGGTGGTGTGGGTTTTTATGTAATATTTACTTTTTAACATGTTCGAAGGGTAGACTAAAAGTTGGGAATCTGTCTATTTTAACGACCTTCAAATTGATTAAAACTTCTTAATATGAAATTTATCGTATATAAACCACCAATACTATTGAAATTTATCGTTGAAAAATAAATTTGGGAGTGAGAACTAAGCCGGTACTAGTGGGACCGATTAATTAGTAAGGGTTGTATAGAAATGCACATTTGCGCTCTGAACAAAAGGTTTATCTAAATCAAACCAGAAAAAAATTTCTAGCCCTTTTGGCAAACAATCAAACCAGAATTTTGTTTAGTCCTTTTGGGGAACAACCAGTGGGATGATTGCCGGCAGTTATGAATTACATTTCTCATAAATTGAACTAACTCATCTACTAAAGATTTACTTAAAAGGGATTTATTTTATCTATTTCTTTTACTCGAAATTAAGAATTCAACATCTTTGTAGAATATCCCAAGTTCAGAGGTTCGTTTACCTTTTTAGAGATGTAAGATTAATGTACTTAAATTTCACAATTAATAAGTTTTGTTCTTGACATTTTGTTGGGGGACTAGATGAACGAGAGACTTGGGAAGGCAAAACTTCTCAGGTAGAAAGACAGAGTCAATGCCACTTTACCTAAAATCCTTTTGTTAGCATTTTCATTAATAGTCTTTCTACAATTCTACTAGTGAGAATATATTTTGATAAAGAAGGATATTAACCTTACTTTTTAACCAATATGTAGGTGGCAAAATTAAATATATCAATTTTTATGTTACACATATAACCGTCAAAATTAGTTAAGTGATAAGGTCAAACTCACAAGATATAATATATTTGAATATCAAAATATAAATAATGTCTTGTGAATCTCGATATGAATAGTTTACTTTTAACCAAACAAGTATAGTAATTTAATAAAACGTGCATAAATTTATTTAGTTTGACCTACTTTAAATTCTTTATCTTCTGAATTTAAAAAAACAAAAATAAAAAAATTTAGGAGTTACTAGATCGAGACCATAACAAGAAGCCAGCTTCCCACGCTTAATTAGAACTTGAAAACATACGAGTGACATCCACTAGAAAAGTCTCTTAAGTCTCTACTCTCTTTCTTTTTTTTTTTAAAATAAAAATAAAAATAAAAAAAATCTATTTTAAGTAAAAAGCTGCTGCCGACTCACCAACATCCACCTCTTCTTTTGGCACTTCTGAAGTGCCCCTCCCCCCGCTCCCTTTTAGGTTTCCCTTCCCATTTCCAACATCTCACCACGTGCCACCCCTTAGAAAACACTACACTACAAGACAGTTAACGGTTCGAATAGTACACGTGCACACCCTCTACCCCGCCACGTGTTCACAACGATTAGTCTCAGGGTCAAAATGTTTTAACCAACCAACAGATATTTTTTGGACTCGTGGCAATCACTCTCTCCCAGATCTCCCACGTAACCACCCCAAAGATCTTTTCAATCCGAGGGTAGATATTTTTGCGGGACACGTGGCGATTATCTCACAAGTTTTGATTGACGTTCATTCCTCGTTTCGAAAACGCAACAATTGACCAATCGCAGACAAACACGCGTCTCTCCACACCCCCAGCGTGCACCGATTCCCACAGCATCACTTTAATCATTCGTTTCCAGCCCTACACGTATCCCACCGTTATTTCCCAAAAGCCGGTGTCTGTGTTTATATATATATACACATTCAGTTTGTGTACACCCATCCCAGTTGTCGGGAATTTTCAAATGAATGCTAGCCAGAGACCAAGAATTAACTCGCCGGAACAAGATTCCGAGTCCGGCGACTCGGGGATACTCAACGAGCGGGTACTCTTTCTGGTCTTCGAATCTATAAATTGGGATGTGCACGTGCTCTGCCAGATGGCGGCCGTCAGTAAAAAACTCCGAGCAGTCGCCGATAGGCTCCTCTGGAGGCAACTCTGCGTATACCGGGCCCCGCGTATGATAGCAACACTGACGAACGGCGCGTTGAGTAGCCGGATCGGTGGGGGATGGCCGGCAGTGGCGAAATTACTCTTCTATTGCTGTGGTTGCCAATCCACGCGCCATTTTAGCTTGAGCCAATCCTCGCCGGGTCACTTCGTAAAATCGTCGCGGTTTTCGAAAACTTCGGGTCGGAGCTTTTTGTCTAAAAAGTGCAGAGGGGATTTGGTGTATGTGAGCGATCCGTGCGAGCAGCATCCAATGGGGGATAAGGATTATCAATTAGGTGTTTTTAGAGGGGTATTTCGGGGATTTTCTAAATCTAAAACGAGAGGCTTGCTGAACCGGAGACAGCTGGAGCACGAAGAGAGGGTCAGGTGTCCGTACTGTGCGGCTCGAGTGTGGAGCATGACTGAGGCTCGGCTCGTGCCCAAGAGCGCGGCTAGCCGGCTGGGCTCGCATGAGGGTGGGGTGGAGTATTTCGTGTGTGTTAATGGACATTTGTATGGTATGTGTTTCCTAGTTCCTTTATCGTCCGATGAAGATGATGAGTTGAGCGAAGATGGTGAGAGTAGTAGTGGTGATCCACTGGTCGTCACCAATGGATCTACGGAAGGTTTTGAGGTCTGATGGCGTACGTGGTCTGGTGCTTTGTATCATATATTTATATTTAATTTTTGTTTATCTAATAATAAAGAATGCTAGCTAAACTAGTTTAATTAATTTTCCCTTTTTTCACCTTTCAACTGTTTAATTAATTTTCTTTAGTGTAGTATGTATGCCATGCATATTTTGAATTGTTTCCCAACTCATTCATGTATTATCAGACTCTTTTGTTCAGAGGCGTGGTCACCTTCAAAACTTTGGGTTGACTTGACCCCACTTAGGCTTAGGCTGAACAAATGCAACTGATCGAGTACAAGTAAATTTCTAAGGTCATAAGAATTATATATGTACGTATATATTTAACACCACTTGATACTACATAGTTTTAAAAAAATATCATTATATGGGATCAAAACATATTCTTTATCTCTTTCAAATTGAGCGTTTTTTTTTTTACTTTGATAATTTATAATTTACAAGGAGGAAATTTATTTTTTTCAACATAATCAATCGTCAATGATATAATCTTTTTTTTTTATTTTTTACATTGATTGTAAAAAAATCTGAAAGAAATTCTAAAAGAAAATGTTGAATGTTAATTTAAGACAAATAGAGCATAACTTGTGACCTCGCTAACCAATTTTTTTGACCAGGCCACTGCTTTTGTTGAATCTGTTTCCATTTATATGATTAGCTTTTGGAACGTGTTTGTGACATCATTCATTCATCTGCATTAATTTAATATTATTTTATATTTAATTGATTCTTTGTGATGAATAATAATAACATACTGACTTGCTTAATTGTTAAGTGTGCTTTTTCTATTCGTATAAGTAAAAGAAATAAAAAAAAAAGAGACAAATTAATTATTAACCTATAGATAGTATAAAAATATTGGAGCATGTAATAACATGATGATACATGAATTTTGAAACTGGTTTTCTCATTCAACAAAACAATATTAAAATCATTTATGCCTCAATTTTAAGTCCAACAACAAGATTGTATATAGTTTTATAGAAATAAGTAATTCTTTTAAAACTAGGTCGAATGCCTTTTTGCAAAGACAAGATTGTATATAGTTTTATAGAAAAAGAATTACATATTGATTTTTACTAGGCTCTAGCTTTGTGGGAGCAGAGCTCTTTTGTGGTTTCCAATTATCTACTTTTTCTTAGTTATTTTCATTTTTCTAAAAAGAAAAAAAGAACCTTTTTGATACAAAGCCAGATGGTTGATGATCATTGATGGAGTCATAGCATAGGAACAGAGTCTTTTATGTTCTACTAATAGCTCCTCTACCTCCGCGTTCTTTATTCTTCTTTCTAAATAGCAATTGTTATTCAATAAAATTCATTGCGGGAAACAAATATGCATATCTTTTATGTAACACCCCCGCCTTAATTTGTACAGGACAACACCCGTAGTTAAGGCCTGGGGCGTCACTGACCCATCTTAGTAAGACATATATATTAAGTTAACAACAACTGTAATCAAGCATTGTAACATATACCATGTAGTTAAGATCACAAGTATAGTAATGATGAGGGGGAAGTCAAGTCCGTATATATTACATGCATAAATATCAAAAAGGAACTAATTAAAATTATAGGCAAGCCGTGCTTACACTTGCCGTACACAATCAAAAGTATCAAAATCAAGTTTCTAATTCGTTCCGAGCCCCTCGCGTCTTTGTTTTCTTTGGATTCCTGAGTACCTGTATTATTTTAGAAAAAGAACGGGGTGAGCTATTTGCTCAGTAGGGGGGGGGGTATAGGGCATGGTATTCAGACAAGTTGTCCTTTCATTTTCAAAATACATAATTTAGGTAATACAAACAAGAATCATTGCCAACTATTAAAAGATGCATGATCGTGCTAATGTAGGTTACCTCCTGTGTCAACCGTTTACCGTATAATAGATAGAACGAGCTGTAATATAACATAGTCGCCAGAATTATAAGGCCATCACCGTAGAGCCAATCAACCATCCCAAATTCATGAGAACACATATCAACATGAATCATAGTGCCTTACCATGAATCTAGTGCCTCACCGGTACCAATTATATTGCTCCCCTTTCAACCCAAGGGCACCGAGCCCCACTTATTTCCCATCCCGGCGGAATTGCTCCCCCGAGAGACACAAGCTCTCCAAACCAGTGATAAAGGATGAAGGCCTTTCATTGGATAACCAATTAATCCATGAACCGCAAGGTCCAAAAATTGCCATAAATTCCCGAGCAGTCGGTTGACACAAGATAGTATGTTCGTGCATAATTGAGTTAAATATCAATATGCTATGCCATATATACTCCAAAAGTTCCACCATATATCATTTGGTATTCAAAATTCATCAATAAGCCACTTTTATCAACAATTATGGTACATACCGACAAGGATACGTTATTTTGTTCAAATAACACTTTATCTCGAGTATATATGGCATATTTTGTCTTAAATCATGCAATCATAGCCATAAAGATCATAAAACATCTTTACCTTTCTTATAGTTTAGTTCTCAACCAACCATGAATCAAATACAACCATTTTTGTGTAATAAAGTTATATTAACATGTTATGAACGCAAGTAAACCCTACCTTGTGTTTATTAGCCGTATAGAATGAAGAAAGAAGTGAATCCAAGCTCTCTCCCAAAGGAATTCCAAGGAGGAAGACGATGAATAGTGAAGTTGAAGATGATCCGGATGATTTCGAGCTTAATTCCTTGATGCGGAAGGATTAATGCGTATAAATCCTTTACTTTCTCTCTCTAGAACCCTCTAGAAACCTCTCGTAAGGTCTAGAGAAGTTTGGGTCGAAGAATGGATGAAAAAGGACCAAAAACGCACTTAAAACGAGCTTAAGTCGGTGGAAAAAGTGAACTGGCGGACTGGTATGCCAAAAACCCAATACCAGTCCGCGGGTTGCAATTTTCGCCAAAATTTTTTGCCGGACCGGTATGCCAAAATGCCATACCGGTCCGCGCTTTAAAAGTTTCGGGCCTGGAGCACTGTTTTTGTTTTGGCCATAACGTTTCACTCCGATCTCCGATTGAGGCGTTCTTTATGTCCACGGAAAGGTATTTCAAATATCTACAACTTCCTAGTTGGAAGTTTTTCCAAATTATGGATAGATTGTTCCCAGAAATTCAACGAAGACAGCGCTCTGCCAAAGCGCTGCCGAATGACCAGAATTTGCAATGGGCCTACTTTGCGCCCTGTTTTGACCCACGAGGAGTGTGAATTGGACTTCGGCCAAAACACGAAAGTTGTAGAATGATATGAATACTAGACACCCACACAAACGGAACCTTAATCGGATAAGTAACAAAGAAATTACGATAGCTCAAAGTTGGCCAAAATTAACAAATCGCGAAGAACCAAAACTTCCTGTTTACCAACCAAAATCGATTCGGACCACCCGAATCACCAAACGATCATTCATATATGTATCAAGGAGTTAATATAACATAATTAACATTAATATAAATACAGGATGTTACATTTTATATACTCCAAGATTTCAATTGCTTTCGTTGTAGCTTTTGGTAATGATTTTCTTAGTAATTGTAATTCTGCAAACAATTCGATCGCATCAATATCACTATCACCTCCATGTTTTAAAAAAGTTTGAAGGGTATTACAAGAACGCATCAACCCCTCATCGCTTGAAATCTTTAGCTTGCTTTAATTAAATAAGAATCCAAAAGCCTATTCATATTTTTGAAATTGTTCAAATGATCAAATCTACTATTAAGTGAAGAAATGGCATTAGCAACAACTAATAGGAAGTGTGTGACTCTAAATGCATTTTCCACGGACTTTATTTGCTCATCCCTTGCTTTCTCATCAAAAAAATTTGTTTTGTTACGAGCAATGTTTTAAAAGACGTTCGAGGCATACGCTTTGAGACGCGCCTCAAGGCGAGGTGTTGCTAAAACATTTTGAGGCGTATTTTTTACGATAAAAATGAGGCCTACGCCTCACTGGTTTGAGGCGCACTTGAGGCTAACGCTTTGAGGCATAAGCCTCAAGGCTTGTGAGGTGTTACTGCTTTAAACTCTAGATCTAAATGGCCAAAAAGAGAGAGGGAGGAAAAACGGCGAGCAGAGAGAGAGAATATGTGAGATGAGGACTTTAAAACGGTAAAAGAGACATAATTTAGAGGAGAAAAATGACGCTTACCTGAAAATATGGTGGTCATCGGCGACGGCGGCAATAGAGAAAAAACTATAAAGTGGGGAAGAAAGAAGAAAGACGACGAGAAAGAAAGAAGAAAGACCAGAAAGAAGTAGACTTCTTTAGCCTATTTATCTTTGGACCCACGCATAAAACTCTTTTTGTCCTTCTACCTCAATACTTTAGATTTTAAGAAAACTGTCTTTTGATTTTTTTATGCCAAAATATTATATTTTATTTTTTTCCAAAAATATTGTTTTTTTGTTATAAAAATAATTATTTTTTAATATTATTTTTTTGCTCTATAGTTTTTTAATATTTAGGAAAATAGACTTTGATATTTTGGTTATGCATTTTTATAAATTGTTTGGGATTAAAGAATTTGTATCTAAGCTTTGATATTTTGGTTATGCAATTTTATAAATTGTTTGGGATTAAATAATTTGTATATAGGCATTGATATTTTGGTGTGATGCACTAGATCAATTAGCTTTTATGTAATAACATGATATTTGCTTCTTTGGTGTGATAATTTGAGATTGTTCTTATATTTGTAAAGTTGTTATTTTGTTATTTTAGTAATGATAATCATGTTATTATATTTTTAGAATTTTATTAGCGAAAAACCAAATAAAAAATGAAGCTCACGCCTCAATGCGCCTAGAGGCCTACGCCTTGCCTCGCCAGGAAAAAACGCCTCAAACTCACCTCGCGCCTTTTAAAACATTGGTTACGAGTACGTGTCTCACGAAAGTGGGGTTCAATATTTAATTCAAGGGCATTCTTTTCCGCTTTAATTTTAGCTTTCTCAAACCATTCTTCTCTATATTTTTCAAAAAAACAATGAGACCTTTTAAAAGACTTTATAACCACGTCCACATTCGATCATATCTCTTTGTTGAGTACTTTGCTAACTTTGTTAACCTTATTTAATATCTCATACAAAATAACCATACCAACAAGAAAATCAAAGTTCATTTCATATTTAGATAAGGACTTGGCATTACTTACGGTGCTCGCATCATTACTATGTTTCGTTAAGTGCTCTAATGCTTGTTTTATTTGTGGTGCTTGAAATTTGATAACTTTAACACTAGCAATACGGCTTTCCCAACATGTATCTAACTATGACTTAAGAGTGAGATTATTTCCATCACGATCTTTAACATAGTGCTTGAAAACCTCCTATTGTTTTGTTGAACTTGAAATTATTTGTAGCCATAAGATGGCGGAAATAAATTAATAAAGTAAATAGATTAATAAAATAAATAAAGTAAATTAATAATGTATACGCTTAAGGTGTTCTTGTATTATTGGATTAAACTCCGCAATCAATTAATAATATTTAAAAAGTTTTCATTTTTGTTGTCATTGATCTTCTCATTATCTCTACGGAAAGCTAATTTGCAACTAGAAAGAGACAACAACCATAATTCTCTTCAAAACATCTTTCCAACACTCCTTTATTAATAGTTCTTTCTTGAGAAGCATTAATTGTGGCCCTTTTTTTTAGTCTTACTCCTGCTTCCTTCCAAGCTGTCATGCTACGAATATGCTCATTGCTTGTTTCATGCTCCATAAGTCTACAATATATTATTCCAATCATTATACCCTTGAGCTGTAGTAGTTAAAGGACCCGACACTCCTCATTTTTTAAATAATACACAACCGAAACAAATTAAAAGACCTTATTCTTCGACAGTGAATAAACTAACCACGGCCTATCATATTTTTCCCCACTTGCCAAGCATCGAGTATAGAATTTGTCACTAAAGTTTCGTTTTTTTATCAACCAGATATCTAAGACTACTTATTCTTACAGGACCTCTCTTAACTAGCAAGTCCATTTATTTATGAGAAATATGTGCTTTCCAATTTCTCAGGTCATATAAATAATCTAAATTAACATTATCATTCTCATTCTCATCCCCATCCCATTCCCATTCCCATTTTCACCATCAACATTTGCATTTTCATCATTTGCATTCTCATTCACATTTTCACCATCAACATTTGCATTTTCTCATTTTAATTTAAATGTGTAAGTTATATTTTTTTAAAAAGTCCCTAAACTTTTCATTCTTACAATTAGATACTCTTAATTATAAATTTTTACATATAAGTCCTTATTTTTTTTGTGCCCTATGTCAAAGTGGGCCCTAGGCAAATGCCTAGGTTGGCTTCCCGAATAGCTGGCTCTGTTGTTAACATGGGTATCAGAGTTCTGGTTTTCCCAAGGTATTAGTTTAAAATTTGGTGTTTATATTTGTTTATCCTTTTGCATTAGTAAAAAAAAATCCATGTGCTTATATATCTTGACTTGCCTCTCCAAGTGCGATGAGAATCACGTGTACATGCAATGCGTATGTTGCTCACATGTATGTAATGAGATATAATTAACAAAAGTGAAAGATGGTTTAAAAGTTGGAAATGAAATGTCATTGTTTAAGGTCACTGGTTCAAAAGTCTGACACGATTTCCATCTCAAATTAAGAACTAAATATAAAAAATTCAAAAGCTAAAAATCTTTATTGAAGCAGGCCAATTGTCTAGAATATAACAATACATTTTTTTATACACGCGATTCATTTGAAAATAAATGATTTTAAAAAAGTTTAACAACTAATAAATAGTGCAATAGTTAAGAGTTTAGTGAGGGTTTGACTTCAATTACCAAAAAGCACGCACGGATAAAATTAAAATTAAAATTCAAAAATTTAACACGATTTTATGACTTTCGATTTTATATAATAGTAAGTTGCGACAAAAATGTATACTTGCCAATTTCATCAACGGGGCAAGTGCAGTACTTTTATGTTGTAATTGAATCGTTACAAACTAGGTAGTTATAAAATGTTCACCTGGACTAGGCCATCGTCCAAAAATAGACTAGGCCCGTGGACCTGATAACTGGAACCACAGTGATTGTTTGACCTTGTTTAGAACCGAAGTATATTCGATATTATGTATGTACACATTATGCATGTGTAACCAGAGCAGAATGGCCCTATGATTAATTATATTGGGTTAAAAAAATTGAGCTCGACTTCGACTAGGAGTTTTTTAAATTGAGTCTCCACAAATGTAAAATTTCTCATTGTCCGTAATTGACACCCTCTACGAAGATGGTATGTGCGACAAACGGGAGTACTTGAGGCTGCTGCTATGCTACAAATACAAAAACATTTCAAATATGTGTACACCGTGTCAGCTACAGAATTAATCCTGTATTTCACTCTCTGTTTTGCCTATTTAATTAATCCTACAATTAGTTAGTCTAACTTTTCATTTGGCCGGGAATGTCTTAGAGTGATAATTTTATTTCTTTTTCTAGAACATAATTAAGATATAAGATTTGGCAATAAACAAAAAAGTTATTGAAAGTAGTGTTTTTTAAAAATTATCGAAGTAAATTGTGGGACCATAATTGAAGGCACAGGGTGTATCGATCTACTATAAAGAAAGTAATTTATGATTTAGACATGTGCAACACATGCATGCCAAGTCTTGATCTCTCCTTGCTACAATCTTGCAATTGTCGCACAATAAAGAAGTTGTTCAAAATCTCGGTGTTTGTTTGATTCATTTAATTTTCCTCCGACGTTTATTATGTTAAGCGATATTCTTTAACTTATAAGCAATAAAGAAGTGGTTCAAAATCTTGGTATTTATAATATTACAAATTATGCCAAGTACTAGCGTGATGGAAAGAGGAAACGTTGTTTCGGAGGCAATCTTCCAATAAGGTTAGATTTTATCCTAAATTATTTCCTTAACCATTTTTCTAAGGTTCACCTTTAGAATAGACTTTTAACAAATAAGGTTATCATTATGACAATACGTTTTGGGTTAATTAAGTTTGCTCCTCAGGTCGATTCTTGAAATTGTCAAAATAATGCTAGAACAATGGCAACCATTAATTACAAGTGAAAATTAGTCGAAGTGCATGAAAATTAACTGAAATAATTTATAATTAAGATGAAAAAATAAACGCATGTTTATTATAAATTTGAGAAGACCATCATAATTCGTTTTCTCTAAAATTCTAATTGACCTCATACTCCATAAAATCTTGTTCGTAAATAATCGGTGCATTTGTATAAGAGCATTTACATTAAAAAATAAAAGCAAGGACCAAAAGATATTATTGCACAAGAAAAAAAGCTTTCCTAAGAAGCAAAAAGTTGTCAAAGGTAATTTTGTAGACCCTTTTTCCCTTTGCTAAATATTTCGATATATTTCCCCCTTTATCTTTTGGTTTACAAAGACCTCATATTTCATATTTGTACCTTTTACATCTCCAAATGGCAATGTCTAGTATATTGAATGGAAGAATATCAATCTTTTCAACAAAAAAAAAAAAAAGAAAAAAAAAGAAGAAGAGGAAGAATATCAATCTTTTTTCCTTGATTGACAAATAAAGATCATCGATGTGTTTTCTTGATAAATTAAAGTTTCAAAATTGCTATGGTTCCTTACTTTAATAGGAGAGAAATAATATATCATCCGAGCAGTTACTGTATGAAGCATGTGATACGAGAACATTTTATTCAAAATATTAATGAATGCACTCAACATATTACTTATTTTATCACATAGAATTATTTTCATTAATATGCGCGAGGATCTCAATAAAATTAACTAGATTTTGCAATTATACACATGATTTAATTTATATATAGATACCAACCATTTAGCTCAAGTGGCATTAGTCTAAATTTTTCAATTAAAAAGGTTGTGAGTTCCGTTCTTTTAAACGGTAATATTTATAGTATTTTTATAAAAGGAGAGGCTATAGATCTTCCTTTTAAATTAATAGCTTAAAGAAGATTAAATTATTTTTACTTTTTAAATTTTGTTGGTAAATGAAGTTGGACGAATAAAATTAATAGAAATATTTAAATACATTTCAAAAACAGTAAAACGTTTGTGGAGAAAATAGGTACACCAATTTAAGAGACAATTAGGAAACGGAACCAAAAAAAACAAAAATACTAAGAGCCCCTTTGGTTTGGTTGTCTTTTAATTTATAAATTAAACTATTTATAATTTGTAAATTATCTAATTTGAGTATTTGATTGCAAAAATGAATTAGTATATAAAATTACAATCTTAAGTTAATACCAAAGTTATTAAATAAAAAATGTAGAGATATAGTTGAAATTACATAATTTATAATTATCATACAAGTTCAAGTGGAAAAAATAACACAACAAATTTTTTTTTATTAAAATAAAACAATTTACAATTTGTTAATGTATCATAAAATAATTATAAATAATATAATCTATTCAACCAAAGAGTGCTAAAACAATAAAAAAAAAATCATCATATCAAATTAAAAATCGATAAATAAGGCTCTCTTTCTAACGCTTCTTCCCATAATAACAATCATGTCAATAAAAAATAAATCAAATCTCTAGCTAGTAGTTTATTGCTATGTCTCTCTCTCTCTCTCTCTCTCTCTCTCTCTCTCTCTTTAGTAGTGATATTAAAATAAAAGTGATAAAAATAGTAAGAACATTGATTGTAGAATTAAATTAGAATTAATCTTATCTTTTATATAAAGTAAAAACTAATTCAAGAGTGGGCCAAAAATAAGAATAAGTGGGATTTGGATTAGAAGGGTAATGTGGTCATTGTGAGATTCAAATATTTTGGTCCTAGCTGTATGTATTTTTAACGTTAAAATAACAAACCGGGAATTGGTGTGAAAAATCGCGCACCAAAAAGTCGGTTCCGAGCTTGTTGCCGCCCCCCCTTGATCCTTCTCAGCCTCGCAAACTCCGATCCCAAAAACCATACAAAAGAAGAAGTTAGTTTCCTAATCACATTTTCGATTCGATTCCATCCTTAACTTTAGGTAGTAATCAATCCAAGAGGCTATATTATCGGCGTATTTGCTCTGTTTTTTCACGTGAAGCGGTTTGTTTGGTTGCCGATAAAATTAACTCTGAAATCTAGGGATTCCGGGAAACCAAGGCTTTAGCTAGCGTTTTAGGCTTGGTTTATTTCGAGGATTCCAATAGTAAAATAAAATTACCAGCTATATTCGGAATCGTTCTATCTCCCTCGGTTTTCTCGACAGCGTGGACGGACCGTTCATCTACCTCATGACTGGCATTTTGATCGTTTGAGTATGAAGTTTTACAATGCTAATTAAAGGAGTTTTATTTGATGCCTTTTGTTATTTCTTTCGTGCATTCTTACAAATATAATTATTTTTGTTTAAAATTGAGGTGACATAAAAATGCTAATGAAGAAAACCCTATCGATTATGGGATTTTTTTTTGTCTGCTATGTTAATCTTTCGCGCATTAGCAGGAATTAGGAAGAATGGATTTTGATGGTTTGTTATTTGGTTACTGCTCAAATTTGTCTTGTAAGTAGAGGTTGTTTCAATTTAATTCATTTAATCGTATTTGTGTGATCAGTTTTGACTTTGTGTAAAGTCCACCTAAATTCTTCTTCTGAGTCTTAGGTTTGATCGACAACCTTTAAGAATTTCATTTCACGTCATTTAATTCTCTAGAACTAGAATATGCATTATCTTTTTGCACGAGTGCAGATTCTCTTCAAATTAATACCTCTTAAATGGGGTTTGACTTGATTGTCAGAACTATAATCTCCTAATGCATCATTATTCAGCAGTATCACCGATCAATTGCTACGGTTTTCTAACGCATTACACATGTAAAAGTGGTAGTACATTCGTAGTTCATCTGAAATATAATAGAGAGGTTTATTGGTTTCATGGTGGAACTTCCAAATTGTTATGCGCTGAGGCACTTCTCATATTATCTCCATTGAATTTGTAGGTGCTCATTAATCAAGGAAGGATATGGCTAGCGTTCAGGATATCACCGTTTCAGCTGCAATTAATATTCTGTCTGCAGTTCTATTCCTTGTGGCATTTGCAATCTTAAGACTTCAACCAGTAAACGATAGAGTTTACTTCCCAAAATGGTACCTGAAGGGTATAAGAGCCAGCCCAACAAGTTCTGGAACTTTAGTGAAGAAGTTTGTCAACTTGGATGCCAGAATGTACTTAAGATTTTTGAATTGGATGCCTGCGGCATTAAGAATGCCAGAACCTGAGCTTATAGATCATGCAGGGCTTGATTCAGCTGTATATATTCGCATCTACCTTCTTGGGTGAGTTTTGAAGATGTAATATATCCTGCATTTATTTTTATAATTGCTTTTCACCTACTACACTTTTCATTTGTTGAATGTTGATGATATAGGGAACAAATAGGTTTTTAAATAGATGAACACTGTGCACATTCTTTTAAACAATTATGCTTTTTAATTTATGATATTCTATTGATTGTTTAGTTCCCAAACTTCTCACGCAGCTTGAAAATTTTTGTTCCCATAACTGCACTTTCTTTTGCGGTATTGGTGCCTGTCAATTGGACTGGGGAAACTTTAGAGCATATTAAGGATTTAACCTTCAGCGACATTGACAAGCTTTCCATCTCAAATGTTCAATCTGGATCAAAAAGGTGAGAAGGATTGATAGGTTCTGTAATACTTTTGCTTTTATTTGCTGAGATAGTCCAATTAATACTATAATTTGTTTGGGAACTCCTATATACCATGCTCCAGAATAAGTTTCGGTTCTAAAAAATACTCTTAGCATACACATGATGATTTTAAAGTAGGACAGGACTATGTAGGTCTATAATTAGTTAAACGAATGATGCTAGAGTAGGGGTGTTAGTTCCATTGTTTAAATGAGAAAGAATGTCTTTACAGATATGTTATTGATCATAAGTCTTAATAATGTTGATTTGAGATCAAGTAGCATCCATCTGTATAGAAAATCATGCCAGTCCATAGTTGTCGCTAAAAACTAACTTTTGTCATTTTCTTTTAGATTTTGGGCTCATATAGTAATGGCATATATCTTCACATTTTGGACATTCTATGCTCTGTACAAGGAATACAAGCTTGTGACTGCTATGAGGTTAAGTTTTCTAGCAGCTGCAAAGCGTCGGCCGGATCAATACACTGTAAGTTTTTCAATCCTGTTAGTTTACTCCTATATATTTCTAGAATGGTCTTTATCATGTAACTAGAGCTGGAATTTGTATTTATGCTTCAGAGATATTAAGTTATGGGTGGTGTTAAGGGCCCCCTAAATTAACTCATGATATCCACCGTCTCAATAACACCACAAATTTATTAATAATTACTCAGAACACCAGTGAATGAGACACCAAATATTTTAAAACAATGTCTCTCCGTCTCTTTAAAAAAATACCAATTAACGCTTGTTGTAAAACAAGGCGTTTATCTCTCTAAAAAATACGTTAAAAATACAAACCTCCCTTATCACCCCTATGTGATTGTTTGTGTGCGTGTGCCCGCGTGTGTGTTTTTCTTTCTTAGACAGAGAAATAAATGGGTATTTCATGTATGCATGTGTTGTTTGTATGTCACATATATATATGGGCATGTGTGTGTGCATGCATATTCTAAACACAAAATATTATAGTAAAAGTGTAAAACACTAAATTAAGCATAAAATTAAATGTCACACAAATACACCCAAACATAATCATAATACATTATTCTGCTAACATAAACCTAAATTCAATTAATTCACTTCAAGAATCAAGAGAGGAGAAAAAATAAAGCTTGATTTTTAACTTGGCTAACTCCAAGAACATCAGTGTATTTTGGTTGAAGAAAATATATATATATATATATGTTTATATATGTGTCTTTGTCTATATATGTGTATATATATCTATTTTGGGACACCACTTTTTTTTTTTTGGGGTATTGGAAAATGGGACTTATTTGAAAAAGTTTTCTGCAAAAGAATTAGGGAATAATATTTTTGTAAATTAAGGGCCTATTTTTGACCAAACTCCAAAGGGAATGCAACGTTAACTTTGCAGTAGATCTTCGAATTGTAATATTTTATGGTTTCGTGCAAAATTAAGTTTGCACCACATGTTTTTTAGTAGATTACTATGTCTAAGTGTTTAGCTTTAGAGTTATTTTAACAAGATATAAATTTATGCCCCTTTATTAATAAAACACACATGATAGTTTTCTTGGGTTATGCAAAGTTAAGTTTGTACTCCTTGTTTTCTAATACATTATTATGTATTGCGGTTTATTTGACGTTGCCTTGGAGTTACCTGAGTGACACATAAAAATATACTAGTACTAGTTAAAAAATATAAACACATTATGCAAAACAAATTTGTATTAAATTTTTTGGATTGCGAAGTTAAGTTTGCACAAAACACAATTGTGTGCAAAGTTAAGTTGCACAAAACACAATTTTGGTCAACACCCTTATTTTAAAACACAACTGATAAACAAGCCCTTATTTCAAAAAAAATATTACTCACAACATTTTTTGTGAAAAACTTTGTTAAACAACACCTTTTGTTCCATTTCCAGTTTTTTTTATTACTTTTTTGTACCAATTGTAAACAACCCCTTATTTCATATTTTTTTTTAAAGAAAATGCTCTTATTTCAAAAAAAATGTTATTCCCTGTATTTTTTGCGAAAAACATTGCAACACAACACCTTTTGCCCCATTTCTAGTTTTTTTTATTACTTTTTTGTACCACCATTTAATAAGTGGGGCCTATGAGAAAAAATAAATCCATTTTAAAAGGTTGGTGCCCACAAGTTAATATCATGGTGCTCTTAGCATCACCCTTAAGTTACTTGGAATATATTTGGCGGCTATATTTATATTAACCCATCAACCAAGTCTTTATATCCATCTCTATTTAAAACTTGAAATTAAGAACCATGAATCCATGAAAAATACTATTTCTAAATAATAAACTACACACAAACCTTACAAAAAAGACACGCATTTTGATAAAGGTTGCATATGTATGCAGATACCCTGCTAATTTTAAAATCTAGCACTCCTCTTTTTCTTCCACTCATGCTTCTTGAACCCGCCACTTAGTAATATACATATATGTCAGCTAGACTCTAGAAAGGGCTTCCTTCTTTCAACTGAAGAACATACTTCCCCTTTTGAGGGGGTAAATGATTGAACTTTCTGATGAAATTTGATGGGGCTGATCTCCATGATGAGAAGATCAACGCTACAAAATTTCAATCAGGAAGTGGGTGAACGGAAGAAATCTCTCCATCCATAATCACTATTTTTGTTGCAGGTTCCTACTTTACTATATCTAATAGTTTGCTTTATAGCATGTTTAACTTATCAGAGCAAGCATGTTCAAGGTTTCAATTGGGCCATGCCATCTTGATAATTATAATAGATGTTGGATTGTACAGGTTTACCTCTCTTTGATTTTAAACAGTTTCTGGTTAAAAGTAGTACGAGCAAAGTTGTTACATGTATATAACAGTTCGCATTTATATAGTGCAAACTTTTAAGCAGATGCAGATCTAATGCTACTTTTTTTTTTAACTTAATTTAGTTTTCATGGCTTCACTTTGTATGCAATAAGGTGGATGGCAGTCTGTTCACTGTTGTCGATATATGTCTGACAAACCAACTAATTGAGTCGGATGTGTTTTCAACTTCTTTCTCAAGCTACGATTAATTTACAATGATGAAACAAGATGTCGATTCTGATTACTAGTTTGGAAGGTCTTTGAAGATCCTGATACTATGTGCTTGGCTTTTTCATGTTTGAGGCAATTTATGTTCACTTTCTCGTAATTTTTGCTAACTTTTTATCTTTTTCACTTGCTATTGCAGGTTCTTGTGAGAAATGTTCCGCCGGACCCTGACGAATCAGTTAGCGAGCACGTTGAACATTTCTTTTGCGTAAATCATCCCGATCATTATCTTACACACCAGGTGTACATCTTTATCAATTAAATGTACTTTGGATATCGACAAAGAAAATATAGAGCTTTTATTTAAAGACAGAGAGGAGAAGAGAGAGAAAGGCAATTAGTATTTGCGAAAGGCCATTTTATCTTTTAATGGTGTATTGGAGTTTGAAGACTTGTTATTCGTATTTTTGCACCAAAGTTCTTTGCTTATAAACCTGAACCTGTAGGTTGTATACAACGCAAATAAGCTTGCGCAATTGGTGGAACAGAAGAAGGGCTTGCAAAATTGGCTTATTTACTACCGAAATAAATATGAGAAGAACCCTAAAAAAAAGCCAACTACGAAGGTGTTTATCTCCACGTGATACTCCTTTGGTTTATTTTTGTTTCATGTGTTAACTTAATCATTGAATCACATTTTATGACTGCCAGTTGATGATTACTCATAAGTTCATCAGCTCACATTTTTACATATAGACAGGTTTTTGGGGTCTTTGGGGAAAAACTGTTGATGCGATTGACTACTATTCAGATGAAATTGAGAAGTTGAATAAAGAAGTAAGTTGCTGTGATTAGAAGTCATCATTTCTTTGAACTTTCCATTGTTAAACACTACCACATGATAACTTTTATCTTTAACACTATTAATATTGTTATAGTCTATATACTGTAGGATATATTTTTAAAGAGAAACTACTAAAAAGCAATAGCAGCCAATACAAAGTGCAGTAGAAATCACGAGTCTGTGGTGTGAACGTGTTTGAAAACAAATAAGTGTCACCAACACAAATGAAAATAATGGCTAGTAACACAAAAAAAAGGGAAATAAAGTAAGAGGATGCAAAGTTGTACAACCAAGATATGTGGAGAAATTATGATAGAAAAAGACGTGGAGCAATGAAATCATCATACAGAATTTCTATCTAAGCAACCCAATGTCATGTTTGATTATAGGGTTACTTATGAATTTTTTGACGCTATTTTGATCCAGGAAGCTGAAGAAAGAGAAAGGGTTATCAGTGATCCTAATGCCATAGTCCCTGCGGCATTTGTTTCATTCAAATCACGTTGGGGTGCTGCAGTTTGTGCTCAAACCGTGCAATCACAAAATCCCACAATATGGTTAACAGAATGGGCCCCTGAACCACGAGATGTTTATTGGGATAATCTTGCAATACCATACGTTGAACTCACTGTCCGAAGACTCCTCATGGCTGTTGCTTTATTTTTCCTTACATTCTTTTTTATGATCCCTATAGCACTTGTTCAGTCTATGGCCAACATTGAGGGCATAGAGAAGGTTCTTCCTTTCTTGAAGCCAGTAATAGAAGCGTAAGTCAAAAAATTCTGCCTCTGAACTATTCAAGGTTTTATTTTTTAACCCTATTTTTCAAAAATCTTTTTTCTTCCTATTATACAAGTGGAAAACAACTTTTGATATTTTGTCTTTGTAGTTTATAACATATCATGATCTTGTTATATTCCCATGTTATAGACATTATACCTAACTAGAAAGTATTGGGGTTTACTGAAACATCAATTTTAAGTACAGTCTCAACTCTCAACAATGAAGTTAAATGAATGTATCTTGTTGACGTAGAATTTCTGTTACAGGAAAGCTATCAAGTCTGTTATTCAAGGTTTTCTTCCTGGGATTGCATTGAAGATATTCCTTGCTCTTCTTCCAACAATTCTGATGATTATGTCTAAGATAGAAGGATTCGCATCACTCTCAGGGCTGGAGAAAAGGTCGGCTGGGAAGTATCACATGTTTTTGCTTATTAATGTGTTTCTTGGGAGCATTGTTACAGGGACAGCTTTTCAGCAACTCCATGAGTTTTTACGTCAGTCTCCAACAGAGTATGTTCCTTTTTAATATTCTGAGGATAAAATTTAAAATGCAAATTATGTTACTTTTATGGTTAATCATTGATATGAAGACATTGCTATTCCAATTCTTGCATGTTTAAATTAAACCTTATAGAATTGGATTTGTGAATTGGGATTCATAGAAGTAGAGTTCTGGACCAATTCCAAACTCATGTTTTGTATCCAACCAAAGGTTTTGGAATTCAATGGTCCAATTCCAAACCAAGGAATTGAGGTTCCAATAACAAACCCTCAGTTGAATTCAAGTAGAGATCACAGGTTATTCTATTTGCAAGAAATCCATAAACCATATTCTTCAATCCGCAATGGAAACGGAATAAGCTTTTGGGGTTGAGTTCTAGAAATTGGCTGCAACTACATGGCACCCTCACCTGTTATGCTAGTGTTTGAGTTGTGTTCTACTCGTGGTCACGGTCAACAAGTTTATTGGATCCTTCAACTAGCAGCGAGGCCTTCTTAAGATAGGACATCACACTTGTTAGCCATTTATTAGGTTGAAATTAGTGTTTCCTTAGAAAGTACCAAAGTCAAAGTAGAACTATCAATTTGAGGCGGAGGGAGCATATGCTTCCACTTTGCTTTTCCCAATAATGAGACGGTTCAAGTTTTGAGATGATGATCGCATTTTTTGCAGGATTCCAAAAACTGTAGGTGTGTCCATCCCTATGAAAGCCACTTTCTTCATTACATATGTAATGGTTGATGGCTGGGCTGGCATTGCCGCAGAGATCCTTAGATTGGTTCCATTAATATTGTTCCATCTAAAGAACACCTTCTTGGTAAAGACGGAGAAAGACAGGGAGCAGGCAATGGACCCTGGTTGTTTGGCTTATTCCACGTCAGAACCTCGAATACAGTTATATTTCTTGCTAGGACTTGTCTACTCAACTGTCACACCTATTCTCCTTCCTTTCATCATTGTCTTCTTTGGCTTTGCCTACTTGGTTTTTCGCCATCAGGTATGTTCCCTTCTTTTCTTTGTGACATATTTGCTTTTCGAATTGGCTATCCTGATTTAAGTGTGCGTATACATGTATGCATAGAGGCATAAGTATTTGTGTGGTTAAAATTGAGGAATGCTTAAGATCCTTGAAATAAAGAACCAAAAACAAATTTTTCGCTTATAAAAAGTGCAAAAAAAACTATATTTGCAACTAGAAACAAATATATTATTATTATTATTATTATTTTAAATGTACTACCTCCTCTAAAATTGAGACTCCAACTTTGACTTTGGAACTTTTTATGATGACGCTAATTTTGACGTAATCAATTATTGAAAACTCAACTTGTTAGGAATTGTGAGAATCGATAGATTGATTATGTCCAAAAACGGAAAGTCGGTCTTAATTAGAGACATCCCAAAAAGAATATTAAACTACCAAGATGGCCCTTAAATTGTTCGTCTAGTCTCATTTTGGCCCTTAAACTTTAAAACGTTTCATTTAGGCGCTTAAACTATTTAGCGAGTCTCCCTTTGGCCTTTCTGTCCAATTTTCAATTAAAAGATCATTTTGATTAGAATTTTTTTTTGAAAATATTATAAAGGAAAAAAAAAAGAGGAAAGAAAAAAGGGAAGAGAGAAACCCATCTCCAGCCACCACCACCATCTCCACCCCTTTCTCTAAATCCCTAATCTCTCTCTATCCTCAAAATCATACATAAATTAATTACTCCATTTCCCTCATCACTTTTAAATTCAGTTTCACTCTGTGCTTGGGGAATCCTCTTCTTTCTTTCCTTCTTGCTTACAGAATTTGAATTCCAAAGACAACATGTCCTCCATTGGAGCTGCTACTGCTGCACCTGTTATCCTCCTCTTCTTTCTTTCTTCCTTTTGTTTTTTGTTTTTTACTTCATAAGATTTTCAAAAATATTTTCTAATTAAAATGATTTTTTAATTGAAATAGACAAAAAAATGCCCCTGATTCCGTCCAACCTTACTGGGAAACTGGACAGAAGGCGAAAAGTGAGACTCGCTAAATAGTTTAATCGCCTAAATGGAGCATTTTAAACTTTAAGGGTCAAAGTGAGACTGGAAGAACAGTTTAGCCATTAGGGTAGTTTACTCCAAAAAGAAATAGTGGACTCCTAATTTGGGAGGGAGGGAGGGAGGGAATAAATTTTATAGTGGAGTAGTTATGGAAGGATTCATGGTCAGGTAGTTTGATCAAGTGGGTAGGGATGGATTTCTTAATTGTAGTTGACACTCGCATTTTCATTATAAGGCTAAGCATCCGCAGAATCTACTATCTATATGTTTTTAATACTTAATGGCTAACTCATCATATGTATAATCAAGCACCTATATAAATTGCAAAGTTGTTTCTTGTTGCAAGATTATAAATGTATACGACCAGAAATATGAGAGCGGGGCATCCTTTTGGCCACACGTGCATCGGCGTATAATTATTGGACTAATTATATCGCAACTTCTATTGCTGGGACTGTTGAGCACAAAAGATGCGGAGAATTCATCACCATGCCTGATTGTACTTCCCATTTTAACTATCTGGTTCCATATATTTTGCAAGGGCCGCTTCGAATCAGCATTCGTAAGATTCCCATTACAGGTCCGTGACTGATTCATGAGTATAATCACTACAAAAATATGCTAGACTGAAGTAAATTGATCCTCATTTTGGCAAATACTTGATTAACAGGATGCAATGGTGAAGGATACATTGGAAAGGGCTACGGAACCGAACCTGAACTTGAAAGCGTATCTACAGGATGCCTATGTGCACCCGGTGTTCAAAGGAGGCGAGTTTGATAGACCAGCAGCACTTGATGAAGAAGAAGAAAACCCACTTGTTGCAACCAAGAGGACTTCTCGCAGGGATAGTAGTAGTAAAGTTGGTTCCAATGATGGCACTCCTAGTGAAGGTTAAAGGAGAGAAGACCATATCATCAATCATATATTTTTAGATTCATCATTTCACCCAGTGTTTCTTCTTTAGTTTTTTCCTCCTGTATTATTATTAATTCGTGACCACTCAATTCTATTTTAACAAATTTAAAAAGGTTGCACATGTTCATATGTATACATATATAACGGGGGAAAACGTCCAAAGAGAATCTTGTCGAGATAATGGCAACAAAAGTTTCTTCTTTTTTATGAAGTATGTCATTAAAACTGGCACAACTCGATCAACAATCCACAGTTAAATTGAAGAAAAAGAAACCGACCAATTTGAAAATTGTGAGCAATATAGCTGCTAACTTGTTTGAGAATGGTGAGTTGACCCTCTCTACGTTAGAACAATTTGAGGACGTGCTGCAACAGCCAGCTTCCAACTGCTCATTGCAATTAATTTATTTTTTGGACAAAAAATGAGATATATAAAACTATTTAAGTTCGAGTTTTAAATGCTGCTAGTGCAACCTTTCCGAAAAATATAAAGGCAAGAATTATTGAATATAATATTATACATGGGCGAATTCTAGTATTAATTAAAAGAAATAGGTGGTCAAACCATTGGCTAATGTACCATATAACAACATTTATGGTGAACTTTGAAAACTGAATTGGATATAAATAGTATAATTGGACCATATATGATGTAATTTCGGATCTCTTGGACTTAATCTATATTAATACGCGTGTTGTGGCAAACCCAAAAATTAAATGTCCGAACCATATCGAGTCAAATAGATCTATAAAAAACCGAACTGAATAGAAAACAAAATCGATTATGTTTGGTTCGGGGTTGCAGCGTGACATTGCAAAACTGAACTAAACCAAACCGAATCATTGCATATGTGGCTCGAAAATAATATTATTTCACTATCTAAAATTTTATGTTTCGAAAATTTACAAGATCTAGTGAGAAATTGACTATTTGAGTTATCATGAATATTTGAGCTATATTATAAATATGTGAATTAATATTTTCTTACATTTATAATATAGTTCGGTTAGGGTTTGGAAGATTTAGAAACCGAACCAAACTTTAAAATTCAATTTAACTCTCTTAATTTTTGCAGCGATTGAAACCAAAAACACCTCTATATACAAATACTACTAATTATAAAAGTGGAATGAGGTGGGTTGATTTACACTAAAAGTGTTTTGCACTTTTATCAATTGGTTAAGAAGATATATTATACACTAACTATTAATTAAAAAGTATCACATTAACAAGACATTAAATCCTACTCTGAACTATGTTTGGGTCAAGTATTTTTAATTTTCATAGAAATTATAAATGATAGAACATAAAATTCTATCATTTAAAATTTCTTCAACTAATTTCTCATGTTTGGATGTCTTGTATGTAGAATTTTAAAAATAAAATGAATTATAATATAACTTGTTTTAAGTTAGAATTTAGAGAATGATGTCTCATACCACGAAATTTTAAGTCGGAATTTTTAAAAGGCAAAATATAACGAATTTACCGCGTGTAAAATTTCAAATTCTTTGCTAATTTTATTAAACAATGGACTTCCACTTTTTCGTGCTCCAAATCCTTACTTTTGCTCAAATCCCGAGTTTTTTGCTTATATCCTTACTTTTAGTTGGAATTAAAAGCAATCTGGTAGTCTTTAAATTTAAAGTATCTTTAATTTCTAGGGGCATTTGAGGTTTGACTCCCAAAGTTTATACTAAAATTGGATTTAATACTCACTATTTTTTTTTATATGTGTTTGACACTCATTTTACACATTTTCGTCCAATGTCAATTGAACTTTGTTGGATCAGTAAAATCTGTGTACAAAATACCCAAAATACCCCTCAATTCAATTAACTGAATGATTCCAACGGCTATATTCATTTGACTATTGGAACCCACCTATTTAATACAACAAATCAAACAAGAAAAAACCAACTTCACTTTCACCATTAACGCAGCTTCACCATTGACAAATCACACAATAAAAACATACAATTCATACAATTTCATAAACCACCAATTGGGAGGGGGTAATCAACAAGAAGAATGTTCAACAGTAGAGGTAAGACATTTACACAAATTTAAATTACATTAATCAAATAATTACTCAATTGTAACTACAATCAACAGGATGAGGAATGTCAAAACTGTGAGCAACAAGGACATAAAGGTCTTGCATGCCCATGGATTTATAAGCAATGCAATAACAGAGCATGCAATGGGATAATGATCCTGTCAAAATCGGAAGAACAAAAAACCAAAGGAAGAAGATTCATGCAATGCCAATTCAAAAATTGTGGTTCATTCCATTGGCTATAAAACTCATCATCAATTGGTTCGCATCATCTAATAATTGCTTTAAATGTGGACAACCTATGCATTGGGTCAAGAGCTGTCCTTAAAAAAAGACAGTTTGTCTAAATGGTTGCCCTAGTTCAAGAAAGTTATGGACATTTAAACAAGAAAGAAGCTATGGTAGGACATTTTTGAAGTTTGTAACATGTGCAAAGTTTGAGTGGCTAGAAACAGCACATGCACAAAGAAATTAAAATAATGCAAACTTGAAAGTTAAGATAGAAATAAGCTTAGATGAATTATGCAAGAGCTTTGAAAGCAAATGCATTAGAGTTATATAATAAACATATTTCATTAGTTTCAACCCCATGTTTATGTGTATCTACTAGTACTTCAAACCCCCAAAACCCAAAAATATGCATGATAACACTACAAATTACACATTGCAGTTTTTCTAAACATAAAAAAACCAACAAAAGGAGCATGTTTCTGTGCAACAAATAATTATAATCCAAAAAACAAGTCATCATTTCATGATAATCAATCTTTTAGTAGAAAAAGGAAACTCCCTGGCTTGATCATTCATGGCTGAGATTTATCCTGTTAAGTGTTGTGCTTGGGAAGAACAACCTCTTACTAGTACTGTTGTTCCCTTTATCCCTTATTCCTCTCACATGGCATGTGGTGCCATTAATTGGCCTAGGTGGAATGAAAACATGTGGCCTAATAGCAATGGTTCCTCCTCTCTCCATAGCTGTGGTCTCTCTCCCCCATCTAGTGGTTCCTTCTTTTCCTTTTCCATTACAAACAAGTCATACATACATATAAATAACACAACAATTCACAAGCCATATATACATACCATTAGTTGATGGTAACCCTTTGCAAGTAGCCTTGTTATGCCCTGAGATTCCACATTTACTGCATCTTTTCTAGCGTCTTCTCTCCACGTTGGGCTTATCAGCAAATCTATACAATATTAAAGGATAGACTAATTTTTAGGGCTATAAAATAATCAATAAGAAGAACAGTTACATAAATAAACATAACAATAAAATAATTAATAAATAACAGCGCAATGAACTAATCTTGGACCAACTTTAGAATCATCAAGTAGTATGACATGGTTATGATATGTTGCTCTATATACTTAATTAGAGAAGAATGGGCTACAAAACCTATAAAATAATAAGAACTTGTCATATTATGTATTTTAAAGTTAAAGAAAAAAATAAATAAAAACAGTGCATGCGGGTTACCTGAACATATCTCCTTTCATTAAGATAATAACACATATGGCATGTATGCATGGAATCCCTGAAATTTTCCATTCGCAGCATGTGCAGTCCTATATTGTAGGTTCACAGTCTATCTAACACCATGGTTGTTGATGGCAACATACAACTAATGTGTGCATGGAGCCCCCCCAATAGTGTAAAATTTGTAGTTCTTCCCATGATTCTTTAATTTTGCTTTAACCTTAGGAATTAGGTCTAAAACATCCATCCCAAGGGACTTTATCCTCCTTTGGTAAAGCAAAGTCATCACAAGCAACTGAAATTTATCTATAACCTTTACCAATGGCATTTCCCCTAACTCCATGATCATATTATTGAATAATTCAGGAAATTATTGGTAATGTGTTTGCAGTGAGATGTTGTGTCAAAATGAGACCTTGCCCAATTCTTTTTACTTTCATGATCAAGCCAATCAAATGCAACATTGACATTAGTTTGAATTTGATTCATAAACTCCTCATAATCAACAACATTGTAAGTTCTAGCTGCACCCTAGTTAAGGTGTTCCATATGTATCCCCTTGTACAATTCTTGAAATTTTTGTAAATGTGTTTGAAGCAGAACCTATGATAACTAGATGGAAACACATCCTTAACAGTTTCAATAATGCCATTGCTCATGTCTGACATGAATGCCAACTGTTGGTTGTGCTTAATCAAGTGTGGTTTTAGGATTCTAAGAAATGTTTTCCAGTTTTCCCTTGTCTCCCCTCTACACAAATAGATACCAATAGGAAACAACCCATTATTCTTATCTATAGAAATAGCAAAAAGAGTTATACCCCCGAACTTACCCTTCATGTGGCATTCATCCAAACCAATAACAGGCTTACAACTAGCAAGAAACCCATCTAGTGATGCCTTGAATGCAACAAAAACACCAACAAAAGTACCATAAACTAAACTTCTTAACCACTGTGCTACACTGCTTGGGTTCTTTAATAAGACTTGCCTACAAACTTCTAGTACAATCCTATAACTATCTTCATATTTACCATGAATTCTTTCATGGCAAATAGTTTTAGCAGTATATGTAGTGGAATATGAAACTTTAACTCCAAACTTCTGCCAAATTTTAGCTTGAATGTCTTTGGGTTTGAATTCTATATGGTTCCTAATTTGTTCTTTTATAACATACTTGCACTTACTAAACAATTCTTGTATTTCTTACCACTCTTGCATGTGTGTTCTGCTCTCACTAAGGTTATTTGTTCATGGGCACTCTTTTTACATACACTCTCCACTTACATTTTGGGACCTTGCATACCAATTCAATTATTAAGTTATTATTCTTCTTCTATTTATAATCAAATTTGTATTGGATATCATGCTTTCTCATGAAAATCCTACATTCTTTCATTGTTCTCCACTTCATTCTATTATATATTTTTAGATCCTCCACCCTATCCTTACCGTCACCCCCATCTTCATCATCATAACAGTTTTTAGTTTGCTTAACAAACTCATCGTATTCGCCTCTACACTCCCCCTTACTCCCATCTAAAAATCTTTCCATGTCATCAACATCCATTTTAGTTTCAATTGGACTAATTTCACCCCCTTCATTCCCTTCACTACCCTAATCTCCTTCATCCTCACTAAAGAAATCAGAATCCTCATTTTTAGCACAAAAATTTACTCCACTATGATAACCCTCTTCAGCATCTAAGTTTTCAAAGCATTAAGTGTTTGTAATTTGGTCAAGCTGTGGGGGTGGAGGAGCTACTGCATTCAAAGGGTAATCTACACCCTCATTTGTCATAGTTAAGGGATGATTTTTTTCATAGTCAAACCTACTGGGTGAATTATCATGTGTCAATACAAACTCTTTTGTTCAACCCTAGAAAAATTCTCCCCATGTTCAAAGTTAGGCAAACCCAACCTATTATATTCATCATCTTCTACATTATTAGCTGTCATAGGAATTACATATTTTTTATCATTAGACAAAATCACAGGTTCTTTAGATGAAAATTTTTGTTGTCTTTTGTTTAAAAGCCTAGATGATCTTTTAACTGGTGAGTTAACAGTTAAACCCTACCTCTTTTTCTGTTTAGTGTACAATTTGGGACACTGGTATCCATTTCCCTGAAATTGCATCAATATATATGCACAATAAGGAATACTTTTTATACATTCAGGCTTTAGTTTACAAACACACTCATAAAAACATAAACATTATATAGATGATCAAAAACTCAAATAATTTGAAAAAAAATAAGGTTCAAACATAAATAGAAATTAAACACATTAGAAATTAAACTAAAAAAAATTAGGGTTTACGGTTATGAGTAGGAATCAGAGCATATTTTAGTAAAAATCAAAATAGAGAGTTTTATATAACACCAATATTATCTTCAACCCATTTAAGATACAAAACGAAGAAAAAAATAGGGTTTTTACGTATAACATACTTATCAGAGCATATTTCACTGAAATATTAAGGTTTTCGACCCTCTTCGCTTTATGCCCTTGTTTCCCTTCTCCTACCGTTGTTCTCCTTTGATTCGTAGTTAGGTGCGTTTTGGCGTTGTTTATGTGTGGATGTTTTTTAATCCAGAGAGAATGTGATGTGATGAATGAGAGTGGTGTGATGATGAATGGAATAAAAATAGACAATTGAAGAAGCAAGAAAAGGTGGTTATGTGAGGGATATTTTGGGTATTTTGTACACAAATTTTATCAACCAAACGGAGTTCAGTTGACATTAGACGGAAATGTGCAAAATGGTGTCAAATACATATAAAAAAAAACAGTGAGTGTTACAATCCAATTTTAATATAAAATTTGGAGGTCAAACCTTAAATGCCCTTAATTTCTATTTTATTTTTGTTAGGACCCTAATCTAAAATACTATAAATTAAGATTTGAATACCAATTACATATACACTTTTCTCAATTAGTTAAGAAGATTTATTATATATTATAGAAAATAATAATTAAGGACAATTTATAGATAGTGCTAATAACCAAGGATAATATATTTGGGATGTTAGTTTGAAGGACATCTTTAATAATAAAGGACAATATTTTGAATTAAGGACATGTGTTTTTTTTATTAATTGTTAATTCAATCTATATTATAAATATCATCTTTGACCAAATTTTTCTCCAAAAAATAGAAGAATCTAATGGTTAAAAATACACATGTTATGGTGTGCATTAGTTTCATACCATTAGATGAGTTTTATCCATACATCAAGATGTCACATCAAAGTTAAAACACTCACACCAATAATATACACACAATAAACTCTTACATACTAATAATTTTTCTACATTAAAAAAGCCATAACTTAAAATAAAAAATTCAAAATTTAATAAAAATTTAATATTTAATATATACTAATCAAGATCAATTAAATAAGATCCATCATGACTATATACTTATGCAAAAAAAAATTAAGAAAAATTATTGTATAACATTTAAGGACGTATGTTATGTGTTCGTATATTATTAGGCATCTCAATTTGTTATTTTTAAGACGTACGTTATGTGGTTAGATTATGTTTAAAAGACTCTTTAAAAAATAAAAAACAAGTTGGCCCAATCCGGTATACTTTTAGTTTTTTTAGTATGAAGATATATTGAACTTACGTTTCAGTTGTTCACAACGTTAAACTAGACTAGATAATAGGCTCAAAATAGACGACTAATTGATTTTGTCGATTAAATTCATCACACTTTAATTTTTTTATCCTATTATCATATTTTTTTTATTTCACCATGCCGGATGACACGAGTATACCCTAGTTAATATATAATATAGCTTGCAAATTCCCTTCATTGTCCTTCATAATACATATGCATGGTTCCTTCTTGTTTGAACATACTAATCTTCTTTAATTTTTATCTAGATAATTAGTTGCTAATAGTGTATAATTATCAATATATACTAGCTAGTATCCTAAATGAGTTCCACTTCTGAAAAATATTTTTATCTTTTAAAATCAAAACCCAAGAAGAAAGCCCTAAAATACTCAATGACATCATTATACAAATCTATCTCATAAAACCGTTTGATTCCTTAAAAAATAAATTCCAAACTCATGTCATCTCTCCATTAATCCCCCCCTGCAAATCTGCTATTAATCTCACATTTACTAATTACCAAGGTGGAGAAAATTTCTTTTAATTTTAAAGAAAATGGAGAGAGTGAATGAAACATAGTAGTTTTTGAAAATTCCAATATTGGAATTTAAGGATTTAATTTCGTTGTCAGAGTTTTTCTATCTTCCACATCGTCGCCTTCTTGCAAAGTAAAGCAACAACTATAGTATAGTCATTAAGTTTGATTACAATCTATGTCTATCAATTGATTTTAACTTCTTTTTTTCACCTTGGAAAAAAAAAGAGGAGGAGGAGGAGGAGAATATGAGAAGAATAAAAGATAAACTCACTTGGTTGCATTTCAATTTCTTCTTCTCATTTTGTTAAAGTTTACATTTCAATTTCTTTTGGGTTAACTACAAAAAAATATAATGTACTTCCACAGATTTTGCAACCTTTAACAATGAACTCCTTTTTTATATATAAAATTAACAATATACTTTCTGTTTGGTTTTGTTTAATATATCCGTTAGTTAACCAATTTAACACCGTTAACCAACTCAGCAAAAGATGTACACGTGTGCAATATTCAACTTCACCTTTCTTCTTCTTTTTTCTTCATTCATCATCTTGTTCTTCTTCTTCAAACTCAAACACACCCTCCATTTTTTCATCTTCATCTTGAGCATCACAATTTGAAAAGGAAAAAAAAAAACAATTTTCCCGTTAATTACCCTCATCTTGAAAGTAGCAAGAATTCTACATTTCTTCCTCTTTCGTCTTCTTCAAGCACAAAACAAAACCCTCAATTAATAAAGCCGGACACCAGCGCCTTCTTCATCTTCACGCTCACCCACCGCTTCGGCAGAATCCTTCTCCATCGACCATTAATCAAAAATCATCAAATCAGGATCTAAACTATCTAAATTAGTGTAAGTACACTGTACTTTTTGTAGTTAACCCATTTCTTTTTGTTTTTACTTCTTTCAACAATGTTTTGACTTTTTCTTTGTTTCTTGTTAGGATTTTCTTCTTTAAGGAGGAGAAGAAGATGAGAAAAATATATACATAAAAAAAACAACCTCACATGGTTATGCAACTTTTTCTCTTTGTTTTTTGTAGTTGACATGTATGTTAATCTACACTTTAGTCCTTCTATATTTGTGTAAACATATCAAAGTGATTTACTATATATATTGTTGCTTTCGTTTTCAAAACATTATTATAATGTGTTTATAAAAACAAAAAAGTGCCATCACATATATATCTATGAAATCTTTTATTCGGTTATGTTTGTATTATATTAATATATGATGTCATACATGTTTTACTTCATTCACAATATGTCTATATATCTTGTTAACATATAAATGTCTTAGATATATTAAGCATGTGGTCCGTAACCATTTTAATATGTCTACATACCTTACTAACATTCCATAGATATATTAGGCATTTAGCTCTTACTCTTTTTTTTAATATGTTTAAATAAAATATTTTGTAATTTTTATTATCTCGTCAAAGTGATAATATATACATCTCAACGTAAATAAATCTTAATAATCTTCTATTATAACCATTGGAAAATTTTGACAACTTAACAATATTTTTGATAATTCACTTACAAAAATTTGAATTCAAAATTTATTCTGTTTTGAATTCAAAAAAAAGTTACAAAGTCCCAAAAAATATTAACTAGATTTTGGAAAAGCTAAATTTTAGGTGTAATACCCATTTTGGATATTCAAAAAATATATATATATATATATATATGAAAAGTGGAAAGGGGATATTTTCTCATAAATAAATGAAGAATAGCACATAAGGGGGATAAGAGCAATGCGGGGAGTGACAGGTGTAAAGTTAAGGTAATAGGTGGATGAAGTTGGAAGTGGAATGGCTAATTAGAAGCCACATAAGCCATTAGGCTAGCAGCCTAATGATTAGATAAGTAAAAAAAATGCACTATAAATAAAAGGCTGGTAAAGCAGTGTGATGTATAGAAGGAAAAGTATGTTTAGGTGAGAGATAGAAAGCAAAAGGGAGAGAAAAGAAAGCAACATACGGATAAAGGTAAAAAACAACTAAAGTTTCTATTTCTTTATGACATACAAACACATATATAGATAACATAATAATAACAATAGTACTAGTATCATTTGTCACATTTTTCAAAGTGGCATATGTGTCTATAAATATATATTAATAACAATAGTACAAGTATCATATGTCACATTTTTTAAAGTGGCATGTGTGTCTATAAATATATATGTGTATGTGCATATATGAGAATAATAATAATAATAATAATAATAATAATAATAATAATAATAATAATAATAATAATGGTGCTAAAGTACAACAGTTGCCATCCTTTTAAAGTGGCGCATGTATAAAGTATATGTATATATAAGATAAATGTGGATGGTGGAAAAATACTCGACAAATGAAATTGAGAAGTACCTTATGTAAGAATAAAACAAAAAAAAACAAATAAGGAGTGTACCTCTCTTTAATAACACTAACATATATAACCAATTTTCTATCAATAACTTATATATCTATTATTTTAGGAACCAAACCTATCGAATAAGGAATTAATAAGGTGAGTAGTATATATTCTTTATTTTAGGACTTTAGATAAAATATTATTGTATACATTTATAATGCAATTGTTTATTATTGCATGCAATGATATTTTTAAAGATGATATACTTATTAAAAAAATCACTTCTATGATTTGACCTGTACCATCTTCGGGATAATTGGGTGGCGTGCTGAACACTAGCGTTGTTCTAAACTAGTTTATTATTTGCTAATCATTTGATTGAAAAGTGAAATATCGGACGTCGGTCAATAGGGTTATTCGTTGACCTTAGAAGTGAAGTATTATACAAGAAATATATTCAATATTTATGATTATGTGATAAATTATTTTGAAATGCCTTTTAAATTTATGCTTTGCGATTTAATGATATTTTACTAATCCTTAAAATAGAAAATAAATATTTCTCACAGGGCTTGTGAAGTCCACCTTTATCATAATTATTTTCAGGGAACCTGTAAGATGGTGGATAAGTCAAGTTATGGGGTGAAGAGAAATAAATAAGAAGCGGTGTAATATTATATTCAAGGATTATGATATTATAAATAAATATGTAATAGAAAAATTATATACTAAGTTTACTGATGTAATAAATATCTCTTATTTTCATTTTTAAAGTATGACTAGACATGTCTTTTACTCATACTGCAATATAAACATTACTTTTAGACTTGTGTCATTACAAAATGGTATCAGAGACATGGTATAATAAAAAGAGTATAAAACATACATGAATTAGTTAAAATTGTAAACATTTTTAGAATGTTCAAGGTATTATTATTATTTATTTATTATTATATACTTATTTTTGTTAAATGTAGGTATGGCAGCACTATATGAGAATGGTCATGTAGAAATGCATGTACCTCTATTCAATCAACAACAAAATATAGAAATAAATGTGTACTATAGGATGAAAGACAAGGCGCGACAAATAGAGTTTCTAGAAAGATATACTAATGGACAAAAGAAAGACTGGGTACAAGGACAATTTTATTATGAGAGAGAAGTCTTGAGGAATGTCATAACTGTAATGAAAAGGAATCAGACATTATATGAGGCTATACTTATGAAAATTAGGCAAAAGGAGCCCTTTCCACCAGATGCACAATCTGAAGTTGGGGAAAACAATGCTAAAGGACGGTATATAATAGATATGTATAAATAATGAATAATAGTGTGTAAGATAAATAAAGGATGTAGTGTTATGTTATGTTGTAGTATGGGTTGTTAAAATAGTTGTACTACCAATGTAATAATAATAATTTATGATATGTAAAATATATTGTGAGTAAAAAATAAAAAATAAAAGGTCTTACGACGATATTTACTATTGTAAATTCAAGATATTGCAAGTTCTAGTACCGGAAGTGCTGAGGGAGCATTTAAGGCTATTGAAAATTTAGCAAGATTATTTGAGGAACAAAATAATAATACTATTCACACAAAACTGGAAGTTGCAGCAATAGAACAATTCAAAAAGTTAAATTCGCCTTCTTTTGTGGGAACTCCTGATACAACTATAGCGGGGTCTTGGATAATGAAAATGGAGAAAATATTTCAAGGAGAAGCATATCACTAGTGGCAAATGGTTAAAAGAACAAAAAATACTAATGAAGAAGTTAACGAGGCCGAACAACCCTTTGCCACATGGAAGGAATTTCTAGATATTTTTAATGAAAAATATTTTCTAGAAACAATACGAAACAGAAAGAATTAGATTTTCTCCAACTGGTTCAAGGAGGCTTGACGGTGGCACAATAGGAGGCCAAGTTTGCTTCATTGTCTCGCTATGCGCCACATCTAGTTGTTACTGAGGCTACCAAGACAAAAAAGTTTGAAAATAGGTTATGGATGAATATTTCGTAGTCGTGTATCGATACTAAGATTGCGAACATATAATGAAATTTTGGAAAGAGCCACCATTGCCAAACGAGATTGCGGGGAATCGAAAAGGAGGCAAGATCAAAAGAAGAGGGCTAATAATGGAAAAGAAATAGGTAAAGGAAATGACACATGTTTTTCAAAGAAAAGAACCACAGACACTTCAAATGAAGACCCAAAGGAAACAATAAAGCCATGTGCACGATGTGGTAAAAAACATATAGGAGAGTGCTATTGGAATACTGGTGCATGTTTCAAGTGTGGGAAGACAGGTCATATGATCAAAGACTGCCCAGAAATGCGAAAAATGGAAAGTAAGTGATCATAAGGCTGGAGGAGGACAAGCAAGGGTGTTTTCTATAATGCTAGGAAAAGAAACGACTAAGGCTGGGAAAATAGAACCAAAGAACCAGTCCGAACCGAATCGATAAAAACCGGTTCGGTTTGGTTCGGTTCTTCAAAATTTGCTAATTTTTTTTAATGGTTCGGTTCTTGTCATTTGTTAATGGTTCTTAATATAATTTCTTTCCAATAATCGTTAAGGAACCGTTATTGAACTTTTCATTTTAAGCTCTATTCCAATACTTAAGAATTGAACCGTTAAAACCATTAGAACCATTATTTCTTTCTAATAATCGTTATTTCTTTCCAATAATCGTTAATATTTCAGGTTTTCTCTTGTTAACGGATAATCAATAAACCGGAAGAACCGAATAACCGTTAGTATTTTGGTTTTTCTTTTGTTAAAGGTTAACCGATAAATCGGAAAAACCAAACCATTAGAACCGGTTCGGTTCTTCACTTTTTTATACTTAGAACTGAACCATTATAATTAATGGTTCGGTTAACGGTTCTTCAAAAATTGGCTAAGAACCGAACCGGTCCCAACCCTAGAAACGACTCCTAATTCCTTGGTCTCAAGTAAATTATTAATATGTGACCAACTTGCACATATTAATAATAGCCACTCAGTTATATCAATAAAAAGGCCAAAATCGAGCTCCTAACTCTATTATGCATATGAGGACTAATCCGTATCTTCATACGAGACCAACCTTCTTTAAATATCTTTGACTCTTTTGGCTTACTATATTTATTATTCCAACCATTTGATCCAATCATTTGATTGCATGGTTTAAATTACCCTCTAATTTTTAACACTAACAAAACTAATCATCTAAAACTTTTATCCTTCGTTGGAAAGAGAGTATCAAATTTATCCTTTAAAAAAAACTCGTACTAACTATTAAATACAAAGTACCATATTTAATTAGACATTAAATCTACTTTATTTAGTCTTATTAGTTAGATTTAAAAGCAATATGGTAGTCTTTAAATTTAAAGTACGTTTAATTTTTATTTTATTTCTATTAGGACTCTAATCTAAAAATTATAATTTAAGATTTTAAAATCAGTCACATATACAATTTTATCAATTGGTTAGAAGATTTATTATATACTAATTATTAAATAAAAAGTACCATATTTAATTAGACATTAAATCCTACTCTATTTAATCTTGTTTTATTGGAATTAAAAGTAATCTGGTAGTTTTTAAATTTAAAGCACATTTATTCTATTTAATTTCTATTCGGATTCTACTATAAAATACAATAAATTAAATTTAAATACCAATCACATATTGTATTTATATAATCAGGTCTCTTGGCAACTCTTTGTTTTAATTTTGTAAACCTATTGTAATTTGGTTTTTTTTTGAAAAGTAAACATATCGAAACTCTTAATCAATAATTTATTATATTATATTTGAATCATAAAGTCCTAATTTATTTAATTATATTTTATTCTAATTATAATTCTAATTCAAAACACAATAAATTGAAATATCAATCACAACTATTTCATTATGATTTTTGCTATATATACAACACATATTTTAATTTTGAAAACTAAACTGAAAACTGAAAATGAAAACTGAAAACTGAAAAAGCTGTTTGTTTTTGAAAAATGTTTTTTTTGAAAATCTGAAATCTGAATTTTTTTTAAACATTTTGCCCTTACACCCAATCATGAATTGAAACTCTTAATCAAGAACCAAAACAACACAATAATTTATTATATTATATTTGAATCATAAAGCAATTAATCTCCTAATTTATTATAATTAAACAACAATTTCTGCATCTGTGTGTGTGTGTCTCTGTCGCCTCTGTGTGTGTGTGTCTCTGTGCGCCTGTGTGTGTGTCTTTGCGTGCGTTTGTGTGTGTTTGAAGGAGAGAGAATATCTGTTTTCTACTTGGTGATTCGTGTGTGTGTTAAAGAGAGAGCGAGAGAGAGAATTCACCGGAGAAAACGTGGAAATGAACAATAAATGAGATGAAGCAGCGTTGAGATGGAGAGAGCGGCACCTAGGGCTGGGGCTCGAGCAATTTGATAAAAGGGTGAAGGGTAATTTGTGTGTAATTTTGAGAAAAGAGGGAGGGTAAAATAGTCTTTTTGTACTCTTTAAAATAAGTTTCAGATTTAAGTGGCAATTTGCCACTTAATTTTTTGGATGAAAATTTTGTTTTAATTAAAAATTAAGTGGCCACTATTTTTTTAGTTATGAACAACTTTCCCAACTTAAACTGAAAATTTTAAGTTTTAGATTTAAGTGCAAATTAAGTGGCAAGTGAACAAGGCCTTAGTCTTACAAATAGAAAATGCTAACAAATTTTAATATGTTAATACACAATAATTCCACTAAAATCATATCATTATCTACAAGGTATTCAAACATAAAAATAATATACAGATTTTTATATTCTACAAGTAATCTTTTTTGTTGAATTTTCCGATGTATCTTAAATAAATAAATTAAACTCTAAAAACTAACATCACAAGAACTAACAAAGTATCTTTGTTTGTCAAATAAATTTTGTATGTTTAGCCACAAATTGTGTTGCGTAAAAAGTATAATGTATTATCACCTAATACATTATTTGCTTTGATAGAAAACAAAAGTAGTTTAATAATAATGATATTATTCTAACTATATTTACATGCTAACATGATAACTCTAATGAATAAATTAGAAAGAAAACATAAAGCATCAATCCTCAGACTAATTTTAGATAAAAGGGGTTAGAAAAACTTTCAAATTCGACAAGCATGCTCATATTTTAGCATTTCACAAAGAAAATATTCACATACACACGCGATATGTGTACTACTTACATATATCTAATTAAAAATAAAATATAAAACAAAGGTATTAAATAATTTTATTTTATTTGAAACAAAGATATTAAATAGTTTAACTAAAATTGGCAATTAATAAATATGAGACAACAAAAATGGGAGGAACTAAAAGGAAAAGTATCATAGAATATCTACTCATGCTAATAAAAAATGACATCACTCCGTAAGTCCACCATTTCCCCAAACCAAATCTCTGTTTAATGAATTCTCTCTCTCGCTCTCAATAACAGACCAGATCAGTCATCAGTGACCTCTCTCCATCACCGGCCACTGAATCGTCGTCTCTTCGTCAAATAGAAGCAGAAGCAGGTACTTGTTTTCTCTTTAATCTTTCTCCACTTCAATCACATTTTCTCATCCGTTCACTCTGCTCACAATAATGTCTTCATTCACTCGCGCACTTTGTTTTTCTAGGTCAAAATTTGGTAATCAGTTCTGTTTAAAATGGATTCACGAAGTATTGTTGTACAAAACCTTCAGAATTTTCATTCTTAGTTTGTAGCTGATTTCAGATTTGTTGAGATTTGTGTGCAAACTTTTGTGCCTGATGCTCTAATTTAAACTCTATATTTTAGGTTTTCAACCATAAACATCTAATTTTTTTCGTTGATGATCACAAAGGTTTATTAATATCGTAAACACAATCTTTGAATTTTTTATTTATTTGCTTTTTAATTTTATTATAGAATTGGCATAAAGGTGATGTTAATGTTCAATGAACTATTTATTTACTTCGCTTTCCGGTGTTTAGGAAACTAATTACTTTCATCTTAAACCGGAGAAGGTAGAGAATCAGTTAGAGAACTCCTGTCGTTGCCGCAAATTTTATGTCCGGTTTCGTGGTTTAATCTCCTTTCACGTCAATAGATGGCCACTCTTCCGCTATCCTTTACGATGGGATCTCATTGCCTAAGTTCTGGAGCCATTGAGTCCTCTAAGTTGGGTGTTGCTACTCATTCTACCTATGGGAAGAGAGCGAGTCACAATTTAGGGCAAATAAATTTGGAAAGAAACCTAGTTTATCGAGAAATTGCAAAACCTGCAACAGAAAACTTTTATATGAATAGCAGCTTGAAAGTATTGGCTACTGCACGTTTTTCCGCTGTTCAAACTGCAACAGAGGTCTCAACTTATTTATTTAAGTCAGAAATTGGCAGTCAGGTGAAAGTATTTGTTGAAAAGAAAATTGACAAGTATGGAGTGACTGTTGAGGTTTCCCCCTTGCAAACTTTGGGTGGTGAGGAAGAGCTGGTAATGACTTGGGGAATATTCAGGTCAGATTCATCATCTTTTTTGCCTCTGGATTATCAAAATTCAGGTTTAGATAGCAAATCCAGGACCATCGATTCTCGATTTGTGCAGAAGTCTTTTGACAAACACACAGTTGAGTTAGATTTTGAAGCAAGTTTAACCCCCTTCAGTATCTCATTTCTGCTGAAGTCTTCATTGGAAGGTGATTCAAAAATCTCAGAAATCAGAAGCCAGAGGAAGACAAGTTTTTGCGTACCCGTTGGTTTCAGTAGAGGGTATCCTGCTCCATTGGGTCTGTCCTTTTCATCTGATGATTCTATGAATTTCGCTCTGTTCTCAAGAAGTGCAGAAGGTGTAGTTCTGTGTTTGTATGACAATACCACCAAAAATAAACCTGCTCTAGAGATTGAGCTAGATCCATATGTCAATCGATCAGGTGACATCTGGCATGCCTCGATAGACAGCGACCTACCCTTAGTGGGCTATGGTTATCGATGCAAGAGAATTGCTCAGGAAAAAGTAGACAGTCATCACGCAGATCAGGTTCTTTTGGACCCCTATGCTAAGGTGATTGGAGATTACTTTCTTCAAGGTCTTGGGCAATTGTGCATGGAACCTGCTTTTGATTGGAGTGGTGATATTCCACCTTGCTTGCCAATGGAGGAACTTGTCGTCTATCGGTTAAACGTGATGCATTTTACAAAAGATAAGTCTAGCAAGTTACCTGGTGACAGTGCAGGTACCTTCTCCGGTATTGCTGAGAAGTTGCATCATTTTCAGGATCTTGGTGTTAATGCAGTCTTATTAGAGCCAGTTTTCCCTTTTGATGAGCAGAAAGGACCCTATTTCCCTTGTCATTTCTTTTCACCAACAAGCCTATACGGGTCTTCTGCTAGCTCTTTGTCAGCTATCAAGCTAATGAAGGAGATGGTGAAGAGATTGCATGCCAGTGGGATAGAGGTTCTTCTGGAAGTTGTATATACTCACACTGCTGAGGGCGGGGCACTGAGAGGAATTGATGACCCATCATATTATTACGAAGAGGGCAAGGGTTTAGGTATTAGTGATACTTTAAAGTGCAACTACCCCATTGTCCAACAGATGATTTTGGATAGTCTTAGGCATTGGGTGATTGAGTTTCGTGTTGATGGGTTTTGTTTTATAAATTCCTATTCTCTGTTGAGGGGGGTCCATGGTGAGAATCTCTCTCGCCCTCCTTTGGTTGAAGCAATTTCTTTCGACCCCATCCTCTCAAAGGTGAAGATCATTGCGGATTATTTTGATCCGCGTGACATGCCATCGAAGGAAATCCAGTTTCCTCATTGGAAGAGGTGGGCAGAAATAAATACAAAGTTTTGTGAAGATGTGAGAAACTATTTGAGAGGCGAGGGTCTTCTTAGCAACCTTGCAACACGGCTTTGTGGAAGTGGAGATATCTTCTTGGCTGGTCGAGGCCCCGCATTCTCTTTCAATTTCATTGCCAGAAATTTTGGACTTCCTCTTGTTGATTTAGTCAGCTTCAGTAACAGTGAGCTCACCTCACAATTAAGTTGGAATTGTGGTGAAGAAGGTGCCACTAATAATACTGAGGTCCTTGAAACACGACTGAAACAAATTCGGAATTTTCTGTTCATCTTGTTTGTTTCTCTGGGTGTTCCTGTCCTTAATATGGGAGACGAGTGTGGTCAATCTTCTGGGGGATCACTCGAGTGTGACCGCAAGCCTTTCAATTGGGATGCTTTAAGAACTGGCTTTGCTACTCAAACCATGCAGTTCATTTCATTTTTGAGTTCGCTGAGAATAAAGCGAAGGGATCTTCTTCAAAAGAGGAACTACTTGAAGGTAGAGAGTATCGATTGGCATGGAAGGGACGACTCTCCCCCTAGTTGGGAAGACCCGACGAGCAAATTTTTAGCCATGACATTGAAAGCGGACAAAGAAGAAGTCATGTTAGGGGCTGGATCTTCTTGTCCAAAAGGTGACTTGTTTGTGGCTTTCAACGCTGCTGAGGAGCCGGAAATTGTTACTCTGCCAGCACCTCCAGCAGAAATGGTGTGGCTTCGTTTGGTCGATACGGCTCTTCCTTATCCCAGATTTTTCTCCGTGGATGGCGAAGCAGTAGCTGAGGAGATGCCTGAAATGGTAACGTACGAGATGAAATCTCACAGTTGTGTTCTGTTTGAAGCCAGGTACATCAGTGTTTTGAAATCTGAATAAATTTATTTTCTCATCATATACGAGTTTTTATGTAAACATATAGGAGGTCCACTCCCTTCTTTTGCTGTTGTGAAATAATGGTATAACATGAAGTAAGTAGGGGAGATGTAGCAAATAAGACCATGTAATTATTCTACCCTTATTCTCACTCGCATTGTTGTTACGTGCCTGCGACTCCTCGCCGGAGCTTTGGGGGAGTTTTTGTTTTGTATTTGTTTTTATGAAGGTGGCAGGACTTTTATGTAAGAAAAAATATAAAGCGACCTCGATTTATTTCATTAAAAAATCCTTGCCACGTAGCATCTAACCTAATTTTATTTTTTTTATGAAAATATTTAAGCTTTTATCTCTAATCTATCAACTTTCTCTTCAATGCAAAAGATTATAATACATTTTTCGATCTCTAATTAAAAGTACATGTTTGATTTTTATATTTTTTTTAAGATTGTTCTAATTTGATCATAATTAATGGAGTAAACCAATTCTTGTTTCACATCATGGGTATAATACATTACTGATATTTTAAAAAAGAAAATAGACACAAATTTTGGAGATTTGGATGGAGTACAATAAATGGCGATTGAATAAACAAAGATGGGTAAACTAAAAGCAAAGTTATAGTTGGAGGGAAAGATAGGTAAAGCAAAAGCAAAGTTATAGTTGGAGGGCTCCGCTCACAATTAGAGGTGGATTGGTATAATATCGTATTGTACCAAGTGTACTGTGTACCGTACCGAAAATTTGGTAAACCAAAATTCATTATCATACTAAATTTTCGGTATACCAAAGTTTAGTATACTAAAATATTAGTATAATATAGTACGGTGCAGTAAGATACATTACTAAAAATTCAATCCTTAAAAAAAATATTGAAACTAGATAGTCAAAAGTAAGCATTTTTGGTTAATATAAAATAAATAAATTACTTTTACTTGTCTTTAATTAAGTTTGGCAATCGATTGTTCCAAGAATACTAAACCATATATAAATATTGTTGCATTATAAATTATAATCAACACATACACTTTTATCAAATACTTAAAAACCGAAATATTGATGGAAAAAAAATGAAGATAAATATTTGAACTAGCCCAAAGGTTGGGTTGGTGGTGGTGGGATGGCGGTGGTGTAGCTGCTGGGGCAGTGGTGGGGTGGCAGTGTATGTGGCATGGTAGATTTGAGAGAAGTAGAGAGAAAGAGTCGAAGAGAAGTAGAAGAGAGAGAGAGAGAGCAGTGGTAGATGTGTGGTGAAAGTGAAACATAAATTAGAATATTAGATAAAGAGATAAAGGAATTGACATATTCACGCTGTTCATCTTGTTTCATCTAATGGGGTATCGATAATTTGGTATTATTTTAGTATTTGGTTTAATGGTACAATTGGTAGGGTACGGTATATTGTGATAATACCAAAAATTCGGTACGGTACGGTATACCGTCAGTAATGGGTTTGGTAATGGTTCGATTTGATACGAATTGGTACGGCATAAATAGTATATTTTCCCACCCCTACTCACAACCATAGCAATTCTCAAATATAATAAATAGCAAATTAGTATTTGCCCCAAAATTTCAAGGATCACTTTACTTAAACCCATTACATTTAACAAATTAGTGAATAGCCCAATTTTTAGGATTTAACCCAATTATTTTGGTTTTTAGCCCAAATTCGAAAATAACCTTTTATTTTATAATATTTTAGTACTTTTAAAATTAACCTAACTAAATTATCCTTATTGAATAATACAATTAATAATAAATATTTATCAAATTTAATAGTTTTTATCCTTATCTCTAATACAATTAATAATATATATATATCTCTACTAAGATTCTTTTTTAAATTAGTTAAATAACAAATAATATAGATAAATTAAAGGCTAGATTTATCTTTACAAATTGCTATCCATCTATTTATGGAGGTTTTAAAGAATGACCCTTAATTATGCTGGTAAATACCTCCATTACAAAGAGAAATATAGCAATAAAAAAGCACATATTTACGGTATCAATCATCAACGTCAAAATTTAGTATCCATGGCGAAATATAAGATCTACAAAAGGTCCAATGTAGATTTATGTGTTGTGATAATTCAATATATGATCTAAGAAATCACCAATAATCCTCTATTTGGTGCACGGATAATGATTTGTTAGAACATTCATTTTAAGGTCAATAAATTCTTTATTTCCCCTCTTTTAAACCCCTCTCTACATCTTTTTATATTTAATATTATTGATTTTAATACTTAATATGACTGTGTTTTTAATTTTACTTCTATAATGTGTTTTTTAAATATGACTGTATTTCTAGTTTGATTTGTGTAATGTCATTTTAATTTTAATTGGGTAATTTTTTTAGAATAAATACTATCAATGGCCACTAAATTATTAACAAATTCTACCAGTGACCACTATACTTTATTTTGTTACAATTGGATCATTAAACTTTTAAAAAGTACTATCAATGATCACTTCGTTAAATTTCACCATTAGTTTTTGACGGAACCATGTCATGTGACTGGCATGTGATTTGTTAAGGGGCATTTAGGTCTTTTTCTTTTTCTTTTTATTCTCTTTCCCTTTTTATTTTTCTTTTTTTTCTTCTTCATCTTCTTCCCCTTTCTTTTTTCTTCTTTCTTCTTCCTCCGAAATTTTGCATCTTCTTCCGCCACGCCGTCGTACACTCCCTCTTCCCCCCATCTCCTCTCTAAAAAATGGTGAAACCTGTGGTCCATAATCATTTCCCACAACTTCTACTACTCTCTCTCTTCCCCCTCCCTTACTTCCCTCTCTGACACTCTCCGCCGATTCTCCTCATTCGTCGACAAGATGAGAGAAATAGGGTGTTGTGCCAGAAATGATTGGGGGAAAGTTCACCCTTTCCTTCTCGAATGGAAGCAAGGTCCAACTTCTGCCATTTTTCCTCTCCTCACCTTTCAACTTTCGCCATTAATAAAATGGTAAACCAATCTAAGACCCTATAAATCCTTCTCCAATGGGGAAGATTCTTTCTTTATTATTCAATTCCAATATATACATACATCTATAGATTTAAAGAGAGAAAGGGACCTCTTCTCTCTCGTTATGGATTCCATTCCTCCACCGACTACCACCGAGGACAGTGCAATTCCTCCTCCTCAGGTCATAGATATGATGATATTTGTTGATGTTTCGTAGATTTAATTGTTTTTGGCTTAAATTTCGCAATGATGATATATGTTGATGTTTTGTAGATTATGTTAGAAAAAGAAGAAGAAATGGCAGAAGAAGATAAAGATGAAAGAAAAGAAAAATAAAAAGGAAAAGGAAAAAGACATAAATGCACCCCAACATATCACATGCCAATCACATGGCATGGTTCCGTAAAAAACTAACGGTGGAATTTAACGAAGTGGTCATTGATAGTACTTTTTAAAAGTTTAATGATCCAATTATAACAAAATGAAGTATAGCAGCCACCAGTAGAATTTGCCAATAGTTCAATGACCATTGACGGTATTTACTCATTTTTTTAATGTGATTGTGTTTTTATTTTTACTTGTGTAATACTTTTTTTTAAATATGACTGCTTTTTTTGTTTTATTTATATTTAATATTTACTACTAATATGACTTCTAGATGGCTCAAGTTTTAATTTTAATATGACTGTTTATAGTTTTACTTGTTTAATCTCTTTTTCAATATGATTGTACTTTTAGCTTTACTTGTGTGTAATATTTATGTATAGTGTCTTGTAGATGCCCCACGTTCTATGTTTGATATTTTGTATTTACTGCAAGTCAACTTCTTAATTTATTTATTTTTAGTATATATTTATCCAAAGGCAATTAACAATTACCAAAAAATTATCACTTGTAATTTATATTTACGAAGTTTTCAAATTTGAAACTTTTAGAATTAAATTTAAAACCATAAAAATTCCTAAAAGATATACATTCTAGCAACAACTAAATAAAATTTTAAGTGAATAATAAATTTTAATTTGAACAATTAAAAAGGATAAGATAAGAAAAACATAAAAGAAAGAAAAACACAATAAAACATTTATAAAACATATATTTAGTAATTATCCACTTTTTTGGGCCAATTACTAATTTCTCAATTGATGTGGGTTAAAAGAAAAATAATTTAAATTCGCAAGGCTAAAAACTAAAAGCCCCATTATACATTATTTAAGTGAACATTGAGGGTAAAATATAATAATATATACTTCAAGAATCAAGGTTGGAGGACATAACTAAAATTAGGAATTGGAGGCTGGCACCGATTTAACAAAAAGCCTGAGTACTGGACTGCATTTACTGAAAGTTAGGAACACTAATATAATTGGCAAAAGTTTGAAGGATTAGCCTGCATTTTCAAAACATTTGAAGGGCTGTACTGTAATTAGGTGAAAGTTTGAATGCTCACTGAACTTATTCCAAAATTGGAGGACTTTACTGAAATCAAACAAAATATGAAGGTAGGAACAGAATTATTTGTAACCAAAAGGACAGGCTGCATTTTTGAAACGCTAGGATTGTACTGTAATTAGGCAAAAGTTGGAGGGCTCAACTGTAATTACATAAAACTGGAGGACTCCACATAAATATGAAGATAGTACTTTTCTTGAGCGCACAACAAAATCTACAAGATTAGACACTTACTTCTTGTTTAAGAATTCTCTTCAACCCTTTCGAAGGTTGGTCAAATGGCAAACTTGAGGCATAATGAATTCTGTTGAAAGCCCCACACAATGACGTATTTGAAAGTCCAGCCACAAGCAATGTCTTGTGAATTCCCTAATCCCGATATAAATGACTTGCCTTTCACTGGCAATGCCAGGGAGGAATTAGTCAAGGGTGCGCATATGCTAGCCTGCACACCCTTACCGTTTAAACAACAAAAAAAATAAAATAAAATAAAATTCTCTCCGGAACCTCTAAAGAAAGGAGTTAAAGAAAGTTTCCTTTTAAATAGTTGGGTCAGAAACGAAAATTGTATGCGCATTCACTACCATTCCAAATTAATGGCTAGATCCAACAGAGCTTCAACTTGGCGTATAGCCTGCTGTTTCTCCTGTTGCTTCAACATAGTAGCCACGGATTCAGGATCAAGCCCTTTCTCCGCTTTTTGTGCTTCACTTTGTTCCATCCGAACTTCTTCCAATAATGCATCCAGCTCTCTCACAAAATCCACTCTCAAAAGTAAATCATCATCTTCCAGAGGTGGTCTGAATGGGCCCTCATGCTGCCAAAGAACAGAAAAAGGTAAAAGAAAAACACTAGCAGTCGATCACTAAACCAGATATTAACTAAACCAGTAGGGTCTACCTTTTATGGGTTCAAACACAGTAACAAGTAGACCTTAGTTGGGCTGTTTACATGCTAAACAAATAGGTGACCGGATCAACTTGGCTATATACACGTGATGAAACCATTAAATATGATGGATACACATGGTAAACACTAGACGAAATCAAACCAAAATATGACGTAAAAAGTACGTCTAACATCACAAAACAACCCATTCCCAGTTCCACCACCCACTCTGATTTAGAAGAATGTCTCTCAAATCCATTAGGTCGCATTAGGTGACATACCTTATCAATGTCAAATCCTGCTGGTGCAAGAATAGTGAAGGGATCCTCTCGTGGAAAGGTCTCGGCCATACGCTTTCTACATGCCTTTAGCCATCCATCATCATCAAATCCGTCATGCATAATCAAAAGATCGTTGAGCAGTCTCATGGCAGGAGTGGCCTCCTGCTTCAAAATCTCTGTCTAAATTGAACAAATGACAGAGATTCCAACAGTCAATATATGTAAGAACCAAACCATTGAATTGACTAAAAAAACTGGGCAAAAACAAAGTACGGAATGACGCTAGCTGAAGTTAAAAACAAATGTCAAATCAAAGCCAAGGATTTAAGTGTCGAACATCATTCAAATTCAAATCACATAAGAGCTTGTAGGTTTTGAGTTGTCTTTTTCGAGATAAAAAATTGGTAATTACGCATGCAACATTTCAGGTTTAAGTAAAAATGACCGTGATTCCAACTCTTTACATGAATTATAACACTTTACACGTGAATTTATCAATTTACTATTCTTGCGTAATGCAATAGCTCAAAGCAAACAGGCAGTAAAAGTGTAAAAAAGAATGGTATTAAGGAACACGAGAAACACATGGTTAACACTAAGTAGTGAAATTGGCAACTTTGTGATATACAGTACAAACCTCAACCCGCCTGTACAAGAGATCAAGACTTCGAATCGCATCCTTTTCATCCTGGAAAAAAAAGCATGGATACGAGTGAAGAGAGGTTTCAAATGTTACTTCCAGGAAATGAATTACTTAAAAAGGTCAACCAAACTCCAATCGTTTATCTTAAGCAATAAAATCATAATACAGAATGCAGGAAGCAGAAAGCCAGAAACAACATTGAAATTGTGAAGGCTGCCCCTGTTCCAGGAAAATAATTCAATAAGGAGACATTTAAACTTTAAACTTTATACTCCCTCTTCCCCACAAGGATCCATTGCATAAAGAACTTTTTTCATCTGATCATTCTTCTATGCTTTAATCTATTACTTTCTTTTGGTGATGTCTAATATTAATTTCAAAACATGTTCCAATTTCCTTGGTTGATTCTACAGCATCACTGCCAACGAATTCTGTTTTGCTTTCAAAATGTAATGATAAGCCAATGGCTTTTCTCAATGTGTCAAACTACATTTTTTTCAGGCTTGTGTTTATTACAGTTTAGTGCATGAAGGACAATGAGTTTTCTGTAGCAATGAAGGTGGCAAGGGCTTATTCTTATTTGCCCAAAATATGTCTTCTCAAACAAACACATCTATCCGTTAAAAACCAGAACTCCATTAAAAACCATTCAAGAGCCTTATGATATTTCTTTGCCAAATTGCAATGACAGGGAGAGCCTTACCCCACAACAACAAATCCAAACTGTTAATACAAAGGGCCATACTTAACATCTAGGAGGGGATGCCATTTAAAATCACAGCCACAAGATCTTCACCATAGATTTACAGTGAGTATAAATCAAGAGGGGTCAAAGAAAAAATCTGGTGCCTGAGATTAACTATGAGTGAGCTAGAGAGGAGGTTGCGGATAATGAATCTTCACGATGAAGATAATCTCGTGGAAGCATAGAGGTTTGGGGTCTAGAGATACAAGTTGGGTAATAAAAGAAATACTTAAATGTGAAAATCTCGACATAATAATCCTTGAAGAAACTAAAAAGGAAGCGGCTGATGGGAGATTAAAGGGTTGCCTATGGGGCATTGGATTCAAATAGCGGCTAGCTTTACCTTCTACAGGTATGTCGTAATGTAGTGGAAGGTGATAGAAATATAATGTTAGAGTTCTTAAAAGAAGACTAAGATGTCGTAGAGAAATCCTCTTCAGGAGGAGGAAAAATAATGAACAAACTTGCAGGAAATCTGAAAATCACAATTGAAATCTGAATAAAAGAATAATGTATGTAAAGTCAAAGAGGTAGACCCTGGCTCCTTTTTGTTAGCTTTCTGTGGTATGGCTCCTGCCTCCTGGTATAATTTTTAGTAGCTGTTCTTTCCTTCCCTTGCCTTCTTCCTTAGCAGTATGAAATCTAATTGATAGTAGTAGGAGTATTCGTTAATTCAGTTGACCTTCCTACTATGGGAAGGCTTGTAAAAAGCTCTGATTAGCTCTTGACCACTCTCAGAGGTAGCTAGAAACAAAAGGAAGAAGCGCTCAAAGCTAAGATCAGTTGCTATTGGAATCCCTGGCAAGAAGGGTTAACAGGAAAAGCAGCCTTGTTGATTCAAGTAGGGATATACAGGCTAGGCCCGAAAGAAAGAGAGTGAAGTCACTTGTTTAAGGCAAGCAAGTAATCTGCACATAGGGTTACTAATCCTAAAGTTACTGAAAAAAAGGAAATACTTGTCCTATTTTACCGATATCAACCAAAAAAACTTTGTTCTATATAGGAAATAAGATAATGTAAACAAAATCTAAATCTAAGCAAAAAAGAAATTCATATTCTAAGTAGAAGACAAAGAACTAAAATAGAATCCTAATCTAAAAGGGAAATGAAACTAAAAGAGCAATCCAAATATTCTTGAATATGGTCCAACAAAATCGGAAGCCCTTTTTCCAGCAATCTCTACTACACTATGTCAGAAACAGTTGCCAAAAAGGCTTCCACTCCAAAAATGCAAATCAGACACATAATGATAAAACAACTAATAAATACATCACGTAGAGCAAGACAACAAAATCGGAAACCCTTTTTCCAGAAATCTCTACTACATCATGTCGGAAACCGTTGCCAAAGTAGCATCCACTCCAAAAACAACAGGCAAATCAGACACATAATGATAAAGCAACTAATACATACATCACGTCGAGCAAGATCAAGGCGATTCCATATGACCATGAGAACAAGTTCTGTGAGTTCGCCTTTCTCCGCAGCTTCTTCGATCCTCTGCATATATGAAAGTGAGCAAGCAATTTACAAACATCGAATAACTGCAAAAAAAAAATCTCCTGATACTACAAGGGGTTGGGTATTGGTATTAGAGTGATGTAATAAGAACAATGAAATTTGAGATGTTTCAGATCTTCATAAGAAAAACAAAAAAGGTAGAAGCTACTTGATTAAGCATGCAACTAGTTCTTTTTTATTTTTATTTTTGGTTGGGTTGGGAATTTTGTTGGATGTAAAAGAATTCGTTAATGGGACTCTCCTTATAAGATCGCCAATTGTTAAAAATCAACACCCCCTGTGCTCACTAGTCCTTCCTAGTAAGAGTACTTTCGAAGAAATCCTTTCAATTAAGAGGAAAGGGGACAATTTCTTACAGGGGGCACAGGGGTCTAAAATGTAACTATGTAGGTGTTTGATGTATATGTGGTCCTGGTCCTGGTCCTAGTCCTTCCTAGTAAGTGGAATGCAGACAATATCTTGCTTGACACACTGGGCATGACAGGCAACACAATAATACGACCATTAACCATGGAGTTTGGTATTTCAATATGTACTTGAGCCATTTTGTGGGAGTTAGAATATCCTCATAATTCGACTTTTAACTATCACCAGAAGCATAGATTCACCCCACATTAACAAGCAATTATAGAACAAAAGCATTCTGACTAAAACCCAATACTAACTGTTTTCTTAATAAACTTGTTATCGACATAAAGTTTGTTATTCTCATGTCAAAAGAAAAAAAATGGGCACATCTTTCGGGGATGGTTTAGTTGGTAGATATGTGGTCAGTCATGAAAAAGCACTTCTTGATGCTGTAACCAATTATTACCTCTTCCACTTCTTCAGCAGATTTGATAAAACTTGAAACCAATCTCTTAGCTTTTTGAAGATCTTCCTCGGGATAATCCTTCAAACGCGTGCCAATTTCACGATATTCAGCAATCTTTCTTTCCTCTTCCTCCTCTTCTGCTTGGCGCATGCGGTGGAATTCCTTTGTCTTCTCCCGCTGCCGGGCTTGCCATTCCTGAGTAAGAAAAAGGATACTTCCATGTTCAACATAACATTATAAAGATAATGTATTAACAACTCCTTCAAAAAACACAGTCCCAAACAAGAGTCAATATATGGACTTCATTTAAGAAATGATGAACATTTGTTTTATCGTGAAAAGAGACATTGACTAGGCATTCTCTCAACCTTCACAAGGTCTAGCTTTGCACAATAACAAAAATTAACAGGAAAACAAGGAAATGCCAAAATGGTGTAGAGGGTAAATTTTGAACAGGAGATCATGAATGTACTTCCATATTTCCTCTTGCATAGTTACTTGTCATTCTATGCACATACATAACTCTAACTGCTAGTCGTAAATGGAGTATGACCCTACAGGTCGTAACAGCAGGCTCTACCATATTGGTAAAAAAAAATACTCAATCTCAAGAAAAGCTTGATATTAGTTAATTTATAGCAACACTCGCTTCTCAAACATGACAGGTCAAAAAGTCACATCAAAACAAAGACAAATACTTGGTCCTTACCTTTAGACCCAAGAGACTTCATATTTCTTACTTGGTAAAATGGAATGAACCTCAAGGTAAATAATCCATATAACTGGAATTCACTAGTGCCTCTATACTAGCAGGTTTAGTTCAGGCGTTGAGCTCATTCTGACGCTTTCAAACCCTATTCAATTTTCAACTTACAGACCAAAGCAAAGTTGTTCCAATCCATAACTACTCCCCAAGTGGTCAAGTTCAGCACACATTCATACAGCACCGAGGCTTAAAATGGCAGAAAATCAAAAGCAGTAACTTATAGCTTTTCAACCAAAGAATGAAAACTGAAACAGCTCTCAAAATTCCAGTAAAATGAAAAGTATGAAGTGAATCTATATAGGGAATTTGTTTATTAACGAAGAGATGGAGAAACACGATAAATGATAACGTGTAGAATGAAAATCCTTAGGCTCTAAAAACTAAATTGAAACTAACAACACAATCAAATCGCTCTAAAACTGACAAGTAACGTGTTTGAAGATACACATAAACGAATTGAAAAAAAATAAAAAATTTGATAACATCCCCTCGAGAAGCAAAGAATGTCTCTAATAATAAAAAAAAGAAAAGGTGGTGGTAGAAATTGTTACGTACATCATCATAATATTCTTTTGGAAGACCAACTAGGTCTTTCTCGTCTACTTTATTGCTGCATCTGCACAGAACTAGAAATTGAAGACATACATGAAAAATCGAAAGAAGAAGATTAGTTGAAAAAAGGTTATTCCCAGTGATGATGATGATGATGGTAGGTAGAGACGAACTTGAGTTGTTGAAAGGAAGGGAAAGTAATCGAGTTCTGGAAAAGGTTGTGGTCTGAAGTAGAGGCGGTTGTGGAACAAGAATCCCGCTTCCGCTCCCGCACGTTATCTGAAAAACCCTTGCATCCATTTTTATTTTTATTTTCATTTTCCTGCCCAAATTATATTGGAATGGGCATTCGATCTATTTTATGATCTTTCCTCCGGAGTCTAAAAGAATTTTGTAATTATATAAAACATTAACGAATTATTATGATTTAACACAATAACACTACTTAGCTGATTATTGAATCTTCTCCCCCTCCTAAAAATATATTAGGACCTTGAACTAAAAACAAAAAACACCAAACTAGCTTGTAATTTTTTTATTTTTTTTAGCAAAAAGCTAACTTGCAATTTGGATGTGTCTAATTTAAATTAAAAAAAAAAACAAAATAGTGAGGTTCTAATTTGAGGCAATTAGGTATAAGGGCTCATTATAATAATAATATAATTATAAAGGACATTTAAAAATTAGTTGTGTAAATTAAAGACACTATACAAAAAAGACATTAATACCCCTTATAATATCGTCTCATTATAACACCAACAGCAACCGGAAGGTGATAAATGCATTTAGCACCCCCTGCACAGCAACCAGAGGGTGCTAAATGCATTTAGCACTACAATCAAAAGGTACCAGAAGGTGCTAAATGCATTTAGCACCTCCTGGACAGCAACCAGAGGGTGCTAAATGCATTTAGCACCATAATCAGAAGGTGCTAAATACATTTAGCACCTGTTGGACAGCAACCAGAGGGTGCTAAATGCATTTAGCACCACAACCAGAATGTGCTAAATGCATTTAGCACCCGCTAGACAGCAACAATAAGGTGCTAAATGCATTTAGCGCCACAACCAGAAGGTGCTAAATGCATTTAGCACCCCTTAGAGAGCAACCAGAAGGTGCTAAATGCATTTAGCACCCCTTAGAGAGCAACCAGAAGGTGCTAAATGCATTTAGCACCCTCTGGACAGCAACTAGAAGGTACTAAATACATTAAGCACCACAACCAAAAGGTGCTAAATGCATTTAGCACCCTCTGGACAGTAACCAAAGGGTGCTACATGCATTTAGCACCATCTAGACAACAACCAGAAAGTGTTAAATGCATTTAGCACCTTCTGAACAACAACCATAAGATAACACCACTTGAACAACAAATCAGAAGGTGCTAAAATAATTTTAGCACCATTACAAAATAGAGAACAACAAAATTGATGAGATCAACATCCACTCAATTTATTTATATGTATATAGATATGGATCGACGTAGGGTTCGTAAAAAAATAAAAAAAAAGGTCACAATCATATTTTTTTTCAAATCCCGCTGGGCTGTCAAAATTGATCGATTTCGATAGCAAAACGACTTCTGATCTTCTTAATTTTTCGCGCAATGATATTAACTTTGTCTTCCGAACAACATATCCAAAAATCAGCCAAATCCAACGGTTCGATCAAAAGTTATATATGTTTTACGATTGCAGATCTAGAAAAAAAGTAGAAGAAGAAGAAGAAAATGATGATGATGATGATGATGATGATGATGATGAGAACGATGATCCTCTCGGAGATACGATCGGAGAGTAAGGTGGTGGTGGTGGTGGTGGTGGTGGTGGTAGTGGTGGTGGTGGTGAGACAACTTCTCTTTTCTCTTATTTTTTGTTTTCTCTCTTTAAACTATGTGTATGTAAGAGATAATAATATGTCTTTTGTATAATTAGAATAAATGATATAGTAGGGTAGTTTTGTCCATCAACATTTATCATTTTCCTTAAAATAAATTAATATTATGAAAAGTGTCCTTATTGTAAAACCAAATTATGAAATTAGGACAACTTCCCTTTATTAAACATGAATCCGTCCTTAAAGTTATAACACATTACAGAGCGGGACCTTATAACCCATTATCTCTTCTAATTTCTGTTGGAATATAAAATAAAATAAGGCAGTGGTATCAAAAAGGATTGTAGAAAATATTATCGGTTATAGCTCCTAAATTATTTGCTTCAAAATAAATGCTCAATCTTCTATTTAAACACACCTAGATGGAAGATGCCATTGATCTTTGACACTTCTTCTCTTCACTAATGTATCTTCTTCTTTTTTTTTTGTTAAAATCCATTTAATAACAATATGACAAAAAAAAATATTTGATTCAATAAGAAATTGAAAAATAAATTGAGCCATGTGATAAAATACTCTCTATTTCATGCTATTTTTTAAGTAGATATCTTCCTTTCTTTATAATTTTTTGTGAATTTTTTTCCTCAATCACCAAAAAAAAAATCTCCATAAAAAAAGCCACAAGGTAAGAAGAACTCATCATACGTCTCAACTTATTTTATAATTTTTCACAAAAATCAATTGTTTTTATTTATTTTTTTATATTATTTTCAAACGGATCCTTAATGATTGAATATGTACTGTTCCTTCAAAAAAAAAAGTAAAAAACAAAAGTTCAAACACACTTAAAAAGCTAGACTGTAAAATATCTATTGAATTGACCTTTAGTGACTAATTTAACTGGTCCAAATTATCCTGAAACCTCAGTTTCAAAGAAATTTGCGCTTAAAATCTGGCAGTGACCGAATTTGCCTTGATAAGATGGTTAACAATGTCCAATTTAATGCTTCCTCTGTCCTCAATAATTAAGATCAAATTTTTATTTTTATTTTTATTTTTTTCAATATAAAAGGAAAAATGAAATCTTGCTGAGTAACAATAATTCACATGTTGAATCAAGGATAGACTGCTGCAGTGGGGTTGTGTTACTGAAGGTACATGTGTTCTTTGAGGCACTGTAATTGAATCAAAGGATCATTTGTTCTTTGCTTGTTCTGTTGCTCAGTACTTGTGGAGGAATGTGCTTTGATAACACGGATTTATATTTCTCAATGATATTTTACGATCAAGACAATTGGATAAATCCCGTGAAACTATTTCATAAAAGTTCATTGATACCTTCTTTTTATAAAGCAAATCGACTTCAGTTTGTACTAGATTAGCGGCAAATTATACTTGTAGTAGCTGGGGCCAGGAGCTGGATGAAGCTGTAAATAGATTTAAGGGTAACAGTTTGTCTGCTAGATTAGGTAGGTGTTTTTTTGCTATTTCTGTATATTGTATATGGCAAGAGAGGAACCAACATTTTCCAGATTTGATCTAACAATATTTGCTGCTATTTACAAAGAACAAGAAAAAAAAAAGAACCTTGAAATAGCAGGCATTGCAACTCCAGTAATCTCTTCAGTATCCCCCATTCCAAACATTTATGCTCACATTATGTAATGCTACTACTTCTTACCCACGCATCAGTCAGACAATACAAAATCAAAATATTCTCAGCGGAAAGTTCTTCAAAGTAGAATCAATTCTAAGAATCACGAGTTTGTTAAATTGGTTTCTTTATATGTACAAACTACAAAGGACTGGGGCCAACAAGCCCCGTACTCTTCCTTTTTCTCCATTTGAACTTTAGAAGACCAATAAATGACTAGTAGTTACTTCACCCTCTCTGAGGTACAAAAACTTCCAACTCTTCTCCCTAATCAAATCTCATGTACAAAAACACTTAATTTAACTACCATATTTATAACTAACAACTAATATTTTTCCAACCAACTTCAAAATTCACTTTCGATTATCAGTTCGGCAGCAGCACCCATTGCACCAACCCCGCCCATACCGAGCAGGGCCAGAGCCAACTCTTCCTCGTCCCACTGCCGCAATCCCTTGCTCAGACTCTTCAAAACCACCACATCCACCTCCAGCATCCATGTCGGGGTGCACCCTACCAATAAGCTTACGAGTCCCGAGACGTAGGCCCGCCATGTTGCCCTGTTACAACCAAGCGATATTTTCCCCTCAAGTGCGCCTGCAAGAAATTCCAGGTGGATTCCAATAACACGTGGTCGCCGTGTAGAAGCGGGGGAAACTGAGTCCACACCCCAAGCAAACGTACCTGAAAGAACCGCAAAGTATGCAAGAGCATAACCCCTCAGCATCCCAACAACCCCGCCCGATTCTTCTCCATTTGGATCTGACCCGTTTGCCGATATAAACCAAGATGGCAAGGTTTCTTTGATTAATGATTGAACCAAGTTTAAACCGCCAGTTATCCAAACTAACGAGGCACCCAGTGAAGCTACAAGCTTGACACGTGTCATCGCTGCGGCAAGAGAAACCTGGCCGTATCTCATTCCGTACTTGGTTTTCTTTAGTTTTTCCAATTTCTCTGTAGGCAACCCGCTACTTACAATATCTTTCACAGATTGCATTAAGAGAGAGACAATTTCCTCAGACATGAATATTGCATCTCGAACTGCTCGGTGAACTCGGGTGTAAAGTATTCCGGGGGCAACCGGGGAAATCCCACCAGAGAAATGAGAACCAAACCCATGACCAAGAAGGGCGCCCACACCTCCATTGTTTGAGATGGGAGAGGAATTTAGCCCTAGACAGGATTTGAAGCAGACTCTGAGGAGCTGAACTACTGCATCACTATTGTGGTGAAAAACAGTACGAGATGCAGAGAAGACAAGTGTGTCACTCCAACGCTTGACCTTTTGGGCCCATAAGGCGGATATAATGGGCATGCATGGCCATGGACAGCCTGCACCAAGGGCGAGCAATGCTGGGCCAACTAGGGTCAGAAACCGCTCAGAGGATCTGTCGAGTTTGTAGGTTATTGTGAGGCTTACAAGGGCAGCCAAGGGTAAAGGAAGAGTAGCCGGAGAGCTTCCCCCTACAAGCAGAACAAAGTTTTAGCCAAATTGTAACGAATATAACAGTGTACTAAAAACAAACATCTACTTAGAGTAAGATGTTTCATTTCCACTACTATATGAATATACATACACTAAAGGGGGCAATTAGAAATCACCATTAGAAAAGGGTATTCCTGTTTCAATACAAGTTTCTATCCTAGTTGGTGTCTATGAAGGCACTGCTTTATTTGAATTTCCTATTTAGTCAGTAGGGGGTTGAGTATGTCAACGTATTTCTAGTTTAGCTGAAAATCTCAAACCAAAAAATATGTTCAAAGTGCTGCAGCAACATACCAAAAACATTTTTATTTCCTAGAACAAAGCAATCAAACAGTAAATATAGAAATCTGCAAAAACAACTAGGAAGTACCTGCAGCAAGACTTGGAATATCAACACCTGTGGCAGCTAAAATTTTCTTTATCTGCTGTTCAACTGTGGACAAATTTGCAGCTGGGCTTGGCCAATCAGTTCCATTCATAAATGCAGGCTTCCAAAGACCCCTCGTTACTTCAGCTGAAAAGTAACTCACAATGGTTGCCAAGGATGCAGGGAGAAAATCAGCAAGGTCCTTGAGCCCTGGGACAGAGTTACCATGGTATGCCAACATCGTTATATTAAAAAGTTCAAAGTGCTACAACTATAAATAACCACAAACTCACTTGTCATTTTCATAGATCATAATTTGGAACATATTCTTTCTGTAGAGCATAAGAACATTCTGACAAGTGACAATCTTTACAGCATGCCAAATGTGACCAATTGTTCTGGGAGTTACAATATGTGATTTCCAAATTATGTTCAACTTTAAGATGAATTGGTCTATGAATTGACAATGTAATATCACAAGAAAAACAACAGAAGCACCTCACTTTCTACTACAACGCAAAGTAGACCTTAAAATGTGATGATATACAAATAAGAAAATTTAGAAAACAACTAGATATTCTCTACAATGAAATAAGTTCAAACAATCGACAGATTTGATTTCATAGTTTTATTAGGTGAGCATATATGACAAAATAAGGACAGGTCATTAGTGTACCTCTACTCATGAGTTTTTGACAAATTATAGAATTAGAGAGAACCATTATATTATTCTTATTCCATTCTTATAACTAATGAAAACAACGCACCTTATATAGGAAATAAACACAACTCCTAATTAACCTAGAGTCCCTATCAAGGTGGGATTCCATCCACAACTAAAATAACATAAATAAATAAAATAAATAATACTGAATTATCAATACAAATGACAATACCATGGAAACGAATCAGTTCATTGTTTTTCGTGCATACATACTGGAAATAACGTGACCAAATTTAGGGTGTGTTTGATTAGTTTCCACAGAAAAGACTTGAATTCCTTGGAAATGTTGTGTGTAGGAAATTTATTTGTGGAAAACAAAAACATAGCAGCAGGGTAGCTTTCTGTTTCCGCGCAAAATGGTAGCGTTATGGTAAAGCAACTTGTACCATGGAAATTAATTCATTCGAAAATTATGCAATCAAACACCAGCAAAGGTGGATATTGTGAAACTGTAGGCATTTTCCAGGAAAAGGAGCAATTAAAGACACCTTTAGACCATCTGAAAAGCATAATGGACAAACCTGTAGCTAGCTCACGGGGAGACAGTCTTCCATGGGCACAGGCTGTCAAAGCAGCATCAAGCACAAAGGGAACAGCTTCGAGGATATCCCAAGCAGGTAGCTTAAGATGGAGATAGGAATCTTCAGCTACAGAAGCAGATGAATTACTACTTCCAGAAGTTGCTGGAGTTAATGTTTGACCACTTCTAATTTTTTTGAACATCATGTTCAAGAGTCCTTCAAAAATCTGGTAAACCGGGGTGCCAGGCACAAGACCCGAGAGGGTTGAAGCAATACATGCTTGATGCTGCCGGTACCAAAGCTTTAATTTCGGAAAAGAATCCATGAATATGGGTTCTGTAGATGAACTTGAGAGCCTCGACAATCTCTTTCTTTGGATTTGATCCTTCGATAAATTTCCAGATGATGCTAATTGGGAGTTGCGTACAAGTAAAAGGTAGTCAGGAGTTAACTGGGACCCAACTGGAGTTACATCTCCCATCACATGTTCAAGTGGTGGTTGATGAAACCTCCATAACTTCAGTAGAAGAGTAAATGCATTAGAGAACACAACATGTGGGGAGATTTCTTCCCCTGCTGGAAGAGTCCATGAGACCTTTGGTGCACATGATCCAAAGAACTCACAGATGGGCATCAACGCACCGGCAAGTTGTGGAACCTGGAAAAAACAAGTACTAGCTCAGAAAAACTGTGATGTCTTGTCCTTTATTGGAACTTGTATCCATCTATTTTGTTCTCTCTCATCTTTAAAGTCATTGATTACAGAAGGTTCATACACACAAATTGCAACAGGTTTCAACCGATTGTGCAGGGAGAATATAATTCTTATACGGGGAAAATGCTTTTATTACTTGGACTATGAGTGGGACATTTTTTATTTCTTTGTAGTGCCAAAAGTTTTCAACTTTTCATACAGGTTTTTCAAGATCCCTTTCTTGGAAGCCTCCACACTATTGTTTGTGTTATTGTTATGAAAACCTAAGGTTTCTGGCCACAACACTAATGGAAACCTCCACTCTATTGTTTGTGTTATTGTTAAGAAGACCTAAGGTTTCTGGCCACAACATTCTGCACACTTGATCTTAATTTCTAATTTTATTATTAATGTTTTGATCTTTTTATAGAAAATTTTATATAAGACATGGCAAGAAAGTACAAATAGCTGAAGTTCAACCTACCAAGCCATGCATGGAGAATATCTGAACACAATCGATGGATGATATTCCAGCAAGAAGAATATTTAGAAATGCAGCGTAACCTATCAAATGGCTCCCACTCCCAGAACAATCTGCAGGAACTGAAGGTGACAGCAATCTTGTAATGATAAGAACCGTATGCTCCTGCAAGCATATACAAAAAAAGGTTTGCAGTCAAAGGTATAATAAGAGCCAAAAGGAGACACAATCGGTATCTTGACAATTTGCAAATGTTACCTGTACATTCCAACCACGAGTAAGAGAGGCCCCACAAAGAATTGTCGCAGTAGCAATCTTCTCATCATCAGAACCGTTGACCGCAATCTCATATATTTTCTCTATTTCTGCTAAGCTTCCATCAAATCCATGAGCTTAAATTCAGTTGCCATACCACTGGGTAAAATACAAAAAAAAGAAAAAAAAAAAAAAAAAAAGAAAGAGCATCTGACATTCCTAGCTACAGGAAAGAAAAAAGTTTTAACTGAAGACCAGGCCATAGTTAAGAAAAGGGAACACTATAGTCAACATAAGTTTTTGCTTAGTGCTTATACCTAACTATCGAGTCTGCAATAGATTATTCATGCATGCCTCACCTCCTAAATACAATTTTTAAAGTTAAATAAACACTTTTTTCCTAGTTAGAGTTAAATTCACTTGTAAAGAATTTTCTAAAAAAAAAAGAACATTTTTAAAAACAAAGGAGATTAGAGAGAATTAAGCAACCCAAACAACCATTTATAGCATCCAAGTGGGTGGTATATAGTGTACATATACTACAGCTGCTCACAATTGATAGTAGTAAATTATATTATACATTTATACTTGTGTAGTATAGTAGAAGCATAAGTTCAGATGGCAAAAACGAGGGTGCTCAAATAGGAGCCATTTGCCTAGTTAAAAAAGTTGGAAGTTGGAATTGTGAGCATACCTTGAAGCTGGAGTTGAAACCAAAGCACTTATCATTGGAGGAGTCAACGGTGTGCCCTTCATTAGTGTCGACCAACCAGGCATTTGCCCAGAAACAGTTCGAGGTATTTGGTTGCTGCGTCCTTTCACATAGCCCGGCCATATATATGCTGATGTGTCCAGAAGATTTCTAGCAATACAAGCCTCCACGATCAGATGCCGTAAGTTTCCAGCTGCAGTTGAGAAACCCCCACAAAACAGGAAGAAAAAGAGTATGCACATAAAACAAAGATAGCTCTAGGATAGTATTGAACAAATCAAAAGTAAGACAAAAAATTGCCTTCCCTATAAGTTAGAAACGTTATTCAACTTAGTAGAAGAGACTACTCACAACAGTTAACTGGCATGTCATTCAAACTCACAACATCAAGGTATCCACTCCCGACTGTTAGGCCTGAAAGGAACATCATTGCTTTTGCAGCGGCTTGATTTGCTACCGAACTTACAGGTAGAGGTGGAGTCAACAAGCTTTCATAATCCCCCAGTTGCTGTAAACTGGAAACTAAGTCCTTACGACGCTCTCCTAGAACTTGTTTCTCTTTCCTTTGAAAATCAGGACCGTGCTCAGCTTCATCAGCCAGTGCAATTTCCTCTTCCTCAATAATATAAAGAATTGCCAGAGTTGTAATAGACAATAACATGCATAAGCATGTATCAAGGCGAGGTACTGGGCCCTCGCTGGGATCCCTTTCCTAGAAGAACCAAAAGAAAAAAGAATGACTCCAGACAATAGGAAAAAGTCCAGAAACTGTATAAAGCAAGCTCATAGGGACCTTCATAAAAATAACAGGATCATTTTTATGCGAACTCACCCTTTGAACAAGACGTAGAGCTGCAATCCACAAACCAAGAAATGTATCATGCCAGGTGGTCTGATTAACTGCCTGAAGAGCCTTCACTAAACCTGCAACACCAATCTAGTTCAGTGGTTTTATTTAGATTAATAAGGCAGATATCTTGCAATAAAGCTGTAATTTGAGAAATTATTGTAATACACGTGATGAATTGCACCAGTAAGAGTTTCAGCAGCACTTGTCGCCACCACTTGTGATCCATCCATAGTATCTTCGAGAAATAAATCAATGGGAAGCCAAAGTGCAGAATGACTAGCCCCGTGACATTGACCAGCAGAAGATATGAGCGATCCCGAAGCCATTACTGCATGAAACTGCTGAAGCGAACTTGTTTTGCATTCCCGGGACAGTAATCTACGTGTATCAGATGTTAACTGCAACATAGCCTCTGGAGTGATTTTTTTTGAACTTCTCAACGTTAATGAATTTGCAGCAAGAAGCCGCAAACACTGAATGAAGCATCCCCAATGTGCAGGCCTGAGAGGAGAAAGATAGTAATACATAATCAGATTCTACTTTACAAAGCAAATAAACATGACCTAATCAATATAAAGGCTTCTTACATATTTCGACGTGCCAAATAAAGGACCCTGGAAGTCACTTTGTTTCGAAAAAATTCTCCAATTATCTCAATAGCCATTACAGTATTATTTTTGTGCATTCCTTCTTGACCTTCTATTCTCTTTTCTCCAAAGCTATCGTGATCATCAATTTCCATATCCTGTGTCTTAGTTGGCCACCTAGACCTTTTTAATGGTGTAAGTTCCAGCAATCCTTCGTCATCAAGTGATGCATCAAGCAACTGCCACACAAGTGAAAAGACAAATTCCACTACAACAAGCCCAGGATCACTCGACTGAAGGCCAAACATTGGGGAAAGATGAAGAACATCGTATATGGATTCCATGATCCTGCAATTGCATTGTTAAGATATGTTAGTTGGTTCAAACTATAACCGCCCACTTTACTGGTAAATAAATTTGTAGAACGGAATAAAGGAGCAGAAAATTAGAGAGGAAATTATATCTTTCTCACTTGAATAAGAGAACATACAAGGATTTAAATATACAATTGTGTACACATAAATAAGTAAGCTTTCCATACTAAATAGGATCCCTAATGGACTTTCCTTACTACATAATTTATTTACAACTTATAACACTCCCCCTCAAGCTGGAGCATAGATTAGAGAGGAAATTATATCTTTCTCACTTGAATAAGAGAACATACAAGGATTTAAATATACAATTGTGTACACATAAATAAGTAAGCTTTCCATACTAAATAGGATCCCTAATGGACTTTCCTTACTACATAATTTATTTACAACTTATAACACTCCCCCTCAAGCTGGAGCATAGATTATCTATGCTCAGCTTGTTACAAAGATAATTAACTCGAACTCCATTTAGGGCCTTTGTGAAAAGGTCTCCCAATTGCTCCTCAGTCTTCACATATTTTGTGGAAATCAAACATTCATGTATTTTCTCACGAATGAAATGACAATCAATTTCAATATGTTTCATTTGTTCATGGAACACGGGATTAGATGCACTATGAAGAGTAGCTTGGTAATCACACCATAACTTTGCTGGCATTGAAGTTTTAATGCTAACTTCAGTCAAGAGTTGATATATCCACATTATTTCACACACAGATTGAGCCATAGCCTTATATTTTGATTTTGCACTTGCTCGTGACACAATATCCTACTTCTTACTCTTCCATGAGACCAAATTCCCCCCGACAAAGACACAGTATCCTGATGTGGACCTCCTCTCCACCTTTGAACCTGCCCAATCTACATCGGAGAAACATTCGATATGCGCATGTCCATGGTTTGTATATAGAATACCACAACTAGGTGCTCCTTCCAAGTAACACAAAATTTGCTCTAAAGCTTCCCAATGATGAATTGTTGGGGATGACATAAATTGACTCACAACGCTAACAGAAAACGCAATATCAAGACAAGTCACTGTGACATAATTCAGCTTTCCAACCAATCTTCCATACTTCTCAGGATCTTTAAGTAGTTCACCATCTTTCGTAAGTTGCACATTCAGAATCATCGGAGTACTACAAGGCTTAGCCCCCAATTTTCCCGCCTCAGCTAATAAGTCCAGCACGTATTTCCTCTGGGAAAGAAAGATACCCTTCTTGCTCCTTGTAACTTCAACATCCCCAAGTCTTTCATGTGAAATTGAGTGTGAATGAAGGATTTAAGAGAACAATACCCATAGTGTCACTTCCAGTAATAACAATATCATCTACATACACAACCAGTAAGATGATTTCAGCTTCAGATTGCTTGTAGAAAACCGAGGGATCAAACTTACTTTTCACCATACCAAACTGCTTAACAGCCTAACTAAACTTTCTAAACCAAGCAAGAGGACTCTGTTTCAAGCCATACAGAGATTTTTGAAGATTAGTATTAGATTACAGACTTTCCCATACTCCCCCTGAGCAATAAACCCTGGAGGTTGCTCCATATACACCTCCTCCTGAAGATCCCCATGGAGAAACGCATTTTTGATATCTAACTGATACAAGGGCCAATTACGAGTGGCAGCTAGAGAGATAAACAACCGAACATACGTCCAATTTCGCAACGGGAGAAAAGGTATTGGAATAATCCACACCACATGTTTGAGCATATCTTTAGCAAAAAGATGGGCTTTCAATCGAGCAACAGACCTATCAAGATTGACCTTAACTGTGAATACCCATTTGCATCCAATAGCCAGTTTCCCTAGAGGTAAATCAACCAAGTTCCAAGTACCATTGTTGTCTAAAGCATTCATCTCCTCTATCATTGCATTATGCCAACTAGGATGAGATATGGCTTCATGTACAGTTTTAGGAATAGATATTGAATCAAGAGATGTAATAAAGGAATGAGAAGGAGACAATTGATTATAAGAGACACAAGAAGAACTAGGACAAGTACATTGACGTTTACCTTTGCATAAAGTAATGGGAAGATCATCACTTGAGGCTGCGTCTAATGACAAAGGAGTTGGCGCGGGACATGAATCAAGAGAGGGACATCGTATGGCGTAGACATGATGAATGGGAGGTTTGATAGGAGCTGGCTCATCGACAGGTTCGAAAGGCAAGATTGTATAGATTAACCAGTTGTCATCTTCCTTTTGACTGTCGGAAGTAGAAGGTAGGGAATATGGTGTGTTTTCTAAGAAGGTAACATCACTTGACACAAGATATTTGTTAAGACTAGGACAATAACACCGATATCCCTTCTAAAGGCAAGAAAACGAAGGAAGATACACTTCAAAGACTTGGGATCTAATTTAGTAACATTCGGACAAACATTCCGTACAAAACAAGTACTACTAAATATCCTAAGTTCAATAGGAAATAATGCTTTATGAGGAAAGAGAACACTATAAGGTATCTCGCCATGAAGAATAGATGAAGGCATGCGGTTAATCAGAAAACATGCTATTGAAACTGCATCACCCCAGAAGGATTTGGGAACATTCATTTGGAATAATATGACCCTTGCAGTTTCAAGCAGATGTCGATTTTTCCGCTCTGCTACTCCATTTTAAGATGGAGTATCAACACACGAAGTTTGATGAAGAATACCATTATGAAGCATGTAATTTTGAAAAGATGTTAACAAATATTCTTTGGCATTATCACTTCGTAATATAGGGACAGAAACATTAAATTGAGTTTTAATTTCAGCGCAAAAAGCACAAAAATGAGAAAACAACTCAGAACAACTTTTCATTAAATATAACCAAGTTGCACGAGAGTAATCATCAACGAAAGTAATAAAATACTTAAATCCAGGTTTCGACATAATTGAACACGGACCCTAAACATCATAATGAACTAATTCAAAAGGAAACCTAGCCCTTTTATTAACTCTAGGACTAGAACTAAGACGATGATGTTTGGCATACTGACATGTTACGAATCATTTCTCCTAAAAGCTTAACCTGTTAGGAAAAGGAACCGTAATAAATATCATGCTTAACACCCTTCTTCACGTGTGACCCCATACTCGCACGTGGAGAGCAAACAAATTTCGAATTTTGGATTAATATATGAGGAATGGAGGTGCCAAGGCTTGAACCTTGGACCTCCCAGAAAACCAACCTCTGATACCATGTAGAACATAATAAAGGAACAGAAAATTATATAGGAATTATATCTTTCTCACTTGAATAAGAAAATATACAAGGATTTAAATATACAATTGTGTACACATAAATAAGGAAGCATTCCATACTAAATAGGATCCCTAATGGATTTTCCTTACTAAATAATTTATTTACGGCTTATAACAAAATTCATTTATCAAGCAAAAAGTACAAATGGTTTTGCTCATTACATCAATTAAAGGGCTCTACCACAAGTTAAAACTTACTAGTGTCGGCAAAAAGAATGTTCATGACTACATTTAGACAGTTCATTCTATTACAGGTCAGCAATTCTTAGCATATACTCCAGTGCTAAGTGCAACATGAAATGGTCAGAGCGTCGAGCATCAAAAACACGTTTCTAAGTGTGAGCGCAACTATTTTGAGCAACCATCCTATTGCTCTCAAGTCTCAACACAATAAACAAGCAAAATTGGCACTAAGTAACCTTTCCAATAGTTAGCATACACTATTTATAAAATTAAATTGTCTTTATACAAGAGACCTATGACAGTTCTCACACAGTGCATGTATGTTGCCATGAAATGTATTCCACCTTGAAACCTGTTAAGAACCATCTCTCCCAAAAGCTTAAACTGTTAGGAGAAAGAAGCGTAATGAATATCATGCTTAACACCCTCCCTCACATGCGACCCCATACTCACACGTGGAGAGCAAATAAATTTCGAATTTCAGATTAACAAATGGGGAATGGAGTTGCCAAGGCTTGAACCTTGAACCTCCCAAAAAACCAACCTTTGATACCATGTTAAAAACCATCTCTCCCAAAAGCTTAAATTGTTAGGAGAAGGGACCGTAATGAATATCATGCTTAACAAAACCTGAAGTGGAATCCATGATGTGGTGCAACATTTAAGGACTTCCTTATTTGCAGATTTTTAGGTTTAGTTATAATGGATGCACTCACGTACCCCCACAAAAAACATTTGAAGCAACTAAGACATCCATGCAAAGGTTCTTAGAGGGAGGATAAAATATCTTCTTCTCATAGGTTGGGCTAATTTGTGCTCATAATAAAGCATGTCTCCAAAGGAAATAATACAAGGCTTGTACATAACAAACTTGTAAATGTATAGATCTGAAGGAAAAATAAATCTTACTTTTGATAATTTGGACCTTTAACTAGAGTTGCCAAAGAAAAAGCATGTCTCTTAAGCAGTTCCATATAAAGCCTGTATGCTGCAGGATGTATTCGTCTACTTGGTATCACCCTATAATAAACCAAAAAAGGGGTGGTTATTACACCATAGTAAGGAATACGAAAACACCATATCTGAAAAAGGATGAACAAAAGGAGAGGCATAGAGTATGGTTAGAACAAGAATAATTATCTTAAGCTTCACATACACATACACATACAAAGAGGATCCGAACGCAGCACAAAAGGACTAAGAGACACAGTTGAGATAAACATCTAAACATGAATAATAGAATACTTTCGTCTACAAGAGTATATTGACAGGAGTCCCTAGGCCGTCGACCTTGGCCCTTCACATATAAATACACATACAAAGAGGATCCGAACGCAGCACAAAAGGACTAAGAGACACAAAGGTTGAGATAAACATCTAAACATGAATAATAGCATACCTTCGTCTACAAGATTATATCGACAGGAGTCCCTAGGCCGTTGACCTTGGCCCTTCACATACACACACATACAAAGAGGATCCGAATGCAGCACAAAAGGACTAAGAGACACAAAGGTTGAGATAAACATCTAAACATGAATAATAGAATATTCGTCTACAAGATTATATTGACAGGAGTCCCTAGGCCGTTGACCTTGGCCCTTGCGGGAAAATCTAAATCAAACTTCCAAGCATATGCAAGTAGCACTTTGTTTTTCCAGGGAAAAAATATCAAAGTCAACCTGGATGAAATCTTAGAAAATACTAGAAGATGAAGGTAACAGCATGATAATAGGTAGGTGTAAGGTCTTTCTCAACTAACATTCCTAAATGAGCTCTTAATATCTCAGTTCCATACCACCTAACTATTCCTTTAAAAAAATACCAAATTGTCGTATTCATACAACCAAATTTAGCCATATAAATACATATACCATCCCACAAATAAATACATGTGCACTAGACATGTTCATAGAGGGATACAGTTGCATTCATGCATACCCAAATTAACAGGGACCGTTAACATGTCTGTTTTGCCAACATCTGCCTCCATATCCTTTGTTGAACCAACAAAGCATCATATCTTTCTTTACCCTATCGATCCAAATTATTTATGTACAAATGGTATGTTACGGAATCCTAAAGTTCAACCTCAGCCTAGATGATTTTTGCTTAATACATCCCAAACAAAGACGGTTTCTTTTCCCTTTCTTAGTCCCACATGGACCTCAAACACCCTGTTCGTTCGTCCTCTCCGCTTCTCTTTTCTTGCCCCTCTTTTCAACTCTTCCACCTCTCTCAGCTCTTATCCTTACTTCTCTCCCTCTCAACTCTCCTACAACCTTTATCCCCTCTCCGTACAGTTGTACTGTCAAACCTTTTGTATCGACTCTTTAACCCATAACATACAATGCATATTTAAAAAATAATAATCTTTTCTCTTCCTTTATTCTCGACTCACAAACAATGTTTATAGAAAGTAACTTTCTCTTCCCTTCTAAACTTCCAAACAGAAGATAGAAAATAATTATGCTTTCTATTCTCGCCTAAACTCCCAAATACAGTATAAGAGTTCAAAAAACCGTACATGGAAGGGCTAGGGCTCTAAAAAGCTCATACAAGGATAGATTTATGTTTTAATGTTTGCTTCTTCTCTTTTTATCTCCATTTAAATAATCAATTTCACTGCAAATAAATTACAAGCATAGAAAATACGCAGGAACAGAATTGGTGAGTGAACAATACCTGGTGGAAAGAAGAGAGAGAACGAGCATAGGTGGCACGATCTTGGCCGTCAAAGCCTTCTCGAGAAACTTCCAGGTGATGGGAACGTTGTTGTCCCAACAAATGTGAGAAACGAGCAAGTTAGCTACTTCAGTCGACGGCAAAGTTACTCCGGCGGAATTCAAAGTTGACGATAGTTGAATCGCCCAAATCAACGGCTCACAGCCCCTGTCCTGAGCCATCTTAGTCATCTCCAGAACTCCGTCCCATACACTCGGCTGTACTACAGTCACCATCATGGTCTCTTCCGATTGAACAGAAGCACCGATCTACGAAGAATATTTCATCGAAAGTTCAGATGATTTGGAGAGAGAGAAGGAGAGAGAGAGTTCAAAGCACCTGTCAGAAAGATAGAAGAGAGATGGAGACTTTTTCCTTTCCTTTTGTGCTTTTGGACTAGAAAAGCCAATGAGTCAATTTTGGAGGCGGGGTATATATTCGGCTCGGTATTAACGGTCCGTTCAAATTGATGAACCGGAAAATAAGAGGCGATAAATGTACCCTCTGTCCCTCTTCCTTTGTTACAAACGTACTCGCATATTTTTCGCTTTTTCAAAAGTTATCACAAATACGATACCCCATCGTCTTTTAAATTAAGAATCATAATTAAAATAATTAAATTAAATTTTATTTAATTAAAACTATAAAATAAGAAAGAAAAAAAAAAGGGGTGTTCAAATACCCCACTCTCCCTCTCACATTATGTAGCTCTCCGACTCTCGTTTCTACTGTCATTCTCTATTTCCACTGAGAGTGCAAATACATCTCTCATCTACTTAGACTTGGCTTAGATGTAAATCTTTCTATCTCTCCCCATTCTCCAACGTTATCACGCCATCTATCACAAAGAACTGAATATTATTTTAGTATTGCTTTAATAATCTTCAAGTGTTTAATTTGGTGCTTTAAGCTAGATATTACTCCAGTGATATTGATAACAGTAGTGTATTTAATCATCTTAAGGTCATACTCTCCCGTCATCGGGAGAGTAAATGGATAATACTCTAATGTAATCTCGACATTGAGCATCTGAAATTTCAATAATTACTTAACTACGGCCCAATTTTTTAGATATACTCTATCGTATTAAAGAGAGTAACTTTGGTAATACTCTCCTATCATTTGGTGAGCGCCTTCATTGGTACTCGCTCGACATTGAGTATTTAAAACTTCAATAATAATTTAAGTTACTGCAAACTCAAAGATTGACAAAACAATATATTATAGCTACATCAATTTAAGTAAGAAATTGTTTTAAAAGTACCAGTACAAAGCTCTATTACATAAATTTAAGATTTTTTCAGAAACAACACATACTCAGCCTGTGGAGTGAGTGATGCACATATCACCAGGCCAATGTGAAGAGAGTAATTGCTGCGTTTAAAACAACTCCATTTTAGCTCTGTTTTTTTGACAAACTTTTTTTATTATGATTTTGCAAGATTCATCAAATAAGAGTTAAAATGCACAAAAACAATGCAACAATGAAACAATTATACCTCTTTTGAATATATATATATATATATATATGTATGTTTTGAAGAAAAAAAAGAAGAAAAATCCTTATGAAATTTTCGATAAGAGTATTTAGATGAAAGACGGATTTTAACTTAGATGCAGAATCCTCAATTACTCGAATTTGAGTTCGAATTTGTTCACTTTTTCAACGAGAAGATGAGGAGGAGGAGAAGAAGACGGTGGTGATGGGGTGTATGTGATTAATGATTAATTAGTTAAGTTAATTAATAGTTAACCTTTATTTAAAAAAAGTGAAATGAGAGGGCATTAGAAATAAAGTTTAGTATAATATTAATAAAATATTTAAAGGACATTTGTGACAAAAAAATGGGGGTGCATTTATCACCCCCCAAAATAAAAAGTGTTAGTTTAGTTGGTTCTTTAAAAAATATTTTATGTGTTTTTTTTATTAAATATTTTATTTAGTTCATTTATTTTAAAATATTCATTCAAATAAAAATATATTTTTTTTGTTTTATTTTAGAATTTTTTTAATAAATGACTAAAAAATAATTTATTTATTTTTGTGTAAAATTTTAAAAATAGTGTATGGTATACAAATCAAATTGAAAAATAATTTTAAAAAAGTTAAACTTAAAAGGAAATTTAAAATTATACTTTTAAAAACCCCAACCAAACAGAATCTTATATGATCATATTTTCATAAAAGGTGGGTTTATAATATGAAAACAACATGAATACCTAAATTACACGCAGCTTTAATTTGCTCACAATGCTATCAATAATTCCTTATTGGGTTTAGGTTTGTTTATTTTACTTAATTTGAGTAGGTTTAAGTTTATTTACCTTAATTTAATTCCTTGTTGGCTTATGTTAAGGGTGTTCATGATTCAGTTAATCGAATCATGTGGTTTAACTGTCAACTGAATCAACTTGTCAGTTTTACAATAACGAGCAATTGAGCCGAACTGTTGACCATCTAAAACTGACTGGGGTCAATTCAGTTATTGTCGATTCAATTAATCGATTTTTGTCGGTTTTGGACTTAAACTTGGGCCTGTTTTGCATTGTTGGGCCATAACTTGAAAATCAATGTTATAAATAACATTTATATTATTGCACCATGGCTTAAGTCTTTTTTTGACAAAAAAATTATTTTCCATTTTTACCTTATATGTTTATATTTTTTATATTTTTTAAAGTAAATAAACTTATATATTTAACCAATAGGAGAATGACACATCCGTACTCAATTTGGTTCATTTTTCACCGGTTCTAAAACTCCGGCAATCAACAACAGAATTAACCCTTTCGATTTTTATAATTTTCAACTATAAGAAAAGATGCGTATAATTTCAGTAAAATTGTGATAGGATTTGTAAATTTTCTAGTAAACTTGTGAGAAAACTGGTAAATTTAGTAAACTTGTGAAAGGATTAGTAAATTGTTATGGGATTTGTAAATATTCAGTAGTGGGATATTATATGATTGACAATTTAGGGGTGGATTTGGTAAAATACCGTACTATACTAAATGTATCATGTATCGTACCGAAAATTTGGTACGCCAAAATCTATTACCATTAATTTTCGGTATACTGAATTTGGTGTACCAAAAAATTTGATATAGTATGGTAGATTACCAAAAAAATCAAACTTACAAAAAAAAGGAAAAAAACAATAGGCCTTTGTAATTGTAGGTATATGCAAAATGCAAATCAAAACAAACTCCAAAACTATAACTAAATAAAGAACAAAAAAAAAACTCTCACATCAGCATGACAAAACAATTAAAAGGAAAGCAATATACTAACAGTGGCACAAAACAAGCTCATACGATCATACCCACTATCCATACAAAAACATACAACTAAAAAGTCTAAATTATAGGTTAAAGTTACAAGCCAAATTCCAATTTAAAAACCAAATAAAATATCCAAATTTTTAACTAGTTGACTTTTCAATAAAGAAGCATGCGGAGGAAGTATTGAACTTGCGAAAGATTAAAAGAAAGATAAAGAGAGGGGGTGGGGAGGGTGGCGCCGATTTATGTGAAAATTGAAAATGAAACTTAAAGTGACTAAGTGGGTGTATGAAACTTGAAAACCTAAAATATGCCAAATTTGGATTGTCCATTGATCTAATTATCTAAAATCTAAATGTTATGGTATTTAGTGTTAATAGTATAATTAGTATAGTACGGTATGGTATACTATAGTATATACCAATATTCTGGTACGATACAATTTACTGTCGGTATTGATTTTCAATATCAGTGTCGTACTATAATATTTTAGTACAGTATAACTACCGATCAGTATTGTATCATTACCAAACTTCGATACAGTTTAGTAATTGTATGGTATGATATGGGTTGGTATGATAATATTAGTATAAAAATTCACCTCTAATTGACATTGTTTTTTTCGCTGGTACAGGTTAAACCCAGGTCAGGCACTTATGTTTCAGTACATAACAAACTAATCTATTACTACTAAAGTAAAATGCTCCCTTTGTAAACTTTTAATTGCCATGTGTCCAACAATTACTACATAACATATCATATCATATACTATTATAGTATTATAGAGGAAGTAATACTATCTCTCTTATTAATTGTTATAATAATTATCGTAATAATAACACACTTAATACCTTCTCTCATATTAATTGTTATTGTAGGTCGGAAAATACCCTAAGGGGGGGTGAATAGGGTTTTAAAAACTTAGTGGGATTTTTAAAATCAATTTAAAAATATTCGATGTCTATATCAATCAAGCAACAAGAAATAAAGATAAATCCAATCACAAGGTGCAAATAATACAATATAAGAGTTCAGGAGATAGAAAGATTAAACCGATCAAAGTCAAAGACTTTTTGTCCACACGGTTCGGCTTGTTAGCCCTTACTCCACGCTCGGTTAGTACCCCAAGAAATTCCATTATTTTCGATCTCCTTCCGGGTGAAGATCAAACCTCTACAAGTGTATTCTTCTCACACACTCTTACAAGTATTGAATCTCTCTCAATACTCACACAAGAATTCTCTCTTGCTATCTTAAGAGATAAACCTCTCTTAATGTTTGAAAGAAATGATTTGGTGACTAACACCAATGTACAATAGCTCTATAGTGTATAAAGATTACAACTTAGGCTCACACTAAAAGATATCAAATTTGATCAATAAAGTATAGCTCAAATATAAAGATGATTGATCAAAAGAAAATGTTCTTGAATCTTTGAATATTGAATGTAGATGAATAGAATAGTGTATGAGTGATTCAAGAGTATTTAAATAAGTCTTAGAAGGTGTATATATAGTCTAAGACATCATATGGCCGTTTGGAGGGAGTTGGTAAGAGTTTGGTGCCAAAAATAGTAAAAAATTAGAACTCCAACGGCTATATTCTGGGCCATCAGTCGACTGAGCAGGGCTCCTTAATCGACTGAGTGAGCCTCTGTCGACTGAGCCTCTCTGCTCAGTCGACTGATGGGCTCTGTCCATCAGGCCAAAAATCCAAATTTTGTACTTTTGCATTTTAGCTCCAAAACCACTTTTAATGCTTGGGGAATGTAAAATATAGGTTCCTAAGACACCTATTTTTGTTAGAACTTCAAATAAGATCATTTAACATTAAATATGAATTAATTTCAAAAACGGTTTTTACTAGAATGTGTATCTTGAAATGATCTTGAGGAAACTTTGTTTTGATCAATCTAGTTGTGTAAAAACAAAGTATATGAGTTATATTTAGAGTCAAGCATGAACCTTTACATAAGTAACTAAAGCACTCACTCAAATAGAGACTAATGAGTCTTTAAGGGCTTTGATTGTTTCTTCATTTCTTTTCTTCCTTGGCTTATCATTTATCATAGAGGTGCCATTGATAGAGTATTGATCATGGAGGCTTTGTGATGTGTGAGATATTGAAGGCGTACAACTTGTAGGTGAATGATCTTTATTCCGGCTTTTCGATTTTGTCCACGTGTGATCAATTTAATGTGGCTATAACTTAAAACATCAACTTAATTAAATCACACATAATTAATGTTATTGTTATTATCAAAACAAGATTAGTGACTATAAGGTCAACAGTTATATTAATTGCCCTTATAATTTACATTTTTTTATTATAATAATAATAATTATTATTATTATCTATACTATTTATAGTATAATAATTTTCCTCTATCTTAATTAATGCAGGATCGAAGATATAGAACAGAACTCAGATGTAGAACAGAACTCAAATTTTTATTAATATGTAACAAGATTACAAATAAAAAAGAAAACAGAGAAGAAAACAACAGCGGGGAAAGAGAGAAAAGGAAAGATAAACAAAAGACACCCCCCTCTATCAAACAAACATAACTTAAATAGAGGAAAAAGGAAAAGCAAACAGTAAAAGTACACAGTACTTAAACATGAAAAGTAGAAATTTACATAGTAAATGAACAGTAAAAAGCAGAATAATTGCCGTTTCCTTTGGTGGCGTGTGCTTGAGAATTGCAGTCGTTTATCCAAAGGAATTCCCACTTTAATAAAGCTTTCTCTTTACTTTAATAAAGTAGTCAAAAGTCTCATTATGATGTTTCACAATAATTACTCCACTTGATTTTTTCCTTTGTCTTCTTTGGTAGGTAGAGTGTTAGCGTCTTCATACAGACGGGCGAGCCATCTTCCCATGTGGGTAGTCATATCTTCATTAGGCTCCGCGAAATCGTCTTCATCAATATTAATTAGCTGATTATTGGCTTCGGATTTAACTTCAGATTTTGAATCTTGGGATATAGACATAATATCTTCATCCATATCTAACTGTGAGGCTAAATTTTGTAGAATTTTTGCTTTAAGCTCTTTAATATGTGTATTTGGAAATTTCTCTTTAAAAGACGCAAGAGAAGGAGTTTTAAACTCAGTTTTTTCAATACTCTGCTTCTTTAAGAAGGCTTCATCATCTTCAGCTTGTTTATTGAATTCAATAAATTCGAAAAGATCCTTTTTAATTTGAACTATAAGCTCAGTAGTGTCAAATTTTTGCCACCATTTATAATAATAGTCACGGACTAGAAGAAATAAACCGTCATTACGGGTAGTAGTATTAAAATTCCATTGAAATATCCAGGGAATATGATATTTAGTGAAAAAATGTAAAAGTTCAAAATTTTTTATGGGATACTGCTTCTTAATAAGAAGCCTAGGGTTATTTTTGCTATAAGCAATAAAAAGTTCATATAAGTTATTGGGAAGAACATCTTCTTCAGGGCCAGATAAAATAAACCACTGGTAAAACCAATGAGGAAGGGATTCTAAATAAGAATCATCACCTTTAAGGCTGTCTATCCGAAAAAACCAAGTGTGAGAATCTGATGACCTCCTCTACCTCTCTGTCCCCTATAAGAGGAAGAGGAACCTGGCGGTCTACTCATGAGACCTTACCCTGCAAAAATTCTCTAGTTAAGAAATCAGGAAGAGAATTTGATTCTCCTTTTATAAATTCTATTTTGAAATCAAATACTGATAATATCGCTTGCCATCTAGCAAATATTTGTTTTGAAGCAATATTTTTAACATCCTTTTCAAGCACATCTTTTGCTGCTTGACAATCAATACGCAATAGAAACTCTTGATTCAATAAATCTTCTTAAAAATCAGAAATACACTCAACAACTGATAATATTTCTTTTTTAATGGTAGAATAATTTTTCTGGGCATCGTTCCATTTAGCAGAGGTAAATCTAGATAAAATTTCTTTGTCGGAGTCTTTAAACTTCTGTTTAAGAATGCCACCATAACCAATATCAGAAGCATCAGTTTCAACAATTTTAAAAGAATAAGGTGAGACAAGCGCTAGGCAAGGAAGTTTTTTAACTTTAGATTTAATAATTTTAACAGCTGTAGTATGTCTATTAGACCAAGGAAGAGGATATTTTCTTAACCTTTCATAAAGTGGAATACAATCTGTAGCCAAATTTTTATAATAATCCCTAATATAATTTAGAGATCCTAAAAATCTTTGTAATTGGGTTTTATCTCTTATTTCATCAGGGAATTTATCAGCAAATTTGATAGCCCTATTTATAGGAATAATACTTCCCTTAGTAATTTCATGTCCTAAGAATCTTATTTTTGTTTGAAAAATACTCATCTTTTTAGCTAAAATAACTAAACCAGCGTTTTTAATAATTCTTATAAATATTTGAATGTGTCTAATATGTTGATCAACATTATTAGAGAAAATGAGAATATCATCAATATAAACAATAAAAAAAGTACTGTAAGGAGTGAAAATATCATTCATAATATTTTGAAATTCAGAAAGGGCATTTTTTAACCCAAATGGCATAACATTTCACTCATAATGTCCAAAAGGAACTGTAAAAGCAGTTTTATATTTGTTAACTTCAGCAATTTGAATTTGCCAATAACCCGATTTTAGATCAAATTTAGAAAATATAGTAGCAGCTTGTAGGCGGGCTAATAAATCTTTTTTATTAGGGAGAGGATATCTGATCCATTGTAAGACTTTATTTAAAGGCTTATAGTTAATAACCAACCTAGGAGCACCTCTTTCAATTTTAGAAGCTTTATTAACATAGAAAGCTGTGCAACTCCAAGGAGAATAACTTTTTCTAATGAGTTTTTTCTCTATAAGAGAAGAGATCTCGGTTTTGCAATATTCTAATAAAACATAATTCATTTGAGCAGGTCTAGCTTTAGTAGAAATATCATTTTCATTAAAATCTTCTTCATAAGGAAGGGGAACAATATGCCTTTTACGATCCCAAAATGCAGTAGGAACCTCACTACAAATTTCACGAATAATTTGCTCCTGTAGATTTTTAATTAATAGTTTTGTTTTAAGAGTATTGATCTGAAGATTTATGTTCATAATTTTAAAATCTTCCTGTAAATATTCTAAATGTTTTTCTTTAAAAACAAGCTTATTTTTCACCTCATTAACTTCTTTAATACGAGGTTTAGTAATAAATTTAAATAAAATTTCTTTACCATCAAATTGTGTAACAACTCCTTCTTCAGTTTTTGTGAAGGGTTTTATAAGTTTTAAAAAAGGAGTTCCTAATATAATTCTTTGGGATAAATCTTTAACTAAAATAAAAGTACTCTTAATACACATACCGTTATTACAAACGTAGGCATTAGATAATTTAAATTTGATTTTAAGTTTATTCCCTCCAGCACTAGTCATAGACTCGGAGGTTTTTTCAAAATACTTTGTAGGAACCAAACCTTCTCTAATACAGTTCATATCAGCCCATGTGTCTAGAAGGGCGATATCTTTTAGAATAAAATCTTTATGTATAACAACAGTGATATTTATATACCATTTTTGAATAATAATATTATCGATAAGATTAAGAAAGTTATCACTAGTATTCAAAACAATAGCTTGTGAAGGACTTTCAGTTGTAATAGTAGGAGTTTTCTCTAGTATAGAAAGACGAAATTTAATATCTCTAACCTCCGTTTTTAAACTATTAATTTCGGTTTTTATATCAGAAATAGTAACCTCCTTTTCTAGGGTTTTGTAGAAACTTTCGAGAATATTATGCAGAGAATAAGGTTCAGTACTAGGAAGAATGCTCTTCTCAGTTTTAAACGTGGTCAAGTATTGCTATATAAGTTTGCGTTTGACATTGGTATCTTCAACTTGATCTATAAGATCTAAAATAGTATGTTCTTCTTTAGTTAGAACATTAATACTAAGACCATTGGTTTCTAATATAGCCTTATAATAATCAGTCTGTGATTTACAATTACAATCAGAATCAGACTCTGAATTATTGGTAGAAGAGCCAGAAGGGGATACAGATCTAATGTTATTAACTTCACCCTCTTCATTTTCTTCTTCATCATCACTGGGGTTTAATAGAACCGCCATAAGTTGCCTTTTTAGGTCTTCATCAGCTATTTCACTAAGTTTTTGCTTAGTCCAACACTTATTAGCATAGTGGCCAGCCTTGCCACATTTTTTACAAATAATTTGACTCATATTGGGCTTTTTATTTGGCCCAAACTTCCTATGAGGAGTTCTTGAAGTAGAAGGTTGAGAGGTTTTCTTATGGGGGTTTTTACGCTTCTTGTGGTGTTTTCTAGTTCTATTAGAACCATATGTAGTTTTCTTGACTCTAGAATAAGGAATGCTAAGATCATAAGCAAAGTAATCACAAAATTCTCCTATTTCCTTACGGCCAGTTAAATTTTGAGCCTTAAGTTGAGCTTTAAGCTTAATATCATTACATAGGGATAAGCATTCAGCAATACACTCACTAATAAGATAACCATAAGTATAATCCTTATAGGGGATAGAAGTACCACCATGTTTTTTTCTAATACGGTCTTTAACCTTTTGGGCAAATACCGTAGGGAGACCGGCTATAAACTTCTCTTTCCAGAAGTCAGCATTAGCATCTTCTCTTGTCATAACTTTTGATAGGAAAACATCCTTATACCACCTAAAATGTGTTAAAGTTGGGCACTTTAAGTTTATTAATAAATCCTTACTTCTATCTAATATGGTAGGGTGAGGACCTATAAAATGTTGCACAATAGCAGTAAGGAGATAATACACCGCATTTTCTTCGGCTTTAGGTTGGATTTGTGTAATATCTTGGCCTTGTTCATTTTTTATGGTAACATTGATATTAACTATTTTAACAGAGTTTTTAATCTCACTTCTCTGACTATCAGTCAGGACGTTATCCCACCAGCCTCTTAATTGGCCGGAAAATCCTGCAATCATAAATTCAGCAACACTTTTATCGCTACTACCACTAGCCTTGCAAACAGTACCATACATTGTCATTCTGTATAACTGGGTTAATATTTGATATTCAGACATACCGTCAATATACCATTAATAAATGGTTTTAGCACTGAAATTAGCAATTTGATTAAAAGCATCTTCTTCCTCAAATAACATATCTTGGGGAGTAGGACAAGGATAATATGTCCTAGTAGGAGCGGTAGAAGTAGAAGTATGGCTTCTTCCAAAAGTTATTTTATTAAGATCTCCTTCTATAGCTAATAATTCATTCTTGAATTGAGTTATATCCGAACAATCAGTCTCATACTCAGAGATATCCTCAGTTTGGGTAATAGGAAGTATTTGTTTTCCACTTAATAAATGAAGTTTTTCTAACTTTTCAGTAAGAGCATCAACAATTTCTTTATTTTTGTCAGCAGTTTTAAACCTTTCGGTAATTTCTATAACGGGTTTAATATAAGAGGTTTCTATCTTAGGCTTTTCTATAATAGGAATAGGCCTCTTTTCTTCTAAGGCTTGAACCTTTTCAAGGGTCTCCTCAATACGAGTTAATTGACTTGCCATGGTTTGTATATGCAAGTTGGTATAATTGTTCTGCTTAATAACCTTGTTAAGATCATCAGGGCCAATATGAAGTGAAACTAACATAATATTGGGTGTAAACGCATTGGTTTCTAAAGTCTGATTTTCTCCTACCTCTATTTTCAGGGCTTCAGTAGGAGGATAAAGAGACTGGACAATACTTCCAGAAGCTGTTTTCCAATTTTTATAAAAGCTATCAATAGTACAAATATTAGGGTAATCTCCCTCATAATTGCTATAAAACCATGTGACAAAAGGAATAACCTCCTCATTTTCGTCAATATGCTCGTAAAATTTAGTTTTGAAATATATCTTTTGTTCATCAGAAAATTCAGTAAAAAACCATTTTCTAAAATCAGAATATTTTTCTTGCATAAATTCAGCATTACAATCCGTTCGTTTATAAGAAAATTCACTTCTTGTAATTACCAAAATTTGTTTCTTAGCAAAACCTAATTCTGACATAGTATCAGGTTCATTCTTCGAGGATTTAGAATAGACACCATGAGGAATATTTTGTTGAGAGTTAATAACTCCTTCAAATTGTAATTCATTTTCTTTAGTGCCAGAAACTCCTACTTCTTCTGGGGGTTTCTAGAAATACTAGAATTAAGAGTAGGGGCCGGGGTATAAAATCTCTGGCTTTCAGAGTGAGAGACCGAAGAAGGCCTTTTAGAAGAGGTTGATAACCTAACAATTTTATTATAATCAAATCTAACAACAACATCTCCATCGTCAAATTGGAGAATTTCCTCAATCTTTTTATTTTCAATAGGAGTTGGTGGAGCTACGGCTTCTAAAAGCCATTGCTCAGGTAACTCAATTTCATTCCATTTAATGGTTCTAGGCACAGTTATATCCGATTTTAATAAGTTGGTTTCAATAAGAGTAGTCTTACCTTTAGGATCATATCTTTTAGCATTAGGGCTAAAAGTATTCATAACTTTATAATGAACTCTATAAGTCACATTTAAAGGTTCACTTCCTTCTTTCAAATCATAACCACTCATTTGAATATTCAAAGTTAAAACATCTAATAATTTTTTATCAGATAAGGAGACAGAATAATCAGGGAAGCAGTTAAAATAAACTGGACCATCACATAAACTAGTCTGGATTATTCCTAATAAGGAATCTTTAAATTTATTATGCCTACAATCACGTAGAGCAATTAATAAAGAGGTATTTAAACCAAGTGAAGTTAAAGGTTTAATAGCTACATGTATAAGACCAATATGCATATATTTATATTTATCTTTATAACGCAATATTTCATCTTCATGAAGTAATTGCATATGGTCAAAATTATTACCAACATGAATAGTATGTTCAATAGTTTTAATAGACATGGAAGAAATAAAATCAAACATACCAGAATTATAAATTTTGTTTGGTTTAACCATAGGTAAATGCAAGTTCAACAGTTTATTTTCTATATTAGAAAATTCGACATCATCTGTGTTCTTTATAAAAGAACTGGGAACATATTTTGAACGAGAAATAGATCTGCTCAACATTTCAAGAGAAAAATTTAATAAACAAAAACAATAAAATTAGCACGTCTGTCAACGATTGTACAAACTAATTTATTACTACTAAAGTAAAATGCTCCCTTTGTAAACTTTTAATTGCCATGTGTCCAACAATTATTACATAACATATCATATCATATACTATTATAGTATTATAGAGGAAGTAATACTATCTCTCTTATTAATTGTTATAATAATTCTCGTAATAGCAACACACTTAATACCCTCTCTCATATTAATTGTTATATTAATTGCCCCTATAATCTACATTTTTTGATTATAATAATAATTATTATTATTATCTATACTATTTATAGTATAATAATTTTCCTCTGTCTTAATTAATGCTCCGATTAATTACGCTTCCCCTTTATACTTCTTAATCTCCCAATCAATAACATTTGTACTTCTTAAACTGATTAATTAATCTCCCTAATTAATGCTCCAATTCATGCATCTTCGCTTCTTTACATATTATTTTGATTTCCCATTCAAGCTTATTTACACAGAAAATGTTCAAACTCTCATTTTCCTCCTTTCTTATTTCAAAGTGAGCGTTTAATCGCCGGTATGCATTCCACATAGAAGATGCTTCTTCTTCTTCTGATTATTAAGTTTTTATTTGTCTTATTTTTCCCATTTTATTTTGTTCAGGTTTTCATGGCATCGAGTCCATATAACTTTTTGGCATATTTAATTCCTAAGTAGGTAAGGTTTATATGTTTTGAATTTTGTTTTAACTTGCATTTCGTTTACTCTATTTATCCTTAACCCTGCTTTTAACTTTTACTATTAACATATTTTATGATTTTCTTCTGATGCCTTTTCTGCCGGTTTGTGATTTATGAGAGTGACCTCTTTCGGATTCTTCGTTTGTATGTGTAATCATTTGTAAAACTTTAATTTTGCTTCTATGAATTTCAGATAATGAATTAGGGTTTCTATTATAATTCGTTTGTTTTCATACTTTAATATTAAGTTCTTAGTTTACTTCTGACATTGTTGGATAAATCTTAATTGGAAAGCAACTTAGATTTGTAAATTATAAACTTTGTGCTTTTATTATTTTCTTCCTCTCATATATAATCTTTAAAATCAAACTCTAAATATTCTAAAACTTAAATGTTTTGCTACTTCATGCAGGGGAGTCAGGATCAAATGTGTATTTTCACTTGTCAATTTTTTTATGTCTACCTGATCAAGTGCTCAAGTTTGTAATTTTTTTAGTATATTTGAAATTACTTTTTTAAGCATGAACTGAATTATTATTATTATTATTATTATTATTATTATAGCAAAAATGCATCATTGAGCTTTCACTGCTTTTATTATTTGAATTAATTGTGTGTTTTATTGTATATTTAAGGCTATATTTTACATGAATTTGTAGTAATTTTATTTAATTTTTGTTCATTATAACATAAATTTTTTTAATAATAATTTGAATACCATCCCGTGCATCGCACGAGTTTGTAACTAGTTCTTATTTATACCCTTAAGCATTTGAATGGGTAAAGTAATTTAATAAGGGTAAGATAGTCACTTCAAAGATGTTCTCATCATTAATTTCTCTTCTCGCTATCCCTTTAATTTTCTTTTCTTTCAATGGGCCGAATTGCTACTAATTAAACATATATTAAATATTAATGTATTTATTTATTCTTAAGAATATAACTCATGATGTGTCCCTTCCCTTCCTCACTTATTTATTATCACTCTTTGAATCTTTTTTTTTTTTGCAAGAGAAACAGACCATTAAATTAAATCAGCAAGAAGAGCATCGGAAATGAATGGAGGAGTTGACAAGACCCAACTCTCCTGATCAGACACAGAATAAGCAGCCTTCGCTAGGCAATGAGCTACATTATTCGCTGATCTACGAACAAAAGAAACAAGACAATGATTAAACTCCTTAATAAGGGTCTTACAATCATCTATAACGAGACCAAATAAAGAAAAATTGCGCTTCTCACTATTAATTGCCTGCACCACCACTTGAGCGTCTAGTTCAATTTGAATTTTGCTTACTTGGAGTTGCTTCAACCAACTTAGCACTTCACGAATAGCCAAAGCCTCGGACATTTGAGGTGAATGACAACCTCGAATCTTTCCTTGAACAGCTGCAACAAAACTACCATTGGCGTCTCGAACGATACCACCATATCCGCTGAACGTGGAGAAGAGGCTTGCATCCACATTACATTTAATCCACTGCATTGGAGGTTTCGTCCACCTTGAGATCTGCCTAGAAGAGGAATTAGGGCGAACAGTCCCACAAGAAGAGTTAGCAGCTTTCCATTGGACGTAAAGCTCCTCTGCCATTTGTGCAACCCGAGCTGGAGGATCAGATTTGCCACGCCAAACTTGAGAATTTCTATTCATCCAAATTCGCCACAGTGTAACAGCTGTAATCTCCAAACGTCTCACAGAATTATACCTTTTTCGTTGGTTCCACCATTCTATAAAAGAGCTACTACTACCCCCATCCCCACAGTTTGAGGCATTCCAAATACGACGGACCAGAGGGCATGCGACCAAAGCGTGCAGGTCAGTCTCTATATCATTATGGCACATGGGGCAGATATTATTCGCATTAACCTTGCGAGAATGAAGAGCCTCCAGCGTAGGAAGACAGTTAGTTAACGTACGCCAAATAAAATTGCGCACCTTAGGAGGGACATCCATAGACCAAACAGTTTGCCATGAGGTAACAGCAACAGAGGAGATTGCATAATTTGACTCAATGAGCCTATGATAGCCACTCTTCACCGTGTACTTACCTTCTTTGTCCCACGCCCAATAGAGAGAATCATCAACACCCGTTATAGAGAGAGGGATAGACATAATTTCTACCCGGTCTCTCTCATTAAATAGGGTATTAAGCTTATCAACATCCCACTTATTATTGCCCAGTTTTAAAAAATCAACAGTAGCAAGGGAAAGGCTCACAGGAGCAGTCGACTTAACAAAAGGATTAAAATTGTCTTTCAACCAAGGGTCAACCCAAATGCGAGTTGCAGTACCCGTCCCCACTCTCATTCGAACCCCTTCACCAATTAGATGTTGAGTAGCCATAATAGACCACCATATATAGCTCGGATTGCTACCAATTTTTGCTGAAAGAAAGTCCGAGTTAGGGTAGTACCTGGCTCTATAAATTTGAGCAACTAGAGAGTCTGGGTTAGACATCATCTTCCAACTTTGCTTAGTAAGCATCGCTAAATTAAAGCAGCGTAATCGACGAAAACCGAGCCCCCCAGTAACTTTCTTAGAACATAAATTATTCCAGCTCTTCCAATGTATACCCTCTCCTCCGGAAGGCCCTCTACCCCACCAGAAACTATTCATCATGCGCTCGATTTCTTCACAAAGAATGCCTGGCAGGAGAAATACATTATATGAAGGCACAGCTTGTACTACGGATTTTAATAGAACTTCCTTGCCTACTCTCGATAGCATTTTATGACGCCACCCATGAAGCTTCTTCCAAACCCTCTCTTTCACATAAGCAAAAGTAGAAGATTTCTTTTTACCTATTAAAGAAGAAACCCCTAAGTAGTTGCCATGATCCTCACGCACGTTCACTTGAAGGATGTTACAAACACTATTTCTGATATCTGCCTTCACATTTGGACTGAACAGGATTGAAGATTTGTCAAAGTTAACAACTTGACCTGAGGCTTTCTCATATTGTTGGAGGCAAGACTTAATTCGAGTACATTCTGCTAAAGAGGCTCGAAAAAACAGAAAACTATCATCGTCGAAAAATAAGTGCGAAATCGCTGGAGCAATCTTACAACCATGAATTAAACCTTGGCGAGCATTATGATTTAAGATAGCCGTGAGGCCTTCTGCACAAATGAGGAACAAATACGGGGAGATAGGATCACCCTGTCGCAAACCTCTATAAGGAAGAATTGGGCCGATATCTCCAATGGCGTGATGAACTGAATATTTAACTGATGTTACAAAAAGCATGACTAGTTTAACCCATTTGGAATCAAAACCCAAACGCAACATCATGTGCTTTAAAAAAGTCCACTCGACTCGATCATAGGCTTTGGACATGTCAATTTTCAAAGAGGCGAAACCTTCCTTACCTTGTCGTTTGCGCTTCAGATAGTGACCGATCTCAAAAGCTATCATAATATTATCCGTAATAAAATGCATTTAATTCACTAATTTGCCTATTCTTTTCCAAAATTTCCGGTAATCACCTATTTATGCAATCTCTCCGATTGCATAAATTCACTGTCATCATATCATATATAGATTTAACTAACAATTATTTTATGTTTAATAAAAATATATAATGTAGTTTTTTTTTTATTAACCATCTCATTTTTTGTTGTTTTGTTTCGTGAAGCATTTGGCATACTTCAACTCTACTTTTTAGAATCTATGCTCCTTTAAGGTAAGTGGAATTATTTAATAATTTTTTATTTGCTTTTCTAACGGAGCAACACATTTATATGAATGAACTTTTGTTTGTTTCTCAAAGATGAGAAAAAATGTCATGTTTATATACTTTTAGCCATCTACATTTCAATATTTGTCATCGTAGAACTAATGTTATTGTATTTATTTATTAATTAATTAATTTTATTTTGCATTTGAAATTTAGAGCATTTTTTGTCTTATTTTGTTTTTAGTTATTTTTTCATAGTATTGAAGTTTCCAATTTATTATTTAGTTAAAAATTATTTAATTTGTCTTAGTATTATTAGAATTTGCTACAATATCTTGACACTCATAGAGAACATGTTATTATTTATATTTTCTTTACCGATTACCTTATGTTTATTTGGAACATGCTGCTTAATGTTTAGTGCAAAGTGTTTGGAAAATAGTGATTTACTAATAATTACTGTGCCAAATACGTGCATAACATAGATAATCTTTTTAATCTTTTTTATGCATCTAAAGATTTTAAAAGAGTTATTTACTTAGTTATCTTTTAAATACGACTAAAAGATTTGAAGCATTATAAATCAGATTATACAAATATGGCATCCGTGCATTGCACGGGTATAAATCTAGTTTCATGTATAGTAAAGATTTATTGATTGTTTTCAAGTAACGGTTAACATCTTTGATTGGCTGATCTATTGAAATATTAGACACTCATAATAATTACTCATTTATTCCTATTGCATATTTGCATCGACTAATTACAAACTGATGGTCATGTTAATTAATCCGATAATCAACAATTCTAGACTCAATGTCACATATTAAAATCTTTTCGTTTTTCCTCTTACATACATGAATTTTCACGTACCATGTGGCCTAGATAATTTTATAAATAATCATATTTATTATAATAAGAAAATTGCATTAAAAATAAACAAAATTTATTTTTAACCCTAGATTACGTTGAAATAATGTTTAATTAGTAAGTGTCACGTTAAATATGAACACTTGATAAGATTTGCCATAAAAGAGTGTTTTATGTCGTGGCACAAAAATATATATGTTCGTAGCGTTGCAATAACACAAAATCTTTCTTGTAAATATGACATACGACTGACTCATCGAATCACTTAGCAACAATGACATACGGGATTAATAAAAAAGAACCACCTAATTAATCATTATTTTTACATACCAAATTTGTATGTGCTGAAGGAGTCGAATCCTATAGTCATTATAGTTTACAAGAAAACTAAACTTTGAAATTAAATTATGTATGATATATAGTAATAGATGCCTAGATAATATTTGAGCATCAAAATGAACATCTTTCTATATGTCAAGTTCAGATTCTAAACGAACAATACATATACATATAAATGTTTGGAATTCAAATAGAGATCTAATATTTGTTTGAATACGTTCGGGACTCAAACAGATTTGTCCTTTTAACTAGAAAGTTCTGTTTGGTTAGAGTTTCTTAAATATTTAATTTAAAATTTATTTTTTAATTTGACTTGTATATGATACACTATTTTAAAAAATTTATAAAAATTATAATATTTTGTTTTTAATTCATTTCTTAAAGTTTTTTTCTAAAATACAAAAGAAAAAATAAACAAAAACATTATTTTTACTTTAATGAAAATTTTAAAATAGATTAACCAAACACAATTTTTTCAAAAAAAATACCGAACCAAATAACACCTAATTATCCATATAAAATCGTCAAAAAAATCATCAAATTGGTGAAATTGGGTGGTATATTTTTATGCGAAAATCTGGATAATTAGGTGGTGTTTGGTTCGGTATATGGATAATTATAGGTGAAAATCTGACGAAAATCTGAAAGATATCAAAAATCATGTCGAATCATGTTCATGGACTTTCAAATTGTCATATCACAAAGAAACTTGATGGGTACCAATGTCGAGCCCATCTTTTTCCCCCACGGGGAAGAATATCATACTACCATTTTATTTCCTCATTTCAAAATTAGTAGCTGTATGACTTCAAAAATCTATTTGACATTCATAGTAAAGTGGTGAGATACATTTATTAACTATTTTTCTTTCATCGTCACCCAGCGTAGTCTAGTAGTCACTATACCTCACCTAACCAACCATCACCATCACCTACCGCCAAAGGTATACTGAAGCAGTGAGTGGTTGTGGCCGACAGTGATTTTGGTATATTTTTCTATAATTTTAATAGGAAAAATACACTAGCTACAAGAAAAACAAAGTATCTAGGACACCCTTTTGCCACGTTGCGTCAATCAGAAATTAGGATTATATATATATATACTTTGCCCTTCTGGCAAATTTACACCATTAAATCATGGTAGGGGAATTGTCCGTGCAATTGATGAGATTTGAATCTAAGAGCACTAGACTACATTCGGACTAGGATCCTTTACGCTTACCCTTCAGTGAAGGAAATGGCATCCTGGGATTCAATCTTGAAGTGTAACAATACCTTATAAGTAAATTTCCTAATTTGAGATTTCTGGAAAGCACAAAACAGGTTTAAACTCACGCCTGCAGAAGAGCAACTCAACTCTTTGAGGACAATTTTTTTCTCTTTGCGGAATTTTTTTTTTTGTGAGAAAGAACAATAAGATGTTCATCTTTAAGACTAACAATACAAGCACCCAAACTGATCATACAAGTAATAATAATAAGAAGGAAATTGACATAATTAACAACTTCGCAAATGGTGATCAGGACAGATATATACATACACACACAAGCTGGGTATCAAGTCCGCGAAGTTTGCACTGAATCCAAACACCAGCACCTGTAGTTTGATCTGGAACTCTGGAAAAGCTCGTTTGGGGTCATATTCATGAGTTGATTCGCTTTCCAAGGATCAAAAGCACTGGTAAAGCCTTCGGGAGGATCAGTAGCCGTTGATTTTGAAATCCCTTCCAATTGATGATCTTGAGCACGCATTCTCTTGTACAACCTCATGACAGAGACACAATCTTCATAAGGATCATGAATCCCTGTCTGGATATCGTACCTATATATAAGTTTCCAACATTTACACAAAATTGATTAGAGTTCCAAACAATGTATGGGAAAAGCAATTCCAAAATTAATAGCATACCATAAGAATGAGCAAATAATCCAAAAAAAAATGAGATAGTAACTTACCCAAGATATGTCCGGGTAAGATACTTGAGCGAATGGCTAACAAGATTTGTTTTCATCAATGGACGGTATTTCGAAGTATCCCTACATGGCGAGAGAAACAGCAGTAAGTCACACACGTTATAATATTACATGCAGAAAAATGAACTTGTTCTTAAAAGTTCGACATCAACTTCTATTTTTTCTTTCTGTTCAACTTGCCAGCCTAAATTAAGGGAAGTAGTGTAGGACTTTGACCATTATCCGGTCCAAAAACTTAGTTCAGCAAACATTAATCTCCTGCCTAATTATTCGCCTAGTATTCAATGCAACTAGTAAAGGAACTTATTCGAGATTAGGGGTGAACTTAGGAGTCAAGTAACAAGTCTAGTTGCTTCCCTTCAGTATGCAAGCACTACTATCCCACAGCCATTTTCTACCCAAGTCACATTAGTATAACAGGGGAGGCGATGGGTGATGGGAGAAAGATATTTGGTGGGTTTTGGGTTGCTACATTTATAAAGCAATAACTAAACAGCAATTAAGACGTCCAAGTATGGGTAGAGGTCAAGAAACTTACATACCTAACATACAGATATGGAAAAGGGAATGCATAAAGGCAGAAGTGTCGGTGCAGTTGTACTAGGAATGGAATGCATAAAGATAAAGAACTGAACTAAGAATAGGCACATTGTAAGATATTAAATATATAACAATTTCTTCTATGAGCAAAATAAATAGTGATGATTGTTAAGTAACGACAAAATGAAATAAATAGTGACGATTGTTAGGAACATAATGACGAAATGAGAAAAGATGCTGGTTTAAACCAACACTGCCAACAAGAAAAATGCAGATGAAAGTGATAGTAGTGATTAAATTACACAATTGTACCATGCAAACTAACTGTTTGAAATCATTCAAAAGCTGACATAGTGACCTCGCTATAATCAGCATGTTAACAAATAACAACACCCTGTACCCATAAAGCTTTGCAATTTCTCAAGATCAATTGTCTAAAAAAATATGTCACATTTTAAATTCCAGGTATATCAGCCCATTGATGCTTCATTAAAGATAGAACCGGCAATTTTAACAACACCCAACATCTATAAAACTTATTTGTAATTTTTGAAGATAAATTGTCCAAAGCTATCGAATTTTGAATTCCAGGCATATAAGCTTGTATATCACATGTAGTAAGAGCTCACCTCAGCATATGATCAGGATAATTTACTCTCAAGCAATCCAAGTCATGCTCTAGCCCATGACCAACAAGAATTCTAGCTTTCCCACCATCCAAACGTAATCTCCAAATGGACTCTCCATTGTACAAAATTTGCAAAATTTTATCTTGTACTTCCTTGAGGGGCATAGCGTCTCTAAGATGCTCTTCTGTTATACCCGTTACTTCATATCTGAAAAAAGGTTCGTGAAGCAACATAAATGGTAAGCAGGCCCATCACCAATAGTCTTATTATAATTCAAAAAACAACAAGAAAAATGCAGCTAAAAAGATCTGTAGTTAGTTATTTATCCACATTAAAAAAAGAAGGTACCTGTAGTTAGTTACAGGAATTTGAGGTAGCACATATGTTTGGAAAATCAGCTTCTCATCTTCATCAATTAGGCATACCCTGGCACAAAGTTCAAGTGATCCATCGCTTCCTCCACCAACCATTTCACAATCTAACGCAATCGCTTCCGGAGCAGTGTCAATGCAATTACCATCATCTGAAGTTAAAATCTCAATTTGAGATTCCATACCGTGCAAGATTATTGTTTGCTGCAACATATCGATACACAAGTTTAAGAAGAATATACATATACACACAAGTAGAAACAATTTAGTTAGCTTGTATACTAATTGGATATTTTCCTTTATCAACTCACGAGGGGAGCAGGGGCAGGTAGATAACATATTTCTTTGTGCTTGCTATGTGAATTCGGCTGTCAAAAATTTTCAAACATAGGCTGCAACCTCTTTCAGCAAAGATTGTTGAACAATTGGCTTTGGGCAATGGGCCTGGAAATTTTGAACAAATATGAGAAATAACAATAGTGTATTCCATGCATGGATTTGGTTAGCAATAAAAGTAATATCTCACCTGTAATGTGTTCCCTTAGTGATTCAAAGGATTTGCAATGCTTTTGGCACACTCCACATTTAGGCTGATGAACTGAGTGATAAGAGGCCTTCATGTGCTCAATAAGATGCTCCTTCTTTTTATATTGCTTGAAACATGCTGCACATCTATGCCTGTAAATAGAGAGAGATGTAAAGTATCCATCAAACACTCAGAACAAAGTGAATGTATGACTTGAAAAAGAAAAGTGAAAATGATGGTGTGAAGAACGTGTTAGAAACTAGAAAGTATGAAAATACACCAAAATAGAAGAATGGAGCTAAGATTTAACACCAGCGTTTGTGATTCATGCACATGACATTAATGCACTGGAAGGATCGTTAATTGTGTGTAAAATAGGGGGAGAGAGAGAGAGTTTTGATATATAAGATGGTAAATAAATTTTTTTCTGTAACTGGGGAGATCGAGACACTTTTTGGCTGAGCACCCGACTAGCCCCAAAAGATACTTAGAGACCCTCCTCCACAGGTGAATGGATGGTTCAAGCCATCAAAGTGTCACAATTTTATTTTGATGATTGTTAAAATTGGTTTGCTACACTGTGAATTTGACCCAAACCTTAGTTATCGGGTGAAATAACCACTAATTACTTACCATAACCATTAGCCAGTAATTAAACTGAACAGCACTCACATAAAACACGAACTGATTAATAGAATAAACCATATATATGCACAGCCATCTTTCCCCAAATATTTCACTTGTTAACTGCATTGCACGAGACTTAATACAATAACCAGTGCTGATTATAATTCTTTGTGAAACTTACTATAGAAACAACCATTGAAACAGGAGTAGATGATTAAATTGGACATGTGTACCAAAGTCAATATCATCAGGACTAATTTTGGAGAATAAGGCTTCGTTTGATAACCACATGGAAAAGAAAAATAAAAACACTTGATTTGGATAAGAATTTAAAAAATAAGTTGAGTCATGTAATGAGATATTCTCCATTCCATACTAATTTTATGAGTACATATCCTACGACTCTCATAATTTTTTGTTGAAAATTTTTGTTCCTCAGCCACCAAAGAAATTTCTTCATGGAAAAACTAACAAAGTAAGCAGACATCTCCTCATATGTCACAACTTATTTTCCAAATTCTCACAAAAATCAATTGTTTTTATTTTCATTTTTCATATTATTATCAAACAGAGCCTAAATTGTGCTATTTTAGAATGGTAGTCTTTTGGTCCCTAAGGATAGCAGAATTTTGAGTCTAACAATAGTCGATGTGTGTGTAATACAGAGTGAGGGTACATTGAAGTAAAAAACTAAAGACAATTGAGCCAAGTAGTTAAACTTGAATTTCCTCCCTTTCTTTTCTCAGCAACCGTTGTTCGATAAAAGTCAGACAGGAAGTAAGAGAAGGATACCTTATAGTGGCCGTTAAAGTTCCGGCAGAGTCGGCATCGGATTCCATGAGCAATGAAGTGAAAATAGACGAAATGAGAGCAATTCTTTCGATGTATAAATATGGGATGGGATGTATATGGCGAAATTGGAGGTTCGACGTACGACCCTCAGGTAGGTATTAGGGTTTTGCACAGTAGTCTCTGCGGCGAGGGGTTTACTGAAAGAAGAACGAAAATAAGTTTAATTTTCAATTCACCTGTGAAATTACTAAATAAGCCACCCTCACCCCAACGTTCATTGGATTCATCCCACCATTCTATCTACACTTTTATGGCTCGTTTGGTTCGAGCTTTAAGAATGGAATTAATATTTTAGATGATAGAAAACTTTTATTTTTGGCATTTTTTATTGGATTCTATTAATACTCGTTTGGTTGGAATTTTAGGAATGAACTCGACAAATTTTTTATTATTATTTTCTAGAATTTTTTTTTCATTTTATGGGAATTTTTTATTTTTTTTCATTTTCTGGGGAAAAATAATTTTTTTCATTTTTTGGGAAAAAAATAATTTTTTTAATTTTCTGGAAAAAAAAAATTTCACTTTCTGGGGAAAAAATAATATTTTTAATTTTTTGGGAAATTTTGTTTTTTTTTTTTCATTTTATGGGGAAAAAATAATATTTTTAATTTCCTGGGATTTTTTTTTCATTTTTTTATCACTTTCTGGGAAAATAATATTTTTTAAAATTTTCTGGAATTTTTTTTTTCATTTTCTGAACAAAATTAATTTTTTTCATTTTCTAAAAAAAAAACAGTTTTTGAACAAAAAAATGATTCCTCAAATTGGGAATCCAAGATTCCTCCCAATTTATAAGATAATAGATTTCGGCAAAATATGGGAATTTAGGATTCCTAGCCCCTGTTTGGTAGCTCTCTTTTTATTTTTTTTTCTACAAATTTTAAAAACTCAACTCACAAACATCTTACTTTTACACTTCCCAAAAAACTTTAACTTTACTTTTCTCTCTAAAAAACTTTTAAAACGCCATAACTTTAAATCCAAAAATTCAAAAATAATAAAAATATATATTGAAACCTACTCATCGAGATCTATAAAATAAGATCCATTGTGACTATTTTTGAAATTTTTTATGCATTTTTTTCTTTGTTTGAAAAAAAATCAAACAAAACCAAATTCACTTTTCAAAAAACAACTTTAACTCAAAACATTCACCAAACACCACATTTTTAAAAATTATCTAGAAAAAAAAAAAAAAAAGAGCTACCAAACAAGCCCCTAGGAATCTTAAATTCCTACCTAAAACTCCAACCAAACAAAATAATCATCATGGAATGGAATTTTGGATTCCAAGAATTCTCAAAAGCTCGAACCAAACGAGCCCTTAAGGGCGTGCACAACACATAGAGTAAAATAATAAATTTATTTTATCTAAGTTTATATTTTATGGTAGAAGAATTTATAGTGTTGAATTTAAATATGTAGGGTAGAGAACGAGTAAATTTATCTTATAATTAAATTTTATTCATACGAGTGTGAGTCATTCGTATGAATTTTTTTTTCTTTAAATCCCCGTACAAGGGTCAGTCATTTGTATAACTTTTTTTTTCTTTTAAAAAAAAATCCCCATACAAGGGTCAATCATTTATATGACTCTTTTTTTTTAACCCTTTATTCGTATGCATTATTTTGTTATTTTTTTTACCCTATTCGCTATGTTTTACTCTAAAATTTAACTAAGTGTATACTAAATTTAGGCAACTCTACTTTGGATGCTCTAAATTATGCTGTAGTTTTTAGTTTGAAAAAGTGGCATAGATAGATTTTTCGGTAAGTTTTTTGGTTGAGGGTGTGTTTGTCTTTTTACATTTTGAATGTTGAAATTCAAACTTTGAAAATTGTTTGTTTGTGTTTTTTTTTTTTGAAAGGGAAAATTGTTTGTTTTTATTCTTAAGGAGCATGTGAATATTAAGTATTTATTTAACTTATATTGTTTAAATTTAGTATTAAAAATTTATTGAGTTGATATATTTGAATGCTTAATTATTAAAAAAATGTCATTAACTATTCAATAATTTTAGAAAATAAACAATTTATTGCTTTTTTGAATATTTAAAAAGTTTTCTATTAAATATTCATAAACAAAACCAAGTATCCCTAAAATTAGAGTTTTTAAAATTTTCGTCCCTTGAAGTTTGAGCGAATTGTCACTTTAGTCCCTAATATTCATTTTTCGACTTTTCGCACCTCAAAGTGGATGCCGCCACTCACTTTAGTCCCTAGAACCATTTTCCATTTGAGTGGTGGACGGAAACCATGTACCTAGAGGGGCAATTTAGTCACCCTACTACTTCTTCTCTTCCTTTAATCTACCCGCCAAATTAAACCCTAATCCCCAAATTAAACCATTACGCAAAATTCCTAATTCCAAGTGAGATATCCGATTATATGAAGAGAAAAAAGTTTATTCAGGGTTCTGTGAAAAAACAATGAGTTGGTTACTGAGGGTTGAATGTGAAGAAGACTTAGGTCCTCCATTATAAGGTAAAAAACAAAGCTTATCTTTTATGTATTTGTTATTTTTTTAATACATTCTTTCTTTATAGGGTTTAGTGCTCATATTCTTCATTATTATATTAAAGATTATACATTTTTTGTATGGATTAAAGCAATGCATCTTCTGTCCTTTATGTGTTAATGGGTTAGAAATTTTCATGCTTTTAATGCATTTTCTTTTCTTTGTGGTCCCTACTTATACAATGCTTGTATATATATTTAATCTCAGGTCTCTCGTCAGATTACTTCACTATAAAAATGCACTATGGTGGCAAGTTTGCCAAACAATTCCCTTTTGCAAAATACACTCCTGATGTGGTCAGATGTTTTGATTTTTGTGAGTTTGATAAGATGTCTTTGGTAGAGCTGATTAATATGGCTGCAGAGTTGGGGTTTAATGGTTTGCTTAATTTTTATTTCTCTATTGATGATGGGAAGTTTGTATTAATTGAGAATGATAGTGATGTTATGTCACTAAAAAACATCTTAAATAAAGATAAAGAAGTTGACATTTATATATAGTATATTGTACCATTACAAAGTAGCCAAGAGGGAGCTCAAACTGGAAAAAAAACAGAGGATGGATTTGAAGAGGGAGGTCAAAAAGAAAATGAAACAGAGGATGGTAGTGGCAGTTGTAGTTGTGAAAGCATGTATGACAGTGAATATGATGATGAAGATGACATGGATGATATCCTCTTTGATGAGAACATTGACCATGATGCTGAGTATTGTGGTGTTGGGGAAGAGAGTAATGGTGTTGGGGTTGGGGAACAGAGTGATGGGGTTAGAGAACAGAGTGATGGGGTTGGAGTTAATAAGGGTGATGAGGAGGATAATGAAGGTGATAAAGATGAATTGAGGAGCCTTTCTGATTCAGATGAGGATAATCCTAGTTTTCCTGTTTTCAATGGTAAAACTGATATGGAAAATCCTACATTTAAGTTGGGGATGATTTTTAGAAATCACAAAGAGGTTAAATAAGCTATTAGGAGTTATGCTATTAAGCACGGTAAAGAAATCAGGTTTAAGAAGAATGAGTCAATAAGGATAAGGGCAGTTTGTAAGGATGGTTGCCCTTGGGTTTTGTTTGCTTCTAAGATGCATGAGTCTGTAAACATGCAAATTAAGACTTTGAATGACGAGTACAGATGCAATATGCAATTTAATAATAGAAATGTGAACTCAAGGTGGCTTTCTGAGCAGTACTTGCACACTTTTAGATCAAATCCTAAAATTCCAATGAAACATTTTAAAGAGACAGTGATGAAAGATCATGTGGTCAATGTTTCTATGTCCCAAGCATATAGAACAAGAAGAAAAGCAATGACTAAAATTGAAGGGACCTATGCAGAACAATGTGGAAGGTTATGGGACTACATGGGGGAGGTTAAAAGAAGTAATCCTGGCACTACAATTGTCATGAAAATTGATGAGCAGTCCTTGTCAACAACCCAACCCAGATTTTTAAGATTGTACATGTGTCTTGCAGCTTGTAAGGAAGGCTTTATGGCAGGGGGTAAGCCTTTTATTGGTGTTGATGGGTGCCACTTAAAAACTATTTTTAAGGGAGTTTTGCTATCTGCTATAGGGGTAGATGCAAACAATTGTATGTTTCCTATTGCAGTGGCAGTAGTAGAGGGAGAAACAAAGGCATCTTGGTCATGGTTCTTGGAGTTGTTAAAAGATGATATAGGTGTTGTTAATCAACATGGTTGGACATTTATGTTAGATAAACAAAAGGGGTTAATGCCTGCATTTGAAGTTGTTTTGCCTTTGGTTGACCACAGGTATTACACTGTTTCCAATATAATTTGGTTGCATTCCCTTATTTATATTTCGTATATATTAATTTCATTGTTTTCATATATTATAGGTTTTGTGTGATGCACTTGTATGCAAATTTTAAAACTGCTGGTTTCAAGAGTAAAATACATAAAGAATTGTTGTGGAATGCTGCACAAGCATCAAACAAACCTTATTTTGAGGCTGCAATGAAAAAAAATGAAAGAGACTGATAGAGCAGCTTTTAGTTGGTTTAATGACAAGCCCCCTCAACATTGGCCAAGATCACACTTTAATGCGTTCCCTAAATATGACATGTTACTTAACAATATTTGTGAAAACTTTAACAAATGCATACTTGATGCAAGGGAAAAACCAATTCTGGGACTGTTAGAGAGTGTTAGAAACTATATGATGTTAATGATGCAGCAGTGCAAGGAAAAAGCAATGACATGGAATGCATCCATATGCCCTAAGACTCATAAAGTTCTTGAAAAGAATAAGGTTGAGGCTGCAAATTGTATTGCACAGTTTGCTGGTGAGAAAAAGTTTCAAATCAAGGGTATGCATGGAGATCAATTCACCACTGGCCTTGATGCAAAAACTTGTAGCTGTGGAAAATGGGATTTGAGTGGCATACCTTGTCCACATGCAATATGTGGTATGTATTTTAGAAATGAAGGACCAGAAGATTATGTACATGATTGCTACAAGTTGGAAATATATCATAAAATGTATAGCCCAATTATACAACCAATGAATGGATCCAACATATGGCCAAGAAGTACTTACCTTCTTGTCTTACCACCCATGATACATGAACTTCCTGGGAGGAAAAAAAGCAAAAGAAATAAAAGTGCACATGAGAAGGATGGTGCAACTGAGGTAGGGACTAGTAAGGGTGCTACTGGAAAAACAAAGTTAGGGAAGAAGCACTAAAAGACATTAAGGTGCAGCAATTGTGGCAGTCTAGGCCACAACAAGAGGAACTGTAAAGGTGCTACTCAACCAGCACAACCCCCAAACAAGAGGAGCTGTAAGGGTGTTACTCCACCTGTAAGTATTTGCACTGTTGTATCAATTCATTACAACATGTAATGCATTTATAGTTTTTTAATGCCAACTACTTTGCAGGTGAAAAGAAGAGCAACTGATATAGATGGGTCTGAAATTTCCAAAGATAATCCAACTTTTATGACTCAAGAGAGGGTCAATGAAGTTAGCAAAAACAGGGCAGAGCCTCAATTCATGAGCCAACAAGGAGTTAATATCATTAAGCCAGCTTTATTCATGGCAGGGCCTTCCAACCAAGCATAAGTACAAGGGATGCGTCAGCAATACTTTATGGAAGTAAGAAGTTTGCCTCACTTTCTAGTTTATAAGTTGCAGCTGTTAGAGAAAAATGAACTTTACTGAACCTGTGGTATTGTGATTTGCTTAAAGGTCTTTTTTGCTATGTAATGTGAACCTTTGGTATTGTAAACCTTTCAAGGGTCTTTTTTGCTATGTAATGTGAACCTTTGGTATTGTAAACCTTTTAAAGGTCTTTTTTGATATGTAATGTGAACTTTTGGACATGTGAGCCTCTTAAAGGTCTCTTTTGCTATGTAATGGGAATTGTTGGTAGTGTGAACCTTTTATATGTCTTTTTTTGCTATGTTTTAAAGATTTGATTTTATAAGCCCTGTTTTGAACATGTGGTATTTTACTATGTTTGTTATGGTTAGATTTGCACTAAAAATGAATAAATGGTACATATTCACCAAAATAGAAACGACCAACTTTCATTACTTAATCTTGAACATTACAACTTAAAATACCCTTTTTGACTTAAAATATTACATAATCCATAATATAAACTAGCAACTTAATGTTGGTACATCTCCGTCATAAAAGAAGAGCAAACGGCCTAATTAGAAAAACTAAGAATCAGATTCAATGCAACTTGGGTAACTGATAATCAACATCAGTATAAAAACCCACGAAATGGCTAGAAGAACACCCAGCACTCTACCCGTTGCTTTGTATTTCTTCACATCATTCTCCAGCTTATTTTTCTTCCTTAGTAGACCAGGTATGACTTCTTTTGCTTTTGTGCACATTGGCGGATCGAACCAAGAAAAGTATCCGTATACACCTTCCTACAATCGAGTACAATAGATTAAAATGTGAAAACCTATGAAAATTAAAGAAACAATGCGCAATCCATACCTGACATCCTCGAAATCTTCTTCCTGGGTTGTTGTTTGTCCATGAGGTAATCACAATCGTTCCTTTCCGACAATGGCAAAGCATTTCTTCCGAATGAGACTCTTTCTTATTGTCTCTATTTTAGTTCTTATCTTTTTCTTCTTTGTTTTACTGTGATGGAAGGAAAAGAAAACATATATACAGTGTATCTAACAATTGGCGGGTAGATTAGAGGAAGAGAAGAAGTAGTAGGGTGACTAAATTGCCCCTCTAGGTACACGGTTTCCGTCCACCACTCAAACGGAAAATGGTTCTAGGGACTAAAGTGATTGGCGGCATCCACTTTGAGGTGCGAAAAGTCAAAAAATGAATATTAGGGACTAAAGTGACAATTTGCTAAAATTTCAAGGGACTAAAATGTTAAAAACTCCTAAAATTATAACTTAGATACGAATATTCCTAGGCAAAACTCAAACAAAAATAATATTTAGCAGTAGACTACATTTTCTATTGTCAAAACAAAGTTAATATGTTAATATAAACAAACTATAATGGAATATAATTTTTCACCTCGGTTAATATGCATTTAGATCTCGTTTGATTCATAGATTTGAACACTTAGAAAATGAAATTTTTTCATTTCTTTTGTTTGGTAAATACAAATTCCAGAAACACTTTTTTGATACAGGAAAAAGTTTAGGGAAAAGTTATTCCTCTCAAAACCCATGGGATTTATTTTTCTTTGTGATTTCCCAACATTTATTATAAAATATTTAGACAACAATATTCCTACCTAAATACTTTTCATGATTTACCAAACATAAGAAGGGAAACTTGACAGAAACTTTAATTTCTCACCTCCATGAGAAAGATAAAGAAATTGATTTATCTTTTGTGAACTAAACGAGGCCTTAGTGCGGAATAGAACCGGTGGTCCACTATTCTTTTTATTACATGGAAAAATTAATTTTGTGACAAAATATCAGCAAAATTATGACAAAAACACTATTTACTAATGGAAAATAATTTTATTTTTTTAATCATTGATAAAATTTCTATGTGGTCTTAAGGTTAATGAGACAAGAGTTAGCGCATAGGGGATTAATCGGAATTTATTTTCATATTTTTTATACAATATATAATTATAATAAGACTTCTGCCAAAAAATAATTATAATAGGACATATAACGTATGTAAAAAGGACTATATTTCTCCATGGTTAATATAAGACGCAACACAATGGGATAATGGGCTAGTGGATAAGCGAGGTTCAAATTGGGCTGCTTGAGTTAAAAAAAAAACCAGAAACAGTCTACTTTGCTACCTACTCTCAAGGAGAGTATGACACAAAGACTAATCGAATATTATGTCAAATCCTATGGGATTGGTATAATGGTTCGCTAGATGTTTATGATGGATGATCTATTTAGCCTATTCTTATGAAAGACGATTTAGATTTATTTAGTATGAGATCTCATGTTCGAATCTCTTCAGATACAAATACTAAAAAAAAACGAATATCATTTCGTTCATTATTCGTTTAGTTTTATTTAACAAAGTTAGTTTTTATAACATAATATTCTTTCTTATTTTACGAGTTAGAGCTTGTAAAGAAAATATATTATTATTATTATTATTATTATTATTATTATTATTATTATTATTATTCATTAACATTGATTATAATAGGTGACTTAATGATGGACTAACTTAGATGAGTGTGAGGTGTTGTGTGACTGGGAAAATATATATATACACAGTCTGATTATTAAGAGGGACTCCCTTACGTTATACATGTGGGATAAATATGTTATTCCCGTGACCAAACATAATAGATGCACTCCCTCTTAAAAATAAAAATAAATAAATGATACATAATCCATCCCCAAAGTCAATTCGTCTCACTCTTTCCATCCCCAAAGTCAATTCGTCTCTCTCTCTAAAAAAAATATATGTATTGTATCCACATCCCTAAATTCAATTCATCTCTCTCTCTAGACAACATGATTGCACCACACACTCATTCCTCAAATCGCCGTAATCCCTCTCGAAGGTGTCTGCTGTTCTCGCTCGCTCCATCACGCACACTTCCTCTGGTATATATATACACAGCAAAATCCAATCCCCAATCTCTTACTGTCTCTTTTCCTCTTAATAGCCAAACAATTTATATATATACATATGAATCTGGTAATTTTTCCACAAATCAATCTTTCTCTATCCTAGTTGAAAGCAGCCTACTTTGTATGAAATAAACCAAAGCATATTTGAAGTTAGGGGACTAAACAATCGTGCCCATCCTCAAATTAAGAGTACCCTTTTAATCACCTTCATAAGGTGCGCTAATAACATAAATCTTTAAATACCCACAAGTAAAACACAATCTCTGGTAATTTTTGCATATTTAATTAGGTATTTGATTTTAGTTATTGAGATGGATAAAGAAGGTTATAGTGAAGGAGAAAATATTGATTTGTGTGTTGATATAGAAGACAATGTAAACCTTGAAAGAGAAACATCCCATGAACTAAAAACTACAGTCGATTCCTCTGGTAATTTCAATCCTTATGTAAGTGATGAGATTAAGCCGATAAAAGGACAAAAATTCCGTACATTAGACGATGCTCAAATTTTTTGTAATACATATACTAAAGAAGTTTGTTTTAGTGTTAGAAGTTATTCTTCAAAAAAGAGGAAGGGAATTGAAAAGATTATAAGGAAGGAATTTGTGTGTTTCAAGCAAGGGAAAGGTGAAAGATTGCTAATATAGATGCAAAAAGGCGTCGGGGACAATTAAAAGCTGGTTGTAATGCTAAATTAGTGGTCGTAAAAACAAAAATGGGTTCTTTTATTGTGAGTATATTTAAAGAGAGGCACAATCACCTGTTATCAACCCTTAAAAAAACTCATCTCCTACGATCTCATTGTTAAGTTTCAGATACGACAAAATGCTTGACTCAACAATTCTCTATTGTCAATATACCCCCATATCAACAATGTAGTTTACTTCAAGTACAATCAAGAGGGATTAAAATTTTGGGTGTACACAAAAGGATTTATATAACTATAAAACACAAAAGCGCAAGAAGGTGAAGGGGCATGATGGGGATATGTTACATGAGTATTTTAAATTAGAATTAGCAAAAAAACCTTCTTTTTTTTTTTAAGATTGAGGCGGATCATGAACAAAAAATTACTCATTGCTTTTGGGCTGATGCGATGATGAGACGGGCATACAAGTTTTATAGTGATGTGGTGATCTTTGATACTACATATAACTCCAATCGTTATGGGATGATTTTTGTACCTATTTTTGGGGTTAACAATCATGGGAAAACTACTATTTTTGCTTGTGCATTCTTAAATAACGAGCTAGTTGATGCTTTTGTGTGGCTATTTAACCAATATTCAGAAGCTATGCCAGGCGATGCCCCTAAAATGATTATCGCCGATCAAGACCCAACGATAACAAATGCCATTCCTCTAGCCCTTCCAAATACGTTTCACATGTATACTTTTTTTTTTCTTTATATAGGTATAATTTTTTTTCTTTAGATACGTATAAGTTTTTTTCTTTAGATATGTATAATTTGTTTTCTTTAAATAGGTATAATTTTTTTCTTTAAATAAGTATAATTTTTTTCATTTAGATAGGTATAATCTTCTCATTCTAGTTATTGTAGTTGGCACATTTGTATGAAGTTTTTGGAGAAGATTGATACGAACAAATACACGTTATACTATACTGAGTTTGTAAATTGTATATGGAATTTCGAGAGTTGTGAAGAGTTTGACTTGAAGTGGACATGACTTGTTGCGAAAAGTGGATTAAAGGACAACAAGTTGTTGAAAGATGTGTATGACATTTGGTTTAAATGCATTCCATCATATTTTAATCATGTTTTCTCAGCCAGCATGTCAAGTAGCCAAAGACCAGAGAGTAGTCACGCATTTTTTAAGAAATATATTGATAAAAGCAACTTTTTGGTTGATTTTGTTGGTCGGAAAACAACCCTAGAGGGGGGTGAATAGGGTTTTAAAAACTTAATGCGGAATTAAAACATTTTTAAAATATTTAAGCAAAGTAACTTAGCTAAACAACAATATCAAGGAAATAATAAATTTCAACTAATCAATCTTAAGAGAAGCAAATAAGTAATCTCAAAATACAAGCAATAATATAGCAATAAAAAGAGAGCTTGAGTTTAGAAAGATTGAACCAATTTGAAGCTCGAGACTTTTTGTCCTCACAGTTCGGTTTCTTCAACCATACATTTGCGCTCGGTTAGTTCTCCGAAAAATTTCCACTATTCAATCTTCATCGGGTGAAGATCAAACCTCAATACAAATATTTCTATGCACACAACACTCACAATGTAGCTATACCCACTACACTTCTTATAAGATATGCTCTCTTGCTCTACAAAGAGACAAACTCTCTTTTGAAATGAATAATGAATTGTTTGTAGTGATACACACCAATACAATAACTCTCAAGTGTATTTGAAGATTACAAATGAAGCTCACATTAGAGTTATCAAGATTGATCAAAAATATGTAGCTCAAAAGATGAAAGATTGATCAAAATGTGTTATTGAATCTTTGTATATTTGAATATATGAATAATAGAGTATTAGAATGATTCAAGGTATGTTAAAACATATCTAAGACCTCATATTTATAGCTTTCAAAACCATATGGCCGTTGGGGATGATTAAGAAAGGTTTTGGCTCCAAGGTATACATTTTCAAACTTTCCAACAACTAGTTTTGACAAAAAAAATTAAATTTGTTTTGTTAATTTCTCCCAATTTGACGGTTGGATCATGCTCAACTTTTAGTCAAAAGTGCCAGGAGATGTTGTCTAACTACTGCAAAAATTTCAAAATGAACGGAGTTCGGTAAGGCCTCCATCTTACTGTTAGATCAAAACTGTGCAAAAATTGAGCAAATTTTAAATGTAAAATAAAAACATTTTTGCAATTTAACAATTTAGTTCCAAATACAATTCTAATGATTTGTGAACCTCAAAGATATGTTTCTAAGATACCTATTTTTGTTAGAGCTTAAAATATGATCATTTAAAATTAATATGAATTTATTTTGAAACTCGGTCTTCGTAAAATGATGTTTTTCAAATAAATTCAATTTCAAGCTTGTTTGAATTAATCTTTAAAATATGCATGAATACATTTGAGCTATAGGGATTTGATTAATAAAGTAACTCTACATAAATCTTAAGCACTCACTAAATTACTGAATTAACGAGTCTTCGAATGATTTGATTTATTTATTCGGATTGATCTTCATTTGAAGCTTTTTCCTTGAAGCTTTTCATATAGTCTTTTGATCCTTTGTATTTCATGATTTGCATTGAGAGATTTGATCTTCCTTGTCTTGTCCAATGATCGAATAGTGAAAGATTGATCCTTGTCATGTTTTTCTTGAATTTTTCAAGTAAATGAATCAATTACTGAATTAACGAGTCTTCGAATGCTTTGATTTGTTTCGTCGGATTGATCTTCATTTGAAGCTTTTCATATAGTCTTTTGATCATTTGTGCTTCATGATTTGCATTGAGAGATTTGATCTTCCTTGTCTTGTCCAATGATTGAATAGTGAAAGATTGATCCTTGTCATATTTTTTCTTGAATTTTCCAAGTAAATGAACTGTATACTTATATGTTAAATTACACATGATTAATTTATTGTTATTATCAAAATAAGATTAAGACCTTAGGTCAACAATCTCCCCCTTTTTGATGATGACAATAAAGTAATGTGTGCTTACAATAACAAGTATAAATAGCATATAAATATAAATAAATAATATGCTCCCCCTCAATTTATGCAAAGATGACAATTAAAAAATATTGCAAATATTTAAGATAGTTTTAAAACCAAAACTAATATATATATTTTATAAATAAACATTTCAAAAGTGTGAATGTAAATCTTATCACAACACCAACACCATACACACATTTTCTCCCCCTATGGCAACATCAAAAAGGGATCTAGGCCGTGCGAGGCACTGGATTTTAGATGCACGCGGGAGCGCTACATATTTTGACTTTTTGATTTAAGAAGACAACTTTCCGTCTTTGAGATTTTTTTTAAATGACAAATATTATTCTTCGACTGCAAAATCATTGTTAGTTTACAATAACACGCGAAATGAAGACTTCCAATAATAATCCATGTTAAACATAATTAATGAATTTGTTTTAATCAAACTAAATGTCACAAGCTCTAGTCATACCAAGTTCACGACGAATAGTAAAAAAATGATCGTCCGGGAGTGGTTTAGTGAAAATATCCGCAAATTGCGATTCGGTGCTAATGAATTCAATATCAAAATCACCTTTTTGCACATGATCACGAATAAAATGATGTCTTATCTCAATGTGCTTAATACGTGAGTGTTGTATAGGGTTCTTGGTCAAGCTAATAGCACTTGTGTTATCACATTTAATGGGAATATGGCTAAGACTAATTCCAAAGTCTTCTAGTTGTTGTTTAATATATAAAGTTTGTGCACAACAATTTTCGGCCGCCACGTATTCAGCTTCGGCCGTTGAAAGGGCTACCGAATTTTGTTTTTTACTTGACCAAGATACTAATGCGTGTCCTAGAAAATGACATGTCCCACTAGTGCTTTTCCTATCGATTTTGCAACCGGCAAAATCCGCGTCGGAATAACTTATTAGGTCAAATGTGTTTTCTCTTGGATATCACAAACCCAAATAACTAGTGCCGAAAAAATAACGGAATATACGTTACGGCGTGTAAGTGGGATTCTTTTGGATTCACTTGGAATTGTGCGCATAGACAAACACTAAACATGATGTCCGGCCTAGAAGCCGTCAAATAAAGTAAGCTACCGATCATACCTCAATACTTCTTGACGTCGACACTCTTACCACTTTCGTCTTTGTCAAGTTTCAACGTTGAACTTATAGGTGTACTCATTGATTTAGCGCCTTCCATGTCGAACTTCTTTAAGAGTTCCTTCATATATTTCTCTTGATTAACAAAGATCCCATCTTTGTATTGCTTTACTTGCAATCCGAGAAAATAATTCATCTATCGCATCATGCTCATCTTCAAATTTCCTTTTACATACAAGTGAAAAATTATTTGCAAAGATTGTCGTTAGTATAACCGAAAATAGTATCATCAACATAAATTTGCACAAGTAACATATCATTAGCATGATTCTTAATGAATAAAGTAGTGTCTACTTTGCCTCTAACAAATCCATTATTAAGTAAAAATGAACTTAATCTATCATACCATGCTCTAGGTGTTTGTTTCAATCCATACAAAGCTTTTGACAATTTAAACACGTAATCCGGATATGCATGATTTTCAAAACCGGGAGGTTGTTTTACATAAACTTCTTCTTCAATGAAGCCATTCAAGAACGCACTTTTAACATCCATTTGATATAACTTAAAATTTTTGAAACAAGAATAAGCAAGTAGCATGCGAATAGCTTCTAAACATGCTACGGGTGCATAAGTTTCCTCATAATCAATGCCCTCCTCTTAATTGTATCTTTAGGCAATGAGCCTAGCTTTATTTCTAACAATTGCACCGCTTTCATCCTTTTTATTCCAAAATACCCATTTAGTGCATATAATAGTATGATCATTTAGTTTGGGAACAGGTGTCCACACTTTATTTCTCTCAAATTGATTGAGCTCTTCTTGCATAGCCATCATCCAAGATTCATCTTGTTCGGCTTTATTTATGTTTTTAGGCTCATATTGAGAAACAAATGCCACATTATTGTAAATATTTCTTAAGGATGATCTAGTTATGATCTTATTAGATGGCTCTCAAATAATTTGATCAATAGGGTAGTTGGACACAAATTTTCAACTCTTAGGTAAATCATTCAAGTTTTACTCGGCCTTACTTTCTATCTCCTTAGAAGAAGTTTGAGCACTCGACGGTTCTTCCTTAGATGTATCATTAATTTGAATATCCAAAACTTTTTGGAATAATTTCAACATCATCATCGGAATGCACTATGGGTGCAAAAGGATTAGATTCATCAAAAACAACATACATAGATTCTTGAACAACTAAACTTTTCTTATTATAAACACGATAAGCTTTACTATTAGTAGCATATTCAAGAAATATTACTTCGTCGGATTTAGCATCAAATTTTTCTAAATGATCACGATCATTTAAAATGAAATATTTACAACCAAAAACCTTAAAATATGCAATATTAGGTTTCTTATCATTCCATAATTCGTAAGGTGTCTTATCTAACTTTTTACGAATAATAACACGATTAGTTACATAACATGCGGTGTTAACGGCTTCCGCCCAAAAATATTCCGGTAAAGAATGTTCATTTAACATGGTTCTAAATATCACTTGAAGAGATCTATTTTTCCTTTCAACCACACTATTTTGTTGAGGAGTTCTAGGTGCCGAAAAGTTATGATTAATACCATGCTCATCACAAAAAATTTCGATATCAATATTATCAAATTCTCCACCTCTATCACTTTTAACATGTACAATAGAAAGCACCCTTTTCATTTTGAACTTTACTACAAAATTTAGCAAATACATGAGGTGTTTCACTTTTATGAGTAAGGAAGAATACCCAAGTAAATCTAAAAAAATCATCAACAATCACAAAAGCATACAATTTACCACCTAAACTAGCAACCGAATTAGGTCCAAATAAATCTAAATGTAACATATCAACTGGTCTAGTAGTAGTAATATCTTTCTTAGATTTAAAGGAAGACTTGTGTTGTTTACCAAGTTGACATGCATCACAAATTTTATCTTTAACAAATTTAGTTTTAGGCAATCCTTTAACTAATTTTTTTAGATAATTTATTAATTAAATCCATATTAGTATAACCCGATCTTCTGTGCCATAACCAAGAAGCATCATTTAACGCGGATAAACATTTAACATCTTGTTGAGACAAATCATCAAGTTCAAGAGTGTATACGTTATTAGATCTATAAGCAACAAACAAGATAGAATTATCACTAATATTTTTAACAATGCCACATTCGAATTTAAAAATAACTTCATAACCTTTATCATACAATTGACTAATACTAAGCAAATTATGTTTTAAACCGTCAACAAGTAAAACATTATCAATATAAGAAAATTTATTATTAACTTTACCTATACCAATGATTTTGCCTTGGCGTTGTCTCCAAATGTGACGTTGCCTCCTTGTTTAGGAGTGAGACTCAAGAAATTTCTCTTTTCTCCCGTCATGTGTTTCGAGCATCCACTATCCAAGAACCACTTTGTTTCACTAGCTTTTACTCTCATAGAAACCTTATCTTCATTTGCCATAAGACAAAGGTTGGCCGTTTCTTCATCGCTAGAATCGGCATCCGATTCTCATTCTTTGGAATTGCTCCATGTTCCTTTTAGTGCATGCTTCACTTGTTTGAATACGTTATCTCGTTTATCCCTTTTCTCCTTCTTTCTAACGGGGCAATTTGGCTTAATATGACCGGGTTCATGACAATGATAACACTTTTTGATTTCTTCATTTTCTTTTTTTTTGTTGATTTGATCGATCGTTGTTTCTTCTAAAGGATGATGGATATTTGTTATCATTTCCTTGAGAATTTTTCTTCTTTAGCTAAAATTTTTATAAATTTTCTAGATAGAAGCGCCATGTCTTCATCACCATCCATTGATACATCATTATCTTCATGTTGGATAGTTTTGAAAGCTAAAGTTTTCTTTGATTTTGTATCCGCTTCTTCTTTTCTTTGAAGTTCCTTCTCATGAGTTTTTAGAGATCCTAAAAGCTCGTCCATGCTGAGTGTTTTAAGATTCATTGCTTCTTGAATCGCCGTCACTTTTGGACGCCACTTCTTTGGAAGTGTCCTAAGAATTTTTCTTATCTTATCTTCATTAGAATAAACTTTTCCAAGAAGATCCAAATCATTAGTAATAATATAAAATCTACTATACAAGGAAGCAAGAGATTCATTAAGCTCCATTTTAAATAATTCATAATCATGAACAAGCATATTTGTGTTATCATCTTTAACTTGAGTGGTTCCTTCGTAGGTAACCTCAAGTTTATCCCAAATTTCTTTGGCCGTTTTGCAACTAGAAATTTTGTTATATTTATCCATGCTTAATGCACAATTTAAAGCATTTAAGGCTCTAGCATTATATTGAATTTTCTTAATATCATTTTCATCATACTCGAATATTTTCTTAGGAACAATTTTTTCACTATCATCTATTTTGGTAATTTCATGGGGTCCTTCAAGTATGACTCTCCATTGTTCAAAATCACTAGATTGTAAATATATACTCATTCTATTTTTTTAATAGCTATAATTTTTACCATCAAATAGGGGTGGTCTACGGGTGGAGAGACTTTCGGAAAAACCGGTTCCTTGATATATAGACATGATCGTAAACTCTAAGATTGTTAAATCAAAATAAGAATACAACCTCGGATACCAATTATAGGTCGAAAAACAACCCTAGAGGGGGGTGAATAGGGTTTTAAAAACTTAATGCGGAATTAAAACGTTTTTAAAATATTTAAGCAAAGCAACTTAGCTAAGCAACAATATCAAGGAAATAATAAATTTCAAGTAATCAATCTCAAGAAAAGCAAATAAGTAATCTCAAAATACAAGCAATAATATAGCAATAAAAAGAGAACTTAAGTTTAGAAAGATTGAACCAATTTGAAGCTTGAGACTTTTTGTCCGCACGGTTCGGTTTCTTCAACCATACGTCCGCGCTCGGTTAGTTCTCCGAAAATTTCCACTATCCAATATTCTTCGGATGAAGATCAAACCTCAATACAAATGTTGCTATGCACACAACACTCACAATGTAGCTATACCCACTACACTTCTCACAAGATATGCTCTCTTGCTCTACAAAGAGATAAACTCTCTTTTCAAATGAATAATGAATTATTTGTAGTGATACACACCAATACAATAACTTTCAAGTGTATTTGAAGATTATGAATGAAGCTCACATTAGAGTTATCAAGATTGATCAAAAATATATAGTTCAAAAGATGAAAGATTGATCAAAATGTGTTCTTAAATCTTTGTATATTTGAATATATGAATAATAGAGTATTAGAATGATTCAAGGTATGTTAAAACATGTCTAGGACCTCATATTTATAGCTTGCAAAACCATATGGCCGTTGGGGATGATTAAGAAAGGTTTTGTCCCCAAGGTATACATTTTCAAACTTTCCAACAGCTAGTTTTGACAAAAAATTTAAATTTGTTTTGTTAATTTCTCCCAATTTGACGGTTGGATCATGCTAAAATTTTAGTCAAATGTGCCAGGAGATGTTGTCTAATTACTGTAAAAATTTCAAAATGATCGGAGTCCGGAAAAGCCTCCATCTTACCGTTAGATCAAAACTGTGCAAAAATTGAGCAAATTTTAAATGTAAAATAAAAACATTTTTGCAATTTAACAATTTAGATTCAAATACAATTCTAATGATTTGTAAACCTCAAAGATATGTTGCTAAGATACATATTTTTGTTAGAGCTTAAAATATGATCATTTAAAATTAATATGAATTTATTTTGAAACTCGGTCTTTGTAAAATGATGTTTTTCAAATAAATTCAATTTCAAGCTTATTTGAATTAATCTTTAAAATATGCATGAATACATTTGAGCTATAAGGATTTGATCAATAAAGTAACTTTACATAAATCTTAAGCACTCACTCAATTACTGAATTAACGAGTCTTCGAATGATTTGATTTGTTTCTGTGGATTGATCTTCATTTGAAGCTTTTACTTTGAAACTTTTCATATAGACTTTTGATCCTTTGTATTTCATGATTTGCATTGAGAGATTTGATATTCCTTGTCTTGTCCAATGATCGAATAGTGAAAGATTGATCCTTGTCATGTTTTTCTTGAATTTTCCAAGTAAATGAATCAATTACTGAATTAACGAGTCTTCGAATGCTTTGATTTGTTTCTTCGGATTGATCTTCATTTGAAGCTTTTTCCTTGAAGCTTTTCATATAGTCTTTTGATCATTTGTGCGTCATGATTTGCATTGAGAGATTTGATCTTCCTTGTCTTGTCCAATGATCGAATAGTGAAAGATTGATCCTTGTCATGTTTTTCTTAAATTTTCCAAGTAAATGAACTGTATACTTATATTAAGAAACATGTTAAATTACACATGATTGATTTATTGTTATTATCAAAATAAGATTAAAACCTCAGGTCAACAGATTTTATGATGCAATTTGGTAGAGGACTTGTATCAAGAATTGATTGCCGATAAGAAAGATATAATTGAGAAGCCCAAAATGAAAATGAATCATGATTTTTTGGAACATATGGTTGAACTTTATACCCGTGAAATGTATTATAAATTTGAGAATGAGATGTGGATCTGCTTGAAGTATAAATTTGTGCTTCTTGGGGAAACAAATAATGAACAAGTGTTTAGACTTCATTTGATAGCAACATAGAAAATGAAAATAAAAACAACTAATGTAGGTGAGAAGATGGAAAATAAGTTGAGGCATATGGTGAGATCCTCTCCATCTTTTACTCATTTTTGTGAATATTTGTCATCTATCATCCTTTAATATTTTTTGAAAAGAAATTCTCCACCATTACCCAAAGAAAATTTTGTTATGGAAAAAAGCAAAAAACAAGAGTTAATCTCACCACATCCCTCAACTTATTTTTCATCTTCTCACTTAAATTAGTTATTTTTATTTTCATTTTTCATGTTTCTATCAAACGGAGCCTTAAGGTTCCAAGAAAGGATGCGGAAACTAGTAGAGTTCGTGAGATTCTTTAGACTAGGCACTCGAATTTTGCTTTCTGTAGTTGTAGGAGATTTGAGAGCTCTGGCATCCTATTTAGGCACATCTTAGGTTATTTAATCAAATTTCATGATTTCATTAAGTTGCTGGAACAATACATCCTAAAAAGATTGACAAAGGAAGTAAAAGTTGGGACATTGATTGATAATGGAGGGTTGTATATAAATGATGATAAACAGTATATCATAAAGCGAAGCCAATTAGTAAAAGCTTCTTTGTATGTTGTTGACAAGGCCCTCACTAGTGAAGAAGTAACAAAGATTTTTAATGATGGTTTACAAAATATTAGTGAGAAAATTAACGCTTTAGGTTGTAGTGAAAAATATAACCCTTTAATGGTTGTGCTACAAGTGGGAATGCTTCGAGTAATTGTGAGCATGTTTATAATGAACCGAATCAAGTGCGAGCGAAGGGATGTGGAAAAAGGCTTAAAGGGGAAAAGAAAAGGCACTAATAAAAGCTAAGAAACATAAAGGTAGACGGTGCCATAGGTGTGGTAAAGTTGTTCAAGCTCATGATAAAAAAAATTGTCCGTCACTTCTAAACCCGTAAGGATATATTATTATTTATTGTTTTGTTTCTTTTTTTTATCTTGAAAATAATGAATCCAATACATATTAAGTTATATTATTTTTTGGTTTGATAGGTCCTTTTCATGTGACAAAGATACACAGTTATTTGACGAGAATGGGACATTTAGCGAAGACATGGATGAAGCAGATATAGATTGTGGAGATTGACTTTTATTATTTAATTTAAATTTATAATTTAACTATGTGAGCATGCAAGCTTGTTTTGAATATTTAATTCTTTTATAGTATAACTATGTGAGAATAGTTTGAACTTGAATATTTGCAGTTTCTAGGTAGTTTTGACTATGCAAGCATGGATTGGTTTTAAATATTGCATTTTCTAGATTATATGTAATGATGGTTGGATAACGAATCGAATTTTTATGTCACCTTGTGGTAGTTCTCTTTTGATTGTATCTAATGTGGCAATTCTCTTTTGATTGTAACTATTTTCACCATTGTACACTTAATTACAAAACAAAAATAAATACAAATGAAAGTCATTCCATTTACTAATTCAAGTCACAGAGATGGTGCGTAATTTCAATTAAGTTCGCAAACACTTGCTACTTTAAATCACAAAAAAGGGTGATTTTATTTCTATCCACCAAATCTTACAATTAATCCACATTGTTAAGTTAATCCGCATTACATATTAAGTTAATCCGCGAGTATGGATAAACTGACAAAAAAATATTATGAATTTAATTTTATAAATAATAATTTAATATGGAAATATCTACTAAATTAATAAGTATAACCACTTTAAAAATTTAGATGGGTAAATTTTAATTAACTTTGTAGTAAAATAACAAAAACAAAATTTAACCCATTTTCCCTTACGGTTTTAACGATTCTCCTAGTGTCTCTTCTTATTCTTCTTCCCACTATCACTCTTTCCCCAGCCTTCTTCTTCTTCCCTTTTTCCCCACCGTCTCTTCTTCTTCTTCTTCGTCTTTTTCATCCTATCACAAACCCTAGATTAGTTTCATATTCTTTAAATCACCAAATTTGTATTCCAACCTTAGAAACCCACACCCATAATTTCGAAAATCTTGAACTAATTTAGGTTTTGTACTATGTAAGTCTAACTCACAATACGGAAAATTAAAAATTTAAATTATACAAGTTTCTTATATCATGTCTAACTTTCAGACTAAATAATTATATTATTAATTATAATGTTGGGGGTTCCAAAAAATTAATGAATAAAAAAATTGTAAAGTACTGGACAATGTCTATTTGCAACATAAGCCGGAAAAGTTGGTCATTCTCTCTATATATATATATATAATATACACACTATATATACTTGATCATTCTTTCACTTTGTTTTTGTGTGCGCGCTTGTGCGTGTGCGTGTGTGTGTGAGAGAGAGAGAGATGGAGAGAGAGAGAGAGAATGGCGTCTATTCGATCAACACAAGCGCAGAAGTAACCCTAAACCGTTCAAACTTTTTTAAATGTAAAGACAAGTTAATTAAAAGGAATTATATTTAATTAGGAATGTTAATTAAAAGGAATTATATTTAGATTAGGAATATTAATTAAAAGGAATTATATTTAGATCATGAATGTTAATAAAAAAAGAATCTAAAGTTATACAATTATAATTTAATTAAAATTGGTGGAGATACTAATCAATTTTAAAAAGAGTAATTTTGTGAAACTTCATTTAAATTTTTCATAATTTAAAGGTGGATTAACTGCAAGATTTGGTGGATAGAAACAAAATCACAAAAAAATACACTAAAAGTCATTACAACACTACATTATATCTCTTTCTATTGTCATCACATACATAGAATACTTACTACCTAGAGTACATAGCAAACAAATACAAAAAAAGTCATAAAGACAACAGCGAACCATTTTCGCCTCATGTTCGCTGCCTTTTTGGAACGGTTGATCTGCAGAACACAATTTGATTCATGCGTTGCCCATAAATTTGATTCGTGCGTTGAGTAATGATGGAGTTAACTCCTGGCAAAAGAATTCTCATGATATTGCAGAACATAGTTTTCCTACTCATAATTCCGTGTCCCATGGATTTTATTCAGCTTATCATCGATGTTTGCATATTTAATATGTGCATCATTTCTCTTGTTGAGAAGCTAAGCCTCTTTGGCATCCTCATACTCTTCTAGCGTCAAAGAACGTAAGCTTTTCTTTTTTGGCATTTTTGTAGTCTTATCAACAACCTTATAGCTTTCTCATACTTTTCTAGCATCTAAAAAGGTAAGCCTCTGTCAAACATTATGCACACATATAAGTAAACATCAAACAAACACATGCTTACCTTTCTAACGTCTTGTTTGAATATTGGTGAAAAACAAAAGGTAAGAAATAAAGAAAAATTCGTAGTTATGGAATTTCTAACTAGTCAAACAAAAAGTCATTATTAAGTATTGAAGATCGCGTTGCAGTCTAAATTAATAAGAAATCTTTAAATACCCACAAGTAAACATTCGTGAAGCCCATTGGCCGAACTGAATCAAATTCATATGTTTACCAATATAAGCATATACATAATCAAGAAAAGGAAAACAAAAACCATGTTGAAAACTGAAACAAAACATTGACATAATCAAATAAAAAAGGACTGTGAAAGCAATAATGTCCAAAATTAAAACATTACTAAACTGCGTAATCATATGTAAAGAACTTTGAAATTGATCATTTTGTCAAATAATAATAAGAAAAACACATAGAAAATAATAATTTTTGCTAACTTTGTTCGGAGAGTACCTTGGAAGAGGGGAAAGACCAATTTAAGCCCTAAAGTAGCGTACAAAGACGAACAGATGAGAAAACAAGCATCTCATCACATGCTCAACTTGTTTTGCAGTTTCTTACTCAAATTAAGTGTTTTTTTATATTTTTTTCTCATGTTGTTATCAAACGGAGCCTAAATATCTTATAATTTCTCCTTTTGATTTATTTAACCATAACCTGCTACTTGAAATCCTTAATTACCATTTACAAATCCAGGATCTAGTAGGGCATATCCACCAAAACAGACTGTAAACAGAATCATATTTACAAATTCGCAAAGGGATCCTTAATAATAAGTAGTACATAATCATAACTCAAGAAAAATAAACTTTGCAACAATATCAAACAATGCATTAAATCAATAAAAATTAAGACAAATACATAAACAAATATTACCGATTTACCTGAACACGAAGCATTATTGGATTAAGGTTTGAACACTACAATTCAGTTTATCCAGAATTTTACCATATAGATTCAGAAAACTAGGGTTCGAAATTCAGAGAGCAAAATTATCATCGATGATAAGCTGGATAAATATGTAAACAGAATTTATTTAAATTAAAAACATATAATTCCGCTTTGTATTCATTTGAGATTGTGTTTAGATTTTGATTTCAGAATCAAATATATATGCAGAGATAGGGAATGTAAGGATAATTTAGTGCATAAAAGAGTTTAGTAAACTTTATATAAGGATATAGAGGACAAGGGCCATTGGTCCAATTCAAGATTGGCCAAACCTTAGTTGAATCAATCTAAATATATAGAGATAGTTCAGATATTAAGAGGAAAAGAGATAGTAAAAGATTGGGGGAGGGGATTTTAATGTGTATATATACCAGAGAAAGTGTGCATGAGGGAGATAGCAAGAGCAGTAGACGCCTTCGAGAGGGATAGCGGCAATTTGGGGAGGGAATGTGTGGTGTAGTCCCGTCGTCTACAGAGAGAGAGACGAATTGAATTTGGGGATGGGGATACTGTTGACCTAAAAGTCACTAATCTTGTTTTGATAATAACAATAACGTTAATCATGTGTAATTTAGCTAAGTTGATATTTTAAGTAATAGTCACAACTACTTGATCATACATGGACTAAACCGACAAGTCGGGACCAAAATCATTCACCTACAAGTTTTTCAATTATCGATGTCTTACACCTCACATAACAACTTGATCAATGCACTACCATAATTCCGCATCTATGAAGATCAATGGCCCACGGAAGAAAAGAAACGAAGAAACAAACTAAGCCCTCGAAAACTCGTAATTTCATATTTGAGTGAGTGCTTAAGTTTTCTATGTAAAGTTTCTTGTTTGATTCTCATTATAGCTCATACACTTTGCTTTTACATAATTAGATTGATCAAATCAAAGTTTGCTTCAAGATCCTTTCAAAATCTCATTTTAACAAAAATCGATTTTGAATTAAATTCCTAATAAATTCAAAATGATCTAATTTGGAGCTTTACCGAAAATAGGTGTCTTAGAAACCTATATTTGACATTCTCCAAGCCTCAAAACTGATTTTAGAGCCATATTACAAAAATGAAAAAATTAGAGTTTTGGCCTGCCAGACAGTGCTCATCAATCGATTGATGGGCTAAGGCTCAGTCGACTGATGGCCACTCAGTCGACTGATGGCCACTCAGTCGACTGATGGCCCAGAAACTAGTCGTTGGGGATCTGACTTTTTGCTATTTTTGGCACCAAACTTTCACCAACTCTCTCCAAACAGCCATATGTTGTCTTAAACTATATATACACCTTCTAAGACTCATTTAAATACTCTTGAATTATTCTAACACTATTCTCTTTAACTATATTCAATACTCAAAGATTCAAGAACATTGTTTTGATCAATCATCATTATTTTGAGCTATAAATTGTTGATATAATTTGATATCTCTTAGTGTAAGTTTAAATTGTAATCTTCAAACACTTGAGAGCTATTGTACATTAGTGTTTGCCACCAAAATTTTATTCTTTAAACATTAAGAGAGGTTCATCTCTTAAAATAGCAAGAGGTTGTTCTTGTGTGAGTGTTGTGAGAAATCAATATTTGTAAAGTGTGTACACTTGTAGATGTTTGATCTTCACCCGGAAGAAGATCGGTATTAGTGAAAATTTTCGGAGAACTATCCGAGCTCGGAAGTAGGGGCTAATAAGCTAACCCGTGTGCACAGAAAGTCTTCAATCTGTTTAATATTTATATCTCTAGCTCTCTCATTAATTGCTATATTTTCCTTGTGCTTGAGATTACTTGAGTATTTTGCTTGATTGCTTGATATTGACTTGAAATATTTTTAAAACAGTTTTAAAAATTCGATTAAGTTCAAAAACCCTATTCATCCCACCTCTAAGGTATTTTTCGACCTACAATTGGTATTAAAAGTTGTACTCTTGTTTTGATTCTACCATTTTAGAATTTATGATCATGTCTATCTATCAAGGAACCGACCTTAACGAAGGTTCTTCCACCACTAGGCCACCTCTATTTGATGGCAAAAATTATAATTATTGAAAAAATTGTATATGTACTTTTCTACAAGCTAGTGACTTCGAATAATGGAATGTCACATTTATTGGACCCTATGAGATTACCAAAACCGATGAAATGGGTAATGTTCTCCCTAAGTCCATCTCCGAATTGATGAGCATGACATTAAAAAAATCCAATTCAATGCTAAATCTTTAAACTCTTTACATTGTGCATTGACCATGGTAAATACAACAAAATTTCTAGTTGTAAAACTACCAAAGAAATTTGGAATAAACTAGAGATTACTCATGAGGGAACCTCACAAGTTAATGATGACAATATTGACATGCTTGTTCATGATTATTAATTATTCAAAATGAAGCCAAATGAATCTCTTGCATCTATGTATAGTAGATTCTTTATTATCACTAATGCTTTAGATCTTCTTAGTAAGGTCTACTCTAATGAGGACAAGATTCGAAAGATCCTTAGAACTATCCCCAAGAAATGGAGACCGAAAGCAACGGCCATTCAAGAAGCCAAGAACCTCAAAACCCTTATCATGGACGAACTTTTGGGTTCTCTCAAAACCCATAAGAAAGAATTGGAAAGAGAAGAAGAGCTTGATTCAAAAGCCAAAAAGACTCAAACTCTCAAAGCAAATCATCGAGAGGATGATGATGAGTCAATGGGAAGTGATCAAGACATGGCTTTTCTCTCTAAAAAATTCATGAAATTTTTAGCCAAGAAGAAAAGCTTTCAAGGAAAAAAAAACAACTTTGTTTCTTCATTAAGGAGGAACAATGATCGATCAATTTAACAAAGAGTTTAAAACGAAGAAGTGAAGAAATGTTTCTATTGCCATGAACCGGGGCACTTCAAAACCAATTGCCCGGTTAGAAGAAAAGAGAAGAGGGATAAGAGGAACAAAGCATTCAAACAAGTAAAGCACATCCTTAAAGGCATTTGGTGCGATTTCGAAGGAGGGGAGTCCAATGCCTACTCTAGTGACGAGAAAATGGCAAACCGTTGCCTTATGGCAAAAGACGATGAGGTAGACTCCAATTATGATTTATTTAGTGATAATAATGTTTCTATTAATGATGATGCACATGATGAGAATGACTATGATGAATTATATGAGATGTTTGAGGAATTGCATAATAAGTTTAAAAATTTATATAAAAAGTATGCAAGCCTCAAAAATAACAATTTGATGATTTCTAGCAAGTATGAAACGTTTGAAAAGGAAAATGCGGTTTTCAAAAATGAAATTAAAACCTTAAAAAAAGTAAAGAAAAAATAAATTCCAAACACACTTGAAGTGAAAAATGCCAAGTTGAAAAACCAAGTAGATGACTTAACTAATAGTCTAACCAAGTTCACTAATGGAAGAGACAACTTGGATAAACTATTTGGAATGTAAAGGTATATATTTGATAAAGACAATTTGGGTTATAACCACATTAACAATCAAAAGGATTACAAAAACTTTTTTAAAACATACACACCCCATGATCCTACTCATCTTTGCTCATATTGTGGTAAAAATACTCACTATGTGGATCAATATTATTATAAAAATGAAAGTTTCCTTAAGAGGAAGCTTGCTTGGGTTCTAAAAGGAACCATTATGTTTGCTAATCCAAAGGGACCCAACATATTTTGGGTACCAAAGGAGAAGTTACTTAAGGTTATGGTGTAAGTGTGCTTGAAAGCTAAAGGATGCAAAACCAAATGGTTCTTGGATAATGGATGCTCAAAGCACACGACGGGCGACAAAAATAACTCCTTAAGTCTCATTTCCAAGCGAGGAGGGAATGTAATTTTTGGAGACAGCGCCAAGGGTAAGATCATCGGTATAGGTAAGGTTAATAAGTATTTTACTTGTATTGATAATGTTCTCTTAGTTGAAGGTTTAAAGCATAATTTACTTAGTATTAGTCAATTATGTGATAAAGGTTATGAAGTTATTTTTAAATCCGATCGTTGCATTGTTAAGAATGTTAGTGATGATTATATCTTACTTATTGCATATAGAACTAACAATGTGTACACTCTTGAGTTTGATGATTTATCTCAACAAGATGCTAAGTGTTTGTCCGCTATTAATGATGTTTCTTGTTTATGGCATAGAAGATTAGGACATGCTAATATGAACTTAATTCATATTTTGTATAAGAAATAATTAGTTAAAGAATTGCCTAAAACCATATTTGTTAAGGATAAAATTTGTGATGCATGTCAATTTGGTAAACAACACAAGTCTTCATTTAAGTCTAAGAAGGATATTACTACAACTAGACTTCTTGATATGCTACATCTTGATTTGTTTGGTCCTAATTCGGTTGCTAGTTTAGGTGAAAAATTGTATGCTTTTGTTATTGTTGATGATTATACTAGATTTACTTGGGAGCTCTTTCTTTCTCACAAAAGTGAAACTCCACATGTTTTTGCTAAATTTTGTAGAAAAATTCAAAATGAAAAAAATGTGTTTCTATTGTGCATGTTAGGAGTGATAGAGGTAAAGAATTCGACAATATTGATATTGACAACTTTTGTGATGAACATGGTATTGATCATAACTTTTCAGCACCTAAAATTTCTCAACAAAATGGTGTTGTTGAAAGAAAAAATAGATCTTTTCAAGAGATGTATAGGATTATGTTAAATAAACATTCTTTACCGGAGTATTTTTGGGCGAAAGCTGTTAACACCATATGATATATGATAAATTGTGCCATTATTCGTAAAAAGTTAGATAAAAGACTTTATGAACTATGGAATGACAAGAAACCAAACATTGCATATTTTAAAGTTTTTGGTTATAAGTGTTTTATTTTGAATGATCGTGATCGTTTAGACAAATTTGATGCTAAATTCGATGAAGGAATTTTTCTTGTGTATGCCACCAATAGTAAAGCATAAAGTTTATAATAAGAAAAGTTTGGTCATTCAAGAGTCTATGCATGTTGTATTTGATGAGTCCAATCTTTTTTCACCCATAGTGCGTTCCGATGACGATGTTAAAATTATCCAAAGAGTTTCAGATATTCAAATTAATGATACATCTAAGGAAGAAACATCGAGTGCTCAAGCTCCTTCTAAGGAGTTAAAAAACAAAACCGAGCAAAAATCGAATGATTTGCCTAGAAGTTGGAAATTTGTGTCCAACCACCCTATTGATCAAATTCTTGGAGAGCCATCTAGTAAGGTTATAACTAGATCATCCTTAAGAAATGTATGTAATAATGTGGCTTTTGTTTCTTAATATGAGCCTAAGAACATAAATGAAGCCGAATAAGATGAATCTTGGATGATCGCTATGTAAAAAGAGCTCAAACAATTTGAAAGAAACAAAGTGTGGACACTTGTTCCCAAACCTAATGATCACACCATAATAGGCACTAAATGGGTATTTCGTAATAAAAAGGATGAAAACGGTGTAATTATTAGAAATAAAGCTAGACTTGTTGCCCAATGATACAATTAAGAGGAGGGTAGTGATTATGAGAAAATATATGGACCCGTTGCACGTTTAGAAGCCATTCGCATACTACTTGCTTATTCAAGTTTTAAGAATTTTAAGTTGTATCAAATGGATATGAAAAGTGCTTTCTTAAATGGTTTTATTGAAGAGGAAGTTTATGTGAAACAACTTCCCGACTTTGAAATCATGTTTATTCGGATTATGTGTTTAAATTGTCTAAAGTATTGTATTGTTTAAAACAAGTACCTAGAGCATGGTATGATAGATTAAGTTCATTTTTGATTAATGATGGTTTTGTTAGAGGTAAAATTGATACTACTTTATTTATCAAAAATCATGATAATGATATGTTATTTATGCAAATCTATGTTGATGATATTATTTTTGGTTATACTAACGAAAATCTTTGCAATGATTTTTTCACATGTATGCAAAAGGAATTCGAAATAAGCATGATGGGAGAGATGAATTACTTCCTTGGATTACAAGTGAAACAATGCAAAGAAGGAATATTTGTCAATCAAGAGAAGTACGCGAAGGAACTCTTGAAGAAGTTCGACATGAAAGGCGTTAAATCAATGAGTACGCCTATGAGTTCAACATTGAAGTTCGACAAAGACGAAATTGGTAAAAGTGTGGACATCAAGAAATATCGAGGTATGATCGGTAGTTTATTGTATTTGACGGCTTCTAGGACAGTTATTATGTTTAGTGTATGTCTTTGTGTACGGTTCCAAGCGGATCCTAAAGAATCATATTTACTTGCCGTTAAACGTATATTTCGTTATCTTTCCGGTACTAGTTCCTTGGGTTTGTGGTACCCAAGAGAGAACACTTTTGAACTAATAAGTTATTCCAATGCGGATTTTGCCGGTTACAAAATAGATAGGAAAAGTATTAATGGAACTTGTCATTTTCTAGGACACGCACTAGTATCTTGGTCAAGTAAGAAACAAAACTCGGTGGCCCTTTCAACGGCCAAAATCGAATATGTGGCGGCCGAAAGTTGTTGTGCTTAAATTTTATATATTAAACAACAACTATAAGACTTTGGAATTAGTCTTAGCCACATTCCCATTCAATGTAATAATAAAAGTGCTATTAGCTTGACCAAGAACCCCATACAACATTCACGTACTAAGCACATTGAGATAAGACATCATTTTATTTCTTGATCATGTGCAAAAAGGTGACGTTGATATTGAATTCATTAACACCAAATCGTAATTTACGGATATTTTCACAAAACCACTTCCCGATGATGGCTTTTGTACTATCCGACGTGAACTTGATATGACTAGAGCAAGTGATATCTAGTTAATCAAAATATTCATGTATATTGCTCAATTATGCTTGTTTCTAAAGCATACAAAATTGTGAATTTAATTGATTAATTTTTGTTCAATAAGTATTTAAGGAGCTAGCACTTCATTTACATGTTATTTTGTGCACTAATATTGTTCTTGTAGTACAAAATTTGTCAAAAATTGCAAATTATATTTTCATATGGCCTAAAGAGCAAAGGTGTGCAAATCTGGGCAAAACTGGTTGATCAGTCGACTAAGGGATGTGGATCAATCGACTAAGCCTCAATCAGTCGACTGAAGGGCTTGCATCAGTCAACTGATGCTTGGCTGAGAGCAGTTCTTAAAAAACTTTGTTTTCCCCTGTTTTCCCTTACTTTCCCCTTTCTCTATTTTAAAACTTTCTCTTCCAAAACCATCCATAACCTTCACAAATCACACAATTACTCAAATCTCTTTACCAAAACCGTTTTTAAACAAAAAATCTTCATCATCCTACACCAAATCAACTACAAAACACATATTTTTCACCCCAAAATCACTCAAACCCATCTCACTCTTTCTTTAAAACTAACCCTAGCCACCATTGTTGAGATTTTCCTTAAAGCTTATCTTATCATTAAATTTCTCTACAAAATCATCACATACATTCTATCTAAACACTTTCCCATCAACTTCCTTGATCAAAAACAAAATTTTCGCCCAAAAATCCGTTTTTCACCATTAAACCCTAGTTTTTCAAATCTTGCACACCCCAACTTAAATCACCCACAATGTCTCAAGGCTCTCGCTCTCGCCGTGGTAGAAGTAACGTGGCCCCGGAGAATGTTCCACAAGAAATTCCACCTCAAGCACCCCTACCACCATTGTACATCTCTGATGAGGTCCAAGCGAACTTTATCTCCGACTATGCTATTCGTACTATCGTTGAAGGTAAACAATTCAACATTTAATTATTCTCTACAAATGGTTTCAATATTATTGCTCTTTTTTGTAGATAATGCATCATCAATTTTCTAATAATTTGAGAGAACGTCTATCCCCGATTAGTTAGATTGTTTTATGTTAACCTACATCACCCATACTTGATTCTGGACGTCCTGACAAGATTTGTCTTAACACTCTTCTAAGCTTAGTAGAATTTTTGGATTTTCAACCGAAAATGTGACGGACGTCCCGTCTAACTTTGGAAATCTTCTCGGTTTTGAGAAAACCGAGGCCTTATCCACCCTTCTCAAACAACGCCATAGAAAACACAGCAGTGGGACGGGACCCAAGATTAAAGCGTTTATGCTTAAGCTTCAAAACCAGCTCATTCATTCCATAATTTGGTATTCAATTGTTCCACGTTGAGGTAATCGAGATTCGGTCAATTCGCTAGACATATTTTTAGTTTGGGCAATCTCCTTATGACACAAGCTTGACTACGCCGATCTCATATTCCACCATTTTCTTGAAATCACCAACTGGAAAAAATAAGGGTTGGTATATAGTATGGCTTTCACATGACTATTTCAATTCTATGACATTCACCTTGAGGATGAGATCGAGATCATTGTTCCTACGTCCGATAAAACTTATAGTACCAAGACTATTCGACAAATAGGATATCACATAGAAAATGGGAAATGGATATCTAATGATCCTCTTGATGGTAATCATGATGATGACGTGGATTTGATTCAAACCGAGCCTATAGATCAAGATTTTCCACATCAAGGGACTTCATTTCAAGCTTATTCAAGCTCTCGACTAGCCTAAGCTCCACATGAAACCACTCATAATGAAGTCATTCTTCAAACTATTCAAAATCTCTCGGTCACCATGGAGAATATATTCAATTGTATCGAGGATCGCCAACGAGCTCATGAGGCGGCATTTCTTCACTATTTCCCTGACTATGTTTTCCTGGCGTGGACACCGTGGCAAGGAAATCAAAGGTGGGGACGATCGCGAAAATACCCGCAAGAATGGTTGGTGAGCAATGGTTTCTCTCATTTTTGTCGATGACAAAGGGGGAGAAATATGTGTGTTAGAGTGTTTAATGCACACTCATTAGATTATGTTTTTGCTTAAAGTATGTTATGTCTTTGTTTTGAACTTTAAGTATGTTATTTCTTTTTTGGCCTTTAAGCTTAAGTACTTTTATGTTAGTTTTTTACTCTAGTATTTTATTAAGTTGGTTTGAACTTAAGTTAAAGTTTAAGTTTTATTATGATCTTGCAATGGGTTGAAATTAATTTTATGCATGCTTCTTATACTTTATCTTATGCATAGTTTGAGGGGGAGCTTTCCCTTTATTATTTTAACTTATGATCTTAATTGCACACACACATTAATTTTTTGTCATCATAAAAAAGGGGGAGATTGTTGACCTAAAAGTCACTAATCTTGTTTTGATAATAACAATAACGTTAATCATGTGTAATTTGACTAAGTTGATGTTTTAAGTAATAGCCACAACTACTTGAACATACGTGGACTAAACCGAAAAGTAGGAACCAAGATCATTCACCTATAAGTTTTTCAATTATCGACGTTTTACGCCTCACACAACAATTTGATCAATGCACTACCATAATTCCACATCTATGAAGATCAATGGCCCAAGGAATAAAAGAAACGAAGAAACAAACTAAGCCCTCGAAGACTCGTTATTTCATATTTGAGTGAGTGCTTAAGTTTTCTATGTAAAGTTTCTTATTTGATTCTCATTATAGCTCATACACTTTGTTTTTGCATAATTAGATTGATTAAATCAAAGTTTGCTTCAAGATCTTTTCAAAATCTCATTATAGCCAAAACCGATTTTGAATTAAATTCTTAATAAATTCAAAATGATTTTATTTGGAGCTCTACAGAAATAGGTGTCTTAGGAACCTATATTTGACTTTCCCCCAGTATCAAAACTGATTTTAGAGCCATATTACAAAAGTGGAAAAATTGGAGTTTTGGCTTGCCAGACAGTGCTCATCAGTCGAGTGATGGGCTAAGGCTTAGTCGACTGATGGCCACTTAGTCGACTGATGAGCCTTACTCAGTCGATTGATGGCCTATAAACTAGGCATTGGAGATTTGACTTTTTGCTATTTTTGGCACCAAACTTTCACTAACTCCCTCCAAATGGCCATATGTTATCCTAGACTATATATACACCTTTTAAGACTCATTTAAACACTCTTGAATTATTTTAACACTATTCTCTTCATTTATATTCAATACTCAAAGATTCAAGAATATTGTTTTGATCAATCATCATTATTTTGAACTATAAATTGTTGATCAAATTTGATATCTCTTAGTGTCAGCTTAAATTGTAATCTTTAAACACTTGAGAGCTATTGTACATTGGTGTTTTCCACCAAAATTTTATTCTTCAAATATTAAGAGAGGTTCATCTCTTAAAATAGCAAGAAGTTGTTCTTGTGTGAGTTGTGAGAAATCAACATTTGTAAAGTGTGTACACTTGTAGAGGTTTGATCTTCACCCGGAAGAAGATTGGTATTAGTGGAAATCCTCTAGGAACTATCCGAGCGCGGAAGTAGGGGCTAACAAGCCGAACCGTGTGGACAAAAAGTCTTCGACTTCTATCGGTTTAATCTTTCTATCTCTAGCTTTCTCATTAATTGCTATATTTTTCTTGTATTTGGGATTGTTTGAGTATTTTTCTTGATTGCTTGATATAGACTTTAAATATTTTTAAAATGGTTTTAAAAATTCGATTAAAGTCAAAAATCCTATTTAGCCCCCTCTAGGGTATTTTTTGACTTACAGATACAATACGTATATTTTTTTTAGAGAAAGAGAGAGACGAAATGACTCTGGGGATGGATTACGCATCATTTATTTTTATATTTTTTAAAGAGGGAGTGCATTTATTATGTTTGGTCACGGAAATAACATATCTATCCCACACGGATAACGTAAGAGAGTCCCTCTTAATAGTCGGACTGTATATATACAAAACAAAAAGGGTCAATGAATTTAATTACTAATATATATAATTTAGTTTTTCAAAATAATGATAAGAGTTAAATAGAAAAACCAATATTTGGTGTTATAAATAAGAGAAAATGGGTTAAGAGTCTTCCCCATAAATAGATACGTTGCATTTATATATTGATTTGGGGGTTGGACGTGCTGATCCTACCCATGTGGCAACAATGCACAATGTGAAAAGGGACGTGGGAGTCATGGTGTGGGTTGTGGAGCCTCTTCCAAAGTATGGCGAGGAAATAGTGCTACTGGACCTAGTGGCCAGGAAAACAAGATGTAAAATGCACCGAAGAACCCTCCAGTCAAAAAGGAAAGAGTTGGCGACGAGCCATGCTGCAGGTGTGGAGTTGCTGGGTACTGGTACAAGAATTGCCATGCAAGTGCTAAAGTAACAGCCAGTTACAAAAGATATCGAGAATCTAAAGAACAAGAATCTGATTTTATGAATGAAGAAGACAATGATGCTAATGTCAACTTCACAATCGTAGATTTTAGTGGCAAGTAGGACTTTGCTCAGTTAATGAATGCACCCGATTTTGACTGATTTGCTTTATTCATTTTATTTTCCAGAGATAGTTAAACATGTACATTGCCTAATTTTAATTAGACTATAGTTTTGTCTTAAAGTTTATGATTGATTTGATGGATTAGATTTCTGAACAAAATATTGGATTGATTATTGTTGGTTTTATTAAATAAATTTTGACTTTATTCTGATGTATTTGATTTGTCCAATTTTTTATTTTTTTACATGGTTCGGACTTTATACTCGATTTCATTACTGTAAAAATAAATTGAGGATAACTTTAATGATTGGTTGATATTGGGAACACCATAATCATTCAACGAAATATGCAATTAATAACCTATAATAAGTATGTGACTATGATGATCATCATAAGAGCGAAGAATTGCTAAACCATTTTATTACTAAAACGGTGTTAAAGTCACATACGTTCTATATGCACCCAGAGCGACTCGAACTTTGTTAATGATATTCGTACTAACAGTAATCATACAAAAATCATATGTGAGAATGGAATAAAAATATATTTATTTTACTTCTCAACAAATGTACAAAAACACGCATTTTTGGAGAAACTTATGAGTCATTCTAGTGGATTGTACCCCACTACGATAAGGATTATCGAATCCTATGCTGCTACTAATGATGTACTTTGGGACACTGACTCATACAAGCTTTGGCATGCTTACCTAGTGTAACACCCCCGCCTTAATTAGTAGGATAACACCTGTAATTAAGACCTGGAGGGTTACTAACCCACCTTAAACGAGCTAAAGTATGTCTAAAATAAATAATAAAATAATAAATTTAAGAAAATCACATCGCATAGAATAAATAATCCTAATACTCATGCTGTGGGCAATAATATAAAACATGAGTGTAATATACATTTATACACATACATATAATCTGAGAGGCATACACACTATGTCAACATATTACAAAGTAAATAACAACTCAGGCTAGCCGTGACTTGCCATATACACACATATACAACAAAAATGAGTCGGTATCAGAGGTCCTTTACTTCGTTCCCAACCTAGTCACTTCTTCTGTCTTATCTGTCTCCTAGATACCTGAATTTGTTTACATAAAACGGGGTGAGCTCACAGCTCAGTAGGGGGATATATAAGGCAATATTATGTACAAAACGTAATTAACTGTTTACTCATAAATTATGGCTCAACCGATAAAACAATGCATGCTTGTGCATATGCAAGTTAACTCGCTTGTGCCAACCATTATACCGAGAGAATACCGAAGCCAAACCAAATCATAATAATAATAGCAATGGGCTTGGCTGCCCTCAAGAGATATCAAATCTGGGCCGAACTATAATCATAAGAATAAGAACGAGCTTGACTGCCCCAGAGCATAAATCGAACATAATCACTATATAATATCATCCGTCCCATAAAGGATCATCATCATATCATAATAGAATTGGACTACATTTCCATACATATCATATCACAGAATCACAAGTGTTTTGCCAATGTCTAGATTCTCGGGCTATTCATCGCTGGCTCTAGGTAGCCGACCTCATTGTTGTACCCCGTGGGTTTAGGAATTTTTAACCCAAGGGTATCGAGCCCTACTTATTTGCATACCGGCAAGCACTAGTCAATGCATATTCCCTTCATCATCGAAGGGCCACAATAACAATCATAATCGAACTCATCACGGGACCATATCACGTCCCAAAATGATACAACAGATATAAGAAGCTTTCGGCACTATATATACCAGATATATGCCCACAAGATAGGCCATAAGAGTAGTCCAAGCTTGCTGAAAGATCTCCGAGAATTCAGTTGACACAATAGCGATGCACAATATGCATAACATGCTAACAAATGAACATTTGAAACAACTTATGCCATATAACTACAACAAATCTCTATTCATGTCACTTAATGTATATAATTCATCAATTAATCAATTTTATCATTATACAACATCTATACATTCAAGGGATATCTCATGTATATCAAATAACACATATATATCAAGTATAATGGCATATATTGCTTCAAATCACATGCCCATGGCTTTATAAATTATAAAACATCATCATTCTCATCATGTAATAATTCTTAAAACAAAGACAATTAAAATATGATAATTCATATATAATAAAATCATACTATCGGGTTTTAAAAATAATTAAACCTATATCTCAAAATATTTAGCCCTAAAGAATAAAATTTAAGTTGATATCCGAACCCCGACCAGCACAACTCTAAAATTCTTATACCACTGCATAGCCTTCGACGTATAGAACAATTTTTTCTTAAGGCTCGACTCAATTCGGCGGAGTTTTTATGACAAATTTATAAAGAGTAAGCTTATATTTGTTTTTTTTCTTTCTGTCTCTAGGCAACAAACAAGTAATGGAAGAAGAATGGAGATTAAAGGAAAGTGGACAAGTCGGTTACTAAAAAAAATCTAACTTTTGCTTAATTACGGCATTTAACCCTAAAGTTTCATAACTTTATTATTTTAACCCTAAACATTTTCAACTTTACAATTTGGTACATGCTCAACCAAGATTTCTAAACTCTTCAAAAATTTCACTTAATCGAGATTAATATGTATCTAATTTTACATTATAGGGTATTATACCTAGTGCATTATGGTCATAATGATCCATGTGTTAAAGTATTTTTTACACAAACATCTCCTTTTTCTGAGTGACAAATAAATGGGACAAAAATTCAACACATTGCAACGTGTTGATACTAGTAATGATAAAAAGAAATCCTTGATTTTTGAAGTATTGTAAGCAATATCCCCTTCATATTATGCCTTATTGACCATGTCAAAAGAACGACACCCGATTTTTCAAAACCTGATTTTTTTAAAAAATAGGACCGAGATAGTCCTATGCTAAATAAACAAAATAGAATATATCATTCTTACAAAGAATATAATGATATATTTGTGGATTAATCCATCCAGATTGCGAAACCATTTAAAGTACTTTATGGATCTGGTGGATAATTCGATATTCTGGTCACACATCGAATAATTGTCTACATGAAATGCTGCATTTACAAACCATTTAGCACATATTATACGCTTAAGGGCTCACCACTTTGATTATTGTATCATGTCTATAAGACCAGATAAAGCTGAAGAGTTTAAATAAAAAGTATTTGATGATTATTGCATAAAATCAAAGTAAAGAATCTCGTTATCCATGTGCACACGCAAACAGGTCTTACAAAAACAACCATATAAAAGATATAGATGGTAGATATGACATTGGTTATGTACACTATATTACCTATATATGCTCGGGGTTTATGTAATATTATATGCAGTTTTACTTATTTGTTTCAAGGTCCAATATTAGACAATTATTATATTGCTACCAGTTGGTAACTGAATATTAGCCTGATATTTTACACATATGTGCTGATTGTGTCCCCACAGTGAAATAAACTGGGCCCGTTGAGGTAAGTAAGTATTATCGTTGGATACGAATCCTCAATGATAATTCGCCATTTGGAATCTTTGTCCGACAATATCTTTACCGCTAAGAATTACGGACCATCATTTTGATGATACAGTCTTTCCGTCATTAAAAGGAGATAGGAAAATAATTTTTTAAAGGAATGACATAAATTATTATGGTCCCCACTATATCTCATCTTGATATCCACACACATCACAATGTACAGTGAAGTAAAAAAAAATAATCGATCTTTAAAACGTAACAAATTCTATACCTGATGTGTTTAGTGATATCGAAAAGTGACGGGATCAAAGATACCAGTTGCAATATGCCTGTAAGTTTGGAAGTCCCCAACAAGGGGCACAATGTCGCAAAAAGAAACACTGCAACCACACTTAGTAGAGGTGTGGTTGAGGCCATGACTCCCTAAAGGAATAAAGTCAAGTCATTTGATTTGACAAATATTCACAAAAAAGAAGAGGTGGAGTAAGGCACAAATTGATCAATTAATCATTAATGTAAAAACCCCTTTCATAAGATTATCTCTAATTATACTTATGTCTATGAATCAATACTGGGGAACACCCCAAAGTTAAAAATGATTCCAGAGAATAAATCTCACTGGGTTAAGAGGTGACATACGAGTTAATGAAAAGATTCTTCATATGCATTGATAATACATTGTTGCTCAAAGAGCATGATGTTGTTGAACCCTGCTCTGTTTCAAAATGTCAATAAAGGGCAAAATTGGCTTAAATGGAAATAAGCAATCTAAAAAGAATTAGATTCTCTGCCAAAGAAACAAGTATTTGGTTCGGTAGTGCTAATCGCATAAAATATAAAACCTGTAGGAAATAAACAATTATTTGACATAAAGTGTAAATGAGAAAAAAAAGTCCTGGATTAAAAGGCTCACCTTGTGGCGCAATGTTTCTCACAGACGCTTTAGAACTGCTTAAACGTTATAAGCGTTCCGTTACTTAGTTAGCTTTGTAGTTTTTGAAGGACTGAAAATGCAGCTCATGGACGTGGTTACTGCATATTTCTATGGGGATCTTGATTCAGAGATATATACATATATATATATATATATAAAGTGCCCGATGACCATATATTACCCAAATCAAATGACTCGAAGCCACGGAATGCATTTGCAATTCGGTTAAAACGCTCACTTTACGAAATAATCTGGACAGATTTAGTATACCGGTCTAAGTGACTACTTGATTGGGAAGTGATATACGAATGATGAATTATGCCCCTGCGTATTCATAAAGAAAAAAAGTTCTAGATTCATAATTGTAGTTGCATATGTTGATGATATGAACATATATGTACTCTTGATGAACTAAGAGAAACCGCAAGCTACTTGAAATCCAAATTTGAAATAAAGAATCTTGGGAAAGCTCGAATTTTGTCTAGATCTTAATCTAGAATATAGAGCTTGTGGAATACTAATTCACTAGTTTGCATATGTCCAAAAGATGATCAAGCGATTTAACTTGGACAAAACGCATTCTACTAGCACTCTTATGGTCAGTCGAAGTTTTGATCAAAGGAAAGATCCATTTCATACAAAGTAAGATTACGAAAATGAAATTGGGAGATAAAATTTCCTATATGTCTAAATGCAATATGCGCATTATTGCACTTAACACAGTATACTTGACCAGACATAATATTCTCATTGAACTTGTTAGCTAGATTTAGCTCAGCGCCAACGCAGCATAATTGGACACCCAAAAGGAACCATTGGCTTGGGATCATTCTTTTTCTATAGAGAGAAAAAAGTGAATAGGACATCAACATCTAAAGTAAACGATGATGCTAAAATGGCCACCCCCTTATATTGAAATCCCAAATAAAATCTTGATTGATTTTGTTGATATTGGGTATTTCTTTGACGCACACAAAGCCCTAAGGAGAATATGGCAAACTGGTTCATTAAGTCTTTGTTGAAGGCTAAATTTGAAAAGAATATGAAAAATATAAAGATGTTTAGGCTTTCCCAACTCCCATGATCGAAGTAATGATCAAGAGAAGGTGTGAACTATGATGGCGTTGTACTCTTTTTCTTGGACCAAGGTTTATTTTTTTCACTCGGTTTTGTTACTTGGTAGAGTTTTTAACGAGGCAACGATAAATGCATAAGTTTTTCAAATTCCTTGATTAATGTAAATATCAGGGGGAGGTGTAGACTTGAGAGGGAGTCTAACATTCGCATGATATTATGTTATACTATTTTCTTTAGACCAATATTTATTTTTCTATTGGATTTTGTTACTTGGCAAGATTTTTAATGAAGTAACGATATGTACAAATTCCATTAATAAAAGTAAGGATCAAATGAAAATATAGATTCAACAGAGAATGTCTAATATGATTGTCATAATATTGTACTCTTTTTCATTTGATCAATGTTATTTTTTTTCACAGGGTTTTTGTTATTTGACAAGATTTTAATGACGTAACAAGACATGTATCATTTTATCTTCGACTCAGCCACGTAGTGTGCTATTGTCTAGATATAATATGTATTGGGATTTTACTCTGTAAATTATGTATTATGAGCAATATTGAGCTTCCTTGTAAACCCTATTTATTATTGTATTCATACTATATTTAAAGAGATTATCTAATAAAAAATAGGTGTGAGTTGTTCTCATAACATATACATAATTTTGATGCTTAAAATTGTGTTGTATATAGGCTATTTTTTTCTTCGTTTCTTATTTGCAAGTTTAAACAAACACACCCTAATTTCATAAGTTAGGTCATGATTTTAGAAAGAACAAGGAGATGACGAATTTGCCTAATATGTTTTACATTTTTATTTTATTTTAAATGTATTGTAAAATTAAATGAAATAAAATAGGCGGCAGTGGCATCTATCCGCCTAGAAAGAAGGGTTGGGCCATCATTCGAACGCATAGTGGGGGTTGGTTACATGGTAAAAAAGAAAAACGAGAATAAAAGTTCACCAGGTCAACGTCAACGTCAACAAATAAATTATAATTTTTTTGATAACTATGCTTTTTTTAAAACATATTTAACAAAATAGGGTGTTTTGAACTTATTTATGGAAATAGGGTGGTTTTAAAATCGCTACTCAATATAATTATTTTTGGTGAAAAAAAGCTACTCAAAGTAGTGGTTTTAGGACAAAAAAAATTCGCGTGCTAAAACCAAGAAAGTGAGTCTCGATTTTATGCATAAAATCAATGTTAGGGGTATCGACTTTATGGATAAAATCGACATCTCTTTCCACATTTTTACCATTTTTTCAAATCTCTACCCATATTTTTCCTTCCATTCGCTCTTTCCCATTCCGCAATGCTCCTTCTTCCTCCTCCGCAGTGCTCCTCCTTCCTCCATCTCTCCTCCTTCCTTCTCTGCAGCACTCTCCTCCATCCGCTGGTCCCCTTCTTTCCTCTACTCTGGCGGCTCCAACCATGTACATAATATGTGTTTCTCTCTCTATATATCCGTATATAGATCTTAATTGAATAGGTGAATATGAATTTAATCAATGGCTATGAATTGTTACAGATGTCTGTGCCAATCTAATCTTTGGGCGCAATGTTGGAGAGGCTGGTGGCGAGTGTTTAGAGTACGAAGAGGGCATCTGTGGTTGAGAAAGATAGGGACGCGAGGAGGAAGAATGTGTGGGAAAAATATTTAAATTAAAAAAATGCAAAAATGAACTGCGATTTTAATTAAAAAACGCGAAAAGGAACCGCGATTTTAAGGTGGAAATTTTTCCCGGCTTAAAACCAACAGCACAGGTATCGATTTTACCTGAAAAAACGTGATCCTAGGTATCGGTTTTACACGAAAAAACGCGACCCTGAGTAGCATTTTTAATGCGAAAATTTTTTTATCCCAAAAATCGCTATCTTGACTAGCGATTTTAAAACAACCTCATTCTCACAAATAAGTTCAAAAGTCACCTATTTTGCCAAATAAGGGGGTGTATTGGATTTAGAATCTATAGGTTTTTTATGGTCTTTTAAAGTTTATGGGTATTCAATTGAGATTTTAAAAAGTCTTTTAAAATCATGATGTATTCAATTGAGATTTTAAAAAGTCTTTTAAAATCTTGATATATTCAATTAAGATTTTAAAAAATTCATCTAAATCTTATGGTATTCAAAAGTCTAATGACTTAGTAGTACTTTAATTAGTGGTGGATTTTGGTGGATTGTAAAACCTTTTTTATACATAAAAATCCATCTTGAAATCTTCTAACTTACGCAGAGATTTCAAATGGATTTCTAATTCTTTTAAGAATTTTATTCAACATTTTTTCTCTCTCTCTCGCCCCCTTCCCCTCTCTCTCTCTTAAAATCCAAATTTCTTATTATTTGATGAACGCATTATAATTTTTTCTTCGTCCCTATAAAGTCTTTATTCTCTTTTTTACTAATTTGGTTATCACGCATTAACATAATTTCAAATGGTTAGACCGCTAATTATCGTTCAAATTTTTAAAAACAATTTATGTCAATTTTATTAAAAAATATTAGTGGGGTGAGAAGTCTAATTTTGTGGGTGCAATATGAATTTTTATAATGTATTTCGTTAATTGCCTTTACATTTTTGATAATGTTTTAAACTCGTAATTAATTTATTTTATTGTTTGTCTTTTGTCTTTTGATTTTTTATTTTTTTGATGAACTTATTAAAATCTGCAGAAATTCATGAACTTATTAAAATCCGCAGAAATCCATAAACTTATTAAAATTTACAGAAATCCAAAAGAATCCATGCGTTAAAATATGTCAAATTTTATAAGAATTTAAAACAATCCATAAACTTAATATAATTTACGAATTTTAAAAAATTAGTTAAAATCTTTTAAAATTTGAATTAAATGCAACCCCTTAAGTTTAAAAAGAAGCATAGTTATAACAAAAAACTCTGCATTTGTTTTGATTTGAGATTTCGATACACCTCTTTGATCTTCGTGTCGTATTTGTATTGTATTGTATTGTATTGTATGTAGAGTAGCGTAGAGAAGATAGAAATAGAGAAACAGAAAGTCCTACCAAAAAAACCAAAAAAGTTAGAGAAAGAAAAAGAGAAAGAGGAAGATGTCAAGCCCTAATTTGTGCAACTGCGAGAACCCGCCGTCGCTGAGTTCAATCAGTAGCGGATCAGGTTCCGTAATAGAACTTGGAGGTCTGGAGTGCTACGTTAATGGACCCTCCGACTCTAGACTTGCTATAATTCTCGCTTCCGATGCTTATGGTCATTTACTTTACTTTTAATTTATTTACTCGCTCATGTTTCATTCATTCTTAATTAATCTTATTTTTTTAACTTTGAGCTGGCTCTACTGCTTGACTTGTTATGCTTATCCTTCAACTAGTTTTCGCTTCATCTTGCTTGTAGGTTATGATGCACCCAATCTCAGGTATGCCTTATCGTTTACCACCACCTAACTTCCCCCATTTTCAGTGGAATCCTGAAAAATTAAGTTGATCCACAAACACTAGGTCTTGGTTCCAGATCAACGCATCAATGCCAAGTGTGTTTCTTGCCGACCAACTTTCATTTTCAATTGGGATGTGTTTAAAATACACTTCCATTCTTCCTATCCAATGTGCGCGACGCTTACTACTTTCCAAATTGATTGCATAATTTTGTGACCTATCAGTATAACTTGCTTCATCCCAAGTTATCCGGTTTCCATGTAATTGAAAATTCGCCTTCCCCTAAAATCTTTTTTTTTCTATGGAAAACCTTTGTTTAGCATGAAAAACAAGGACTTAGTGGGGAGGAGGTTGTGCAATTACATGGAAACCAGAAACTTATATATATATATATAGGGATGACACTCCAGTTTTGTTAATATAAGTATATATTCACATGCCTTTGTTATGAATCACTAAACAAACCAAACTATAATGTTAAAATTACTGTGCGAGTTATGATGGTCTACCATATAATGCATGGGATCACATCTGTTTGAAGTAGATATTTGTAGTAGTTCACGTCAATGATTGGGGTTTGTTCCTATTTGTTCTCCTCGGTGTTACTGATATTCCGCTCCTTTATTTTACAAGGGCATCTGGTTTCCTACTATTCAAACTATTTAATCTCAAAATGGCTAGCGATAATCACTGATTTCCAATAAATGCTGTTGCAGCACAATGTGCTTAAGAAAGCAACTGTGAGTTTTACCTGAATTTGTTGTTCCATTGATAGTAATTTGATATTTGCTGATCTTAAGTAGTAAGGAAAACGACCAATGAGGGTTGTAAACTATATTTTGCTCCTCCGAGTGATATGAATTAGTTTTTTATGCAATGCGCATAGAGCGTTTATTTCTCCAATTGCTGAAATCAGGACTCTTTAATTCTTAAATGAAGGAAGGTTGCCGATAAAGTGGCGGCTGCTGGATTCTATGTGGTAGTACCTGATTTCCTCCATGGAGAGCCCTATGATCCTGATAGTACTGAGAGGCCTCTGCCAATCTGGCTAAGCCGTCATGGGCCAGTATGTTTCTGATCCTGCTCACTTTATTATAATTCTGAACAAAGTATTTCTTAAGTCCTACTAATACTATTCGATATCTTACAAACACTAGAAGAAGAATCTCTTGCTGTTCATTGTTGTTACTGGAATCACTATGTATCACTAGTCATTTGTTGTTATTAGGATAAAGCGTTCGAAGATGCCGTACGAATTATTTCAGCTTTAAGAAGTAAGGGCATATCTGCAATTGGAGCTGCAGGATATTGCTGGGGTGGTAAGATTTTGTTGGGCCTTTTTAGAAGCTACAGTAACTTGTAATCTGGAGCATCTTTCAGTTGATATGTTTTAAGTTCCTGACATCTTGTTTTATTGTCAGCCAAGGTGGCTGTGGATTTGGCGAAGTCTGATCACATTCAAGCTGCAGTGCTGTTACACGCTTCACTTGTTACTCTAGATGATATTAAGGGTATAAGTTTCAAAACATCAGTTTCCAAATATTATTGATCCCTCAGCTTATTTTGAAGTAGCATTGCACCGGTTTTTATGAGTTGGCTTTGTGTAAATGCCTTAGTTCTGGTTTCATTAGATACGTATGAAACAAAGGCAACAGTGAGACCGCATGTAAGCTGTGTTTGATAAAATAAGTTGAAAAATATTTGAAAACATTACAAAATATATGAGAATTGAGAAGCTGGAAAAAAAGCGAAAAGTGATTCGGTGAGATTGTCTATTATATTTTTGGGTTTTCCATGGAATCCAATTCTTTGGGTGATAGACAAGAAAACATTTCTATGAACAAAGAGAAAAAAATGGAGAACATCTTACCGAATCAATGAATCTCTTGGTCCAACTTCTCAAAAAATTAGCGGTGTTTTCAACCATTTCCAACTTTTTTATCAAATGGATTCATAGAGTCTCCTAATTAGGTAGTCTCTTGAGGATACAAGGACAATCTGGATGACAGGGAAATTTTCACTTATTCTGAAATTTTACCATCTGGCAGGAATTTGTGACCTCAATATGCCGTTACTTGATAGTGGCATAGATCTGTGGAATTTATGAATCATTTAGCGATAGAGAGAGGGAGGGATATACACAAAGAAAGCGAGACAGAAAGGCGTACTTTGTTTGATAGCGCATAAATTTAATTGCTGCTACTTGCTAATTGGCAATTATTTTTTACAGAGGTCAAGGTGTCTACATCTATTTTGGGAGCTGAGATTGACAAATGGACTCCACCTGAACTCTGCAAACAGTTTGAGGAGGTGCTATGCTCTAAATCTGAGGTACGTAATTTCGATTCTTTGACAACTTGGTGTCTTCATATTTAATACTATTGCTTAGCCAGAAATAGGTCACTACAATATATATATATGTACTTTAAGGCTCCGTTTGATAACAGCACGAAAAATGAAAAGAAAAATGCTTGATTTGTGTGAGAGGTTGGAAAATAAGTTGAGGCATGTGATGAGATATCTTGTTACTTTTTTACTTTTTCCATGGAAAAAATTTCTTGGGGGTTGAGGAAGAAATTTTTTCCAACAAAGATAATGATGGATGACATCTACTAAAAAAAATGACCATGAGATGGATAGCATCTCATCACGTGCCTCATATTTTCCAACTTCTCACACAAATCAATTGTTTTTCTTTTCATTTTCCATGTCAAACGGAGCCTAATTAACAAGTTTTGATCCAAATATATAGCATTTTCATTTGAAACATAATTTTTTTAATGTTGCTGGACTATATCTTTGTGCATCTAATCTGTGTTCTATTAAAATGTTAATAACCCTGTACTTGGTTTATACAAGCCCCGATGTGTAGGTTAGTTAATGGTGTGTTTTTTCTGTAGATAAAAAGCTACGTGAAGATCTTTCCCGGTGTTGTACATGGATGGGCCTTGAGGTACAAGGTTGAGGACGAAAAGGCTGTGAAAGACGCTGAAGAAGCTCAGCAGAACATGTTGGATTGGTTTATTGAATATCTCAAAGTAACTTAAAGGATCCCCACACTTGCCTTGTGTGGATTCTGGTCATAGTTTACAAACATCAAGTGGCTATTTATTGATTGTGGAATCTCTGTTACTATCATCTATGTTGTTCGGAAACATGAAAAACCTTGTGTGTAATAAAAAAGTTCAGATCCTGTAATATGGTATGAACTAGAGTTTCAAGTTTTAAGGCTCCAAGTGGCTTCCCTTTCAGGATTGGAGGCAAAGGCGGATCCAGGAATTTTGGTAGGGATGGGCTACTATTAATTAATTCAATTAGCGCACTAAATCTTTCCATGTATAAAAATTTCTTGCAAGGATACATAGAAAGTATATCTAAAGTTCATATTGGAGTGCCAAAGTACTTTGTGGAAGTGCTAATAGCCTTACTATATGTGTAATATTATAAAGCCAACGCAAAATTGATATTATAAAGACTACGCAAAATTAAATAACCTTTGAAGATTGTGTCATATTCTAAATGTCTATTTTGACTCTATATTCTATTTATTTTATTTAAATTTTTTTTTTTTGTTATTTCGCCTCTGCGATTTTTGTTTCATAACAAATGTGCTTGCAATATGATTGAAACTCCTGCTCAATACTATGAACGTTAATCAATGTTTTTAATTATTGAACCACTTATTGTTTTTATTAAATATTTTCTCTAAATTAAACCTATATCGGTCACACTCTCGACCATATCGCGTTTGCATGGTAAACCATATACAAACATAGTTTAAAATTGCTTTTATTTCAAAAATTGAGTTATGGCATCCAGTGGTAGTAGAGAGTGAGAGGTAGTGGTAGACTTAGTTTTATGTGATGGCTGGGCTGTAGATTAAGTATGTGCATTATATAACCTGTGGGTGTTTTTTCTTGGAGGAGGCCCTTATTGTTTTCTTGTTTGGTGTTATAATTTTATCAAAGTTGCATATTTGAACTTCTATTTCCAGCTAAAAAGTTTGTTTTGTTGTTTTCTTATTACCCCTAGTAAGGAAAAGGAAAGTGTTCAGATTATCAAAACAGGTACCTAGCGTCTCGACGTCCCTAAACAGATTTTTGTTGGTATTATGTAGTTATGGTTCCACTTTCCTCTTTGAAAGACGGAAAGTAAGAAAAATTTATTAGATACAACCCTTATAATGTTAACGTAATACAATGAATTCAACAATAACTATTGGATAACAAAATCAAATATTCAAATCATTTCAATGGCTCATTTGCAATTATTTGTCCATGCATGCAGGTAAATATTAGCCCTCATGTCACAAACCCGACATAGACAACGAATATTAAATCCATTATGTTGCATGATTGTTAGTCATTACAACAGAACTTTACTGCATAATATAAGGTTTCTAAAGAATTTTCAAGAAAATGAATTACAACAAAAATGCATCCCACGCGTCCAAAGATAAGTTTGAAGTATTTTGATAACATTTGAAGGTTGAGATTCCATTAAAACACTTCAAACTAGAGCCAAACAAATGGTGCGCCCAGGAACCCAATCCAATTCCAAAGCTAAGAATTGGGTTCCCAAACACACCCCAAATAAAAATGTACAAATTCCTTGTTTCACCTTCTACATAATATGAAAAGTATTTCAAAGGAGAATTGCCTCTAAATATCAACTCAAGGCATGTGCGTAGCTGTCAGGCGCAAAGATGAAAGTAAGATTTAATTTAAAAATAACACTAAACCATCCATCCGTAATATAGGATTTTTGCTAAATAAGAATTGTCTCATCACATAATGCAATCACTTTTCAGAAGAAATACTTTCTTTTCCTTCCTAAAAAAGGGAAATGAAAATCTTTGACTGGAATTTTCAATAATGAAAATCCTTTCTCAAAAGTTACATTAAAAATGTAGAGTACATTATAGTTGGAATGTCAATAGAATACTCAATACAGTGCATAAGGAGGGCAAGGAAATTCAGCCACCACGAGCTTCTCTTCTAGTGGCATCATGGAGCAGCTCTATGTCGACACCGTCGGGCGGTAGCTGCACGTATCTCACCACTGATCCTCTAATGAAACAATTCCTCACTGAAAGCTGCCATGTTGAAAAATACATGTTAAAATGACATAGAACAAGAAAATCTTCGCAAATGAAAAGATAATCATCGAACAAGAAAGATAAAATTCTAGCTGCTTTGAACAATCAATTGTTGGATCAGACAAACTGCGACACAATGCCAATATGTTAAAAGTTTATAGAATTGAAAACTAACAGATACTTTTCCGAAGTCACCTTTTTCCCCAATCGTCTATGTGTGATTCATAAAGTAATTCAAGAAAGGGGAGAAAAACAAACCCAGAAAAAATAAGGCAAACATCACATTATGTTATCAAAACCAATGCTATGTGCTCTTGCTTAAACTGGTCCAGTGCCTTTTGAACAAGATTTGAGTTCCGATTCTCACAAGCTTTATATAGTTGAACAATTAACTATTTGGTACAGCTATATCTCACATTCATCGTTCCTATGAAGGTTTAAACACCATATGCCGGATTTTCAAATTTCAAAGATCTCGTGAGCACCCACCCCATAAGTACCGTCGCACCTTCGTCAAGTACCCCCAAAGAAAAAGTGTGCTAAATCTACATACTAAAAGATGAATAAAGATACTTTTCCAATTCAAATATTTTGAGTATAAAGTACGGTGCAATACAAAAGAGGCTAATGAACAATGGATAAACAGAAGTGGGCTTATCAGGCCATTCTTAACTGGATCATGTAAAGCCACTAAAACATTAGACCTAATACATAGACTAAAACAACGTTTAAAAAATCACTAGGCATTCCTACAACGGCGAGGTGTGTGTGTGTGGGTGTGGGGGGGGGGGGGGGGGGGGGGAGCAATGTATTAAAAGGCGTTTGAGGAATCAATGAAGTACTCCAACGCATATAGGAAGTATACCAAATCTGAAGCTTACGCCTCTCTCCTGCGAGACGTACGCCTTCTTTTCATTCCTTCTTCTCGTTTAATTATTCTTTAATTTATATTTTTTTTATTCTTTTTTCTGCTTTCAAAATACAAAATCTTTTACTCTTTTTTTTCCGTTTTTTCTTAGACTCCACTGTATTTTTTTTTCCTTCAATTTTCTTTTTAAATAGTTGAGAAAATCAGATGTTTATAGATTATGGTGTATAATATATATTTGAATATATAAATTATTTGGATTAAACTATTTGTGAAAATCGGAAATTTAAAATTTATAATGTGATTACTTTATGGTGATACAGTTTTATGAATTTTTTGAGATTAAACTATTTGTATATACACATCGATAATTTGGTGTCATGACTTTATGGTGACACTAGTTTAACTAGTTTTTAAGTAGAGACATTGATATTTTCTATTTTGGTGTGATGATTTTAGTGTGTTATTATGTTTGTGAAGTTGTTACTTGCCCTTTTTGAAATGATGATCACATTATTATATTTCTGGGATTTTATTAGGGAAAAATAAAATAAAAAAATGAGGCTTACGCCTCACCTGGGCAAAATGCCTCAAACCCGCCTCGCGCCTTTTAAAACATTGGAGTGGGGTACAACCACCGAGGAGTTGGGTCAATAGTCAGGAACTAATTACTAATCAGATAAACAATTTAATATTTATTAATTCTTTAAAATAGCATAATATAAATTAAACCTAACTTTACTTTTAAAAATGACATTTGAAAGCGTGTTAAACAAATAGTCCCATAATTCAAACATGCAAAAGGCTAGTTCTTAACACAAAAGGGAGTGAAAGACTCCATTATTTCTGCCGAATCACTATCCCGCAAGACAAGGTGGCTAAGTCAGACTAAGAGGTAGACCACTGCCTGGGCATTAGGCAGGGACTAAACAGGCCTGCGCAGGGATTTTTAGAAAACTGAATTAAAAACCTAAAGCCCAAATCAATTTGCTTGGTTTCAACGAGCTCCTAAGTCGTAGTTGTAGAAAATAATCATTATCCCTCTATATAAAGATAGATATCGGTTGGAATTATTGACAGAAACCAACCTTGACAATTAAGTTTGATTTGCCTCAAATAGAAAATGATGGAACTTTCTGCTAACATGAAGAAAATATTTTTCTTTCTTGATAGAAAAAGAAGTTGAACTCATTAGTAGGGTAGTACAGAATTTTATAGTTATTCACCCAAGAAGCTAATAAAAGATGGTGGGGAAAATGGATTATTATTAGAAATTTCTTCCAATATTTGTATGGAGTGGCAGGAAAAAACAACATTAAACAATAGTTTATAGAAAAATACAAACTGATAATGTCTAAGCAACCAAAGCATAAGGCAAAAGAGTGACGATGTTAGGTTTTCACAAACACCCAAAATAAACCCTAATACAATATCTAAACGGGAATTCAAAAGCATTTTCATATTCTACAGTCCATCAATCTTCAAATTGTAAATTATCAGAAAGAAACAAATGAAATAGATGATAATCAAGGAAAGGAAAGGATGCAAAACCCTAAATATGGAAAGGGTAAGGAATAAAATAGTGTACCATGTGGGGGTATTTGTCTTGATCGACAACCCTAGTGTTCTCAAGCTTAATGTTAAGGTACTGATCAACCGAATGAAGAGTTCCACGAATTGCCAAATCGTTCTTTAGTTCCACAGTCACTTCCCTTCCCACCAAATCCTTGAAATACGAGAAGAACAACTGCCCAACCCCACCAATAATATTCATTCCCCAATTAATAGAAGGATAAACATAAACATTTTATCACAACATTAAACAAGATTGACTTTAATTAAGGGAGAGGGAAAAAAAAGAAAAGAAAGAAACTTGTACATCATAATAATTGGTTTTGAAGGGAAAATTAACAGAGAACTAGATAGATAAATACATAGAAAGGAAATAGATTGAAAGGAAAAATTAACAAAGGAAGGATTAATTACCATTATTTGTGAAGTAGTATTGATTCTGGGTTTCCCCTCTCTCTGTCTCTCTGGTTGATACGATGCAGTGGTAGTAGTCTAGTCCGCAAGAACACCATGAATGCGAGGATGGATGCACGTTGATATACCTAGTAAAATTAGCGTCAATTACCAAAATAACCCTTGCGCCTTTCTTGTGCTTTCTTTTTTCCTTTTAATCGCGTCGCGCGAAAGTCATATTTTTAACCTCATTATTTTGTCTACAAACCCAATCTTGTCATGAATAATTAAAGGCGTCGATATTGGCACCTCCAATATTTATTGATAACACTCTCACTCAAAAAAAAAGTAAATTGTTATTTTCATCTCACTTCATTTAATCTAGTAAAAAAATTAATTAAGTCTAAACTAATTTTTTACCCACTTGTTTTAATTTAAAACAAAAGTTAATGAATCTCCTTCCAAAGTTAATCAAACATTTATTCCCAAATTAAATTTTTCTCCAAAATTTCTCTCTTCTACCAAAATAGGTAACAAAACTTTGATCTCCACCATTGATGCGAAAGGGTAAGCTTGAGAAGAATGGAAGGAAAAAAGAAAACTTTGGAACAAGATTAGAAAACCAGCAAACAAAACTTCCATTAATGCAAAACTCTAAATTTGAGGATAATGCTATAAACAAAACCTCCATTAATGCAAAACTCAAAAGTTAAGAATAATGATAGAAAAAAGAGAGAAACTTTAAAATAAGGAAAGTAAAACAAATAAGAAAAAGTTAATGAAAGGAAACACAAAGAAGGTTTACTCGGTTCTCCGTAACCGAGTTGCAGGTTTGTACACTCAGTTGCTCTCAACCGAGTATGAAATTCTATAAAATGTAATGCTCTCGGGACTTTCATTCGGTTTAGAGCAACCGAGGCTGATTAATGTCACTCGGCTGCTCACAGCCGATCATAATATAACAACACTCGGCTGCTCTCAATCAAATGAAGGTCCCGAGAGTATGACATTTTATAGAATTTCATACTCGGTTGAGAGCAGCCGAGTGTACAAGCCTGCAACTCGGTTACAGAGAACCGAGTAAGCCTTCTTCGTGTTTTAAATATAAAATTTTATTTTTTGTTTATATATTTGATGTGTATGCTATAAAAATCATATAAATAATAAAACAAAAAAAAAAACATGTATGTCTCTCTTTCATTAACTCTTGCTTGCTTGTTTTCATTCCTTTATTATAAAGCTTCTCTTTTTTATACCATTATTTTCAAATTTTGAGCTTTGCATTAATGAATGTTTTGTTTTGTTTATAACATTCTTCTTGAACTTAGAGTTTTGCATTAATGGATGTCTTATTTGTTGTTTTGGTCCTACCAAAATTTGTTGCTAGATAGAGAAAATGGTAGAGATGGTAATTTTGCTTGTTTTAGAAGATGGTAGAGATGGTGGAGAAATTTTGGGGTTAGTTTTGGGTAATTTGTTTTATGTTATTATGTAGTTAATTACTTAATCATGTTATTAATTAATTAAGTATGAGATTAATTCCTAAAAATAAGTGGGAGTGGTAGGTATAACATTGGAGTCTTATTAAGATAAAAGTGTAAAAATGAGAGTGTTAGTAAGAGTGGGAGTGTTAGCAAGAGATTTGTGGGGTGCCAACATCACCATCCATAATTAAGGGCATTCTCAATATATTTTAAAATTTTTGTTTTATGTAAAATTTATATAATTTATATTTTTTTCTTTTGTAATAATCTTTTAAAATTGAATTATAAAATAATTGTATGTACACTCTTATTTTACAATGTTATGTCAGCTTTTTATTTTCAAATTTTTTTTATAAAATTTGAAAAAGTAATAATTTTAAATGTAAAATATATATTTTAATAAAAACTATATATTTGAAATTTACTCATCAATACTTATAAATCAAGATTCAATTACAATTATAAGATTATTTGTAAAAAAAATTCAAGAAAAAATTAATAAAAAATTGATGAAATGGATATTTAACATCTGTTGAGATCTTATTTGTTATTTCAAAATTTAAACAAGACTTTACTAAAGTAACATTGGAAAATATTTTTTTTTTAGTGTTCAATTTTTTTTAAAGTGGATTAATACTGAGGGAGCCAAAAATAAAGATTTGAATTGGGCATGAAAAATTGGACAAAGCCCAGAATGATAAGAAAGAGGCCATGACCCAGGCTTGGAGCTTTGGACTTATAGCCGATTAGAATGACTATTACCGAGTAAAATCGAATTGGCAGAAGTGCAGGGAATGTCGATATGGTCATCCCCACAAATGAGGATTGAACATATGGGCTAGCCGATTTGACCAAAGTGCAAAGTTAGTTAGATGTGGATAAAGGAATACTTTACAAGTAAAATATTGTAGTAGAGTCCAAGTTTTGCCCTTTATAGTTTTTTTACTATATACTCTAATGGAGTATTGTAACCTTAATTCTATACATATACATAAATAAAGGAAAGCTCATTAGAAAAAATCTAGTCCAAACTTTGAGATAATCAGTGATAAAGAGAGAGAAAGAGGTGGTAACTTGTATCTTACAAAACACACACAAAGGAGTATATACTACTAATATGATATAATAATCCCTGGGGGAACTTACTTACAAACAAAAATTATGTTGTCCATTGTCTTCTTTTATTTTTTCTTATTCTGATTTTGCTAAGAATATCATCTTGTGAATTAGGCTTAATTTTTGGGCACCCACAAATACATGTAATTTATAAGTTAATTTTTACGTTACTATTAAAAATGCTTTAATGATTTAAAATTAAAAAAATTAGAGATTTATTGTATTAATTACTATTACATAGTTTTCTTATCGAGAATGATTATGTATATATATATATATATATATTAATAATAGTAATAGAGTGTCAAAAGTTACGAGTTGGAGAAAAGGAAACAACTAAACAAGAGTAATAAAACTTCAAAAATAGAATTTGCACTAAAATTCAGTGAGTTACTATTTTGGTCCTAGTCATACATCAATTCAACTCTCAATTGGGAAAGGAGTTGTGAACCCGTGACTTAAGTAATTTGCATTGTTTATAAAGGTTTGTTAGCTTTAATAAGTATGCAGGATTTTGTTTAAATGATACGAATATAAATAATTATAAAAATGATTTATTACTTAAATCATCACTTAAAGGTATTGTTAGTTACAAAAATATATAAGGGAGATGAGGCATACAATGAAGACTAACATAAATAAATTTTTATTAATGGTAAACTGATTAATACATCAATGCGAGTGTCGAACTTAGGACCTTTCCTTAATCAAGTGTGAGTTCTGACCACAAAGTTACTCCTAGTGGTTGAATTTAATTAAACTTTAGTTGACTAGAAAAAGGGATCGCCTTTCTTGAAACTCCATTTAAACTATTTGGAATCTATTACTATTTTATATAAATAGACATATCATATACTAATAAAAAAGAATATCATATCCATTGATTATATTGGAATTGTTTAACCCTAATTAATATAAAACTTGGGCTACTATTCTATTAAGAAAAAAAAGATATTACTATAGAACACATTGCCATCACTTAAATCTCAAAATGCTTTCTCACGTCTTTAGAGAAAGGTATGCACATTCAGAAGATAGAAAATTTTGAGGAGGCAAAACACCCCCTCCCCCGAACGCCTCGAGCCCATTGTCAATTGGTCCCTACATACATACATATACATATATATGCGCTTCCTGTACACATTTGTGGGTAAAATGCTTTCCGTTCAAAAACAGTTGGGGCCCACTTTTATTTGAGAGAGATAAACACTTGTATTCAATCCCCTTTGGTCAAAAAGCGAAATTTCTCCTCTCTACGAGCCCCTCTATCTTTAACCTCACTCTCTTCGCCGCATAACACTGACCACCGCCACCGGAAAAGCTTCTTCGCTGCCAGAATCGAGGAAGGTAGCACACTCACCACTCTTTTCTCACTCTAAATCTGGGCCGGTCCACTGCACACACGACCCAGCAAACCAATTTCCTTTGCGAAGCTCTCTCTCTCTCACTGAAATTGTAAGCTTTTTTTCCACCTGATTTCCATTGCTTCAATTTCGGTTTGGCCAAATAATACTTCTTGGACACTAATGTGCATTTTAACCTCATTTTGATGAAATTGGTTTGGCCAAATATTTACGAGCATTGCAGTAGGCATGTTTTTTATTTTAAGCTTAATTTCAAGTATTGCATATTGGTTTGATTGAATAATTTTGAGTATTGTAATCGGTTTGGCCAAATAATTTCAAGCTTAATTTCAAGCATTGCAGTCGGTGTTGTAATAATTTCGAGTATTATGAAATTCTTGTAGAAAATTGGTTTGATTAAAATATTGCTTTGTGAAGGATTCCTGTAGAAGATTTGAGATTCTTTGGGTTTTTTGATGTAGTTTTGGTGGACTGATCTAAAGTATATGCCAGCTTTTGGAAGTCCATATTTAATTGTGTTGAATAGTTTTCCATATTTAGTTGTGTTGAATAATTTTGCATGAATCAATTGCATGGCACACCCTGGTTGATCATACTTTTGAGTTTTCTGATTTAAGAGCCAGTTTCCCCCTAAGTTATTATTTCTCATAGAAACTGTTTTTCAATGTAAAACAATTTTGATTCACGCAGTGTCTAATTTCAGTTTTGTATCAACCCATTTATATGTATCTTATGCAATTTATGTATTTGTATTACAGTGAACTAAGCGAAATATGAAAAATTTAGACACTCAAGTAAGGGGAACATGTGAAAATGTGGATAATGCAGCTACTTTAAATGTAGACTCAGATGAAAATAATATGATATACACTCTTGAAGTATTAAATGAGTTGAGGCCAAAAAAGGGCAACAATTTGATACAATAGATGATGTTGTCATATTTTACAATGCCTATGCTAAAGCAGCTGGATTTAGTGTACGTGCTTGGACTACTCAAAAAAATCGGGAGAGTGGCGAAATAAGACGAAAATAGTATGTTTGCTTTAAACAAGGGAAATCTTCAAGAATTGCTGAAGTTAGAAACAAAAGATGTCAAGGAAGTTTAGGTGAAAATTGTACTACTAAAATTACAGTTTTAAAGTCAAACTCCGAAAAATACATAGTTACTATTTTTAATGAGGGGCACAGCCACCCGCTTTCTACCCCATCAAAGGTTCACCTTTTAAGGTCTCATCGTAATGTTTCAGCCTCGACAAAGTCTCAAACTAAGCAGTTCTCCATGGTGAATATATCTTAGCATCAATAATTTAGTTTTCTTGGAGTACAATCTGGAGGTATTGAAAGTATTGGGTGCACGTAAACAGATTTGTCTAACCATAAAAGGGATATACGGGCTGATAAAAACGGGCATAATAGTGAAATATTTTACGAGTATTTTAAATTGGAACAATGCAAGAATCCTTTGTTTACTTTCAAAATTGACGTTGATGAGGAACAAAAGATAACTCGTTATTTTCGGTCCGATGCAATTTCAAGGCGGGCTTACGCATTTTTTGGTGATGTGGTAATCTTGATACTACCTATAACACTAATTGGTATGGAATGATATTTGCATCAATAATGGGGGTTAACAATCATGGTCAAACAATTATTTTTGCTTGTGAATTTTTGAATCATGATAGCGTTGACTTTATATGGATATTTACTAAATTTTTGGAAAGTATGCCCGGCGGTGCCTCGAAGATGATTATCACCGATCAAGACCCAGCTATGACTAAGGCATTCCCAATTGTTCTTCCAAATACTTTTCACAGGTATTGTAGTTTACTTGTATGAATGAAATTTTCATAATATATATGCATTGACGTTCTTTATAATACTTTTTTTAATTCTTATCACATGTATTGTAGTTGGCATATATTAATGAAATTTTTGGAGAAGATTAATGCAGCGAAGTATGGTATTTACAAGAATGAGTTCTCGGTTTGTATTTGGAAATCAGAGACTCACGAAGAATTTGAATTAGAATGGGAAAGTCTTATTACAAAAAATGGGTTTCAAGGAAACAAGTGGTTGCAAGATCAATATTAACTTCGTTCAAAATGGATTCCTGCATATGTTAATCACGTTTTCTCAGCTGACATGTCAAGTAGCCAACGAGCGGGGAGTGGTCATGCATTTTTCAAGACATTTGTTTTTAAGGGCAACTCATTGGTATATTTTATGATACAGTTTGGTAGGGGACTTGTATGCCAACGTCATAAAGAGCTGATGGCTGATCATAAAGATATAATTGAGAAGCCTAAACTTAGAATAAATCTTGACCTTTTGGATCAAATGGTTGGTATTTACACAAATGAGATGTACTATAAGTTTAAGTGTGAAGGGCTTGATAGCTTCAACTACATGATTCAACTTGTTAAAGAAACTGACAATTAACGTATATATGATACTCAAAGAATAAAAGTCCCATTCGCTAAAGTTCGCAAACTTGTTTATGACAAGGATTTAGATTTGGCTTTGGCTTCGTGTAGTTGCAAAATGTTTAAAACCGCCAGAATCTCATGTAAGCACATCATTGCATATTTGATGAAATTTTTGCATATTGAGGCGTTGCCTAATAAATACATATTGAAGAGGTGGACCAAGTCTGTAAAATTGGGGACAGTGGTGGATGATAAATGCATGCGTATTGATGATGACAATTCTTATGTCTTGATGCGTAGTCAATTTATCCAATCGTCTTTGGATTTAGTTAACAAGGCCTTATTATGTGAAGAAATAAGGCAGATGTTTACTGATGGGGTGCGTACCATTAATGAGCAAATTGACCAATATATTAGTAACCACGTAGGTGAATGGCTTCCACTGGAAAACGCATACCAATTGGTAGTAATGTAGTAGGGGCAGGGACTAGTGCACATGGTTCTTGTACTTTTAAAAAAAGTTACAATGAACCTGATCAAGTATGAGCAAAAGGGTACGGCAGAATGCTCAAAGGAGGAAAAGAGAAAGCAATGGCCAAAGCGAAAAAAAAGTTTGACGTTACCATGGGTGTAGTAAAGTGAACCAAGCACATGATAAAAGAAATTATCCGGCAATTACAAATTTGTAAGTAATAATTCATTTATTACTTCCATTGTCTTATTTTCACATTGTAGTATGAATCTTGATTTTTTAATTTTTTTGTTAATGTAGGTCTTTTACGTGCAATGATGCAAATTTGAAAGAGGCTAATGGGTCGTCAACAAAAGATGGGGATGATATAAGTATAAATTGAAAAATGTTAGCCTCGATGCCTTTTTGTGGTTCTAGTCTATTGTGTTTTTTAAGTTAAAGTTTGAGTGTTTGAATGAATTATGTAGATTTTTGAGTTTTTAAATGGATTGTGTGAATCTTTTTATGAAAATGTTTGTATTTATTTGGTTTGACATTTTACATTTAATGATTGGATAGTTTTTGTTCAAGACAAAGTAAATTAATAACAAACACCAAATGATTCAATTGCATTCCATTCAACATTAACAAAGCTTATAACAAAATGAGTGCGTACCATTAATTCTCTGCTTTAACAAAGACATACCAAATGATTCCATTTCATTAACTATAACAAAAACTACATTACATCCTGGCTTTTATGGCCAACAAAAAAAACAAGAAAAAAATACGGTATTTACATCATGACTTTTATGGCTAAAGAAATTAACACCAAAAAAGATATAATTATTAAGATATCTCTTCACGACACAATTTCCTGTTTCGTATTAACTTCACCAACAATGCAGTTGCATGACGTACTACATTCTTCTAGTGGGGCAATTACATTTGATGCTTGTTCAAATGATGCGATTTTGCACCAACCCAAGAAGGTTCCATACATTTGCCTTTTGCAAGAGTAGTATATTCTACTACGATTATTGTTCTTATTTGACTTTAGTGATTTTCACATCCGCTAATTCTCCGTACTCATATTGTTTCAACATGAATTTGATATCCACTTTTATACTTGAATTACCCTCAGCAATTGATGAAGACGTCATTTTAATATGTCAAATTTGAATAAAAGTCAAACAAAAATGTAAGGAACAATTGCATTTTTATAGAAATCCTCATCTATGTCCATATCCGCACATTATAGAAAAAATACAACAAACTAATACATAAGAGCAAAAATAGCCTCACAAGTCACATAAGATCAAAAAATCCACAAATTGTTACATAAGAGCAAGAACAAGTACATTGATCATGTCTTGATAAAAAAAAACAGGCAATAGGGGGTGAAATCTAATTATTTTGATTATTTCTATTAATGTTCCTCATTGAATCATTGTCAAAGTAATGATTTTTTTTGGTTATTTCTATTAATGTTCCTCATTGAATCAGGGGTGAAAATAGGCAAGAGAGAAACAATAATGGATTTTTTTAGTTATTTCTGTTAATGTACCTCATTGAATTGTTGTCAAAGTACATGGGGATGCATAAATTGACTAATTGAAATGATCAATCTGGAACTTTAATACTTAACTAGAGTTCCCTGTACAACCTAAATGCAACGTTTCCGAATTGGGCATGAGAATTGAGAAAAGTGACCATGGAAGGTTTACATACTTGGAATTAATTTGAAGATTGGTTAATGTTGTGTTTTTTTAAGGGTAGGTCTTGCCTTACTTAGGAAAATAAGTGGATTCCTCGAAATTTTTTTACATGGAAAAACAGTTTCTATGAGAAACAAAAACTTAAGGGGGAAACTGGCTCTTAAATCAAAAGTGTCCTTCCAAAACTTAGGGGGAAACTGGCTATGAGAAACAGTTCAACACAATTAAAGTTATTCATACTTTTGATTTTGCAACCACTTGCATAGTATAACACAACATCAATTCTACAGGAATAAAAAACATTATATTGCAATACTCGAAATTAAGCTTAAAATAAAAAACATGCTTACATCAATACTAGAAAATATTTGGCCAAACCGAAACTGAAGCAATATTTAATCAAACCAATTTTCTACAGGAATTTCACAATACTCGAAATTATTACAATACCGACTGCAATGCTTGAAATGAAGCTTGAAATTATTTGGCCAAATCGATTACAATACTCGAAATTATTCAATCAAACCAAAATGCAATATTTGAAATTAAGCTTAAAATAAAAAACATGCCTACTGCAATGCTCGAAAATATTTGGCCAAACCGACTTCATCAAAATGAGGTTAAAATGCACATTAGTGTCTAAGAAGTAATATTTGGCCGAACCAAAACTGAAGCAATGGAAATCAGGTGGAAAGAAAGCTTACAATTTCATTGAGAGAGAGAAAGCTTCGCAAAGGAAATTGGTTTGCCGGGTCTTGTGTGCTAGGGGTCGATTTCGAGTATTGTGAGGATCTAGTTTTGGAGAGAGGGGGGGTATATCGTAGAGAGTGAGAGAAGAGTGGTGGGTCTGCTACCTTCCCCGATTCCAGTGGTGAATATGCTAAATTTTCCTTTTTCGGCGGCAGTGTTGTGCAAATAAAGTGAGGTTAGAGAGAGGGGCTCGTAGAGAGAAGAGAAGAGAGAGGGAGTCCAGATTTAGAGAAAGAGTGAGAGAAGAGTGGTGGGTGTGCTACCTTCCTCAATTCCGGCAACGAAGAGGCTTTTCCGGCGGCGATGGTCTGTGTTGTGCAGCGAAGAAAGTGAGGTAGAGATAGAGGAGCTCATAGAGAGAAGAGAACTTTCCCTTTTTGACCAAATGGGACTGAATACAAATGTTTCTCTCTCTCAAATAAAAGTGGGTCCCAACTGTTTTTGAGTGGAAAGCATTTTACCCACAAATGCGTACGCATTTGTGCATACAGGAAGCGCACTGCATATATATATATATATAAATAGTACATGTATATACATATGAGAAAATAGTATGCATATGTAAATTAGGCATTTTTTTTTTAATTTCTTTAAAAAATGTCTTCACAAATTTATATATTAAACTTTATTTATTCATATTTACATTCAAAAGAACAAAGACAAGCATTTAGAATACAAATAAATTTAAGTTAAAGAAGTATTATTAATAAATAGTTGCACCTATTGCCAAAATAAATTTTTAGTGTCACGTGCAAAAAAATGTTAATTAAATTATTGATACAAAAGTAGACATACAACCACTACAATGAGGGTAGACACAACAACAAACCTCCTTATTATGAGGACAAGGTGAACGACAATGGGGTACAAAGCTGTTGGAATTATTTACTTCAGCATGCACAAAATTAAATATTTTGTTAGTGTAGGTAAAAATTACTCACTATGTACGTTTCAAAGTAGAAGTAACACCTTCCTTTTCAAGAAGTTTCAAATTAAGAGTTACATATTCTTTTTGGGATATAATAATTGATCAACAATAAAATTAAAATATAAGATATAATGGTGAGCACTTATTAAATTAAATAAGTATTGTAGCTAGTCTTCATTGGTGGGGGAAGGAGTATAAATATTTAATTTATGCTTGAATGCATCTTAGCTATTATTTAATATAAATATAAAGTATACGATATTTTTAATTATTATAAATATATGAAAAAGATTTGAAAATTGAGAGGGTACGACTGTATAGTGGCTTAGCCAAAAAACTTGACTAGTGGGGGTCATTTAGCCGTTGAAATTTTTATCTCGAAGACGGTAAAAAGATATTAACTCAAGTCATTTAATGGTAGAAAAAAAATTATATCCTTTACTAATTATGTGAAATTAATATTTTTCCAAAAAAAAATAAAAATACTAAAATCAAAATGGGAGTATCAATTTGTTATTGAAAGATATCTAAATTTTTTATTTATGTATTTCTCTCTAAATTTAAGCGATGTCAAATATTATACACTAATTTAAATATCATCAAATATTTAGTATAGTCAACTACATTTACTTAAGATCAAGTGGGGTCATCTAACTCCGTAACGACTAAGGTGGCCACTGCTATACAACCGTTTGTTTGGAACTTTTTTTTTTCTTTTTTTTCTGTTGTAATTTGTTTTTAATTACAAAAATTGTAATTTTTGTAGGATAGTTATCAGGCATGCGTAATTTTTGTAATTTATTATGGTAATCGTCTCTTTTGAAAAATTAGTAGGAGATGTTTTCTCATCTTATAAAAGGAAGCGTATTTTTGTAATTGATACTTTATTCCATTCATATTTCTTGTTGAACCAAACATAGTGAAAATAATGTAACATTCCAAGAATAGAGCATTCATGTCTGAGCCAAATATTGGCGTGGCATCCTAGATATCAGGAAAAAAGCTTTTTTGAAGCCAAGTACGCTCATTCTATTTTCAAAACTCGAACCAAATAAGCCCCTAACATGTTGAACAATACAATACGGAAAGGATAAAAAAAAGAAAATATAGCTTGTAGGCTAATTGGCCCTTCATTACATATATATATATATATATATAAAGAACTTTTGGTGCACTGTCTATCACCAAACCAACAATCAACATGGAAGGATTTATTAAAAAATATATATATTGTTGAACCTGTTTCCACAATCAATCAACAACAATTACCGAAGCACAATTCAAGAAATTAGAAGTAAAACATGTAACCCTAGAACCAAAGCATAAACACAAAAAGGTGTATATATATAGACGAAAAATTAACCTGAATGGAAATTGTAGAGGAGAGATACAAACCCTTGAGAAGATGAATCTGAGGAGATGAAGGAGCACTGTGTGCATATTTGATTGGAAACAGGAGATGAGAGCTCTAGCTGTGTACATTTGTTTGAAAATAGGAAAGTTTTTTAGGGTTCTTTTACTTTGTCAAAAAAATTGGCGGAAACTTTTAACTCTAAAGCGAATTTGACGCAATTGAGAATGCCACGTGTGATAGGAAAATTTCTACCTCCATTTCTACATGTAGGAAAGGAGAGAGATTCTCAATCCCAATCAGTTGCCAAGTCAAATAGAAATTCCTATAGAAAATACCATTGGAGAAATTTTATTCTATTTTTCATTTCTAAGATAGAAAATTTATCGGGTAGAAAAAGACCATTGGAGATGGCCTTAGAGCCTTAAATCAGAAAGCATCCACACTAGCATACAGTAACAAGTAAAATTCAGAACCAATAACAATAGAGAACGTGGCATGGGAAAAAACAAAGATTATGAATAAACACTAACTTTACATGTGTCAATTTCGGAGAAAACAGAATAGATATTTTTTCCAAGTTCCAATCCCCCCTAAACAAGCTCTAGCTAACTTTCTTTTGATTAATCGTGGGTCTAAAGAGGAGACAGGCAAGTGGGTCCCCCCAACCCCAAAAGCAATTATAGTCTCTGCTTCACGCGTCTACTGTTGAAATCGCTGCCATCAGCTAGACCATCGTTCCCCAGCCTTCTGCTGATTTTGACCGAATGCTCACTCGCCTTAGCCACGTACTCCAACAATTCAGTTAGTAAACAAGGACAGCTCTCTTTCAAGTATTCAAAACCATCCGTTTGCATCACAGCTACAGAAAGAGAAAAACAAACACCCAACCAAACAAGCTTCAGCAAATTATAGACGTTCATATATTCAAGAATCTTAAACTGAACTCAATAATGCTTTTATAAACGGGGATTAAAAGAATTGCATAAAGATAGATAGTAATCACCTCTAAGATTTTCGGGCATTGCAACAAATTTGAGACAGACAGACTTGAGCTGAAAACAGTGGTGCTGCTCGGCCAGGGCTAACGTGGTTGCAACTGTGTTTATGGCCACTTCCTTGCAGAGATTAGCCTCACACCGCAGCCTCAACCTCTCTAAACCGTAACGATCCGCGGCTGCAAGAAGATGCTGAGACATCAAAGCTGAAGCCCATTTTGAACTCAAACCCGTAAGCTCTTCCATGTCAGGCAGCACATCCCAGTACATATAGTGAAGTAATGCCTACAGAGCACAACAAAAAGGGTCAGAAAGAAACACCCCGAACCCAAGTCATTAAAAACTCTCACGAATAAAATGGAACTTAATAATTTCACAAATTAAATGACCAAGCACCTATGCAGCTATACCCTTACAGTCAGAAAACTCAATAGTTGCAGTCTTGCAGATACTAAAAGTATATGCAGTATGTGGACACTTATGCTTTAAAAATGCAATTGTGTGTTGCATTTTGGCTCTGGCACAATGTAGGATGAGCAACCACTCATTTTGTATAAGTAGTTTGGACATATAAGTTTTGTTACTAAACAATAGGTTCATAAAAAGCTAATATGCACCAAATAAAAATAAAAATAGACAAAAAAGGACAAACGTCAACCATCCATTTTGCACTGTGAAAATTCAGTAACTATATTGATTAGTTGACAACATATTATCAAGTTAATCCATATCAATAACTTCAATTACGAAAAAGGAAATAGCTGTTGAAACCAAAACACAAGAATATTATATCATCATGCCTATCTGTAGCTATGCAGCTATACCCTTACAGTCAGAAAACTCAATAGTTGCAGTCTTGCAGATACTAAAAGTATATGCAGTATGTGGACACTTCTGCTTTAAAAATGCAATTGTGTGTTGCATTTTGGTTCTGGCACAATGTAGGATGAGCAACCACTCATTTTGTATAACTAATTTGGACATATAAGTTTTGTTACTAAACAATAGGTTCATAAAAAGCTAATATGCACCAAATAAAAATAAAAGTAGACAAAAAAGGACAAACGTCAACCATTCATTTTGCACTGTGAAAATTCAGTAACTATATTGATTAGTTGACAACATATTATCAGGGTAATCCATATCAACAACTTCAATTGCGAAAAAGGAAATAACTGTTGAAACCAAAACACAAGAATATTTTATCATCATGCCTATCTGTAACAAAAAATATCCAAAACACCAAAACATAAGTGTATGTGAAGGTTGCAAAGAAGAAAATCTATATTCCGACATTCCAACTTTAGCTAGCCAAATAAAGGCCTAGAATTCACTGAGGGATTAAAACAGACAAAGGAACGGAATGGTTAAAAAACATAAACAAACCATGGGAATGTTACAGCAAAACGGGCATGGATTACAGACAAAGAGTTCAAAGGTAATTCACCAAAACTACTGACATTTTACAATAAATACTTTATACTGGAAGGCGCAAAAACTAAGGTCTAGCAAAAGGGAATCACATAAAATAATCTCCAGAGTCTAGAATATACAATATTTAAACTTGTAATCTTTTTTGGTTGTTCCATGTGGATGTTACCCTAAATCAAATTGTGTTGCGCAAGCTTTACTCCTTAAAAAGGAAAAAAAATTACTGGATGTAATATAATAATGAACTCCTAAAAAGTAATAACAAATAAGCATGATGAACACAAAACCCAAACTACATATCTAGGTAGCAAAAGTTCAACAATATATAACTGTTAGCAACAGGCCATCAGTGGTGAAGGAAAAAATCAAGGTTTACAAATAGATGATATCTGCATTCTATATCTTGGTGGAAATAACCAGCAACTTTCTAAACATATTATATGCCTCGAGCAATATCTACAGATTTGATTCAAGTTATTAATCACTGGCCCACATATATGCCTAGTACTGATAGAGAAGATGAAGTGATTTGGAATTTATCTAGTGATGGGGTGTTCAGTATCAGGTCTGCTTGGGAGAGGATGAGGAGGAGGTATCTGGTTGTTGCTTGGCACAATTTGGTATGGCATAAAGATAGTATTCCCAGGTGCAGTTTTATCTGCTGGCTTATGTGTAAAAATCAATTGAGAACTAAAGAGAAATTACTTAGGTTGGGGGTGATTGATAATAGTCAATGTGTGTTATGTGGCAGTGCAGAAGAGACTAGAGATCATTTATTCTTTCAGTGCATTTACACAAAATTTGTATGGCAGTCCATTTTGGCTAATTTGAACCTTTGCTCTCAGTGTCCCAGTTGGGAGGAGGAAGTTGATCAAACCATTAGGTGGTTTAAAGGAAAAGAGTTACAAGCTAGGCTTGGTAGAGCGGCTTCTCTGTGACTGTGTATTTTGGGTGGATGGAAAGGAACTTTAGAATTTTTCAGAGTAAGAATAGATTAGAATGTGTTTTAATTAGGGAGATTGAGAAGTTTGTTGTTTCTAAAGCTTGTATGTGGTCTGTTAGAAGGAATTATAGCAATTGGGAAACTTGTAGGCAGTGGGGTTTGAGTGAGAGAGTGTTGACTGTGTAAAGTTGGGGTATGCCCCTAGATTTATTGTATTGTTCTGTATATATATATATAATTTTGCTTCTTTACCCCCCAAAAAAAAAAAAAAACTTTCTAAACATATTAATTTTTCCAAATAATATACTCAAATAAGCCCCTTAAACTGCAAAAAATATTGGAAAAAGTTATAATATTTAGGTTGGGAGAGTATCATCTTGCCAGTAAGAGTACTCAAAAGAGTAGCATGGGAGATGAATGTTATCACCTTGTTAATAGAAGTATCCAAAGAGTGGCAAGGGAGATGAATAATACAGGTGTCAAACATAAAGGACGCAACGGGTATAAATGTACAGAAAGGAAAATTAGAAGTACTGAACCTTGAACACTGGAGCCTCAATGTCTTTAACTTTTATACAGTGGGTATTTTGTTCTTTCATTGGACCAAAAAGTTGAGCCCTGAAAACAGGTGAGCGAGCAGCAAGTACCAACTTGTGAGCAGCAAATATTTCTCCATCAACTTCAAAACTAACATCAGACCCTTCTCCACTTTCCAGTAGCTGACCAAAATGCTGACCACAGTCTGATGGTGGTACGGGTATGGAATATATCTTAGGTGCTTCAGTGTGTGACCTAACAACACCAACACAGCAATGAATATGAAGGCAATCATCTTTCAGGTAGTCTGACGTCTCTAAAGCAGTTCTTTTGAAAAATCGCTTATATCCCCTGCACATCCAATAAGCAAACCCATATTGTCATACAAACCAAATTCAACAAAATTTTGGGACCTAATAGTCCCGTGTATCATATCACAAGTAGTTAAGCAAACTTATAAATAACACAACATATATCTCCCCACTGACCCACTCCCCCCTCCCCCCTCCCCAACCCCTCTTCTGTTTTTTGGTAGGGCCAGGGGGGATAATCCTATTTACTACAAAAAATTAGGCAAGCATGAAATGAAGAAAACAAATAACGATATTCCTTCTTTTCCTTTTTATTTCTTGGGGTGCAGGTTTGTGGATCTATATTAGAAACTGCTACCACAGAACAACATACAAAACCTAAAGATAGATTCAAAGAACGTATGCATAATGATCGCATATACAAACAAAATGAAACAAATATATATATATATAATACCTACTCTATGTCAACAACCTGCCTCTAATTCTAAGGGCGGGCAGGTACAGTTTTCATTGTAAATTAGCTCCAAAGGCTGCATTTGGCATAGGGCCAGATAGAACAACAATAGAAAGACAACATTACCCCAAAAGACATACTAATCGTAGCCGGTCATGTTCTGTATCACTGTATGTCTGTAATATTTGTTGTATCCTTAATTATTTTACCTTTTTTCCGAACTTCTACCAATGACTACTCAAAGCTAAGACTGGAATAAACCTTATCTTACACATTCTATCCAATCCTACCAGGTCGACAAAAATGAAGAAAGTAGAATGCCTATTTTCAGGAACTGACGGGTCCCTAAGGCCAAGGCAGACTGGCAGGTGATGTTTTCACAGGAAAGAATGCAACTAAGTTTCATGAAGTCAACTTTGCAACTTTACATTGTAATTTGTCGACATGAAACGAATTCCCACCAAAGGTCAAACTTTCACACCATATAGCTCATGCTTGCTATATACTTCAATTCTCTACAAGTCATTGGCTAAACACCACCAGTAGCCAGAGGTAACCCCGGTGGTCTGAATACACGAAAGGATTGTACTAGCAATGGGATCACAATCACATTAATGTAACAAACCCAATTCAAGAGACCCAGCATCTAAAAAAATACACCATATAGCTCACATTAGTTAACAAAAATTCTTCCACCCTTTGAAGGGTAAATGGTTGAATTTTTTGCTGAAATTAGGTGGAGATCATCTCCATAGTAAGTAGACCATCTTTGCCAAATTTTATCAAAAAAAAAAAATCAACCAAAAAGTGGGTTACCTCAACATCTAAAATTTCATTATGACCCCCATAAATGCACACATATATCAATTTTCTAGTTTTGAATTTTTCTGATGAAATTTGGTGCTACTGAGATCATCTCTTAAAACAGGAAGCCCGGTTGTTAATGGAAGCCATTTCTAAAGCAAACTGAACAGAGAAGTTAAAAAAAAGGGGATAAGAAAACAGGAAATACAATGAAACTATACTTACCACATACTACCTCGGTATTTAAGAGTATAAGGCCCACTCTCCAACGCCCTACCAAAATGGCTATGAACCTTGTGCCTTTCTCTACCACTCTGATCTTTAAGCGTCAGCTCGAATAGCGCCCTGACATCATTCCCCTCGCTCGCTAATGCAATAAACAAGGAAACGTACGAGGCATTATCCTCAATACTCTTTCCGTCCGGGTAAAAGTAAATCGCCCACGAATACCCCCCAACGACGAACGTATCTGAAGCCACGTACTTGCCAATCCCAATTCCCTTGGAAAGTGAGTACCCCGTGATCTTAAATTCATGCTCGCCGTCAATTGTGTCGGTGATCGATGTGGACGTCGTAACAGTCGGCGCCGGTGCTGACGATGAGGATGGTGGCCTTGGCGTTTCTCTGTATACCTTTCCCATGAAGAGCATACAAGATCAGAATCGAATTTAAAAGGGGGCAGGGGAATATTGTTGAAAGGTGATGAGATCTGAGGTTGGAAAGCCAGCAATGGAGAAATGGTTGGCGTATTAATTAGGGATGAGTGAAATTTGTGTTTGTGGTGTAGGGGTTAAAGCAATTCAATTGGGGAATTTGTTGAAACGTGATGATGAGATATAGATCGAAGTGATTTAGAGTTGGAATTAGGAGGAAATCTAGAGTGGATTTTTGCATTTGTTGTCGAAAGGTGAATTTCTTTCTTTCTTTCTTTCTTTCTTTCTTCTTCTTCTTCTTGTTCTAGGGCTTGGGCTTGGTAAAGAGAGAGAGAGAGATGAGAAAGAAAAATCAAAAATGGATTTTGTTGTTGGAGTTGCCTATAATTGGTGGGTGTGGGTGTGGAGAGATTAAATAAATAAATAAATAAATAAATATCGGAAGTTTTGATTGATTGAGTGAGGGAGAGAGAGAAGAGTTATTGAGGTCAAAGGTAGGTGGGTGGGGTAGTTAAAAGAGATTCAGGTACATTTTATACATATTTATGTTCCTCCTTCCTGAACCGGTTAATTAATTGTTACCGTCCGACTCACTGACTCACTAGCTCAGAATTACATGTGCCAGCTGTTGGAGCCTACACACTTTCCCATGTAAACAAACATGCCTCTTTCTCGAGTCAAACATGCCTCTTTCTCGAGTCAAGCATGCATACATACGTTTTAACGTAAGCATGACCTCGGGCTGCCCATAATATAATTTTGTCTTTTTTGTGGAGTGGCCTGTTGACGCACTTTAAATTTTTTTACGGTACATTAACTCAGTGCAACAAAACTAAACATGTATATATTATTTAATATAACAGGATTAAATTAGTGTATTTTTTATTTTTAATAATAATTTGATTCTATTGCACTGAGTAAATTACTACATATTTAACTCTATTACACCCACTTAATGGAAGGAGTGTTACGAAAAATTTTAAAGTGTATCAATAACCCCACCCTTTTTCTTTCTTTCTTTCTTTCTAGTAATAACAACATGAAAAAAAACAAACACACGAAATACATGATGCCCGGCTATTTTTATTTGGTTTGCTTTCAAATCTTCAATAATAATTTTGTGTTTATACTTTATCGGGATTCAAATTTAAAATATTTTTTAATCATTCACCTTAATAGAGAGTTAGTATTGGACAAATTACTATATCATTTGTTGTAATTATATTTTAATATAATGATAAAATCTTTATTTATAATTTTATCAAAAATATAAAAATTGTTTTGACGTCTACTTACTAAATTTTTACGATGCGAAAATCTATTATTGTTGATTCTTTTTAAGTCAATGGAATTTTGCTGAATTTCTATCACCAAAAACCAATTATATACATCTAAAAAACAATAATCATATGATTTGATAATATACTCATTGTATTGTAATTATAAATTCTTAAATTTATTGTAAGGTAATCAACCTTTAGTTGCAATTCTTCTAAAAAAAGAATACTTGCAATAGTTATAAGAGATTTATATGTTGACAAAGTTTCAATCTCACTTGGGATTACGTTAGGTCGTTGGTGGTATTTAAAAAATATTATTACAATTTTATTAAATCAAAAGTTTATCCTTATAAAAATGTAACACCTGGTGAGGCTCCAAAGAAGACACTTTATTAAATTCTTATACCCTTACTACAGGGAATTTACCTCAAATTATTATTGTCACCCTCAGCGACTCCTTTCAGGCTCTACTCGATGTTCCCAGGAATGATTGGATGAATAATCCATCATTGAACAATAAGGAACCAAAAAATCCACCGCAAGTTGAAAGGAAGGAAATTATAGACAGTTCTGGACAGTGGCAGAGTCAGGAATAATTTTCAGGGGGGTCAAAACAAAATTAAGCCAAATCAAACTCAATAATTATGTTTACAGACCAATTTTTTACTAAAATACTTTTCCATTATATTTCAATATTTCGGAAAAGTTAAAAATGATATACTAAAATTAATTATATATTTTGAAATATCTTTTAATATATAGTCTAAAAAAAATGGAGGCTGTGTTTCAGAAAGAAAAAAAAAAAATGAACAGTAGTGAAGAACGGCTACTTAAAGAAGAAAGGGAAGAAAGTGAAAACTTAGTATATATTACAAACTTACACCTTCAACTTATAACGCTAATTACACAAAGCCCACCCCACAAAAAATACACGCGCACCTCACCAAACATTGCTTGCTTAACTTATCTTACACCCGTGACCCTACACTAGTAAGCTTAATCACAAACAACACCCCTCGTCCAAAATTACACAATGGTCCCTCAACTTTCCCTTCCCACACATAAACCCTTGTACTCTCTAAAAATTTTCTAAAAGCCCAGGTGGGACCAGGCATGGCCCCCACTTGGCTCCGCCCCTGGTTCTGATGGTCATGTGAATAAATTAGGTATGGATCTTGAGGAAGAAGAAGGAAGTAAAACGGAAACTAATTATGAAGGTTGTGATAATCTTGATGAGATAAGAAGTAGCGAGAGTTTCGAAGTATTGGTTGAAAATAAACATTTTTCTTCTGGATTATTAGCGAAATTAAAAGCTTTAAAGAGCCCCATGCTCTAATGTTTATGGCAATTATAATTCAAATGTTAGTCTTTTAAAGAAGATAAAGTTGACTTCACTATCATGTATTCCAAAAATTAAAAGAGAAAATTAGAAAGGCAAAACAATGAGACATCACCTTATTTTGATGAAGAAGAGACTTTTCTTTTAAATCAAGTTCAATTTGGCACCCCTAATGTAACACCTTGTGTTTAAATTAATATAAATTATGTTTTATTAAGCGTGCTTTATGTGAAAATGCTAATAAATGGCTTTAGTGTATAAAATTTAAGTTCTGTAGTTTTGGAAACAACATATGCCTGTTACAGGAAACATGCAACTGTTTGAGGTAGTTTTGAAACAGAAAAATCCTCGGCACAAAATAGGCGCCTATTGGAAGGTTAGTGGGATTTTTTTAAAGGATTCTTGAATTTTCTTTCTCACAACTTTCACCATTTCCACTTTAAACTCAGCGCAAAGGTTCCTCTACTCTATCTCTCTAAAATTTTACCTAAGTAAATTAAGCCCCCAGAATTCAATTTGACTTTAGGAAAAATTATTCTATGTGACGTGAGAATCGGGAGACTTAGGAATCTCGGGATTTCACCGAACGGGGTTTCGGTCATTATCTTTCTTTCATCTTTTCGGCTTATTAATTCGAGGTAGGGGTTTTCTCGATTTTAAAACTCAATAAGTTTGTTTATGTGTTTTCAAATTTAATATTATGATTTTATTTTTCGAAAATTGAAAGATTATATGCATATATGTTTAACATGATTACCATGTTTATTGTTAATGATGATCCATGAATGTTTGAACTACGAATCCATGAGTTAAAGCAAGCCATGCCATTTAAACTCAATATTTATGTAATATTTGATTTATACAAGATGTTCCTTGGATGTTTATGTAATAGTTTGATAAAAATAAATCAGTGAATGGTTTTGCATACGCCAAGGAATATGAATGAGTGTTTATTAGAGTTTACATGGCATATATTGTTTCGAGTTTACATTTTAAGCATGATGAGCATGTTATGCATTATTATTGTGTCAACCCGATATCTTGGTGATATATTGGCAAGCTCGGAGTATTCTTAAGGCGCATGGCATGGATATTTATCTCTTATATGTAATGTTGAAAGCTTTATGCTCGTTGTGACATTTTGGGATATGATATGATCTCAAGATGAATTTGATTATTTTTCTATTGTTGCCTTCCGATAAGAAAGAAATGGGGAATAGTTAGTGCTTGCCAGTATGAAAATAAGTAGGGCTTGGTGCTCTTGGGTTGAAAATCATTAAACCTCCAGAGTACAACAAAGCGACGAATGTCTAGAGCCAGTGATGAGTAGCTTGAAAATCTAGATAACGGCAAGGCAATGATGATTATATTGATGTGATATTGATGGACATGTAGTCCACTTCTGTTATTATTTGATGATATTCTCCCGAGGCGGATGAGGCCATATTATTATCATATTCGGTTTATTTTCTTTGGTGGTCAGGCCTGTATTAAAGTCCGATTCAGTACTAACATGCTCTGGAAATGTGGCACGGCAATTGACACAAGGGAAGTAACCTACATATGCATAAGTATGCATTGATAAAATATAAAATGTTTTTTAAATTGATAAGTCGATTATAGTTGATTGCATTGAAACCGTTTATTATATTTTAAAGATACCACTCCCATATCTTTCCCCTCTACCGAGAGAATAGCTCAACTCATTTTCTAATAAAATCCAAGTATTCACGAAACATCAGATGCTAAGGAGGCGATGGGGTCTAGAATGAAGTAAAAGGCTCTGATACATACCCTTTTATTTTATTGTATGTATAAACTTTATATCAAATCACGGCTAGCCTAAGTTATTTTAGATGTTAAATCACATGTGATATGATTTTATAAATCTTTTGGATATGTACATATGTGTTATGCTTATGTTTCATCTTATCATCATCTATATATATATAATGGTTGGTATTGAATGGTTCGTTAACACGTGTTATACGATTTACGATAATTCATTATTATATAAAACCCATTTTAACTAATCTAAGGTGGGTTAGTAATGTTTCAGGCCTTAATTACGGATGTTATTCTAGTAATTAGGGCGGGGGTGTTACACCTAAATGCCACATTCGTGGAAGGCCTAAAAGGGAGATCCAAAAGCCCTTTTGATTTGAGTAATCTTTTAGGATTTTGTTGGGGTTTTTTTTAAAGTTTTCATTATTTTTTTTTGACAAGGTTCTTGTTATGTTTTAATAAATTTAGGGATTTTCCCTTTTGGCTTAAATAAAAAAAATCAAAAGTTTATCCTTAATTAGATATAACAAATATTATACAATAAACAAATTTTATTTTATATTGATAATTGGCTATATTTCAACACATTAGTATCTTTAGACTAGATACTTTTTCTAAAAAAATAAAAATTAAAGGTTTATTCTCTTTATTGTTTACAATTTATAAATGGTAATGATATTAGTAATTCATAAAAGTATTTTAACACTCTAAAATTATCTTCATTAACATTTTATATAGATCTTTTAAGACATTTTTTGTCATTAAATATGATTTTAGAGTGTTAAAATACTTTTTATACAATGTTAATAATATCATCACTCTTTAAAAATAATAAAGATAAAATTCAAATCCAAGTACTCTGAAGTTCAAGGGCACCTTTTTACTAATATTTAATGTTAGGGTTATTTAAATTGGTTGTAAACTTGCAATAGAATATTAAAAGTATTTAATGGCCTTAATTTGTTTAGGAATATGATTATTGACACTCCACACAATTTCTCTACCACTCCAAAATCAATCACTAATGAAGTTAATAAATTGTCTTTAAAAATATAAAAAATATGCATTAAAAGATTATTTTACAATGTTAATAATTTTTTTTAAAGTGCTAATAATCATACCTTTCTGCCGGTGAAGAATTAATCCTAGGGGGTGAATACGGTTAAACGATTTTCAATAAATTCTTTTGAATGTAAGAAATTATAACTAGCAATAAACTCAAACAAAATAAAGTAAAAACTTCAAATGTAAAAGAGTTTGAGTTTACAGAGTTTTAACCATGAATCCAAGTCGTTTTGTTTATACCATTCAGTTTTTGGCCATACGTTTGTGCCCGAGGTTGGTACTCGAGAAATTTCACCATATGATCTTCTTTGCGGGTTAAAATCAAAACCTCTTTACACCAATTTTTTTTACGAGCAAAAATCAAACCTCTACAAGTATGATAATACCCACACACTTCACACAAGGTCAAATCTTTACAAGTGTGATAATACCTACACACTCACACAAGATTTATCTCTCGCTAATTATGAGAACACGTCTTACAAAATATAAATGAAGTTTTAGTGATCAAAAACTAAGATTGCTTTCAAGGATAAACAATGAGAAAGCTTTCAAATCAAAATACAACTTATAAGATAAAACTTTAAGCTCTTGAGAATAAGATGATGATGCTCTTGAGATAGTTTTATAAAACTCAAAGTAGTGTGTAATTTCGCGTCTAAATATTATTTTTCTTTCTTCAGTATATATAACAATAAAAATATGGCCGTTATTGTTGGATAAAATAGCTTTGATTTGTCCATTTTAAAATAAATTTAATATTTATTTTATAAATGATATAAATATTATATCACACAAAATTAACATGAAAAATATATAAGATAAATTAGATATAAATAAAGAAACGCTAACTTGTAAGAGTCGTGACAAGTCGCCGTCCTAAGGACAATATTACCTCCCTAGGTACAGGTACTAATGATCGATACACTCCCCAAGATAAAACCCATAGGGTCGTAGCGTTGTCTTCTCCATATGCACGTCCACAAGAAAGACGATGAACCAATCCATGATCATATTGCCCAAAACATATAAAATTATATATATGTATATACATCACCTATCAAGTAAGGACCAATCCTTATGAATTGGCCTTACTTTTTAAAACACGGAGCTTTTGGTTGGAAGTTTACACTTGTTGCCAAACAAGGTAAATTAAAAATATATACAAGCCATTTTCCCCTTTTAGAAACCGAAGCCATTTTCCCATTTTAGAAACTGAGCTCTTAGTGCTCCTTGCTTCTTTCCTCCCCTGCACCTCAATCCTGTAGCTGCATTTCTCTCTCACTCCACTCCACCCACCACCATCCGTCACTCTCTCCACTCCACTCCACCCACCACTGAATACTACTATCTCAGGGAACTCACCATCGTGCACCTCCGGCCCAGGGAATAAAACTCCCTCTCTCTCGCCAGCACGATTCAAGCTCGCAGAAACTCTCTAATCTCCCTCGCTAACATATTTGAAGCACAATTGGCTAGTATGTTTTTGATTTCTCTATATTTTTCTGTTTGAAAATTCTAGGGCTTGAATCTCCATCTTGTATAAGAATAATGCAGAATATATTTAGTAGTTGGAAATGATGGTTGCTTGCTAATATCGAAGAATGTTGTACACTCTTATCTAATTTGTGTTAGGACAATAGAATCGAAAAATCACTGTTGTTTTATTTGAAAGGCAGTTTGGAAGGAAAAAAAATTATATTGAATTGTTGATTTTATTTCATGGAAAATTTGTTGTACAACAAAATTGTTTTATTTCATGCAGAATGTATTATTGTTGAATTCGCATTGCATATAATAAATTTCTTCTTTAATCCATTTTATATAAGTCTTGACATTTTGTTGTGTGTATTTTGTGTATTTTGTATAGGTTCATTACATTCGTTTATGAGAGATAGACAATAAAGCTAATCTAGAGACGAACTTGGATGATAATTGTGAAAATTCAAACTTTGATATATGTAATGAAACTAATCTTGAAACAAACTTGGATGAATTATATGGTTCTATTAGTCAATTGTACAATCCTCAAGTATCCAATGAAATGAGGCCTAAAAAAGGGCAACAATTTAATACATTAGATGATGTAATGACGTTCTACAATGCTTATGCTAAAGCAAGTGGGTTTAGTATTCGGAGTTGGACTACTAAGAGAGATCCGAAAACTAATGAGTTTAGAAGAAAAGAATATGTTTGCTTTAAATAAGGAAGATTTTCAATAATTGTTGTTGTTGAAAGGAAAAGACGTCGGAGAAGCGTAGGTGAGAATTGTAATGCTAAGCTTGCCGTTTTGAAGGTAAACTCCGATAAATACATTGTTACAGTTTTCAATGAGGGACACACCAACCCTTTATTAACCCCAACAAAGACTCACCTTTTAAGATCTCATTGTAATGTTTCAGCAGCAACAAAGTTTTTAACTAAACAGTTGTCCATGATAAATATACCACATCATCAACAATTTAGTTTTCTTGGAGTTCAATCTGGAGGTATAGAAAACATTGGTTGCACCCAAAGGGATTTGTATAACCATGAAAGAGACATACGTGCCGATATGAAGGGCCATAATAGTGAAATGTTCTTTGAATATTTGAAATTTGAGTAAGTAAAGAATGCATCGTTTACTTTTAAGATTGAAACTGACGATGAAAAATGGTAGTTTTTATGAAATCTTTTGCAGCACCATTCTTGTAATCCATCTCAAGAACTTGCAACATTAACTTGGAACATGTATTTCTTTTGTAAGAATATAATCTATTTTTCAGCTACAATATCATTGCTCAGATTTGTATTTATTTAAGATTGAAATTATCGTTAACTTCAAACTTATACTGTAAGATTAATTTTTTTGAGCTTCATCATGCTTGCATCCTTTGCAAATGAATAAATAATAAAGAAATAGTTTATGAATTGTCAAAACCTTACAAAAATTTAAATATAATAAAAGTTATAGTTATCTTTCAAAAAAAAAATTATTTTATGCCACATGTGCATTCCATTAGTAAGAGGTTGGTTCTTAGTTGTAGAATAATTAAAAAGGAAAAACACACCAAAGCAAAAAATTAGTACAAATTCACTCCATCTCTATTATCACAAAGCATCACATTTGTAAGTATAAAACCTAATACATGCGTCCTGATAAGGAGAAAATTTGTAGTTTGAAAAGCTAATTAAATTAAAGGAAGTAGATTACCTTATATCATGCTAGGAAGCCAATCTCTCTCCATTCTTTGCTAGACCAATTCGCATTGAAATGTGTAAATTAAAGGAATCCTAATTAAAATAAATCTCAAATGGATGAAATAATTAAAAATAGAAGCAACATACCAAAATTTATACTATATAAAAGCGGCGAAATTACTGGTATATATTAACTATATTATTATATAGTATTATGGAGGAAGTAGATACATTAATTACTCATTAATTGTTTTTCTTATGTTGTTAATTGTAATAACATTAATTACTTTTTTTTATATTTGTAATGCATAATAAAATAATAATTATTATTATTATAATATTGGAAGTAGCATCATTTATTATACTGTTTTTTAAAAATGTGTTAAAATTAATAGCCTTATTTTTAGTTTGCCATATCAAATGAGTTGTATTTTCAACCATTAATTAGATTGAAATTAATATATTTTTAAAAATAACAAAGTAAAAGTTGCAAAATTAATTTTAAATGGAGAAATATATATTTTATTCTCCATACGCAACATATTTAAGCAAATTATTTGATAAAGCTATTAAGATAAACACTATTGAAATTGCATGTTTATTAAATATCCGTGCATCGCATGTATATTTAGATATTAAATTAGATTTCAAATACCACAGTTACTTTTTTTTTTTGAAGCAAAAAATACCACAGATACTTTTTAACATTGCAAAGCTTATTGATGTATGCATTTATATCATGGACTACCAAAAAACAAAGATGATTATTTTGCATATTTTGAATGATATATTGTGGATTTTGTGGTATTACTGTGAGTGATACATGATTGAGATATAGAAACAATATACACAATGTATCACTAAAAATGAGGTATTGACAATTAATAGATCACTGGATCACGACTTGTCAAATTGGATTCACATATTTAATGATAATTTGATAAAATATTGTATACTTTTTAATATTATATAATGAACCTGAGTTCTTAATTACTGTATATATATTTTTATATTCCTAACACTATTTATTGAAATAAGGTAATCCTCATTACAAAAAAAAAAATAGTTTCTTTTTCTTAAAGGGTAAAAAGTTTTGGTGCCAAGGCTCAACAAATTTACCGCAAGAAAAGAAAGGTATCGACCCAATTAAATTACCGAATGGTGGCGTGGCGCAATAAAAAGTTGAGCTTTTTGTCCGGATTCAGAATCGCAGGCCACCCCTCTTTCTCGAACTTTCGTTTGTTTTAATTTTTTTTTTCTATTGGCGGAAAATCTTAGAAGGGGTAAATAATTCTGAGGTGCTGTCTATTCCAACAAGAAGAAAAAGGAAAGGAGGTTTTCTGTACTGGATTTCTCTCACAGAAGATGGCCAGGGCTTATCTTCCTGGGCTTATCTTCCTCCCTGAACAGGGCATCCACAGAGTCCCTAAGATGATGGTATATCTCTGATTTTTTTAAACAACTTTTCTCGTTTGTTTTGATTTCAATCAGGTTAATTGGGTTCACATGTTTTGGAAATGGGATGTTCTTCTTGTGTTATCTAATTCGGATTTGTATTTGTATTCATGTCTTCTTTTTGTGTTTCCGAATTGGTATGTCATTTTGTTTAATTTTTTTTTAATGATTTTATTATATCGTGTTTTATCTTAAATTAAGACAGATCTCTGATGATATAATTGAAACCTGATCCTGTTAAGCATATCTATCAGCATTCCTAGGTAGTACTATTGGATTAGTGAAATTTTATGTTAATCTTTATTGACTCTGTCTAATTATTTTGCAATTGCACCCTTTGTCTTATAATGTCGGTGTTTATTCCAACTCAGTTAACAGTTAGGATGTAAACTGCTTTGCCAAATAGATGAATTAGCACCGACGTTTTAACTTCCGCAGCCATTTTTAGTGGTTCTATATAGTAGATGTTTTAATGCTTTGTCGGTTTGCGTGGTTACGATAATAGGGTGAAGCTATGGCGATTTCATCAATGTAATGTTGTTAACACTGTGATGCTGATTTCTCTTGAACCTTCTGATATCACATCCATTTACTTGTTTTCATGTTTTATTACAGGGATGTGAACCTCTTTTCTCTAGTCTTGAATCAAGACAAGACTTGAAGAGATTAGGCTCCCTTAATATGAGGACGCATCTGAGTGGGCAGTCCAAACCTATGAGTGGGTTATTGGACAGTGACCAGATTGTCAAGGTTGATCCAGCTATTAGAGGGCCTCTACTCATCGACGTGCAAGGTTCATCAGCTTGATATTTTTCAAGAGTCCATGTCTTGACTTTTAAATTTTTTTAAGAGTGCGCCAATTTCTCACAATCAGTGGTTTAGAACAAAGCTTGTTTCCTTTTAGTGGGTTTTGTCGTTTCGGTACATTGTTTATGTTTTGAAAAGGAAAGCGGACTCCTATGACATTCCAAAAAGTAATATTGGAATACTAATTTTGGGATGCTGGGAGTATTTTTGACTTTATATGTTATACTCTCATTTTTTTGCCTCCAGTTCCTTATTCTGTGTGCATTTATATAGTCAGAGTGCTAATGTTATCTTTTTCATGCCTGTCTTTGTCACAGATACCGGCCCAAACTCCGTACTTTTTAGCACTGGAATTGCTAAACAATGCATAAGGCGTTGGGAAGTCTTGAAGGTTCTAACGTCTGGATCAAATGAAGTACAAAGAGGTGGACAAGTTTTACCCAAACTCTCCGAATTGATTGGGTTTCAAGAAATGAGAAGTGATATTATGCCCCAAGAGCCATATGGTCCTGAATATGGACTACGTTTCCATGATGCTGAATCGCGGCCTACTCTTTTTTACCGAAACAGTAATTTTTATTCCCAAAAGCCTCTTATGGACTTTATGGGGGATTTGGTTCATAGATCACAAGTCATGGTTCACCCAGACGGTCATGTCTTACTCACAGGTTCAGGGACTGAGATGAAGGATATACTTTCAATTATAACCGAGTTTTACTTGTCAGAGAACTCAACCAAGTGGAGAAAGAAGTCGGTGGTTGTCCCATATTTTGATAGGTATATTTGCTTACTTCTTTTGAGTCAATACAAAATTTAATATGCTATAACTTGCGTATGTTTATCTACATTCGTCAATCCCTGAAGAAAGGTTTAAAAGCATATGCCAGGACCCTCTTAATACGGTATTGAGCGATATTCTCCGTTGCCCTTCCTCAAATACCGTTTGGAACTATACTTTTTGAGTTTGGTTTGTGCAGATCATGTGGTGGTTGACTGGTTGCTTCAATAATATCAAGAGAGCAAGGTGTATTATAATGACATTAGTTTGATTGATTTGCTACAAGTTTTCACATTACTTGATCTGTACTATATCTTATATTTACTTAGGGAAAATTTCAAGTAAGGACCTTCAATAAATATATAAAATCCAATATTTTTTCAATCCTGTAATTAACCCACTTCCCGGTTGATTTTTTTTATGAAATTTGGTGGAGATGTTTTACACATGATGAAGAACATCCCCACCAAATTTCATCAAAAAATTCCATCAGAAAGTGTGGCAAATGGCCTGGTCTATAAATATGGTCCTTAAGTTAAGGTCCTTACTTCTTATAAATCAAATATTTACATTTTTATGTAACATTATTTATTTATTTTGTCAATTTGGTTCCTGTTTATTAAGTGAAAATATTTTGACAGCTTGTGTTTCTTGTCATTGTGCATAATTTTTCTCTCAAGAAATTTGACCCTCCGATCACATTATTGACCAGGCTAAGGTACAGTGCACCAAGGTCTAATATACAAGGGCCTTCTTCGAAGCTCCAAACTGTGAAAGGTGCTCCTGTAAAGAGGTATGTGATGCTATTCCACCATCTGTTCAAGTTTTATGTCATTCCAGTGTTCTGATTCAGGTGAACTGCCAATTCGTTACTGCTAAACTATTTAAACTATTCCAATTAGACATAACTGTGTTGTTGAATTCATTAAATGTGATTGATACTCCCTAACAATAACTTGAGTTTTGGTTCTGCATTAGGAAACATTTGAAAGTGTTCCAATCATATTGGAACTAAACAGTGGGGTCCACCAGGTGATGGACTCTTCAGTACATATAGCATAATTGCAATATTAGATAAAATTGGTACATCTAGATTTTTTCCCTGGAACTGATTTACTTCTTTCAAGTGACACTAGCCACTCCCAAGAATTTGTCCCGTTCACATTTCAAATGATAAACTAAAGTGCACTTGGAGAGATGCCTAATCGAATGATCTCAAGTATTATGTTCCTTAAACCTATTAAAATTCGTACCTGAGTCCAATTTCGACCAATAGCGAGGTATCAAAGTCAAAACGTCATAAAAGTAAATTAGATACTGCATATTGCATTGGGGATAATATGGAGATTGTGACAGGCCGCATATATTGGTTGAGGTCTAACTTGCTAATCACCTTTACGCAGTATTGAGAAAATCAAACTCAAGCCATCACCAAAAAGGAAGAGCAACTGTAAGGCTGGCAAAGAGAGGGATATCTACCAAAATAGCAACTCCCACACATTTGAGGGCCTTTTATCCGTAATGGTTGACAAAAAACGAAATGGGAAAGCAACAGTCCTTGCTCTGAAGAAGTGTGGCCCTGAACTGCCTCAGCTGCTAACCCAGGTCTCTGCCACCATTGCTGGGACTGGCCTCGCTCTTCTCTTTTTTGTTGCCTGTAAGGTAGGTAGAGGAAGGGTGCCCTTTTGTTCATCACAAGTACTGAACACCAGCTTTGGGATTGGGCTCGTTGGGCTCTCTTGGGCAGTGCACAAACTGAGGGACACTATTATTTGTATCAGCAAGAGTTCTGGCAAGTCTGGTGTGAAAGAAGAAGAGGAAATGATGAAGAATCTGGACAGAAGTGTGAATGAAATTTACTTGAGAGCAGCAACGGTAATGGCAGTTGTGCTGATGAGGCTTGCATGAGCTTAAAAGGTAAGGGAAAATTATGTTTGTTTGTTTAATGTTTGTGGAGAAAATATTGGGTACACCTACTGTACCACGTGGTAGTACACCAGACCCAATAGCGAACTGCCATGTAAGCCCATTAGAGAGGCTTAAGATCAGCACCTAGTTAGCGCACTATTGGCTTGGTGTACAACCACGTGGTACACCACGCGTACCTAATATATACTCATAGGTATGAGGATTGCATTTAAGGAGACCGCAATGGTAAATGTCCATTGTTAGAGAGTAAAGAGAGGATTGAGAGCTCAGTTGCTTATGGGATGGCAGATGGCTTGAGTTTGAGGTGCATTGGTTTCTTAGAGGGAAGTGAACCAAAGAAACCCGGCATTATGTGATAACTCAAGCTCGATATATGATCACAAGTCAGCGAAGTTTTTTGTGAGTTCATTTTCTAAACATTTTGTAATTGGGATGTAAAGTAAGAGACAGCGAAGTTTTTTGTGAGTTCATTTTCTAAACATTTTGTAATTGGGATGTAAAGTGAGAGACTGAGATTACGTTGTCTGACTTTTGAATGTAACACATGCATATATTTTCTTATCATGGTTAGGACTTTATTTTTAGTTTATACCAAGCGGTGTCCGTGTCAGCTTTTGCACACCTTGACTAATCCTCCTTTGCAGCGTAGACCACACTCGCCACTGACCAAGGAATGATGGTTAGGACTCTATGATGCATTTTAGGATAGCTTAAACCCCAGGAAATAGCTGTCCCTACCAATGGTTTTATTGGGTATAAATTGTTAACGTGACATAATGAATGTTCATTTTCCTAAATGGCAGTACTCGATGATGAAAATACTTTCAGCTATTCAGTATTTAACTTTGTTTACAATTATCACATAAAATTGTAGGCTTATAAACTATAATTCATTTTTTCATACAGAATAATTTATCCAAAATATGTTAAAAGTATAGGAGGATTCAATGCTGCCGGTCCCAAGCCCGGGTAAAGGAGGAGGGTTGTGTTAGGCAGTCGGCAGCCAACGTTAAACTTAGTCGAATCTTTATGACATGGACAAACGATATAAGAGTGTTAATGCTAGGTCGTTGCCCAGAAGCAACGCGCTGGATCGTCCGAGTCCAGTGACAAATGAGCAAGGGCCGCTACATCGCCGCCTGGGTGTAGTGAAAAATAAGCAAGGGTTCCCGCATCTTTGTGAACGGGTGCGGGTAAAGAAGCTAGTTCATGATAGGAGGATTCGTTTTGGGACTTGGAATATAGGCACACTCACAGGAAAATCGATGGAAATAGTTGACACTATGATCAGGAGGAGGATCAATTTCATGTGCCTTCAAGAAACTAAGTGGGTTGGAGCTAAGGCGAAGGAATTAGACACTTCGGGTTTTAAGCTTTGGTACACTGGCAAGGTTAAATCGAGAAATGGAGTGGGTATAATTGTCGACAAATGGTGGAAGAAGGACATTGTAGATGTAAAGAGGGTAGGAGATAGGATCCTAGCCCTAAAATTCGTAGTGGAGCAGGACACTTTTAATGTGATAAGTGCTTATGCACCTCAAGTCGGGTGTGAAGAACACCTCAAGATAAAATTTTGGGAGGACTTAGAAGGCTTGATCCAGGATATACCACTTAGAGAAAAGATTTTCCTAGGAGGGGATCTGAATGGGCACGTAGGGAGCTCTTCTGAAAACTATAGGGGGGTGCATGGAGGTTATGGCATTGGGGTGGTAAATACCGAGGGAAAATCTATCCTTGATTTCTCGTCTGCTTATGATCTTATGGTTGCCAATACATGTTTTAAGAAGCGGGAGGAGCACCTCATCACATACAAGAGTGGGGTAGCATGCTCGCAGATCGATTTCTTCCTCCTTAGGAAAGGAGATCGAAAGAGTTGTATGGACTGTAAAGTCATACCTGGAGAGAGCTTGACTACCCAACATAGAGTCCTGGTGATGGATACGAGTTAAAGTGAAGAGAAGGGGCCAAGGTAAGGTTTCAAGGATTAGATGGTGGCATTTGAAGGGTGAAAAACAAAGGATCTTTCAACACAAGGTGCTGGAGGGAGGGTTTTGGGAGGCAAACGGAAGCGCAAATGATATGTGGGACAAGGCGGCCGAGGGATCAGGAAGATAGCTAAAGAGACGCTGGGTGAATCAAGAGGTGTGGACCTAGGGATAAAGAATCTTGGTGGTGGGATGATAGTGTACAAGATAAAGTTAGGGTAAAAAGGAAATGCTTTAAAGCTTGGTCTCTATGTAAGAATGCGGAAAATTGGGAATCTTACAAAGAAGCAAAGAAAGAGACTAAGAAGGCGGTGAGTGAGTCGAGGACTAAAGCTTTTGATGGATTATACCAATCTTTAGGCACCAAAGCTGGGGAAAAAGCTATTTACCGACTTGCTAAAGGTCGAGAAAGGAAGACAAAAGACTTGGATCAAGTGAGATGCATTAAGGACGAAGAAGGTAATGTCTTGGTTAAAGAACAAGACATACAAGAGAGATGGAAGAACTATTTTCACAAATTATTTAATGAAGGTTACGAGATTTTAGCATGTGGAGATGAGCTGAACATGCGAGAGGATGACCAAAATTTCACCTTTTATCGCAGAATTCAAGAAAAGGAAGTGAAAGAAGCATTGATACGAATGGATAGTGGTAAAGCAGTTGGGCCAGATAGTATACCTATTGAGGTTTGGAAGGGTCTAGGTGATAAAGGCATTGGTTGGCTCACAAGGTTTTTCAACAAGATATTGAGGTCAAAGAAGATGCCGGAAGAATGGAGGAGAAGCACCCTAATCCCGATTTATAAGAATAAAGGGATATACAAAATTGCGCCAATTACAGGGGGATTAAACTCATGAGTCATACTATGAAGTTATGGGAAAGGGTGATTGAGCGGAGACTAAGAAAAGAAACCAGCATTTTAGATAATCAATTTGGTTTTATGCCCGAAGGTCGACCATGGAAGCAATTTACTTGTTGCGGCGTTTGATGGAGCAATATCGGAGGGATCAAAAGGACCTACACATGGTTTTCATTGACTTGGAGAAGGCGTACGATAGGGTACCCAGAGAGATTTTGTGGAAAGCCCTAGAGAAGAAAGGGGTTAGGATTGCCTATATTCGTGTTATCAAGGACATGTATGAAGGAGCTATGACTAGTGTGAGAACACATAGTGGGTCCACAGAAGATTTTCCTATAACTATAGGACTACACCAAGGGTCAGCTTTGAGCCCTTATCTGTTTACCTTGGTCTTGGATGTACTCACGGAACACATTCAAGAGCCAGCACCACGATGTATGCTGTTTGCAGATGATATTGTCCTAGTGGGTGAGTCCAGAGAAGAGCTAAATGGGAAGGTGGAAACTTGGAGACAAAATTTAGAAGCGCATGGCTTTCGTTTAAGCAGAAGTAAGACAGAATACATGGAGTGCAAGTTCAATAAAAGGCGGAGCACTACTAACTTAGAGGTAAAAGTTGGGATAATGTCATACCACAAGTCACTCGGTTTAAGTATCTTGGATCCATTATACAAGAAGATGGGAGATAGAGGGAGATGTAAATCACCGGATTCAAGCAGGATGGTTGAAATGGAGGAAAGCTTCGGGTGTGTTATGTGATAAAAAGGTACCACTCAAGTTAAAAGGAAAATTCTATCGTACCGCGGTTAGACCAGCAATGTTGTATGGGACTGAGTGTTGGGCGGTCAAAAGCCAACACGAGAATAAACTAAGTGTAGCTGAGATGAGAATGTTGAGATGGATGAGTGGCAAGACTAGGAAAGATAAGATCAGGAATGTTACCATCAGAGAGGGAGTTGGGGTGGCACCTATTACAGAAAAGATGGTTGAATCTCGACTTAGATGGTTTGGGCATGTATGGAGGAGACCTGCAGATGCCATGGTTAGGAGAGTTGATCATATGGAGGGAAGCCTAGTTGTTAGAGCCAGAGGAAGACCTAGAAAAACTATAGGTGAAACTATTAAGAAGGATTTAGAGGCGAATGGTTTCACTAGAGATATGATTCACGACAGACCACTATGGCGTCGTTTGATCCATGTAGCCGACCCCACCTAGTGGGATAAAGGCTTGTTGTTGTTGTTGTTGTTGTTGTTGATGTTAAAAGTATCTGTGCTACTCTGTTATACTTCATATCAAATTCTAGAAGATGGAGATTCTTTCACGAACACTAGTATGAAAATTTTGATCTACTCATTAAACACTTTGCAACAATCATATGAAAAATTATTCTTGTTTTTCTAATATCTATTCAACTTGCAAAATTGCAAAATTGCAAAATAATTAAGGGCCCGTTCGGTAACGTTTTCGGAGAATGTTTTCTGAGAATATTTTCAGAAAATGAAAATGAGAAAATGAATTTTCCGAGAACGAAAATAGTGAAAATATTTTCCGAGAACGAAAACAGTGAAAATGAAGATTGCAAGAGTGAAAATGGTGAAAACATCATTTTGGCATTTTTGTGTTTTATGCTTTAAACTTGAATTCATTTTCCGAAAACGTTTTTCGTGTTTTTGTCAATATCCCACCGAATGCATTTTTTATCCGTTTTTGAACTCAAAAAACAAAAACGGGTCTCTAAAAACGCTACCGAACGGACCCTAAATTTCTCTAGGAGATTCTATTAGGTAAACAACGCTAATTAGATCCCAACAACCAGTAGGAGCCACGTAGTAATTGTTGGGATTCTATACAGAAAATATATAACTGAAATGAACACTTGCAGCTAAAAAAGAAGATATTATTCCGCAGCATAAATTTATGAACTCTTTCGAGAGAAATTGCATTTACGTCAAGTAGATTACAAAAGAAAAGAACAACAAAGATAACCAAGCCCAAAGAAAAATAGACTGGAAAGGGAACACTAGGACGAGGTTCACAAGTACATATAGAAGCAGCATGCCCTTCAACAGTGACAAGAACCAATATTGCATCGACTGAAAACTTCGTATTAAGTTGGTTACTCTTGGAATGAACTCCAAAAGTTATGTTTTGCGATCACATTCTTTGTTTCTCACTCTCTGCGAACAAGCAGATGAAAAAAAGACCCAGCCGTTCTGCCCCCAGCGAGAGCCAGCTTATCTGCTCAGCTCAAGACTTTCGAAACTACACCCGCGCCAACCGTTCTGCCCCCTTCCCTCAACGCAAATCTTTGTCCTGCAGACAAGCAATATAAATTAAGCCTTCCCCTTTCTTTTTTTCCCTTATACTCATGCTAGATTAATGTCCAACAAATCTGCTATATATGTTAATGAGATAATAAAAATAACAAAACATAATATATTTTCTGATTATTTCATTGCAACATTTCCAGAGAGTTGAACGAACATATGCTCTAAACAAAGCAAAAGACAAAATGAGAAGCAGTTCTGATTAAAATTGACAGCAGGGAGGAAAATTCAGAGTTGAGGTAACCCTGATTAGAATAAAATTTACTTCTTGAAAAGGCATATCATGCTGCAGCCAAATAGCTCTTACCATCCAGATACATTCAAAAAACATAAAGAAAAAAAGAGTTAAAAAATCAATTGAACCCAAATCAGCCAACCTAGTCGCCACCTAGGGGAGGCATTTAGCCACTTTTACACGGCCTAGACTTATGAAGCACGGACACTTCCATGTAAGCCATGAATCGCTTGTGACATGCGATACACTGCCAAGATGCGAGTTGGAGTATTGTATTTTTTATTATTATTTTAAATCTCGATACGTCCCGATATGCAATCTAGTTTCATTTTGTTGAATTCTTAAACATCTATAATGTTTATTGTGGATTGCGCGTCACCATGACAAGAATTTTTTTGTTTGGCATGGGGTCCCTTCAAGAGTTGTGTGTGCATGGGCTTTTGCTACCTACAACACTCAAAACATAACATCATGCTCTTTTAGAAAGAGAAATCATATAACAATTATGCATAGCAATGATGCACGTTAAGTGGGGAACCAGCCCCCACCCTGCCCCAATTGCAATAGAAAAGGATAGGGGAAGGTTAGCAGTGGTATTTGAGTATTGCAATCTTAAGTACAAAATTCACCCTTAATATATGTAGGTTCCAAAACAACCCCCTCCCCCCACCAACACACACACCCCAAAAAAAACCACAAAGACAAAAGGGACGAAACCCATTACGAGTAATGACAATGATGCTCAAACCCAAACCAATCCCTAGGACCCTAGTTATGTTCCACTATGTTAATCATATTGATCCAGATAGTGAAGTCCAATATTGATCCATTGTTCAACAATTGAGCCAGCAGAATAGATATTTATCCTTGCACATAAATTTGAATTTCAAAACAATGCACTTTCAAGCAACAACTAAACGCATAGACAGCCCGTGGCAAATAAAAAGGAAGAACCCCCCCCCCCCCCCTTCAAATTTTTGTTTGTGAGATAAAATATTATATTGGTTTAAAAGGACGTATGAAATAGTATAATTTATTTCTAATTTCTCAAAAGACACGTTTACACACCTGAGTCAAGTGGAACGGGAGATATCAGCTCGAAAACAGCAGTAACATTGTCACCAGGCATAACCATCTTAACATTTTCAGGCAACTCTACTTTACCAGTGATATCTGCAGTCCTCAAGTAAAATTGAGGCCTGTAATTTGAGAAAAAGGCAGTGTGGCGTCCACCTTCATCCTTTGTGAGGACGTATATCTCTGCCTCAAACTTCTTGTATGTTTTCACACTACCAGGCTTCGAAATCACCTAACAATAAGACAGCATAAGATGGTGTTTTCTAGGCCTGTCAATGGATCAGGTTTGGATCAGATCATGTAATAGATCACCAAAACATTGATTCATATCCAAATTTGTTCGGATCGGATTGTATTTGACCCATTTAAAATTTTAATTATTATATAATAATTAGTTTGTAAATATATAAAAAATAATGAAATTAACATAAAAGTTAATAACAGTCAAATTTATTCTATTCTTGTAAAATGAAACTTATTTAATACTTTTTGGGTTATATTTATTTGTTATGAGTGTATTAATAATAATGTGATAAATATAAATAATAATAAATTGAAGCATAAATGTGTATCTAGGATCGGATCGGATTGCAAACGGATCGGAATGACATAAATCCATATCCTATTTGCTAATCAAAAGCCTAACAGGTTTGGATCGGATTTGGATATGTCGATCATAAATCTCAATCCATATCCAACTAAACGGATTGGATTCGGGTACAAATCCGATCCATTGACAGGCCTAGTGTTTTCTATTTTATCACACAGTTTTTTTTTTTGAACGGTATCACATGTTCTGTTACTACTGTCTGCTACAATGACAATTTTGAGACCATCAAAAGGGTTTCAATATAAAAGGACATTGGACTATTTTACCACAACTACACAGAAAATCCAGATTCATTGACAATGTAGATGAATTAGCTCAGTACATTCAACGTTAGGAATGTTATAAACTATTAGAATAACTTACAAGTTCTACTCAACATCCAGCTATTAATAACAGATTAACAGTATAAACTTTAGTGTTGGGTTGAATGGTATCTCTTACCTGTCCTCGTTGTATGTCTTCTCGTTTTAAGCCACGGAGAAGAAGACCCACATTGTCACCAGCCTATTAAGAAACAAAACACTCAAAATCACTACTGTTCAGAATCCTTATTAGCCAGATTTGTTTAGACTTGGTCGCTTACTTGCCCATGATCCAGGATTTTCTTGAACATCTCAACACCAGTCACAGTAGATTTAAGAGTACCCTACAAAAATGTCAGAAGCAACCATTTTTAACCAATCCCAAATCATGCTTTAAAAAAAGAAATTTGCCAAAACATGATCCACACATCCACCTGCATCAACCCTGAGATCTCAACATCCTCCCCTACTTTGATTGTCCCTTGTTCAACACGTCCAGTTGCAACAGTTCCACGACCCTTCAAAACAAAAAGAAAGTTATTGCAGATATATTGGAGTTACACACAGAGAAACCCATACGATAAAGGAATTTACTATAACACAAAAAGAAAAGAAGACTGGGAACCATTCAAAATGCTTAAATAGTAATAGTGATAATAATTTTGAAACATTACAATAATACTACATCAGATATACTTCTAAAAAACAAATGATATTTCAGCAAAGCAAACTTGAACCTTCAATATACATTATCTGTAGGAAGAAATTCTTTTCCAACAGTATCTTAACTTCTTAAGCTACATGGATCATTGTGGACCACCTAGTTACCTGGATTGAGAAAACATCTTCTATAGGCATTAAGAAAGGCTTGTCAAGCTGCCGTACAGGGTCGGGAATGTATTGATCGACGGCATCCATTAATTTTAAAATAGCCTTTTTCCCTATTTCTTCATTTGTACCCTGTAAAGCTGACAAAGCCGAACCTCTGATGATAGGAATGTCATCCCCAGGAAACTTGTAGAAGCTAAGAAGCTCTGTCAGAAATATAAGCGTAATTCATAAGTTATGTACTTGTTAACCAAGTCTTTTCTGTGTATAAACCAGTGTTTTCAATAGCGTAATGTCGCGCGCTATAGCGCAAAAAAACACCCTACCGCTATGTAGCGTGCCAAGAATAGCGAAAGGAAAAAAAAGTGTGGGTATTTTGATGATGTGGCACGCTATTCGGAGAAAACCTACGCTATTTGAGCAAAAAACGAAGTTAGGTCAAATAAATGAGTTAAGAAGCTTAGCTCTTAAATTTCAGCAATCGACTATCGTCTCTGCTCTATTCTCCTCTCTCCAACGCTGTCTCTCCTCTGTTCTCTCTCCATCGTAGTCGATCACCGTCGCCTCTCACTGTCGTCGCTGCTGGTTCTCCTTCCTTGTTCGATCGTTCGCCGTTGCTGCTACTTCTTGTTCGTCAATCGTTCTTCGTTGCTGCTACTTCTCTATTCCTTCGTCGTAGCTCGTAAGGTATTTGTTTAGCCTAGCCTACTCATTTTATTTAGTGTTTTATTTGTGGCTGAAGTTCAGCCGACTGTTCTGCTCTGTTTTTTTTTCTTTTGTTTGTTGTGAAATGCTGAAGTTCAGCCGACTGGGGGTTTTATTTTTATTTTTTGTTGTGTTGTGGGCCTTGTGGCTGAAGTGCTGAACAACTGGGGTTTTTTATTTTTATTTTTTGTTGTGTTGGGTTTTACTTTTTTTTAATGAATTTTTACTAATGTTCTTTAGTATAATATTATTTTTTATTTTTTTAATTATTACGCTATTGAGTCCCGAATAGCTTACGCTATTTGCGCTACGCGCTTCCGGAACCAAAACGCTATTGCTCGCACTATCGCTATTTAAAACATTGGTTTAAACACAATGAGATCAAAGGCTAGAGTACCCCGGAGCTCCATTTCCACAAGTTCCAGTAACTCTGGATCATCAACAGCATCAACTTTATTCAGGAAACACACAAGTGATGGCACACCAACCTGTAAAATGCAAGAGAAAAGGAATCTTATGCAAAAAAAGAAACTAGACAGTAGCAACATGCAAGCTACAATTGCTCCAGCACCTTTGGCTTGTTTGCTACAGTATTTTTGTTTTTGCTGCCTGCCTGCATGTATTTTTGTTGTATATTCAGTTTATCCTACAGCCATCTGTTTAGGCTATAACTTTCTGTTTTGAATTGCTTGGTGGACTTTCGGTCTTGTCCATTTGTCCATCTCTTAAGTTTTGTCCATTTCTTTAGTATTTTTTTATTTTTTTTGGTTGGATTGGGGTGGGGGAGTCCCAGAGATGGCCTTTTGTATCCCCCTCTTTTTGAATCTTTTTTGGTTTTTTATGGCATGGCACTAGTCCTCTTTGGAGGCTAGTGATTTTGTATAAAACAAGGTCCTGAAAACCCTGAAAAAATCTTATCCTTATTATTATTTCTATTTTTTTATTTTTTTTTTAAATCCTATTGAATTCTATTTAATAGAATATAATTTGATAGAATTTAAGAATAATAAACCTACCTGGCGTGCAAGCAGAATATGTTCCTTCGTCTGCGGCATAGGACCATCAGGAGCAGATACAACCAGAATACCGCCATCCATTTGAGCAGCTCCAGTAATCATGTTCTGCAAAACAAACCAATTCATTACGAAGTGCACGAGTAAGAGAATTTCGTATATAGTCATTTACCGAACTAAGGGATTAATGAATGCATAGTTCTCAAAACCTAAGTATCTAACTGTTAACAGTCCGATTCACAACATGGATCGCATCCATTGTTCAACTGATACAAATTGTGTAACGAATATAAACTAAACATGAATTGTTGTGAATGTTACATACTCACAACAAGATTCGTATGATTCATACTTCTAGGTTCAACAAAAGCCAAGCTTAAGAAGGTTCAACTAAGTTCCAACCTCAATGTCCATATTTAAATTTGAGGTTTTTAATGATGCTGTAAATGCTTCTGAAAGTCAATCAAAAGACTATGACTTCTTATATGATGTAATGTGTCCATTTCTTTACGATGAAGGATCTGGGTCCCTCAATATCCCGAATACTAAAACCAATCCTTTACAAAACAACCTCTGGCCTTTCAGATTTACAGTACATGATGATTCAACAAGTAAAACTAGTAACGAAAATAAGGAAGAAAATTATTAAAAAGGTGATTAATTATTTTCTTCCCAGTAAAACCAGAAAATGATGTCTTACTTTAACATAATCAGCATGACCTGGACAATCTACATGCGCATAATGTCGCTTAGCTGTCTCATATTCAACGTGAGCCTGCAACACCAGACCAAGAGAAGGACAATTGTCATGATTTTATTTTATTTTTGATAACCATGGGTATCGGGGCCCCGTCCCCAATAATCCCTTGTGGCCCTGGTTGCTCGACCAAGAGACGCCCCCAATGGCCCAAGAAAGGTTTCATGCAGTGGGGAATCGAACTTGAGACCGTGCACCTACCCACACAATTTCAAGTTTGCCCTTACCACTGTGGCAACCCCTTGGGTTAATTGTCATGAATTTGTTGACATGGCAAAATGGAAGGTGCACAGAACTAAGAATATAGGGGACAAATAGTATTCACCAACCGTTGCAATGGTAATTCCTCTCTTTTTCTCCTCGGGTGCCTTATCAATTTCGTCAAACGCTATGGCTTTGGCCTTCCCTTCTTCTGCTAGAACCTAAACAACGCACTTAGGCATCTTAAAAGCTGGATAACTGAAAAGACACATCTCGAGTTATAAATAACTCGTTCTAGGAACTAAGATTTTAGGTTTTCTCTAGATGACTACGATAACAAGCAGATATTAATGAAGAATCAAAAAGAAAAATCAACCATCCAACCTTTGTGATTGCTGCAGTCAATGTTGTCTTTCCATGATCAACATGTCCAATTGTTCCCACATTAACATGAGGTTTTCTGTCAGCAACAAAACATTAACTATATGAGAAATTCAGGTTGCAACTCAGGTTCCATTTGTTTTTTTAGCCTCTGATTATTTAACACTTGATGCCAAATTCTGAATGCTTAATGCTGAATGGAAGCTTTGGAAAATACATTTGATTTTATTTGGCTCTTAACGCTGAATTGATAGCATTTTACAATTCAACCCCTCTTATTATTATGATATATATAGATAGCTGCTGAATGAATAGAATAAGGACACCAATGATCCCGTTGTGATGCTGTTCCCCCATTTCTTTCATTTATACTGGAATCGTTGAATTCCTATGAAGCACGGATTCTTCTGAAGGGGCGGAGAATCTGGCTGGGTGCAAATCGGAATTAATTAGTTAATTTTAATTTCCAATTCGCAGAATATTCATTTGGGACTCGGGAGGGATTCGAAAAGAATCCAATTTTTTTATTATTTAAATTGACTTCTTCTTTTTTGAAAGAAGAGATTTTAATTGACTTTTTCTTTTTTTTAAAAAAAAGAAGAGGAATTTTAACTTTTATCTTTTAACTTCTTACACATGTATATATAATAACACAATAGCCCCACACAGGGGCGGAGCTATGTAGGGTCCAGGTGGGGCCATGGCCCTACCTGGACTTTTGGCAAATTGTTTAGAGTTTTGGTGCTTTTGTGCGGCAGTTGTAAAATTGAGGGCGGTTTGTGCAATTAAAGCTCCCAGTGGGTGAGTGGAGCGGGGGGCTCTTGTGTAATAGACCGTACGAATCCAGGGGACGGTTTTCTAAATATATGTGGGCTGGTGAATAACTACAAAGGCAGGCAGTTTATTTTCATTTTTGTTTAGTTCTCTTTTCTTTTTCCATTTTTGTTCTTTATTTATTCTGGTTTGCACTTTGTATTTTGCACACTATATTTTGTACTTCTTTTTTTTGGCTTTTAGTTTTTTAGGTTAGATTTTTTTTGATAATCTTATACTACAGATTGTTATTTAATAAATTAATATTGAGATTAATATATGTATTTGTTGGTTATAGTAAATTGAATATTGAGTTGATAAATATATTTTAAAATTTATAATTAATTTTAGTATATTGTTTTAAATTTTTCAGAAATAGAATGGAGAAACATTTTAGTAAAGTATGAGTAAATTCTACTTCTCGAAATATTGGTTCGAGTTCTATTATAAATGTTGAATCAACACTTTCAAATGTCGATTCTACTCCGTAAATATATGTTCCTTCGCTCCGAATGTTGATTCTACTACTCTAAATAGTATATGCAAATTTTTTTGTTGCGTTATTAGTTTGGCCCCCCCTGAACAAAATTCCTGGCTCCGCCACTGGCCCCACAAAATCTCACATTACTTTCAAAATCTTCTCACATACGACTCTTCCAGACCAAACACGATCCTTTATTCCTTCCAAAGTCGAGCAAAAAAGGGCAAAGCCTCGATTCTTTCTTACTTCATCTCCATCAAATTTCTTCTTCATGTTCTTCTTACCACTATGAACCCTAGTTTTCTAGTCACTACTATGAAACCCTAGTTTTCAAAATCTTCTCCTTGTTTATATTTATTATTTATTGTTTATAGAGATGTTTCTCTATCCTTATTTTTGTATTGCTGATTTTTATATGTTGATGACTTAATGTTTATGATATTATATGCTCTTATAGTATTATGTCTTATTACATTATATAATCTAGTAACATGTATATGTAATTTATATTATTATTTTATTACCTACCGCACCCGCATCCGTGCTTCATAGTTGAATTCATTAGATAATGAATGATTCCTACCAGCCTATCAAATAAGTGGAAGATTCCTTAAATTGCGAAATGTTACCCATAATATAATATGCTTCCCAATGCCAATAAAATTTACCCAACCGCCAAATAAAATGCGAGCCAAGCCAAAATATCACAATTATCACCTTGCGCAGGGCCATTGCATGATAAGGGGAAGAGAAAAAAAAGATAAAGAAAAAAAAGAAAGAATTAACAACCTTACGGGCATCTTTTGCGCTGCATAAGGCTCTACTCATAAAAATTTATTTAAGTTAAACGAAGCATTCAGCACTGGACTTGCCTCTTAACAACAGTCCATGCAGAATTTTAATATAAATTAGCATTAAGAGGTGAAACAACAAACACCACTGCTAAAACTTAAATTATCTCATTTTCATTTCTTTCTTGTAATTTTTATTTTATTTATTAAAAAGAGAAAGTGAAACTTCCTATTCATGCGCATCAAACGAGGAGGAACAATAAGGCATTCCGCTTAATAGTTTTTCAAAGTGCAGAATTAAAGAGGCCTATGGATCACTTCTTAATGCCGAACTTAGCAAATCAGAAGGTGTGATTGACAATGACAGCAAATGTAAACCATTTTGCAAGTATTCGTCCAATATATGAGATATCAATCGAAGTATGAACATTGAACTTACGTGCGAGTGAAGGTGGCCATGGATCTCCACCAATTGATGGGAACTGTAGCGCTCTCATTTGGAGAGAGGGGCTCGGGTAGTGGTAGATGAGTGGAGACCGATTCTCGACAACACGAGTAAATTAGAGGGGACACTGAAAGTAACCGCCTCGAATTAGGGTTTCTAAAAGCAACGGAAGCCATGGACAAGAAGCGAGAGCTACTAGAGAAAGAGTCAGAGGTGGGTTATACAACGCTGTTGAGGGGGTTTTATTCCGTCTTCAGGGTTTTAGAACGCCTTTACTTGAAATTAGGGCATTTTAACGTGACTGAATTGCACTAATGCCCCAAACTATAAGAATATTTCAGTTTGCATCCTAACTAAATTTTAGAACAGTTTACACCCTAAGGGCTTGTTTGGTTGCTCTCTTTTTTTGTTTTTTCTCAAAATTTTAAAAACACAACTCAAAACCAACTCTACTTTCACACTTCCCAAAATTTATTTCACTATACTTTCTCTCTCTAATTTTTTTTTTTAAAACGCCATAACTTTAAATTCAAAAATCAAAAAATAATAAAAAATATATATTTAAAACCTATTCATCGAGATCTATAAAATAAGATCCATTGTGACTATTTTTTGAAATTTTTTATACATTTTTTTCATTGGTTGAAAAAAAGTCAAACAAAACCAAATTCACTTTTCACCATAAAAACTCTAACTCAAAACATTCAACCAAATACCAAATTTTTAAAAACTTATCTAGAAACATTAACCAAACAAGCCCTAAACTTATTATTTATTTAAATCATCTTTCTTAGCACATCTCTTACAAAAAAAACATAACCGACCGCCAACACAAGCATCTCATATTCTTATGTGGGGAAGTTTTGAGGGTAATCATCCTAACACAATAAATAAAACACCTAAAAGTCTAAATTCGGCAGGTTCCTAAAGGCCTAAACCCATTTAAAATATTTTATAGTTTTAAGGTGCAAACCGAAATCTTCTTATAGTTTGGGGGCATTGAATTTAGCAGGGGTGTCCATCCGATCCGATCCGGTCATTTTAAACCATCCGCATCCGATCTGATCCGATGTCGGTTTTAGCATCCAATCCAATCCAATTAAATGTTGGATTGGATCGGTTTCGATCCGATCCGATTCTTCGTTTGATGCATATGAAAGAATCCTATACAATGTGATGCATTAAATGAGAAAAATAAAAAATAAAAAATTTCTCTTTTTTATTTTCACATTATTTTTATGTTTTCTTATTTTAAATAAATTATAGGAACGAGTCTTGTTACAAATATCAATAAATAAAATGATGCTATTTGTTTAAGTTTTTGTTATTTTAATTAAAACCCTTATCTTATAAATATTACAAAGTGACCCTTATCTTATGAATATTACAAAGTGACCCTTATCTTATGAATATTACAAAGTTACAACTTTAATAATAGATTGGATTGGATTTGATTGGTTTCTAGAGCACACAAATCCGAAACCGATCCAATTTTTTCGGTTTTCAAAATGTCCATCCGATCCAATCCAATCATCCATAAAATCCAGGAAAAATGGATTGGATTGGATTGGATTGGATCGGTTTCTCGGTTTGGATTGGATTTTGAACACCCCTAGAATTTAGTCTTTCATTTTGTTACTCTGGCCGATTGTCAATGTCGTCGTTTCTAGTGAAGGATTTTTTTTTTTCAGTGATAAATGCACCCCCTTTATTTTATCACTAACGTTTTTTGAATTTTTTTATCAATATCAAAATAAACTTTATTCTTACCACCCTCTCATTTCATTTTTCTTATCCAAAAGTTAATGTAACTAATTATTAACTAACAATGTAATTAACTTAATCAAATCAAGAAATCTCTTACTACTTTTCACAACTTTCATTCCTTAATAAGTACGTATTGTCTAGCATCTTCCATCTTTAGTTCTTCACCCACCAAAAATCTCATTTTGAATAAGAAATCAATCACTAATAATATTACTTTGAGTGATAAAGTATCAATAATCATGGGTAATGAGTCTAATGATATATAAATGGAGGTATTAAAGAATATCAAAGATTGTGGTAATGTTAAAGACAAAGACAAATATGGGGTTACATGCGGTGATTTAGAAGATAAAGATGGGTCAAAAGATGTGTATATGTTTCATTGTTATCTTATCTTTGTGCATTGTAATACTCACTTAATAAATATTGCAAAATCAAAATCAAAAAGTTTGTAAAAAAAAAAGAGTTGTGTTTTGAACCCATCAATTAATCTCCCTACATTGGCCGAGTGATATGCAGATTACTTACCCCACATAGACTGAGTGATACACACATCACTCACCCTACATTAGTCGAGTATGTGTTGTTTCTGAAAAAATCTTAAATTGATATACTAACGCTCTATACTAGTACTTTCAGGATAATTTTTTGCTTATATAATTGAAATATTCCAGGACCCAAATTGCTTTGATTATTCCATTTAGAATGATATTTCTCTTGTTGAAGAAATTTATTTCATGGCAATTTAATTAAAAGCAACTACTAAAGTTAATGGAAATTACCATTATACCGAGCATGTCATTAAAGAAGGTGGTCCTAAAACTCCTTATCCCAATGTTGATGAAAACCATTTTATTGATAGGCTTCAAACCAAAGAGGCAGCCGCTTGGTAAGAAGTTTTTGTCGATAGACTTATATTGTATAAAGAAATGGGTAATTGCAGGGTAAAAGCAAAAGGCCCACCAATCATAAATAAATAATTATGATTGGACAATCTTTTGTGTATACATGTATCTCTTATATAATTTTTTTTGAAGTTTAACTCTCATGTAATTCTTGTGAGAATGTAACTCTCATGTATTTTTTTATGAAAATGTACATCTAATATATTTTTTTGTGAAGCTTAACTCCTATGTAATTTTTTGTGAAGATATAACTATCATGTAACTTTTTGGGATGCTAATAAAGAAATGACCATTTATGATTTTTTGTCATTACAAGTGATGTATCTTTAATGTATTTTTTGTGAATCTTTGGGTTTGCAGTGGGGTTAGTTATTGCTGAAGTTCCAGATCTCTCCCAATGACTGGAGAGTATTACTATATTTACTCACTATAGATTAGATTGGACAATTATATCTAAAAAATTGGGCCGTAACTTAAATTATTAATGAAGTTTCAAATGCTTAATGTCAAGCTAGTACCAATTAAGATACTCTTTAAATGACGGGATAGTACATTTACTCACCATAAATTGGATAAGTATATCTCAAAAAATGGATAGTGGGTTTAGTTATTGCTAAAGTTCCAGATACTTAATGTCGAGCTAGTACCAATAAAGATACTCTCCCAATGACTGAAGAGTATTACCATATTTACTTACTATAAATTGGACAAGTATATCTCAAAAATTGGTATGTGGCTTAAGTTATTGCTGAAATTCCAGATACTCAATATGGAGTTGGTACCAATAAAGTACTCTCCAAATTATAGGATATTATTATCACATTTACTTGCCCAATGACGGGAGATGACCTAGATATGATTAAACACACCCTTATTTTTATCAACATCCTTGGACCAATATACAACTTAAAGCACCAAATTAAACACCTGGCAATTATTAAATCAACTACTATTTTAATCACCATATCAAAGCAACACTAACTATTATTTCAAACACCATGTCAAAATAAAAACTAATATACCAATTAAAGCACAAAATGTTGAAGTACAAACATGTCTTAAACACTAAACTACCAAAATATGAAACATCAAAACACTTAAAACATTCACCAAATGTTGAAGTACAAACATTAAGCTACCTAACATCAAAATATAAAAGTATCAACCAATTAAATACTTAAACATTCACTAAACTAGTTTTTTAACTTATTTGCTAAAGGTTTGCCTTTGGCCAGGGATTTGTGTTTTCACCAAGTTTTGGATGGAGCCTGCAATGTTGTCGTTGCTAGGATGGATGGAGTTATTGTTGTTGTGGTAGGGGTGGACGTGATTTGCGAGAAAGATTCATGCCTCTCATTTCTCCTATGCTCATGTTCGGTTTCCTTCTTCACAATTTTGGCAGATGAAAGAATATCGTATACTTTATTAGCAATGAAGGTCATGTCATGTGCTTGAGTATTGCCGCTAAAGAGAGATCTATATAGTAACGTTAGTGCATTATCAACCCCCGCATGCTGCAATAACACAATTTAGATGATCAAATACATATATTTCAACTAATTTTAGTATAAGTTTGCCCCTCATTTGAAATTGAGCTAGACTACTGAATTCAATATAGTAAGTGATCACAATGAAAACACAATTTCAAAAGCATTTACAATTTTATGGAATATGTTTTGAATTTCATATGTCATTTCCTTTTACTTAGTTAGTACATATTAATTTAGTTATTAAAAACGAAAAAATAATTATCCAAATTAAAAACTAAAACACCAATCATGTTCCTTGTTAAAAGCATCATTACCACACCAGTGGGTACCAATGGTAATCTAGAGTTATCAGATGGAATTATGGGGTATGTGTGTGTTAATTTCCTGTCTCAAAAGATGAGGAAAATTTATTGTCAAAAAAATAAAAGAGCTAGGAAAATTAACTACTTTAGTGTAGACTCAGCCTAATTTCATGTATGAATAATTTGCACATCGCTAACAAATAATCTAGTGACACTAATTAAAACATATAATTATAGTATTTGATTTTAGTACTTACTGTCATCATTTCTTTAAATTGAGGAGTTGATTGAAGCACTTCATATTAAATATTGAATAATTCCTCCCAAATTTTCGAGAATGCCTAAAGGGTCACCTTTAACATTGAGCCCTTAAAATCTTGTAATTAGTGTTACACGCACACATACATACATATATATGAAATCAGTCTTACAATTTAGAGTTTGCATAATCAAATTGAAGAAGAATGACTTATTCTTTTTTGGGATATAGCGAATGGGATGAAGATGTCGGATTGGAGTGAATGAGCGAGACTAACAGAGATATAGATGCCGGAGTGGAGTGAATGAAAGAGACCAGTGGAGAAGGAGGGATAGATAGTGGAGATGGAGAAAGTGGGAGAGAGACCAGCAAAGAATGAGAAAGAGAGACCAATTGAGATGAAAAATGAGAAAAACTAGTGGAAATGGAGATGGAGACTAAGGCTCGATAATGGGGTAGGGAGGTTTTATTTTTTTAGGGAGGGTGGTGTGTTTTATGGCTTTAACTTTGATGGGGAGGATAACTGAACTATTCTGACCCGCCAACCACATGAGGACACGTGGCAGTTCACGTCAGCAATCTAGCATACCAGGATGAGGAAGGCTCTGGGAGCTTGTTTCAAGCACCACACGAGCTCCAAAGCCCCTGGAAGTTCGTGCAATAGGCCCGAGGATTGGTTTCGTTCCATAAGTGATGGAGCTCGTGAACCAGAGCTCTTTCAGCGAGCTCTGGAGCTCTCTCCCAGATAGTCATGTCAGAGTAGGTGATGGACAGCATGGGTGACTGCTGCCAACACCACCAACGCTGTAAAAGCTCCATCAACTTCATTAAATGCAAACCAACTACATTTAATGCATCGAAATTCATGGAGAAGCAAGGTCAGAGTTGGTACTAATCGAAGCATGGTACCAGACCTGCTCTTGGAACTCTGACCACACGACTCCTCCAGTCATATATATACAAGAAGCATTTACTTCTTTCAACAACCAAGTTTTCAACAACTAGAAAAGGAAAAAAGAGGAACGATTAACCATTTACCACAAGTGTGAAATACAAAGACATGGAGCTCCGCAGCCCACTTCAGAGCTCCTAAGTTAGAGAGATTAAACTCTGGGTGGCTTAGCCTTACTCTTATTGTAACATTGTGAGGATAGATTAGTTAGAAAGACTTTTTTGAGTTTGTAATAGTTGTTTGTTTACCATCAATATAAAGGAAAATTGAGCTCCTAACTCTATTTCACAAGGGAGGACTAACCCGTATTTTCATACGAGGCCAAACTCATATATAAATCTTTTACTCTCTTAAATTCAGTATATTTACCGTTCTAATTATTTGATATAATCATTTGACTGTGTGGTCTAAAATATCCTTCCAGTTTTTAACACCAACAAACTTAATTATGATAATTATTTTAATTAACATAATTATGTTTCTTAAGTTAAGGGGTGGTAGGTGGAGTGTTTGTGGTAAAAATTATAAATGTGGAGGGGTGTAAGGTAGATAGGGTGTTAGTGATAAAATAGAGGGATGCATTTATCATCACCCTTTTTTTACCCAAATAATACTCCATTCGTCCCAAATTGCTGACCCCTTTTGGGAAGTCCAACATATTAAAGACCCAACATCGTCATTGTACTTTTTGTTTAATTTACGTTGACTTTCCCTTTTTACCATTTTCTTTATTTAAAACTTTTACTTGAAAAGTGAAAGTATAAAAGGGTAAAGTAAGTAAGTATTTATCTTTTATGAAAAGTGGACATTTATTTTGGGACATCCAAAAAAGGAAAGAAGGACCAGTAATTTAGGACGGAGGGAGTATATGAATATACTTTGCTGTTAATTACAAGAGAAGGAAGAAGCAAATGGGTTCCCGTAAATCGAACCTAGGCCCCACCTCTCCATTATTCTAGCACTCTAAGTGTTTGCTTCTAGTGGAGTTGGACTTTGCTTCTTGTTGTGTATTTTTATTTAAAGGTATTCTTATCATGTGATTAAACATATCACTATTCATAAATTAATTAACGTCTGAATTTATAACAAAAAGTAAATATATGCAAGCTCTCTCATAAGGGAGTTTAAGTTGATTTTATATTAATTTTAAAATTTGATCATTGTGCGTGGTTATGTGAATACCATTCATAGCAAATTATATTATTGTATGATTGTATATCAATATTCAAATACGTACATATATTTAAATACATATAGATTATGTTTGCATAAACACTGTATATTTACAAGGTCTAGTATACTTTCGCTGCAAATATTAATTTTTTCATATAAAATTTCACTATAATAAAAGTTTCGTTTGGTATGCAAGTAATGTAAGTTAAGTCATCTATGATGGGTATGTTAAAAATCCATATTTAACATAATATAATAGTTGTAAATCTATTTTGTATAGTAAGGTCTGGTTAAATTTAGCAATGAGCTAAATTATATCTAGACGGGTGAGATTGACCTGCCTATCCTTAGGCGAGTGAATGTCACCCGCCCATTCCTTTTTCTTTTTTTCCCCTAAGGTTTTCTATTTTGTTTGATTTATTATAGATCACAACCTATAAATACATGCATAGGGGAATGATTTTAAGTGGACCATTTTTAAGGGGTAAATGATTGAATTTTTTTTTATGAAAATGGTAAAGATGATGTCCATGATTAATAAATCATCTTCACCAAATTTTATTGAAAAATTCAATCGAAAAGTTGGTTAACTAAACCCTTGTTTGGTTGGTGTTTTAAAAATTTTACCAAAAGACAACTTTGCTTCCACACTTCCCAAATTTTACTTCACTTTACTTTCTCTCTCATAAATTTTTTAAAACACCATAACTTTAAATCCAAAAATCATAATTAGATAAAATATATATATTTGAAACCTATTCATCGAGATCTATAAAATAAGATACATTGTGACTATTTTTTGAGTTTTTTTGAATTAGTTTAAAAAATTTCCAACAAAAACTAAATTGACTTTTCAACCTACTTTCACACTTCCCAAAAACTCAACTTAAAACATCAACCAAACAAGCTATAAGAAATTAATATATATGCACATTTCTAACTGTTGAAATTTTAGATGTTTACCTAGCCAACTTCTTGATTGAATTTTTTTTTGATGAAATTTGGTAGAGATAATCTATTAATCATGGAAATTATTTTCACCAAATTTTATTAAAAAATTCATCCGTTTTACCCTTCAAAATGGTTGGTATATATTTAAAGATAAAAAATTGATCTCCTTAAGATCCTTACACTACATGTATATATGTGTATGTGTGTAGATAAAGAGAAGGGATCTCATCCGTCCTCCATTGTTTCTCTCTCTCTTAGGCAGTTGAATGCACCTGTCCTTAGTTCAGGCGTGTGACATTCACCATTCCCTCCCAAATTTTAGCAATTACCCACAATGGAACTCATCGATATATTTAGCAATTTAGCCTAAATTATACCATACCCACAGTAGATCGCCTTAATGACTAAATGTTAAATTTTAATAGGAAATAGATCATCTTAAGGCCATTCACTAGGGTATAGTATAAACCCATATTTAACAATTACCTAGCCAATGTAAATACATCAAAATACTTATAAATCTATTGTATATAATACGGCCTAGTTAAATTTAACAATGGGCTAAATTATAACTAGGCGGGTGGAAGTTGCTCGCCCTACCTCGGGCAAGTTAATGTTGCCTGTCGATCACTTATTTCTTTCTCTAGTCCATCACTATCTCTGATATTGAAAAATAGAGTTTATTTGAAAAAGTTTTCTACAAAAGAACCTGAGAATAATATTTTTATATATTAAGTGCCTATATTTGACCAAACTCTAAAAGGAGTGCAAAATTAGAAATTGTATTTTTTTATTGAATTATGCAAAATTAAGTTTGCACTACATGTTTTTAGCATATTATTATAAATTAGTGTTTAATTGATAGTGCTTTAGAATAATTTCAACAAATTACATATTCAAAACCTATTTATTAATAAAATGCACATAATAATTTTTTAGAAAATAATAATTAAGGACAATAATATATTAATGGTTTTAATGGAGGACATTCTATTTTTGGACTTAGTTTAAAGGACAAGTTTTTAACAAAGGACATTTTTTCCTTTTTTTAAAACAATTATTGACTATATTAAATAATGTTAGTTTACTTTATTGTCCCTATTTAATATGACAAAATATTTATATTGTATATTTTATTATGACGTAATATTTTCTATGGGATTTGGTTGCAGTTCAAATTTCAGTTTGAAATTTTCGTGTTTTTATCCGATGAGTTACAAGATATGTGAACGTTACCTGGTTGATAATGTATGGATGGGTACGAAGTAGTTATAGGGTGTATGGTGTTATTTATCCCATTAGAAGATTTGAATTGAGCTAGTTATCACGTTAGTGTTGACAGGGTTTAGTTTGGTCATTGTCGTTTCTTCTTATTGGTTCATTGGTTCAGTGTATTCTATCTGTTCGTTTCGTTGGATCTCAGGTGTGAGAGTGAGGTAATACTGGCCCTTTTTTTTGAATTCTCTACGAATTATTATGAATATACTTCGTGTAAGTGCAGTTTTATTATCATTTAATCTGGGTAGTCGTTTTATGGAGTTTGAATTGGCGGCATGGGTAGAGATATTATTCATTCGTTTAGGTTGGTAACTACCGATTTTGTTTGTAGAATAATTTTTCAAAGTCAATTCTTTATGTTGTTAGGCATATTATTCTTAACCCATAGACTTCCATTTATATACATTGATCTCAGACATTTTTTTGTTTATCAGTGTACTTATCAAATGGTTCTCAACTGCTTTTTGGGTGGGACAAGTTTGGGTTGTATACTTTATTGTATAATGTTTGATTGTTCATAACTTAGACATGTTTTTTTGTCCCCATGAGGTGGTGGTTCGGTATGTCGGTTGTAATTATCTAGTGTCCTTACGTACAACAAAGTAGACATATTGCTCCATCGGTCCTGCTGCGTTCCATTTTCCTTGTGTATATCATATGTGTATTTTTATTAAATTTGCTTTAATTCTTTCTTATTATCTGAAATCCAGATGGAGTCCAGGGTGATATTCCGATATAAATTTGGCGATGATTCAACTATTTTTAGTTTGAACAATGGGTTGTCATTCAATGACTTGTGTGAGGTTATTCGGTCCAAGTTTCTCAGGATTTCAACGATCGATTTTACTGTTAAGTATGTATTACCTGGTTCTGAGCCTTGTGTTCTGTTGTGCGACGATGACATGGGATTCATGTTTGCTTTCATTCCAATTGTCATAGTAGATCACGTTGAACTTATTCTTCAGCTAACCGAGCGGCCAAATGATTTGAAAATAGATGTTATTCCCAGTGTTGATCCAAAATTTAGCCTTGACATTGACGAACGGGAACAGTCCGGTGGTAAAGGTTTTTTATGTGAAGCGTGGAAGGGTTGTATCACACATGTTCAGCAACGTTTTCCTGGAGGTATAAAGATTTTCGGATGGAACTTGGGAAATACTGTATTGCATGTGGGTTCGAGGTTGATTTCAAGAAGAATGATCATTCACGTGTTACAACTGTTTGTTCAAAGAGTGAGACAGAGGGGTGTGAATGGTTTATCTATGCTGTGTTGAGACTTTTATATAGTAGCTTTATTATCAAAAAACTTGTTAATGAGCATACCTGCAATGGACGCATGATGGGGAGGAAGTCGAAAATGGTACGGTCTAAAGTTGTTGCGTTTGTTCTGTCGAACAAGGTACATTCTGATCATTTGTTGACAGCAAAAGAAGTTGTCAGGAACTTGAAGCGTGAATATGGGATCACTGTTTCATATTGGAATGCATGGTACGCGAAGGAGATGGTGTGGCGAGAGGTTTATGGTGACGACGATATGTCGTATAGTATCCTTGTTCGATACCTTGAGTTGCTTGAGCAGACTAATCCTGGGACGTGATGTTGTCTTGAAGTTGAACCCGAGTCCTTTAAGTTCAATAGGATTTTTATTGTCATAGGTGGTTGCATTAAAGGATTTCTTATATGTAAGCCTATTCTTTGCTTAGATGCCATATTTATCAAGAGCAAATTCAAGGGGACCTTAATGGATGCAACCGGCATGAATGGTGATTCAGGTAATTTTCGTATTGTGACCCTGTTTTGTTATATTACACATGTTTTTATTGGGTACAATTATTTTCATGGGATAATGTTGATATACTAATTCTGTTAGAGGACATTATCATTTTTATTGTTTTCAGGTATTTATCCTGTTTGTTATGCCGTTGTTGATTCCGAAAATTTTGAGAATTGGGCTTGATTTATGGGGAAGCTTACAGAGATTCTTAGACCTCAATGTCGCGTGGTCACTATCATTTTCGATCGTCATAAAGGCTTGCGTGATACAGTTAAAAGAACATTTCTTACATGGCTAAATTCATTTTGCTTGGTTCACATAAAGAACAATATCAGGTCGAAGTTTTCGGGCAATCATAACCATGAGGTGAGGGAGAAACTGTAAGATATTTTCACAAAATGTGTGTATGCTTGTAGGGTTTCTTCGTTTAATAGGTTTATGAAAGAGCTTAAGGAGGTTGGGGGTGGTGATATTGATGATTTTCTCAAGGACTTGCATCCAAAACATTGGGCTAATGCGCACTTTGCTTGTAAAAGATACGGTGAGCTGAGCTCTAATGTTGCAGAGAGTTTTAATTCATGGGTTATGAAGGAAAGAAAGTTGCCCATAACCCAATTGCTTGATGGGGTGCATGTTAAGATAATGGAACTTGTAGGTCAAAGGCAGCTTGCAAGTTCGAAGTGGGCTTCTGTTTTGTGCCTCAATATGGAGTGCATTTTGGAGGGTTATGATAAAAAAACTTGCAACTGGATTGTTAGACAGGCAAATGTCATGTTATTTGAGGTTGTGGAGAGGGGAAACTACTATGTTAACCTTGAAGATTATTCCTGTTCGTGTGAAAGGTGACGGGTTATTGGTTTTCCGTGTGCACATATTTTCGCAGTGGTTAAGCAAATGGGGTTTAATATATATGACTGTGTTGATCCGTATTACAGGGCTGATGTCTTTTGCAAATGTTATTCGTTTCATATATTTCATGTTCTTTCAATTGACAAAGATATCAAGGTTGGCAATAACGAGTTCTTTGCGAGGCCGCCTGCTACGAAAAAGCATCCTGGTAGGCCACATAACTCACGATTTAAGTCCAGGGGAGAGGCAATCAAGGGTATTTATGAGAACCCGCGTTCGCGACGCCCGGGGGTCCCCGTGGGCGGCGATTCCGTTTTGTTGATTTTGAAATTAGGTTTTGAAAAGAATAAGAGTCGCCAGTTTGTTTTACTAAACAAACAAAAAAGGTTTGTGTAAAAGAGACGTATTTATGGACTAAATATCCTCTTATACACAATATATGCGAAACCAGTTGATTCGAAGGTTCGGGGATTAAGTTACGAATCGGGAAGGTGTTAGGCACCCAATTCGCCCTTTCGGTTTCTTGAGTAGGATATGCGTGTGTTATAATTCAGTTCTTGCATGCTATTGCTATTACTTTACAGCTTTTCGTGCCTGCCTTAAAAATTGGGATTTTGGGGTTGGGATGAAAACGATGTGTTTCCTAATTCACCCATGATTTTGAAAATAAGTGTGTGTGTGTGATTTGAAAAAGAGAGTTTGATAATAATAGATGCAATGAAACAAGTGATTTTGTAAAGCATTGGGCTTTTCGGAAACTGATTCAATGTGGAATCTTATATTCGATATTATATGAGGCGAGTTGACCGATCGTATACCAAAGTCTATTGATTAAACCGGTATAGGTGGCAATAGTGCTCTCATGATCGAGTATTTATCACATACACACCGCAATCTATGAGTTAGATTGGATATATAGCGATTATCGATTCCTTCGTATAACAATACCGCTAATCCGAACTTTTGAAAAAGTAAGAAAATAATAATACTATTTTGGAATTGGATTAGGGTTTATTATACGCCTTTAATTTTGAAAAATAATTTGAAAAAGGGTTTTGAAAAGCTATTAAGTAATAAAAATTATGCAAACAAGAGTATGAATTATAAAATTGACGAATAAATAAAAGGAGAGAGAGAAAATTATACCTGAGCCTTCTTGGAAGGAGAGAATAAGGATCTCTTGGTGTGTACCACGAAATTCCCTTGATTGTTGATGAAAATAATGAATGGAGGGGGGTCTATTTATAGTTGAAGAAAATACTTGGAGAGCAAGAAAAGAGATTGCAACTAGGACTCTTGGAAATTATCGCGAAGCCTTCCCACCGTTGGATCATCCTGATTTTTGGATATGTGTTGTAAATAGGAATATTTTAGATCGTGTAAAAATTTCAGGTAGATCGGATTTCGGAAAGGTTCCCTTTCGTTCTGATTGGTACGAAGAGTTTGTGTCCGCGTAGGAAAGGTACTTGTTGTAGACAAGGTCCCTTGTTTGCACGACAAGTCAGTTTCTAACCGTTGGATCATGCTGAATTTTGGATATGTATTGCCAATATAAGTCTTCTAGACTCTGTAAAAATTTTAAGACGATCGGAGTTCGGGAAGGACTCGGTCTCCTTGGCTTGGTACAAAGAGTTTGTTTCCGCGTAGGAAACGTACTTGCGTACAACTATCTCGACAATTAAACCTCCAACCGTTGGATTATTCTTATTTTTTGACATGTTTTCCCTCAAAATGTTTTCTAGCTTGTGTCCAAATTTGAGGCCGATCAGATTTCGGGAAGGCCACTATTTATTTTAATTTGCTACAAAGGACATTTCAACTAGAATTGCACGGTAGACAAATTGATTCTTGAGGACCCCATGTCCGACAAAGATGAAATTTTAATATGCTCTTCCCCACAATAAGGCCTATCCACTTACCAAACTTCAAACCATTTTAACTTCGAGAAGACCTCCATTTCACCACCCGAAATAAACTCGCGATTTTCTGAATTTTCGGAGATCCGACCGTCGGATTTAGCTGATTTTCGAGTATGTTACTCCTTTTGATAATGTCTAATAACTCTCAAAGTTTGAGGATGATCCGAAATGCGTAACTCTCCTTTCACAAGTTTTCAGGAGTTTCGACGATTTTCAATTCCGGCAATTTTCGATAATTCTGTAGCTCCTCATCCGGGGTCCTTTTGGCTTTCTTCTTTGACCTGTATCACATGAACAAACTACATGTGCATCTAGGAATGCTCGTGCGTGCATGCATGTTTATTTCTTTGAAAATTAGCATTCTTGCGGGGGTCGCAAAATGAGGTGTTCACAGACCCTCTCGGCCTGGGTTCTTTGTGAAGCAAAGAAACCAGGACGATAATGAGAACGCATTATTTTGCGGCACTCGCATGAATCACAGATGATATTTTGAAAACAATGCAATGCAAATGATGCTGTGCTATGCTACTTCTCTCTCTCCTTGGGATGGATGGGCGATGTTTGGAACATATCTTGTGTCTTGCTGTGATGTGTAAACCATGTAGAGGGGTGAGCCCCCTGATCTAGCGAAGTGTACTAGCCGCGTAGAGGGTGAGCCCCCTCTTTAATAGGATTGAGAACCGTGTAGAGGGTGAGCCCCTGCTTTAACGGGATTAGGAACCGTGTAGAGGGTGAGCCCCTGCTTTAACGGGATTGGAAACCGTGTAGAGGGTGAGCCCCTGCCTTAACGGGATTTGGGAACCGTGTAGAGGGTGAGCCCCTGCTTTAACGGGATTGGGAACCGTGTAGAGGGTGAGCCCTTACTTTAACGGGATTGGGAACCGTGTAGAGGGTGAGCCCCTGCTTTAACGGGATTGGGAACCGTGTAGAGGGTGAGCCCCTGCTTTAACGGGATTGGGAACCGTGTAGAGGGTGAGCCCCTGCTTTAACGGGATTTGAGAACCGTGCTTGAGAACCGTGTAGAGGGTGAGCCCCTGCCTTAACGGGATTGGGAACCGTGTAGAGGGTGAGCCCCTGCTTTAACGGGATTGGGAACCGTGTAGAGGGTGAGCCCCTACTTTAACGGAATTGGGAACCGTGTAGAGGGTGAGCCCCTACTTTAACGGGATTGGGAACCGTGTAGAAGGTGAGCCCCTGCTTTAACGGGATTGGGAACCGTGTAGAGGGTGAGCCCCTGCTTTAACAGGATTTGAGAACCGTGCTTGAGAACCGTGTAGAGGGTGAGCCCCTGCCTTAACGGGATTGGGAACCGTGTAGAGGGTGAGCCCCTGCTTTAACGGGATTGGGAACCGTGTAGAGGGTGGGCCCCTGCTTTAACGGGATTGGGAACCGTGTAGAGGGTGGGCCCCTGCTTTAACGGGATTGGGAACCGTGTAGAGGGTGGCCCCTGCTTTAACGGGATTGGGAACCGTGTAGAGGGTGAGCCCCTGCTTTAACGGGATTGGGAACCGTGTAGAGGGTGAGCCCCTGCCTTAACGGGATTGGGAACTGGACTGTGTGAACCGTGCTTGTGAACCGTGTAGAGGGTGAGCCCCTGCTTTAACGGACTTGTGAACCGTGTAGAGGGTGAGCCCCTGCTTTAACGGACTTGTGAACTGTGCTTGTGAACCGTGTAGAGGGTGAGCCCCTGCTTTAACGGACTTGTGAACCATGCTTGTGAACCGTGTAAAGGGTGAGCCCCTGCTTTAACGGACTTGTGAACCGTGTAGAGGGTGAGCCCCTGCTTTAACGGACTTGTGAACCGTGCTTGTGAACCGTGTAGAGGGTGAGCCCCTGCTTTAACGGACTGTGTGAACCGTGCTTGTGAACCGTGTAGAGGGTGAGCCCTGCTTTAACGGACCTGAGAACCATGCTTGTGAACCGTGTAGAGGGTGAACCCCTGCTTTAACGGATTTGTGAACCGTGTAGAGGGTGAACCCCTACTTTAATGGACTTTGTGGGATTGTTCTGTCAGTGATTCTAGCATGGTGTATGTTTGCTGGGGATATGATGATTGATTGTATGCTGGCTAAGAATTGATGGTATGATGATTGATGGCCTGCTGGGGAGTTGAGAATTCCTACTGGCTAGGATAAAGGCTGAGAGTTGATGATCTGCTGAGGATATGAGAACTCCTACTAGCATGGATAATGGTTGATGTGCGGGTTAATGATCTGCTACGGAAATGAGAATTCCTACTGGCTAGGATAATGGCTGAGGGTTGATGCTGAGGAGGTGAGAGTCTCATAGAGAAAGAGTTCCGGTGTGATTTTTTTTTTTTTTTGAAAAGAAGTACTTTTGGCTGGCCTCTTTTTCCTTGAGAAATGATCGAGTTACGTTCTCTCTGTTCTCGAAACTTCGTGTATGAATTTTGGACTTTGCCTCTTGCTCAGCTTCCGTGGCATTTTTTTCTCTTGTCACTAGGGTGCGATTCTGCTTATTGTTTCCTGACTTCGCGAAAGAAGAATTTCTTGTGCCTACATCATTTTCTGTTTTTCGATGCCCTTATTCCTCCTTGATTGATTAAAAGCCTTTTGATACAGCTTTTTTTTTTCAGCTTACTTTTTTTTTTTTTGCATGGCCAGCAGCCTTCCTCACCCAAGACGTAGCCCTGGGCCTTTTGGCCTAGCTGTCACTCTTGGTGTGGCTCTCGCTGCCATCTTTTTTCCTTTTCTATTTTTTTTCAATATTCTTTTCTTTTGGCACTGTGGGATTTATCCTCTTTTCTACTCTTTCAATTTTTTCTTGTACCCACTTTGTTCCTTCTCACTTTGTCAGGTTTTCGTGGGCATCATCGTCCTTGCGATTCTGAGAATGTTTACTTTGAAAGTTCGCATTTGACATCGTCGTGCTGTGTTTGTGATTTTTGGTCCGAGAACCTTTGGGAGCGTATCTTGAAAACTTCTTGGGCGAGAAAAAGCTAGGCCAAAAGTCCTTTTTGTGGGGGCTTGTTCCCTGTGTTTTTTACGAAATCTTATCATTCCAGTCTTTCTCTCTATCTTTCTCTGATATCATCTCAAAGGGGGCTTTTTGGTTTTGGAGAGAGCTTGAGTTTGCCTGAAGGAAGGGCTTTAGTATGTGCCTGTGAAAAGGGCTTTAGTATGTACCTGTAAAAAGGGCTTAGGTTGGATTGGTGCCGGTAAAAGGGGCTTGGATTGGATTGGTGCCTGTAGAAAGGGCTTGTGAAGTTATTCGCCTTTCTAGGAGGGCTTGTGAAATGATTTGACTCTCTGAGAGACTTTGTGATTGTGTTTTTTCCTCTCTATGAGGACATGTGGAGTGATTTGCCTCTCCGGGAGACTTGTGAAGTGATTTGACTCTCTGGGAGGGCTTATGAAGTGACTTGCCTCTCTAAGAGGGCTTGTGAAGTGATCTTATCATGACGATCTGGTCGGTGATGGTGGTGTGACTAATCATCGAGGTATATACCAAGATGCGGTGGTGAAGCCTGTCTGGTAGGCCATGGAGCTTAGTGCCTATGTATTCTTGGACTGGTGTGCGGTACACTTATGCAAGTGTTCATGTGTGTGCACTATGCAAATGCTTATGCCATGCTTCCCTAAATTTTGAGTATTCGCATACTTCTTAAATCATCGCACCATCATTTTAAAAACTTGATTTTGAAAAGATTTTGAATCCTGAGTTGCCTGATTTATGAAGTATGTTACGCTACTTGAAATTATCTAAGTGCAGATGCATGCATGCAAGACCGATAATTTTTCGAGAATATAGCAACACTAAAAAGGCAAATATTGATTTCTGGTCAAACAGTGAGTGAGTGTAAGGTAATAAGAGAGATGGAGTGCTTCCGAGTTGAAACTCCGCTGATCTTGCGTTATGCTTCCATCTTGACACGTTTCTCTCTGCTTCTTGATTCTTGGGCCTATCAAAATCCATCCGAGTTACTGCTTTTGCTCATACATACAATCTCAGGAGGATTACCGATGTTCTGCATTTTCAGGAGTGGGTGTGGACAGGCTTGATTCTTGAGAGAGGTAGGGGCTTTCAGTTACTAAACCAATTGATTGACTTGATTCTACCTTCAGGATTTTTAGTTCCGCTGATAGGATAACAACAGGGTCGTGGTGTTGTGGGTAGGACATTCTCAGTGCAAATGACGAATGAAGAGGTTGGTCTTTAGAAAGCTGTTCGGGTCTTCTTGTCGATACCCTCAGTAGATGTACCCTCGGCACCCTCAATATGTGCGAACGATGATGGTGAGGCTAGTCTTCGGGGAGCTGTTCTGGTCTTCTTGTCGAAACCCTCAGTGCATATACCCTCTGCATCCTCAGTGTATGCGAACGATGATGGTGAGGCTATTTGGGTCTTCTTGTCGATACCCTCAGTGCATATACCCTCTGTACCCTCAGTGTATACGAACGATGATGGTGAGGCTAGTCTTCGGGGATCTGTTATGATCTGTATCAAGGAAGGCTTGAGGATTATGGTTCTGAAGGGGTTGGTTATGTTTAGGGTTCAACCAGGCGGTTTTGGAATCTTGCACCGGTGGTACAACGATGTTGGCAATGGCACATGAAGTGGGTGGTTGATGTTGGCAGGAATTGAGAGAATGTGTTAGAGAATGTTAAGTGGAGCTACTGGGTCTCGAGTTTGGTTACCTTAGGCTGGGTATGGATTTGGATTGAATTGGTTTGGTTCAGTATGTATTCTGACAGTGATTAGGGCTCAAGATGGGCTTGGGTGGCCACTTAGTGATCTTTCATGATGGCTACGAACTGGGTCCGATCATGGATTAGATGATAGATGTGTTCAAGGGTTAAGGTGCCACCCTCGGTTTGTGGGAGAACGGGACCAGGCGGCGGACCCGCTGCATGAGAAGCTTCACCGTAATTACCCTTAGTTTTCTCGACCCCGATTTGATGAAGTAGTAGCTCGGTGTTGCAATGATGAGGCATGATCGGTAGTGAATCTGATCTCATGAGTCGTCTAGTTTGCCAGCAGTAGATAATCGGAGTGTGGTGAAGAATGGGGAGAAAGAAGTCGGGGATTTGACCGAAAAATCAATATTTTGCCATGCGTTGCATAATTCTCGGAAAACTATGACTCGACAAAAAAATAAAATCGAAAACCACTTTTTAGTGATTAGCGAAAATAGACCGACGGCAACAACTTGAAAGCCCCGTGGATAGGTTTAGGGTAGGAATATGAATTCCCAGGGTGCCCTTATAACCTTCCGATTTTAAAAATTAATTTTTTGAAAAAAAATCATTTTGGAAAATGACTCGGTTTTTGGAAAAAAATTTGGAAAACACTTTTTGAAAATCGGGAAGTTCTCTCCTCTTATAGTTGCTTTTCATGAAAATAGTAAAAGGGAAATTCTCACTAACTGGTTTTAGTGAGGGATTTCTACGGACGGGGTTGGACAGCCACCGACCGTACTTGCTAAACCAAGAGTTGGTATGTATGACAAGTCCTTTTGTTCACTAATCTCACGACCGACGGTCAAGAAAATATGCAGAAATTCGTGTGTACTAGGCTGACGCATCCTATATGCAAGCGTGGTTGAAAGGGGTAAAGTTTAAGGCTCCCTCCTATTTGGCTAGGTCTTGCTATATACCCCAAGAGCGAGTACGTGCAAGGACCTTTTGATATACATTCTGGGTACGTGAGTGTTCTCGTCACTCGATATACCTCAGTTTGGTACTTGGCCAAGGAGAGTGGTCCCATGCGCTTTCGGCTAGTGTAGACCCGCAAGTCCACGGCCTAATCACGACTTTGGTCCCGAGGTTGATAGGTAAATTCACACTCGCGATAATGCATGATGATAGTGGGTGCGTGCAAAATAACAATTATGGAGGTATATTATGATAAGCGCTTTAGGGTTTGTTCGAGTACTTTCAATTTTTATTTATGAAAAGATTTTCCTCAAACAATTATTACAAATAAAAAGGAAATCAAGGTATCCACCTAAATCGCATCTATGTTATCCTAAGACTAAGGCCAAAAAAGAAAGCATGCAAACATAAATAATTATCCACGCATATTCTACTCTTGTTTAGAGTCTAATCCTCTTAACATATCCCCATCAGAGTCGCCACTGTGAGAACCCGCGTTCGCAACGCCCGGGGGTCCCCGTGGGCGGCGATTCCGTTTTGTTGATTTTGAAATTAGGTTTTGAAAAGAATAAAAGTCGCCAGTTTGTTTTACTAAACAAACAAAAAAGGTTTGTGTAAAAGAGACGTATTTATGGACTAAATATCCTCTTATACACAATATATGCGAAACCAGTTGATTCGAAGGTTCGGGGATTAAGTTACGAATCGGGAAGGTGTTAGGCACCCAATTCGCCCTTTCGGTCTCTTGAGTAGGATATGCGTGTGTTATAATTCAGTTCTTGCATGCTATTGCTATTACTTTACAGCTTTTCGTGCTTGCCTTAAAAATCGGGATTTTGGGGTTGGGATGAAAACGATGTGTTTCCTAATTCACCCATGATTTTGAAAATAAGTGTGTGTGTGTGTGATTTGAAAAAGAGAGTTTGATAATAATAGATGCAATGAAACAAGTGATTTTGTAAAGCATTGGGCTTTTCGGAAACTGATTCAATGTGGAATCTTATATTCGATATTATATGAGGCGGTTGACCGATCGTATACCAAAGTCTATTGATTAAACCGGTATAGATGGCAATAGTGCTCTCATGATCGAGTATTTATCACATACACACCGCAATCTATGAGTTAGATTGGATATATAGCGATTATCGATTCCTTCGTATAACAATACCGCTAATCCGAACTTTTGGAAAAGTAAGAAAATAATAATACTATTTTGGAATTGGATTAGGGTTTATTATACGCCTTTAATTTTGAAAAATAATTTGAAAAAGGGTTTTGAAAAGCTATTAAGTAATAAAAATTATGCAAACAAGAGTATGAATTATAAAATTGACGAATAAATAAAAGGAGAGAGAGAAAATTATACCTGAGCCTTCTTGGAAGGAGAGAATAAGGATCTCTTGGTGTGTACCACGAAATTCCCTTGATTGTTGATGAAAATAATGAATGGAGGGGGGTCTATTTATAGTTGAAGAAAATACTTGGAGAGCAAGAAAAGAGATTGCAACTAGGACTCTTGGAAATTATCGCGAAGCCTTCCCACCGTTGGATCATCCTGATTTTTGGATATGTGTTGTAAATAGGAATATTTTAGATCGTTTAAAAATTTCAGGTATATCGGATTTCGGGAAGGTTCCCTTTCGTTCTGATTGGTACGAAGAGTTTGTGTCCGCGTAGGAAAGGTACTTGTTGTAGACAAGGTCCCTTGTTTGCACGACAAGTCAGTTTATAACCGTTGGATCATGCTGAATTTTGGATATGTATTGCCAATATAAGTCTTCTAGTCTCTGTAAAAATTTTAAGACGATCGGAGTTCGGGAAGGACTCGGTCTCCTTGGCTTGGTACAAAGAGTTTGTTTCCGCGTAGGAAACGTACTTGCGTACAACTATCTCGACAATTAAACCTCCAACCGTTGGATTATTCTGATTTTTTGACATGTTTTCCCTCCAAATGTTTTCTAGCTTGTGTCCAAATTTGAGGCCGATCAGATTTCGGGAAGGCCACTATTTATTTTAATTTGCTACAAAGGACATTTCAACTATAATTGCACGGTAGACAAATTGATTCTTGAGGACCCCATGTCCGACAAAGATGAAATTTTAATATGCTCTTCCCCACAATAAGGCCTATCCACTTACCAAACTTCAAACCATTTTAACTTCGAGAAGACCTCCATTTCACCACCCGAAATAAACTCGCGATTTTCTGAATTTTCGGAGATCCGACCGTCGGATTTAGCTGATTTTCGAGTATGTTACTCCTTTTTATAATGTCTAATAACTCTCAAAGTTTGAGGATGATCCGAAATGCGTAACTCTCCTTTCACAAGTTTTCAGGAGTTTCGACGATTTTCAATTCCGGCAATTTTCGATAATTCTGTAGCTCCTCATCAGGGGTCCTTTTGGCTTTCTTCTTTGACCTGTATCACATGAACAAACTACATGTGCATCTAGGAATGCTCGTGCGTGCATGCATGTTTATTTCTTTGAAAATTAGCATTCTTGCGAGGGTCGCAAAATGAGGTGTTCACAGTATTATAATGTGCAGTAGGTGTGGTCAGGTGGGTAGGCACAATCGGCAGACATGTACCAACCCCATCTAGAGTTCTTTCGTTTTCTAATGTTCCGTACTCTCAACATTGTCTTTTTAATTGCATAATAACATTGAGTTTTTCTTGAATTGAATAAGGTGTCTAGTTTTTCCATTCAATAATAGGTATCATCATGTAGAAGATGTGGTTGCTTAGGCGGGCATAATCGTCGCTCGTGTACTAGTACTACTAAGAGTCTGTTTGTTTTCAAACGTTTCGTTCTGTCAGCATTATAATTTTTATTTCAGATTATGATTGAGTTTGTTTCTAGTTGAATAAATTATTTATTTTTTACATTCAGTAGCAGTAATGTTTATTTGTTTGCTCATTGGTATATTATAACATGCATTTGGGTTTCTGTACAAGTTTATTCTGTAGATATATCTATCACCCTATGGTGTTCATTTTATGGTATTTAATGGTTGCATAATAATATGCGTGTTCATAAGATTCGACGAGTATGGAACAGATCAATAAGAGGTGTGGTCTTGTAATCGAAAGGAAATAACATATTTTATTATATAATAATACCATTACATTGGTAATCTGGCTTTTCAAGCCAATATATTTTCTTCTTAAAACGACTTTCCTCTTGAGTCGCTGTGGTTCTTTGTTGAAGTTGGGCTGCCAGAGTCGGATGGGGGGTCACGGGGGCTTATCTCTCCTTCAAAAACACCAGGGCTTAGGGGCGGAGAACGGTCGGGACTTCCGGTTATTGGTAGTCCATCAATTGGGTCGATCCCGAACGGCATTTCCTTCTTTTTTTCTTTGGTCGCTTCTTCTTCAGTGCTTTCCTTTCTTGTTTCTCCAGCATGCCAATGATTGTTTCCTCCTTTGCCCTTTCCTTACGCTTTCGTTGTGGGATTACCTTGTTGGGATCTTCATACTCCTCCGTTTTGGTTGGGCAGGCTGCTTGCCCCTGGACGTGTTAGCCTTCTCCTTCGTGGGGGTGGTCGACGTTTTTGTGGGTTTATCCATCTAAGTTTTGGCGGTTAACTTTGTTTCATATGTTGATGATGGATTGTTTATATGTGATCCTGGCTTTTATAATGAATAGGAAACGACTCTTCAGTTTACTTCAGTTTTTTTTTTTGAAAAAGTAACTTCTCTTATTGGTTGGGATTGACGGTTGTGCATTCATTTATTTTGAATATTTGACCGTTATTTCTAATATGACTACCACTAATTATAAGGTAAATTTCAATTAATTTGGGGCATATAAGTTTCATATTATAATATGGTTAAGTTCCAATGGGTATACTATTGGCCTCGTAGGGGTTCATTATGCATACTGTTAACTATAAGGCGGGTTTCATAAAAATCAGATGGGGTTCCAATATGTACGCTAATAATATGCATAACAAAAAGTGCCCAATTTTTTATTTTAACTTCTTAATTGTATGTGGTAAATTGGTAGTAAATGCGTTGTTATTAAAACTTTCATATTTTAATATGTCTAATTTTTATTTACATAATGGGAGTATTCTTGATAATGCCGACATGCATTATGTCTACTTTTATTTACATGTCATGCTTCAGATGGATTTGATGTAGTTCAATCTGTTTGATATTGATATGTATAGAAAAGAGGGACAAACCCATTTTTTAACTTTTACATAGTATTTGTATGTGCCAAATTGGTATTAAATGCGTCGTTCTTAAAACTTTCATATTTCAATATGTCTAATTTTTATTTACACAATTGAGTATTTTTTATAATGCCGACATGCATTATGTCTACTGTTATTTACAAGTCAGGCTTCAGATGGATTCGATGTAGTTCAATATGTCTGATATTAATATGTATAGAAAAAGGGTGTCAATCCTATTTCTTTATTTTATATACAATATTTGTATGTGTCAAATTTATCACTGTGTTTCTTTACTTAATATGTCTATAATCCATCACGAGTAGGTGCAATATGACTATGATCCATGTATATATGGGTAATTTGTGTGAAACATTTGTAATATAATAACATTAGCTAGCATATTAGGGGCATATGATATTGTATTAGGAGCATATTAAGGTAGTGTAAAATCTAAAGTAATGTTCTGACAAGCGTATTAGGGGCATATGATATTGTACTCATTATTTAATCTGTTTATCACATATTAAATGTATGATATCAATGTGCTTAACTTGTTAGCTGTAATTAGTTTATGTAGATGGAAAATTAGTATTAAATGTGATTGTGCAAGTTGGTGGTCAATGTAGTTGTGCACATCGTAATATGACTGACACATTTGATTGCGATATGGAACTTATAAATACTGAAAATTGGTATATAACAAATTTAAGTTTTCTTTGTAAAAACTTCGACCTTAATTATCCCATTGTACACGCAAACTGACACTCTTATTTTAATATATAATGGAAAGAGACATATTGAATTTTGGCATAAACTGGAGTTTGATTATTTAAGATATTATTCCTTCGAATTATATCATATTGTTCTTCAAATTAAAACACTTACTTCTAATTTTTTCAAAGTGGCAGGGAAAAAGTTTATACGTAGGCAGGAATATTAATATGCCTGTTACTCCTAATTCGATTTTGTTTGCAGATTCATGTCTTTTGTTAAGGTGGGAAAACGTATTAATATGATGGGCATCCATATGAAATATGGCAACATAGTAGGTATATATTAAGCAAAATAAGCCAATATATATATATAATAGTCGGTAAACATATGAAATATAATAACATCAGCTACCATCATTCATCAAGCAAAAAAAAAAACCATACTAATGTTGTGACTAGCGTATTGGGTGCATATAACCTCGCACGCTTTATTTAATATGTCTGTCACATATCATATGTTCTAAAACTAGCACAATGACGAATCTAACTATATTGGTTATGGCAAAGTTGATGGGTCGGTGCTTGCTGGTGCCATGAGGAACTGTTCAACCAAGTGTGCTCTCATCTCCAATGAAATTGTGTTTCCAAAGCGTCCTTTTCAAATGACGCCCTACATCAAGTTCCCTCATGTAGTACATCACAGCGACGCCGCAGTCCACACTATTGCAATGTCACAATTGGATGGATAACGATAGTAGTTAATAAAATGTTCAAAAGAAAAATTATTATGTAAGGGCAAGGATTGTTACCTCCCTGGGTCTTGTTGTGGGCAGCCTGGGTAAAGGATGAGTTTTGGGTTCAAAGTGTTTTCAACGATCCACTCAATTGTCATTCTCTCTGGCAGTGTCAAATCTCGTTCATCTTCTGCATCAGTTTTTCATGCCATGTACTACTGTTGAGTCGTCCACTTTCTAGTATGGCCGGACCATCTCTTTTTAAATCCATGAAAAATCTTTGTAGTGAGTCAAACTGTGTCAGATGTTAGTGTTCGTTAGAGTTTATTCTAGTTATGTTTTTGGGAGAGATTGTATAGATGTACCATTTTTAGTGCATCTCTAAAGTACTCATTACCGTCCATTGACCGGGTCTTAATGTATGGGTAGAGATGGTACCATTGCAGGTCATTTAAATCTACGTATATAAGTGAGAAATGCGCCTTTTGGGTATGTGATATTGGGACGAAAATTTTCTCTGCTAGGTGCAAGCTTGTCAGTAGCTTTTTGTATATCATGATGTTGATTTTCGATCTTCTCCCCCATGCACATATACATCTATATTTATTGTATGAAAGTATAGTTAGAAGAAATTTTTATAATCTTAAATCATATAATAATTAAATTAACTCAAGTAGTCACTTATGTAAATTATTTTCAGTTACCTATGCATATGTTGACGGCACTACTGATATGGTTGTTTGCGTTGTGAGCATACGTTGGTCCGTTGTAAGCATTTGGCTATAATAATCTATGATCTGCTCCAAAAATTGAATCTCAAGTGTTTAAATGTACATATATTTTTATTTTTAATCATTTTTAATAGTTTTTAGTTAATGCAAACCTTATTGGTCATTGGCCCCTGTGTCAATATAGCGTGGATATCGTTCCTAGTGATTTTTTCTCCGTCAGCACTCTATATTCTTGCACTGCATGGTTAAATTAAAATTTATAGTTATACGTGGATATTGTTGGTTACACATGAAGGTAAGTAAGCTTACTGCTTTGAGGTCTTATTCCATAGTGATTCGAGCCTTGTTCTGACATCAATGGGAAGGTGCTTTGTGATTTTATTTCTGTGTAGGTTCAACTTTGGTGTCTTCTCGATACGATCTAGCTGCACATTGCCATCTTCACTTTCGTCATCAATTGTTATAATTTCTTTGGTAAGACTCTTCCCTTTCAGCTTTGATGATAATTGCTTTACCCTTGTATTTTTACTTGATTGCTTAATGTCATTGGCAGTGTTCTCCTTGCATGGCTAGGTTGTTTCAAAGTAATCCACAACCTTGCTCTTGTTCCTTACTCTGGTTTCTTCGTACCTGGCTCGGATATTCTTAACCATTGTTAGGGGTGAGATTACAACATCTGCAGGTAGCAGAGGGGCCTGCATAGTTTTTAGTCTTGCTTGCACAACTCTCATCTTAAGTACCACATCCTCATACATTAGATTTGCCTTTGCGATTTGTTCCTTGTACAATTTCTTCATCTTGCTTATTTCGTCGCTCTTTGCTTTCTTTTCTTCGAATTTTCGACGAAGGATTGAGCACATATCTTGCATGCTGTCTATTGTTCTTTTTTAGCGTTAAACTCCTTCTGAAGCTGATTGTATCTGTTTTGAAGTCCTGTCACAGTTTTCAACTTCTCTTACTGCAGTGTTTCAAGCTGCTTTTCACACTTAGCAAGTTTTGCATGCATTGAATTCAATTCTTTGGTAAGGGCATCCATTAACTGATCATTACCACTTTTTGTAAACTCTGTTTAGGGGTTTGTGTTTCTACCGTTGCTGGAGGTTTCATTAAACCCTTGTGACAGGATTTCGAATGAAGGTACATCAAGGTCATTTGCACTTGATGTCTTATTTTCAAATTATGTTTTTGCAAGCTCACGTTCCTTCGAGGCGCCCTTTATTTGTAATGAGACCAACCTTCTTTATAAACTTATATTTTCTTACTGTATCCTCTCGTTATTCGCCCTCTCTTTTCGTAACTCCCTTGTCAACCTCTCTATCCGCAGTTCATGTACCTCGTTTGTTCTTTCTATTGATTTATGGTAGTCGCGACTATTTTCAATTTGGAACTTGTAGCTCTTTACTAATTGAGAATGCTGCAGGTCTCGACTGTTGAGGTTTGCACGATCAAATTCCATTCGCTTGACATAAGCAATGTTATATGCTGGTCTCCATCCAATGCACTGTAACGGCATTCCTTCAATTACATCATATGTGGCCAAACCATCTGAATCTAAATCAACTGGGATTTTTGGTTCTTCATCTTCATCTGTATTATGCAGCTCATTGCCTATTTGATTTTCACTAGGCAACGTAGGTCCTTGCATTACTAATTCGGATTACTCATCAGTTTTTCCGCATGGACTTGATATGCCCGCTGGTGTCGCTTTATCTGATTTAGTATCATGAACAAGCTCTTCATCACCAATGGATTAATTATGGTTTTTAACCTGTTCTTTTTCTGGCATTGCCATCTCTGCGTGTGGATTTTCAACAATATGTGGATCATTGAGATGCATATCAGATGGACCTCTCTTACGGGATATCCCCAAACTCATCCTCAGTTGCATGTCTCAGTTATAGCCCACCCTCAAAATCTAGAGGTTGGCTTGATTCTGTTTTTTTTTAGTTTTTTGTGTAATCCGGTCCGAAATCGTCAAGGCAATTGTCTATCATATCATCAGTCTTGTCCCCAAGGGTTGGGGTGCTTGGTGACGTAGTCGGAGCCTTCTTCTCTTCTTGGATTGCTTTCTCAGGTCTTGGACAACATCTGATTTGTTTGGCGTTGTCTTCGGTTGGGTTTGTTCATTCTCAATCTTATCTTTTTGCACTCTACATTCTGGTGGAATTTCGTCTGCCTTCTCATTTTTTGAGCCTTGTACGTCTAGACTTGATGATTGGAGTCCTTCCATTGCCTAAAAATTATTCATTATTATGGTCAGACATATTATGCAAAAAAGAGGAAGGAGTAGTAGTTTATTTTTGCCACATATCTTACCTCATTAGTGGGTGTTGTTGCATTTGTGTGGGCCTGGTTGTTTGTATTGTCTGGAAGTTTTGGTTTTTCAATTTTGATGCGTTTATGCACGCTCGATCGTTGTTTAGAAAGTGTGCTCCTTTTTCCCTTGTGTTTTGGGATCCTTGTATCAGGGGTTTCAATAGGATTTTCGCCTTGTGTTTCTTCCGGTGCCCAACGTAGCTGCAATTATTGATATTACACTTTTAAAGTTGTATATGATTATATTATGTAATGCTGGTTTTCTTTTTGTATGATATCATACCTCCAATGCGTTGAAGTCAGCATTGAGTAGTAATGGCGTGAGCTGGCTGATATTCCATTTTGGAAAACCAGGTTCCAAATTTTACCTATCCTCGATTGGCTCGATCAATGTTGTAACTTCACCTAGCCAGAACTAAACAATAATCAATATACAAGTTAGACATTGCTTTGGATTGTGTTACACATTCTATTTAGATAACTTATGTTGTGATTGAATGTGTATAACTCTTACCAGTAATACTATCGCGCATCCTGTTACTGATGAGGGACGATCCCCCTTCTTTATCATATCGTCTATCAACCATTTATGCACTTTGTTCAAATCATCCATCCAGTTGTGTATGAACCTTGCCACAGAATTTCCCGTATTTGCAAAGAGCAAAGTGGTACACAAGTATAAACAGATTAATCTAATTGTGTCGGATATATTTTCTTCGCTTGTTCTTTGTACTGCCAGTTTCAATGCATATTTGGCATGTGTTAAATTTAGTTGCCTTAGCCCTGTGAAGTATCGTTTTCCATAATCTGCCTTCATGCCCTCCTTTGTGTGCAATTTCAATTGGATTTCATTGTTTGGCAACCCAAGCATTTGTGATGCATGCATGGGGGTAAACTCAACGACACGGCCGCCTATTCAGAATGCCCTTTCCTCTTTATCAAAACACCTGATCAGCTTTATTAGCACCTTATCTGATTTTCAGTATAAGGCCTCTGTCAGTAGTCTTTCTCTGTATGATATGTATGGTTTCCAGAATGGGTTTTTTTTCCAGAAAAGCCTTGTGTTGCTCTCCTAATCCATTGTTTTTAAGCTCTGGAAGCATTTTTAAGAATGCAACTAGAGATGACATGTACTGATCCTTCTTGCCAATGATTACCTGCCTTTCATTACCTTACATTGTGTTACAGATTAACAATGAATTGTTTTGCATAATTAACTAATATTATTTAATGGTTACACATACATTAATTGAACGTACTCTTTGTCGCATGCCCTTTTTTTTATGCCTCTACTTCTTTGAGCATTTGATGCACTTTCACTCGTCTCCGTATCTTTGTACGCCTTTGCTCTGACTGCAACTCGTTCCGATGATTTGCTTACTCTATCCTGTTTAAATGGCAATCGTTTGATTATTTTTTTTATTTTTTTAATCTGTGTACAATGATTTTTGAACTTCAACATGCAATTTTTGTATTTTATATCACTAGATTACCTTTATTGGTATTTGTTGACTCATTATCGGTTTTCGTGGGTAACCCGCCTGAGCCCCTTGTCATTTGGTTTCACCATCTGTATATATACATAAACATTATTTATCAATCAAAGAATAATACTTCGAAAACTAGTATACAAATATTAGTTACCATATAAGTATGAAATTTTTTTTGTTAAACAAAGAAACATCTCACCTTTTTCCGAACTCCAAGTTTGATGGACGTTAATCCTCGTAGGTTAAGATATAGTCTGTTTAACTACAAGGAGGCAGAACAGCAAAATGTTTACCTTGTTTTTATACTTGATTGTTGAGTTGTATTCTGCTTTCTAGGGTTAACGATTTGGGGGGTTTTGATGGCGTTTATTGTGGACCAACTGAAATTTGAATGAAGAGTTGTAGCTATCAAGAACTCGTTTGAATTCTTTTTTGATTTTGCATGTCTCTTTGGCAAATGGCTGAGTTTGATTTAGGGATTTTTGCTTCTCACCGGTTGTTGGGTTCTACAACTGGTAGGGTAATCTAGGTAACTTCGTTACTGCAAATGAGTCGTAGTATTCTATGTATCTTCACCAGCTAGCTGAACTCTATATGCTCTTTGCGTTCTAACTAATAATATGTCTGTCTACGTTATGCATCAACTGGTTAGTGTGCTTCTGCACGTGTTACGACGTTTCACTTGGATGATGTTGGAATTGTAAATTGTCATTGTTTTGCAAATTAAATTTTCTTACCCAAAGTTATTTTTTTTTAACTTGTAGAAGGTCGGGTTTTATAATTTATTCTAGTTTGGGCTTTCATTTTTTCAGACGATGGGCCCTTTATTTTATAATATTGCTTTCTTTGTCATGGCCCAATTTAATACAATTCAACAAAAGATTACTGGCCCATTACTAATTACATACATAGCTTATTCAGATACGTTTTTTAGTGTGGGTTCTTTTTCCCAGTGCTCTGTATTCATTGTTTTTCATTGTCACGTACAATAGTTTGCTCTCATTTTACGTTTGGGGGTTCTATTACGTATTCGTCTGCATTAATCGTTTCCTTTTTCGGCTCTATATATTGTATTGAACGTAAAGATATGATCTGCTCCGTTTTACGTGTATAATGATTTTTACAAGTCGGGATCAACACATTATTCATGGATTGCTTTCTCGAATACTAAATCCAGGTACACACTTTCCCGAAATTGAGTTTTTATTGTTTTATGCAGATTAAATTTTGATGTTTTTACAGTGTCATTGATCCATTTGCATAAAATTAGTAGATCTGAATATATATGTCTGCATGTGTATTATGGTATAATATTAGACATTAGATTTTCCCCTGATGTTGTTTAATATGTCTGAACATGTTGGTAGTAATTTACATATTTGAATTTGAATGTTTGTTTGTTGTCATTATCGCCAAAACTAATTCAAACCAACTTTCAAATTTGTGTTATTTTAGATGTATTATTTAAATATTATTTGTTGATAAATATGTTATTTCAATTTTTAATTCCTGTTTTTTATTTTCAAAAAGGGCAATAGCGGGAATTTGTTTAATTTTAATTGTATAATAATTTTAAATTATTTTGTCCTTTATTAAAAACTTGTCCTTTAAACTAATTCCAAAAATAGATTGTCCTTGGTTAGAAAGAGATTAAAGAGTTTGTCCTTTAAAAAAAACCCATAATTTTTTCAGAGTTATGCAAAGTTAAGTTTGCACTCCTTATTTTCTAAAATATTACTATGTATTTGTGTTTATTTGACGTTATTTTAAAGTTTTATGAATGAAACATAATAATATACTTGTTAAAAAATATAAACACATCATGCAAAACAAATTTGCATTAAATTTTTTGATTGCAAAGTTAAGTTTGCACAAACACAATTTTGTGCAAAGTTATGTTAGCATTCGGTTAAAGCCCTTATTTTAAAACACAATTGATAAACAAGTTTTTATTTCAGAATAATAATGATATCTAAGCTCTTATTTTTAAAAAATATTATTTATTATTTTTTTTTTGCGAAAAACATTGCTATGCAAGACCTTTTACCTCATTTTCAATTTCTCTTTTTATAGAAAACATTAAACTACTTCTCTATTCTCTCTCTGTGGTCAATCTCTCTATTGAGAATGAATATGTACTATCTTCTTTCTCACTCTTTTATTCTTTTAGCAAAAAAAAATTAACCACCTCTCTTTTCTTTTTCTTTATACTGAGAATGAATATAAAAAACACCAATTTTCTTAAAAAAAAGCTTATCCAAAGAAAGATCACAAAGTGTACTTAAACTCCACCTCTTTACTAAATCTCACAGATTATATTAAAAGCATATTCCATTGAAGCTCAGGCGGGTGAATCTCACTAGTCCTAGGCTCAGATGGGTGACATTCACCCTTCTATTCTGACTTTAGCATTTATCCATAGTAAAAGTGAGATATGTGACTAAATTTATACTCACCACAATGGTTGGCTTAACATTTTTAAAAAGTAAAACAAAATTTTATATTAAATTTTTTAAATTACCAAACAAATTTCAAAACAGTGCTTCCGAGGTGCAAACAAACACACACCTTAATCTTGGTAGCCGCTATTTGCACACTTTTTTTTATTATACTTTATTTTTCATTCGTCTGATAATAAGTGAGTAAGTATATTTTACTCGCTTCATAAAAGCCACATATAAGCTTAAAAAATGTCCCAAATAAAAAAAATATAACTTATTAAAATAATAGAGAGAGAAGAGAAAAAAGATAAATTTTCCTATTCAACTGATATATAATATGAGTAGCGGTTAACTCTATTTATATTAAGAGTTAAAATCCTTTATACCACAATTCCAATGTGGGACAAGTTACATTATATATACTATGAGGTAATCTCATAATTCATACCACAATTCCAATGTGGGATAAATTGTATCTATAAATATTACATATGAATATCCACGTATTAATATTTTACAACATTCCCCATTGGATGTCCATTAAGCAATAATTTAGTGACAGTTGCCTCATAAAACCTTCCTAAGGAAAAACCCCTTGGAAAAAAACCAAAGTGGAAAAAAAAGAGTACAACATTTTTTTGGATCATTGAACTAGCATCAAATGCACAATATATTGCTTCGTTAAAACCTTTACTAGAAAAACTCAATGGGACAAAGCCTAGTTAAGGGAAAAAGAGTACATCGTGCAAATATTAGGTAGCATACTTCAGGATGCTCCCCCTTCATGACAACAATTTCATTTAATTTGATAATGAAATCAAATCATACCAATCTCATAAACTGATTTTTGGAATATCGGTTTCAATAATCTCCTCATGAGCAAACTTTACTAAGTTGTCGTAAAAACAGATTTACTTGACTTCAATCTTTGTGTTCTTCTAATACTCGTGAGTAAAGAAAACTTATGTGAAACATGTTTTATATTTATCACCTTGAAACTTTCTTAAAAATGTGGTATACACGTTACATTGTCTTTATAGATAATACTCAGAACATCGGCAATATAGAAGACAACTAATAAGAACTCATATATATTTCCTATTAGCTTTATAAAGAGCTAAAATTTCAGAGTGATTAGATGAAATTGCCACTAAAATTTGTATAGTATATCACTAAAAATAACAACATACCATTAACAAATACTGAATGTAATTGAGATCGTACCTTATGATAATAAAAAAGATATCATAGATCAGCATAATCTATCAACTTTAAACCATAAACGTTATGTGAATAAAATGAATTTAGTGGTTCCTGGTTGATATCTGATGATATGTTTGATACATATTTAGTTTCGTTTAGTTGCCGCTAAGCTATATATAGTGAGCAAGTTAAAAAAGAAGGAAATGTCTGGTTGAGTTCATTGTGATAAGTACTGATAAAGTAGATTAATAAATTGATTTACTTGGTCAATCATAAGAGAACACGTGGCCACCCACGTTAGCAGTCAAATCCACCGTGGCAAGGAGGACCCAAGAGCTTTGACCTGAACAGCACGGTGAACTAAAGCTTTTGCTGGTATACGTATTCGCGCCAGATGTTGCTTTTACATGCCAGATTTTGGAGCTGAAGGCCTAAAGCTTTTTTAGTGAGCTCCGGATCTCCCTGGCCAACAATTGTGTCAGAACAAGCATAAGTAACATGGGCGACTATCACTAACTCTGCCAGTGCCATAGGGCCACCCTCAACTTCATTAAATGCATACCAATTGCATTAAATGTACCGAAAAACCTAGAGAAGCAACATAAGAGTTTGTGATGATGACAGATATCTCGATACCTGCTTTGAGAGTTCTTCCACACGTTTTCCTCTCTATCATATATATAAAGCATTTATTTCCCTCAACGACAATGGTTTATACTACGGAATCACAAAGAGAAAAAAATACAGAAAGAGAAATAGAAGTCCAAAAAAAATATTATAGCGCTCCAAGATAGGGTATTCAAGCTCTGAGAGATTTAGGAATTCCTCCAACTATAGTATTGTGAGATAAAATAACTAAAGAGACTATGTTTGATTGTAATCGGAACTCATTCGTTATAATAAAAAGCAACCTCGAGCTCTTAGCTCTATTCACAAGAGGATGACTAACCCCTACATCCAAAGAGGGCGAATCCCCTCTAAATATCTTTGTCTTGTTCTTTGGTGTTTCAATTATTACCCAATCATTTGACTATGTGGTTGAAAAAAGACGTGTTCTAGATTTTCATACCAACAAGTACCAAATGCACTTAAGTATGGTATTTTGCGACCAATATTTCATCTTATTATTTAAAACGGTATGGATTTTCAATTATGTATAAAGACCAGACAACTATGGGAGTGCTCGGTGGTTAGACCTTGTCCATAAGAGCATTTTTCGATCTGCAAGTCGAGATAAAATTCCATTTTTTTAATTCATTCTTCAAATAGTTAGTAGTTTTCTTGAACTCTTTAGGAGTCTCGATTAATGTATCAACATAAACTGTTACTATTGAAAATCATTTTTGAGGATTAGTTTTTAATGACACATGACAAATGAGATTATTTCTATTTCCTTCCTTAGACAAATATTTGCTAAGACAATTGTACCACATTCTTCTTGAATGGATAAATCTATACAATTAGCGTCTTAGTTATATTGAGTACGTACTCTTTAACTTTGCTTTAGGAAAAATTAATCTTTCTGGGATTTGCATATAAATGTAATAGTCTAAATCGTCTTATAAAATTAGTAATTTCAACATCTTTGAGTCTCATAGCTAGTATTTCAACAACTGCTAAGCTAATTATTAGATATTTGAAATTTATATATTGGATCCATAATTGAGGGAATATAATACTCATAATCAATCCCAAGTTTTTGTAGGAAACTTTATGCCACAAGTCATGCTTTAGGTCTCGAGTTTTTATTTATTTTCTTTACAAACACCCATTTCTAACAAAAAAGGTTAATACCTTTCGGGGTTTGTACTATAGGTCTAAATATACCATGTTTATTTAAAGACTCCAATTCTATTTTGATGGCAATTTCTCATTTGACCAATTTTTCTTTGTTGACATTTATTTATTGTACGTGGTTATGTATCACTATTATCATTGACCTTTGATATTTAAGTAGCTAATATATATGCAAATAAGTCATCGACGACCTTTTATTTTTTATTCCACATATTTTTTATATAATATTGAGATATCTTTATTATTTGGTAGCAATGCCTCTTTAGGGCTTCTATACGTTCTTCATGGATTTGTGTCTTTTTCAAGACGATGTCCTCTCCAAGGGCCTTAGAGAGAGTGGATTTTTTCATGACCTCTTCTTGAGTAAAATGAGAAACCTTTTCAAAAGTGTTATTAGGGTATGATTACTTAGACTTCCAAATCTAGGGAACTGAATCTTTGGAACCTATAGGTCTGCCACGCTTCTGGCGTAGTACATATTCATTAACTGTCATATTTTGAATTCATCCTATGGGGATACTAATTTTGGGAGATGCATTTATAGGTGGTACATGTAACTTTGTTATCTTCTACTGTATCATTAAGTTTATCGATAATGTAGGTCTAGATGAGACATAGTGATGTATGTAGGTCTAGATGAGACATAGTGGGATTATTCCATTATAATTCTCACGGTTCTGGAACTGATAGTTTTGCATGAATTTTCTTATCTCCCCCTAATGACGGGAATACTTTCTCATCAAAGTGATAATTTGCAAAACGTGCAGTAAACACATCTCCTTTCATTGGTTTTAAATACGGGATAATTAAATATGAATCAAAGCATATATAAATAACATAATTAACTTCAGGCAAATTAGATTAGTAGTTGTATTGTCGAATATGCATGGTAAGTTGTAAGTTTAATTGTAATTAGTTTTCATGCAATGTAACATATTTTTATGCACTAACATGTAATCTAGATTGCTTAAATAATACTTTGCAATAAGTGAAGCACTTTTAATTAAAGTTTTTACCAAACTATTTGGGTACAAACATGTGAAATATGGTGTTCAATATATATCGTTATAGAAAAATAATTATGAATGACTTTAGAATTGAATTTGTCCCTATTATTAAGTCTTACATACTTAATAGAATAATAAAGAATTATACTAAGTTAAGTTTCACAATATAGGCCAGTAGACTTGCAAAAATAATATATAGTAAAATGAAGAAAACTTACATATCAATGGGTGCCTATACTTTTGGAGGATTTATACAGGCACAAATATTATCTCGCATTCTTTCAAAAAATATGTCAATTCAAAAAAAATTTAAATAAAATAATTTAGTAACAAGTTTACCTTTGCAAATACAGGTTAAAAGAAATGCACATTTAGTATAATAAACTCTTAATTTATTAATTGGTACCCTTAAGAGTTGTCTATTATTTTTCTTAACATGTTAATTTCAAGATGACTACCTATTATACAAGGAGTTGAGATTCTTGGGATCACTAATTTTTTGGGTTTTTGGCTCCGCTTGAACTTCTGACTAATAATGAAGTGTGATTTAACATTAAAAAATATTGTATAATAAAGACTCGATGAGAAAATACTTAATTTTTCTAGGAGAAGCTTCTGGCTTCGAACATTAGTAATGATGCACAATGTCATGCAATAGAGACTCGAGGAGAAAGTAATAATGATTTTAGTGTGAGCTTCTGGCTCCCAACACTAGTAAATAATGTATAGTAATTCTTTGTTTCCATCACTATTTATTTTAATATGATACCTGCTAAAGTTAAGCAAGTTTCTTCGAAAACTGCTCGATAATAATAATAATCTTCAATGAGTAAGTTGGTACTATTTGGTAACATTATATAGACTCTTCTGTAACCTTCAATCTTTTGTACAAGTTCAGTTGCAGTGGATACTTTGACTGTATTAAGCACCAACTCATTAAAAACTTATAATTTTTCAACAATAACATATGATATGACACTGTCTAAAAAGTATATTATCCAACCCATAATTCACACCTTTAAATAAAAGAATCATAAATAAATGATAATTGAGGTCTTTGCACCTAGATTGGTTTTGCTAAACTTCTCATAAAAAGCCTTTATATCAAAAGGCGTGTAATCAACAACTTTATAAAAACAATTCCAACTGTATGATATCAATTGAAGATATACCCATCAAGCTCTCCCCATTTAGTATGAGTGTATCCACATCCTTAATAGAGGTCTTGTATTTATCTACTACATATTTTGGTATATGGTTATGATTTAGGGTCTGACGCTTCTTAACAAACCACTTCACGTGGTTTTTCAATTTTATATTAATTTATGCCCTTATAACCATCTTTGATGGGGGCAATTATTATGTTTACCTCTAATAGAGGAAAACAAATATTATCCGCCTTTTTTGGGCGTATTGTTGTACTTATTTTATTGACCTCGATTAAAGTTGGTACTTTCTTCAAAAATTGCCTTAGAACTAATTGTTCTAAAATTATGATTTTTTTAATATTTGGTTGTTCTATTATGATATAAGGAGACAATCAACTTGCTTAGAACACTTGAAAAATAATAATCTTGATAGTGCTACTTCAGGAGTATATTCAAAGCATACAAGGTGGGGGAGTCTTTGATAGTACTGCTTCAGGAGCAAAGTATTGAAAATAAAAGATTATACTTAGCCATCATCATATATTCAATCTATTTATTATAAGTGTTTGCATGACCACCATTTTCTGGTGGTCATACCCATCCTTCAGGTTAAGATTGTCAAATACCTTATAAATCTTCCTTAAGTGTGTATAAATTGATGACATAGAAAGTTGAGAATTGATGCTATGTCAGGTTCTTAATTAAAATAAATATGAAACTTTAGGTTCATAAAAAAAATAATAAAATCTTTTGTTTTATCAAAAACTTCGGCCATTGAAATTATGACCTTATATATTGATCTATTATATTTGCAATAATTTATTAAACTATTTAGATCAATTATAAAAGAAGGGGTATAATAAGAGGAATATTAAGTTCATATATAAAATAATATAACAAAAAAATGCTTATATATACAGTTACATATAATTTTAATTAAATAAGAATTTAATAGTTATATATAGGACTTCAGGCCCAAATTTAGGTTATCAAATTCATGTGATTTTAATTTAATATCTTCTTATATCAAAATTTCAGATTTGATTATTGATGTATATTGTTATTGGAATTTCAGGTCCAAAGTTTATGACTACGGAGCTTTAGGTCCAAAATAATAATCACAAAACTTCATGTCCAAATTTATAATTAGAGAACTTCAAGTCTTTAAATAAAATAGAAACTTTTGGCTCAAAATATAAATAATGGATCTTCGGGTTCAGAATAACAAATAAGGAACTTAAGGTCCCAAATATAGATTATAGATCTAAGGGTTCAGAATAATGAATAGGGAATTTCAGGTCCGAAATATAAATTATGGATCTTTTGACCTAAGATAATAATAATGATTATGAATTTCAAGTCCCAAAAGTATAAATTATGGAATTTCAGGTCCATATTATTTATTAAAGAGAATATTTAAAATCTATACCAATAATAGAAGATAAAACAAAAAAAATCGTAATATTATGAAAGAAAAGAAAATCATAGATTTGATATGTATAAAGAAACTGAAAAATTACATTGCCTGAATTTGAGATTTTAACTAAGGTGGCCTGCTTTCGCAATGGCTCTAATTAATTGTAGAGCAGTCGTACTGATAACGTGTTAAAATAATAGAGAGAGAAGAGAATAAGATAAATCTTCGTATTCAACTAATATGTAATATGGATAGGAGTTAGCTCTATTTATATTAAAAACTAACATCCTTATTTCTCTACAAAATCAATGTGGGACAAGTTACATTGTATATACTATGAGATAATCTTTTTGTTCATACCACAATTTCAATGCGTGACAAATTATATTTTTAAATAGTACATATGAACAACCACGTATCCATATTTTATAACATAACCAAATATTTTTTTAAAGTGATGTTGCCACTGCCTTAAATTCTTTGTCTGCATTGCTATGTAGAATTTGTTGCAACACACAGTCAGTCACGACACGTGGCCCACAAAGCTGTAGATACATACATTTATAAAGACTTCGCTTCTCTCCATTACATCTTTGGTCTAATTCCGTTTAAGGGGATCTAATTTGAGGGCTAAACATATGACTTTTTTCATGAAATTTGGTAGAGATAATCTTTATAATATTGATCATGTTCACAAAATTTCATCAAGAAATTTAAACTAAAAGTGGGTGTAATAAAAATTTGATGCATTTGTTCATTTTCGACCATTCAACTTTTAGATCATCATTTCATTCATTTCTAGATTGATCTTTAGATGAAATTTTATAGAAATGATATAGTAATTATAGAGATCATTTATATCAAATTTCATGAAAAAATTCGTCCATTTAATCCTTAAACTATACCCCCTTGAACAGGATTAGATCGAGAGATAATGAAGATGAGCCAAGTCCATATATATGTATTTACAGCTTTGAGGGCCGCATGTCGTGACTTATTGTGTGTTGCAACAAATTCTACACAACAACGCAGACAAAGAATTTAAGAATTTAAGGCAGTGGCCACATCACTTTAAAGAATATTTGATTATGTTATAAAATATTAATATGTGATTGTTTATATGTATTATTTAAAAATATAATTTATCACACAATAAAATTATTATAACTTGTCCCATATTAATTTTTCTTTTTTCTTGTTCTTCATCTCACTCCACCTCTTCGTTTAACTGAGTCGATCGTTTTTTGCACCCTCTCTTTTATTGTTGGCATTAGATTCTCTCCCTCTCTCTCCTGTCTTCCCATCAAGGGCATACTTAGGGAGATAAGGCGAGTTTCAGTGCAAAGAATTTTTTTAAAAAATTTACTAACATTTATAAAAGAAAATAAAAAAATTCGTTTAAACCAACCTATTTTCTAAGTTTTAGTCCACCCTTGAAATTAACTAAAATATATATTAATTAAATTATGTAATCGATGAATTCAAATCATTAAAAATTTTTCAAGCTTAATTTTATTAAATATTTTTCATTATGTATAAATTCAAATATTTAAATTATATTATTAATTTTTTTTAACTATATAATTATACTTTCAATACCCTCCCCCCCCCTGAAAAATTCCTCAACCAGCCTCTGCTCGCCATCTTCAATCTTACTTCTATTAACATACGTCATAACAACCACATATTTCTTTTATGCTGTTCGCTCCCACGACACCCTAGTTCTTCGTTCAATTTGGCGTTTCAATCCATTTAATTAATTTCACCATTTGCCACTTCAACAATTCTTATTCTTAATAGATAGATTAACAATGTTGAGGTTGTTATGAGGCGTTTAAGATGATTCCATGGCGCGGAGTCACCTGCTGTTTGAGTGCTGCAGCTCTTTTTCTTCTTGGAAGGACCAGTGCCAGGTTGCTGTTTATTTTTTTCCTCCTTCCATTTATTTACCTTTCTTCCAAAAGCATTTTGAATTATTGTTTTTCTTACCAAAAAAAAAACACAAAATCAAAAATTGATGTATTTTGAACTGTCCAGCGATGCAAAGCTTCTCAAATCCGTCACTCGAGTCAATCAATTAAAGGATTTGGGTAAGCAAATTTTAATGACCCTGAATACTTCTTGAATGCATAAACCTGTTGCACCCCTCATGTGCATAACTTGAAAACTTCCTTTATTTGTGTAATGTGAATTGTGAAAACCATATCTTAATCTGTTTACCTCTTTTACCTAACATAAAGGATGTTGATTCGAAAAACGAAACTCAGGGTCCCATGCATGACCTCTTTCCTTGTCATAAATAGTATATGCTTATGTTTATATACTAGGGGATAATCCGTAACCCGTGCCACATGCAATATGCCTGTAATTTATCCAGTGTACATCTTTGGAAGAGGGATCTTTCATCTCAGCTCTCCGCTTGTTTGTTGCCAATACATTTTTAGGAATTAGGAGTAAGAACCTATCATATTAGAAAAACCACATAACAATAGAGTAAGCTCAATTCAGAGAAAGGGGCGAACTGAATCCTTAAAAGAGTTGTCCTCCACGAGATAATTATCAGTTCTGAAACTACTGAATTCTAGCCACATATTTGTCCAGCTTGATAGCAGATCTTTGTGGATAGAAGATTTTATGATTGACGAGCCAAAAGGTATATATATCCTACAATTAATTGTCAACCGAGAAATGAGAATGGAAGAAATCTCTGGGCTGGCTGCCCAAGTTGTTGACTTGGCCAATTCTCTATATAAGTTCACATAGTTGCTAATGCAACAAGTTTCCCAATTTGAAATTCCCACAAGGCTAACAAGCATAACTTGCCCTGCCCCTTATCTGTTCGCACTTCACAATTAAAAATGTAGCCTCTGAGATACATCAAATATGTTCCACAGAGATAGAAAGCATAACCTACTCTGCCTCACTTCTCTATAGTTAGACCTGGTAACATCAATGACTTTTAAGCCTTAGTTTTTGTCTTTTGAAAAAAAACGAGTTAAATCCTTTCTGAGATTTATCTGTTTTTTTTCCCCTCATTTTAGCTGAGTCTGAGTTACTAGATACTGCAAGCAAAGTGTTACCTTTGGTTGTCACCATATCAGGAACAGTCAACTCAGATACTCCAATCAGCTGTGAGCATAGTGGTCTGAGAGATGTGATTGTGGAGCAAACGGTAAAAGCCCTTTTTTGGGAAAGGCAAAGCCTACCTTTGATTTTCTTTATTTAAGTGCTTTGAAAGCAATATGTACTGCCTTTTCTCAGGCAGAGCAACACTTCTTGAAACACAGTGATGCTGGTTCGTGGATACAGGACTCTGCTTTGTTGCAATCCAACTGTAATGAGGTTCCCTGGTACTTGGTGAGACTGTTTCTTCTGGCCCGCCTGAATTAGCCAACAGAATTCGCTACTTTTTTCCGTCTTTGTTATTTAATCAAGCTGAAGGCTTAGAAGTTTCAATACATTGCTTAAACTTAAGGGCTATGTAAAGGCCAATGGGCCATCTTTGATCTTGATTCTTCTATATTAGGATGATGGGACTAGTCGTGTATCTGCGGTTGGAGCCCGAGGTGCTTCAGGTTTGTTATTACAGTTGGAAGTGAGGTGTTTGAAGGGTCAGGAGGATCCCTTGTACGTGGAACCTTAGACTATCTCCAAAGTCTCAAGGTATGTGGTATTTGTGATATTTTATAATGCCTTTTGAATTACACTTGAAATAGCATCCACATGCCATTAGTTCAAAGCTTGTTTAACAGTAATTTTCCTTTGAAGGTGCTGGGAGTCAAGAGAATCGAACGCGTTCTTCCAACTGGTGCCCCATTGACTGTTGTTGGCGAGGTAAAGTGTCTTGGTTGGTTAATGTAACTTTGAAACTCTAACACTATTAATGCTGTGCTTGCTGTGTTATTGGTGACTATCCTCCTCTCTCTAGTTTTTCTATGCCTGCTTATTTTTGGTGTTCTGTACTTTTGTCCTTGAGCTAGTGCACCCGCGCATGTTTTTGTCTTGTGTCTTTACTTTTGGCTCTTGTTGAAAATTTTTGCTTATCAGCCCACGGCAAAATAATGCTCCTTCCGTCTCAAAATTTCCCTGTTAGAAAGTCAAACTTATTAGGAAATATTATGAACTTTTGTAATTTACCCTTCATTTGAAGAGAGGGATAGAAAGCTTAATTATGCGTTGTAATAAATGGTCACCTTTGGCATATTTCACTATTTTACAGCCTAGTTTTAGAAGCAGGACTTTTAATTTGAGACTGAAGGAGTAATAAACAGAGAAACCATGTAGCTTGCAGTATCTCGATCTCATAGAGATTTAGTATCTCTGTATTCTCAGAGTATATTAGGTATCAATATTGGAGTTGCTGATGATACAAAATTACAAATCCTTAAAATTATTATACATAGTGATAGCATTGTCCATGGGCTGTCATTTGATTTTGCCAAGTATCAATATGAATAAAACCCAAAAGAATTGTATAGAAAATAAGCCCATGGGATTGCCATAGATGACCATATACTGAGGACAGTGTATGTGAGGATACAACTGGTGGTTGTCTTGAAGCGCTTGGAACATGGTGTTTCTGAAAAGCTTTTCTCTTGATCCAAATGTCAGGAGCTCATTATGGTCCAGTGTTGAATCTTTCAAGTATGACATACTTTTTGTGGCTTTTTTTCTCCCAATTATAGCAGAATTTTCAAGAACTTTACTTGGCATCTGTATGTTGTTTCCCATACAGACTCTGGATATATTCTGATTATGACTAGCTTTATCTATTTAGTATTATTTGTCATCCTTCATCTTCTTCATTCATTATTGTAAAGAAAAATAAAAAAACTGATCCTTGTTGAACTTTGTATATTCAGGGTTCTTGATGCTGCAGCTAAAAGACGAGGGTCAGACAATGAAGGTAGCTTGCTGCTCCTCTTCCCCTCATTACTAAAAGTTGTCTTTTTTTTTTCTCATATTTGCCTTGTTATCAGGTTCAAATGGTAAAGTTCAAAGTGGATATGATGCTCCTAAAAAGGATAGGTTAATGCCAGATTTATGTGTGATATGCCTTGAGCAGGAGTACAATTCAGTTCTTGTCCCGTAAGTTCCCTAATATCCTTTCATGTTAATTTCGCTAGAAAATTATTATTTGCCTAATTTCTTTGTGATAGGCCCCATCTTCTCATCCTCTCTCTCTATGGATATATTTTTGATACTTTCATCTAGTAGATTTCTCTGCAAAAACCTGACGTGTAAGAGGACTTGAGCTGGTCTACTATTTGCATGCAGCTGTAAGCATGCAACCATAGTTATTTAACGAGCAAGGCGGGAAAATGCACTTGAATGAATTAAGGCACAAATTATACTACGTGCAAAATCAGATTTCCCGTGTACCAGTAGATTGATTATTACGATAAGATTCAAAGATACACAGTTGCACGCATATGTATACACATATATAGAGACACACATAAAGTTAGTCAAACACTGGGCGTTCAGAAAATTGTAGGCACATTACCCGTGCCTTGGTCACTATCCCTGATTATGATACTCCACAATTAGGATTTTCAACTCTAACTAAACAAATACTAGATAAGCGAATTTAATTTTGTTAAATAATGTTTCTCATAAAAGAAAGGATACAATGATGTATCAGAGAATAAAACATTATCCGTGATACCGTGCCCATAACACAATGCCCAAGTTGCTTATGCAACTATTTGTGCATACAAGAAGTTTAGAAAATTAGCCATTAGGCTAGTTTGTTGTAGAGAAAAATATTCAGTATGTTGTGAATTTGTTTAGTGCTTGTTGGCTTTTTCAGAATTTGAACTGAACAAATGCATGCTATCTTTTAATTTTCAGGTGTGGTCATATGTGCAGTTGTATAGGGTGCTCCTTGCACTTGACAAGCTGTCCACTTTGTCGTCGACATATTGATCAGGTAGTGAAGACATTTCGCCATTGAGCCTTGTTTTGAATGGAATAGATTGGGATGATTAAACATGATGTTTCTTGTCCAAAAATTTGAAGGACAGATATAATTTTCTTTTCTTTGTAAATTGATTTGATTTGTCAATAAGCCTTCACTGTTGTTTCTTTTTCTGTCTGGTTGTGATAAGCTTTCTTTAGGTGTTACCTACTCAAAGGAAAAGAAAAATTAGGGGATGATTAAACACATGATGTTTCTTGTCACACAATCAGATTCCTCCAACTAAGATTTAATTGTAATTTGGACTTTTGAGGCGCACACAGAATCTGATACTTACCAGATTCTTACATTTAGACATTTAGTCTATAGGCTGTACTTTCCCTTTCCTTTTCTATCTTCTGAAGTGAGACTCCTGCACGGTGCCATATTTCAAACAGCTCATAAGTCTTGAAATCAATTTGGTAGCTTTGTAAAGATACTTGCAAGATGCATCTTTTATAGAAAAAGGAAGGAGCTGAGAGGTGGAATATGATTCCATAACATTATATTAATAGGAAATATTTTCCTCATAGATGCCGTTAGGAATATTAAGTTGTGTTCCCACCAAAGACTTTGCATAAAAGTTAGCATAAAGACCAAGAAAAAAAATACATTCAGTCCTCAGCCTTCATTATTGGCCTCCCATTAAATCCCTTCAACTCGCTCATTCGTAGTCACACTCAATTTGAATAAACCCTTAACAACCCTTTCAGTACCTTCCCCTGTCCATTCATTAACAACTCCAATGGCCAAGTACAACAGCAAAAACTCCGAGAGTGTGTGTGAAAAAATCCGGAATACCACTCTCAGTCCTATTTTCCGTAAGATTCGACGCGTTTCGGTCCATCCACAGAAAACCACTCTCTCCAAAACTACTCCAAAATTCCCTTTGCCAACCACCAAGCCAACATCTATAGAAATTCCCATTGAGTCCAGCCCTCAACTTTTGCCAACACGTTCGGGTGGGAAAGAGAAGACTTTGAAGCCACCTGCTCCAAATAATGGGCAAGTCACAGTTACTCAGAAGAATGAAGCTAAAACCTGTGGTCCGCTGAAAGGGCAGCAGTTCATCAGGCCCAAGGTGGATACAGGTTCATCACTGAAGGCAAAAGATAAGCCAATTGACAATAAAGGAGAAGGTGGTTCAAAGAAATCGGGACAAGAGGATGTTAATGTCAAGTCTTCTGTTTATATTGATCGCATGAAGAATAAGATGAGAGCAAAGTCTGATGTTGATGGTGAAAAGAATATAGGGAGAAGGGATAGCTTCAACGATAAGGTTTCTAACTATATTGACCGGGCTAAGAATAAGCTAAGAGCTACGTCGAGCATTGGTCGTGGAAAATGAAGCCACTGGAGAATTAGTGGACATTGGGCTGAGGTTTAACAAATGGGTGGTAATGGGTTTTGGTGATTGCCGAGTTCTACATACATGATATATATTTATTTATATAAATAAACATTTATGGAGTTGTGTTTGCGTGTTTGAGCTAAAAGTAGTAAACTGGTTTGATGCATGTATTATGAAAATACACAAATTAAATAAATATTTTTCTTGTAAAGTGATATGTACAACTACTTGATAGTGTCTAAACCATATGTAGAACTGTTGTGATTATTAACAATAAATCACGCCACGGATCGTAATTCAAATAGTGGATATTAATAACTAGAGATAATAAGGATGAAAAACAAGCAAGAATAAAGATAATGGAACACAAAATATTCGACAAACGAAGATTTTACTAATTCTTTGAAAACGATTACAAAATCTATCACAAGAATTATTGCACTCAAAGCTCTCACAGAAGAAGAAAATCAACAGCCCTTTAACCTCTCTCACACAACAAGATGAACTCTCCCACAAATCCCACAGAAAGAAGAATATCTCTCATGCCCTAATCTATTGAATGATTCTATCTATATATAACAATATAATAGAGTCCATTCAATCTAGAATAAGGTAACAAAAATCCTACGTAAATAAGGAAACTATTAACAAGGTAATAGAGACCTAAATAAACAAGGAAACCAAGTTTGATAAGGAAACATATTTCTCGCCCAGCTGCAAAACGACTTTTGCAGTTTTCCCGCGTAACTGCAAAAGTGCTTTTGCACCATTCCAGAATGCAATTTTCTGGGTGCAAAAGTGCTTTTGCACCTTACCAGAACCGCAAATCCTCTTTTGCACCATTCAAGCGAACAATATGATTTCCCAATAAAACTCATCTTTTTCTTGGGTTTGGAACCGAGCAAAAAACACAACAAGAACAAGAAAAGGGTAGACCAGTGCATGGGGCTGCTGTCATTTTGGGGTGCTGAGGTCTCTCGTTTTCTCTTTTCTGAACATATTTAGCGATAAATTTTATGAATGTCTAAACAAAAAATGGACTCTAAATTCTTTGATGGAGGTAGGATAATCTTTAGTGACAAGTTGTATGCATAGTTAGAGGACCTTTTATAAGCTTCTAATAGATATTTAGCGTTGGAGACTTGGAGTGGAGTTGTACTAGTGAACCTGTAAATAAAGAAGGACAAAAAATATAAACGACTGATTAATATCATTAACGTAATCAATACAAACAAATGGCTGAATGAGTACTGTAGAAGGTATATATTTTGGGAACTATTTTTTTTTTTTTGGGCATTTGTGATGAATTTGAAGGGTTAAATGTTGATTTGAGGGAGAATAGTTTTTCAAGAACGAAAATAGCCGGCATAACTAAATTTAGTGATGTTTTAGAAATTTAATTCAATTCAGTCCAATGGCCCTAATGAAATGACAATATTAATATTTACTTCAATAACTGAAATGGCATAATCCTACTGGTTAAATTAATATTTACAACTCCCATCTCTGATTGAAAATCAAACTTGAAGGTCTAAGGATGAGAGTCGGGAAAAGGAAGAAAATAAAATGGATTTGTTCGGCTTGGCTTCGGCCACGTTATCCACCCAACTGTTTGTTTGGCGTTTAGAAGCAAACCAATTGGTATTCCCAAGCTCAGGGGCTTATAAGACCTGACCGCATGACCTACAACTTTTCAACTAACCTAAGGCTTGCTAAGCTCTTCTAAATTACCGAGCTACAAGTGGGTCTTAAGCGTTTGTTTTTAGCTCTCATCTTCAAATATGACTATTATTAGTGTAAAAGTTTAGAAAAGACTTTTTAGCCACACAGTTAAATAATTGAATAATGATAGGAATGACGTGGTGAATAGAGTAATATTTTGTAAAATTCTAACAGAAAAGATAAGACAAAGATATATAGAGGATATTTGCCCTTTATATAAATAAGGACTCCTTCTCCCCCTCCCTCTCCTCCTCTTCCTCTTCCTCTTCCTCCTCCTTTTCTGTGAATAGAGTTCGGAGTTGCTTTATATTAGTATAACAAACGAGTTTAAATACAATAAGTTTATCTCTCATATTATTCAATCCTTTCAGTACAAATGTTGGAGGAATAATATATTAATCAAAGTCCTAACTCTTTAGGCTAAGGAGCTCCGGAGTGCTCCTTAAACCTTTTCTTAGTGTGCTTTTATGCTTGCCTTTTTTCTTTTTTGTTCTCCTTCTTACTTGGTTGGTGAGGGAAGTAAATGTTTCCTTATATATTGCCGAGGAAGAAAACGTCCACCAGACTTGGAGCAGTTGGCTTTCAGCCACTCTTTCTGCTCTATTGTTGACCTTACTTCTTCCTTTAATTCATAGCATTAAATGCAGTTGGTATGCATTTAATGAAGTTGAGCGAGGTTCTACGCTACTTGCAGAGTTGGTGGTCGCCTATGTCACTTTCAACCACTCTGACACAACAGTTGGACAAGGCCCACTATAACTCAATGGAGGAGTTTTGGAGGTCGAGCTTTGAAAGTCTGTCATCTCAAATATTATTTAAACCTTGCTTTAACATTCTCACAAGCTCTGTGCCCACGTGGCACTGGGTTTCTGACCTATTTGCCACGTTATATTATACTGACATGGAATGCCGTGTGTCTTTTTGTGATTGATCGAGAAGTTAAATGACTATTTTGTTTTATCAATAGTAAATAATGAAAAGAAAAGGTAATAATAAAGAAAAAAGAAGAAAATTCAAAATATGATTAACTAAGGTAGAATGGCGAGTTTGTAACTAACTAAAGCGAACTCTTCTTCTACGTCTTCTAGTAATTGCGGTCGCTGACTAGGGTTTGGTTTTAATTGGAGGAATGGAAGATGAATTTACTTGTGATGGTCGATAGATTGTATCCATTTTCTTAAATGATAATTTTTTAACAAAAAGGAAAATAGGTAACTCCTTAAAAAAAGAAAAACAAAAAAAAGTCTATTCACTTGGCCTGCCTAGCTCCCATCTAGCCTAAATAGGCACCTGCCTAAATATGCCTAATTCATCCTGGTGCCTAGACACATGCTTGGGCATTAATCTGGGAGTCCGGGTACTGCCTAACCCGCTTTTTAGAACATTGCTCTCATCATCTTAATTTATTTGACAATATGACTTTCCTTTTTAGAGTGTTTCAAATTAATATTTTAAGGTTGGTTTTTTTGGGCAAAATCAATGAACTAAATCTAACAATATAATAATTTATGCTTTTAACAATTGTTTATGTTAAAATTAATATTTTTAAAAATTACCAAAGTTAAAAGAAGACTATAAATTAAAAATAATGGAATTGATTTTTTTTCCAAGTAAAGTGATTTAATGACAAGCTAAAAACATTGCTTTTATATATGTATTACTAGACATGCCGCACACGCAATACTTTTCCACTCGTTATTTATATACTATATTATACTATAGATATATGCAAAATTGAGTATTAAAATATTGTTGATTCAAATGTTAGAATTATTATTTCTAATGGCGAGATTGTGAGTTTGAATCTCACCACTTGTATATTTTTATTAAAACAATAACAATAGGGGTAAAATAAGTACATAACACATAGTTTGCGTCATAATCGTAAAGAGTCTCTTCCTTTTTAATTTTAACTAGACACATGCGCATATGCGATGCGTGTGCATGCCTAATTTGTATTGACACATAGATTCAATATAAAATTAGAAAAGAAATAGATAGAGGAGTGAACTTAATGGTTAAGATTGTTCTTATAAACCAAAAGATTGCAAGTTCAATCATTGGTACATATCACTCTTTTTCACATTATTAATAGCAATATGGGTAAAATAGAAAAACCAAGAAAATTTGGTGTCATCGCCAAATATAATGGCTCCCAATTTAGATATACATAGATAGATAAAGGTAACTCCTAGGCTTTGTTTCCCGACATTCCTTTTGGTTACAGAATTTTTTTTATCCAAAATTAAACTCCCAAAATTAAAAAAGAAAAGAAAAGAGCATTCTTGGTGAACACAATTAAGGGCCTCATTAGAGTTACTTCTACGAGTATTTGTAAGTTCATTAATTAGCTTCGTTAACTCAGAGTACTAAGTAGTCCCTCTGCTTCAAAAATATAGAATCTTATTTTAAAATTTAATTGTTTAAGAAACATTCGACTTTAGTATGAACTCTAAATATATCATGTTTGTTTTAAATTGAAATTAGCTAAATAGAAATCGTGTTCTTACTATAGCAAATTAGGATTCAATCCAGGTTTCCAAAGGGTTATTTACTAGGACCCACTTCGTTTACTAAATTAGTTATCACCCTAATATTTAGGATTCAGATTGCCGAAAATATATATTTAATTTGATAAATTGTTTCGCTAATTGACTTGCTTGCCCTTACTAACTGACTAGGGTTTCTTCTATATTTTACTCCTATTCAACTTTGTCCATCATGTTCAGTTAATATGTAATCTAGATTTATGCAAGTCCAAATTTATTGACCCCAGCTAGAAGAGGTCATTCTCTCACCAAACTTCTATATTGAGGATTAACAAAGTTCGGTAAAAAATAAATCAGAACCCTGCCCTCTAATTAGATGAATCTTGGAATTTACCAACCATTGGCATAAATTGAGGTAAGTCTTCGCTCCATCTCAATTACTCAGATCAATTCCTATCGGTCCATTTTCGTGGAACGTGACGATAAGAATGGGTATTTGTCTATATTTCTTGGAGGTTCCTATAAATATCATTACATAAATTTCTATATAATTGCATTTTTTATCTTAGTATTATAGAGATACCTTATGCATATTAGTTGAAGAGCCACAATTGAATACACCTTTTTTATACTTCAATGTTTAATGCTTTTGTATCTCAGCGTTCTATTTTTTTTGTAATATGTACACAAATGTTTAACTGTTTGCACCTTGCACCAACTCATGTATGTCAGCGCATACTTACTTCGTAATTAAGCAGTTTCTTTTAAAGAAGAAGAAGAAGTCTCTTCATTTCTTTACTACAAATAAAGAAACCGTAACCCGTGCTGTTAAACATGCGCATATTATGAGAACAAACATATTTAAATGGTAGATGTATCCATAAATATGTCTAAGTTTCATATTGCTCGTCTTATTAGAGGATTTAGCAGAGTAGTAGTCATATTCGCAATAACACATAGACATATTAGCAATGTCATTAATTTTTAATATGGTCGTGTTTTTAGTTTTACTTGTATAATCTTTTTTTTAATATGACTGCATTTTTTGTTTTAATTGCGTGTAATATTTAAGTCTAATATGTCTTCTATATGCCCCAAGTTTAATGTTTGATATTTTATATTTACTGCAAGTTAACTTCTTAATTTTTTTAGGATATATTTATCGTAAGCTAGCTAACAATTATCAATATTTATCACTTGTAGTTTACATTTATGAAATTATTTGAAAGTTTTAAAATTTGAATTTATAACCATAAAAATTCCTAAAAATATACATTCTAGTAACAACTAAATATAATTTTAGGTGAATGATAAATTTTAATTTGAAAAGTTAAAAAATGATAAGATGGGAAAAACATAAAAAAAATAAAAAATAAAATAAAAACATTTATAAAATATATATTTAATAATTATCCACTCATTTGGACCAATTGCTAATTTTCAAATAGAGTGGGTTAAAAGAATAATAATTTAAATTCTTTCGGCTAAAAACAAAAAATCCCTTATTATTATTATCATTGTAAAGTGAGTTAGCAGTGTAAGAAAGAAAAAGAAAAAAAAGTTAGTGAGCCTGAAAAAGATGTCTCAATAATTGTAGCCCAACGGCCCGACGAAGCATACTTGGTTTTAAGTAATTACCAAATGGCGACTTAAACTCAAGCACATAACTAGTTCTTTTTTGTTCAAAAGAAAAAATGGAGATGCGGGGTATCGATCCATGTACCTCTTATATGCTAAGCGAGCAATTTACTATTCTAGAAATTAGGTAGAAGGGCTTATTATACATTGATTTTTACCAAAAATCCAATGAATAATATTTTTTTGAATGAATGGCCTATTTTTAATTGGTAATAGTGTAAGATGCCTATTTTGTTTTATATTTTAAATGAATGTATTTGAATAAATTTAAATATCATTTAATTAATAAAAACATGTTATGTATTACCTAAATTACCCCTTTTTATGAAATTTACACAAAAAATATGGACTGCAAAGTTCATATTGCAGTAAAATATGAACTGCAAAGTTCATATTGCAGTGAAATATGGACTGCAATATGAACTTTGCACTAAAAATATGGACTGCAAAGTTCACATTGTAGTAAAATATGGACTGCAATATAAACTTTGCACTAAAAATATCGACTGCAAAGTTCATATTGCAGTGAAATATGGAGTGCAAAGTTCATATTGCAGTCCATATTTTAATGCATATTGGTATTTTTTAATTTATTTTAAAGGTTGGGATGTCATTTTATAATGAAAAAAAAAGACACATGTCATATTATCAATAAAATAAAAAATAGGCCCTTTATTTAAAAAAAAATTATTCCTTGGCTTTAGTGTGAAAATCTTTCTCTAATAAGCCCTTTTTTTTAATTGCCCATTTACTATTTGAATTACATCCCCTTACTTTCTCATTAATATATTAATAGATAAATTATGAGAAAAATAGAAAATGGAAAGGTACATGGAGCTTTTATTTACAACACAAAAAATCTTTAAAATCACCCCATGTTAAAAAAGTACAAAAAAGAACTATACACACCACACCTTTTATTTTTTTTGGTAAAATTAAGAAAGTTCTGTGATGTAACAAGTAAAAAATATAATATTTAATCTGTAACAAAATAAAAAAAAAAAATCTTATGGTGTATAAGCACATCGTTGTCGGTTACACATAGCCGAAAAAATAAGACATTTTTGTCAACATGATGTCGATAAAATATGACATACACGACAACTTATTGCCAAGACTTTCAATTATATTTAGTGAAATATTGCCAAATTTTACCTCAGTTCTCGACAGCGTGTTGCCTAGTTTTTCCTTAAGTTTATATTTAATTAAAGGCCTTTTTTGACTAATCCCCCATAAATAGATGCCGTCATTTTCTTGTTAAACTTTTTTTTTGACCAAAACACCCATGTTTCATCTTCTCCATTCCTTACCTTAGGAAAACCCTAATTTTGTTTTCTACAATATCTTCCTTGCCTAAACAATCAAATCAAATATTCAAATTTGTAGCGAAGCAAAATTGAAGTTCATACGAACAAAGCCGAAATTGCAGAGATAGATTGAACTCTAATAATAGAGAAACAATTGGAAGAAAGACATAGGAGTTTGTTGCAAAACAATACTGCTTTATTTGTTAGGTTTGTGGGGATCTTGCAAGTAAAATTAGGGATTTTTTGGAAGCAATTTAGGGTTTGTAATAAGAATTAAATATGAGGGCCGGATATTGTAGGTTCTGCAATGGGGATTTCAATTGAAGCGTGTGTTATATTATATATATATATGTGTGTGTGTGCGCGCGTTTATATGTTTACATAAGTATGTATTTTGGGGGAGGATTATGAATCCAAATTGTGGATTTTTCGCAAGATTGTCACATTGAGATGAAGATTGTAATGGTAAAGAAGATGATAACACACACACACATATAGGGATAGAGAAATTAGTGAGATGAAAGGAAATTAGGGAATGGAGCTAATAAATTTCACTAATTTTAGAGAGAAACGTGGATTATCAAAAATGTTTGGCAAATGGAATAGCCAATTACATGAGTTTGCTACCATTTGTGGGTGTATACACAGAGAAAGAGGGTTGTGAAAAGTAAATTAGGAACCCTAAATTAGAGGTTGAAAATAAGGGTAAAATGGAACATTGATATAACAAATTAACATAGTTAATGGTTTGTTAAATCGTAGGAAGTTAAGTCAAATGATTAGCAAAATAGGGGTGTAAAGACAATTATGAATTAAGAATATGGGGTTAACTAAAACACCCTTAATTAAATGTTATATAATGATGTAGGACTCATTTTTTGTGTTAAATTAGTTAAATGATAATCATAACATTGATACTAGAACTGAAGTTTCAATTGAAGTTGATCATGTTTGTACTAAGTCCATGTGGACGAAACATTGCCGAGCATTGGACTATAAATTTGGCAACCTTGTGTCGTTCATTGATAAAACATGTTAGATGAGCATAATATCGCCGAATAAATGTCACATACTTGAAATTTTGCACTAAACGCTACAACTTTTTGTATGCCAAACACAATATATAGAATTAAAATATGGTAAGCAAGACATTGTCGAATTTAAAAATTTGAAGCTTGGTTGCCAAGATTTGCTTATTCTTTCAGTATCCAATTGTTGAGTAGAGATTTATAATAATTTTTATGTTGTGCGCACGAGATAGAAAGCTTGACGTTTGTTTGTTGGAGCGAAAGAGTTTTTTTACCCCATTTTCTTCTTACATCTCCTATTTTCTTACATCCTTCACTATTTGATTTTGAAATTCATGGCTCAAGCCCTAATTTTGGCTAATCTTATAAATTTTATCATGCCCTTCTTAGATCCAACTAAAGTTTATTTGAGGTGAGAAAGAGTTTGGATTGGTGTGAGAAGAGAAAAAAAAAATTTAAAGAGAGAGAAAGAGATTTTTTTAATTATACTTGGTGGTGTTTAAAGGTTTTTTTTTTTTTTTTTTTTTTTTTTTTTTTTTTTTACTTTTTGCAATAATTTTCAATATGTAGTATGTGGTGTATGTAGTGGTGTTTTAAGAATTTTTGTATACTTTAGGGGTAATTTTAAATATGCGTTGGTTCTAAGAAATTTTCGTGGTGTAAATAGAATTTCCCAAAAGTAAAACCCTAAGAAGCTTCGTAGAAATTGTAAAAACTGAACAAAAATTGAGATCTTTCTCAAACTTGTATGTAAATTCAACCGGATACATTTTGGATAAAGATTTTATATATTATATCAATTCATGTATGTATTGAATTTTGTACATAACACAAAGAACTGTATACAATTTGAAGTTCTACTGTTTAGCAAAAACAATACTACACTAGGGTTGGAGGAAGCATGGACTCCCTAAAATTTTTTAACTCACTTTTATATACAGCACATTTATCTTGCCCCCCCTCCAAAATTTGATCTAAACCCCTTAATGGATCAAATAAAAATAATTTAACACTTTATCAAGTTTTATTTAGTAAATTTATCACACTGTATAAGAATAACAAAAGTGACAACAAGAGCGATTAGTGAACAAAATTCACCTTATATGTTATCATGTTTCGTCAATTGTAGGGGTGGCCTTGGTTTGGTACTCGGTTCACAGGTGGAGATAACTGCCACCGAACCGCAATGGTCGGTTGGTAATTTCTTAAAACCGACCATCATTTAAATTGCAAAAAAGAACAAGTGAAGAAAAGGGCTGCAAATATTTACGTATATATTTACCCTATGCACATAATAACAATTACATGAAACTATTTAGACTCCGTTTGATAACAACATGAAAAAGGAAAATAAACACACTTGATTCAGTAAGAAGTTGAAAAATAAGTTTAGGCATGTGATAAGATGGTTTCCATTTTATGAGTAGATGTCTCTCATCCTTCATAATTTTTTGTGAAAAATTTTTCTTCCTCAATTACCAAAGAAAATTTTTTCATGGAAAAGCCACAACTTATTTTTCAACTTCTCACAAAAATCAATTGTTTTTTTTTTTTTTCCATATTATTATCAAACGGACCCTTAATACTTTAATTTGTGTGAACACTTAATTTGATGATTTATACAATTATACTAATATGTTTAAAAATTAAAAGCCCAAGACAATCAACTATTAACCAACTAACCGAGGCCATTAATTAGGAGTGTGAGAACGTGATTGAGATTTGAGAACGAGAGATAATGAGATTTGAAAATGAAATTAATATTTTTTACTCTTAAGTTTTAAGAACTCTTTAAGTCTAAGAGTAAAATTTTTATTTAAAAGTGATATAATTAAAATTTTTGCTCGGTCAGTATTTATCGATATTACAAAATTTACAAACCGTCTTCGCAACCGAGTTTGGTTGGTAATCGGCACTGCCGTAACCGACCAAATCATGTTATGTCAATTTACCAACTGAAAATGATCAGTTTGGTTGGTTTGCAGTTTGCGATATGAAATTGTTAGCTCTAGTAAATTGTTTTTTGATAAATTTGTGACTCCTTACAAGATTCAATCATGGTTTTGTTTGTTAGAAAACTGGTACGTTTAAACATATATAACTGTAATAAACGTAAAGAATACGGAAAACAATTTAAACCGAGTCTCGTGTATCACACGATTCCCTTAAAACAGTTACGCCGCCTCGCCGTAGGTGCTTAGAGGTTGCTCACGGCGTCTGTTTCCCAGGGTAAAACGGGTTAGAGTATCTACCTTAAGCACACCGGTGTCACTCACAACGAACTGAACAAGTATATGAAAATATCACCAGATAGGAGGAGAAGACTTATGAGAGTGTGTTTGTTTGTTATCTCAGAACGTGTGTTTAGCAAAGAGAAGAGAGACTAGTATATACAAAGGGCAGGGAGTGCGGTATTAAATTGTCAATTAAACCAAAATCCGTTTTGGTTAATAATGAGCCATAATTCAGACGTTTTCTGAATTAATTTGACTGTTACAACAGTTCAAAATTTGAATGAAAATAGAGTTGGAAAAACTACCGTGTGCAAAACATGACCCCGCGCGGCTGGTCATTTTTCGGAGCGACATTCGTGTCCGCAGGTGCGGGCGCACACAAGCCAAGCTTGTGTCAAGCCCAATTCGATCCGAGATTTGCACCCCCCCTGCGCCTGGGTGCGCGAGAGAGAGCCTTATTTTTCATAGAAGCTTATGAGTTAGTTAAAGGTGATCCTTTATAAACCCAAAACTTTTCCCACAAAATTTCAATGTGGGACTAACCACTTTCTATTTCATTTTCTATCTCAAGTAACTCACTTTGGGTAACAATTTCTCATTCACCCGTTATCCATTTTGAGCAAATAAACGTATGATCTTAATGTACTCACAGAGGAGAACATAAATCCGTAATAACCTTTCAAAACCGCCCTATTGGTTTTAAATAAAGTTGCTCTCAAAATGGTGCAAAATGACAATTTTCCAACATTCCCCACATGAATGAAATTGACGACCAAAGACTCGATAGAGTAGGTGATATAATCGGCGGTTGAACCCTGTATAGGAAAGGTAGGTTTTACCCTTTGAACCTTCACTTGTGAAATTATGTTTACTTTACTAACTAAACAGTAAACGCGATGTCCTTGAACTGTTCTGCCATTAGTGTAAATGATAACATATCTCACACAGGAATCTACCTGACACTTTTTCAGTTCTTACTATTATGTCCTTTATGGCCATGAACATACGCCTAGTTCAGTAAGAGTTTTAATAGGAATTGCGCCCTAAACAATTCATTTGGAAGCGGCCCTTCTTCCCTCTTACATAGGTGATTTCTTAATTAAGAGTAACCCGCATTACTCTGCTCGATTTTAATCGATGCATAAGAATCATTAAAAGCTTAGCTTATCCTTTATCCTTACGGGCATCACAGTTTTTATTATAGGAATGGACATGGGAAAAATCTCCACAGTGATCCAACGTAGCCTTTACAATTTAGTTGTCCCTTTTGAACCTAGATCTTGGGATCTCCAGTCATCTAGGTTGGGTATCCATTGTATCAACTTATTTATTCATGGGCTTTAGTCCCATTCCCCTCGATGACTTATCAACTAGCTCTCTATTCAATCCTTTGGTTAACGGATCCGCAATATTATCTTTTGACTTTACAAAGTCAAGTAAGATAACTCCGGTTGAGAGTAGTTGTCTAATGGTATTATGTCTTCGACGAATATGTCTAGACTTGCCATTATACATATTGCTTTGTTCTCTACCAATTGCTGATTGACTATCAGAGTGGATGCAAATTGGAGGCACAGGTTTTGACCATTTTGGAATATCCTCTAGAAAGTGGCGTAACCATTCAGCCTCTTCCCCACATTTGTCTAATGCAATAAATTCAGATTCCATAGTGGATCTAGCAATTACGGTTTGTTTTGAGGATTTCCACGATACCGCTCCACCCCCTAGCATAAATACGTAGCCGCTAGTGGATTTGGAGTCCTTTTCATTAGATATCCAATTTGCATCACTGTATCCTTCAAGCAAGGCTGTATATCTTGTATAGTGCAGTCCGTAATTACGAGTAAACCGTAAGTACTTTAGTACTCTAACAATTGCTTTCCAATGATCTGCTCCAAGGTTACTTGTATATCTGCTCAGTTTACTGACTGCATATGCTATGTCTGGTCTTGTACAACTCATTAAGTACATTAGACTGCCTATCACTCTTGAGTATTCTACTTGAGAAATACTCTCTCCTTTATTCTTGGATAAATGCAAAGTTAAATCTATGGGTGTTCTTGCCACCCCAGAATTATCTTTATCAAATTTTCCAAGAATATTATCTACATAATGAGACTGACTCAATATGAGCTTTTCTGATGTTCTTATGATTTTAATTCCCAAAATAACATCAGCCAGTCCCATATCTTTCATGTCAAACTTTGAATTCAACATGTTCTTTGTAGATTTGATCATCTTATTATTACTTCCAACAATAAGCATGTCATCTACATATAGGCATACAATGACATATCCAATATCAGTATCTTTGACATAAACGCATTTGTCACATTCATTGATTTTGAATCCACTTACAATCATAGCGTTGTCAAATTTCTCATGCCATTGCTTTGGTGTTTGCTTTAAATCATACAAAGACTTCACCAATTTACAGACTTTCTTTACTTGACCAGGAGTGGAAAAACCTTCAGGTTGTTCCATATAGATTTCTTCTTCTAAGTCTCCATTAAGAAAAGCTGTTTTCACGTCCATTTGATGTACTTCAAGATTGCGTAAAGCGGCAATTGCAAGTACCATTCTAATGGAATTTATTCTCGTTACAGGAGAATATGTATCAAAGTAATCAAGACCTTCTTTTTGTCTATAACCTTTGATTACAAGCCTTGCTTTAAATTTATCAATTGACACATCTGCTTTCATTTTCTTTTTAAAAATCCACTTGGAACCTAGAGGTTTACTGCTAGGTGGAAGATCCACTCGTTCCCAAGTATGATTTTGTAAAATAGAATCAATTTCATTCTTAATGGCCTCTTTCCATAAAGGACCATCATTCGAATTCACAGCCTGTTCATAAGTTTGAGGTTCACCTTTTAGCATATACGTCAAAAAATCTGGACCAAAAGATTTTTCTGTTCTTGCCCTTTTGCTACGTCTAGGTTCTACCTCACCTTTCTCAATTTCCTCATGAGTATCGTTGATAATCTCATATGTCCGTTTAGAAGAATTATTTTCTTCTTTCTTACATGGAAACACATTTTCAAAAAATGATGCATTCCTCGACTCAATGATTGTATTCTTGTGTATATCAAGTATATTCGATTCATACACAAGAAACCGATAAGCATTGCTATTTTGTGCATATCCAATGAAAATGCAATCAACTGTTTTTGGCCCTATTTTCACCACTTTAGGTGGAGGTACTACCACTTTAGCAAGACATCCCCACACCCGTAAATAATTGTAGGACGGCTTCCTTCCTTTCCATAACTCATATGGAGTTTTCTCCTCTTTCCTTTTGGGCACCTTATTTAAAAGGTAATTAGCCGAAATAATAGCTTCTCCCCACATGTTAGGTGGTAAGCCTGAACTAATCAACATTGCATTCATCATTTCTTTTAATGTACGGTTCTTTCGTTCGACTATTCCATTAGACTGAGGAGAATAAGGTGCAGTCATTTCATGAATAATTCCATGTTGAGCACAAAACTCAGCAAATGGAAATTCATATTCCTCACCTCGGTCACTTCTAAGTACTTTGATTTTCTTATTAAGTTGATTTTCAACTTCATTTTTATAGAGAACAAATTTCTCTATTGCTTCATTCTTACTTTTGAGTAGATACACGTAACAATATTTTGTGCTATCATCAACAAAAGTAATACAATATTTATTCCCACCTCTTGTTTGTGTCATTTTGAAATCGCATATATCACTATGGATTAAATCTAGAGGTGCATTGCTTCTTTCAACATTAGGAAAGGATAATCTTGTTTATTTTGCGTCAACACAAGTTTCACATTTGTGTTTTGAATTAATATGAAAAGAAGGTATATGACTTAATTTAATTAATTTCTGCAGAGAATCATAATTGACATGTCCTAGTCTACCATGCCACAAATTTGAAGACACAAGCATATAAGCAGAAGAAGTAGCTTTATTCTCATTAATAATAGTCATTACATTCATTTTGAACATACCACCACTCAAATACCCTTTCCCCACATACATTCTAGATTTAGATAAAACAAACTTATCAGACTCGAACACAAGCTTAAATCCATGAGCATTCAGCAATGAACCAGACACCAAGTTCTTGCGGACTTCAAGCACATATGCCACATTGTTCAGAGTCAAAACCTTCCCAGATGTCATATTGAGCAACACTTTCCCTTCACCTTTAATTTCAGAAGTGGCAGAATTCCCCATGTACATCTTTTCCCCATTCTTGATAGGTTGAAAAGTGGAGAACATATTTCTATCAAAGCACACGTGACAGGTCGCACCAGTATCGATCCACCACTCTTTCGGGTTTGATCCCACCAGATTTACTTCAGAAATGACCGCCGACAAATTAATATCTGATACATCTTGAGCAATCCCTTCAATCATATTTGCTTCCTTGTTTCGGTTCCTTTTGGGCAGCTTACAATCGGAAGATTTGTGACCCAATTTGTCACAATTGAAGCACTTGCCTTGAAACTTCGGCTTTTTGGAGATTCCTCCTTTTGGCCCCAAAACTTTTCCTTTTCCTTTGACCTTGTTATTGTTGTTATAGTTCTTTTTCGAACTTTGACCATGTTCCACCACATTTGCCTTGGAGACAAATGAAGTGGCCTTGATCCCACCTTTTTCAGAACCTTTGTTGTCTTCTTCAATTCGAAGTCTAACAATTAGGTCATCGACCCTCATTTTCTTTCGCTTATGCTTTAAGTAATTCTTAAAGTCTTTCCATGCCGGTGGCAATTTTTCAATGATACATGCCACTTGGAAGCTTTCACCTAAAGACATCCCTTCGGCTTGAATTTCATGCAGGATTAATTGGAGCTCTTGGACTTGGCTCATCAAAGTTTTAGAATCCACCATTTTAAAATCTAAGAACCGGCCAACAAAAAACTTCTTGGCTCCGGCATCCTCGATTTTGTACTTGTGGTCCAAAGCCTCCACAATTCCTTAGCCGTCTTCTTTTCAATGTAAACATTGTATAAAGAATCGGCCAAGCCATTCATTATCGTGTTTCGGGCTAAATAGTCCGAATGATTCCAAGCGTCAACGGCACTAACTGCTTGGACATCTTGCGAATTTTTTGCTAGCTTAGGTCGTTCTTCAGTTAAAAAACGAGCAAGGTTCAAGGTGGTCAAATAAAACATCATCTTTTGTTGCCATCGTTTAAAATTTTGTCCATTAAACTTTTCAGGCTTTTCGCCTTTCACAACAGTAACAGGAGCTGAGGCAGAAGCAGTAGTTAGAGTCGCAACAGGAACAGTTGGAGTGGTGGTTTCAGTAGTTATTGTACCTTAAGCAGAACAGAAAGTTAATCCACAAATAAAGAAAACAGAGATAATGCAGATAACAATTAAGTTCCAGAAACTACTATTTAACTCTGCCAAACTGTATTAAAAAAAAATTTACTCGGTACAAAATTTCCAGCTCGGAAAGAGCAAGCTCGGAAAAGTCAAGCTCGGAAAATATATATTTTTTAATCGAAAATCAATCTCGGGAAATTTAAGCTCGGAACAATTTTTTTCTCGGAAAGGCTCAACTTGTGCTTGGAAAACAAAAAAAATTCTTATACGGTAAAGTTTCCTTCTCGGATGACCTCGGAAAAAAATCCTTACTCAGGAAAATATTTTATGTGCTCGGAAAATATATTTTTTTTAATGAGCTTGGAAATTAAAAGTCTGCTCGGAAATAAATGTCTTCTCAGATTTTTTTTCCCTTGGAACTTTTAACGCTTGGAAACTTTTATGCTCGGTCAAAATTTTTCGAGCTCGGCAGAACAGAACATAATACGCAATAACTTTTATGCTCTTGAAATGGTGCAAAATGACAATTTTCCAACATTGTTCCTGTGTTTAAAACAAATACATTTGACTCAAATATGAAACTTTTTTATATGAAGAAAGAAACAGGCGACATTTAACCCTACATAATTTTTTCTCCAATAAATTATTATCGATGAAGACGAGCTCAAAACTTGTTTTTAGTCATGTTCTTATGATGATAGCTCATAGACTTTCTTCCCTAAAATTCCTTTAAGCATATATTTTTTTATTCAAAATTAGACTCCCAATATTGAAAAATTAGAGCTACATTTAAAGAATAATTACTGTTTTAAGAGACACTTGACTATGATATAACTACAACAAAAACTCTATAAATTAATAAGGTAGGGACCAGCTATTTATTAATTAAATGAGATTTTAATTTATCAATAAATTAATAATTTATTAATTTATATACAAGTTAATAATTTATCAATTTACCGAAAGATTTGTATTTCCAATATTGTTCTCTTAATATTCCTTATATTTTATTTACTATGAACTAAATTAAGTAAATTATATTATCTTTTAATAAATAATTTGAAAGATTTATGTTTCTAATATTGTGATACTGATCTTTCCTAAATTTTTATTTTTTAAAAACTTAATTAAGCAATTATATTATTCTTTGGTCTTCCAAAACTAATACTCTTTATATATACCATCTCTCTTATTCTTCTTATTATTAATTACTTGACAAAAATTATATTCTTTTCCATACTTCTATTCTAATGGTTTCTTATATCAAAGGTATCAAATAATAAAAAAGACGAACTTGAGGATGATAATTTTGCTATAAAGCATGTTTCTTGAAAAGAAGCCATTAAAACAATAACGACACTAAACAATTTCCTTTTACAAGACAAAAAATGCATGCCTAACATGCTTGGGGTATTATAGAAAGTTAGGGATGAAGTTTAGGCAAATATAAATTTCAGCAAAAAGTAAACAATATCGCACTCATATTTTGATAAATCACGATAGTAGGTCTAAAAAGTGATTATTAATTGTATAACCAATGGCCTAAGGGGACCTTATAAAAAAATATTATCTCATAAATTTAGTGAAAATATTAATTTAGCTCTTGGGCCCGATTCGGAACCGGCAAAATTTATTAATTTAGCGAGGTTATTATTTTATCGAGTATTATTTTATACCCACTAAAACTAATATATATATATGTCTAAATATTGTGAAATTTAATAGACTAGATATACATGTGTCAACGGCACTACCTACCCAAACCCATATCCGAATTTTCTTGTGAAATCTATATTTAAAAATATGTCCCAAACCTGACTTTTTAGGGAGAAATCTTAGGCCATTTGATATCTAAAGCAAAATTCTAGATAAGCAGCCTCTTAGAAAGGACCAGATCCATCCCATGCGTATCTTGTGTTTGTAAAACCTGAACTCCCATATTTTTTATATGCATAAACCCGAACTCTACCTGCCGGCCCCGACCCACCTCGACTTGTTATAATTATATGATATTTTAAGAGCATTTAAAGAAAAAATTATTATACACAGTTAGGATGAGGTCATATGGGTTAAAATTTATACAAATTTAAACCCAACTAGAGTTTGTGTCAAGTTTTTGATGGAGCCCATACTCGCCTTGATATTAGAAAAAATTGGTCCCAAACCTAATTCATTAGGGAGTTTTTAATAAATATGATATCTACAGCGAAATTCATATATATGAACTGCTAGTTCAACAAAAATTCGACCCAGTTGCTACACATTTTGGTTTTTAAAAATATGAACCTCAGCACCTTTGGTAGACTTGATATGTACCCCCCACCCACATACACACACAAAAAATCCACCCAAAGCATTGTAATTGTAAAATATTATATGTATAGAAAATATGTTATATTCAAGTAAAATCACTTAACCTAATAAGTTTTACAAATAAGAAATAAACATTATAATTTTTCTAATTAATTGAAGTCGATCTAGATTGAATGGGGGAAATTAATTTTGATACATGTATTATATTTAGGGTGGATTCATGTACAAAATTAATTCACGAAAAGATTTTTGTTACTAATATTCAATATCTTTTGTAAACTAAGAAATTTAAATATATATTACTGATTTAGAATTGTTCACATTAAATATTCTTCTATACTTGCTTTGGTTTTAGAAAAAAATTATCCCAAATCTGACTAGTTAGGGAGATTTTAGAATATAGAATATCTATAGCAAAATTCAATATATATGTATAAGCCACTAATTAGAAGGAACCCAATCCAGTTATGTGGACACCTTATTTTACGACTCTTCCAGATAAGATCAGACTTGGCGATACTAAATTTCAAGAGATGTATGCTCGGACAAAATTGGACTTGGCCAATGTAAGGCTGAAGATCATTATGGGCCTATACAAATGAGCCTCACAACTGATCAAATACTAAAACGTAGGCCTTTTCGAACTTCGTTCACTCTCAAGTTTGGAAAGAAGCTACAAGATATCTTGGGAAACATCATATCCAAAATTCAACTTGATCTTACAGTGGGATCCCCGAAGACCATGCGGGCTATCTACAAAGTTCATGATCTCAACCAAGTATAGTCAAATAATCAAATCAAGGCCTTCCCGAACTCCGATCGCCCTCAAATTTGGACATAAGCTAAATAACATCTAGAGGAACAATATATCCAAAAATTAGCTTCATCCGACAGTTAGAACTCTATTTACCATACGGGAAATCCGATTACCCGTACGAGAAATCCCATTACCCGTACTGGAAATCCACCGTACGGGCAATCCCAAAGACCGTATGGGTAATTGGCATTCTCGATGTCCGATCGTGCTCAAATTTTGACAGAAAGTAGATAACATCTTGAAGAACAACATATCCAAAATTCAGCTTCATCTAACAGTTAAAAATCGATTGACCATACGGGCAATCTCATTCCCCGTATGGGTAATCTGATTTTACGACTGAAACGGGTTATGTGGCGACTGAAACGAGTTATAAAGCGACTGAAATGGTTTATCGGATAACCCTTACAGGCAATCTGATCCTCCGTACGGGCAATTAACTACCTAGATGGTGTAGGGTATGTCGCCTCACGGGGTCCCCTTACGGATCATAGAATATGCCGCTCTAAAAGCGGGATCCCTCTACACGGATCAGGGTGTGTAGCCTCGAAGGCTAAGTTCCCCCATGGACCATCAATGTCATACGAAACCAAAAGGTCAATAGAAAGTATTTTCAAAGAATATATTCATACGTAATACACATATACGTACATATATATATATATATATATATATGATATCATATATCTGCAATCACGTCCTCCAAGGACCAATATAATAAAAATAACAACAATCGCAATTTAATCGTCACAGACATATAAGTAAATGTCACGACGCACCATCACATATATGGAAATGGGTATACGATCATACATTACTCGAATGGCTTCATTGATCTCACCGTCAAGTTGTAAATGTGTTTTATATCCACTTATCATAATGTATATATGTACATATTATCTTTCAGTGCATATATAGCTAATAGGTTCATCTATACATGCGTCGTAGTCACGCATCATCTCAAATGGCTCGTCGCTATATGGTCATTCAGGTGTTACGGCCCATCGGCCTATCATATTATGGTTATTTATAGTAATATCAGTTCTCCTCGTCTCATTGTGTTCCTCACATGAGGAACTAAGATTCTATATAGGTTTTACCCGTGTACTTAAGCCTAGCTAGCAGTTTCAGATGTTAATTCCATATTCGCGCTCTAAGTTAATTATTCACCTTACTATATGGTTCGTAGGTAAATTTCAAGGTTCTACGAGTATCTCACTTGCTACAATAATATTCTAGACAAGCCACATGCTAATCAAAAGGTTTTCCACATATGTTGTACAGTTATGACATGCTAGGTTACCGCTATCGTCGCTACAAGATCTACATTTCTACCAATCCGCGCTTGTAGCTTATATAGGATGTAAACATAATAATTATATACCATATATAGTCTAAAAACTTCATATACACATGTACCTCAAAAACTAGCGAAGTGTAGCATACGTCTCATGGGGGTTTCATGTTAAAACTTAAGATTTTCACCAAACATATGGATCTATTTCCATGATTATGTTCATTAAGCATTATCTAACCATTTCCCATCATTAACTCAAAGCTAAACTACCGAAACCCAAGTGATAGCATACAAACCTAGCTTTTGTGCAAATACCCCCATTTGGTGTGAAAATCTAAATACAACACATGATAGTTTAGAAAATAAGTTAAATATTATTGTTCCCACCTTGTATGGAGCTTCAATCCATGATTGAAGTGTTGATGATGGCTAGAATAGGTTATCTCCAAGCTCTCCTAAGCTCCCATGGAGGAAGGATGTGAGGAAGATGATGAATAGTACCCTTTTGATGTAAAATTCTTGAATGGAGATGAAGAAATCATGAAGAATCCCCAAGAATCTCTATCTTATCTCACTAGAGCTCTCTTAGGAGGTGTGAAGGATGAGGAATTCAAAATTGGGAGAGGAGAGGGTTTTGGTTGTATAAAAATAGGGTTAAAGTACTAGAAAATCTGATTTTTAACCCTTCAAGAGGTCATCAGTTGACTGAGGCATAGCCATCAGTCGACTGATGGGTACTACTGCCCACTGATGCTGGTATTTTGGTCATAACTTCTTGTTTGAAACTCGGATTGAGGTGATCTTTATGTTCAAGAAAAGGTATTTCGAAGATCTATAACTTCCTAGAAGGAAGTGTTCCCAAATTCTGGATATATAATTCCCAAAAATTCTTCAAAGATAGCGCTTTGCCAAAGCACTACGAAATGAACAAAATTTACTAACCGACCAAATTCGTACGATGTTTTGACCAATGAGGATTGTGAATTAGACTTCGGTCAAAACACAAAAGTTATAGAGGGGGTTGAGATGAAGACGTGTCAGCAAACGGAGAGTCAGTTGGACCTCGGATGAAGAAGTTATGGCCTCTCAAAGTTGGCCAAAAATTTAACTTTTTGAAAAGTTCAAAACACGCGATTTACTTTCCGTTTTCAATTCGGGCCACTCGAATAATGAAATGGTTGATTTCACAAACTTAATATACCTAATATGACATGATACAGGTGTCGGGTCAAATACAAGAGGCTCAGAACCCCAATGTTCACGATCTAACGGTGATAAAGCCTTAACCAGGCTTAATGAAAGGATTAACTCGCAAATGAAAATACGGGGCGTTACAATCTCCTTTCCTTAAACAATTTCGTCCTCAAAATTCCATCAGGAAGAGTATGAGACAAAAGAATTTACAAGTTCCAAATTATCCCTAAGTCTCACCTCCTTAAAAAGGGAAACCACGACTATGAACGAGGCAATTCTCAATCCAATGATCAAAATAAGAAGAACGTTTTCTATGAATGGCAAGGAAATGGAACAACTCCAAGCATATTGGGATGCTAAAACACAATCCATATTGGTCATCAAAACGGTGGGGCAACTGGGTTTGAACTTCCTTATTCCTCTTAACAAGAATGAGTACACTATAATGAAGAGTACCCACGGTTATAGACCGAAGAGTTCCCATTTAGACACATCTCGCATGATTCGGCACTTAATCTCAAAGGCTCTCAAAGCGGATCCATAAATTATGATCATATCAAAAGCAATAAGTCTCACTATTAATTCGGATAAACATATTCCACGATTCTGGAACCAAGTCATTCTTTCGAAAAATAAAATTCATTATTCTTTGATAAAACCAATCATTCTTTCGAGACAAATAAATTTCACAATTCTTTAAATCAATTATTTTGTATAAATGGATTCCATAATTTTGAAACAAAGTCATTATTTCAAAATAAAATAAAAAATTGTTATTCTTTGATAAAATCAATCTTTCTTTGAAATCTAGATTGTGATTTAACTCTCATTTGTGATAAAACGAAAATATCATTTAATCACAGTACGGTTAAAATCGCATTGCTTCCTCTGATAAAGCAAAATCGTGACGTTAAAGATTTTTCTCCATTCCCGTTCCATTGGAAGTTCACACGCATGTTAATCAATTTGTTAACGAAAAGTGAACCTCTTATTCAAGCATTTGAAAAAAAAACAACACAACACTATCACACTTAATTTTCTCATCAATTCTTGCGTGTAAAATAATAAAGATATAACTATATTTAAAAAGAGAGATACGGAATAAAAGATAAAAGGTCATCGATGATTTATTTGCATATATAGTAGCTAATGAAATATCAAAGGGCAACGATAATAATGATACATAAACACGTACAATAAATAAATGTTGATAAAGAAAATATTGGTTAAATAATAAATTGCCATTAATGCATAATTGGAGTCTTTAAATAAATGTGGTATATTTAGACTTATAGTACAAACCCTAAAATGTAAAATTCAAATGGATATTTGTAAGGAAAAGAATTAAGAATAATGAAATCATGAGATACAATGCACGACTTGTAACACAACGTTTCTTGCAAAAACCTACTATTGATTATGAGCATTATATTCTCCTGATTATGAATCCAATATATAAATTTCAAATATTTAATAATTAGCTTATTAAATGTTGAAATACTATATATGTGATTCAAAGATATTGAAACTGCTAATTTATGCGGAGATTTAGATTATAACATTTATGTGAAAATCATAGAGGAATTCATTTTGCTTGAAGCAAAGTCAAAAAGTACATATTCGATATAATTAAGATGCATGCTAATTGTATGAACTTATCCATTCCAAAATAATGTGGTATAACTGTATGTCTTAGCAAAGATTTCCCTAAGGAAAAAAATAGAAACAATACCATTTTCCATGTGTCTTTACAAACAAATCCTCAAAAGGATATTCAATAGTAGCCGTTTATATAGATACATTAATCGAGACTCTTGAAAAGTTCGAAAAAACTGTTAACTATTTGAAGGAGGAATTTGAAATGAAATACCTTTAAAAATAAAATTTTGTCTCGACATGCAGATTAAGAGAAGTTTTAATGGGGATTAGTCCATCAATCTAACTATACATAATTTCTTGAAATATTTTATGGACAAGGCACGGATACTAAGCACTTCCATGGTTGTTTAGTTTTTATAAATAAATAAAGATCCATACTGTCATAAAGAAGAAGGTGAAGAAGTATTGGTTTTAAAGCATTATACTTAGGTGTAATTGGTAATTATCGTAACGCACCAGACCAGATATTTTCTTCTTTCTTAATTTGCTTAATATATATAGCTTAGCACCAACTAGGGGTGTTTTCGATTTCGGCCGGAATAAAGATTAGGGTACCCCAAACCCTCCCTGAATTTTATAGTTCGGTTTCGGTTCGGTTCGATTTCAGTTTTCATACCTATGGAACCCAAACCTTTCCCAAATTATTTAATTTCGGTCTAGTTCGCTCTCATTCGATTTTTTCTTCTATTGTTGAAACTTTAGTTAAAATCTGTACTAAAAATAAAAAAACGACACTAAAAGGCACTACAAAACTTGTGTTTCCTACTGTATACTAATCCTCCTAATATGGAAGCTAATTAAATTGACTTTCGTTGATGAGAATTCTATGATAATAATATATATCGATTCACTTAAAAAGCAATACAAAAGAAATATATAATGTTGCATATATTTATTTTAATAATTACCTCAAGTAATTATCTATAAATGTAAATAATCCATAGGCAAGGGTCATTTATAACATAAATGTTGTAAAATGGCTTCCTTTTTTTTTTCAACATGTTATAAGACAACTTAAGTAATTACCTTAAGTTTGCAAAAAAAAAAACTAAAAAAATTTTGTTTTTTAGTTCCAATTCGGGTACCCCGAACCCCAAACCCATACCGACCCGAATCAATCGATTTCGATTTTGGTTTCTTTTTCGGTTTGGAAAATTTTGGATCACAGCGAATCGGTTCAATTCGTTCGTTCGATTTTCGAATTTCTGACAACACCCCTAGGACCAACTAAATGACACTAGATATGTGTCAAACATATTATCAGATATCCACAAGGAACCACTTGTTTGATTTTATTTTATTCACGTAACTCTTATGGTTCAAAGTTGATAGGCCATGTTGATTTAGGATATTTTTATGATTCTCGATCATAAGGTATGATCTTAAACAAGTTAAATATTTCTTAGTGGTAATATTGTCGATCATTTCTTGGCAATATAATAAACAAATTTTAGTGGCTAGTTCTTCTAATCACTCTAAAATTTGAGCTCCTTATGAAGCTAATCGGGAATGTGTATATATTGTTGAGATTTTATTTCAATATATTCATTACTCTTGTCAGTTATCTTCTATTATAGATGTTCCTAGTATTATCTCTGAATACAAAGCAATGTATATAACACAAATTCAAGAATGTTTCATTAAAGGTGACATAACTAGACATATTTCATTTAAGTTTTCTTCACTCACGAGTTTCAAAAGAACATATAAATTGAAGTCAAATAAATTTGTTCTAGTGACAACTTAACTGAGTTGTTCATGAAGTGAATACCAAAACCGATATTCTAGATATCAGTTTACGAGATTAGCTTGCGATAACTTCATTATCAAATTGCGTATAAATATTGTCATTAAGGGGGAGTAAATAAGTAGGAGGAACATTTAGAAGTATGCTACCCAAGATTTGAACGATGTACTCTTTTTTCTTTAAATATGTTTTATCCCACTAGGTTTTCCTAGTAAATGTTTTAAAGAAGCAACATATTGTGCATTTTATGCCGGTTCAATGATCCAGAAGAATGTTATACTCTTTTTCATTAACTTTGATTTTTTCTACCAAGTTTTTTTTTATGAATGTTTTAATGAGGAAATTATCATTAAATTGTGGCATAATTGACATATAAGAGGGAGTGTTATAAAATATTGATATGTAAATGTACATATGTAATATTTAAATGTATAGTTTATCCCACATTGATATTACGATATGAATAAGGATATTACCTCATATTATATATAGTGTTATTTGTTCCACGTTAATTATATATAGAAATAAGTAAGTTAATTTTTAATATAAATAGAGCTGACCTCTACTCATATTACATATAAGTTGAATAAGAAGATTTCTCTTATTATCTTATTTCTCTCTTTCTATTATTTTAACAATTATTCTAATATTTAAATATTTAATTATTTTTTAGAAACCAAGAAAACAAACGTTGAATTCTTAATTATAATTGAAAGAAAACTAAATATTTTTAATTATAATTATTCATATTTAATATTGGAAGCTTTTGATTAATTAGAATTTGGATATTTTGAAACACTTTCAAATCTAATAAAATATATAATTAGCCATAATATTCTTTAAATTATGACACTTATAAATCCTTAGACCAAAAGATAAACAATTGAAGATAAATTCTAGCCACCACTAATCTTTTTGGGAGAAATTTTGTGATTTGTTATCTAGATTGAATTTGAAACACGGAAGTCCAAACATAAAATGTTTGAAAACGAATGGGAAATATTAATTTGAGAGTTGAGGTAGTATTATATTAAAGGTATCTTATATACGGCAGTTAGTTTCATGCTGTCCTAATTGGTATAGTAAGAGGGAGTTGACTTCTGCAGTTTGACGGACCGTCAAGTTTTTCGTTCTTTTGAATTTATTTATTTTATTTTATTTTTTTCATAAAATGAAAGAAGAGTGTCAACGATATCTTTGGGTGTTCTCGAAGAGCCAATATTTAGAGCTTCATCTTCCATAAAAATACAAAAATATAATAATTGAGTGGTATTCTTCCTCAAAGTTCAACATTAGAACACTTTGAACATCACAACAATAATTATGCCTAATTAATAATCTATACAAATATAACAAAAGAGTTATGCTACTAGTTTTAGCTAGGAGAACACCATTTTGTTCATTTTTTAAATCTTTTACTTGTAAAATTTCAATATGTTTTAATAGGAGAGTTCAGTAGTAATGAGACTCTCCCACCACTTGAACCATTGATTTTAATAAACCGCACAATGATATATACATACGTTTAACATTGACTCATTTTGATTATAACCGTTTTTTTATGTTGACTTTTTTTTTTTTTTTTTTTTGTGGTTCTGAAATTATGTACATATGAGTTGTGAAGACAAATATCAAAAGTTGCACCTCTTAAAAAAAATCAATGGTCTTGTAATTAATACAACAATACATGCTGGCTGATATCCGGAAGAATGGAGGGGCCACAGATCGAATTATATTGTTATAATTATTAAAGAGAGAGAGAGAGAGAGAAAAGAAAAAGGCAGACCTTTGAGCAATTTGTTATTTCTGAAATTGTAATGCTATAAGTTTTCAAAATTTGTTTTAAATACATAGTATGAGGTAATGTGCATTTATTTATAAAGTGTCCACTAGCTTGTGGCCATTGAGATATATATAGCTAATTATATATATAGTTTTAAGGCAAGTAAGAAGGATATGATGATCACACATTTGACATAGGATAACTACCTTACATGTAAAGGCGTTCATTTATTCAACGATTTATTTAGACCTTCACGTATACACAATACATATATATATATATATATATAATTAAGTTGTATAAGTGTGATGTGCGTACGTGAATTAAAATAAAAAAGTAAAAAATTAATTATGTTTTGTAACAGAAGTTGCGATCGATCAGAACCTTGTTATTAATTTGTGTAATAAGGGTAACAAAAAATTGTTACTAAAAAAATATATAACAGATTGTGAGAGCTACCCGACCCGAAACTCTTTCTATGTTATAAAGATACCTAACTTTTACTTTATGCATGATTTTCTTTACAATTTGCTTTAGGTATAAGAGTATTTCAATTTTTTGCAACATAAAAATGCTCACGTTCGTATATACAATTGTTAATTTTTAGCTAGTATATATATATAGATCATACTCGAACGCTTTATTGTTTTATTTTTAATCTAATTTAAGTGGACGATACCTATATATCTAATGTTCGAATTTTGATGGATGTATGGGAAGTGAGACATGGAATTAAGGACTCTGATCGATCATTGTTGCTTTATACTCCCACCCACCTAAATTAATTAAGAACTAATTAATTATTTCTTTTAACAAGTCTCAAATCAAATTTATATTTTAGAACATAATTATCCTATACCAAACTTTATATATAATAAATCTAAAATAAAGTAAATATTTAATTTAATCTTAAAAACGGCAAGCCTCTACCCAAGCGTCACTTATACGCTTTCTTACATGCCTACAATACATTTTAATTATGTAATAATTAAGAAAGACATATATATATATAACGTACGGAGTAAAGGGTTATTTTCAAATTTATATCAACGTATTTAATTTGGCTTTGAAAACTCCTGATGGCAAAACTAATTTAGTCAGAATTGGCTACTTTTGAATTGATTTGGAAATTAAATATGTCCCCACGAAATTTTTTGGAAAAATAAAAGTAAAGTTAGAACATGAGAAGTTTATGATGGCGTTCAAGAAAGGCCACTGCCCGTGCATGACCTTTGTCTATTGCCAAAAAGTTTGGCCTAAAAGTTATTATAAACTTAATTGTAAGCTAGGGATACCTCATGACTCCAAACTCAAATTCAACCTTTTTATTTATATACATCCGTGTATATGTATATGGATGTGTATATGTATATGTGTGTGTACATATATATATATATATATACATATGTATAACCTAAACTATTCAAATTATATGTGTGTGTGTGTCAATAATATTAAAAATATATTTGTGATTAAGATATTATCTGAATTTGAGTTAGTGAGTGTGTTTTAACGGTAAAAAAATAATCATCACCTGAATCAAGAAATCTATCTCAGATTTAATTTGTATCTCACTACGCTACAAGTGCAGCATTTATCAAGAGATCTATCTCAAATTTAATCTATATCTCACCATGCTACAAATGTAGCATTTATCATGGTCTGCTTGACCTAAATAATATAGATTTCTTCAAAATATATTATTTGAGTTCGCGTTCACAACAAATTGCTTGTTATGCATAAGATAAGTTTTAAATTTCCAAATAAAATATTTTAGTAAATAAGAATATTTTTTCGTAGGAGTGAAATGAATAAAAGGAAATTATTTTTGTGTAGTTTTCTCAAATTTTAAATTTTTTTCACCCCCAATAATTTTAGTGAGCAGAAAAACTCTTAAAACACTAATTTTGAAGAATTTTGGGTGGGTAGGTGGGTAAAAGTTAATGTAAACAAGTTTAACCATGATTTAAAACCCTAAATTAGGATCTAACTCCTCTAAAATTAGCACAATAACTATATATAAAGTACTTCAAATTTAATTTAATATCAATATTCCATATTTAAGTGAAGCTTCAATTCAAGACTATTTTTTAATAGTTGACAGGTTACAATATACATTAACCCATTAATTTTAAAGGGAAAGTAAGTTTATATATGTAGCTCATAGCTTGTCAAAATTTGGCTAAAAAGCCTTGCTTCCAGTTGCACAAAGAGTTGGTTAGATTTCTTCAAATTTCTCGTACTTTTTATGTTTCTCCTTTAGCATGAAAATAAACAAAGTGCAATTCATATATAACGCGTAGATATATAGAGAGAGAGGACTCACAATCAGAGATATATATATAGAGAGAGATATATATATATATATATAATTTGATGGAACATGGCCACTTGGTGGTCTTGAGTATGTTAAGCCAAAAAAATAAAAAGATGACCCCCCATTTACTAATTTTCGACTGTACATTATTGTTCATAGGACTTGTTTGGATGACACATATATATATTCTCTACCACCCAAAGTCGAAAAAAAAGGAAAAGTTGCACACCCACCTTAAGATGCCCATATTTATATGTATGATGTGTGGGGCATGCATTGCCAAATTCCCTAGGGGACGAGGAATATAAATACTCTCTCTCTCTCTCTCTCTCCCAAATTATATCTTAAATTTCATAAAAGTATATTTATTAATTTCCGTTTAATTTAATCGATTATTTTCTATTGACATGTTTTAAAATAGTGCTCCAATTTTTTATTTTACTTTTCCTGTTTTATCTACAGGAATTTAATTTCTCTATAAAAAAGAAGAAATAATTTGGTATAATTTAATTGATATGTATATATATAGCATAGTATAGTATGTATATATATATACGTACATCTCTCTCTCTCTCTCTCTCTCTCTCTCTCTCTCTCTCGTGTGTCATGTGGATGGTTGAGTATTGACTTGTAGCTAAAAGGGGAAATGGAATCGCGAGAGCTGAGTGGTGGATCCCACTTTTACCTCAGGGTTAGCTTTGCCTTTTAACTTCTCGATCATCTTCACTAATTCCAAACATACGCCAAGGCACGCAATTATGTATCACCTCAATAATAAAATATCTTCTTGCTAAAGAAGGCTGGTCGGGTCACGACTCCAAACTCAAATACTAATACATTTATTGTGCCCGCCGGACCACGCATATAATAATGATATTGTCCCAAACTTAAACACTTTAGGGGTACAGATGTAACGTTTTAATTTAAAATGTCTCGTTACTATAGGATGACACTCTCCCACTTATATATTCATGTTGAGTTTTACAACTTTTTCATGTGCGATTAATGGTTTGAGTCAACCATTTTCAACATATACTTTATATAATATTGGACTGTAATAGAAATTATCAAAAAAGTTATTGTATTTGAAAAGTCACATGCAGGCACTCAAGTGTAATAAATTGGCAAGATTGTTAGTTTTAGATGAGCTCTACTATAATTTGTACCTTGAAAATTATCTCCTAAAATTGAACACAAAATACATTTGCATATCGCTTCTCGAAAAAAAAAAAGAAAAAGAAAAAAGAAACAAAAAAAAAAAAAACTATGCAATTGTGCATCTTACACGTCCTCAAAATCCTCCCTGTTGAAGCCACATTTACCCGTTTTCACTTTATTGTCATAATTTGGTCATTCTTAATTAATTCTGACCATTGGTGTAGAATCAAAATAAAAGCTAAAAGCTAAACCTAACCCCAGTGGGCAAAAGAAGTTCCCCAAATATAAAGAAGGATTAGCTTTAATTTGACCTATATTTTAACGACAAAAATTATCCTTTACAATTTACATCCCCAAAACCAAAATAAAGCTAACTTTATAGGGAGTACGTGTTTGCAACTTCTCATACGCACTACTTTACATTCCAAAATACTCTTATTTTATTTTTTATAATTATATATAGTATCCACTTAATGAATTTGTGGTACTATATATTTAATGCTTTTCGATTTGTGCCACGTGTATTTGTATAAAGTTTTTGTCCAAAAACAGAGTATCCATTTTTTTCATTATTCTTTTCTTTAAGGAATAACTATTTGCGGAAACAAATTTGACCGGTAAAACAAATATTGCAATGAATTGTTGCACATTATTATAATTTAACAATGTTATATTAGTTTGACGTTGCATTAAACTACTTATGTTTGGGCAACATGACCATCATATCTTTATGGATCTATTTAATTCTTAAAGAAGAAGGTAACGGAGTTTTGCTTTTCGTGGGAATATATCGTCGTTGGCTCTTGGACTTAATTATGGCCAATGATCGATATTTTATTTTCACAGAAAATTAATTTTTAAGGGGAAAAAATAGAGTTTGTACTACTAATGACAATAATTTGTAATAAGATATTATTAAGAACAAGTCTGGGGTTATCATTGGCATGTGCGAGAGCTAGAGGTGGACTTTGTTCCGGTGGTCAGGTCACAGACTCAAAGAACGTACCTAATCAAATAGATGCCTCCAAGAAGTAATTAAAATGAATAAATAAGAAAGTTAAAATAAAGTTATATTCTTTTTACTTTAGTCATTTTAGGGAATAAGACAGCCAATCTCTTTTAAAGCTCCCCTTTAAATTTGTTATTATGTATATATTAAAACCGAAGTTGTGCTACACATGGGATGTTTTAATACAATAGAAATAGGGATGAGTTTCTCAATCTCACGCTTAGGTTTGAGTTATTGAAATTCTGTTTTCCTTCCTCTCGAAGTCAACATTCATGTATTGCTCGTTAAAAAGAAAAACAAAATTAATAAAAAAAGAAGAACAACAACAATAGAAGCTATGCTAAGGAGCTAGAGCCAAGCCGACAATTTAGTGAGACTTGACTCTTGAGGGTAAGACCATCTCCAATGTATATACTAGAAGGGCAAAATTAGCTTATGCGGGTTTGCAACGCATATATAAATTACTAAAAATAGATTAGTAGTGTAAATTTAACATATGTATACCATATGTGTTGCACGATGGACTGTCGATTGCTGGATATAAAATATGTACTGCGCAGTGAAAAGAACATTGCGCAAAGGTAAAAGCCACGACACAATGTAATGTAAGTCATGCAGAGAATGGGATTTTCAAGCACACTCACATGATGGTCTCTATAATATATGCCAAATTTAAATAGTGAGTTGGGTGGCACATAGTTCAATATTATTTTTCATATTATTATCGTAGAACACTAGAACCCTTGTTGCAATTAGTTTTGAATATTTTTATTACGTGCAATCAATTGAACTAAAGCCCAGATAATATTTGGTGCATATTTAGAGCAAATTGACGCGTTATATTTTTATGTACTACTTGTTTTTGTTTACTTAAATTTGGAGGCTTCATATTGAATTTGTATAATTTTAGATAAATATATCTGCTAATAAGCTTCTAAGATAAAAAGTATACAAAATAATTATTTTTTCAAGCAACTGATAGTTTAAAATGTTAAAGAAAGTAAATTAAACAGAGTGAAACTCAAATTTAAATACTTGCATGTTTAAAATAATTATATGCAAGAACTGTATAAATTCTCTCCCAACTATTTTGGAGTTGGTGGTGCGTCCTTTTATACGAAGAAAATTAGCATAAAATAAAGCATAATCTCAACTTCCCTCAAATACTCCCCCCCCAGACCAACTTTCCAAACCAAGCGAGGCCACCAATATATATATATATTTCACTTCAATTTAGCCACGTAATTAAATTAAAACCAACCAAAAATTAACATGTCACTCCCCTGGTCCCACGTACGGAATATACCATGCTCCCCAATCAAACTATAAATAAATCCCACGCCACAAAACCCCTTCAATCTCCTCAACTCAGCCCTTCGCTTTCATCAACCCTTCCTCCTTGCCACTCTCCGGTCCCTACCCAACCTACCCTAAGTGCATATAAAATTAAATCAGCGAAATTTCGGCCTACAGGTAACGACCGATTCGATTCTATTGGCGAATTATTTCCGCAACCTGTATAACTGAAAGAGGTACAGATGCCGCCGGCTGCCGGCGCCTCCACACCGTCAGATCGGGTCCCGATGTTGATGCCGACGACGGTACAACCAGCTCCGGCGATGATATCGGAGGCTTTCGCGAAGGACGCCATTATCGCATGGTTCCGAGGCGAGTTCGCGGCCGCCAACGCCATAATCGACGCCCTCTGTAACCACCTGACTCAGCTGGAGGGCGGCGGAGGACAGGAGTACGAGTCGGTTTTCGCCGCCATACATCGCCGCCGCCTGAATTGGATACCGATTCTTCAGATGCAGAAGTACTGCTCCATCGCCGATGTTTCCCTAGAGCTTAGGAAAGTAGCGGGGAAGAAGGTGAATGAAGGTGCGGATGCGAAAAAGTTTGAAGAAATGAAAGTTTCTGTAAACGAGAAACAGAAGAATTGCCAGGTCTCTGAGGAGGAATCTATGGAGAGTACCGAAAATGGCGGAGGAGAGGGGGTAGATGAAGATTTGACCCGAGATGATTCGCCGAAGAGCGGAATTACTGATACAGGTAACATTAATTATTCTGCTTTTCTCGATTTCTAATAAATGCAAATAATTTATGTTGTATTTGTCTTTTGATAAATGCTAAAAGCGGTTGGCACCCTCCCTCCGTAAAGGTAGTAGTCGATGTGCACGTAGAATAAAAAAAAGATATTTATATACGACCACTCTTTACACTGTTTTTATTAAAATGATGTATCTTGGGGTGAGTACGAAACAACAAATTAGAATAAAAAATATTTATGAATCCATTTTTGTGTGAATATTTTGTGTGTTTACGGTATTTTTCTATTTCTATTTATATATTATATATATAGGGATAAAACAATATATAATTTTAAAAATTTAATATTATTATATATTTTATTTATATATTTTTTGAAAAAATAATACTTTTTGAAAAAAATTATTGTTTAATAATAGGAATAAGCTACTAACATATTATTGTTAAAGCCTTTAAGAATTTCGGTTGTTTGGTAGGGATTGAAAATTTTGTGATTGTTGTATTAAATTGTGCCTTCAAATGGGCTTTTTGAGTGGCCTTTACCTGGAACATGCAAACACCTGCGACTAAATCAGATCTGAATTTATTTATTATTTTGGTTTTTGAACCATTTTGTCACGACTTCTTCGATGATTCGCTGAGAATATTTTAATTTTACTATTTAATAATGGGGACTAATATTAATATTTTAATATTTTATTTGTATTTTCCAATATTTTTCTCATCTTCGTGCGAGTTTTCCGTCCCAGATTGAATATTCAAAGTTGATTTGCAGAAAGATGGGTGAATTTTCCTTCGTTCCTCCCCCACCTGTTTTGAGAAAAACTAAAATTGACACAATATTCAAAAACGGCGTGATTAGTCTAGAAATTGTGAGAAACTTGTGATTTGAGTTTGAATTCAATGATTGATTTTTTTCCCTACTAATCCATATTAAGACTACAATATTTTTTCTGCAACGTTTATAATTAATGGATCATTTATGCTTTGTTATAATTTGGGTCTGGTGTTTTGTATGCGTGTTTATAAATGAATATTACCCTTTCACAAAAATATAAAAGTTTATGATTAATTAGGGATGTTGAGTAGTTATTCTTAGTTAGATTCCTACTGAGGCAAAATAAATAGAATTTTAAATAGGTAGCCATATGTTAAAGTAATATTCTTTTTTGTCTCATAGTATTTCCTTAAAGATTTATATTGTAACTTCTAATGTTTTTACATTTGGAAAATGATATTAAAACTTTATAAAAATGCTCTAACACTCTAAAACTATTTTTAATAACACTTTATACGAATTTTTTAGACACTTTTTTTTTCTTTTGGAATATTTCTTTTATCACTAAAAATTTAGAGTGTTAGACTACTTTTTATGGAGCATTATGTGCGGTTTGTTTGGAGTTTCTGAGTTAAAATTTTAAAAAAATAAAATTAAAGTTGAATTTTTAAAATCTATTTGTGTTTGGTACACAATTTAAAAAAAAAAAATCATGAAAATATTTTATTATATTTTCGGAATTGGTTTTTATTAATTTTCTATTTTAGGAATTGGTTATTAAAAAAATGAATTTTTTTTTTTTGATGCGTGGTTTAAGTGTATGATGTGAGAGATTTTTAAATATTGATTTCTAATTTTTTAACTAAACATGATTTTGTAGAAAACACATCAAAAATTATCCCCGCTTTTTTAAAAACGCCGGGGTTCGACCTTGGGAGCTCCAAGTCGACCCAAGGTTGTCCCAGTGACAGCCTTATACCACTGGGCCAAGAGGCTTGGTTAATAGCACCTTAATATCATTCTCTTTAAATATGCTACTTTTTAGTTCCGGTAAAAACGAATTTCTGTTATGGCCGTGTTTTTTGTTTGAAGAATAGATTTCTAGAAGGAATGACTAGGAAAACTTCTGTATTATCCCAAGGTCTAGGATGAGGGTTGAGAGATTCGAGGTTGAAGAAAGGCCTGATGGTCTTTTTAATTCGAATGTTAACAGTAAGTTTCGGGAATACCGAATACGATATAGTCGTTGGTCCTCGAGGTGCGTGTGAGATCATTTAATTTGGACTTATTTCTTTGGGCGGCCCGTGGTCGCAACCGTCAGATCTTTTAACGGACGTCATGGACCCGTCTTGTTTGTTTCATTATCTGGTTACCGTCTTGTTTTGGATTCTAATCCCAAGGTCGTTAATTTAAGACTCGGCTGCCGCTGAGTCAATTCGGTCATGGCGGAATAAAGGTGCAAGTGGGAATTGAAAATAGTACGCTCCGCTCGCTATTGTTCTCTATGGGGCTTTTATTGCTGTTGTCGTATGGGTTAGTGGAGAGGGAGTTAGTGCTGGGGTGCGTCTTTTGCTTCTTGTTTCCTAAAAAAGCTGTTGCAACAGCTTTTTAAGGGGGATAAAGAAAAGGATGGGACGGCGTTGTTTCGGCAACACAGCCAAACAACTCATTGCCAACTCCCAACAAAGATTCTGTTACTTGTTAGAAGCAACTTCATGGAAGTTGCCTTTTTTACTTGATCTAAGAAAGCAGACTTAGTTCCTCTTCATTGTTATTTCGGTATAATTCTGTTTAATAGGGTCTAGTTTGAAAAATAAAATGATAAACTTTTTTATGAAATTTAGTGAAAATTATCTCCACAAAATTTCACAAGAAGATTCCATCTAAAAGTGGGTGAAATAATTATCTAAAATTTTAATGGTTGAAAATAAATATATGTATCAAATTTTTGTTACGTCCACTTTTGCTACGAATTTTTTGATGAAATTTCGTAAAGTTGATCTACCATTATAGAGATCATATTTATCAAGTATTATGAAAATATTTATCCGTTTAGCTCTCGACTTAAATCTCATTAGACGAAATTCGATCGAAAAGTAATGGAAATGAGTCAAGCCTTACAAAAATTTAATGGTTTCTACTTTCAAAGTCAAGCCCCACGAAAGTTTTCAAAAAACACACCAACAAAGTTTTTCTCCAAAAAACATTTGTAACAGTGGGCCAATAGTATATATCATGCTCTTCAACACTCCCCCTCACGTGCGACGCCACTCAACACAAAGAGGGAAACAATTACAAGCGAGAAGATTTAAACCTGAGACACTTGCAGAACCTGAGTTATGATACCATGTTAAGAATTATCTCTCATAAAAGCTTAAGTTGTTAGGTAGTGGGTTAATAATATATATCATACTCTTTAACATATATAATGAAGTTATACCTGTTAATATGAGTTGAAGTTTAAAAGAGAGAAAATGATGTGTGGATCAGATGCACCCTTGTTTTACGGATTTTTTGGGCTACCTATGACTTAGCGGAAAGTTATAAATCTTTGACAAAACAAGGGAACAAATTCTCAATATAGAGAAAACACTCAAATTTTATTATAAAAATAGTTTACCCTAAACGATTACAATGAAATCCTTTTATAGAAGAGACAAATGCAAGAAAGAAAACAAATTCAAAATAATTCAAAAAAGATTAGCCAAAAATAGAAAATGGAAGAGATTATGGGATCTTACTGTATTGATATCGAACATTCCAAACTCAACTTATTGCCAAATCAAGACCTCCCTTAAATAGTAAAAACGCTGATTTAAAGGTTTAAATGAAGGAATTTGGCCGATAAATCTGGGTCTTTTTAGGTCAAACTAGCTAGGTCCTAGACGATTATCACTTTTTGGGTGGCTTGTGAGTTGCGACGATCCAATGTGGCCAAAGACATATTGCACCAACCTAATATTGCTGCTGCAAACATAGAATACATGTGCACTTGAAAAAGAAAGCTTGAAAAATCTTGCCTGTAATCGAGGTCAGAAACCAAATTACCAGTCACAGTAGTGCCCTACCACGACCAACACTACACCCCACCCTCCAGCCCCCAGTTTGGAACCCAAAAATACAAAGAGAAACAGGTGTATTTATCTTTTTGAAGATTCCGCTGAAACTTGTATGATGACCATGAGAGAGGCAATTTATTCTTTGTTTATCCTTTGGAACGTACCGTGACAGTACGTTTTACTCTTTCACAACCAGCAAATTAATTAGCAAATATTTGCTAGTTATATTTTACACTTTATGTATTATATATTTAGTGTTAGGCTATAAGGAAGGATTTCCTCACTTTAACAAAAAGAAGGGATGGCCATTTAGCGGAGTAAATCGATGAATTTTTTTACGAAAATTTGTAAAGATGGTCTATATAGTGAGTATATCACCTCCGCAAAAATTCATTGAAAAATTCAACCTAAAAGTGAATGTTTTGAAAAATTGATATATATGTATATTTTCGGCCGTTAAATTTTTTTATAATCATCTCACCCACTTTTAGGTTGAATTTTTTTATGAAATTTAGTGGAAGTGATCTACTCATAATATAGATCATCTCTACAAAACCTTACGAAAAAATTTATCCAATTACCCCTTAAAATGATCATCCCTTCTTTTAGTTAAAGAGAGGGAATCCCTGTTTATAGCCTAGCTATGTATTTATATTTACATGGTCCGTGCTTATTCACCTGCTTTCAATGCAGGATCTCAAGAAGAACAACACATGTTAGAAAACATTGAGTTATGCTCAAACCATGAAGAATGTGAGGCGCGTTGTGCTCAGATAAAGATGACAAAAGGGTTCGTAGCCAAGGAGCCAGTGAAAGGCCATACGGCGAGTTCTTTCTTTCGCAGTTTGGAAATAAATTCAAAATATTGAAGAACAGATTACGGAGGATAGATATCCACATACCAAGTTACTTAAAAAAAAAAAAAGAAGAGACATTTTACTGATTAACAATAATTCTGGACGTGCAGGTGAATGTTGTAAGAGGATTGAAGTTGTATGAGGACGTCTTCACTGATATTGAACTCTCTAAGTTGACAGACTTTGTGAGTAAACTTCGAGTTGCTGGCCAGAATGGAGAACTCTCAGGTGGAGCCCCCATGATTCGTGATGCTTTTATAGTTAAAAAAAAACATAGTTGTTTCCTTTTGGACCGAAGTTTTGAGATAGTAAAGGACACCTTCTGTTCTTTTGGTTGAACAGGTTTGGCTATTTTTTTAATCTTTATGATCAATTATAGCTTGCATTTGTTGCAATAGTTTATCTACTAACTGATCAAGGAACATCATCTAATGTGAATTTGATGTACAGAGCTCATTCACTCTGGTTGCCTTTGCTTTTAGTTATGAAATATACAACTTGAATTTTATGTATAAGTTATACAAGCAATGGATCCGGCATGTATTTGTGGATTTCGGGACAACCTTTCAGTTACTTCTTATCCACTAATTGATTGGCAGTACTTTCTCTCTGTTATGTCCTCGGTTCAACTAATTATCTGTTCATTATGGAATAGTTTGTTTAGAAGACATTTATTTACTTTTGTTCTTTACATACTAAATGAGTTTTCTGTGATGAATATAGGTGACACCTTTATTATGTACAACCAACAATCAAAGGGAAACAAGAGAGAGCTTATTCAGCTTGGGGCTCCTATTTTTGGGCAGATAAAAGAAGCAGCTTCAAGTAATGCCAAACTACTTGCAGTATCTTCTTTTAATATATATATAGCATTATAGCTTCCTCCAAGCTATATAACTTTCCGTGCATTTTCCACAAATACTTTGTATAATTATGATGCATATATCTACAGGTCAAATCGAGCCAATTCCAACTCTTCTTCAGGGCGTTGTCGACCATCTGGTTCAGTGGAATTTAATTTCTGAAAATAGAAAACCAAATAGTTGCATCATCAACTTCTTTGATGAGGTAAATACTTCCCATCTGTTGTATCACGTTATTGACCGAGGACTTTATTGTTGAGTTGAGATTCAGTTGGGAAGAAGCTTAAGTTAGTGTTTGATATGTAGGGAGAGTATTCTCAGCCTTTCCAGAAACCACCACATTTGGAGCAGCCTATCTCTACTCTTCTTCTATCTGAATCAACCATGGCGTTTGGGCGTACTCTTGTAAGTGATAATGATGGGAACTATAAAGGACCTCTCATGCTTTCACTGAATGAAGGGTATGTCTACTAAATTCCTTTCTGAATTGTACTTTATATCTCTGAAACATATTTTAACATTGTACTTCCTTATAAAACTACTTATAACTGACAATATGGATTGTTAACAAATTTGTGATAACTGCAGGTCTCTTCTAGTGATGAGAGGAAACAGTGCTGACATGGCAAGGCATGTAATGTGCCCATCTTCAAATAAGAGGGTCAGCATCACGTTCTTCAAGGTCCGCATGGATACCACTGAAACCAACTCATCTGCAGCAATGCCGCCTCTGACTAGAGCCATGACGCTATGGCAACCAGGGATCCCGACCCCATACACAATACCAAATGGAGCGCACAATGGCTACGAGGGAATGGACCCACCCCCCAAATGGGGTGTTCTTCGGTCCCCATTGGTCATGTTAGCCCCAATGCAACCAATGGTTCTGAGCCCCAAAAGTTATTCCTCGTGGTGGTACTGGGGTGTTCTTGCCCTGGACCAATGGATCAAGAAAACCTGCAAAGCATCTTCCTCCCCGTGCCCAAAAAGGAAGGCTTCTTGCACTGCCTTCCCCTATTGAGACGCATATACTGGAGCCCACTTCTGATACAAGCATCAGCGTTTGAACGGAACCCAAGGTAAACGTAAGAGGTACTTTGTGTTCTCTGCTTTAATCCTCTGTAGGTGCTCAACTTGCTGTACAACAAGGTCTGTCTCTTGAGTGTTGATAGACGAGTTTGCTTTTGTTTTCCTTTCTCTTTGACCCTACTTACTTTTTTTAGTAGGAATTGGGTTTTTCTTTTATTAGTCTTAATTGGCTGTTACACCTTTTGTGGGATCCCGGTCACAGTAGTTTTGAAGAGATAGTTGAGCTTTTAAGGCTATTTAAGTTAAAAAGAGTGTGAATTAGTCCTAACAGAAGGCGGAGTTTATATTTAATGTTTTACAAAGATGGAAATGCTTTTGGGTTGCTGCATATATCTGAGTGCTTAGTTATCTCTATGGGTGTTATGTATGATTTGTATCGAAATTTGAATGTGGTGAACATACTTGTAGATTGTCATTGCCTCAAGTCTTCTTTTGCTTTCTCCTTTTTCCCTTTGCCAAATTTGGAGAGAGGGTACGAAAACCGTTTAAATAACAGCGACTCACACCACTTTACTTATTGATTAATTATTTAAATGCATTCAGTGGACGGTAACGTTAACCTTTTTTACTTGAGGAGTGAGTTTTAACAAATATGGACTTTTACCAAATGATAAAAAGGCTTTTTGTAAATAAAAAGCAACTCAGAAAGGAATCTTTCTTCCTTGGCTATGTTTGCTGTCGGTCTCTATTATCGCAGTCGCAGCTATAATTAAATTTGGAGGCTTATTATATTAGAGGCAAATTTGGCTTAAAGTCGGGTTGTCAACTACTCTTCCTTGAATCTAACAAGAAGATACACGAGATACTACCCCTTTCTATTTTTGACTTTTTTGAGATACTCTTATTTATAATGTGTATTTTGAGATATCTCATTTTTATAATCCTTTGACTTAACCCCTCATTTTCAGATGAATCTCTAACTCTGTCCATTCTTTTTATGTTTGGACTATTTTGCCACTGTCAGTTATAGCGCAGAAGAAAAAAAATCAAAAATTAGTCGTTGCAAACCTAATGGTTATCTCCTTTTCTTCTATATTCATCTCCTTAGCCATAAAAGAGTACACTATACCATCTCCTCATGAGTTATCCCAAGTAAAAGCGAGCCCTACTAACCCATAATTATAGTAACCTCGAAACCTTAGATCTGAATTTCAAAGCAAATCGTGAAATCAAAGGCCATGGATAAGTGGGGAAGGATCATCTGAAGAGGTATTTGCTCTGCTATGAACATAACAATGTCCAATAAACTGTTTATATTAAATTTTGGGGAAGATGAAAATGGCAGATTAAGGGGGGTAACTCACTCTAATGTTATAAGTAACAGTAGAGGGTAACACTAAAAATTCATTATTGTTCATTTGTTTTTTTCAGCTTATCACCTGTCAAATATGTGACCTTCCAAAGTACATAGGTTATGAGTGTCCTTATGTGTATATGAGATACAAAAAAAGGAGGATGTGATAGAGTTTGGATGATAATGACATCCAAAATAAACGAAAAATCCCAACATAAAGTTTTTGAAATGCTCCAAAGGTGGATGTAGTGGTTAGCAATGGCTAGATGAGGCCATAAGTTACTCAAATAGTGAAGCATCATCTTCACATCTTATAGGATGTTATAGTTTTGGAATGCAAGGACATATGAAGATCAATTGGCCATGGAAGAAGTACATTTGTCCTGACAAACCGTGTAATGCTAAAATGAGTTTGAACACATCCAACAAGGGACAAAGTCAAGGATGGAAATATCTAAAATGTTCTGCTTGTGGTCAATTTAAGTGGTTAAATGATGTTATTATGAACAAAAACAATTGTAATGTAACTATCAATGTGAATGTGTCATTAGATGACTTTTGTAATCAATTTGCTACCAATGTCAATGTAACGTGAATGCATTTTCCATTATAAGTTGCCAATATATTAGAAAGAAATGTAAAACATAATCTGAATTTGCATTACATTTGCTGCCAATGTCATTACATAAACTGCACAAAAATTATACCACCAACTATAAAAAATAAATAAATAAAAATGTACCACCAACTGCATAAAAAGTACACCAAACTATCTACCTCTAACTAGAATATACCATCACCATCATATTACAACAACTAATATATACCAACTACCATTATACCATAACATTTGGAAAAAAAAAATAGTTTACTACATAGCAAATTAGACAAAAAAATTACACTACACATTCATATATTTTCTGCTCCATTTCCCCTGCCATTTCCTCTCGTTGGTTGTGTTATACTTCCCCTGCCCTTGCCCCTCATTGGTTGTGATGCACTTCCCCTGCCCCTGCTTGTACATGTTCCCCTTCCCCTTCCTTTACCTCTTATTGCTTGTGATGAAGTGCGTGTACCTTGGGGAGCACCTTTGCAAGTTCTTGTATTATGGCCCATCAACCCACATTAATGGCATCTTCTTTGTTTTTTTTTTCTTTTTTTTTTCTTTTTTTTCAGATTTATCTTCATCAAATCCTCTTTTACTATTCTTTGATGGTCTTCTTAGTAGCATGTACTGGTGGGAAGGGGAGGGGTAAGACAGTGATTGTGGGCTGTCTATAAAACATAAACATTAGCAAATACACAAAATATAGTGAAAATTTGAAAACATTACCTCTGGCAATGTCCTCATATTTGGTAGTGGAGATATAACTTTTTTCATATGCCTTTGCATATGTCTTGACAAGATGGTACTCACTACAAAAGCTTAAAACAATTAAAATATTTTATCATAAATACCATCACAATCAAACTGGGAATTAAAGCCAATTGCAAATTAAGGTAAATTACTCACTTTTGCCCACTTAAGCCTCCTCTGATTAATGACACGAACTACATGAATGTAAAGAATGCCTGTCAATTGTCGTACTCTGTAGTCACATTTTTTTCCTACAAATTAACAGTCCAACTCTCATGCATCCCTTGAATTTGGTATTCAACGATGCTAAAGGGCCTAACAATATATTTATTGACTTTCTTAATCATTCTCTCAATGGATGCGGTAGCTCCTGGTACAGTTCCTTCATAATCCCAAGTGGCATATTTTACCCTCCTTTCATATAGCGAAGTCATTAGCATATTCTAGAATTTTTCAATAAACTGACACACTGGTTTGTCCCTGATTTAAAGTATTCAATTATTGAAAGACTATGAGAAATTATTAGTAATGTGCTCACACTTGGCTTCACCATTATTGAAACACTTAGCCTACTGCTCCACATTGCTATCCTTAACTAAATACTTGTAAGCCTCTTTTGCAGTCCTTTTTCATTGTAGTCATAAACTGTTGAAAATCTGACCATACATATGCCCTAGCTGCCCCCCCCCCCCCCCCAAAACCCATTTTCTTGAAATTCTTATATAGGTGCCTAAAGCAAAATATGTGGGTGGCTGTGGGGAATATATTGGTGATTGCATTATCTAACCCTTTGCCTTAATCACTAATGAATGTATGTGGCTTTGGATGCCTTAGCAGATGTCTCTTCATTTGATTCAAGAAGTAAGTCCATGTTTCTGTTGATTCTAAACCACATATGTACAGTCCAATTGGGAACATACCATTATTCTCGTCCAATGCACAAGCTGTCAAACAAACCCCACTAAACTTCCTTTTAAGAAAGCAGCCATCCAGTCCAACTAGTGGCCTACAACCACTCACACACCTAGCCAAACATGCTTCAAAATATACCAGCATTCCATTGAAAGTGCTATCATCTTTCCTAGTAACATAGGCTAGACTTTCGGTGTTTTTTAGTAGGATTTATGTAGCACAAGCATGGAATTTGACTTAACTCTGTTCATAATTACCATGAATGCTCTCCATTATCTTCCACCTAGCTAACCAAGCAACCTAATAACTAATCAAGACTGTGTCTCTTCCAACACTCCAGTATAATATCCATAGCCTTATATGTCTTATGGTGCACCCTCATCTCCTCCTCTAATTGTTTTGCTATCCAGTCAGAGTTGGCAAGTGGATTCTTCCCCTTTGGGTCACCCACACATATATAATCACCTTTCAAAGTTCTCACTACAACAGTTGCTTCATTATTCTTTTGTTTCACATAGCAAAACCAATTGCAATATGGGTCATGACACTTCAATCTAGCTCTATTACCATCATTCTTCACGTATTCCTAAACAAACTTTTTTAGAATGGCATATGTCCTAATGTACTCCTTAAACCTTTTCATATTAATAAACTCCATTTTCAACTCCAATTCATTTACTTCTAGAGAAGGGATTTGATGCTCACCACCCTCATCATCTATGTACACATTTGATGTCTCATTCACAAATTATTGGGTTTGTGGATCTGCTTCATGTTCACTATCACTAGAAGAAAAATCATTACTATCAAGCTCAAGCTCAACTTCAACTTCAACTTCACTATTACTAAAGCCACTGTGGTATTCCTCTTCTGGTTCAGCTTCTAAGTGATCAGGGACAAGATTAACAACATTTAGTATGTCAGTTTCTTCTTTAATGGTGGCAACTGGTGGTGGTTTGGCTTGGGCTTGTGTTGGGATTTCATCAACATCATTTTTTAGCATATATGACTTAAACTGTGTAGCCTTGTTTAGTTTCCTAAGAGTTAACTTTTGGGCATTCATCTTTACTCTTCTCCTAGGTGTTGAAGTAGGTGGTGAAGTGGATGTGGTTTGAGTAGATGTGGTTTGGGTCACATTAACTTCCACATTATCAAAGTGGGGTGGTGTTGAAAGTAGATCTTCCCCTACTTGCCAAAACATCTCAATGCAAATAAAAATATGTAAATCATCATTCCCATTGTAATATATAATGTCATTAAATGCCATCTATTGGCCAGATTCAACCCTGGAGGGGGGTGAATAGGGTTTTAAAAACTTAATACGGAATTAAAAACTTTTCTAAAAGGTTGAAGCAAAACAAATTTACTAAACAAATATATCAAGGAATGCAAGTAATAAAACAATCAAACAATCAATCAAGGTAAGCAAATAAGCAAACTCAAAATGTAAGTAATAATATAACAATAAATAGAGAGCTTAAGTTTAGAAAGATTGAACCAATTTGAAAGTCCAAGACTTTTTGTTCACACGGTTCGGTTTGCTAAACCATATGTCCGCGCTCGGTTAGTTCCCTGAGAAGTTCCACTAATACCGTTTTTCTTTCCAGTTGAAAAATAAACCACTACAAGTGTATCCTCTCACACACTCTATAAGTATTGCTTTACCACAATACTCACACAAGATATCTCTCTTGCAAAACTATGAGATTTACCTATCACAATCACTCAAGTGTAATTGTCTCACTACACTTTACAAGAATTGACCTTTTTGCTCACTTGTGAGATTTACCTCTCACAAAAGAATATTACGAAGTATTTGGTGACTCACACCAATGAATAACAACTCTAAAATGTTTATTCTTACCTCTCACAAAAGAATATTACGAAGTATTTGGTGACTCACACCAATGAATAACAACTCTAAAATGTTTAAAGAATAAAATTGAAGCTCACACTAGAGTTATTAAGATTGATCAATAAATTTAAGCTCAAATATGAAAGGATATGATCAATGCATTAGTTTGAATACTTGAATAATGAAGAATGTATGAAAAATGAGTTTGTATGATCATTCAAGTGTATAAAAACATGTCTACGACCTCATATATATAGCTTATGGAAGAATATGGCTGTTTAAAGTGGTTACAAGAAGTTATGGGTCAAAACTAGATATTTACCAACTTCTTCAACGGCTAGATTTTTGCAGTGTAGTCGACTCACCCATATACCATAGAGTTCGACTACATATGGTGTAGTCGACTCATACCAAAACCATGTAATCGACTACATGTTTCTACCTATCCATCAACACTCAAACTTAAAATCAACCGAAAGCTTGGGGAGTGCTCTAAAGGTTATTCTAAGCATGTTGGAGTTGGTTTTGAGTATTAAATCAACCGGGTAAATTAGATATGATTTTTACAAGAAAATCGAGTTTATGAGAAATAGCTTTACAAATGAGATTCAATTCAAAATTTGATTTTAAAAGTAGTTTGAATGCAATGAATGATATATAATCATGTTTGAGCTTAGTTGAAGATCAATCGAGAAACTTTATATAAAAAGTTAAACACTCACTCATGTAACAAGTTTACAATTCTTTAAAGTCCTTGAGCTAGTTTATTTGTACTTCACTTGAATGCATGAGTTTCATGTTGATACATGATTTCTTGAATGTGAGAGTTGAGAGGATTTCATGGAGTGGTGATACACTTAGTAGGGTTTCGGTTTTGATCTTCGAGAAACTTCGGGAATTCAATGTAGCTTGTAAAATCGGTTTAAGCTAAATTCATTCAAAACACATGTTAAATACACATGATTAACCTTTTGTCATTATCAAAATTAGATGAAGACCTTCTAGGTCAACACCATCAACACGTTATTATCATTCTTGTGTCTAACCTAACTTCAAATCAATGTACATAAGAAGAAGATCAATCTTCAATGTTATAGTGTAACCTGGCTTCTTTAGTAATGATTCTAGTATAATCCCATTCAATTTCATGAAATTCATTTCATCCCTATTTACTTCTTTAATTCTAATCTTATTTCCCCCTTATAGTCATATACAGTCCACCTAAATCCCTTATCACCACGCACTTTTGACCATTCACCATTATAATGCAAGACTATATCCTTATAATAATACACTTTTGGCACCCATTTTTTGCTATAAAAATGAAAATAACAAAATGAACGAAAAAAAAACCCTAATTTTTCATACACAAATTAACAACATTGAAGCATTGATTTGAAAAAACCAGCACAATCAAATATAACTAAATGAAATGATATAATCATGGTGATATTGCAAGAATAACTACAACATAGTTAACAAACAAATGAATAAAAAACCATAGAAACGTTTGCAACACGGTGCACAAGTAGTTCAAAAACCTTAAAATATGTGAATAACAAACACAAAATAATAAACTACACAATCGTAAACCCTAAAAATGCTGAATAACTAAAAAAATTACATTAAACATGTATCAAACTTACAAGAACTTGTCAAATGAGATTTCTTCTATTTTTATTTTTGCAAAACGAAAAAGGAATCCTTTCTTGCTAATGGGAGAATCCGTTCAAAAGAAGAAGAAAACGTGTTTTCGGTAGGAAGAATAAGCGAGGTATTTTGTAGGAGATGCCTTATACCTCGAGCTATAACTGACAAGGGAAAAATGGTCTAAACATAAGAAGAGTGGCCAGAGTTAAAGGTCCGTTTGAAAATGGAGGAGTTAAGTCAAAGGATTATGTAAATGGGGGTATATCAAAATGTGCATTATAAATAGGAGATATCTAAAAAAATCATTATATTTTTGTTGTAGCGACATACCACACCTTCAGTTTTATTAATCTTTATGGTTGATTGATATACATGTACAAATATTCTAAAAAACTGTAATTGGTGCGGTGTTTTTTACTCAAAATTTTAATGACACCACAACTAAGGAGTCTAGGTTTTCCTTTTTCCATTACTACATGTCTATCATTACTAGCACTTTATTTATAACATAACAGGTGTATAAAAATAGCCATTGGTCAAAGTTTGCATAAGAGTTTGAAAATCCTAAAAAGTGGAATAGGGTTGTTCTAAATAACAACCCATGTAGGCAAAGGAAGCATGTTCATATAGTGGGTAGATCACCTTTACTAAATTTTATAAGAAAAACTTAATCTAGAAGCGGGTGTATTGAAAAATTAATATATATATATACACACATATTTACAACTGTTAAAATTTTTTATGACCGTCTCACCCGTTTTTAAGTTAATCTTTTTTTACAAAATTTTATAAAAGTGATAAATTTATAATATCGAGCATCTCTACAAAATTTCAAAAAAAAAATTCCATTAATTTATCTCTTGAAATGGGAATCCATTTCAAGTGAGGACCAAGTTTAAAAACCAACATGTACGGATCGATCCTTTTGAGGGGGCAAAAATATGAGTTTTTTATGAAACTTTGCGAAGATAATCTTTATGATTAGTAGATCATCTCCACCAAATTTCATCAAAAAAATCAACTAAAAAATGGGTTAACTAAAAATTTGATATATATATATATATATATATGCGCATTTTTTGTACATACATATATACAGCACCTTTCTCATGCGCATAGCTTCGTACGCATTCGTGGGAAATGACGTGGGGTCCACTTGAAAGTAACGGAGGTGAACTTTCTTGCTTAACAGAAAGAAAGTTTGCATTTTAATTAAAAAAAAAGCAGTAGAAGTAGCTTTTCCTTCCATTTGTTCTCTCTCCGTTATCATCTTTTTCCTCCATTATCATCCACAATTAATTACTTTCTCTCTCTACATAACTAAAACCCACATTCAAAATTTCTTGCATATATGCTAGATTAATGGCTAATTCTAGTTCTTTTAAATTTGCTCCATCCTTATATGAACTTTCTTCCAACCCACCCAGTCAAAGCTCTTTCGATCGTAACCCCTATTTAACAATATTAATGAATTTATTTTTGGGAAATGATATTAGCACTCCACTTTTGTCCTAAGGCACTCCACTTTTATTTTTAGTGACACTTATATATGCCTTTTAGGACACTTTTTATGTCACTAAAAATAAAACGCCTTATTACTGAAGTGAAGTGCTAATAGCATTTCCCTTATTTTTCTAAGATTATTAAATGTAAAATACACAATTTTGTTTGGATCTATGACCCCTGTCTCTCTCTCTCCGGCAAACTAGCTGACCAGATCATGACCATCCACCAACACCCTCTCTCTCTCACTAAAAAACAGAAACATATCTCAATTTATCCGGTAGAGAAGATTATTGGAATGTCGAGAAAGGCAGAGGAATTGGGTTGGTCAACAAAGAATTTGAATGGGGAAAGAATATTAATCAAGGGGCTGTTTGGCTAAGAAATTTCGGTTTTCTTATAGAATTATTTTAGAACAAGCGGGGTGAAGTTAATAATTGAGCGAATGGATATAAAATCACCCCTTCTGAAATTGGTGCTTTGTTGAAAAAGAAAGGGAAACATGTTTAAGAGAGAGAAATCTGAAAATTGTAGAGAGAGACGGAGAAAATGTGTTTTGCTGTAGAAGAAGACTTTTTTAATTAATAAAGCAAGACTTGTTTGGTTACAGGGATAGCAAAGGACTATATTTGCATTTTTAATGTGGTGTTTTTTTTATTTTATTATCAAATTTTGAAAGTGGGTTGGAAATGTGGGTTTTAATTTTGAGAGAGAGATTAATTGTGGATGATAATGGAGGAAGGGGATGATCATGGAGGTATGTAGATAGAGAGAGAAACCGGAGAGAGAACAAATGGAAGGAAGAGCTACTGCTACTGCTGCTTTTTTTTTAGGGTTAATTACAAAAATATACAATGTACTTCCACTTATTTTACACTTTGGTCGTTGTACAAAATTTTCGACAAAACTAAAGTGACTTTGTGTTTGTTTTTATTTTGGTCATTCCGTCTTTCGGAGTTAATAACTCCGTTACGGCGCGCTGAGTTGGCAAACGGCGGGCTGAGTTGTCACAACGGTCTTACGTGGCTCCCACGTGTCCTACGTGGAATTTACATCAAATTATTTTTATTAAAACTTAAAATTTATTTAAAAAAAAATTAAAAAGAAAAATGAAAAAGGGCTCCTTCCTCCCTTCTATTCTCCTTCCGACAGCTCCTTCTCTCTCTCTCCATTTCCATTTCCATTTCCGACGGGCTCCCACTCTCTCTCCATTTCCATTCCGACGAGCTGCTCTCTCTCTCTGAAAAATCCGACGAATCAAGCTTTAATTTGTAAGTGCCCTTTCCTCTCTTCTCTCTCATCTTCGTAACTTTGCTTTGCTGGTTTTGAATTAGAGAAATAGGGAAAACAAAGATTTCGAATTTTGACCCACTGTTCTCGAGTTGGTTCGGCGTGCTGTGTTCCATTTCCGACCTGCATTGGATTACTACTTACGCGTCAGGGATACCATTACCGACGAACCGGAATTACTCCGGTGACGGTGGGTTTAAGGCGGGAGAGAGAAGCGTGAGGGCAGAGACCCATTTAGAAGAAGACAAGTACAGCGTTCTTCGAGAAAGAGGCTCGGAGATCCAGACGTCGTATTGCCGGAGACTCCGACGGGAAACATAGGGATTATAATGAACGAGCGGGCATAACTGGGGGCCCAAATTTGATGGGATCTTTGTCTGGGTCTTCTTGGTCAGAAGAAGAAGTTGAAGAGGTATGGAAGAGAGTATAGATAGAGATTCGAGAAAGTCGTCTTCTTCTTCGTCTTCTTGGTTATAGTTGAGAGACGTGGGATGCCACGTAAGGCTGTTGGACAACTCAGCGCGCCGAATTTCTGATAGCGGAATACAAAATGAAAATAAACACAAAGTACACTATTAGTTTTGTCAAAAAATTTGTACAACGACCAAAGTGTAAAATAGGTGGAAGTACATTGTATATTTTTGTAATTAACCCTTTTTTTTAATTAAAATGCAAACTTTCTTTCTGTTAAGCAAGAAAGTTCACCTCCGTTACTTTCAAGTGGATCCCACCTCATTTCCCACGAATGCGTACGAAGCTATGCGCATAAGAAAGGCGCTGTACATATATATATATAAATTAGTTAACCTACTTTCTTCTTGAATTTTTTAATAAAATTTAATAGAGATGAGCTAATAATCCTGGAGATTATCTTCACTAAATTTTATAAAAAAAATCATACTTTTGCTCCTTCAAAAAGACCAATTCGTACAGTTGGTCCTTACTTGAAATTATTCATATTTATATTACAAAACACCATCTTTGACCAAAACTTTACCCAAAAAGTATAAGAATATAATAGTTAAAAATACACGTGTTATGGTGTGCATTAGTTCTACATCTTTGGACAAGTTTTATACATACATCAAGATGTCGCATCAAAGTTAAAACACTCACAATATACACACAATAAACACTCAAACACCAATAATTTTGTATACATTAAAAATGACATAACTTAAAATAAAAAATTTGAAATTTAATAAAAAAAATAACATTTAAAACCAATAATTTTGATCCATATACTATAAAATTATGAAAAAAAATTAAGAAAAAATGAGTAACATAACATAATAGGGGTGTTGTCAGAAATCCGAAAATCGAACGAACGAAATCCGATCCGTTGCAATCCGAAATTCCCGAACCGAAAAAAAAATCGAAACCGAAATCAAAAACCGAAAAATTTGGGTTAATGGGTTGGGGATTCGGGGTCCCTGAATTGGATGAAAAAACGAATCTTTAAAAAAAAAATTTGCTAACTTAATGTAATTACTAAGTTGTCTTCAATATGTTGAAAAAAAAAAAAGAAAACTTTCTTACAACATTTATATTATTAAATGACCCAATCCTAGATTATTTACATTTATAAATATTTACTTAAGCTAATTATTAAAATAAATCATTATATAATGACTTTTATAATTTAATTTTTTATGAAAAGTTTTAAAATACAAAAAAAACCCGAATAAGACCGAACCGGAGAAAAATTTGGGGGGGGGTTTGGGTTTTATTGAAAACCGAACCCGAACCGAACCAAAACCGAACTATAAAGTTTAGGGTTTGGGGTACCCTAGTTTTTACTCCGACCGAAACCGAAAACACCCCTAATACATAATGTATTCGTACATTATTGGTTATCCCAATCTTTCGTTTTTAGGAGTGTTCACGATACATCAATTTAATTTTTAGACTATTTTCAAATCATAGTAATAGATGTGTTGGATTATTTTCATATCTAACCTTAAGTTTAATTTGTTGAAAATTTATTTTGCCGAGATCAAATTATGATTAAAAGATTCTTTAAAAAATAAAAAAAAAATCAATCCAATATTGTCTACTTTTAGTCTTTTTGGCATGTAGATATATTGAAACTACATTTCGACTGTTCAAAATGTTAGATTATATTTAACAATGGATTCAAAATAGACTGATTAATATTTGTCGATTTAGATTTATCACAAGTATATCTTAGTATATATATATATATATATATCATAAATACTTTTGAACGGTTCCCTTCTTTTAAAGACCGTCCTTAAGTTGACTAACTTAAGGACCGTCCATTTCAAAAGGTAAAGGAAGAATATTTTCATGAAATTTGGTGGAGATGATCTCTATAACGAGTAGATCATCTCCATTAAATTTCATCATAAAACTCAAACAAAAAGTGGGTAAACTATATATGTAAAATTTCAACGTCCAGAATTGCGCATATATTAATTGTTTAGTTAACCTATTTCTTGGTTGAGTTTTTTTGATAAAATTTGGTGAAAATTATCTATTTATTATAGAAATCATCTCTGCTAAATTTTATGAAAAAATTCATCTATTTACCCCATTAAAATAGACAATCCTTAATTAACTTAAGAACGATTCTTAAAAAAATGACCCTATACTCTTGCATATGTAATTTAATAAATTAATTCTTAAGTTTGCATACTCGTCATAACTCAATTAACATTGGGGCAATTAGGCATAAGGGTTCATTTTAATAATAACATAATTATAAATTACACTTAAAAATTAGCTATGTAAATTAAGGACACTGTACAAAAATGACACTAATACCCCTTCCTTATAACATCTCACGTCTCATTGACACTAACAATAACCAGAAGGTGCTAAATGCATTTAGCACCAACCAAAAGGTACTAAATGCTATTTAGCACTAACCAGAAGGTGCTAAAAGCATTTAGCACCACATGGACAACAACCAGAAGGTACTAAATGCATTTAGCACGATCTGGACAACAACCAGAAGGTGCTAAATGCATTTAGCACCACCTGGACAACAACCAGAAGGGGCTAAATGCATTTAGCACCACCTAGATAACAACCAGAAGGTGCTAAATGCATTTAGCACCACCTGGACAACAACCAGAAGGGGCTAAATGCATTTAGCACCACCTAGATAACAACCAGAAGGTGCTAAATGCATTTAGCACCACCTGGACAACAACCAGAATGCAGTACCATTTGGACAACAACCAGAAGGTGCTAAAATCTTAGCACCATTACAAAACATAGAATAACAAAATTAATGAGATCTTAGCACCACCTAGACAACAACTAGAAGGTGCAACCAGGTGGTGCTAAATGCATTTAGCACCACCTGGACAACAACCAGAAGGTAGCACCACTTAGACAACAACCAGAATGTGCTAAAATGATTTTAGCACCATTACAAAATATAGAATAACAAAATTAATGAGATCAAAATCCACTCTGTTTATGTATTTATATATATATATATATATATATATGAATCGACATAGGGTTCGTAAAAAAAAAGAAGAACGATCAATTTTTTTTTAAAATCCCGTTGGGCTGTCGAAATTGGTCAATTTCGATAGCAAAACGACCTCTAATCGTCTTGATTTTTTCGTGAACATTGTAACTTTGTCTTCTGAATAACACATCCTAAAATCAGCTAAATCCAATGGTTCAATCAAAAGTTATATCTGTTTTATGAATGCCTCTGCAGAAAAAAAGAAGAAGATGATGAGAACGACGCTCCTCTCGGCGTTACGGTCAGAGAATCAAGTGGTGGTGGTGGAGGTTGTTGGTGAGACAGAGGGGGAGTATTTGATGTTTGAATGGAATCTAGAGAGAAAAAGATGAGGTATTGGAAGTTTAAGCGGGGGAGGAGTGTCTAAGATATGCTTATATTAAAGGTATTTTTGTCCATCAATATTTATCATTTTCCTTAAAATAAATTAATATTATAAAAAGTGTTCTTACTGCAAAACAAAATTATGAAATTAGTGCTACTTTTCTTTATTAAACATGAATTCATCCTTAGTGTTATAAAACATTACGGAGCGAGGCCTTAAAACCCATTATCTCGTTAACATTCCACAATACTGGCCAACATATTACAACTGACAATCATTATGGAATTATGACGTTTACCATACCAAGATGTGGCTCAATAGTAAAATCATGCTCTTCGTGGATTAAGGGCCGAGGATAATTAATATATGATAATGTCTCAATAGTTAGATTAACTTTGATTTCGTAGAGTGAGATTGAGTGTATTGGGAGACAAGAGAATGTATCTCTTGTAATCTTTAAAGCATACCCAGTGGTGTATAATTTCGTTTCGTGTAAAATTTACACATATTCTAAAAAAAATCATCTAAAATGAAAGTGTAAAATACACTTTGAATTTACAATGACATGTCAGCTTTCTCACTCTTCAATTTTTTTTTATAAACCTCTAAAATATAAGAGTAAATACCATCAAAGACCACTAAACTATTGGCCATTTTTATCAATGGCCACTGAACTAAATTTTGTTACAATCGCATCATTCAACTTTTAAAAAGTGCTACCATTAGCCACTCCGTCAAATCCCACCGTTAAAAATTAACGGAACCATGTCATGTGTTAAAAGTTAAGGGCATTTAAGTCAATTTACTTTTTTTCTTTTTTTTTTCTTTTCCCTTTTCTTTTCTTTTCTTCTTTCTTCTCCCTTTCCTTTTCTTTAAGTCAATCCCACCGTTCTTCTGTTCTTCTTCTTCTTCTTCTTCTTCTTCTTCTTCTTCTTCTTCTTCTTCTCCGAGCCGTTCCTGCTACCTCCGAGCTTCTTCCTCCGAGCTGTTCTTCTTCTTCTTCTTCTTCTTCTTCTTCCATCCCCACCCCTCATATCCACCACCAATGAAAAGGGAAAAGAAAACCCCTCATCGCCAAAATCCTCTGTTTGTGTGTGTATGGAAGCGAGGAGATAGAAAGAGAAAATTAGCCGAGAGAGAGAGAGAAATCCTTTGTTTGGGCAGGGTATTCTTGGGTTCTTCTTCTATTTAGGGATTTTAAGTTTGGGTGTTAGGGTGTTGGGCGGGGTATTCTTGGGTTTCGGAAGCATGGCGGCGGCGATTTACGGTGGAGAGGATGGTGGTTTACGGTGGAGAGGATGGTGGTCTAGTTGGGATTTAAGGCGCGTGGGTCGAGCGGCCATGAATGGCAGAGGAAGAAGAAGAAGTTGGGAGGAAGAAGAAGGAGAAAAAGAAAAGGAAAAAGGAAAAAAAAAGAAAAAAAGAAAAAAAGAAATAAAAAATGAAAAATGACTCAAATGCCCCTACCTTTTAACACATGATATGGCTCCGTTAATTTTTAACGGTGATATTTGACGGAGTAGCTAATGGTAGCACTTTTTAAAAGTTGGATGATCGATTTCAAAATTTAGTTCGGTGGCCATTGATATGGCCAAAGTTCAGTGGTCAATGATGATATTTACTCAAAATATAATAACTTTTAATATAAAACATGAATTATAATAGAAATTATATACTTAAAATCTATTCATCAAAACCTATAAATGAAGATCCATTGTAATTATATTATTATGTATATATAATTTCAAGGAAAAAATGATAAAAATTGTATAAAATAATATCTAACATTTGTTCGTATTTTATTGGTTCTTTTCAATTTTACACAAAAGTTTACAAAATTCCCATTGGAACATATTTTTTTAAAACTTCAAGTTTTGTGTAAAAATTGTTTGACAAATAGGATATACACATCAATTTTTATGCACGACCAATGGAAATGCTTTGCCAATATAACCGTTATTTTATTCACAGGAACATCAAATAACCATTTTGCTTTGGCATGTTCATTACCCTACCCTACCCTACCCTTCCCTTCTCTAAAGCATTTTGATTGAAGTAAATGATTAATGCGTTATAAAATGATCTGCAAGGTACAAATAATCTTCCATATACACTTTGCAAGAATAAATATGCAGCTTAACATGGATAATCAATGCTAAATTCACGATCCACGTTCCGCAATAATCTTTCTTCTTCCCTTGCCCAAATCGCAAAATAGCGGGCAATCATATAGATTACAACAAGAAATCACGCAAGAAATCAAAATAAAGATTACATGAAAGTAAGAATCACAAAGGTTAACATAAAATAAACACGGTCATCGCCAAATGCAATAAAAACAACTTTGTAGTATGAATACAATTAAATTCAACTTCCACTATTAACAAGAGGATACACATTTTAATGTGTATTTTGTAAACCAATGATATAGGAAGGTTATCCTCCACAAACTATGAAACAAAAACAGTTGCAACAAATATATATTCTGAATCCGAACAAATTGAAAAAAATAAATAATAAAAGGCTGAAAATAGCTTAGATGCTGATACTCTTGCAATTTACTTCTCACCTTTCACAGGCTCATCATCATCTTCAATATCCCAGCTCAAATCCTCATCATCTTCTTCTTCAGTATTACTAAGCCGCTTTTGCACCTCGGCTCTGTTTTGGGTCTCACTGTGAGAGATTTTATTCTCAATACTTCCAAGATCCCCAATCTCATCCCACCCAAGTTCTTCCTCTGATACTGAGGGCTTAGTTGATACAACAGATACATCACCATCTTTACCAGATTCACCATGCCCATCCTTTTTATCCATAGGCACATCCTCATCAGGTTTTGATACCAATTCATCGTTTCTCCCTTCAGAAGCTTGCACTTTATCGTTAGCAATGTTGCCTCTACTTGGTTCAATAGCAATGGCCTTTTCAACACTAACTACATTGGGCTTCTCTCCATCTTCAACAATGTCCTTCAGTATCCCAGTTTGGGGTTCCTCTTGGGAGCTTTTCTTCTTCACAATTTCAGGCGAATCTGTACTGCCCAATTCTTTATTTTCTTTATTTATGATTTGGGGTGAATCTGTATTACCCAATTCTTTATTTTCTTTATTTATGATTTGGGGTGAATCTGTATTACCCAATTCTTTATTTTCTTCAATTTTCAATTCATTGCCTCCTGATGCAACATTAGTCTCTTCGTCGTCATCGTCAACATCCCAAGTCAATTCTTCATCATCATCAATAGATATTGCTCTCTTCACAAGATTAGCTCTCACATCTTCTTGCTGCTTAAGCTTGTGAAACCTATAAAAATAACGAGACCAAAATGTGACATGATCAACCTCACTGGGAACAATCTTTTTATATACCCCCTTCATAGCTTCATTTTCTTCAATTAAGTTCTTAAGTTCATCACTCTTGCCCTCTAAACCAAATCCTAGCTTCCACTTATTATAGTCATCCAGATCATCAGGTTCTTCACAGTAAGTAGTAAGATCGCTCTGAATTGCCCGCAAATGAGTATCAAAACGACTGTACCGCAAAGAATCAAAACTCTGACGACCGTGACTGTCAGGCGTATCCAATTCAACATCAGAGGATGCAAGAAGGGTTTCCCTACTGTGAGACATCATCTCGGCCGTCGATTTCAAGCACACCGTCGAGGGTGCGTCCAACAGCTTCAAGTGATCCATGAGCTGCTGATGCACTGACCTCGATTGAGCCTGGGAGATCCTTCACAGCACGGCTCGCGACTTCCCTAAACAACTCTGTCTCTTTCTTCAAGCCAGACCTGAATTCCTCAAGATCCCGACGGTAAATTTCAAGTACCGACTCTGATCTGGTCGAGAAGGTCTTCACAAAACCTCCAAAGCTCCAGCCACCACCACCATCCTCGGGCTGACTAGAACTCGAATTGGGTTCATCATGTGGAGAAGAGCTGTGTTCCGAGTCAGAGTTGGGGTCGTTGCTGACATCTTGGTGTTTATGAGACAAGAAATTGGGTTCAGATTCATGGGTATTTTTGGGTACTACAGGTTCTGGATCATCTGATAGAATGGATCTGAAGAAATCCATGTTGAAGCGAATGAATTAAAAATAGTGGTTTGGATTTCGTTAGATCGTTCAAGGAATCGACCATAAACTACAAATTAGTATATCACTGCAATACCTGCAATTACACGAACAATGCGTGAACACAAACTAAGCTATCCACCAACAAAAAGCTATTACAAACCACATTGAGAATAACAATAATAATAATAATAATAATAATAATAATAATAAAAACATTATAGTAGTATAAATTTTAATAGATTTATACAATATTCAACCAGTATCATCATTGGTCCAAACTCTATTAATGGTGGAATGTTGGCAAATGAGTTTTGCAGTGAATTCTATTTCCTGCCAACAAAACTAGTGATGAGGCCCAAGCAAGTAATATTTCAAGTTTGAGTCGGAAATGAGCAAGTTATTGGATTAAAATGTCAATGAGTGGGTTGAGGTATGGTATGCTATTGCTATATAGATCCTATATCCAATCAACTACCATAATAAAAATAAATAAATGAAGACCCAAAATAATGCAGGTGATATATTATTAGATAAGAAAAAAGGAGTGTGTTTAATTGGGGGTGTATTAGCAAAATATATATATATATATATATATTTGAAGATAAATGGTTAAAATTTCCAATAAGTGCAGATGGGTTGCAGAAAGGAAGTATCATCAGTTTCAAATCAACATAGAAGAAGAAATTTAGGTTTTGAAAGAATTGGAGGAATAAGAGAATATTATGGAAATATACAAGATAACAAATGAGATGAGATCCAAACGAAAAGAAAAGAAAAGAATGGGATAGTAAACCCTACCTGGGTATGGATGGAACTGGAACTGGAACTGCAACAACAACAATCTTCTTCATTCAGTTCATAGATGATGATCTGATTGGATTGGCTTATGGTGAGATCCCACCGACAGGATACAAAGACGTCCAGAGAGAAACCAAAGTTTTGTGTAATTAATTTATTTATTTGATTGATTGAAGATAAACAACAAAATTCTAGGGAGGGAGCCTGGGACCAACTGGTAGCATATAATATCGAAATTGGCTCCGCCCGTTATCTTTTGGGTTAATTTTGTTTAACATCTCATACTTCCAAAATTAAATGGATAAATTGTTTTATAAAATTTGGTAATAAAATGTCATTAGAAGATTTAATGTATAAATAGATGAGGTGATGATGATCTAAATGATTGAAATTGAACAAATGTATCAAATTTTTGTTACTTTCACTTCTTATTTAAATTTCTTGATAAAATTTTGTGCACGTCATCTTCTCATTATAGAAGTCAACTCTATTAAATTTTATAAAAATATTCATCTGCTTAGTTTTTAAATTAAACTTTCTTAAATAAAATTGAACCGAAAAGATAATAGAGAGGAGCGAAATCCTATACTATCTATGTTGATAAGTCAGTTATTTCATTCCCTTTAATGCTTATACCAAGCCCAACTCAATCCATCCCAATTAATTTAGTAATTTTTAGCACATCTTCTTTTTTGTTTAGTTTTCTATTTGGGAAATGAATTTTTAATATTATATATATATATATATATATATTTGAAGAAAACAATATTCTCAAAAAAAAAATAGAAAGAAAAATAGTTGTTGAAATTGTCATGCAAAGGATTATTAAGGACAATTAAATTTGCTTCGTTTGGTTTCTCAATAAGTTCGTTTGTTTATTTCTTAGCAAGTTTGGAGTTGAGAATCTCGAAAATGATATTAGTGAATAATTTCTTAATCATTTCATCACGGCTTATAACTAATTTATGTTTTTTTGTTAAAAAGTAAGAATACTCGATAGGAATTGGGGTTCTTGTATCAATTTTAAACATGACACAAGAACACGTTAGGAGATTAAACGAAAGTAATATGAAATTGATAGGAGAATTGGTGTTCGTGTCCATAATTGTTAACACGACGTCGTGTCGTATCCATGTTTAGATTTTGGCACGAAATTATAATTTATGTTGTGTTATCGAGTCTATGTAAGAGAAATATATCGTTTTTATTTGTTAAGGCATGTTTATTAGGAATTTAGGATGCAACAACTGTAAGGAAAATTTTGATATTGCACCCCACATTATACCCTCATATTGGACTTACCACCCCATATTTTAAAACCTTAAACCTTGCACCTCACCGTCATTTGATTCCATCCAGCCTAGTTAATAAATAATTGTATTGGCCAAATTACCCCATTCCACACGTTTGCTTTCAGACGCATGGTTTCTTTGATCAAAGTACCGCGAAAGGAAAAACACACGTGATATCATCATCTTTTTTAAACCATACGTTCTGAGTTAAGATTTTGGGCGAGTTATAGTTGGAGTAGAATAACCATCTTCTTTTTCAAAATATTGTAACGAAGTCCATGTAAATGAACAATCTAACCCTATTTTCATGTAAAGTTCATGTTTAAGGGTTTTTTTTCCTTGATCAGTTTGTAGTGTTTTAATCCTTTATTTTTTTTTTGTTTGCATGGAGCGAAGTGTATTGTCCTTATTTTTAACTTTTTTGTAAAAAAAAAATTAGGGCTTTACAATGGCATGTTTATAATGTACGTGTGCTAATGATCTATTAGGAATGCTTTGTTTATTGTGTTTTTCCTTTTCTCTTGTAGATGCAAAGCAAGTTAGGAATGTGAGATTACATTATGGTAGCAAATGGAAATAAGTGCCATCTATAAAGAATGTGGCTAACAGTGAGTATGGAATTGGATTGGGGGTTCTGAAGTTGATTTATATGAAGTAAACTTGAGAGAATATAACATGAAAATTGCAATAAAGCTTTTCATTAAGCATTCCCTAATTAAGGATGCCAATGGTCTTATGTTTTATTAAATGATAAGAGGGTTTAGGTTTGAATTGAATAATGATAATAAGGTTCAATTTCTTTGGAAGTACATACCCCCTCACTTGATACTTTCACACGTTTTTACTGTGAATGTGAACCAACCACATAAGAAAATGCTATTGGTACACAAGCTTTAACTATAATCAACAATGATAGCCCTGCTAAGAATACAATGAGTAAAACAAGAAGTGGGGGTGTTGTTAACCTTACTGTAGAGTGGAATCAACACTAAATAAGAGAAGGAGTAAGTGCTCAGCTTTATTCAATTTGCTGCATTTTTTGGCTACTGATTTACTGAATTTTTCTTTTATTGATTTGTTGCATTTGTGATAGAGGCCATTCAATTTGATGAACCTGTAGTGGATTGGACAACTTTTGATCAAAGTAAGGTAGATGAAGTGGACTCCTTTGATGAGATGTTAAATAATCCCACAGGTAAAATCTATCCATGTTTGTAATTTCATCATTATATTTATGTTTATATGTCTCTGTTTTTTGATGAATGTGGATTCCTTTAATGTAGTTTCAAATAAAAATAATCAAATGGAGCATGACTCTAAGCATGGAGGGCATGCAATTAAGATAGGAGAAAGTAGTAGGCAGAAGTGTCTTACTAATTATAGTGGGAATTTCTCAAAATACATTGACTATGAACTTGAAGAGGTTGAATTAGATGAAGATGATAATGTAAAAATAGTTCTTGAGCGTGAAGAGGGTGGGCAAGATGAAGATGAAGATGAGTTCTTACCTCAGTTCAATAAATTCTCTGAAGATTTATTTGATTGTACTAAGGTGCCAGAGTTTACAAGAGTGCCTGTAACATTTACTGATGATATGCAGTTAGTGTTAGGTCAAGAATAGGATGTTTGTAGGCTATTTTTGAGAAACTATGGGATTAAGAAGAAGTTTAAGATATGATTTTAAAAAAAATTATAATAAGCTCATTTGTAGGTGTAAAGTGAAAACATGTCCATAGAGGTGTTACATTATGAGGCTTAATGATGGACACACTATGGTTTATATGGGCCTAAACGAAGAGCATACTTGTGTTAATGATAGAAATATTCAAAATTCAATGGCAAATGCCAAGTGGATTGCCAAAATGTTAAAGGAAGACATGAAAATGCACCACACAAGTTACACTACAAGGGATATTATGAAGATTGCTTAGCACAAATGAACTATTAGTATAAACTATTGGAAAGCATGGCATGCTAGGGGATTAGCATTGGAATATGTGCATGGTAAGTATGAAGCTACCTATATGAAAGTGCCAAAACTGTGCAGGCAACTTGAAGCTACTAATCCAAGAAGTTTGGTTAAATGGGAAGCATGTCCTAGTACAAATAAGTTTATGTACTTATGAGTAGTTTTCAAAGCAAGCTTGGATGGGTGGAGAGGCCTATTATGGGACTAGATGGCTGCTATTTGAATGGGAATGTATAATGGAGTTTGCTTAGCAACAATTGGCATGGACGCTAATAATAGTATGTTCCCACTTACAATTTTCATTTGTAGAAAGCAGATCGAGAAAATTGGGACAAATTCTTGAAACTAATAACTCCTGAACTAAGAAGGCGTCCATTTCTTCTTATAATTACCTCTGATTGGACAGTGAGTTTATGTAATATTGTAGACAAGCATCTTAGTGGCTGCAATCAAAGGCACTATTTTATGCACATTTTCAAGAACATGTGCAAGTAGTTGATAGGGCCATATATAAAGAACATGGCTTAGGCTGCAGCTCATACATATAAACAATCAGAATTCAATAAGTGTCTTGATGATATAGAGGCTGTAGCTTCTAGGACAAAAGAATACTTACTAAAGATTGGTCCTAAGCTATGGAGTATGTCAGATTTTGATAAAATCTGTAAGAATGACCACTTAACAAATAATTTCACTAAAAGCTTTGACAGTTTTATTTTGACAACAAGGGATAAGCATGTATGCTCAATGGTACTTGGGATTTTATTTCTATTGATGAAAATTATGTATGACAAAAACAGAGATAGAAACAACTAGGATAGTGATGGGTTAGTATGAAGAGTTCATAAAAAACTTAATGAATACAAAAAGAAAGATAATGACTTCGTCACAGAGCCTTCAGGAGATGGGACGTACTGTGTGAGGAAGTTTATGGGTGAATATTGGGCTGTAAACATGAACAATCATGAATGTGGTTACGGTGAGTGGTAGATCACTGGTTTTCCATGCAATGCATTTGCTATGTCATAACAGGCTAATCCTCTCACAATAAATGTACATTGTTTCATTGTTTATTTACTTATACGTTGTTTAATTATTTATTTACTTATTTGCTTTGCTAATTGATATAAGTTTTGTAGTACATACTTAACTGTGAAGGCTTATAGGTCAAGTTATGATGAAAATATCAAGCCTGTTGCATATGAAAATGATTGGTTTCAAGTATTACATTACATACTTGTCTTTAATTTGTATATGAATATTGAATTAAGTGTACTTATATATATATATATATATGCACATATACTTATAAGACCATGAAGTTGTGCTACCACCAATTGTAATTAGGCAAACAGGACGGCCTAAGAATAATAGAATTAGAGATGTTGATGAAAATGATATAGACAATTCGGAGAAAAAAAATCAAAAGAAGTGTAACAAATGTAGTGGCTTTTGACACAACATAAGAACCTGCCAAGGTGGACCCATTTCTAGCAAAATGATGGGTGGAGTAGTAAAGGGTGGTTCTATTGGTGGCTCAGTGAGAGATGATTCAATAAGGGGTGGAGCGATTAAGGGTGGCTCTATTAATGGTTCAGTGATGGGTGGTTCTGTTAGGGGTGGAGCTATTAAGGGGGGGACTGAAATGCACAGGAATGTTTTAAACCTTCCACCACCACCACCACTACTTGTAAATATAGCTGCTTCAAATGCCAAAGTTGGACCAAGAAAAAGGAAGTACTTTGTACCCATATCTATGCTATATATCCCTTGAAATATGATGTTTATGTTTGTTTTTTATGCTAAGTAAGCTTTTGTTAGTTTTCAGTGCAACTATTTTTTAAGTGTATAATTTCTTTTTGTGCCTACTTAGAAATGTTAGCATTGTACATGAGAATGCTTATATATTAATGAAAATATATAATTACATCATATTACATAGAGAATTTTTGGCTCATTAGCTCAGTTACATCATTCATTTATCTTTCATATGTAATTTTCCTCCCATTTTCTTCCATTAACATTATCACTTTCACATTTGCATTTTCAGTTGTGTAGCTTGATGACGCTTCTTTTACTTGTTCTTTTTGTTGAGGTGAATTAACCTATTTAAATGCCTTGGATTTTGCCGGTCTTTGCATTTGAGAAACCTATATCCATAGCTGTGCTCTTGAGATGACCAATAGAGGGACATCTTTTGTGGACAACCATATATACATGCAATGTTCTTCAAATGATAATTTTTAGACTAATGCCTTTCATTATAGTGGAAGCACTGAAACAATGGTTAAGTAGGGTGAGTTTTATGGTCCATATATCAATTTTAAATGTAAAAAAAAAAGAAACAATGTGCATACCTTTAATTTGGCAGTTAAGCTCCCATCATTTTCACCCATTCTTATTGCTTTAGTCTTGTGTTTTCAGTTGGAGAAATATGCTCCATTTTAGCAGCATTTTATGCTCTGTTTGGCTGCATTTTATAGAGAGTGTCCAGTGAATAATGTGTGCAACAGCTAGTTTGAAGAAGGGCATAATGGTCAAATAATTAAATAGATAACTAAGCTAAATTGAATCAACTAATAATGGGATGCAAAGTCCAAAGTTTTAAAATATGGGGTGGTAAATTCAATATGAGGGTATAATGTGGGGTGTAATGTTAAAATTTTCCTAATTGTAATTATGTGTATTGGGTTGTGTCAATGTTAAACTCATATCATGTTCGTGTCATCAGTTTTTTTATTGTGTCTTGATTTAAAAGTGTTTCTTTGGATTTAGTTATAAAGAAAGTAATATATTAGAATTTCATTAAGTTTCTAATTCACAATTTGGAATAAATTTCTAGGATCGGGAACTACATATCAAGATAAAACTTAAGTACAAAAAGGTGAGTAGTACTTATTCTTTATTTTAAGGTTTTAAGTAAAATATTATTTTATATATTTACAATTCAATTGTTTATTATTGATTGAATGTGATAATATCTCTAAAGATGACATATTTTTATTAAAAAACCATTTCCATGATTTGACATGTACCATTTATGGGATAATTGGGTGACGTGCCAAATACCGGCATTATTTAAAATTAGTTCATTATTGACCAATCGTTTGATTGAAAAGTGGAATATTGGACCCCCGTCAGCGGGGGTTATTTGTTGACCTTAGAAGTGGAGTATCATAAGAAAAGTTATTTCAATATTTATGATTTTGTACGTGAAAACTTATTCTGAAATGCCTTTTAAATTACAGTACTTATTTTTATAATCCATTAGTATTTTGCTAACTCTTGGAATAGAAAATGAGTATTTCTCATGAGACTTGTGAAACTCACCCTTATCATAATTATTTTCAGAGAATCCATAAGATGGTGGATAAACTAAGCTATGGAGTGAAAATAATAAATAAGAAACGAAAAAATATTATATTCAAAGGTTTCGAAATTACAGTAAACATGTAATACAAAATTTTGTATTGTGTTTATTGAAGAAATAAATATCTCATATTTTAATTTTAAAATGTAAGTAGATTTATCTTTTACTTATACTAGATGAAAAAATTAATTTTTAAAATTGTTTCGTTACAATTCAATTGTTTAGAAACAAGATCAATAAAAGAGTTGACTTGAACATTAATATTATTAATAGACCAATGAGGGTAGATTTGATGAATGAGAAGTTTGTCACCCATCCATAATACATTAGTCCAAAAATTTATTACTTCAGCCAATGGTCCATTTTATCCCCATAGTAAACTCAGGCAGAAATTTAAGAATACCTCGCCGTACCCATGAGACATTAGTCTTCCTCTTGGCTTGAAAGAATGCCCGTATTAGGAAAATATTTTGCTTTGTCAGTTTTAGCCCAAAGAAAACTGCTGTATGTTAGTAATCTCCATAAGCGTTTCATTAAAAAAGCTTTATTCATAAGAGCTATATTTTTGAGTTTGAGACTACCTACAGTTTTGGGAGAGGAAATATGATCCCAAGAAATATGGGATTTTTGTTGGCGAAAACCATGACAAAAGTTTCACAGATAAATCTTCACAAAAACACACACAAAAAAAAAAAAAAAAAAATGAAGTAGATGACTTCTTGTACCCAAAAAGAAGAAATACAGTAATAAATAATCACACAAAAAAATGTGTACTTGGGACTCAAATTTGGTTATTTCAAGCTCGGGTGATTTTTTTTTAAAAAAAAAACCTTAAATTAGAGGTTTGGCACACATATTGTGTGTGCAACGAGCCGACAAATATCTTTGTCAAAAAAAAAAAATTAGGTCACAAATATTAACTTTAAAAAAATTGACAAATATATTTTATATAAAACCATTTGTAGAAGCACGTGAACATGATGAAAAACACTAAAGATATTTAATTTATGTACATTTTTTTTGTATAGTTTATGTACAATTTTATTTTATTTTGGATAAAAAATACTAAATCCCCTCAAACTATCACTTTTTTGCACTAAACCCTCCTATCTTTTAAAAATGACACTAAAACCCCCTAAACTATTAGATGTTATCACTTAACCCCCCAAAATTACATAAATACTCTTGTAAATAAATGCCCTTTTATAAATTATGGGATAAAGTGTCAAGTTGTGATAGTTTAGGGGGGTTTAGTGACAAAAAGTGATAGTTTGAAGGGATTTAGTGTAATTTACCCAACTTTGTATAAGGGCATTTATGTAATTTTGGGGGATTAAGTGATAACATCTAATAGTTTAGGGGGTTTAGTGTCACTTTTAGAAAATGGGGGTTTAGTGTAAAAAAGTGATAGTTTGAGAGGGTTTAGCGTTTTTTACCCTTTTATGTTTGTATATTATATGTACAAACTTTAAATAATTTTATATGCATAGATATATTTAAAAATTAATTGATGTAAAACTCATAAATAGTTATACGAGTTTATGGGTATATTGGTATCATAATTGTTAATTGAAAATAGAAGCATCACTTCCCTTTTCTAATAGTAATAGATAAACTCACTCATCTAGTTGGGGACTGTGAAAGATTTTAGCTTCAAATCTTTTTATTTTTTGTAATTAAAGGAATATTCTTAAACGTCTCTTTAAACTAAAACTCATTCACTTAGCTTATTATAAGACTTCGAAAAGATAAAAAAAACTACAAAAAAAAAGAAGAAGGTATTTTTATAAACGAACCGGAGTCCGTTAACGTCGGTAAAAAGGGAAATTACAAACCAATACAAAAAAAATTTATGCAAAAGTATATAGAATCAGTATAGATTTGCATGATCTTTTCACAGAGATAAATTTATAGGCATTTAAAAGAAGAAATATTTGCGCACAAGCAATTCAAGATGTCCATAAATCATTATAATTGTTAAATTCGGATGTATATATACAAGAAGGAAACAAAGGTTTATATTATTAAAAGATACTAATAACAAAATCATGATTCAGATTCAGATTCTTTTCCAACCAAAAAAAAAAAAAAATCATGATTCAGGTTGCATATGAGGACTAAATTTTCTTTAGCAAATATCATTAAATTCGATATGCTTAATTTTTTGAGACGTATTTAGAGACTACTAATTTGTCACGTAAACAAATTATTCATAATTTTATGTTAGTCTTAAAAATGAGTGCTGAAACAAACCCTATTCGCTAAAGAAAAATCAAATTGTCAACCATTATTTGAAGTTGAGGGTGTGTCCAATTCATATATGAATTTTGAAAATGGAGAGTGTATAATAGGATGATTAAGATTACGAAAATATAAGGGCCTTCAGTTGACTTAAAAGTGTCAACAAGTTTTTGACTGTTAGAAGAAGGAATAGGAATATTATTGTTACAGATAAAACACACAGGGCACAATGAATCCATAACAGAACATGGCTCCTAGAATTCTTCTCTTCCTCACATTAAAACCAAAAAGCCTTCTCTCTCTCCTTCCTTTATTTACCACTCATTTTTATAGCCCCCTCCTAAACCTTCTCTTAACCCAGCCTCCAATGGCTGCACCACCTTCACCCCTTGTCCCCTAATTATTCCCCTATCCTAATTTCATAGGGCAGGATGGCCTTCTGGAGCTCCTCTTCTCTTCCAGTCCTTGGCCTCCTGTCTCTCTTCCTCACCACCACCACCACCGCTGCCGCTGCTGCCGCCACCACCTCCTCTGCCGCTGCAGCCATCCACCGCCTCGGCATTGTTCGTAAACCATCCCCAGATGTCCCTGTGTTCCGGGAAGCCCCCGCATTTCGTAATGGGGAAACATGTGGGTCCCCCTCCAAGGACCAAATCCACGTGGCAATGACCCTCGACGCTAATTACCTCCGAGGCACCATGGCTGCCGTCCTATCCATCCTACAACATTCCACCTGTCCCGAGAACGTGGTTTTCCATTTCCTTTGGTCCAGGTATGAACCCGAGACCCATTCTAGCATCAAGTCCACATTCCCTTACCTCAACTTCCGGGTCTACCGCTTCGATGCCAATCGGGTTCGGGGCAAAATATCCAAATCAATCCGCCAAGCTCTAGACCAACCACTTAACTACGCCCGAATTTACCTTGCTGACATCTTGCCCGCTGACGTCAAACGGGTCATCTACCTAGACTCAGACCTAGTTATGGTGGATGACATTGCTAAATTATGGGGTGTAGAATTAGAAAATAAGGTATTGGCCGCGCCTGAATATTGTCATGCTAATTTCACCCAATATTTCACAGACGCATTTTGGTCCGACCCAGTTTTGTCCAAGACATTTGATGGGAGGCAACCCTGTTATTTCAACACAGGTGTAATGGTGATGGATGTTGATAAATGGAGACAAGGTGGGTATACTCAGAAAGTTGAAGAATGGATGGCAGTGCAAAAGCAAAAGAGGATATATCATTTGGGTTCATTGCCACCTTTTTTGCTAGTTTTGGCTGGGAATATTAAGGCTATTGATCATAGATGGAACCAACACGGTTTAGGTGGTGATAATATTGAAGGCAAATGTAGGAGTCTTCATCCTGGTCCAATTAGCCTATTACATTGGAGTGGTAAGGGTAAACCTTGGTTGAGGCTCGATTCGAGGAAACCTTGCACGGTTGATCATTTGTGGGCTCCGTATGATCTTTATCGTTCATCGAGACATGTTTTCGAAGAGTAATCAAAGAAGAATATAGATATGGGGGACTAAAGAAGATAGGGTTAGATGTACGGACAGGTGGATGGATGTTTACTTAGCCGGTGATAATGGGTAATGTGTCAAGAAAACAAAACAAAGTTACTAGAAAAAAAAATCTAATTTGATTAATTTGAAGTTTCTGAATTGAAGAGGAATAAGAGAGGGTTGTGATAATTATTTTCTATAGCAGTTCGAAAACTCAATGGCAAAAGTACAAAGTTAACTCAGGGGGCGTGCACATTAATGGGGAAGAGTTGGACATATAAAGCATGTATTATGGATGATCATATAACTTGTGTTGTTTTATTTTCTTGGTCTCCAATGGTGACAGAGACCAAATCCTTATGGCTCATGATCCTCTATTGATGTTCATCAAATTATTCATCCATGCCCCTCTTATCAAGTTTATGTATATCTGAATTGTTTCTAAATCCCATGCATTTAGTGTGTTACTTTGTTATCAAGTTCACTTACATGCTTCTACCTTTAAGTAACTGTGTCAGTTTCGTTTCTTTCTTCTTCTTCATATTTTTTTTTTTTTTGTCTTCAATTTATTCTGCAAGGGTATTAGCCTTGTATTCAATCAATACAAGTTGAAAAAGTGGATTCGAAAGAACAAGAAGGAGAGGTGAAGAAAAATACTACAGACTGATCCAAATTTCACCTTCCAAACACTTGCTGCAAAATTGCTTGTGCTGTTAACATTCGACAAAGCCTTCCAACTACAATCAAATAAACCCTTGTTTTGATTCACAAGAAAATTACAATGCTACCAACTTTACAGTTACTTTAGAAAAAGTTTTAAGTACAAAGGCAGAGTGGGAAAGAGTAAAGTTAAAGCTCATCTTTTGGTGGGTTATGGTAACATCCTTCATCCCAATAGTAAGGGAACTTCAATTTGGCCGCAGTGTGAGGCATCGACCAGCCCTCATAAAGAAACCTGAAAAGCAAATACCAAACTTTAAGTTTTCAGTTGGGATGTATTCAGACTGCTGACTATTATTTGGATTAAACATTTTTCCTTCTCGTCAAAAAAAATAATGCATCAATGTAATACATTTTAACGGTTTGTTTAGATTATGCAAAATGATGTGTAAGGTAATCAACTTACACTTTAACCGGTGGACGGGATATTATGACCAGCATTTGCAAATCTTCATGCTCATTTGTATTCCAGACCTGTGATAAGAACGACCACAGCAACCATCACAAATCACAGCCAGAAATTAACATTTGTCAATTGCAATACAAGTCAACAAGGGAATATCTAGTGGGCATTAACGTGCTTGTAGAGTACCGGCTTGTAAAGATCTGTATATAGCAGAGTAATTAGTTAGCCCGAAACAAACCGCAACTTTTTAGGGGTTCAGACAGTATGGTATAAGCCTCGTTGATATGAAGATAAGCTTTGTTAATTTTCAACTTATTATAGAAACTTTCATAGTTGCGTTGGCTGTTGGGGTGAATATTCTTACTCCTATTTTAATAAGAGTTCTATTTCGTTCCTACCTATTACAATTTTAAATTTTGCATGAACAAGTCCAATATATCCAGAATTTCTCCCTCTTTCCTTCAGCTTCCTAGTTAGATGATGACATTATAGAGAAATCTCATCCAATAGGCCATTAATGTCTTGATCTACCTATCAATTACTTATGCAGTTACCACAACTATACCATGCATAGAAAGAACAATTTGCTTGGCAAATAACCATCTTTCTAACTAATTGCAGTCAAAATTGACCTACTTCTTGATTTTAGCTTCTGAAGAAGCAATTCTTATAATTACAATAGAGAGATATCCCTCATGGCATTATTTTGTCTTCTCAATGAACCATCTGAATCAATGAATGATATAATGAACAGCAAAAAGGGCAACAAAAAAGGTCGTGAGAACATTATACTTGGGATCAAAGCACGCAAAAACCTTATCCACCTTTGTCATAATTGATTTGGCCAAAAGAGGTACCAAACCTGAAGAATTTTCAATTTAATTTGCTAGTGAAACTACGCTATTGTTCCTACTTCTATCACCATCATAATGACAACAAGCACAACTAACTACGGTAGACTTTTAAACAAATTAAACAATAATTTCATAGATGTAAACAAATATGATTACGAAAAACACAATCTAAATTCTAATATACACAAGTGATAGTGTACCTGATGAACATCATTAACAGGGATATGAAATGTGGTATTGGAAAAGATAGGAAACTCTTTTGGCTTTCCTGGGTGCTTGGAATGCGATTCGGAAGCAAGATAGAGAGTGCCACTCCCCTTTAGGACAACAAACACTTCTTCGCACGAGTGCCTATGGATTGGTGTGCGTGATCCCGGGGCAAATGTTTGAAGCCAAACCTCAACCTATCAATAGAAAAAATCACAAAAATAAAAAAAATGGTGTATTGGTTATCAACATTGTTCTTTTGTATTAATAATAATATTCAAAAACTGAAAAGAGAATGGTCTTTTCTAACTTTATATGATATATGTTGGTTGCCTTCCAAACAACTTTTATAATATTTTCATTAATTATGCAGGGAAAATAATAATTTAGGTCTACCTAAACCACAAAATTATATTATTAGTAATATGAAAAGGAGAGAGCAGAAATATGTGAATGATATATATATATATATATATATAATACCTCTCTCATGCCGTGCAAGAGGGAACCAGCAACAGTGATATGAGACAAACCAGGCCTTCCGTAATTATCCTGTGGAACTTCACTTATATTACGAACTACAGGTATTCCTGAATTGCATCCAAATTGTAAGCGAAAAATGGATTCAAAAGAAGAATGAAGAATTGGAGAACAAAGTTAAAATAAAAATAGATACCGTTGACTGAACAGTGTGAGGATTCGACAATTGCGAAGAAGAAAAGGAGGGGTACTAGCAAAACTAGCACAGAATCGCCCATCTTTCTCTCTCTCTGCAATTCATTCTCTCCGAGTGGTGGTTGAGGGAAGGTGGAAATACTATAGGGATCCTTGCGCGATTAACATCAATAATTTAATATTTGAGACGATATGCATAAACAAGTCGATATGTCCGAGTGGTTAAGGAGACAGACTTGAAATCTGTTGGGCTACGCCCGCGCAGGTTCGAACCCTGCTGTCGACGATGTCCCATTTTCCTTTTTTATCTCATTTGTTTATTATTTTTATCGATTCGATCTTAGGAATATATATATATATTCCTTTTTCCTTTTTTCGGATTATTCCTTTTTTCCATTTTTACCTCATTTGTTTATTATTTTTATCGATTCAATCTTCGGAATATATATATATTCCTTTTTCCTTTTTTCGGATTATTCCTTTTTTCCTTTTTTATCTCATTTGTTTATTATTTATTATTTTTTATTGATTCGATCTTCGGAATATATATATATTCCTTTTTCCTTTTTTTGGATTATTCCTTTTTCCTTTTTTATCTCCTTTGTTTATTATTTTTATCGATTAGATCTTCGGAATATATATATATATTCCTTTTCTTTAATCTCAGCCATTGTCCACGGGTTTTTTTCCCACTGTTTTTAATATATTTATACGTATATAATTATTATGTTTTAAATATATATACTCCTTTTCTTTAATCTCAGCCATTGTCCACGTTTTTTTTCCCACTGTTTTTAATATGTTTATACATATTAGTGTGAGAAATGGATTTTGTTAAAAATTGGCTCAATAGGTGTAAAAAATGGGCCATTGAAAAATGGGCTTAACGTATATGTGAATAGGCAATTAAAAATGGGTTGAATTTATGTGAAGAATGGAGCACCAAACCCAAGCAAAATAGGCCAATTAAAAAAAGTTTAGACTAATTGGATCGATCGAAATTGAACCATTCAAACAAGCCCGGTGTTTCAATCCAGTTTGATCCCAAATATTAAAGGACCGACTCTAATAATCCAGTTCAAAGGTCAACCGCATACCAGACCGTGCACACCCCTACAGGTGGCCATTGTACACGGTTTTTTCCCCCACTGTTTTTAATATGTTTATACTTATATAATTATTATGTTTTAAATATATATACTCCTTTTCTTTAATCTCAGCCATTGTCCACGTTTTTTTTTCCCACTGTTTTTAATATGTTTATACATATTAGTGTGAGAAATGGATTTTGTTAAAAATTGGCTCAATAGGTGTAAAAAATGGGCCATTGAAAAATGGGCTTAACATATATGTAAATAGGCAATTGGAAAATGGGTTGAATTTATGTGAGGAATGGAGCACCAAACCCAAGCAAAATAGGCCAATTAAAAAAAGTTTAAACTAATTGGATCGATCGAAATTGAACCATTCAAACTAGCCCGGTGTTTCAATCCAATTCGATCCCAAATATTAAAGGACCGACTCTAATGATCCAGTTCAAAGGCCAACCGCATACCAGATTGTGCACACCCCTAAAGGTGGGTGCTATGTGCACCCACCAAATAATTTGGTAACACTCCTATTTTTCTTTTATTGTTTTGTTTGCTTTCACTCCCATTTATTTACACTTTAATTAACTAATATATATTAACTTATTGTAATTAACTAAAGCCACCATACCACCATCCTACTTCCACCGCCAAGCCGCCGCTACCATCACTACCACCGTCACCACCACCACCACTATCACAATTGCATATATATATAGCATTATTTTATAAAACAAGGAATGAAACTCATATACATAGACAACCACACGAGAACAAAGGAAGAAGATGAACTTACAAGTTTACTCGATTAACTACAACTGAATGTAATACCACACACTCGATGAAGGGCAAGCAAGTAAGGCTTTTCTTTCGTATTTTGGTGAAGAATGTTTACTCAATTCATGATGAGTGAGCATAGAGGCCAGAAACTTGGTCCATGTGAGACGAGTAACTATGAACTTATTATCTTACACTTACTTCGTATGGATCGAGTAATTGTACACTTACTCGCTTTGCATAAGGCCTCTTGGTCCATGTGAGACGAGTAACTATGAACTTATTATCTTACACTTACTTCGTATGGATCGAGTAATTGTACACTTACTCGCTTTGCATAAGACGAGCAAGTGTACACCTATTCATTTCACTTAGGTCGAGTTAGTGTATCAGAAATAAACATATCTGGTTTCATCTTCATCCATTTCTTCAATACATATATGTTCTTCAAATACATATATATATATACACACACACAAATTCATGTGCCAGTCTTCTCTGAGTTAATCCATTTCTTCAAATCATGTTAGCTGTATATTAAAATAGATATACATACGTATGTACGTACATATATGTATATCTTGATCTGCTACGTTAGACGGGCGGCCGTTGGCACTGCTAATTTAAAATATGTGTGTATGTATATATAGAAATAGTGGGGGAATTATATTTAAGGAGGAGGAGGAGAGAGGAAGGGGAAGAATTCTTTTTGATCTTTTTAATATTAATTAATAGTTAATTAAGTAATATTAAGATATAATTAATTATCATAATAATAAATGGGAGTGGTAGAAAATTATGTGGGAGTAAAATCAAATAAAATGCAAATTAATGGGAGTGTTTATAGGAGTGAGAATAAAACCAAGCAAAATGAGGGATGCATATAGCACCGTCTATATAAAATATAAATCAAACTTTTTTGGTGTCCGCTAAAAAAAAGTTCAAAAAGTTCAAAAATTACTAAAAATGTATTTAATTTTTTTATGAAATAAAATTTTTGGGTAGTAGATAAGATTTTTCCACAACAAATTAGAAAATATGGAGAATTACTAGCAATCATTAATCTTTAATCAATTATTAATAAAAATTAATAGTGTTTTCAACTATTTTACAATTTTTTGTTAAATAGACCCTTAACAATTTATTGTGGCATAAATTGAAACACAATGAGCAAATATTGGCAAACTTTAGATCATAACCATTGAGCCAACAATATATTATATATTTTTTATTTTAAATTATATGTGTACTTGCATAAAAATATTTCAGGCATGCATATTATGTTTGCGTCCATTTCTAGTATATATGATAAAAGTAAAAAAAAAAAAAAAAGAAGAGATTAATTGTTTTGTAAAACTTTCTTTTGGCCAAATTTGCGAAAAACTTAAATTCTCTTTTATTTTATATAAACCAAACATATATATATATATATATTAAATGCACCCTTAGAATTGATGCCCCTTTGAACAATATGAAGTTGAGAAGAATGTGAGAGATTAATGATTTAGTGAGAAGCTCCCCCCCCCCCCCCCTTCTTTTAAAGAGGAATGTGGTCCTTTAATAAATTGTGGATCATGTATAAATGCGTAGGGGGATTGGCTCTCGTTGACCTATCTATGTATAGACCCACGTTAAATGAAAATCAGATTCTTCAAATCCTCTCAAGTCTTAACATTCTGTCTGAGTCTCTCTCTCTCTCTATATAGCCATCCATCTAAATCTGCTACTTGGTTCGTTATGTTTCAATATCAATATCATTCGCCACCAATGCAACCTCAACCCACCCACTACTTGCTTGGTTGCACTTTTGGGTTTGGTGGATTACAGCCCATTAAAGATAAAATTCACCTTCCCCACCACAATTTTATTTCTGTAATTAGTTAACATTACTAAATATTTTCGTATTTTGAGTTCTCGTTAAAATTAGTAGTTTCCATTAGTCAGGATTCATTAGATACAATAATCAATCAAATCGAGTTGGATCATTAAATTTTTTTTTAAGTGAAAGTCAATAAATTTAAATTTATAAAAAGGAAAAGTAGATAAAAATCATTTGAGGGGGCAAATTTTTATTTTTTTTTTTCTTTTCCTTAAAATAATTAGAAAGCTAGTACTGTCGAATTAATTTATTGAGGAGTGGATCTCACTTGTGTTTCTAGCTAGTTTCTTACAGTGGGATGGGGATGGCGATGGGGCCGGGTACTACTAGTGGGATCCTAAAGAGACCCATGCATTTGGCCTCATCTCCTTACACACATGCACTAAACGCATATATTAAAGACATCAATACACATTAATGAACACAAAAAAATAAAATATAAAGATCGAACCCAAAAAAAAAAAAATTATTTATAATTTTGAAAAAAAGTACTACTTTCGATCGTCAACTTGTTGATCGGGTCCGGCCTACCATCATTATGTGATGTCCATCATCACTAAATTACATCTTCCGAATTGCTCCAAAAAGTACACAACACAGGCAGCGACTATGGGTGTTGTCCGCCCAACAGGCCCCTTTAACACGAGTATGTACTTATTCCTCTAAAAATTATAAGACCATCTTTATTGTAATGGCCCACTACAATAGCATAATTGGTTCGCATTGTACATCCTGTATTAATATGGTAAGTTAAATGCTAAAAGATAGTTAAAGTTTGTAGCCGACTAGGTACAAGCTCGCATAATACACTGCATATTGAATGTCCATTATTGAATCTCTTACAATAGATTGTCTATCGTGTGAGAGAATCACGTTACTTCTCTGTCACAAATTACTTTCAAGCCATAGAGACAGAGAGTAAGTAGATAGAATCAAATTAGTTGAGAGAGAGTAGGGATAGAAAAAAAACCCAACCCGGTGGGTTTCCGACCCGACCCAACCCGGATGGGGTGGGTTTTTTTAAGCCCGAGTTGGATTTAGTATTTTTTCTAAGAACCCGGACCGGGTTCGAGTTCTGCATACTTAAAACCCGATCCACTTGAATATATATTATATTAATATATTTATATATATAATATTTATTAAATACAAATAAACACTAGCATTTGTGATTTGTGAAGCAATTGTCCGCTCTTCTTACTCTCACTTCTCACTTCTCATTTCTCAAATCTCTCTCTTAGTTCTCAAGCTCTCATTCATCTCTGACTCTCCATCCGCTCACTCTCTAAGTCTCTCACAGAGTCACAGGTTGCCTCTCGCCCTCTCCCACACCAGCCACCAGCACACCCATGCATCTCCACCAGTTCGTCCGCTCCCGGCTCCTCACCCACACAAGCATCAGCTCCATCCACTCCTCTCACTTCTCAAATCTCACTCTCGCAGTCTCTCACTCTCCCACACATTTCCTCCTCCACGGTCCACGTGATTCCTTCTAATTCGGGGCAGTGCGGGGCGGGGCTCCTATACATGTATGAAGGGCGGGTTTGGATTTTTAAAGAAAAATCTGCTTCGGGTTCGAGGCGGAGTGGTATACATGCGGGTCAGGTTTGGTATTGGCCAAACCCGCCCCATACCCAACCCGTTGACATTCCTAAGAGAGAGGGGAAGGGGGAAGAGGTTTTATTATAAATACACTATATTTACCGTATTAACTTATCATATTAGTAGTTTTGCAATGTAAATTTTTTAGAATTGATAAATTATATATTTTGACCTTGAAGGTTTTAATCTTATTTTGATAATAACAATAACTTAATCATGTGTAATTTAACATGTTTCTTGAAATATGTTTGTAGTTCATTATCTTATGAATTCAAGAAAAGCATGGTTTTACAATGGAAGCATGCCACATTACAAGAATCATTGAAATTCTATCCAATTAAGTCAACAATGCATTGGACAAGACAAGGAAAATGTGACGCCCTGAGTGATGAGTACTCCCTTGTGTGGAGGAATGGTAGCTCGAGCGATGAGTACTCTCTTGTGTGGAGGAATGGTAGCTCAAAGGGGGCATCCCACACCGGAAGTTGGGGATCCTTGGAGACCCATATAAGTAAGATATGGTCGCTAATTAAGTACGAGGCCTTTTGGGTAGCTCACTGGCTTCGGATTCCATGAGAACTCCGAAGTTAAGGGTGCTTGGACCAGAGCAATCCAGGGATGGGTGACCCCCTGGGAAGCTGGTCGTGAGCTCCCAAAAACAAAGCCGTGAGGGTAGATGTCCTGGGGCTGAGGCCTGTCTAGGACGCTACCCAGAGCGGACAATATCGTACTGAGGTGGGACCGGGTCGTTACAGAAAATCAATCTCATCACACATGCTAACAATGCAATTCATGAAGAAAAAAGATCAAAGATATATTTGAAAAGCTTCAAGGCAAATGGTTCAAGTGAAGATCAAAAAAATAAATCAAAGCATTCGAAGACTCGTCAATTCGATAATTGAATAAATGATTAGGATTTATGTAAAGTTTCTTTATTGATCAATACCTATAACGCAAACATGTTCATGCATCATTTATATATTGAATCTCTTTAAAAACATCATTTTTCATAAAATGGTTTTCAAAATAAATTTATAATTAATTGAAACGAATGATTTTTGAGTTTTTACAAAATTAGGTGTATTAGAAACATATTTATAATATTTGTCAAGCATTAAAATTGATTTTAGATCAAAATTGTAAAAGTCCAATTTTTGAGATTTTGGCCTGATAGACAGAATGCATCAGTCGACTGATGAGCTTTGCTCAATCGACTGATACTTCAGAATATAGTCGTTGAATTTCTAATTTTTGCCACTTTTTGAAGCTAAGTCTCTACCAAACCTCTAAAACGACTATATACTCTTTGGGACTATATATTAGAGATCTAAGATACATTTTAACAAGCATGAATCACCATACAAACTCTTTATTCATCTATTTACAATATTCAAGAATTCAAGCTTTTGAATTGATCATATCATTCGTCTTTAAAATAAAATTATTGATCAATCTTGATAACTCTAATGTGAACTTCATTTATATCTTGTAAACACTTGAGAGTTATTATTCATTGGTGTGCATCACCAAACCACTTCTATTATTCATTTGTGATGATTTCTTATAGTTTAGCAAGACGATTTTCTTGTGTTGAGTGTGGTAAGAAGAGTAACACTTGTTAAATGTAGTGAGAAATATTACACTTGTAAGAAGGTTTAATTTTCACCCGTAAGAAGATTGGTTAGTGGAACTTCTCAGGAGCACTACTTTGTAGCGAATAAATAGTCTAAACAACCAAATCACGAGAACAAAACGTCGTTAGCTCATTTGGTTCAATATTTCTAAACTCAAGCTCGTTATTTACTAGCATTTATACTTGTTGCTTGTTTTTTAGATTGATTATTTTGATTGTTTCCTTGATATATATTTAGTTAAAGTTTTATTTCTTAAACTTTCTTTGAAATTATTTTAATTTCTCATTTAATTTCAAAAAAAAAAACCTCTAGGGTTGTTTTTCGACTTACAATATAGTTCCCCAAAAATAAAATCATTAGATGAAATTGTGAAAGTAGTTTAATTAGTAGAAAAAGGGGGAGATGGATATGCATATATGTCAATGTTATCGAGTATATTCTTTTTATTTTCTTCTTCTTTTTTTCAATTATTAAGATACTTCTTGATAGAAAAGAGAAATTCTGAAAATGTTTCAAAACATGTCAATGTAGTCGAGTATTTTCTTTTTATTTTCTTCTTCTTTTTTTAATTATTAAGATACTTTTTGATAGAAAAGAGAAGTTTTGAAAATGTTTCAAAACGCCTCCGTAATTTTTATGAGGCTTTGAAAAATAATATAAATTTGATTTGGGGAGATGTTCTACTATTTTATTTTAGTTTTTCTAATTCAATTCTTGAGAATGGGTAAGCAAAATTTTCATCTAAAAATAATAAAAGATGTACAAATATCTCACCAAGTCATAAATATCCTTTTCCAAATTCATCAAAATTAATAGATAAATCATTTTATCAAACACAATCCAAGAGAAACGTTTGACCATCTGTCTTCTTCTTTTTTTAATTTATTATGTAACACTATTATTATAATACAATTACGCATTGCGTGAGTCGTAAACTAATTGTTTTAATTATATTATACATTAATGACTAATTAATATATATTCCAACTTAGACATGCCATAAAGTGGGTCCTAATTTGAATCACATTCAACCTTAAGGAATAAAGAAAAATGCTCTCAGCCTTTAATTAATTTTTTAATAAATAATTGAATATATATGTGCTTGGGTTTTTCAAATATAGATTTGTTGAAGTCTGTAAATAGTTTATTGGCCGGCTTAGTTAGTCTTAATTACGTGTATGAGTAATAAACTAATAATTCCTGTTTGCATGGATTAATCGTGTTTCATGACGTCTTTGATTTCGGCCTATTATAATCCTTATTTAAGATGTGTTTGAACTAATTTTAACATCAGTTTTCTTCAAAATTTGGGGTTATTGCCCCTTTTGATTAAATTAAAAAAAAAGTCATCAGTTTTGTTCAATTATATAATTTGATTTATGATTTAGATCATAACAACTAGACTTGACAACGCGTCGGTTTAAGTCGGTTTCGTATTAAATTTTAAAGAATGTGAGTAAATTTTTCTTTTACTTGAATACAACCCGATAAGTTACCGAGTGATGTTATATTATCGAGTGATCTGACATGACTAAAATAAATTAAATTAAAAAGTTATAAAGAAATTTGCATTAGAAAAAATAGATAAATAACTAAAATTAGGAATAAAATTAAAAATTAGGAATAAAATTTTGTAAATTATAAAATTTTATTAAACATCTCACAAGATTTTACTTTTATTTGAATATTTAAAAAGTTTAACGGGTCACCATAATTAGTTAAGGGTCAATTCGTAATTAATTCTTTATCATTTTCTGTCTAACAGGTGAATTCGATAATCACTCGGATTCATTAAAGTTTTACCTATTAACTTATAATTTCGTGTTGATTCGTGTCGTATTATTGCATAACGTGTAATTTTGTCCGAACTAGTAACAACCACTAGCTTATTACTTGCTTATATAATAAATATAAGATGAACACTAAAGTGTATTCACACTCTTATTTAGGGTAAAGGGAAAAATTCCTAAGAGGATCACTTTTCTACAAAATTCCAAAAGTTCAACATAAAATCTTTTAACTCAATAAGGACACTGTTTATTTTCAAAACTAACGACAAGGGCAAAATCAATATTGATTGAAATTAGATTTTACAATTATACACATATCAACATAAATTATTAGTACATATTTATATATAATACATATTATATTTGAAGATTAATTTGACTTTGCATTGTTAATGAAGTAAAAATGTCTTTCCATCTCTTAAAATTTCTCTATACTTTTATCCTCATTAATGGAGATTTTTTTTTTCTTACTCAATCGTTGTTATTTTAAATGATTAATTAATGGATTATTCATCCCCTCAATCTCCTTTTTCTTCTGATACTTTTTTTTTTTGAAAATTTTCTTATTATACTTATCTCTTTGGTTTTTGCAATAGTTCTACCAACCTCCAAATCACTTCATCTCCACCGTGCTACCACCACGACCAGCGGTAGTTAAATGCTACTAAGCCTCGATTCAACCTTAGCATTCTATATCGATGCAGAGCTAGTTCTGAGCATAGGCGATCCATGCAGTCGCCTAGGGACTCCGACATAATAGGGCCCCCAAATTTTTTTCCCCTTATATATAAGTTATAGTAGGTAAAATTAAAATATTTTTTGGCTGAATAAAAGTAAACAATGGGACAATTGTTCTAGCAGGTGATGGTGCTTGTCTTTCAACTCGAGTTCGGAGTCTTGGTATGGGCGGGATTGAGCTTCTTCTTTTTCTTTTTAACAAGTACACAAGTCCAAGTTCCTAATTCAACTAAAAAAAATGTAATGAAATAACCCTAAACCCTATATGTCGATGAGTTTTTTATTCCTATTGTTGAGTAAAACGCTATCTTTTAGTTTTTGTTTTAACTAAATTCTATATGAATAAGAAATTTAATTACTCTTTTTGTTACTTTTCAAATCTTATAATTTGTATATATATGTATATATTAGTTGGAGTTTATTGATACAATTATGTTACATAAGTTTACAAAAGGGTCTCGAAATCAAAATTTGCCTAGAGTCCCTCAAAACTCACAGCCGGCCTTGCATCGATGCGAAATCTTCAAGAGTTCCAATTCTCTACCTTTATTCTTCAACAATTATTCACATTCTCCGACTACCCTAAAAAATGGTAAATCTCCACCATCACTTCGACTCTCCCTTTGCGCCCTCCTCCTCATTGCTACCATTGCCGAGAAATTTACTACTTTGCAGAGAAGTTTATTACTTTGCGTTTGCAGAGAAATTTAACTATATTTAAAACAAAGATTGCAGTTATATATGTAAAATGCATTCCCAATTTTATTAATATTCTGTTGTGAATATGTAAGTTTTATTACAAAATTTCCCGTAAGCTTGTAGTGAAAATTTTGTACATGTTTATGGTTTTTATTATATAAATTTCTCTACAATTTTGTAGTGAAAATTTTAAATTTTACTACAAATGTTTAAGAAATTTTATAACTCTTATTGCATAAATTAGTGAAAACACTCTTTAGGAATTTTTCTATCAAGTTTGCAAAAAAAAAAAAAAAACTTGCAATGTAGATAAATTTTACTGTAAATAATTAACCATAAATGTTTTTTGGATTTCCATAAAAAAAATTACATATGGTAACTACATATATATATATATATATTTAAATTTTAAAACAAGAATATGGTAACTACATATATTAAATTATGTTTAATATAGTAACTACATATATTAAATGATGCATAAATAGGTGTTTTTGTCCAAATTATTGTTGAGTTAGCAAAAAAAATTCCCTAAAAAACAAGTTTCCATTGTATTCTTATATATTAAAGAGGGGGAGGGGGGGGGTGTATTTACATACACTCTCTATAATTTAACTAAAAATAAATCTTAACACTCCGTATATTTATTACAAATACCATTTTCCATTGCCTGATGATAGAAGAGTGCTTAACAACATACTCTCTCCATTTGGACCGAGTTTATATGAGTGCACTTACCTTTCATTAGGCAGACCTTATTTGAAAAATTCTCTAATACACTCAGCACTCCATTGCTCTGATGTTAGACGAGATTTTACCAACAAACTCTTTCTAAGTGAGCTGAGTGTATGTGACTGCACTCACCCTCTCATTAGGCATGCCTCATGAGATGTTAGTAATAATAAATTTACCTTATAAAAGTATTTATAATAAGGAGAATATTTATGTCAAATATAAAAGGTGTAAATAACATTATCTATATTAAAGGTTTGTAATGTACAAAATTTATGACCGAATGACCCCTTCTATTTCAGCCCTTGGATTATAATATAAACCATTAAATCTTTTTGGGCAGCGAAAAGAATAACGTATTCAACTTTCTTTATATATATAACATAAAAAATTAACTATCACACATATATATAATTAGTTAGTTGGGTGCATTTCGCTCTTTAATTAACTTGAGTAAGTTATGCTCTTTAGCTAAGTGTTATTTGACAATACCAGTTAAATATGACAACTTTAACTTTTTAAATTTAAGTGATTTTAAAATTATTTGTTAACGATGAAAAAAATAAATTAAGTATCAACTTAATTTTTTTCACTTAAAACTGAAATTTTTTATCTAAAGTTTTAAATGGTAAATTTTCCACTTACAACTGAGAACTTAATTTTAAATAGTATAAAATATCTATTTTACCCTCTTACATTTAAAAGAGTGTAGAATCATGTGATCCAAAATAAACTAATAAGAGTAAAATTATCATACTAAAAAAAGTTCACTTTTCAGATGTGTTATATTCAAACAAACCATATTTTTTTTCAAATACAGTTTTCAGAACTAAATAAATAGTTTTTTCAGTTTCAGTTTTCAGTTTTGTTATCAAATGCCACCTTAATTAGTTAGTTAATTAATTTTTTTCATACAGTGCGCGCTTGTTAATTAAAAGGCAAAATTTTATATTGTATAACACAATCAGATTTTGAAGAAGAAAAAAATTTGTTCGAAACTCTTTAGTAATTAACTACATGATAGAGTGAGTTTTGATCTTATTTTATCAACTAATTCTACGGTAATTTGCTATATGGTAGAGGATTTTTTTTTTCTACAAGCAATATTCTACTTTGATAGGATAGAGAGGGGGATTTGGAGAGCGGAAAAGTAAAAGTCCATTATTTGGTAAAATTAGTGAAGACTTTGAAATTTTATACACCATAAATTTGCTATATTTTGTCTTTAAAAAATTCTAACTCAAAATTTTGTAGTATGGGACGTTATTCTCCAAATTTCGACTTAAAATAAGTTATATTGTAATTTATTTTATTTTTAAAATTCGACATACAAGACGTTCAAACATGAAAAATTACAATTGAATAAATTTTAAATGACGAAATATTAAGTTTTTATCATTTATAATTTTTATGAATTTTAGAATTACTCCATCGTAACACGGGATTATAGGTATAGTTATTAGTATTTTAAGTAAGTCTTTTAGCATTCTAATATAATCTTTAGTGACACTTTTAGTATAATGCACATTTGATGTGATGGATTAAAAAATTAGATATGATGTTTAGTCCTATCTTGATCAAATAAAATAATCTCACTTCACAAGATTGTTTAAATATTCCTATTCTTGTGGGATAAGAAGTTTCTATTGGATAAACAATCTACTCTTATATTACCAACATCAATTATAGGATATGATTAGTTAATTATTGATTATATTGTGCCTATTTATTCTACACGTCAAAAATAACTTGAAGGACATCACTAAAGGACTTTAAGTTGAAATGTCAAAACATAGCTCATTGCAACATTTTCTTTACTAGTAAGTTTTAGCTCAGGTGGTATTACTATTAATTCTTTACATTCGTGAGTAAGGTTTGAATCCAGTAAATGATGGAAATGCGTATGTGGCAAATTCAAAGAGAAAATAAGTCTCAAAGAAGAAGCGTTTGAAAGAGCTCAAATCCTTGCAGTAGCAGTTCTTAAAAAACCCTTTTTAAAGGACAGATTAATTGGGGGAAGATTACCCTCGTTTATATAGATTATAGAATTTTTTAATAAAAACTTTTGCTTTGACTTGTAGCTTCGTGTACCATATTGCTTCTCTAGAATTATTGCATTCATTCATCATCCATGCTTCAGAAACCAATCGCCACCACCTTTCCTTCCGGGCGTAGTTTTAGGGTCTCTCTCTCAAACTCTGCAAGCTGAAGCTGGTCCCTCTCGTCAACTCAATTTCTAGAAGACCCCTCCATGTAGGATTTCATGCGTTTAAAAAAAAAAAAAAATATATATCAATTATAATAATAATAATACCAACTAAAACTACTCTTTTTTTTTCTCTCAAACTAATCTTTCTGCTGCCTACTCCCAATCTCATTCGCCAATGAAGAACCAGACCCAGACCCAGACCCTGACCTAATAATAATAATAATAGAAGTCCCCCATCCATCCATCCATCCATTTCTCTCCGGTCCTCATGCTATTCAACCAAATTAACTTCCATTTCAATATTTCTTCTTCACCCATTTCTCTCTCTGTCATGCTTAAGATACTCACCATAAAGCTCAAGCTCCTCTGCTCTCACCTCCCATGGCCAATTCACCACCCTTCTAACCCTAACATTCTCATCACTAACCTCATCAAATCCAACCCCAATCACCCTTCCTCTTCAATTCATCCAAATACTCAATTGGATGATTCAAAATCCCAAAAACCCATCCGTATTGCCACATTTAACGCTGCCCTTTTCTCAATGGCACCTGCAGTTCCCAGTACTGACACTTCTTCAATTGTTGACTTTAATAAAGATGAAGATTATACAAAAGATAAAACCTCTATTGAGTACAATTTAGGAGCTAAATCTTTGAATGATCGTCCCAAGAGTATACTAAAGCAGTCTCCCCTTCATTCCAGTTCCATGAGAAATACAGCTGATTATCTCTCTGAGTCTGACCAACAAAGAATTTCCAAATCCAAGTTAAGGGTTTCCATCAATCTACCTGATAACGAGATATCCTTGAAGCGAAGCGGGCAGTTAAGCTTTGTGGAAGATGAGAAAGAGAGCTCTTCTTCAAGTTCAAGAATTAGGAAAGGAAAAGCTCCATTGACATCACCAATTATTAGTTCGACCTTTTCAAATGGAATTGTTGGTCAGGGATATAGTAGGAGCAGGAGATCAGTAGTTGAAGTGTTGAGAGAATTGGATGCTGATATATTGGCTTTGCAAGATGTGAAAGCGGAGGAGGAGACAGGTATGAAGCCATTGGCGGATTTGGCCGATGCTTTGGGGATGAATTATGCTTTTGCTGAAAGTTGGGCTCCTCAGTATGGCAATGCCATCTTGTCAAAGTGGCCTATTAAGAGATGGAAGGCTCAGAGAATCTTTGATGAAACTGATTTCAGGTTCAAATATTTTCCTCTGTTTCTTGGCATTTTCTCTCTACTTGAGAGTTACGTTTTTTTGCTATTTGGTGCTTTTTAGAAATATTATTAATCTCCAAATGAATAGTTGATTCTAGTCGTCTTCACGGAACCATATAATTATTTCATGAAAAGATTATTGATATGATGAACACAATTGCGTGCTTGTTTATTTGCAATCATTAAATTCAAAATTATGGCTTTCTTGACAAATTAAACTTATCATCATTATAATTCTTGAAACCTAAATCATAGCTTGATTTTAATACGAAAGTGAGTTGATAAGTTTTGGAACAGCTGTATGCTGTGATGCAGGACTAATAATCCCACCTACTTCTTAATTTATTTTTTGTGAGTTGATAAGGTTTGGGTTCTTCTGATAAGTGATGACCAGTCATTTTCAGGTGAAGATAATAAGCTTCTAAAAATTATTAGCAAAACTTTTAACTATTTGTCAATTAATTCATCAAGTGCATCTCCATAATTATCAGTTTTCCTTTTATGTCAAAAATTTCATCAATACTGTCTCCAGAACTTTTCATATTGGTTGTGATATTTGAATTATTAGTGTGGCAGGCTCTGAGAGATTTTTTTCCGTCAAAAAGGTGGCAACGGTTCTTTTATTCTCAATTTCTTTTTGAAGTGTGGCGAATTATGTTTAACACTCTTTCTAAGGAAGAACAATCCATTTTCATAAGGACAAAAGGGAAAATAAAAGAAGTTTATCTTTATGATCTTGCTCTTGTGTGTCTAAAATTAAGAGTTCAACTACACGCACAACTATTTTCAAAATTATAAGGAATAACAGCAGCACTTGTACTTGTGACTCCATATTCCAATTGTAGAAATGTTTTGAAGGCCACAATCGATGTTCCCCATATGGGAGAAGTCGATTTCCACTGTACCCACCTCGATCATCTCAACGAAAACTGGCGAATGAAGCAAATAAACGCCATAATAGAATCGAATGACAGACCACACATCTTAGCTGGAGGTCTCAATTCTCTTGATGAAACTGATTACTCCCCACAAAGATGGACCGACATTGTAAAGGTAATGGCTGTCCTCTTAATCATATTCAAGAAACAAGCAAAATGAACTTCACTCGTACTGACCTGATATATCCACCAGTATTATGAAGAGATGGGAAAACCCACACCAAAGGCGGAGGTGATGAGGTTTTTAAAGAGTAAACAATATGCAGATGCTAAGGATTATGCAGGGGAATGCGAATCTGTAGTCATCATTGCCAAAGGACAAAGTAGGAACCCTTTTTCTTGAAATCGAGATTTGCTTAAAAATAAACAAGTTGAATTAATTCTCTATTAAAATGCGTAGTTTGATGATCTGGTGTATAATTTAGGTGTGCAGGGGACATGCAAGTATGGGACACGAGTAGATTACTTGTTGGTATCACCAGATTCGCCATACAAGTTTGTCCCGGGCTCATACTCAGTTTTATCTTCGAAAGGGACTTCAGATCACCACATTGTGAAAGTAGATTTAGTGAGAGTAGATCCCAATGATAAAAAATATGTTAATAGGAAGAGGCAAAGCAAACAGAGAGTTGTAAAGATAACAAATTCTTCTTCATCGTCAAAGGGTATGTGGAGAACACACGCACACATGAAATAGATAGAATTCAGTCTCTTCTTTGTACTTTGGATTTTTTGGGTATGTCTTTATTTTCTGCCGTAAATTATGTAAAATTTGGAAGTAAGGAAGACTAATTAATTAGGCATATTTGTATCTCATTTGCCAACATATGAAGTTATTTACTTTTTTCTATTTTAAGATTAGACATAATCACATCCGAATTAGAATTACAATAAATCGACTCTAAATTAGTGTTTTGTGTGATCTAACTCCAGTCCAACACAGATAATTTTGTTAATAAATTGATTAGAACTCACAACTCGATACTCAAGGTTTTCTCCAGGGAGATCAACCTCATTAAAGAGTTTCCTCAATTCTCCAGCTCGGCCACCTCACTGGCCTTTCATCAGTCCATGGTCTAGCAAATATCCACTTAAATTCACAACTCTCACAAAGCTATTTTCTGTTGAAAAAAGATGTAGTAGTTGCCTTGTAATACAATTGATAAATGAACTCTACACCCTCTAATGGAGAAAAGTAGTTCATATTTGGTCTATAAAAAAAATAAAAAAAAAATTGGTAGGAGCATTAGCTCTCTCAAAACAATACAGGTCTCCCCAAAGCAGAATGTATTATATATATATATATATATCAATTCAATCCATTATTATCTATAACATTTTCCTATAAAAAAATTATTCTCTGAAGAAGTCTAATGGTGCAGATGACAACCTTTCTAATTAGGAAGAATTAATGGCAGCCTGTATTTGTTCCAAAGTTCTCCCTTTTGTTTCAGGTACCACCATTGTCACAAACAGAATTGCAAGTGCATTAATCACCGCATATAGAATAAATGTGCCTGAAACCACACAAATAAGTGTAAGTGTACACCTTGGTGATTCAATGAAAATGTGCATTTTACTGAATATGTTGAGCATTCACTCCAACTATTTCAGTCAATCCAATCTTTTCTTTCTTTACCTATTTTCCTTGGATTTCATAAAGTTTAAAGGAAAATGTTGGTTAAAAAACATCAAACATTTTTCGTTTTCCTTTACGTTTCTCTCTGTGTTCTGGGATCCAAACATTGTGTTACTGTTTTAGTGCGAGTGCCATATAACTTGATAGTTTCTTACTCGGCTTAAATTGCTCATCTTTTTATTATTATTATTGATTACTATGTTATTATTTGGGATTTCTTTACCACTCTTCTAAATATTAACGCACAATTGTGGTTCCTCGTAGACAACTAAAAATGATAATGATAAATATATGTATACCATAAGAGCTCCAGCTCATGAGGAAATTGAAGGTGTAGGAAACCGCCCAAGCACCGAACCAGTTCATCAGTGTAGCTAAGCTTCCAGCAACTCCTTTAACATTTATAGGAAATATCTACAACCAAAACTAAAATTTTCAGTTTGGTGCCATCAAGAATCGAAAATGGGAACGATTAAATTTATATATTTTTAGATACCTCGGACATTATAACCCATGGAACTGCTCCCATCCCTGCTGAGAAGGCCCCTACGTACAACTAGGATCCAAAAAAGCAATGCTTAAAATATCATAATTAAGCTCAAAATGTGTTAATATTAACGAAAAATTGATTCTTAAAGTTGGTAAATTACCAGTATGCCGGTTACAGCAAGCGCAGGTGCTGCCTTGACTGCTATTTGATAAGTCTGCTCCACAGATTATGATTTTAAACTTTAAATTAAAAGTTATTAAAATTATAAAAAGATCAAAGAGTGATTAATAGTTAGAGTATTACCTTAAAATAAAATGATAGCCCTGTTAGCAGACAACCTAAGACCAATCCCATTGCAGAAACCTGGAACAACACATTTAACATTAGATCGGAGGAATTGTGATAGTGTACAAATGACAAGGCTAATATTGTTGTACACTAAGATTAATACCAGTAAAAGGGGTTTTCTTCCAGCTCTGTCTATTAAGGTTGCACCAAGAGCAGTAACCACAACCTACAAAACAAATCACCAAAATGATTATCAAAGTTTAGACGAATAAATAAATTTAGAAAATGGCTTATTGAGTGAGAATTGATAACCTGAAGACATGCATAGATTATAGTTCCAAGGTCGGAAGGAAATCCTAGGAAATTGCAGATAGAGGTAAAAGGTTAAGTTAAAAAAGTCAAAATTTCATATAGTGGGCTTTATTTGTTCTGGTGAGGAAATGACTGATCTTTAAGATCTCTCTTACCTGCTGATTCGAAAATACTACTGACATAGAAAACAATTCCATTGATGCCCCCAAATTGTTGAAAGACCATTAGTCCAACTCCTATCTGGTCATCCAAAAGTACTAAACAATGAGAAATTGCACTATTGATTGGGAATACATATCGAGAGCTGAGAGAAAGAGGCGTATTTACAATGACTGAGCGCAAGTATCTTTTTTGAAACAAATCGAGAAGTTTGGCTTTTGGGAGCTTTTGAAGAGTTTCTATGTAATCCTGCCAAACAAATGACACAATCGCACAAGTTAATTTCTTAGTACTATTAAATGCAGTTGATAAAGAATAGTGGAGTTTTTAGAGTTTTTGTAAGTACGAACTTGGATTTCAGCTGCCTCTTCGGATATATCAGCATCTTTGCCTCGAAGTTTCTGTAGTGCTACTTCAAACTCTTTTTCGCGTCCTATCTTTGCCTGCAATTATGTTCAGAGAATTTCCATTTCCATGTTTCTATTGTGCCTTTCTTTTATAATGCGTTTATAAATGCTCAAATCCCGTACTTAAATTTTTTTTGTCACATAATTTTTCCCAGGAATCAGTTGCCACATTACAACTTACTTTTGCTTTATATTCCCTTTTCCAAGGGATACAAAAATATATATATATTTATTTATATATCCCCTCTAAGTTTTTGTTTTGCAATCAAAGATGCACTTATATAGTGTTTCCATTAGAATACTACTGAATATATATTTCATACCAGCCATCTAGGAGATTCCGGAATGATAAAAAGACCCAATAATAGAACAGCACACGGGATTAATCCTACAAAAAAGAAAAAAACATCAGATGCAAGTCCCTTGTAAACCCCTATGGCATGGTTTTATTAAGAAAACAGCTTAATAGTAGGTAAGTATCAAATTTTCACCTGTTAATGCTAAAGCTCTCCATGATAGCACTGTGCCTAATATGAAGGCAACAGACACTCCACAAACAATCATGAGCTGTTAAATAAGTAGTAACAATCAAGGTATGATTTTCAAACAATCAACATTATGTTTTGTCCTATTAATGCTAAATCTCTCCAAATGTAACTTTTTTCTTTGTTACCTGATTCGTTGTTGTTAATGCTCCTCGTAGATTCTTGGAGGCAATTTCAGCAATGAAGACGGGCACCTTATCATCCATACAATATCAGTGTCAACCTTGTAAAAGTACATTTTCTTCCTCCATCCCAAACTATTAGTCTGTATTTGACTTTTGCACTTTTTAAAGATACATTAGTTTTGGTGAAATCACCAGTCGAGAACAAAATGCACTGTATATTCACTCTAGAAGTGGACTCTTAACTTGGTAATAAGACTTGTAATTTGGGATATAGGGTATAAAAACAGTAGGGAGTGAAAACTAGGAGAAAACAAAGAAACATGTACCACATAAGAAAAGACTCCCATCCCATATCCTGTTGCAAGTCTTCCAATGTCCAGAGCCAAGGGACCCTTTCACGACAAATAAAGAAAAAATTCATGTAATTTAACATCAATTTTTTGGCACAGAACTAGAACAGAAATCTAGCTATAAGAGATGGATTTTGTGAACCTTGGCAAAGTAAATTGCTAGCCACCCTGCAGTACAGAAAGCACTTGACACTCTCATTGCCTGAAAACGAATTCACATTCAACACAAATTTTACCAAATAATCAATTTTCAGTGAAGCAAGAATGTTAAGAACATAGACTCGTTTGACTTCCCTAGGGCTTACCCCTTTTCTACCGATGAAATCAGCTATGGGTCCGCTTGTGACCGCACCAATCATTGCCCCAAAAGTTAATATGGAGCCAAACAACGAATACTACATAACAAATTTCATTGGGCGAGTTCAAGAAACAATTTTGAAGTTAGAATTGGGGATTTCCTTATTGAATTGCATCTAGCAAAAGAATTGAAACAATGAACTTATTACTGCAAACATGTGCCAAGATTTGTTTAACAAACCTCAGCTAAAGACAGATTTAGATCTTCCCTGATGGCAGACTGAGTAGGTGATGAATAACCAGCCTGGAAAAGTAACAGAACAAAACCAACCAAGATTTGCTAATTAGTAGTTTTAAAAAGAAAGAATTGGAGAATTCTAGCTTGTGAACATGGTTTTTGGTGATACAAATAACTGTTTATTGTTATGATTATGAAGTTGAATTTAAAATAAAAAGTTCGAGAATTACACAAGATCCAAAGGCAAAAGAGCCACAAACTGCAACAAATGTGCTGAGGTAAACCATCCATTGATGCCCTTTGCTTCCTTTTTGGGACTCGCCATTTTCATCAGCACTACTTGTCTTCTCTTTTGGTATAAGTGGAACTATTATCCCTTCTTGTATACTGTTCTCAGCTCTCACTACATCCTGTTTTTTGGCCATCTTTCTTCTCCTCTATATATGCTTACTTTTACTAGTTTATATCTATAGATAGATAGATAGATAGATCAATAGATGGAACAAGAAAAACAATAAAAAAAATATATATAAGAAAATTTTGAAAAGAAGAATTGAAGAGCAATGAGATACGTGGGGAAGAGAAACAAGGAGGTTAGTAGGATTTTATCAAGAGAATGAGAATAATTAATTAAATTCCTTGTATTATTATTATTATATATGCTTCATTTAAAAACTCCTTAACAAGTTGATCCACAATTATAATGTGGATCTAATGTCCGTCAAGTAATCATATTTTATATATACATATGGTCAAATGAGTCTTAATCGTTTTTATAAATAAGGATGCATCCAATACGCCCGGGACAAGAGGTTTTTTTGGTGATTTTAGAAGCTATAATTCACAGGCAGAAGACAAAATAATGTCACTTCCATGAGTTGGCAATTTCGGAAACCAAATTGAAATAAAATGAAACTCATTTATTAGGACGTAACCAAAAGGTGTAGTATAAGTGTCAAATTTTCGATCTAATTGAGCCAACCATTTTTATATTGCACGTGTTTTATTCTTGTCAAAAGTAATTGTGGTTAAGAATAACTATTTTTATAAAAGAAATAAATCTACTCAATTCAAAAAAAATCGCATCATGATAAGCTCTTTTATCACAAGATTAATTAATTAAAGAGATTAGTCTGAGTAGAAATTACTCCCACCTTAATATAAGTATGGAAAGGTCTTTCACCAAAATTTTCTCTTTGGTGGCACATTTGAAATAATGAATAGAATAAGAGAAAATTTTAAAATTATTTACGAAAAATATTTTAAAGTATAAAATTGAAATAAAAAATCTTGATAAAAAGTATAAAGTGATTAAAAAAAAAAAAAGAGTATACCTAGAGGTTAACATTACAATAAAATTAGTGAACATTTAGTTGGAAAAAAAAGGAAGGGTAAATATTAATTGAATCTATTTGTCGGTGCAAAGACACCTCGTAAGAAAGAGAACGAAAAAACAAAGTTATCGAGATGTAAAATGTTGGAGGTGACTGGTTGGATAAGATAGAAAGAATGTTAAATTTTTTATTGGGTTTGATTTGTTACTAAGTGGGGATAAGAATGGATGTCCTTGACTAGATATTTTTATTTGTGGAGTCTGTTGTTTGGATGTAGTTGGCACTAAATTAAGAAGCCGCATTTAGAGGACACTCATTTAAAATTTTAGATGACTTTGACCATTTCTAACGGTGATTTTTATTTTATGTATCATGAATTTTGTAGAAAATTTTTATATTTAATTAGTAATATATTTATATGAGTAGAAAATGATAGAAAAAATGGTCTCTAATAGTATACCATTTCTTCTTTATTTATCATTTATTTAAGAAGAGAGATAATTAGTGAGTTTAGTGAATATCCAATAAGATTGTTCTATGTCATACAGAAAAAATTTATCATTATTTTTATATGTATAAATACTTATAAAAAAAATTTATATGACTTAAATTTCACCTCATATAGAAATAGTTATAAATGACCATTGGAGCATTTTTTCCCCCTTTTCTCTTTTTTAACATAGAAATTTGTTCGCATCCTTCAATGGGGCTAACTGAAAACCAAAATGAATTTACAATAATCTGTCAATGTTCTAACAGACAAAACGTTCATAGATGTTACTGAGATAAGCAAGATTATGATCTTATCATAAGACCATGGACGATAAGGGACGATATGCAAATTACTACGGGTAATCTTGCACCAATATACTTAACAGCGGAACATCAAAACAATTACAAGGATCAAACGTGACACAGAAATAAAAGAGCAACAGGGAAGACTTATCTTACAAACAAAGTAGTTTCATTCATTGAGGAGAAGAGGGAAATTACAATAAGCAAACAGCTTATTAACCTGACTACAACTCTCAATGTCTTACACCACTCCAGACTCTGAATAACAAATACAACTGAACTCCATATTTATAGGAGAAAAAAGGGAAAACAAGGCCTAACAGGTGGCCAACTTGCACTAATAATTACATCGCCGAAAGTGAAGGGAATCAAACTTTTACAAAATTCAAAAAGCAAGAAACTTTGAAAAAAGTAAAGCTACTTTATTTTTTACTTTATATCACATTACTCTAATAAAAAAGGGAGCAGGTGGAATCTTTAGATAAGCTTGCTTGACAAGGAGATAAGGACGAATTAATCAGTGTCGTTTTCTGAGTTTGGGTCCCAGTGATTATCATAATGATCATTGTGAACAGGATCATCATCATCACTAGCATCTTCTTGACCTACGAACATGTCTGTGTCTGAGCTTTGCGAACCAGTACTCCAAAAATGATCTTCAGAGTAATTAAACAAATGACCAACAAGTTCGTTGCTTTGCCAATCTTGGGTATCATACCAGGAATCTAAACCATACTTGATTTGTTCAGGGATCTTTATAACATCAACATTATTTAAATGACAAATATAATTTAGAAAATAGATATAATCTAAATTATACGGTTCACGAGCAACCTTTGTGAGATTGTAGGTATACCAATGTTGAATTACGGCTGATGGAGGGTCTGGATCTGGGTAGCATGCTGTTCTTCTTTGAGGACCATGAAATGTGATTAACACATAACGATGGTAGTGAGTGTGGAGATCAATCTTCCATTTAGCAACTGGCTTGAACCACAGTAAAAACTTTAATAGATTTTTTGAACCAGGATGACCGATATCATAATTTCCGCTTCTTGGAAGGATTTCTTGTTCAGCAAATCTGATATAGTTTAAAAGGACTGGGGCATCAAAGATGAAAGGGATTGTGTAAGCTTTAGTGATACCAAAGTAACACAAGAGCTTGCTTTGGAAGTCTGGGTAACCTGTGGATATGGAGAAGAGAGACGTATGGGTAGTTTGGATGCATCTTTAAACCACGGATAACTATTCCATACTTGGCAACTGTGAGAGAAAGATACTTGAAAATCATATCTTTGTTTCTCTGGGAAATGGTGTGTTCTCCAATTTTTTCATTAACATCTGCTGGGAGGATAGAACAGACATCAAGGATAGGCATGTTGCTGAAAGGATGAGGGTCTCTGATGAGAACAGGGACTGTCGAGGATGAAGAGGCTTGGTTGGAATTCATTCTGTTTGGAATATATCTTTCTGGGAAATCAGGTAAGACTTGCGTAATACCAAGGTAGGTAAGAGGGCAGATAGAAGGGATGGCTTGAGGAATCTGCTGAGTGGGGTTAAATAGGGGCAAGTTCTGAATGACTGGGATCACACGACCGATGTGGGATAAAGAGTTGGATAATGGTGGTTGTGGAGGTCTGGAGAAGAAATCAGCAATGACATTATTTTTTCCAGGGAGATGCACAACAATATATGACCATTGAGCAAACCATTGAGACCATCGGAGGAGCTGAGCATTGGGTATCACTTTTCTGTTGAAATTAATCATTTTGGGAAAAGCTTTCATATCCATTTCTACAAGAAAATGATGACCAACGAGATGGAACTGGAACTTTTCTATACCACGCTTAACAGCCAGAATTTCTTTGAAAGTTGAATGATAATGAATTTCTCCGGCTTTAAACTGACCACTCTTGTATCCACAAACTTGTCTTTTTCCATTAACTTCTTCAAGTAGAATAGTAGCCAAAAACTTATCACTTGCATCTGTTTGAAGAATGCGTTTGCCATTAGAGGGGATTTGAAGAGGTGGCAAATTCTGTGTAAGCTTCTTTAGTTGTTGGACACTTGAAGTTTGAACATCAGACCAGGGAGGTGGTTCCTTTTTCAGCATTGCAGACAGAGGAGAGGTGAACTTTGTAACCTGAGGGATGAATGGAGCCATGTAGTTCACAAGTCCTAAAAATTGTTGAACTTGAAGGACACTCTGCAATCTATCAGGAAACTTAAGGAGATCCTTAGCAATGTGTGGCTGGAGCTGAATTGTTCCATTGACAATTTTCATTCCAATGAAGTCAATTTCTTTTACGCCAATGACCATTTTCTTTTCTGAGAGCATTACTCCATGATCTAGAACAATTTGAGCAAACTGGTGAAGAAGCTTGCTGTGGGAATCTTCATTAGGGGAGAAGAGCAGAATATCATCAATGTAAATCAGAGCATGAGGCAATAATGGTTCAAAGATTTTAACCATAGCTTTCTGAAATACGGCAGGGGCATTTTTCAATCCAAAGGGCATAACAGTCCATTGGAAATGGTGATCTGGAATGCAAAATGCAGTCTTCTCTCTGTCTTGGGGAATAATTCCTATTTGCCAAAAACCTGGTTTGAGATCAAACTTGGAGAATATGCGGGCATTGGTAAGCTGACTAAAAAGAGTGTGCTTCTGAGGGAGAGGGAACTTATCACAAGCAAGGAAGTGATTAAGTGGCTGATAATTGATTACCATACGAAGCTTTCCTCTAATTTGTTCAGACCTTTTGTTCACATAAAATGCTTCACAAGCCCATGGAGAAGTGGTTTCTTCAATAAGACCTTGGTTGAGTAAGGTATGGACTTCTTTAAGAGCAAGGGCAAAGTGTTCTGGATTCATTCCTGAATGGGTGGCTTTTGTGGGATTGATATCTTCGTTCTTTTTGAATGGAAGAGAGATAAAGAATTTAGGATTCTTCCAAAGAGGATTCTGACATTTGGCTAAAAACTCTGTGTGAGACTCAGCACAAGAACGGAGAATAATCTGGGTTCTAATTTGTTCAAAAGATGAAGGTATAGGAGCCATCTGAGTGGAAAACAAAGATTCATCAATTGGATCAGGAAGGTAAAGAGGATTTTCTTGGAAAACTGTTGGAGGCGGTAGCCACGGTAGGAAATAATTCTTAAACCGTAGTCCTTTAAACGACCAGCTGATTGGATCCAACTTTCCAATAACATCGAAACCAAGGAATAAATCTCTATCTATTTCTTCACTACCAAAGAGTTGGTGAGTAAGTGATAGACCTGGGAAAAATTGGAGAGTAACCGGTTTGCTTATTTTGGTGACTTTAAAGATTGAACCATTGGCAGCTCTGAAGAGAACCGAACAAGGTAACCAAAACTTTTGAGGAAGGAAATGGGTTTTGATTAATGTTCTCTGTGCACCTGTATCAAAATAAGAAATGATTGGAATTGGCATTTCATATTTGTCCAAAAGAAGTTTAATTTTGCCATTGGGAGAGGGAATTGCTGGAGCAATGGCCATGCTATCTTGAATTTATTCAAAACTATAAAGAAGAGGAGTCTCTTCATCATAGTCACTGGAAAGAGATTCGTCATCTGTGGCTTGTTCCGAATCTGTATAGGAAACAGACATAATTGTGTTCGCAGAGGCTTCATCTTCTATAGATAGCAAGGATTCAAGATCCGAATCAGCAATTATTGGATCTATCTTTTGAATACATCCCATGAACTGCGACTTCTTGGCTGTCTTTGGATAATTTTTTGCAAAATGACCGGATTTGTGACAGATAAAACATCTATCTGTTTTCTTGCCGCGAAAAGGCTTACGCTTGACATACTTCCATTTCTTCTTTACTTTGAAAGGTTTAGCAGAGACTTTTGCCATGTTCCGCTGGGAAGAATGGTTCACTTTCTTCTTGAAATGGCTCTTCTTTTTGTTCTTGCAATCACATGAAGAGGACGCATGCTTGCACTTGATCTGGAGATTGTCTTTGTTGCATGATTCTTTCAACATCTTTCCTGCTTTTTCAATATCATCAAAGAACTTCTTTTGATTGCACAGTCCATCAACTGCATCATTGATGTAGTCATAAACCTGAGCAATTGTGACATCATGGATAGTGAGCTTCTGGATCTTTAGTAACTTGTTTACTTCAGTAACCAGAGTTTCTGGGAAAGAACTGAGGAAAATTTGACGAATGTTATCATCATCAACGCCACCAATAAAAAAATATCGTTGAGACATTCGGTTATAAATGACGCTGGAGATCTTTCTTCTTGAGAGAGCAACATTTCATCTGGACAAACTCTTCACGAGCAATATCACTGGATCTGCCAATATGTCCAAGAAACTGGGGAAAGATTAATGCCATAAAAGCATCAATAGTTGGACTTTGCTGTAACTGAATCTGTCTGTATTCTCCTAAACTTTCGTACCATTCTTTTAATCTACCTTCCATTCTTGTAATAAATCGAAGCAAGACTGTAGGAAGTTTGTAGTATTGTCGATCTGAATGGAGCCAAGCATTCCAAGAAATCATTAAATCACGCCATTTTTCTGGAGGAGTGTTTTCAAAAGTAAACACCTGGTGAGTTTCATGATTTGGAAAGGGCATTCGATTATGAGTTTTGACAGAAACTTCTTGAACTTCTTCATCAGGCGGATCTTTAACCATAGGATCTTCAAAGGTTTCTTCTGGTGACTTTTCCTGTTGGTTTGAAGGTTGGGTAGGAGGTGCCTGTGGGTTTGGAGGAACAGCTTGCGAGGAAAAGATATTCTCAAAGGCAGAGAATAAATCTTCATTGGAAGGTGTTCCCGGAAGTGTATGAGGAGTATTACTGACAGCAAGGTTTTTCAAGAAAGAACCTATTTGGTTAACGGGTTCATTTTCATGAATTTGCATGTAGTAACTATCCGAATGAGGTGTGGAAGAGGCAACAATAGTGTGCTGGGTGAAATGGGGTTTTGTGGTAATGGGTGACTGAGGGTCATAAATCCGCAGAGGACCTGGAGATTTATAAGGAATTTGCAATTTAGGTTTTTGAGAGGAAACTGCAGGGGCCTTTTGTTTGTATTTTGGTGGACTTCGAAATGGGGTACTTTGGCTTTCAGCAGTGGGAGTAGGCCAACGATGAAACGTTTTAGGCAGAACTCTTTTTGGAACAGATTCTGGATCAGCAGGCCAGAGATCTTTTGAGCTAAAATCAGTTCTCAACTGTTGTGGTGGATTGTACTGGTAAGTCCAAGGGTTTACAAGCATAGGCGGGTTAGGTTTTTGCTAAGGGGTTGTATCTAACAGAACTGAAGGAGCTTCTGTTTGTAAAGGGGGCATGGAAGACTTTTGCAGAGCTGAAAGCTGTTTCTCTAAGGACTTCTTTTCTGCTTGCTTGCTAGAAAGAAGCATAGTCGCTTGAGAAATGTCATGGACGGTAGACGCAATATGTAGGAGTTGTTCATGCAAGACTTGTATGCGTTGTTTGAGATCAGCAATTGCAGCATCCATGGTACTAAATGAAAACATCTTGGCTTCAACCCGTTCTTGAGAAGACTCAATTCTGGTTTGAGAAATGGCAATCTTGTATAAAACACGATTCTGAGCAATAGCATTCTCAGCTTGCCAGTTCAAAGCAGCTTCTGCAGCATTTACTTGAAAAGTTTCTCCTGTAGGGGAAACCTCAGTAGGATTCTGTATTTTCCATTGATGACGAGTATTTTGCTGGAGATTTTCAAATTCATTTAGCGGAGGAAAATGAAAATCATAATTTGTGTTGTCTTCAGCAAACATACAACAGTCAATGGGATCTTCAGAAACAACAACCAGTGGTGGTTCTGGTGATGACGGTTTAGGGGTTTGCTTGGGTGATGGCTTAGGGTCTGTTTTTCTGAGGGCTTTGAGGGCTTTCTGGTAATATGGAGGCAGTAATGGTGTTTGAGAAGGTGAGGGTGGTGAAGGGAAAGGCTTTAGTTTACAGGTGGTTATTTCAGGTGTAGGTTGTAAAATCTGACTACCATAGGTAACATAATAATCAAATTTTCCAGAGGGATGACCTAGCAAACCAACTGTGGGATCATTGTTCTCATATCGTTCTTTAAGACGCTGTTGGGAGGAATTTTTCTTACGAGAACTTGGCCTATCATCTTCATCACTTTCTTCACGAGAAACACAATCTGCACATGAGCAAATATCATACTAGATATGACCTTTAGAATTCTTGCCTTCATAACAGGGAGAACCATCCTTGTTAAACCAGAGAATTAGAATAGAAGGAGACTGAAGAATGGGATCTTCATGCAGTCTTTGAACTTCGCCAAATGCCATGATAGGTGTAGTGAAAGGACTTGGATTCTGACGAACTGTCTGAGATCTGTTAAATTTTACTTCAACAGTTTTGTCAGGTCGTCGGAGATAATCAACACTTGTGGAGGAGACAGCACTTGGGTTTTCTTGAGCATGAAGTTGTTCATAAGCAGTGATCCATTTTTCTGGTAACAATTTAATCAACTCATCACGGGACAACTGTCTAGGAATAGACGTAACATGGGGAGCTTGATTTGTGCTAACATCAAGGAATAGGGCTTCAGATTCCATCGAATTAGGGATTGAAAGATCAAAGGCATGATCTTGAACACGATAAATCATCTGATGATGGATAGTAGCTGCAGCAGTACCTTCTACCATAGAATCACCTGTAATCTGGACTTGAAGTTTAAGAGCATCTAACAAAAAAGGATCTGTTAGCGGCATATTAAAATTTGGGATTATGGTGATAAACACGGTTCCAGCATTTAAGGTAACTTGAGCTGTTCCAAGGCAGGCTTGTTGATATTCTGAAAAACGAGAATCAACAAGAGCGATCAAAGCTACTACAGGAAGACCTTTTCTACCATGAAAAGTGACAGCAATACGCACAGCACCAAAATGGAGATGTGTGTAATTTTGAGCTAACGCCATTCTTGGAAAATCTCTAGGAATATAGAGGGGGAATAGATGTTATTTTCTTCCAGAGGGAGCAGTGATATCTGTAAAAGTGGAGGACTTAACAAACTCTTTTACAGGTAGTTTGGAGGATTTGGATCCGAGCAAACTACGGACACTGGAAGTGAAAGTTCGGGAAGACGGTTTTCCAAAGATATGATATGGGTTAACCATAGGAAGATCTGTCTCTTGGATTTTTTGATCTTGAGGAAGATAAGATATCTCATGGATAGAGGAAACTTTATCTATAAACTCTTTTGACTCAAAACGAGAAGAATTAAAAGAAGAGGAACTACTAGACATGGAATTAGACTTAAGAAGTTGAGCACGACTATCAGGACGCTTTAGAAGTTGAGACATAATTTAAGAAATATGAGAGAGCCAGACTTCTTTACCAAAGAGGAAACAGACTAAACAATTTTATATCATAGACTTTTGAAGTTCTAATAAAACTAGCAATCTTCAGTTTCTAATATCACAATTTAAGTTTTCTGTCACCGAGCTAAGGACTCACACCGCCTCTTGCCTCAAAGGTCCACCAATGCTCAAGGTCCCTGAGAAACACTTAACTTTCAATATGACAAACTGAAGGAATATCTCTGTTTTCTGAACAATCTTATTTCAGACTTTCTGTTGTGAGAGATCCACTGATCTTTGATCAAGGGTTCTGATGTGAGAGATCCACTAGAGTGGCAGTCACAGATCATACTATTCATGATCTCGAATCATAAGTGGCAGACACAGAGCATACATAATAAGAATAAGATTTTCATACTGGTCATGAGATAAACACCAACATAGAACATACCTTGCTGATCATAAAATAGTTTTGCCTGAACCCTAAGGCTCAGAAGTCCGAGAGGACGACTACTCACGAGAGGACATACTTACACCTCTGATACCAATAAGGGACGATATGCAAATTACTACGGCATATTAAAGCGTCCTGATAGTCGTGCTCAACTTCTTAAGTCTAATTCCATGTCTAGTAGTTCCTCTTCTTTTAATTCTTCTCGTTTTGAGTCAAAAGAGTTTATAGATAAAGTTTCCTCTATCCATGAGATATCTTATCTTCCTCAAGATCAAAAAATCCAAGAGACAGATCTTCCTATGGTTAACCCATATCATATCTTTGGAAAACCGTCTTCCCGAACTTTCACTTCCAGTGTCCGTAGTTTGCTCGGATCCAAATCCTCCAAACTACCTGTAAAAGAGTTTGTTAAGTCCTCCACTTTTACAGATATCACTGTTCCCTCTGGAAGAAAATAACATCTATTCCCCCTCTATATTCCTAGAGATTTTCCAAGAATGGCGTTAGCTCAAAATTACACACATCTCCATTTTGGTGCTGTGCGTATTGCTGTCACTTTTCATGGTAAAAAAGGTCTTCCTGTAGTAGCTTTGATCGCTCTTGTTGATTCTCGTTTTTCAGAATATCAACAAGCCTGCCTTGGAACAGCTCAAGTTACCTTAAATGCTGGAACCGTGTTTATCACCATAATCCCAAATTTTAATATGCCGCTAACAGATCCTTTTTTGTTAGATGCTCTTAAACTTCAAGTCCAGATTACAGGTGATTCTATGGTAGAAGGTACTGCTGCAGCTACTATCCATCATCAGATGATTTATCGTGTTCAAGATCATGCCTTTGATCTTTCAATCCCTAATTCGATGGAATCTGAAGCCCTATTCCTTGATGTTAGCACAAATCAAGCTCCCCATGTTACGTCTATTCCTAGACAGTTGTCCCGTGATGAGTTGATTAAATTGTTACCAGAAAAATGGATCACTGCTTATGAACAACTTCATGCTCAAGAAAACCCAAGTGCTGTCTCCTCCACAGGTGTTGATTATCTCCGACGACCTGACAAAACTGTTGAAGTAAAATTTAACAGATCTCAGACAGTTCGTCAGAATCCAAGTCCTTTCACTACACCTATCATGGCATTTGGCGAAGTTCAAAGACTGCATGAAGATCCCATTCTTCAGTCTCCTTCTATTCCAATTCTCTGGTTTAACAAGGATGGTTCTCCCTGTTATGAAGGCAAGAATTCTAAAGGTCATATCTAGTATGATATTTGCTCATGTGCAGATTGTGTTTCTCGTGAAGAAAGTGATGAAGATGATAGGCCAAGTTCTCGTAAGAAAAATTCCTCCCAACAGCGTCTTAAAGAACGATATGAGAACAATGATCCCACAGTTGGTTTGCTAGGTCATCCCTCTGGAAAATTTGATTATTATGTTACCTATGGTAGTCAGATTTTACAACCTACACCTGAAATAACCACCTGTAAACTAAAGCCTTTCCCTTCACCACCCTCACCTTCTCAAACACCATTACTGCCTCCATATTACCAGAAAGCCCTCAAAGCCCTCAGAAAAACAGACCCTAAGCCATCACCCAAGCAAACCCCTAAACCGTCATCACCAGAACCACCACTGGTTGTTGTTTCTGAAGATCCCATTGACTGTTGTATGTTTGCTGAAGACAACACAAATTATGATTCTCATTTTCCTCCGCTAAATGAATTTGAAAATCTCCAGCAAAATACTCGTCATCAATGGAAAATACAGAATCCTACTGAGGTTTCCCCTACAGGAGAAACTTTTCAAGTAAATGCTGCAGAAGCTGCTTTGAACTGGCAAGCTGAGAATGCTATTGCTCAGAATCGTGTTTTATACAAGATTGCCACTTCTCAAACCAGAATTGAGTCTTCTCAAGAACGGGTTGAAGCCAAGATGTTTTCATTTAGTACCATGGATGCTGCAATTGCTGATCTCAAACAACGCATACAAGTCTTGCATGAACAACTCCTACATATTGCGTCTACCGTCCATGACATTTCTCAAGCGACTATGCTTCTTTCTAGCAAGCAAGCAGAAAAGAAGTCCTTAGAGAAACAGCTTTCAGCTCTGCAAAAGTCTTCCATGCCCCCTTTACAAACAGAAGCTCCTTCAGTTCTGTTAGATACAACCCCTTGGCAAAAACCTAACCCGCCTATGCTTGTAAACCCTTGGACTTACCAGTACAATCCACCACAACAGTTGAGAACTGATTTTAGCTCAAAAGATCTCTGGCCTGCTGATCCAGAATCTGTTCCAAAAAGAGTTCTGCCTAAAACGTTTCATCGTTGGCCTACTCCCACTGCTGAAAGCCAAAGTACCCCATTTCGAAGTCCACCAAAATACAAACAAAAGGCCCCTGCAGTTTCCTCTCAAAAACCTAAATTGCAAATTCCTTATAAATCTCCAGGTCCTCTGCGGATTTATGACCCTCAGTCACCCATTACCACAAAACCCCATTTCACCCAGCACACTATTGTTGCCTCTTCCACACCTCATTCGGATAGTTACTACATGCAAATTCATGAAAATGAACCCGTTAACCAAATAGGTTCTTTCTTGAAAAACCTTGCTGTCAGTAATACTCCTCATACACTTCCGGGAACACCTTCCAATGAAGATTTATTCTCTGCCTTTGAGAATATCTTTTCCTCGCAAGCTGTTCCTCCAAACCCACAGGCACCTCCTACCCAACCTTCAAACCAACAGGAAAAGTCACCAGAAGAAACCTTTGAAGATCCTATGGTTAAAGATCCGCCTGATGAAGAAGTTCAAGAAGTTTCTGTCAAAACTCATAATCGAATGCCCTTTCCAAATCATGAAACTCACCAGGTGTTTACTTTTGAAAACACTCCTCCAGAAAAATGGCGTGATTTAATGATTTCTTGGAATGCTTGGCTCCATTCAGATCGACAATACTACAAACTTCCTACAGTCTTGCTTCGATTTATTACAAGAATGGAAGGTAGATTAAAAGAATGGTACGAAAGTTTAGGAGAATACAGACAGATTCAGTTACAGCAAAGTCCAACTATTGATGCTTTTATGGCATTAATCTTTCCCCAGTTTCTTGGACATATTGGCAGATCCAGTGATATTGCTCGTGAAGAGTTTGTCCAGATGAAATGTTGCTCTCTCAAGAAGAAAGATCTCCAGCGTCATTTATAACCGAATGTCTCAACGATATTTTTTTATTGGTGGCGTTGATGATGATAACATTCGTCAAATTTTCCTCAGTTCTTTCCCAGAAACTCTGGTTACTGAAGTAAACAAGTTACTAAAGATCCAGAAGCTCACTATCCATGATGTCACAATTGCTCAGGTTTATGACTACATCAATGATGCAGTTGATGGACTGTGCAATCAAAAGAAGTTCTTTGATGATATTGAAAAAGCAGGAAAGATGTTGAAAGAATCATGCAACAAAGACAATCTCCAGATCAAGTGCAAGCATGCGTCCTCTTCATGTGATTGCAAGAACAAAAAGAAGAGCCATTTCAAGAAGAAAGTGAACCATTCTTCCCAGCGGAACATGGCAAAAGTCTCTGCTAAACCTTTCAAAGTAAAGAAGAAATGGAAGTATGTCAAGCGTAAGCCTTTTCGCGGCAAGAAAACAGATAGATGTTTTATCTGTCACAAATCCGGTCATTTTGCAAAAAATTATCCAAAGACAGCCAAGAAGTCGCAGTTCATGGGATGTATTCAAAAGATAGATCCAATAATTGCTGATTCGGATCTTGAATCCTTGCTATCTATAGAAGATGAAGCCTCTGTGAACACAATTATGTCTGTTTCCTATACAGATTCGGAACAAGCCACAGATGACGAATCTCTTTCCAGTGACTATGATGAAGAGACTCCTCTTCTTTATAGTTTTGAATAAATTCAAGATAGCATGGCCATTGCTCCAGCAATTCCCTCTCCCAATGGCAAAATTAAACTTCTTTTGGACAAATATGAAATGCCAATTCCAATCATTTCTTATTTTGATACAGGTGCACAGAGAACATTAATCAAAACCCATTTCCTTCCTCAAAAGTTTTGGTTACCTTGTTCGGTTCTCTTCAGAGCTGCCAATGGTTCAATCTTTAAAGTCACCAAAATAAGCAAACCGGTTACTCTCCAATTTTTCCCAGGTCTATCACTTACTCACCAACTCTTTGGTAGTGAAGAAATAGATAGAGATTTATTCCTTGGTTTCGATGTTATTGGAAAGTTGGATCCAATCAGCTGGTCGTTTAAAGGACTACGGTTTAAGAATTATTTCCTACCGTGGCTACCGCCTCCAACAGTTTTCCAAGAAAATCCTCTTTACCTTCCTGATCCAATTGATGAATCTTTGTTTTCCACTCAGATGGCTCCTATACCTTCATCTTTTGAACAAATTAGAACCCAGATTATTCTCCGTTCTTGTGCTGAGTCTCACACAGAGTTTTTAGCCAAATGTCAGAATCCTCTTTGGAAGAATCCTAAATTCTTTATCTCTCTTCCATTCAAAAAGAACGAAGATATCAATCCCACAAAAGCCACCCATTCAGGAATGAATCCAGAACACTTTGCCCTTGCTCTTAAAGAAGTCCATACCTTACTCAACCAAGGTCTTATTGAAGAAACCACTTCTCCATGGGCTTGTGAAGCATTTTATGTGAACAAAAGGTCTGAACAAATTAGAGGAAAGCTTCGTATGGTAATCAATTATCAGCCACTTAATCACTTCCTTGCTTGTGATAAGTTCCCTCTCCCTCAGAAGCACACTCTTTTTAGTCAGCTTACCAATGCCCGCATATTCTCCAAGTTTGATCTCAAACCAGGTTTTTGGCAAATAGGAATTATTCCCCAAGACAGAGAGAAGACTGCATTTTGCATTCCAGATCACCATTTCCAATGGACTGTTATGCCCTTTGGATTGAAAAATGCCCCTGCCGTATTTCAGAAAGCTATGGTTAAAATCTTTGAACCATTATTGCCTCATGCTCTGATTTACATTGATGATATTCTGCTCTTCTCCCCTAATGAAGATTCCCACAGCAAGCTTCTTCACCAGTTTGCTCAAATTGTTCTAGATCATGGAGTAATGCTCTCAGAAAAGAAAATGGTCATTGGCGTAAAAGAAATTGACTTCCTTGGAATGAAAATTGTCAATGGAACAATTCAGCTCCAGCCACACATTGCTAAGGATCTCCTTAAGTTTCCTGATAGATTGCAGAGTGTCCTTCAAGTTCAACAATTTTTAGGACTTGTGAACTACATGGCTCCATTCATCCCTCAGGTTACAAAGTTCACCTCTCCTCTGTCTGCAATGCTGAAAAAGGAACCACCTCCCTGGTCTGATGTTCAAACTTCAAGTGTCCAACAACTAAAGAAGCTTACACAGAATTTGCCACCTCTTCAAATCCCCTCTAATGGCAAACGCATTCTTCAAACAGATGCAAGTGATAAGTTTTGGGCTGCTATTCTACTTGAAGAAGTTAATGGAAAAAGACAAGTTTGTGGATACAAGAGTGGTCAGTTTAAAGCCGTAGAAATTCATTATCATTCAACTTTCAAAGAAATTCTGGCTGTTAAGCGTGGTATAGAAAAGTTCCAGTTCCATCTCGTTGGTCATCATTTTCTTGTAGAAATGGATATGAAAGCTTTTCCCAAAATGATTAATTTCAACAGAAAAGTGATACCCAATGCTCAGCTCCTCCGATGGTCTCAATGGTTTGCTCAATGGTCATATACTGTTGTGCATCTCCCTGGAAAAAATAATGTCATTGCTGATTTCTTCTCCAGACCTCCACAACCACCATTATCCAACTCTTTATCCCACATCGGTCGTGTGATCCCAGTCATTCAGAACTTGCCCCTATTTAACCCCACTCAGCAGATTCCTCAAGCCATCCCTTCCATCTGCCCTCTTACCTACCTTGGTATTACGCAAGTCTTACATGATTTCCCAGAAAGATATATTCCAAACAGAATGAATTCCAACCAAGCCTCTTCATCCTCGACAGTCCCTGTTCTCATCAGAGACCCTCATCCTTTCAGCAACATGCCTATCCTTGATGTCTGTTCTATCCTCCCAGCAGATGTTAATGAAAAAATTGGAGAACACACCATTTCCCAGAGAAACAAAGATATGATTTTCAAGTATCTTTCTCTCACAGTTGCCAAGTATGGAATAGTTATCCGTGGTTTAAAGATGCAGCCAAACTACCCATACGTCTCTCTTCTCCATATCCACAGGTTACCCAGACTTCCAAAGCAAGCTCTTGTGTTACTTTGGTATCTCACTAAAGCTTACACAATCCCTTTCATCTTTGATGCCCAAGTCCTTTTAAACTATATCAGATTTGCTGAACAAGAAATCCTTCCAAGAAGCGGAAATTATGATATCGGTCATCCTGGTTCAAAAAATCTGTTAAAGTTTTTACTGTGGTTCAAGCCAGTTGCTAAATGGAAGATTGATCTCCACACTCACTACCATCGTTATGTGTTAATCACATTTCATGGTCCTCAAAGAAGAACAGCATGCTACCCAGATTCAGACCCTCCATCAGCCGTAATTCAACATTGGTATACCTATAATCTCACAAAGGTTGCTCGTGAACCGTATAATTTAGATTATATCTATTTTCTAAATTATATTTGTCATTTAAATAATGTTGATGTTACAAAGATCCCTGAACAAATCAAGTATGGTTTAGATCCCTGGTATGATACCCAAGATTGGCAAAGCAACGAACTTGTTGGTCATTTGTTTAATTACTCTGAAGATCATTTTTGGAGTACTGGTTCGCAAAGCTCAGACACAGACATGTTCGTAGGTCAAGAAGATGCTAGTGATGATGATGATCCTGTTCACAATGATCATTATGATAATCACTGGGACCCAAACTCAGAAAACGACACTGATTAATTCGTCCTTATCTCCTTGTCAAGCAAGCTTATCTAAAGATTCCACCTGCTCCCTTCTTTATTAGAGTAATGTGATATAAAGTAAAAAATAAAGTAGCTTTACTTTTTTCAAAGTTTCTTGCTTTTTGAATTTTGTAAAAGTTTGATTCCCTTCACTTTCGGCGATGTAATTATTAGTGCAAGTTGGCCACCTGTTAGGCCTTGTTTTTCTGAGAGCATTACTCCATGATCTAGAACAATTTGAGCAAACTGGTGAAGAAGCTTGCTGTGGGAATCTTCATTAGGGGAGAAGAGGAATTTTTCTTACGAGAACTTGGCCTATCATCTTCATGTCTCTTCATCATAGTCACTGGAAAGAGATTCATCATCTGTGGCTTGTTCCGAATCTGTATAAGAAACAGACATAATTGTGTTCGCAGAGGCTTCATGATGGTCTTATGATAAGATCATAATCTTGCTTATCTCCGATGGTCTTATGATAAGATCATAATCTTGCTTATCTCAGTAACATCTATGAATGTTTTGTCTGTTAGAACATTGACATATTATTGTAAATTCATTTTGGTTTTCAGTTAGCCCCATTGAAAGATGCAACTATCAAAGCATTTTTAATGCTAATATGAATTAAATTTATAAAAAAATATGAATATGTAAGCATGTCTAACGGCATGATTCTTATGTAGCACTAAAAAATTTGTTCATAGTTAAATTTTTTTAAAAAAATAGCTATTGACATTATTCATCAACTTTTTTAATGAAAAAATAAAAAGAACATAGATCTTGTTTGATAGATCTAGGAATATGTTGTTTAATGACATAAATTTTATTGAAAATACACATTGTTAACCTTAAAGGCCATTAATCTTATTTTGATAATAACAAAAAGTTAATAAAGTGTTATTTAACATGTTTGTTCAAATGATGTTAGTTCTAGCATTTTACACTATCTCTACCGACCTTGATTTGCATCGAACCTATATCGGCAATTCTTATTCAAGCTCAACACTCATGCTCCAACTCATAAGCAATTCTCTCCAATATCCTCTATGTGAAAATACAAATACCCACAATTAAGAGAGGACCAAGATTCGTAGAACATGTGAAGAAACGTACAAACAAATCAAGCATTTTGAAAACTCGAATTATTAGCAAATTGAGTGAGTGCTTAGATTTTGTGTAAAAGTTATCTTTGATCAATTATATAGCTCCTAAAATGATTTAACCTTGTTAAGATTGCTTGTAACTAGTTTTCACTTTGAAAAGGCCTTTTACTGAAAACTAGTCATCTTGAAAAATTCATAATAAATTCATATGAATGAATTTTTGTACAAAAACAAAATTGGGAGTCTTAGAAACTTATTTGGAACACTCCCCAAGCTTTAGAATCAATTTTGGAGTCAAATTGCATAAAGTAAAAATTTGCAAAAACCTCTCATTAGCAGAGCAATGTAGTCGACTACATGATTACTATGGGAGTCGACTACCTCATGTAGTTGACTACATGAATCCTTAGGGAGTCGACTACGCTTCAAAAAAATATAGCCGTTGGAGATTTCTTGCAAGGCTAGTTTTGGCCTCTAACCACCTTCAACCACCCCAAACGGCCATATTGCTTCCAAAACTATATATAGGACTTTTAAAACACTTTTGTAGCTCTCTTACAAGCTTTAAACATCATTTATTGGCAAAAATCATATTAGAGAATTTTATTTGAAAATATCCAAATCTTCACTTGATCAAATCATTATTTCTTGAGCTATTATTCTTGATCAAACTTGATAACCTCTAATGTGAGTTTTATTTGTAATCTTCATACACTTGAGAGTTATTGTACTTTAGTGTTTGTCACCAAAAACTTATTTTTCAAACATTAAGAGAGGTTTATCTCTTAGATAAGTAAGAGGTTGTTCTTGTATTGAGTGTTGTGAGATATCAATATTTGTAGAATGTGAACACTTATAGAGGTTTGATCTTCACCTGTAAGAGGTTTGATCTTCACCTGTAAGAAGATTGGAATTAGTGAAAATTCTCGGAAAACTATCCGAGCGCGGAAGTAGGGGCTAACAAGCCAAGCCATGTGGACAAAAAGTCTTTGACTTCTATCGGTTTAATCTTTCTATCTCTAGCTCTATTATTAATTGCTATATCTTCTTTGTGCTTGGAATTACTTGGAATTACTTAAGTGTTGTGCTTGATTGTTTGAGATAGACTTTAAATATTTTTAAAACGGTTTTAAAAATCCGATTTAGTTTTAAAAACCATATTCACCCCCCCTCTCTAGGGTATTTTCTGACCTACACAAATTAAAAATTAAAATATTTTAAAGTTTAAAAAATAAAAACAATGGCGTGGCACTCTTGATATAGAGAGTCATCCTTATAATGTTTTCCCCTCTTTTTGCTACTTTCATAGTCATTCTCTATATTTGTATTTTTTTTTATTGTTTTTAACAATTCTATATTTGTATTGGAGATGGGTTTTTTTAACTTACTGTCTGTATATTTTATGTGTCACTCAATTTTCTCTTATTTATAATTGTATTGGGGATACTCTAAGTAGGAGGGATAATTTTGAAAACAAACTAATTTTGATTTGAGGCGTGATGATTGTAATATCAACTTTCCTTTTTTCACATGGAGCATAATTTTGTGTTAATCAAATAAGTGAATTATATTATCTAATGTGAAACACATATATGTATTTGATTATAAATAAAGTAGTTGAGAATATTACATAATCTTGGCTAGTGTCAGGGGCCTTATGCATTATATCCTACTCTAACTTTTGAATTGTTTATATATATGTAATCACCCTAGTTGAACACATGGCTGACCCAAGGGCAAGATGAAGAAAGCAACCAACCATCTTGGGCCTCCAACTTTTGAACCTTTTAAAAGTCCCAAATTTTTGTATCCATGTATAATATTGTATTGTGTAGAAGTATAAAAGCAAATTATATATTACAAAAGCCTAAAAAAATAAACAACTCCTTTGAGCGGATAAAGCTGCTAATGATATCAAAGAAAGACAACTTTCACTAGCTGTCTAATGAATATATGCACACAATCGAGTTCCGAGAAGTCAAAATTAATTATATTTATGATGTAAACCTCACAATTAATATGCGCATAACCACTAGATGTAAATGGATCACCGGTGTGGATGATTTCTGTGTGGCGTTGAAGAATAAGAAGGGTGTTTTTGTTTTTGTAAACAAAAAATAAGGGATTCTTTAGTTGCGAACTTATTAAAACTATAAAAAAAGAAATGGGATCAAAAAAATAGATTTTGTGGGTGTATACAGGAACACGCATTTCAAAACATGTTATTCTAACATTTTCAATATCTCAATTAAGTCCTCCAAACACTCCATCAAGTAGAATTGAATTATTTTAAATGCATAAACTTTTAATTGACTAATCGAAAGTGAAATAATTTCATAATTAAAGAATTTTTGCAACCCACCTTAACTCATTATGTACTTATGATACAAAATATTATTTTACATATAATTTATTTTATTCCATCCGCTACACACACGTAGGGTGTGCTTTGGAGGCTACTATATATAAAAAGAAGCTAACGTAAGTAACAAAAATCTTCATATATTAACCCTTTTAAGTTTTAACACTTGAATAAAATAAAATTATTGAATATATTTTAAATATTTAGTTAAGAGAATTTTAATTTTACATTTATAATGTTAATGTGCCCGTTTTCAAAGTTCAACTTGGGCCTCCGAAACTTCTAGATCGGCCTTGATTGAGCAGTAACATAAACATGCAAAAAAAAAATAGCTTAGGAGTAAAGAAAAATAGTTTAAGGTCCCATATTTTTCAAATGGATTTACTCTAGGATACACATTTTAAGGACAATCATTTTAAAAAATAACCATATCTTGTTAAATGTCCTAGTTATTTTGTAATTATGTTAATATTATTGGTTGGATTTAAACCCTATAGGGAGTGAATAGGGTTTATGGCAAACTAAAAAAGATTTCAAAATAAACTTGGATAATCAATTGTATTTTGAACAAACAATCCAAATCAAAATGAAAAATAATAATGAACTAAAATAAATAGAGAGAGAAAAATTTAACCACAACACCAAAATGTTTTGTTCAGCCGATTCAATTTTAGACATACGTTCGCGCTCGAGATAGTGCCATCGAGAAGTTCCACTAATCGATTTTCTTACGAATGAAAATCAAATATTCATTACACTTTTCACAAGACCCTCATGCTAAATACAATGAGAAAACCTTCTCAAGAATGAAGAATAAGATTGTTTAGTGATACACACCATTGGGATACAACCATATCAAAGTGTTTGCAAAAGATACAAAATGAATGCTCAAAATATGTGATTCTTTAAATCAAGATAACTTTGAAGCTCAAGGATTAATTGCTTTATAAATTATTGTAAACTTGAGATTGAATAATGATTCAAAAGATAGGTTTAAAAGCTAGTCAATGGTGTATAAATAACTCTAAAAATAAATATGACCGTTTGGGATGTAAAGTTGCCATTTAGAAACAAATCCAAACAAACAAACTAGCCTCGCCCTTAAACATTTGCTTGTTTTAACATAGCAGGCGCCTGTTTGACACTTGATAAGGGGTTTTCCAGGCAGCAGTTTCCTTTTTTTAAGAAAATGACTTCAGCAACTCTAAAACAGTTTTGAAAACATTTCCAAAATAAAGCTTAACATAGAATTTGTTAAAATGCAACTTGGATAAAAAGATGCATTACTTTTTTGAAAAGTTGTGTAAGTCAACTTTTTTTGAGATTTGTTTTATGACAATCTTTAAAATTGTTCGAAGTGTTGTTTTCAAAAAGTTCTTTCAAATAATATAGATGATTTGAGTAATTAATTTCTTTTTGATCAAATATAGATAACTTCACAAAGTTAATTTCTAAATACACTCCCACGCAATAATTCTTCTCTTGAATATTGGTTGAAGCTTTTGAATTTATTGAATTTATGGAATATTTGTGAACATTCTTCTTGATGAAAAATTATTGTAACACTTTGATTTTCTTCACCATTTGAAAATACTTTGAGCAAAATCAATCCATAAAGATTTTCTTATAAATCTAATTGCATAGATAAATAATTTAAACTATATAGTTTATGCAAATTAGATAATCATAATTAAAATAAATAATCAAAATTAATATAAATAACCAATTTATTAAAACATTGTTTCAACAAATATTATTATTTTTGTGCACTTTGTATATATATTACCCTTCTTATACCAACAAACACTCCCAAATAGAAGAAATGCTCGATTGATTAAAGGGGGAGAAAGAGAGAGAGAAACAAGATATTATCTTCTCCACAAAATCACAAACCCAAATCCCAAAGTACCATTACCCGTACCTCATGTACGTGAACTACATGAGGAAGAGTTCGTGTCGGATGCGAGTCGAATGATGAGGAAAACAAAAAATATGACTTTGAGTCCGATGAAGAGATGATCAATGAAGGATCTAGAGAAGAATAGCAAGAACTCCAATTGATTACTTTATTAGTTTATTTTAGTATTTTGTTTTTTGCATGCTACTTATTCTAGATACTTTAAGTAATTGTGGTTTTGTGTCTTTGTGTTTGCATGCAAGTTGTTGCTGCTAGACTTTCTTCTTGTTATTAGAATATTAGTACTTTGGCTTTTCATGGACATTCTAGACTTCCTTATCATTTTGCAAACTATTTGATCATATTATATTATTTAGAATATTATTTATATTAAAATATACCCTATCCGATTTTTTTCGATTAATCCCCGAATAATTGAAAACACCCTACGTCGCTGATCGAGTCCTTAGTCAAGAGTTTTAAAAGCTTGATTATCTCTATGGAAAATGTATTGAATTTTTTACTGATCACAAGAGCTTAAAGTAAATCTTTATACAAAAGCAGATGAATATGAGGCAAAAAAGGTGCTAAAGTTACTCAAGGACTATGATGCATCAACTCAGTATCATCCACAAAAGGCCAATATTGTAGTAAGTACTTTAAGTCGAAAGCCACCTGACAATTTAGCATATTTGCTTACAACGCAACAAACGGTTTTGTTGGTCGGATAATGATCTTAGAAGGGGGTGAATAAGGTTTTAAAAACTTAATGCGAAATTAAAACGTTTTTAAAATGTTTAAGCAAAGCAACTTAGCTAAGCAACAATATCAAGAAAATAATTAATTTCAAGTAATCAATCCAAGACAAGAAAATAAGCAATCTTAAAATACAAGAAATAATATAACAATAAAAAGAGAGCTTGAGTTTAGAAAGATTAAACCAATTTGAAGCTCAAGACTTTTGGTCCTCACGGTTCGGTTTCCTAAACCATACATCCCCGCTCGGTTAGTTCCTCGAGAATTTTCATTCAATCTTCTTCGGGTAAAGATCAAACCTCAATACAAATGTTGTTATGCACACAACACTCACAATGTAGCTATACCCACTATACTTCTCACAAGATATGCTCTCTTACTCTACAAATAGACAAACTCTCTTTTGAAATGAAGAATGAATTGTTTCTGGTGATACACACCAATACAATAACTCTCAAGTGTTTACAAGATATGAAAAATATCTCAAACTAAAAGTTATCAAGTTTTGATCAAAAATATATAGCTCAAAAGATGAAAGATTGATCAAAATATGTTCTTGAATCTTTGTATATTTGAATATATGAATAATATAGTATTAGAATTATTCAAGATGTATTAAAACATGTCTAGGACCTCATATATATAGTTTGAAAAATTATATGGCCGTTGGGGGTGATTAAGAAAGGTTTTGGGTCAAAGGTATACATTTTCAAACTTTCCAACAACTAATTTTGGCCAGAAATTCAAATTTGTTTTAATAATTTCTCATAATCTAACCATTGGATCATACTCAAATTTTGGTCAAAAGTGCTACGAGATGTTTTCTAATTACTGTAAAAATTTAAAAATGATCGAAGTTCGGGAAGGCCTCTATCATACCATTAGATCAAAACTGTGCTAAAATTGAGCAAATTTTAAATGTAAAATAAAAATATTTTTGCAATTTAATAATTTAGTTCCAAATACAATTCTAATGATTTGTAAACGTCAGAGATATGTTTCTCAGATACCTATTTTTATTAGAGCATAAAATATGATCATTTAAAATTAATATGAATTTATTTTCAAATTCGGTCTTTGTAAAATGACGTTTTTCAAATAAATTCAATTTCAAGCTTGTTTGAATCAATCTTTAAAAGATGCATGAATACGTTTGAGCTATAAGGATTTGATAAAAAAAAATTAACTTTACATAAATTTTAAGCACTCACTCAATTACTGAATTAACGAGTTTTCGAATTCTTTTATTTGTTTCTTCGGATTGATCTTCATTTGAAGCTTTTTCCTTGAAGCTTTTCATATTGTCTTTTGATCCTTTTTGCTTCATAATTTGCATTGAGAGATTTGATCTTCCTTCTCTTGTCCAATGATCGAATAGTGAAAGAGTGATCCTTGTCATGTTTTTCTTGATTTTTTCAAATAAATGAACTGTATACTTATATCAAGAAACATGCTAAATTATACATGATTGATTTATTGTTATTATCAAAATAAGATTAATACCTTAGGTCAACAATCTCCCCCTTTTTTATGATAACAATAAATTAATGTGTGTTAACAATAACAAGCATAAATAGCATATAAATGTAAATAAATAATATGCTCCCCCTCAATTTATGCAAAAATGAGAATTAAAAAGTATTGCAAATATTTGAGATAGTTTTAAAACCAATATATATATATATATATATATTTAAGTAACCCTTTCAAAAGTGTGAATGTAGAAAAAGCATTTAAAATCAGTTTAAAGCATTTAAAATCTTACCACAATATTTAACGTCAGTATAAAAAATCTTACTACAATATTAACATCATTAACATCATACACATATTTTCTCCTCCTATGGCAACATCAAAAAGGGATCTAGATCGTGCAAGGGCGCTGTATATTTTGACTTTTTAAGAAAACAGCTTTTTGTCTTCGAGATTCTGTCAATGCTAGATGCCTCATGTCCCATCTTTCTTGTTATCTCCCTCAAGATCCTGTTTTTTTCTTCAAGCTTTTATAGGGGGTACCCACGAGGAAGGGAAAGTAAATCATATGTATGCCGAACACCTTCCGTTGTACAGGTTCTTTTTGTGCTGCTTGCGCTTATAGACGTGAGGGATGTCAGTCATGGTGTAAATATGCACAAATTTTTCTGGATGTGATTATTCGTCAAGATTATCGCACAATCTTCACTGTTTTCGGGGTAAAGAGTGTTGCAAAGTTTTTACAAAATGTTCTCGAACATTAATATCTTAAGACTCTCAATTTATTTATTTTTGAAGCTAAGGTGAGAGTCGAGAATCCCAATAAAGGTTGTACTGCACTCATTGTTTCTCTTGAACAAAAAGTAGAAGAGTTATAATCACGGGTGACAGTCAGCCATGGTGTGAATATGCACAAATTTTTCTATATGTGATCAGTCGTCAAGATTATCACACAATCTTCACTGTTTTCGGGGTAAAGAGTGCTGCAAAGTTTTTACAAAATGTTCTCGAATATCAATATCTTGAGACTCTCAATTTATTCATTTTTGAAGCTAAAGTGAGAGTTGAGAATCCCAATAAAGGCTGTACTGCACTCATTGTTTCTCTTGAATAAAAAGTAAAAGAGTTACAATCACGGGTGACAGTGTTAGAGGCTTTGCAATCACTGGTGATAGCGTTAGAGGCACAATTAGGAGAGTCTTCCAGTAGTAACCCGTGCTTTTATTTTTCTCCTCTTAGAGGTTTTTCAGAGCTTCTATCGTTAGCAGAAAATGTTACACCGAAAATTAATCCTACTGCCGAGGATTTTCCATAACATGAGGTTCTTCCAATCTATACTGATTTGTTGGCATTTCCTTCATCTGGAGGATTTTTAGGGCTCCTCATGTCGGCAGAAGAAGCTGCACCTGAAATTCTTTCGACTACCGAGAATTTTACAGACCATAGTGCTTTTCTAACTGATGTGGGTTTGCCGGCATATTCGACGCTGTCAGATTACCAGGATGCTTTGGAAAGTTATTCATCGCAATTTTTTTAAAGTAATGCCGTTGCAAAGGTTGCTGAGTCAATGAGTCCTGATTGGACAACTCTATTAGATATGGAGCATAATTTTGTTGATTATTCTTCATCTAATCTTAATGATGTTTTGAATTTCGATGCTGATGATCTTCAGATTATTTTTCCTTCTTTTCTTTGAATGACATATAATAATTTTTAAACTGCAAAATTATTGTTAGTTAACAATAACATGCAAAATAAAAACTTCCAATATTAATCCAAGTCAAGCATAATTAATGAACTTTTTTTTATCAAACTAAATGTCACAGGCTTTAGTCATACCAAGTTCACGACGGACAGTACAAAAAACGATCGTCCGAGAGTGGTTGAGTGAAAATATCCGAAAATTGCGATTCGGTGCTAACGAATTCAATATCAACATCACCTTTTTGCACATGATCACGAATAAAATTATGTCTTATCTCAATGTGCTTAGTACGTGAATGTTGAATAGGGTTCTTAGTCAAGCTAATAGCACTTGTGTTATCATATTTAATGGGAATGTGGCTAAGACTAATTCCAAAGTCTTCTAGTTGTTGTTTAATATATAAAGTTTGTGCACAACAACTTCCGGCCGCCACATATTCGGCTTCGACAGTTGAAAGGGCCACTGAATTTTGTTTCTTACTGACCAAGATACTAGTGCGTGTCCTAGAAAATGATATGTGCCACTAGTGTTTTTCCTATCGATTTTGTAATCGGCAAAATACGCATCGAAATAACTCATTAGGTCAAATGTGTTCTCTCTTGGATACCACAAACCCAAAGAACTAGTGCCGAAAAGATAACAGAATATACGTTTTACGATTTGTAAGTGGGATTCTTTTGGATTCGCTTGAAATCGTGCGCATAGACAAACACTAAACATGATATCCGGCCTAGATGCCGTCAAATAAAGTAACCTACCGATCATACCTCGATACTTTTTAATGTCCACGCTTTTACCATTTTCGTCTTTGTCAATCTTCAACGTTGAGCTCATTGGCATGCTCATAGACTTTACGCCTTCCAAGTCAAACTTCTTCAATAGTTCTTTGACGTGCTTCTCTTAATTGACGAAAATCCCATCTTTGCATTGTTTTACTTGCAAGCCAATAAACTAATTCATCTTTCCCATCATGCTCATATCAAATTCTTTTTGTATACAAGTAAAAAATTCTTTGCAAAGATTGTCGTTAGTAGAACCGAAAATAATATCATAAACATAAATTTGCGTAAATAGAATATCATTGGCATGATTCTTAATGAATAAAGTAGCATCTACTTTGGCTCTAACAAATCCATTATTAACCAAAAATGAACTTAATCTATCATACCATGCTTTAGGTGCTTGATTCAGTTCATACAAAGCTTTTGACAATTTAAACACATAATTCGGATAGGCGTGATTTTCAAAATCGGGAGGTTATTTTACATAAACTTCTTTTTCAATAAAGCCATTTAAGAACACGCTTTTAACATCCATTTGATATAACTTAAATTCTTTGAAATAAGAATAAGCAAGTAGCATGCGAATAGCTTCTAAACGTGCTACGGGTGCATAAGTTTCCTTATAATCAATGCCCTCCTCTTGATTGTATCATTGGGCAACAAGTCTAGCTTTATTTCTAACAATAACACTATTTTCATCCTTTTTATTCCAAAATACCCATTTAGTGCCTATGATAGTATGATAATTTGGTTTGAGAACAAGTGTCCACACTTTATTTCTCTCAAATTGATTGAGCTACTTTTGCTTAGCCATCATCTAAGATTCATTTTGTTCGGCTTCATTTATGTTTTTAGGCTCATATTAAAAAACAAATGGCACATTATTGCAAATATTTCTTAAGGATGATTTAGTCATGACCTTACTAGATGGCTCTCCAATAATTTGATCAATAGGGTGGCTGGACACAAATTTCCAATTCTTAGGTAAATCATTTGAGTTTTTTTCTCGGCCTTATTTTCTATCTCCTTAAAAGAAGTTTGAGCACTCGATGGTTCTTTTTTAGATGTATCATTAGTTTGAATATCCGAATTTTTTTTGGATAATTTCAACATCATCATCGGAATGCACTATGGGTGTAAAATGATTAGACTCATCAAAAATAACATGCATAGATTCTTGAACAACTAAACTTTTCTTATTGTAAATACGATAAGCTTTACTATTAATAGCATATCCAAGCAATATTCCTTCGTCGGATTTAGCATCAAATTTTTCAAAATAATCACGATCATTTAAAATGAAACATTTACAACCAAAAACCTTAAAATATGCAATATTAGGTTTCTTGTCATTCCATAATTCGTAAGGTGTCTTTTTTAACTTTTTACGAATAATAACACGATTAGTTACATAGCATGCGGTATTAACGGCTTTCGCCTAGAAATATTCCGGTAAAGAATATTCATTTAACATGGTTCTAGACATCTCTTGAAGAGATCTATTTTTTTCTTTCAACCACACCATTTTGTTGAGGAGTTCTAGGTGCCAAAAAGTTATGATTAATACCATACTCATCACAAAAATTCTCAATATCAGTATTATCAAATTCTCTACCTCTATCACTCCTAACATGTACAATAGAAACACCCTTTTCATTTTGAACTTTTTTTACAGAATTTAGCAAATACATAAGGTGTTTCACATTTATGAGTAAGAAAGAATACCCAGATAAATCTAAAAAAATCATCAACAATCACAAAGGCATACAATTTACTACATAAACTAACAACCGAATTATGTTCAAATAAATCTAAATGTAACATATCAAGTAGTCTAAGAGTAGTAATATCTTTCTTAGATTTAAAGGAATATTTTTGTTGTTTACCAAGTTGACATACATCACAAATTTTATCTTTAACAAATTTAGTTTTAGACAGTCCTTTAACTAATTCCTTTTTTGATAATTTGTGAATTAAATTCATATTAGCATGACCTAATCTTCTATGCCATAACCAAGAAGCATCATTTAATACGGATAAATATTTAACATCTTGTTGAGACAAATCATCAAGTTCAAGACTATATACGTTATTAGATCTATAAGTAACAAACAAGATAGAATTATCACTAATATTTTTAACAATACAACATTCGGATTTAAAAATAATTTCATAACTTTTATTACACAATTGACTAATACTAAGCAAGTTATGTTTTAAACCATCAACAAGTAAAACATTATCAATATAAAAAGATTTATTACCAACTTTACATATACCAATGATTTTGCCTTTGGCGTTGTTCCAAATGTGACGTTGCCTCCTTGCTTAGGAGTGAGACTCAAGAAATTTCTCTTTTCTCCTGTCATGTGTTTCGAACATTCACTATCCAAGAACCACTTTGTTTTGCTAACTTTTGCTCTCATGCAAACCTCATTTTTATTTGCCATAAGACAAAGGTGATCATTTAAAATTAATATGAATTTATTTTGAAACTCGATCTTTGTAAAATGATATTTTTCAAATAAATTCAATTTCAAGCTTATTTGAATCAATCTTTAAATGATGCATGAATACGTTTGAGTTATAAGGATTTGATCAAAAAAAGTAACTTTACATAAATCTTAAATACTCACTCAATTACTGAATTAACGAGTCTTCAAATGCTTTGATTTGTTTCTTCGAATTGATCTTCATTTGAAGCATTTTCCTTGAAACTTTTCATATAGTCTTTTGATCCTTTGTACTTCATGATTTGCATTGAAATAAAGCTAAATAAAATAAATAATAAAAATAGCGTGCTAAATTAATTAAATGCATGAAAAAACTTTAACTAAAATTAAGAATAAAAAGCACCAGGGGTATCCATAAGTTCCGGGCAACACAACAGACAATTCGGTGGACCGAGAATCCTTTTATAATTAATTTTTCTTTAAAAATTAGCCTACTTTCCACAAGCTAATTGATCTCATAAACTTGTATTTTTTACAATAATTCATGCATGACATGAACTATACGTACCAATACTAATTATGGAATCAATTCGCATTACTTAATTTTACCGAAAATACTTGTTTATTAAAGTGAAGTAATGCTTGACACTACAAAACTTTTTAATAAAAGTGAGTTTAGAAATATTAAATAAAAGCTACAATTTAATTCAAATAAGTTAAAACATGATTAAAATCAAATTCGAACTAAAACGGGCGGTAGAAATACAAAATTGGCGATTTCGGTATCAAAAAGTAAGGATTAAAACAAATACCAAAAATAACGCCCTCTAGTTTGAAATTATAAAGATACAAAATCAATTAATTTAGAGAGTATAGACCACTCTCTAACTCGAACGGTTAGGATTTAGCACAAAAACAATGATTCAAACTAGTTTGATTCTTTTGTCAGAAAGATTTTATTAAATTTATTATAAAAATATGTGATTAGCATACTAGGATAATAATTTAATAAAAATCAAATTTATAATGACCTATTAACCAAAGAAAAATTTAATTATAATTTAATTCGGATCTGAAAAATTATCGCGTCAGCATACTCGTTCCTTACGGACCCATAACTAACGAATTAGCCAAACATATCTAATAAATTCGTGGACAATAAATTATATAAACAAAACATCCTATAATTAAAGTACGCGCGTAGACTAATAATTAAATCTAAAAATAAATCTTCAAAATTGTACTTAAATACTTCATCTCTAGAGAAGGACGGCTGTTGGTGTTGTTGTGTACTTAAATACTTCATCTTTAGATAGGGACGGCTATTGGTGTTGTTGTGGCTGCTGCACGGCTGCTTTGTTGTTGATGTGGGGCTTTATATGTGGGGCTTTATAATTTTACTTGTAATTGGATTGGCCCATTAATTGGCTTTAAAAATTGATAAAATGGGAACCATAAAGTGCTGCCAATAGGACTTTAACCCGAAACCACAACGATATTACTTCTCACACGGACCATCTAGGCCAGGCCCACTTTTAATAATTTCTTGCACCTTAAATTATTTTATTCATTCACGCAGGAATCTGCTCTTCCATTGCACTGTTCGTATTTTGGCCGTAACTTTGTGCTCCGATTGATGCAAGGTTTTTCTCCCACGCGTAGCTACCTCAGAGCTCTACAACTTTTATATCTAGAGTTTTCTTCAAATTCTGCATGGATAAATACCCGAATTGGTTGGACCAGAGGTGTTGCGAGTGGTAGATTTCTTCTTCATCCGAAAATTTTTCGATTTGATTCAAATGACTTTTTCTTCACTTGGGATGATTTATCGACTTCTCTTAGTCTCTTTTATTCACTCCCTTCATGCTTAAGCTCGGGATTTGCTTTTGTTTCTCCTCTTGAACTCAATTTAGTTACGAATTTGACCGGCAATGACTAATTTTGGGAAAATTTACTTTTGGATTTGTTCTTGTTCATTTTTAACCTGTAAAAAGGCGAAATGCTAGAAACAAACATATTATCCTATTTCATGATTAAAACTCAATTCTTAACCATTTAGGATAATTAAAATCAAATTCATGCATATTAAGCCATCTAAATATGTATAAAAATGTAATATTTGGCTTAATCAGTATGTCAACAAATAAAAGTACAACACCAAAGACCCTCTATATTACTTTAGTCTCTTCTTATACCTAAATAGAAGTGGGAACATGTCACTTAAGATTTTTTCGTAAGATTACCATGAGCCACCTCAGGAAAAAATGCAATATGGGTCATCGTTGATAGACTTGCCAAATCAGCCCATTTCTTACCCATCGAAATCATGTGGTCGCTAACCCAATCAACAGAATTATGTCTGAAAGATAATAAGATTACATGGCGCACCTGTGTCGATAGTATCATATAGAGATTTTAGATCTGTCTTGAAATTCTAAAACAATTTACAACAAGCAATAAGAACATCACTTAAGTTTAGCACGGCATTTCATCCTCAGACTAATAGACAATTAGAAAAGGTAATTCAAATTGCGAAAAATGAGAAGCCATGTAAGTTTTTTTTTGGGGTATCTTTTCAAAATAAGACTTTTTTTCCAATTAATGTATAAAAAATGATTCGACAAGTATATTTTTCAAAATAAAGCACAGTGATTAAAGAAAATAGTGAATTTATGAGAAAAGGATAAACAAAAGTGATTTGTAATGTAATAAGATGTTCAAATCCATTTATTATTAATAATAAAACAAAAAACTCGTTTAAATTATCTGTCAATTAAGATAAACGAAATAAAATCAAATTAATGTCATTTCTTTGTTTGTCTGTCATGTGAATGAGATCAGTCGTATAAGAATATAGAATGGAACAATTTACATGTAGAAACTATAGTTTAAAAAAAAAATATTAGCCATTGACTATATTAAGAAATTTGAAGTAACATTCAAACGAAAATGGGAAAAAGACAAATTAGACCCTGAAGTTTGGGTCCAGATTCAATTATTCTCCTGATGTTCCAAAATCGTCAATGTCTCTCTTGACGTTACATAAATGGTTCAATCTCTCCCTGACTTTAACGCCATCCACTATTCCGTCCAAATATTTTACACTTAACCCCCTAAAACTTTAAAAGTGACACTAACCCCCCGAATTTATATATTTTTTAACTTTTAACTCTAATTTTTTTTATGATTCATCACTAGCTTCTCGATGAGGGAGAGTGATGTACACGAGCAGATGTCAGTGGGGACTGTTCCGGTGAGGTTCGCATAAGAGATTACTAGCTTCTCGAGGTGTCGAAAAATGGAGAAATTAGCCGGCAACTAAAGCTACAGGGGAATTGACTGCATATTTATTTCGGTTACAAACCCATTTGGATTGCAAGTTATGTAGGTCCAATTACACGGACTGGTCCTAAGTGGGCCCTATTTTCAAGGCTTCGCTGGTGCCGGAGATAGCAAAGTGAGAGGAGGAAGTGTTTAGCCATGAGAGAAGTGTTAAGACTTCGCCGGAACTTTGCCGAAACGTTGCCGGCGATGAAGAGAGGGAAGAAGGTGAAGAAGGAAAAAAGTGTGGTGGTAATGAAGAATGAACATAGAAAATGGGAAGATATTTGCCTCAAAGTGAGCACAAAAGACATGTTTGCCTCGATTTGCAAACCTTTCTTCTTGGGTTTGCACCATTTAGGTTTTGCTATTTCTCAATCTTTGTGTTACTCTCTCTCTCTCTCTCTCTCAGTGCATATACAAATGTGTCTTTCTCTCTTACAAAAATTACCCCTACCTCCCCCTACACTGACCTCCCCTCTCTCTCTTTATATATATACACACACACACACACATATATATATATATATATGTAAATATGTCTTTCTCTTTCCACACCACGTGTATGTATATGTAAGTAATCACACACAATACTCTATAAAAAAGTTGATCCACATGTACACTTACGTTGCTTTGATCCTGTATTAAATATGTTGGTTTAGAGAGAGAAAGAGGTGGAGATGGTGGTGGTGTTGCGACAATGATTTTTGGAAGAGGGGCGGATGGAAGTGGTATGGGAATGCGGGATGGATGACCGAAGGTGGTGTTGAATGTTAACAGAAATGGAGTTGTAAGTTAATTTTTTTTTTCTAAATCAGGGGGTTTAGTGTCACTTCTAACCTTTTAGGAGGTTAAGTGTAAAATATTTGGATGGAATAGTGGATGGCGTTAGAGTTAGAGAGAGACTGAACTATTTATGTAACGTCAGGGTAGCCATTGACGATTTTGGAATATCATGAGAAGAATTGAATCTGGACCCAAAACTTCAGGGTCTAATTTATCTTTTCCCCAACGAAAATGGACAAAGTGCAAGAGGAGATTAAATTTAAATGTTGACAATATTAAATGTTATTTTTTTTAAATGCTAAATAATTTTATTTTTTTTGAAGTTAAAGCTAAACAATTTTAAATAAATGCATTAATTATGTGTTTGGAGTATCTCCTATAGTCTTATATATTTATATTTTGTATAAAATTTGTAAACAATTTCTTTTCCAATGGTTTTTTAAAAATGAGTTTTGTATAAAATACACTCTCACTTTACATTGCCATGTCAGCTTTTTATTTTTTCATTAAAACTTTAAAATGTAATAACTTATACTATAAAAAAATATATTTTAATAAAAATTATATATTCGAAATCTACTATCAATCAAGATCTATTATGACTATAAGATTACGTATAAAAGAATTGAAGGAAAAAATATAAAATTATATAAATAAGATTTAACATATGTTGATATCATATTAGTTATTTCAAAATTTATACAATAATTTACAAAAGTACAATTGGAGCATTTTTTTTTTCAAACTTTAGGTTTTATGGAAAAATTGATTAACACATAAGATTAATTGTTGGAGATGTTGTGTTAATTTTTAGTTCATTAATATTTGTCATTAAAATACATGTTCATACTGCTTATCTTACAAAAAGATGGAAAGGAGGTAAAAGGCCTTGCATAATAATGTTTTTTTGCAAAAAAACCTATCGAATAGTATTTTTTAGAAATAAGGGTCTAGATATTATTATCATTATGAAATAAGAGCTTGTTTATCAATTGTGTTTTAAAATAAGGGATTTGAGTATTTAACCGATGCAAACTTAACTTTGCAATAAAAAAAATTAATGCAAATTTATTTCACATGATGTGTTTATATTTTTTAACAAGTATATTTTTATGTTTTGCATGATTTGTTTATATTTGTCAACAAGTATATTTTTTTAACAAGGAGTGCAAACTTAACTTTACATAATTCCGAAAAAATTATTATGTGCATTTTACTAATAAGTAGGTTTTGAATATGTAATTTGTTAAAATTATTCTAAAACATTGTTAATTAAACGCTTATTTATAAAAATATGCTAAAAACATGTAGTGCAAACTTAATTTTGCATGATTGCATAAAAAAATACAATTTAAAAATCTATTGCAAAGTTAACTTTGCTCTCCTTTTAGAGTTTGGTCAAATATACACCCTTAATTTACAAAAACATATTCCCCGGATCTTTTGCAGATTTTTTTTTCAAACAAGCCCTATTTTCAATACCGTGTATAGGTCCGGCAATTTACAACACAACACGATAACATGATACGAAATCGATACGAATTTTACTGGGTTTGGGTAATCCTTAACGGGTGCGGGAATCGGGTTGACCTGTCAAACTTGTTTATTAGACGAATCAATTTTGTGTAAATTTGCGAGACTCGAATAAAATTCATTTAACCTAGTAAGAATATGAGTCGATTTAGGATAATGTAAACCCGTTAGTAACTCCTGTAACCCATATAAAATAAACATATATTTATCTAGTGCTTTTAAAATCTTTTAAATTTTGTATTAAATCTTTTGCCTTTCATTTTGTCAGCACTAATTTCAAGTCCCCCAAATTTTTCACTTTTCAAATTCTCAAGTTCCAACACAATTATAATATATTATGGTTTTTAGTTATTGTTGTTGCATATATATGAATTACTGAGTGTGTATATTTTAATAATTAACTACTTAATTAAATTATTAGCGGGTCATTAAATATTATTTGTATACGATCTGAATCGAACCGTTTATTTTAAACGGGTTAAAACGAATCAGGTCTTCTCATTTGTTAATCAAATGGATCATGTATGAATTTAAATTTTTCACCTGTTTATTATACGAGTCGTGTTTGAGTCGAAACACTTTTCACCTGATACGAATTTAACCCGACACAAAATTGACTCGTACATAACTCATAGTCAGGCCTAATATTCCCTTACAAAAAATAACTAAACAATTTTATTTATTTTTTTGTCTGAACCGAAGGACTTTAATTTCTCTTAATTAGGACAAATAAAATGGTTTAGTCATGGAATAATTTATAGGAAAAAACTCCATCTGACTAACGCCAAATTTAAATGGGCCCCAGAATTTATTTGCCATTTGGACCACCCTGATTTCATTTTCTAGATAGTCAGCCGCTTACTTGTTAGAATGCGGTGCGTGCTTAAACATGGTTCTTATTTTATTTTTATTTTTTAATACTTTCTCGCATTAAAGAGTATTTAAGTTAGCTTTTGTATATTTTAACTATTTTTTTTTTTGTGAAATAGAAGTCAAACAGTTAGTCATTGTTTTACGAATAGGGTTTTAGAGATTATTTTTGTAAAGGATATAATCTCTACTTGTTTAAAAGAAATGATTTTTGTAAATCCTCTTTTTTAAAGGATGCATTTCTTATAAATGTATTTATCGCATAAAAAAATGCTCTTTTTAGAATATCTGTCACCCGAGAAAAATAGTATATGCTGCTGAGAAATATAATTATCTTTGAATCTAAATTCTCCCACAATAGTTGGTGTCTGCACCACAAAAATTAGTTCTCTAGATTTGACTTTGAATTCTCGCCAAAAGCACTTAACTTTTTAATGGCTTACACGCCGGGGATGACATTACCCTATAATTGGGGTGGCCACGAGCTCCCCTAGAATAACTCACTTTTATATGCATAACATATTTATTCTCATTTAATTAAATTTTGTATATTGGTTCCCTTCAAAATATATATAATTTAAACATCTTATTGACTAAATAAAAGAAAATTTAATACTTTACCAAGTCTTATATTACTTAGATTAAGTCTAATAGTGCATTAATAGCATGGGATAAATCAAGATACCACGCTTAAATAAATTTAACATGTTCAAATTTTATAATTTTGTAAATTTGCTATCGTTATAAGATAACAAACTGATAACAAGAATGATTTGTGAACAAACATCACCCTATATATTTATCATGTTTGGTAAAAAAGAATTAAATAAATTTGCGGCCCCATGCAAGATTGGATCTTGGTATTCATCTGTGCTTACAAGTATTCAATGACCCAATTTGAACAAATATACAAACGTGCCAAAAAAATAGTTTTGATGTAAAGAAAAATTTGAAGTTCTGTTGAAGTAGTAATCAATTAAGAACTTTCTCCGGCATTCCACCTGCCAATGTGCCAATTCTTCAACTAAACATCTCTTTCTCTTAACTTGGACAAACAAAAAACTTGATCATCTTGTTTATATCTAAAATTTAGAAGGTTGCTCATTTTGTGTTGTTAATTCGGTGAATTTTAGATTATGCCATCACACATAAATCTTGTAACTCATCAATTGCTTATCGTTCCCATTTATAAAGAGGTTTAGCCATGGAAGAATTAATTGACAGTGGGAAAAGTCTTCTTTGACTAATGCCAAATTTAAATGGACCCAACAATTATTTGGTGTTTGGACCACCCTGATTATATTTCATTCTCTAAGGCTCCGTTTGATAGCAACATGGAAAATGAAAATAAAAATAACTAATTTAAGTGAGAAGATGAAAAATAAGTTGAGTGATGTGGTGAGATTAACTCTTACCTTTTGTTTTTTTTCCATGACAAAATTTTCTTTGAGTGATGATGGAGAAATTTTTTTCACAAAATATTAAAGGAGGATGGAGGATATACACTCACAAAAATGAGAATGAGATGGAGATGATCTCACCATATGCTTCAACTTATTTTCCATCTTCTCATTCAAATTAGTTATTTTTATTTTCATTTTTCGTGTTACGATCAAACGGAGCATAAGAGTGAGCTATTTACTTAATAAACCCAATAGGATTCTTTACCAGTAATACTAGCCACGGCAAGGATACTTACAATAATGTCACTTATTGAATTGATCAACAATTTTATTGTTTTAATGCTACTTGTAGATAGGTACCGATCTTTTTGTTTTAACCAATCAATGCATTTTGTAGACCACATTCTTGCTTACTGCGTGTCTTTTCTTTTTTTTAACAAAATAAAACATTAAAAGGCCCAAAGGACCTCAACAAACAACTAGCGGGGCACAATCCAACTTATATAAACTAAAGACTCGATCAAAGATAGCCGCTTGCCTAACCAGCCGAACCTATTAACATGTCTATCAATGAAGTCAGCTACTAAGTTAGCAGACCCACGAACATGACAAAACAAAACATCAGAATTGCACAAAAGGGACCTAACATCAGCAATAATATTGGCCACCTCCCAAGGCGAGTCCAAACCTCCCTCAGCGCACCAAGCCACAATGTTGGCACAATCGCCTTCAATAACCGCTTTAGACACCCTGCTTTAGAACAGAAGATGCACACCCTGCTTTAATCACCTTCTTGCCAAAGAAATCAATCAGACGTTCCAAGTTGTCCCGAATCACGCAGGCTTTCACTGCTCCCACTTTGGAAAAGAAAGGTGATGTTTAGTTAATGTTTTGAGTTGAGTTTTTAAGTTGAGTTTTTAAAATCTGATGTTCGGTAGAATTTGAAAGTACGTTGAAAAGTGAATTTAGTTTTTGTTTGTGTTTTTTTCAACCAACTAAAAGTTCTCATTAAAAAAATAGTTACAATGGATCTTATTTTATAAATCTTGACAAGTAGGTTTCAAATATATATTTTAAAGTTACGGTGTTTTAAAAGTTATTTTAAAGAGAAAAAATAAAATAAAATAAATTTTGAAAAGTGTAAAAGTAAATTTGATTTTAAGTTAAGTTTTTAAAATTTTAAAAAGTAAACACTCACCAGAAGTGTCAAAGTTGATTTTAAGGTAGCCGACAAGCACAGGAGACCATAAGGACAGAATCGAAGGAGGAGAGAAAGAAATTGACGACAAAGAAGGCACATTAGGAAACCCATTTGGAGTAGAGAGCTTCCTTATGCTCGAACATCAATCTAGTAGCTGAAACCACAGCCTCAAAAACATTGGGCTTAACTCTATCAAAGGCCAATCATTTCTGGCAAGCCAAATAACCCAACCAACTGCAGCTATAATTCTGAAGCTACTAGTGGCTTCATTTAGGGAATCAACAGAGTCCAGCAAACCAGAACACCAGTCCAAAGCATTGAAACAATTAATCTCAATCCGGTTAGCAAGCTTACACCAATCCCACACCTATGACGTCCAATAGCAAAGGAAAAGGATGTGCTCTACCCAAGGCCGGCCCTGACATTTTGGTGGCCCATGGACAAAAATTAAATGAGGCCCTTAATATATATGTTTTATTTTGAATTTGCTCATTCAATTTTCTATTTATGGCAAAGCCACATAAAACTACTAAGCCTGCTTAAATAGAATAATTTCATTTAACTAACAACAACAAAAAAAAAATCAAAAGTACATGATCCGTAAACAACTTGTTTAGATAGAATAATTTCATTCAACTAACAACAAAAACCAAAAGAATTTCATTCAACTAACAACATAAACCAAAAGTACATGATCCATAAACAACCAGCTTAAATAGAATAATTTCATTAAACTAACAACAACAAAAAGATCTTAAGTGGCTTAGTGGCTATTTAATAGGGCTTAGTTCTCAAGTGGCTCAATTGTACACAAACAGCGGCTTTGACTTCCATTTTATCATCTACAAATCAAAAAAACAAAAGCAGTAACATTAAAAATACAAACAGTTACTGAAAAATTCTTGATCTTCTAGCATTTTGAGAAGCAAAATCATCAATAACCTCCTCAAAATCAATATTTTTCAACATATTCTTTTCAATACATAAGATTGCCAATCCATTTAACCTTTCTTGTGACATAGTTGATCATAAATAAGATTTTATCAATTTTAATTTTGAAAAACTTCTTTCTGCAAATGCCACAGTTACTGGTAGAGTCAATATATTTCTATAAGCAATTGAGACATTTAGAAAACAATCAACAACTTTTACAAACTCAAGAGCTTCAAATCTTCAATGGTTGTCTTTGTCTCTTTTGGTAAATACATTTGTAACACTTCCAATTCAGAAAACAAATCATCAGCATTAATACCAGATTCATTATCATGTGTTAAAACAACTTCAAGATTTCTACAACATTCATGCATTCTAATATAATTCATTTGAAATAAATTCTTAGGATCAAACAAAAAATCAAAAATGCCTTCAAATATTTCTAATTGTTCAAACCTACTCCTCAAAGAAGAAATTGCAACATCAACTACAACTAGAAAATAATTAACCTTAAAAGATTCTTCAACATATTGAAATGTCTCTTGATGGTCATTTTCATCAAATTGTTTTTTTCTTTGACTTTGACATTTTTCAGGAAATACAGGGTCAATTTCCATCTTTGATGCCATCTCTTTAGCAGAAAGCAGGGCCAATGTGAACCCATTTTCCTTATAGTCTACAAAATAAGATACTAGCCCCTTCAAATGTTTTATTTCAACATCAATTTGCATATCTCCAGATTGCAATTTTTGGCTAACCACATTTAATTCATTTGAACCATTTTCTCTCATTTCTTCTTAATTATTTTCATTCTCAAAGAGGGCATCAACCTCTTCATTTCCTATCATTTCTTCTTCCTGACTAATTGGTTGTTGTGATTCATTAACTAATTCATTAGATGGATCTTCAATTGAAGAACTAGTTTTAAAAAACTTATCAATAGCTCATTTTTGAGTTTGAATCATTTTTTTCTATTTTTTCATTTTATTTCTTTTTTGACTTCCAGATTCATATTTCCTAATCATTTTTTATTGCAACTCTTAACTCTAGAAAGTGACAGACAACAAATGAACAAAATAAATACACCACACCAAACACAAACTAAATTTAAAGCAACAAAAAAAAGAGCAATACAACCTGGTTTATGCTTAAGTTGTATAAAAAGCTTCAATCTTGTAGAGCTTTAACTTCAATTGATCTATATTGCACATTTGCAATGATATAAAAAATATGTATAAAGATATGTAAAAATATGTAACGAACCTCATCCTCACTTAGTTACTCAAATAATATTTCAAAGTCTTCTTATCTATAGAAATCGTGTAGTGTAGAAGAAAGAAATCTACAAATCTTTCTTGGGATCGATAGATCAATTCAAAGACAAAGATAAAAGTCTAAAAGAGGGATGAGAGAAAAATTGGAAATAATATATTGACAAAAGTTTTGGATCTTTTGGATGTGTGTTGGAAATAGGAAAGATTGCTTTGGAAGTTGGAAATAGGAATATGTGTAATTTTTTTTTTAGTTCAGGCTCCTATAATATTTAAAAAAAAAATTGGGGTCCCTAAAATCAGAGGCCCATGGCCGTCACCCTCGGCGCCCAGGCCCAAGGCCAGCCCTGGCTCTACCATTCAATTTTCACTTCACAAAGGGGAAGACGCACATTTGCGAGCAAAGAGGTTTTCTCTAGTAACCAATGCATTATGAAAAAACTTTCCACCAAGAATTTCAAGATTCCAAAGGCACTTTAATGCCCATTGGGTCATTAGCTTTAAGAGCTTCAACATATCCGAATTTGACTAAGCACACTACATTGGCTTAAAAAGACCAAATCAATATGTCCTAACCCCCCCCCCCCAACGCATAATAGCTTCCGACTCAACAACCAAAAAAAGGGAGCAAAGAAGAGTGTCATTCCACTACCAGAGTTAAAATCCAAGAGAGAACTCACCTTAAAAAAGATGGCTCCACTCGGCTTTGGAGAAGATATACGGGAATTGAATAGAGAAGGAAGCCATCTAGAGTCCAAAATATCTATAGATTACCCGTTACCAACTTTCCACAGAGAGATCTTCCTTCGATCAAACTATTCCACACCCAAGAAGCACGGCTCCCTTTACATTACTTAATTTGAAACTATTTTTCATTGCTATTATTCGGCTCTAATGGTTCTTTAAACAGTAAAATTGGATGCACTCAACATTTAGCTTTTGATGAAATTTAAACTCGAGCGGGAAACAATCCTGTCTTGAATTATTTTCAAGATAATTGCATCACTAAGCTTGCAGCTTATGAAATTTCACTTTTTTGATTTGTTATTTTCAAATCTAACTTCCGGTGCCATTCATAGTGATTCTATGTTTTTGATAAAGATTTTGATTCAAAGTGAATTAAATTCTCTTTTAAGCTTTCTTTCTATTAATTTTCAAAAATATTTTCTCATATTTTATTCAAGAGCTAATGTGAACACCTCATTTTGCGACCCCCGCAAGAATTCCGAACTCTAAGAAAATGAGCACACATGCATTCACAAGCATTCTTAGATGCATACATACCATATAAATGTGATACAGGTCAAAGAAGGAAGCTAAAAGGACACCCGAATGAAAAGTTACGAGAATTACCGAAAGCCGTCGAAATCGAAAACTGTCAAAACTCCTGAAAACTTGTGAAAGGAGAATTCCTCATTCTGGTCATCCTAAAACTTTTAGGGTTATTAAAAATTACCACAAGGAGCAACATACCCAAGAATCAGCTCAATCCGACGAGCGGATCTCCGGGAATTCAGAAAACCGAGAGTCTACTTCGGGTAATCAAAAGACGACCTTCCCGAAGTCCAAATGAGCTCAAATTTGGTCAGTATTCAGGGTATATAATGGGGAACAACATGTTAAAAAAATATATTAATTCAATGTTTATTTTGGCCGAAATTGTAAAAAAAAATTGCCCGTGTAAATTATGGGCTTGTGGCCCATTAATTATTCTAAAGCTATAAATACACCTGCACTGACCCCATTTGAGGCATCATTCAGCTGTCGAACTTCAGGAACAGTGCTATAAAATAGTATTATACTATTTTCGAGGCTTTCAGGTATTTTTTATTTTAATTCGGCTTTATTTTTTTATCTGTCTTTATTTTTTATCAGTTATAATTGATCAAGTGCATGTAAAAATTGTTGTTTATCTCAAAATAAGTCCATATTTCATATTTAAACCATGTTTTCAAAACCGAAGGCCTAGAATGAATTGTAAACTATTTTTAAATATATTTTTATCAGTTAATTTCACAAAATTCTGATTTTATCAGTCTCGGCTTACAAAGGAATCAATACACATTTGTATCCAATTTAATATATAAATCACAGTGCTTACCTAAATATTCAATATGAGAGTACTTAATTCGGCAATGCCTGTTTAAATTATTAAACTGTAGTACACTATTGACGAACGAATCTCGAGAATTGCCGGATAATCCGATTCCAAATCGAATTAGCTTCCGAAAAGCCTTAAATCTTTCTAAAAACACTTGTTTTGTTATTTATCATTATCAAAATTATTTTTCAAATCACACCCACACACTGATTTCTAAAATTGAAAAGCAAAATATGAAGCACATGGTTTTCACTCCCACCCCAAAATCCCGTTTTCCTAAAATTATGGGCTAATACGCGATAACATCAATAAGCATGCAAATGTTTGATTATAATTCTACGCATATCCTACTTAGAGACCGAAAGGGCGAATTGGGGTGCCTAACACTTTCCCGATTCGTAACTTAATCTCCGAACCCTTTGAATCAATTAGTTTCGCATTAATTGTGTTTAAGAGGTCATTTAATTCATAAATATTTTTCTTTTACACAGACTTTTGTTTGTTTAGTAAAACAAACTGGCGACTCTGATTTCTTAACAAACCGTCACATTTTCTTTATAATAAAACAAACAGTTTTCCAAAAATTAAAACGAGAAACCGGAGGAATCTCTAATTTCTTAACAAATCTCATCACATGCATCAACTTCTTACACAAATCGAATATTATTCTTATTATTTTTCTGTTGCTTAATGTTTGATTTCTTGTATCCTGTTTAGAATTAGACTTTTTTGTCTTTGAACTGTCTTCTACCTTACCTAAAACATATTTTTCTTGTTGTGTAAGATAAAAAAAGTAAGGTCATATTTTATGCTCCACTTGTACCGTTCAGTCACCAAGTAAGATTCAGCCATTAATGTATTTAGGTGCTAAATAAAAAGAAAGAATTTTTTTTTACCTAATAGTCTTATTATATATTCTTACTGAATGTATTAAATGAATTGTATTATTATTGTATTAGTAAAGATATAATTTATATAATATATCTCGGTAAAAATAAAGTGTAAGGGTGCGTTTGATTGCAAATATGGAATTTACATAAAAAGAAAATAAGTTACAGGCAATTAATTGCCTAGAATTGAGTTGCATGAAAAATGTCAATTAAATGTGTTTGATTGTCTTAATTTTCTACCCTAAAAATATTAGTTGTATTATGGCATTTTTAATGTAGAAAAAATTATGGGTATTTTTATTACATAGTTTTATAGTCATGATGGATCTTGTTTAATTGATCTTGATTAGTAGATTTTAAATATTAAATTTTGTAGTTTAAGTTATATCATTATTATTGTAGAAAATTGGTAAAATTTCATCTCAAAAAATGTGTAATTGCTTGGAAAATAAATACAAACCCTCCCCCAAAAAATGTTTTCCTTGTTTACATGTAAAAGTACACGGACACTGCCAAAAGTGAAAGTTTGACTGATAGAAAAATTTTGACAATCAAACAGCACAAAAGTAACAATTTGATTGAAAAAGCATATTTTTCATAGAAAATATGGCAATGAAACGCACTCTAAGAATACTCATGGTAAGTATAGCATTATTAAAAAAATAAAAATAATAACGCATTAGGGAATTTGTTTCTTGCAATCTTCTACGGGTTACGCTTTTCCCCTTTTTCTTCAACTTTTTTCTTCCACTGAACGGAGGAAATCTTCGTATTGGCCAGTCATGCGATTGGCCTGTTCATCGTAGCCTTGGAATGTATGTAATAGTTTGTAGCTAATATTGAATTTTGCTTCTCTAATTTTCAAATTAGGGTTTGTGTTTGAAATGACTCTGAGTTTTACTAATCAACTTGCTTCTATAATTTATTTCCAAACATTACATATCCTGCCCTGGTATGTCTTCTATCTGAAGTGAACCTTTTTTTTTTATTTCTATTTGTGCTTATCTTTGATGATTATGCAGTTTGATTATAATTTTATTTTGTTATTGTTTCTTTTATATTTCCTTCCACCTTTGCTGAAGCATAAAATTCAAATTCGAGTTATTGAAGGTACCGACCACTTCTCGACCTTCTAATTCGAGTTATTGTTGCTTTTATATTTCATTCATGCCTCTATGGTGTTTGATGAAATGTTTGGGTGACAAATTTGCTATTTGTGTATTGTCATACTTCTAAAAAAAGAAAATGTGAGTTTGAGTTTGATACTGAACACATTATCTTCTTTTGGTACAAATATTGTTTATGTTTGTTTTATGGTGCAAACAATGGTTGCAATTTGGTGTATAGACATCTATTAAAAAAATTGGTGTATGGACATGAAATTAAATACTGACATATTGTGATTTTCAATTGTTGGAACTAAACCAATAAAATAATAGAAAGGAAGGAATTTATATCTTTTACCGTGTTTTAGAGAAGAAGCTATTGTAGATACATTACCTAATAATGGAACTCGGGACATCCATGTTTTTTTTTTCACCAGAAGTTTTTCAAATGGGATCTTTCTCTTCATCTTATAAAACTCGTGCAGTTAAATTAATTGAGAGTAAATGACCCATTTGCACCCCAAACTTCAATTTGTTCCGCATTACACTTCAAAGTCCAAACTTCAAAAACTGGTTTTAAATGCCCACTCTATTAACATTCCATCCATTTTATAACTGAAGATGCAAAAGGAGCATTAAGGTAAATTTCCTTCTTTTTCTCCTCTTTCTCCTCCTTCTTCGAGTTTGAGTTATGGAGCTCTGTTGAATTGCCACATTTTAGTTAAAAAGAGGAAATAGTCATCATCAGAGAAATGGGCGGGGCGAGGCGAGGGTTGAGGAATTTCAGTTCCCAAATACCCCTCTTTCTCCTCTTTTCTTCACTCTCTCTATCTTTTCAACCTACGCCACCTTTTGATTTTCCTTAAAAACAAATCCTAATTCATGCTGAACTTTTGGTCCGCCGCCCATGGTGTTGGTTCCTCCACTCTTCAACTTCCCTCATCTCGCTGCCCATACCAAGTAAATTAATCTTTCCCTATTAATTTTGTGTTACTTATATCATATAAATTGTATATGATGATTTGATTTAACTCCGGTTAGTGTTGACTGTTGAATTTTATTTGAAATGGGACTCTAAAATTGATTACACTCGTTCACTTAATAATGTAAACTGCCTGGAATCCCTTGAAATATGGGTAGTTTCTGAATGCTGAACTTTGAACTCTCAGGTGGTGTTTGGTTGGTATTTTAAAATCAATTTTTAAAAATTTCTATAAAAAAAGTCAACTTTACTTCATACTTCCTAAAATTCATTTCACTTTACTTTCTCTCTCATAAAATTTTTAAAACACCATAACTTTAAATTCAAAAATCGGAATTAGATAATATATATATATATATTTGAAACCTACTTATCGAGATCTATAAAATAAGATCCATTATGACTATTTTTTGAATTTTTTTAATGAGTTTTTTTGAGTTGGTTGAAATAAACTTCAACAAAAATTAAATTCACTTTTCAACCTACTTTCATACTTCCTAAAAACTTATCTAAAAAATATATTTTAAAATCTCAACCAAACAAGTACTTAATGCTAGAATTAGAAATCCCCGAGAAAATGCGTTTGGTTTTCTTGGGCTTTGAATTATGAATATATGAACATTTTATTTGGTTTTATTCGAATTCAAAGGAGGAGGAGGAGGAAATTTACCTTTATGCTCTTTATTTTGCATCATTTGTCATAAAATGGACGGAATGCTAACGGAGTGGGCATTTAAAACAACTTTTTGAAGTTTGGGGTGCAACTTGAAATCGGGTACAAAGTTCGGGGTGCAAATGGGTCATTTACTCAATTGATTGATATACACTATACCCCTTCTCTACAATCTTTCTTTATCTCTATTTTATGTTTGGTTTCCTTAATTTCCTTTAGTGTTTTGCCTTTTGAGTTGCTATTCTTACTATTAAAGGTAGGTATTGAAATGTTTGCCTATAAGTTACATACATATTTTCCACTTAGAAAATAAATACAATCAAATGCTTTTCTAAGGGATTCAATTACTTAGAATTTAAACATTTTCTACTATAAGTCCATACTTGCTATCAAACACACCATGTCACAAATACTGTAAGGTGTGTTTGGTAACAAGGTTTTAGAATTCTATTAGAATTGAAATTCTATGGTATTGCAATTCTAAGAATTGGAATGTCATAGAATTAGAATACCATTGTTTGGATATTACGTAGTTTTCATTTAGAATTCCAAATTTGCTTGCTTGGCTAATTTGCAGAATTCATTTAATTTTCGAAAAAAAAATGTTTTAAACTACATTTGAACGCTCTCTCTATACACTCTCTAACTTAATAAATAAGGCCATGTTTGACAAAACAAATGCATTGTTTTTTGTATTAGATTTTTCCCTTCATATATGTACATACATATGCATATTAACAAATCTATATTTTAATTTCAGTTCATATTAAAATTAAAATTGTAATTAGATATGAATTTCTAATTTATTCAAAAAAATGAAATTTCTACTCTGCTTAATGCAACTTTCATAAACAACTTGTAGCATTCCCATGTACCTGGGCAAATCAAAAGAACCGCAAAAGATTTTACATATGCTCTAAACAAAATAGGTTCAAATCCATAGCACACTTAATAATAAACCATTCAATCAACTCGAGATTTTATTGGCTGCATTATCGTGAAACTTATACTGCATGCTTCTACACATTAATAGACTAACAAGTCTTTCTTAAGCATACCATTTGCTCCTCATTTCATAGAAAGGAATCGAATTTTATTGGTCTTTTTTTTATACAAATAGATATTTAAGAAAAAAAACCAAGCTGACGGCATCAAGTGTACTAATCATATTATGCAACTAGATGTAAATACATATAGATATGCTTAGCTGGTAATTGAATGACTAAGACGTATCTCCCCAGAAACCAAAGTTCAATTCCCAATCCCCTTCGAACACAGATCTATCTCAAAATAGAAAATAATGTAGATAGAAATACACACACGAAAGAATAAAATTAAACCATACAAGGTATCCAAGTACAACAAAACCTGTGAGAATCCAAAAACACACAGAAAGAGACTAGAGAATTTGTTATGGAACAATGATGCATTTTAAAGCTTGAATACTACCATGATTCAGCTATTCGCCCTTGGTGGGGAACCTAAAGTAAGCAACTTTGGCAATAAAATACAACCACCATGGCTTCTTTCATACAAAAGTTACAAAATGTACAAGGAGTGTAGGGGGTCACTTTGCAGCCTACAGTATCAATTTTCAACATGTATTAAAATAGGACTAAAAAACAATCAAGGCAAAAATAAATGGATGCACCAAACCCATGATGGTTTAATAGCTGCAAGCATGCACGTCCCATGACCCAATTCCATGGTAATGTCTTGGGTGATCTACCATACATTGATTCTACACATCCTTCTATCGCATTTGAGCACACGCGAGCCCACAAGTTTCTGCCAACGCGTAGTTGCAGATTATTAGTTTTTAGCCAGAAATTTATTAGGTTGAGTTCTCTCTGAAAAAGTTAAAAAAATCCCTCTTCATGCAAAATAGTCTATATTTACTTTATGAAAAAAATGTAAAATAAAGTTTATTAAAGATGAAGGGTTCGGGGTTGATATCAACAACAGCAACAACAACAAAAAAAAAAAAGAAAAAGAAATAGTCCATCTTTCATGCTTCCATTTCGTCCCAAACATATTCCTTAAATTAATACTATAAATTAAAGACAAAAGAGCTATAAAGTGTCAAAATTAGATCAAACGTGGGTGAATGTATGAGTTTGAGTATGAGATATACATGGTTCTTCTACTATTCAATAAGTACTCAACATCAATTACAATATAACGGACTAAACTTGCAGACCAATTGTGAACACCTCATTTTGCGACCTCCGCAAGAATCTTGATCTCCAAAAAAAATAAGCACGCATGCATGCACGAACATTCCTATATGCATATATTATGTACATGTGATACAGGTTAAAGAAGAAAGCCAAAAGGATGAGGAGTTACGGAATTATCGAAAATTATCGGAATCGAAAACCGTCGAAACTCCTGAAAACTTGTGAAAGGGGAGTTTTGCATTTTGGATCATCCTCAAACTTCGAGAGTTGTTAGAAATTACCATGAGGAGTAGCATACTCGAAAATCAGCTCAATCCGACAGTCGGATCTCCAAAAATTCAAAAAATCATGAGTTAGATTCAGGTGGTCAAATGGAGGTCTTCTCGAAGTTAAAATGGTTTGAAATTTGGTAAGTGGATAGGCCTTATTGTGGGGAAGAACATATTCAAAATTCAGCTTTGTCGGACATGGGATCATCAAGAATCAATTTGTCTATTGTGCAATTCTAGTTGAAATGTCCTTCGTAGAAAATTAAAATAAATAGTGGCGTTCCCGAATTCTGATCGACCTAACATTTGGACACAAGTTAGAAAACATTTGGAGTGAAAACATATCAAAAATCAGCATAATCCAACGGTTGGAAGTTCAATTGTCGAGATTGTTGTATGCAAGTATGTTTCCTACGCGGGAACAAACTCTTTGTACCAAGCCAAGGAGACCGAGTCCTTCCCGAACTCCGATCGCCTCCACTTTTTTACAGGGTATAGAAGACTTATATTGGCAATACATATCCAAAATTCATCTTGATCCAACGGTTAGAACCCGACTTGTCGTGCAAACAAGGGACCTTGTCTACAACAAGTAACTTTCCTACGCGGACACAAACTCTTCGTACCAATCAGAACGAAAGGAGACCTTCCCAATTTCTAATCGACCTGAAATTTTTACATGATCTATAAGATTACTATTTACAACACATATCCAAAAATCAAGATGATCCAACGGTGGTAAGGCTTCGCGATAATTTCCAAGAGTCCTAGTTGCAATCTCTTTTCTTGCTCTCCAAGTATTTTGACAACTATAAATAGACCCGCCTCCATTCATTATTTTCATTAACAATCAAGGGGATTTCGTGGTACACACCAAGAGATCCTTATTCTCTCCATCCAAGGAGGCTCAGGTATAATTTTCTCTCTCTTCTTTTATTTATTTGTCAGTTTTATAATTCATATTCTTGTCTGCATAATTTCTATCACTTGATAGCTTTTCAAAACCCTTTTTCAAATTGTTTTCAAAACCAAAGGCGTATAATAAACCGTAATCCAATTCTAAAATAGTATTATTACTTTCTTACTTTTCCAAAAGCTCGGATTAGCAGTATTGTTATACGAAGGAATCGATAATCGCTATATATCCAATCTAACTCATAGATTGCGGTGTGTATGTGACAAATACTCGATTATGAAAGCATTATTGCCATCTATATCGGTTTAATCAATAGACTTTAGTATACGATTGGTCAACTCGCCTCATATCATATCGAGTATAAGATTCCACATTGAATCAGTTTCCGAAAAGCCTAATACTTTACAAAATCACTTGTTTCATTGCATTTATTATTCTCAAATTCTCTTTTTTTTTCAAATCACACACACACACATTTATTTTTAAATCGTGGGTGAACTAGGAAACACATCGTTTTCATCTCAATCCCAAAATCCCGATTTCTAAGGCAAGTACGAAAAGCTGTAAAATAATAGTAATAGTATGCAAGAACTGAATTATAACACACGCATATCTTACTCAAGAGACCGAAAGGGCGAATTGGGTGCCTAACACCTTCCCGATTCGTAACTTAATCCCCGAACCTTCGAATCAACTGGTTTCGCATACATTGTGTATAAGAGGATATTTAGTCCATAAATATGTCTCTTTTACACAAATCTTTTTCGTTTGTTTAGTAAAACAAACTGGCGACTCTTATTCTTTTCAAAACCGATTTCCAAATCAACAAAAGGAATCGCCGCCCACGAGGATTCTCGGGCGTCGAGAATGCGGGTACTCACAGTGGCGACTCTGCTGGGGACGTTTAAGAGGATTAGACTCTAAACAAGAGTAGAATATGCGTGGATAATTATTTTTGTTTGCATGTTTTTTTTTCGGCCTTAGTTCTAGGATATCATAGATGCGATTTAGGTGGATAACTTGATTCCCTTTTTGTTTGTAATAATCGTTTGAGGAAAATCTTTTCATAAATAAAAATTGAAAGTACTCAAACAAACCCTAAAGCGTTCTTCATAATGTACCCCCATAATTGTTATTTTGCACGCACCCACTATCATCACGCATTATCGCGAGTGTGAATTTACCCTATTAACCTCGGGACCAAAGTCGTGACTAGGCCGTGGACTTGCGGGTCTACACTAGCCAAAAGCGCATGGGACCACTCTCCTTGGCCAAGTACTAAACTGAGGTATATCGAGTGACGAGAACACTCACGTACCCAGAATGTATATCAAAAGGTCCTTGCACGTACTCGCCCTTGGGGTATATAGCAAGACCTAGCCAAATAGGAGGGAGCCTGAAACCTTAACCTTTTCAACCACGCTTACATATAGGATGTGTCAGCCTAGTACACACGAATTTCTGCATGTTTTCTTGACCGTCGGTCGTGAGATTAGTGAACAAAAGGCCTTGTCATACATACCAACTCTTGGTTTGGCAAGTACAACCGGAGGCTGCCCAACCCCGTCCGTAGAAATCCCTCACTAAAGCCCGTTAGTGAGAATTTTCTTGTCACTATTTCCATGAAAAGCAACTCTAAGAGGAGAGAACTTCCCGATTTTCAAAAAAATATTTTCCAAAATATTCTTTCAAAAAACTGAGTGATTTTCTAAAATGAATTTTGCAAAAAATAACTTTCAAAATTGGAAGGTTAAAGAGACACCCCGAGAATTTATATTCCCACCCTAAACCTATCCGCAGGGCTCTCAAGTTGCTACTATCGGTCTGTTTTCGCCTAAACACCAAAAAGTGGTTTTCGATTTGCATATCATCGAGTCACACTCTTTTTCGAGAATTACGCAATCAATTGGTGAAAAGTATCAGTTATCGAGTTCTGGCTCGCTGTCCTTATCTCAGTCTTTTCTCTACCACTCTCAGGGTTTTTTGTTGCCGAAACACACTGGCCGGTTGGGCTGGTAGGGATCATACAGGCAGACTTACTCGACCAGACTCACCTCTCATCATGCCTCCACGATGTGCTCTCGATTATCACAATGACCAGGTAGAAGTTAACGAAAAAAGGGTTAATGATGCCGAGGGTCAACACCATGCAGCGGATCTGCCGCCCAGTCCCGTTTTACCAGTTAACCCCGAGGCCCTTACTCCAGAATAGCTTTATCAAATGATACAGGGTTTGGCTCAGTCTATGAATACCATGACCAATCTGTATAGGACCACCCAGGCCCGTCTAGATACCTTACTTGCTGCCCGGGCGTCTGTCGAACGGAATCAACCAAGTCTTAATCCCGCTCACAACCAAGGCCAAGGCCAAGGCCAACCTATTCCCCCACCTCAGCAAAATGTCCTACCGGTTCCCCCACTACGCCAAGGCCCGCCAGTGCCAGATGCTGTCAATATGTGGCTCCATCATGAACACAATTAACCCCGACAACACCATAACCCACTCTTCGAATAGCATGAACCAGATCCATATATGGGGCAGTACACTGAGTCGGTAGTTAAACAGACTAAGGAGAATGAAGCCATCACCCTATTGAAGGAACAAATGAAGGCTCTAAACCAGAAGGTGACGGATAAGGTTGATGACATAGCCGATCTCTAAAATATGTCTCTTTTCCCTGAAGCCAGGTTACTGGTGGGTTTTAAGCTCCCCAATGTGGAAAAATTCTCGGGAAATAGCCCGCCCCATCTACATCTTAAGGCCTATGTTCGCACTATGCAGCTGTATGGGTTGAATGAGACTCACTTGGCCCAAGGTTTCCATCAGACTTTAACAGGGCCCGCACACAGTTGGTTTTTAGGGTTAGAAAAACACAGGGTAACAGACTGGAAGAGTATTGTGAAGGAATTTATGGAACACTACAAATCAAATGAGGAGTTAAAAATTACTCGTAAGCACCTCGAAATGGCTAAGCAACGAGACAATGAAAGTGTCAATGACTTTATCACACGCTGGAGGGAACTGGCATCACAGATGATTGATCGGGTCCCTGAGGAGGAATAATTGGGCTTAATTGTCAAGAATTTTAAACCTGAAATCAGAAATGGTATAGGGCGACAGTATTTTGAAAAATACAAAGCTTTAATGCACGTGGCTAATGAAACCGAAGAAGAACTTACAAAAGCAGCCGAGGTTAAGAAAGCCTCGTCCCAATACAAGAAATCTGCTTCTGTTATTAATCAAGTGTGGTCTCATCAGAACTCGGGTCCTTATCAACGAACCAATTTTTAGTACCCAAGAGAGCAAGGGTCGGCCCAAGGCCAAGGATTCATGAGCCAAAATAAAAAAAACAAAGATCAATATTTCTCACATCTTCCGGCCTCCTTAAGTAAAACTCTAGCTGCATTGCAAGAAAGTGGGATCATGCGACCATTGGCCCCTCGGGCTCCTCCCGATCCACTGCCTCCTAGTTGGAACACAAATGAACGTTGCGAATATCACCAAGGCCCAGGACACCACACTGATCGATGCGTAGCTTTAAGGCACGCTATCCAAGATTTGATCGAGGCAGGAAAAATCCCTAACCCTGAAGCTCCGAATGTTGCAAAGAACCCACTCCCTAACCATGGAGGGAGAATTAATGCTTTATTAGTCGAGAACGAAGAAAATGATCCGGTTTTCCTGATTAAGTCAGTAAAGAAGGGAAGAGAAGTCATGACAGCTTATCGTGTCGAAAATCGTGTAAACCGAATTCGAGTGAAGAAAAAGGAGGAAGACTTAGAAACTATGTTTCGAGATATGATGAAAGGAACTCCACAGATTTTGAAAGAGCCAGTATACGATTCCCATGTTAATAAATGAATGCGAGAAATAAAAATATTGCCCGGTCAAGGACTAGGCAAGAATAATCAAGGCATTGTAGAGCCCATTGTTATTAAAACCCAAATACATAGGCAAGGCTTGGGTTATCGGGATAGGAAAATAAAATTTGGCCAAGATGCATCAAATAGGAAGTGGTCAATCTCAAGGAAGATCACTCGAGCACACATCAATGTGGTCAGCTTCGATTGGGCAAAGGTTACGTCAGAATCTGATTTAGCTGAGGAAGAAGGTTTGGCCAGGTGGGTACAACAACTCACAAGGTCAGAAAAAACATATCACCCGCAAGAAAAAGGAAAAAATGAAGGAAATAAAGAGGTGGCTCAGCCTGAAGGGAGCCAAGTGGTTGATCAATTAAAGAAGACTCGGGCCCAAATATCTATTTGGGGATTATTGGTCTCTTCCAATCCCCATAGGGCGACTATAAACGTCTGTCCACTCAAAACCTTCAAGGCTTTAGGACTCGATGAAAGTAGCTTGGGAGAATCCTCGGTAACGGCAAGGGCATACGATAACACCAAAAGGGCAGTATTAGGGTCTATTGACTTGAACTTACTAATTGGGCCGATCGAGTTTCCTGCTGAATTCCAAGTTATCGACATACCATCTAGTTTTAACTTATTGCTCGGACGAGCATGGATACATTCGGTAGGGGCTCTTCCATCTTCTCTACATCAAAAGATCAAAATCCCGGTAGGGGATAAGGTTATCGTGATACATGGTGATTGTGATAAAACCATAATACCTAAAGATACGCCTGTCTTAGGTATAGGAAGTCAAGATGTGCAGTTGGGGGGCTTCCAATAATACGAACGTAGGGTACAAGCTCTGACTACGCAGAAGATCAGGTATCTACCGCCTGAAACAATGCCATTTTTGAATGAGCGAGTGGTAGCCATGATGAATACTATGGGTTACATGTCAGGCCGGGGATTGGGAAATAAACATATTGGAATAGCTGAGCCAATTGAGCCCCATATATAGGAAAGAAAATATGCCGGATTGGGTTTTACATATCAAACAAGTAACACAGAAGATGGATTTATAGAAGGTTTGGGTTGCGGGATGTTCAACACTTCTCTTAATGGGTTTTTCGTGAAAGAAGGAGAATATTTTCCATTTTGTGGGTTCCAGGAGCCATGGGTCAATTCGAAAGGTAAAAAAGTTCCAGGGTTTGAAATATTTTATGTTGAAGACTTATACTGCAAGGAGGGCCATATGCATTGCACTGAAAGTCAGGGTTACCACGTGAAATTTCAACGCATGAATGAGGAAAAAGAAGTGGAAGATGTATCAAGCATGATGAGAAGCCTATTTTCTGAAGAACACATTCAGCCCCGAAAAGAGACATATATCATGGTGCTTACTGAAGAAGGCCAGGTAGTAGACCCAGTCACATTGATTCGCCTGGTTAAAGAAAAGGGAAATATGAGTGAGAAAGGGAGTGAACTTGTAAGGGATAAAATTGTGGGTAGAATGAGCGATTATGAGCTCTTAGGAAATTTTCTTAATAATGTCCTTGATAATGTTTTCATTAATAAGATAGAATCAGCTTCTCAGTATCCGAATGTGTCTGAATCTCATATTACATTGACAGAAATTGAATCCATGAATGATACTCTTGAAAAACACGAGCAACGAATCCAAATCGAAGAGGGTAAAACTGTTGTAGTTAACCTAGGGACCGATGAGGATAGGAAATAAGTGAAAATCGGGGCTGAATTAAGTAAAGCCGAGGGTAAAGACTTGCATGAATTATTGAAGGAATATGTTGACGTATTTGCTTGGTCTTACGCCGATATGCCTAGGTTGAGTACAGATATAGTGATGCATGAAATTCACACTAACCGGAGTGTAGGCCAATTAAACAGAAACTCAGGAAATTGATACCAGAGTGGTCATTAAAAGTTAAAGAAGAGGTTAAAAAGCAACTAAAGGTAGGGTTCATCCGAGTGGTAGATTACCCAACATGGTTAGCTAACATAGTACCCGTGCCAAAGCCAAATGGTAAAGTGAGGGTATGTGTCGATTACAGGGATCTCAACAAAGCCTGCCCAAAAGATGATTTCCTATTGCCCAACATTGATCTGATTGTGGATAATACCGCCAACCACGCTTTAAAGTCGTTTGTTGATGGGTTTGCTGGTTATAATCAGATAAAGATGCATCCCGATCACCAAGATAAGACTGCCTTCATAACACCATGGGGGACTTATTGTTATACAGTTATGCCATTTGGGTTGAAGAATGCTGGAGCAACGTACCAACGGGCTGCAACCACACTGTTCCACGACATGATCCACAAGGAAGTAGAGGTTTACGTAGATGATATGATTATCAAGTCTAAAGAAATAGAGGGACATCTCCCCGCCCTTAAAGCCTTCTTTGACAGGCTCAGGCAGTTCCAGATTAAGCTAAACCCACAAAAATGTGTATTCGGGGTAACCAAAGGTAAGCTGCTGGGGTATGTTATTAGTAAGAAGGGAATTGAGGCAGATCCAACTAAAATAAAGGCAATCAGAGAAATGCCCACGCCACGCACCGAGAAAGAAATCAGAAGGTTCTTGGGTAAGCTTCAGTATATCAGCCGATTCATATCACAGCTCACACAAAAGTGCGAACCTATATTTAAACTGTTGCAGAAGTCGTCTGATGGTCAATGGAATGAACAATGTCAGGCATCATTCGATAAGATCAAAGAGTATTTGTCGAATCCTCCGATCCTCGCCCCGCCATAGCCAGGAATTCCGTTATTACTATACCTCACGATAAATAAAACTGCCGCAGGGGCCATGCTGGCCCAACATATAGCCCAGAGTCGAAGAGAACAGGCGATTTATTACATCAGCAAGAAGTTATCACCTTATGAAAGGAATTACTCGCCTCTGGAGAGATCATGTGCAGCCTTAATCTGGGCCACTCAGAAATTACGCCACTATATGCTTGTGTTTTCAGTCACTCTTATAGCCTGACTAGACCCATTGAAGTACTTGTTCGAAAAACTGGTGTTGACTAACCACATGGCCAAATGGGTATTCTTACTATCAGAGTTTGATATCACTTACGTCACTCAGAAGGCGATTAAAGGGCAAATTATCACAGATTTCTTGGCAGGTAATCCTATGTTAGAAGGGGAAGAAGAGGAAGAATCCAAATTTCCAGATGAAACGGTTATGGTCACAGATACAGAGGGTGAATGGAAATTGTATTTTGATGGGGCTGCCAACCAGAACAGTTACGGGATAGGGATCCTCCTAATCTCACCAGATCAGATTCACTCGCCGTTGTCTTTTCGGCTCTAATTTGACTGCACTAATAATACTGCTGAGTATGAAGCTTGCATTGTGGGATTGGAAATCGCGCTTGAAAAAGGGGTAACAAAGATACAAGTATTTGGGGATTAAGCTCTTATCATTCATCAGATTCTACGAAAGTGGAAAATCAAAGAAGAAAAACTCATCCCCTACCTAGATCGATTACAAGACGTGGCCAACAGGTTCGACAGAGTTAGGTTTCACCATGTACCCCGCTGCCAGAACAACTTTGCTGATGCGCTAGCAACTCTAGCGTCAATGGTAGAAATTCCCGAAAACATGCAAACAATACAAATAGCCATTGAGCAAAGGGAGATTCCCACATACTGTCTAGTCATCGAAAGTGAAAATAAAGAAATGGTGGACCCATCGATCTGGTACTATGACATTTGAAGAATCTTAAAAGAAGGAAAATACCTTGAGGGTGCTGATAAGAAAACTCGAGTAGCACTCCGAAGATTAGCTGCTCAGTTCATTATTTGCTCGGGAAAATTGTATAAGAGGAGTCACGATGGGATACACCTCCGATCCCTAAAACAAGAAGAGTTCCAACCAGTCATGGACGAGATTCATGAGGGTGAATACGGACCCCATATGAATGGGCACACCTTGGCCCGCAAGATTCTCAGACAAGGGTATTACTGGACCATCATGCAACAAGATTGCAACGATCATGTAAGAAGGTGTCACCTATGTCAGGTTTATGCGAAATCTCAGAAGCTTCCTCCAAAAGAATTATACACTATGACAACCCCCTGGCCCTTTTCAGTTTGGGGTATAGATGTCATCGGAAAAATATCACCGACAGCAAGTAATGGACACGAATACATACTGGTAGCAATCGACTATTTCACAAAATGGGTAGACGCTGAATCATATGCGAAGCTCGATGCAAGAAAAGTTGCAAAATTTATCCGAAGAAACATCATCTGCAGATACGGAGTACCGCATGAAATTGTGTTAGATAATGGAACCCACTTTGAGGGGGAAGCCAATGGTGTAATGGAAGAATACGAGATACAGAGACACAAATCATCCCCCTATAGACCCCAGACCAATGGCGCAGTAGAGGCAGCAAATAAAAACCTGAAGAATGTGATTAGTAAAATGGTAAAAAGTGGTCGAGACTGGGCCGACAAATTGCCGTATGCGCTATGGGGATACTGTACTACCGAAATGGTCTCTATAAACGCGACACCATTTTCACTAACATATGGAATGGAAGCAGTACTGCCAGTAGAAATGGAGATTCCATCGCTGAGGGTGATACTGGAGAGCTCGGTGTCCGAATTAGACTGGGTTCAAAGCCGTTATGAGGAACTGGCACTACTCGATGAGAAACGACTGAAAGCCGCCTATCATCAGCAGGGATATCAGAAAAGAGTCGCTAGAGCGTTCAATCAAAGGGAGAAAGTAAGAGGAATACAAATAAATGATTTGGTGCTGAAAGAAATCAGGGAACCAGCCAGAGATCCGAGGGGTAAATTCGCACAGAAATGGACTGGGCCATACATTGTTAAAGAAATCCTGTCCGGGGAAGCAGTCATACTCACAGATACATATGGGCAGCAGTTCAATTCTCCAGTTAACCTGGACCGTCTGAAGAAATATTATCAATACAGGACCTAAGCCGGCATCCCTAAGAACTACGTAGACCTGAGCCCCACAACCAAGATTTGAGATATTAGAACAAGGGGAACGTAGGCAACCTGAGAAGTGACTCCAGGCCCGGTCTAAAAAAATGAATTTCAAGAAAGCAAACATGATGGGAGAAATGGAGAAATGAGTGACGTGGGGGACATAACCTCTTGTCTGTTAAACAAAAGGACACCCTTTTGTCTATAAGACAGAAGGTCTGCTTTAGTCTACAAGACAAAATGATAAATGATACTTTCTTAAATAAGTTGACATATTCTCGGAAAAAAGTCAGCATTGCATTCATTTTCAAATAGCATATCATGCTTCATAAATCAGGCAACTCACGATTCACAACCTTTTCAAAACCAAGGTGTATGGTATGAGCATTTACATAGTGCATATATATAATCACTAAGCTCCATGGCCTACCAGACAGGCTTCACCACCGCATTCTGGTATATACCTCGATGATTAGTCACACCACCATCACCGACCAGATCGTCATGAAAAGGTCACGTGCCTTCCCAGAAAGGCAAGTCACTTCATAAGCCCTCCCAGAGAGTCAAATCACTTCACAAGCCCTCCTAGAGAGGCAATCACTTCACGAGTCCTCCCAAATAGTCAAATCATTTCACAAGCCCTCCTAGAAAGGCGAATCACTTCACAAGCCCTTTCTACAGGTACGATCCAAAGCCCTTTCTACAGGCCAATTCAAATCCCTTTCCACAGGCACCAATCCAAAGCCCTTTCTACAGGCATCAATCTAATCCAAGCCCTTTTTACAGGCAAATCCAAGCCCTTTCTACAAACATGAGCCAAAGCCCGTTCCATAAGCCAATCTCTTTCTACAGTCACATACCAAAGCCCTTTCTACAGCAAATCCCAGACCATCTTCACAAACCAAAAAAGCCCCTCTAAAGAGATATATAAGAAAGTTAAAGAGAGAAATATTGGAATCTTATAATTGATAAACGGGGAACAAACCCCATAAAAGGGCTTTTGGCTTATCTTATTCTCTTCTAAGAAGTTTTCAAGATACGCTTTCAAAAGTTCTCGAATCTAAAATCACAAACACAGCACGACGATGTCAAATGCGAACTTCCAAAGCAAACATTCTCGAATCGCAAGGGCAATGATGCTTAAGAAAATCTGACAAAGTGAGAAGGAACAAAGTGGGTACAAGAAAAAATTGAAAGAGTAGAAAAGAGGATAAATCCCACAGTGCCAAAAGAAAAGAATATTGAAAAAATAGAAAAGGAAAAGATGGCAACGAGAGCCATACCAAGAGTGACAGCTAGGTTAAGAAGCCCAGGGCTACGTCTTGGGTGAGGAAGGCTGCTGACCCTGCGAAAAAAAAAATAATAAAGAAAAAAAAAGCTGCATCAGAAAGCTTTCAATCAATCAAGGAGGAATAAGGGCATCGAAAAATAGAAAATGATGCAGGCACAAAAAAAATTATTCTCTCACAAAGTCAGGAAATAATAACCAGAATCATACCCTGGTGACACGAGGAAAAAGCCACGGAATCAAAGCAAGAGGCAAAGTCTAAAACTCATGCACGAGGTTCGAGAATTAAGAGTGTAGCTCGATCTTTTCTTAAGGAAAAAAGAAGCCAACCAAAATTCTTACTTTTAAAGAAAAGAAGAAGAAGATTACGCCAGAACTTTATCTCTTTATCTCTCTATGTCTTCTCACAGACTCTCACCTTCTCAACAGATCAGCAACTCTCGCATCAGCCCTTATCCAAGCCAGTAGGAGTTACCTCCCCAGTAGCTCGTCAACCTGCAGCCTTTATCCTAGCCAGTAGGAATTCTCATTTCTTCAACAGACCATCAACCATCATATCCTCAGTAGATCACCAACCTTTTCTAGCAGACCATGAATCATCATATCCCTAGCAGACCATATGTTGTAACCAAAGCAATGTCTTCGGTAAACCATCTACCATCATATTCCTACCAGACCACCAGCCCTCACCCTGTCAAGATAACCGAGGCAGAATTGTTAACAAAATCATCCCTGCCTGTGGGAGTACAAAACTTTCCCTACCTGTGGGAATCCAAAATCATCCCTGCCTATGGGAGTACGTCCCAGCCTGTGGGAGTACAAAACATTCCCTGTGGGAATCCAAAATCATCCCTGCCTGTGAGAGTACGTCCCTGCCTGTGGGAGTACAAAACATTCCCTACCTGTGGGAATTCAAAATCATCCCTGCCTGTGGGAGTACGTCCCTGCCTGTGGGAGTACAAAACATTCCCTGCCTGTGGAAAGTCAAAATTATCCCTGTCTGTGAGAGTACGACCCTGCCTGTAGGAGTACAAAAACATTCCCTGCCTGTGGGAATCCAAAATCATCCCTGCCTGTGGGAGTACGTCCCTGCCTGTGGGAGTGAAAAACATTCCCTGCCTGTGGGAGTACGTCCCTGCCTGTGGGAGTATAAAACATTCCCTGCCTATGGGAATCCAGAACTTTCCCTGCCTGTGGGAATCCAAAATCATCCCTGCCTGTGGGAGTACGTCCCTGCCTGTGGGAGTACAAAACATTCCCTGCCTGTGGGAATCCAAAATCATCCCTGCCTGTAGGAGTACGTCCCTGCTTGTGGGAGTACAAAACATTCCCTACCTGTGGGAGTACGTCCCTGCCTATAGGAGTACAAAACATTCCCTGCCTGTGGGAGTACATCCCTGCCTGTGGGAGTACAAAACTTTCCCTGCCTGTGGGAATTCAAAATCATCCCTGCCTGTGGGAGTACGTCCCTGCCTGTGGGAGTACAAAACTTTCCCTACCTGTGGGAGTACGTCCCTGCCTGCGGGAGTACAAAACATTCCCTGTGGGAATCCAAAATCATCCCTGCCTGAGGGAGTACGTCCCTGCCTGTGGGAGTACAAAACTTTCCCTGCCTGTGGGAATCCAAAATCATCCCTGCCTGTGGGAGTACAAAACTTTCCCTGTCTGTGGGAATCCAAAATCATCCCTGCCTGTGGGAGTACGTCCCTGCCTGTGGGAGTACAAGACATTCCCTGCCTGTGGAAATCCAAAATCATCCCTGCCTGTGGGAGTACAAAACTTTCCCTGCCTGTGGGAATCCAAAATCATCCCTGCCTGTGGGAGTACGTCCCTTCCCGTGGGAGTACAAAACTTTCCCTGCCTGTGGGAAGTCAAAATCGTCCCTGCCTGTGGGAGTATAAAACATTCCCTGCCTGTGAGAATCCAAAATCATCCCTGCCTGTGGGAGTACGTCCCTGCCTGTGGGAGTACGTCCCTGCCTGTGGGAGTACAAAACTTTCCCTGCCTGTGGGAATTTAAAATCATCCCTGCCTGTGGGAGTACGTCCCTGCCTGTGGGAGTACAAAACCTTCCCTGCTTGTGGGAACTCAAAATCATCTCTGCCTATGGGAGTACGTCCCTGCCTGTGGGAGTACAAAACATTCCCTGCCTGTGGGAGTACGTCCCTTCCTGTGGGAGTACAAAACATTCTCTGCCTATGAGAATTCAAAATCATCCCTGCCTATGGGAGTACGTCCCTGCCTGTGGGAGTACAAAACCTTCCCTACCTGTAGGAGTACAAAATCATCCGTGCCTGGAGGAGTACAAAATATTCCCTGCCTATGGATATATGTCAGTTCGAGGGAGAATCATTGACAAGAGCCATCCCTACCAGCAGCACATCAGCCAAATTAAAATCAGAGTAAAGAGCAGGACATGTCCCGAACAGTCCAAAAATCGCCCGTCCATCCCCAGCAGAGCATGTCATCATTTGCATTGCATTATTTTTAAAATATCATTTGTGATTCATGCGAGTGCCGCAAAATGATGCGTTCTATTTATCGTTCTGGTTTCTTTGCTTCACAAAGAACCCAGGCCGAGAGGGTCTGTGAACACCTCATTTTGCGACCCCCGCAAGAATCTTGATCTCCAAAAAAAATAAGCACGCATGCATGCACAAGCATTCCTAGATGCATATATTATGTACATGTGATACAGGTTAAAGAAGAAAGCCAAAAGGATGAGGAGTTACGGAATTATCGAAAATTGTTGGAATCAAAAACCGTCGAAACTCCTGAAAACTTGTGAAAGGAGAGTTTTGCATTTTGGATCATCCTCAAACTTCAAGAGTTGTTAGAAATTACCATGAGGAGTAGCATACTCGAAAATCAGCTCAATCCGACAGTCGGATCTCCAAAAATGCAGAAAATCATGAGTTAGATTTGGGTGGTCAAATGGAGGTCTTCTCGAAGTTAAAATGGTTTGAAGTTTGGTAAGTGGATAGGCCTTATTGTGGGGAAGAACATATTCAAAATTCAGCTTTGTCGGACATGGGATCATCAAGAATCAATTTGTCTATCGTGCAATTCTAGTTGAAATGTCCTTCGTAGCAAATTAAAATAAATAGTGGCCTTCCCGAATTCTGATCGACCTAAAATTTGGACACAAGTTAGAAAATATTTGTAGGGAAAACATATCAAAAAATCAGCATAATCCAACGGTTGGAATTTCAATTGTCGAGATTGTTGTACGCAAGTACGTTTCCTACGCGGGAACAAACTCTTTGTACCAAGCTAAGGAGACCGAGTCCTTCCCGAACTCCGATCGCCTCCACTTTTTTACAGGGTCTATAAGACTTATATTGGAAATACATATCCAAAATTCAGCATGATTCAACGGTTAGAACCCGACTTGTCGTGCAAACAAGGGACCTTGTCTACAACAAGTACCTTTCCTACGCGGACACAAACTCTTCGTACCAATCAGAACGAAAGGAGACCTTCCTAATTTCTGATCGACCTGAAATTTTTACAAGATCTAGAAGATTCCTATTTACAACACATATCAAAAAATCCGGATGATCCAACGGTGGGAAGGCTTCGCGATAATTTCCAAAAGTCCTAGTTGCAATCTCTTTTCTTGCTCTCCAAGTATTTTGACAACTATAAATAGACCCCCCCTCCATTCATTATTTTCATCAACAATCAAGGGGATTTCATGGTACACACCAAGAGATCCTTATTCTCTCCATCCAAGGAGGCTCAGGTATAATTTTCTCTCTCTTCTTTTATTTATTTGTCAGTTTTATAATTCATATTCTTGTCTGCATAATTTCTAGCACTTGATAGCTTTTCAAAATCCTTTTTCAAATTGTTTTCAAAACCAAAGGCGTATAATAAACCCTAATCCAATTCTAAAATAGTATTATTACTTTCTTACTTTTTCAAAAGCTCGGATTAGCAGTATTGTTATACGAAGGAATCGATAATCGCTATATATCCAATCTAACTCATAGATTGCGGTGTGTATGTGACAAATACTCGATTATGAAAGCATTATTGCCATCTATATCGGTTTAATCAATAAACTTTGGTATACGATTGGTCAACTCGCCTCATATCGTATCGAGTATAAGATTCCACATTGAATGAGTTTCCGAAAAGCCCAATACTTTACAAAATCACTTGTTTCATTGCATTTATTATTCTCAAATTCTCTTTTTTTTCAAATCACACACACACACACATATTTTTAAATCGTGGGTGAACTAGGAAACACATCATTTTTATCCCAATCCCAAAATCCCAATTTCTAAGGCAAGTACGAAAAGCTGTAAAATAATAGTAATAGTATGCAAGAACTAAATTATAACACACGCATATCTTACTCAAGAGACCGAAAGGGCGAATTGGGTGCCTAACACCTTCCTGATTCGTAACTTAATCCCCGAACCTTCGAATTAACTGGTTTTCGCATACATTGTGTATAAGAGGATATTTAGTCCATAAATACGTTTCTTTTACACAAATCTTTTTTGTTTGTTTAGTAAAACAAACTGACGACTCTTATTCTTTTCAAAACCGATTTCCAAATCAACAAACGGAATCACCGCCCACGAGGACCCCCGGGCGTCGAGAACGCGGGTACTTACACCAATACAAAAAGAAATAGAACGAATTGCTTATCATTTAAATAACCCAATGAAATGGAAGCCATGGAAGGTACAACAAATTTGCAATTAAAGATGGTCAATTAAGATCCTCCATTTTCTTACTTGTGGAGTAAAACTATGAAAAGAGACTTTTAGGTACTCGTGGCCAGGGTTGGCTTATGAGATTAGTGTCAAGTAATTAAAGTTTAAATCATAACCATTTCTTTTCAACTCTCCACAAAATTGATATAGATAATACAAGTGTACGTATGGCCTATTCTAGTTGAATTCTTAGAATGAAAGTTAGCTCACTTGTTATTTTATGGTTCTAAGGCTTATTTACCTGTTTGATGTAATTATTGATAAGTACAACTTTGCGTACATGGAACGAACTAACCCATTGTATATAACTTGTACATGTTTATGACACAACATTAAACATGACACAACATAAATGCAAATTTCATTTGAAAACCCATTCCCTGAAATACATGCATTGCATATGATAATGCTCTTGACCATGAAAGTTTTCACCAGCAAGTAGTGTAAATGTATGTATCATCATCTATAAAAATTTAGGAGTATTCACAATAGTTTTACAAATACTATCTAAAAGGTGGATTGGGTTAGTACATGGAACTGGTACAGTAAGGGTTGCATATATTAGGCAGCCCCCCAACCATGTTTTCGGAAATGTTGTTTTAGTACTAAAGCATGAGTATTTTGTAGGGGTAACAAGTATATACGTACGAGTAACAAGTATATAGTTGTGTAAACACATATAATAAGCGTAAACATGAGCAGGGCACGAGCATAACTCACTAATCAATTTGTCACTGAACAATTCAACTTCTTAAATGCCTAAAAATTGATGGTGAAAGGAACAGGGTATATAAGGGGAAATGCTGGCTGCATAAGCATAATCAAACAAGAAGACCCATTCATTATTTAACACCCAAAAGATAGAAAGACACACCAAAACTCAGTCAAGCAAAACATCAAACACCTAAAGTGCACAATATATAAACAATAAAGCTTTATAACATTATAAAATCAAATACAAGTGTGTCATAAATTATATGATAACAAATTCAAATGCCTTGCATTTGGAGCAATTTTTCTTTAAAAAAACGTACATTCAGTTTTCCTTTAAACCCAATTTGAACAAATTTTTACATGGTTGAAAGAGAACCATCGGTGGACTCACTTGGATGAGATTTAGATGCCTCTGAAATTGTTGCCGGAATGGACAAATCGCCGGTGGGGTTGTATCTCGGAGAAGAGATGAACACGAAGTGAAAAACCCCTAAATATTGGTAAAGGAGAAGTGAAACCCTACCTATTGGTGGAGGATTAGTAAAGGAGAAGCGAGATCATAGCGAGGAAGAGAGGGTGAGCTGTAAAAGCGACGAGGAGGCGAATCGTTTTTTTTTTCTTTTTTTTTTTGTAGTAGAATTCAAACGGATTTGGTTTTGAAAAACTTAAGTAGAGGCATAGAATTCGGTCCTTCGTAGATATATGGTTTTAGAATTCAACTTGAATTCTACATTTATCCATTTTGTGATGTCCAAACAAGAGGATTAGAATATCACACTCCAATTCCAATTCTATCTCCTGGAATTGGGGTATCCAAACACACCCTAATTGCAGAAGACCAAGTTTGTACTAACACTAACTTAACTCTATTCTTTGTAACCCCACATGGGCACCTGTTTAATACTTATTTAAGTTTCCTGTAATTTTAAATCCCAGCCTCTTATAGTCATCGGACTGACCCGGCTATACCTAACCAATAACTAGGATGTTGAGAAACAACTTCCCTTTTAGCATGCGAAGAAGAGGGTTTTGTTTTTCAATCTAGAACACCATGTCTTATATATAAGAAATTCTTCTCTAACTTATAAACAGCATACCTCTCAATATGCCAATTAAGTATATACCCCTTACTTTGTGTATAAGGTCGTCAGCTAAATTCTGATGTACTCTTTTGCTACTACTTTATAAGGATGGAAAGAATATGCACTCTGTTATCTGTTGGATGACTATTAGTGAACTTTCTTTTAGCTTTTCAAATATTACAACATTTTGAGGTTTTACTCTCTTTGTGCAGGCTGCGATTTTCGAATTTAATAAACTATTATGTATATTTGTAATACCGCTTTATTTCCATTTTTATATTGTTTATATGATTATAAGACTGACTATATATCTTCTTTGTTCCGTTATTCTTTCATGAATCAACTGTCCATTTGATTACAATTTCTTTTTCGTAGTAAGATTAATTCTAAAGTAGTTATTCATTTTCGCGTAATAAGAAAGTCATACCTACCGTCTTACTTTTCTGTGCTATCTTGTTCCATGAACCAATCAAACAAGCGGTATACCTTTATGATGATTCACTTCACTCGAATTAAATTTTTGCATTTATGATTTTCTTCAACAAGTATCTGGTTGTCTGTTATTTCTTGGTCTTATAAATTGTCCATGTGTTCTTGTCTTCACCATTTTCCTTGAGTTTGATTTTCAATCTCTGTGGATTGATTTGGTATTTTAGGGTCCGTTTGATAACAACGTGAAAAAAGAAAATAAAAACAGTTAATTTTTATGAGAGGTGGGAAAATACGTTAGAACACGTGGCGAGATGTCTTCTTACTTTGTGTTGTTTAATTTCTCTAAAATAATGAAAGGTGGAGGACATCTTAGATAAATTAAGTGTTTTTCTTATCATTTTTTATATTATTATCAAATAAAACCATAAAAGTTTTTTAATTTTGTAGTTATCCGAAATGTAATTCTCTCTTGTTGGACAAGCAAATTTGTATCAGTGGGCGAGGATTGAATTTTGATGCTAAATTAAATGCAATTTTCTGTTTTTCCACCACGCATTGGCCTCCATAATTTTTGGAACTTTCTCTGTACAAAATTTTAATTTATTATTTTCGTAACAACATATCAAGCGACACTACACTATTTTATTATAATTACGTTATAAAAGTAGGACAACCACAAATACAATTAGAATAATTTTTCTTGTTTCATATCTTTTTATTTCATTTTAAATTTTCTCATGTTACAGTACGTACCATTTAACTCATATACATAGCATGTTAAACAGCTTCGATCAGTTGAGTTCGGTTGTGTTAGTTAAACAAGATTAAATATGGTGGTTAAATGAGACGAAACTATTTTAATATATAGACGTAGTTGGTTTACTTCAGTTACGTTGTCAAATAATTGTGCCGGCTAAAATACTTGTCAAGTTTGGCAACCAACTAATTTTTGTCGAAATTTTTGCATGGGGGTTGTTCTTCTATCCTATCCTTATCCTATGGCTGTTATGTCGAAGTTGGGTACGATCTCGCTGACGACGTCTAACATGTTGGGCCCTACCCTATGTCCAACTTCTATTGGCTGAGATTTAACAGATTTCCATGTCAAGGTCTAAAGTCTTTTATACAGTTGATCTTAAATTATTATATTACCTTTTATCTTTGGGAAAATAGGAAAAAAATAAAAATATCACATTTTTATAAAAGATCTAAGTCAATATATATTAATATAATAAAAATATAGTTTATTACCATAACTAAGAGTAAGGACAAAATTAGAATTAATAATATGAGATTTGATATATGTACTCCATATTCAATAGATATTATAACATATATATTTATAAATACAAATTGTTTTCTACTATAACTTGTTTCTTAATTTTCTAATTATAATTTTATTTATATTTAATGGATTCATTTGGTAACACCAAAATTCTCTACAAAATAATGATTCTTTTTGCTACAAAATAATTTTTATTTTTTTAAAAAAACTTAGGTACAAAACTTGAAGTGAAATTTACAAATTTTACCATAGATTTGCAAGAAAAAATTCTTTAAAGAAATTACAAACTCCATTATAGTTTTGCAGCAAAAAAATATTTCTAAATTTAAAAGTTCACTACAAGTTTTCAAAAACTATTGTAGTCAAATTTACAATATGAGCAAATAACAATATTTCATTCAATTTGTGATATGTATGTATATGTATATATATTAATTACAGTGAAAATTACGATTTAACTACAAAATTATGAATTTATGAAAAATAGTGCAGTCAATGGTTTCTTAATTTGTATTTATATATGTATTTTCATTATAAATTTACAAATATTCTAAAAAAGAGTTGTATGTAGTATTCTAGATAAAAAAAATATTATTAAATAAGTGTATAATAAATGTTACTTTATTGGATTTTAAATTTTGAAAATAATGTAAATGGATATTTTGGTCTACAACAATGTGGAGTTGGCAAGAAAAGAATTTAAGTTGAAAAGATTTGGACCACATCCTTATCATCTAAATTCATACATCCTAATAATTTATCGCTGAATGACCTGTTATCTTAATTAACTACTAAACAACAGAATATTCTTTTTTAAAAGAATACTGTTAAAAATAATGCTTAATTTAAGATGAAGAGATTAATGAACTTTAGGTGTATGTAAGTGATTATCTACTAAGAGTATTTATAATGGTATAAGCAAAATAGCAATTATAACTAATTTTAACAATGTTGGCCAAAAAAAAACACTCAATGGCATAATCAAATTTTAGCAATCCTTTAACTAATAATTAAATCGACTTCCTCCATAATCAAAATTAATAACATTTTTCAATAATCGAAATGAGAGTACCACTAATTATATTGGCTAAAACAAAATATAAGTAGAATCTTATCAAATTTTAGATAATCTTTAACTCTCATTTATATTTTATTTTAAAAAAATTTAAATTAATTAATTTGTGACCGATCAATGTAATGGACCTCTCAAATTTGGTTATTGAGAAAAAATAACCATTAGACAATTTTATATTGTTAACTTTAACAATTTACTAAATAAATAATCAAAAACTATTTTGATTATTGCATTGAAGATTCTCTAACTAGAAATTCTTGTGTGTTAATATGTATGTCATTATATATCTACACTAATACATATAGAGTGCATTTCTGGTATGGACCGGACTTTTTAGCAACATTTTTTCATCGGCAAAACATTGGGGAGATATTTTTAGCGATGAAAAACTGTCGCAAAAAGTTCAGTTCGAACGGAGTTCGAACGGACTAGTCCGCACTTGAAATTTTTCGAATACATATATATATATATATATTAACTCATATTCCTACATTTTAGGATAGTTATTACACTAATATTTTGAATTTCCTATTTGACATTTTTGTTTAATTTTTAAAATGTAAAAACACTATAGGACTAAATATTTTTATTTTTTTTCGGAGCAAATAATTAAACCTGCATGCTCTTGGTTATAAACAAAGATGTTTACCATTAGGCCAATTCTTCATTCATCAAGATTTTCTATTTTAATTTACATATTTGCATGCATAAAATATATTGATGAAAAATGGAAAATGGAAAATCTAATAGTGTTAGAAATGAAATGAGGTTGTAAGAATAGGGCCAATCATGAATATACATAGGGTTTTGTACAAAAATTAAAACATGCTCATATATAAGATACTTCTGGACTCTTATTTTAATTATGTGTTTAAAATATTTTCTCCCAGCATAAGTTATAAAAGCTATTGTTATGATAATGGCATTATACACTTGTCCATCCCGTATATCTTCCAAGCAAGTCTTGTATTGTTAGCAAAATACCGTGGATAATTAAATATAAACGGGAAGTTAACAAATAAGAACAAAAATGAAATCGAGTCTTATGTTTTACACAATCTCCTTAAAACAATTACGCCGCCTCCCATGTTGCTTTGAAGCTTGCTACCGGTAAGCTCGTGTGCAAAACATGATCCCATGATTTGCACCCTACGCCTAACTACGCAAAAGAAAGCCTTATTTTTCTTAGGAACTTATGAGTTAGTGCAAGTGATCATTTATAAACACATAACTTTTTAAAAAAAAATCCAATGCGGAACTTAACACTTTCCATTATATTTTTCATCTCAAATAGCTCACTTTGAGTGACAATTTTTCACTCACCCCATATTCATTTGAGCAAATAAATATACGATTTTGATGTACTCACAAAAGAAAATATAAATCTATAATTACCTTTCACAATCGAGTGTGAAATTCCGTTCAGAATTACCCTCAAAACGGTTCAAAAATGACGTTTATATCCATTTTTTCCAACGTAAGGAAAATATACTATCGAAGTTTCTTCTTGTACACATGTTCTCTCGGGGGGGAGGGGGTTTACAAGAAGTATGACTAATTATTATTATTATTTTGAAAACACGATCAAAATATTTACAAAGTATGGAATTAATCACATAAATAATAACACGATATAAGGTGTGTGCATTTCTTATTAAAAAGTTTCACTATACGAATATTAAAGTGCATGCTAAATAAAGGTAGCAAATACTCTTTTTAATAAATACATAAGCAACTTAGATTTAGGCTAAAATTTAAGGGATTAAAAGTATAATTATTCAAATAATTAGGTGTTCATGTTCGAAACCGGTCTTTACCCCCGTCCTGTGTTTCTAACCATGTGTATTTAATCTATATATATACATAAAGAGCAACCTTGTAGTTGGATCAGAAGAGTTGTACACTTGTACTGTACCATTTATGAAAAGGGGCAATTAAAAAAAAGGGCTTATTAGAGAAAGATTTTCACACTAAGGCCAAGGAATAATTTTTTTTAAAATAAAGGGCCTATTTTTTATTTTATTGATAATATGACATGTGTCTTTTTTTTTCATTATAAAATGACATCCCAACCCTTAAAATAAACTAAAAAAATATCAATATGCATTAAAATATGGACTGCAATATGAACTTTGCAGTCTATATTTCACTGCAATATGAACTTTGCAGTCCATATTTCACTGCAATGTGAACTTTGCAATCGATATTTTTAGTGCAAAGTTCATATTGCAGTCCATATTTTACTGCAATGTGAACTTTGCAGTCCATATTTTTAGTGCAAAGTTCATATTGCAGTACATATTTCACTGTAATATGAACTTTGCAGTTCATATTTTATTGTAATATGAACTTTGCAGTCCATATTTTTTGTGAAAATTTCATAAAAAGGGGTAATTTAGGTAATACATAACATGTTTTTATTAATTAAATGATATTTAAATTTATTCAAATACATTCATTTAAAATATAAAACAAAATAGGCCTCTTACACTAATTACCAATTAAAAATAGGCCCTTTATTCAAATTACCAATTAAAAATAGGCCCTTCATTCAAAAAAATATTATTCATTGGATTTTTGGTAAAAATCAATGTATAATAAGCCCTTCTACCTAATTTCTAGTTATAAAAACTCCCTCCGTTTTTTTGAAGAACTAGGGTGGCAAATAAGAACTCCCTTGCATGCATGTACAGAGAAACAAGCTAGAATTGGAAGAAAAAAAATATATCACACAGTAAACAATTTTTTTTAGTAGGGTTGGATATATATATCGGGGTGTTCAAATTTTTCCAACTTTTAAATTTTTTGAAATTTGATCAATTTTTTTTTTGAAATTTGATATGGGATATAGCACTTCTGATTTCTGAAATTTTCGAAGAAATTTGGAATAGAATTGGAAACTGATGGTGTCAAAATCTAGAACAGATAATTAATGACCGATCAATAAATGAATAATGGTGAATTAGAGGTTTAATAATTGATTGTAACTGTGAACAGTGATTGTGAACAGTATCACCGTATATGTGAACAGTGGTTGTGAACAGTACTACTGTATATGTAACAGTATTTGCGAACAGTAATTGTGAACAATGACTGTGAACAGTACCACCGTATATGTGAACAGTGACTGTGAACAGTACCGGCAGAAACTGATTAAAAATGAAGATGAATACGAGACATTTTTTGTTAAGGTAGGTTCTCCCGGTAGCGCTTATGCTAGTCCGGCAGTACGTCCTCCTTTTGTGTGTGCTTGCTTTTTATTAGCTCAAAGGCAATCAATTTGGATGATAATACAAGCTACCAATCTCTCTCTCTCTCTATAATTTTCTTAATTCTATTTATAAGTATAGAATTATGATTACAAATATTTCAACAGAATAAATAATAAACTGTGTAAGAGAGAGAGCGTATAAGGATTGATATTTTTTTGGGGGTATAAAAAGAGAGAGTATAAGACCCTCGAAAATTGGCTTATATTTATATTGCCAATGGCTTTATATCTCTTAAGAGAGATTGATGGATATTGAGAGAGAAGGAAGAGATGTTTTTTGGTGTGGTTTGAATGAATGAATGAGGGGGTATTTATAGGTAAAAAATGAAGGGCAAAAAGGTAAATTTGTGTAATGTATATGATGTGTATGCTTAGGTCACATGTATTCTAGAATGTACATGATGTGTATGCTTAGGTCACATAGTTAAAAATGGTATTTTACTGGAGGTAAAAAATGGTATTTTACTGGAGGTAAAAAATGGTATTTTACTGGAGGTAAAAATAGGATTTTACTGGAGGTAAAAGTGTTGAATTACTTTTGTATGCCAATGATAAAATTAGTATTTAACCCCATCAAAAACTATATTCATTTTTTCAAAATTCTGAGTTTCTGAAAATACAATTTTTTTTTTTTGAAATCTTTTGAAAATATATTATTTGGTGTATAATATAATATTTATATTATTTCTAAATTTAGTAATGATATATTATATAATGTGTGTAGATTTGTATTTATATATTTTAAGTATTTTTCAATCCATCTCAAGTTAAAGTAACAGTTAAACTTTTAGTACTTTCTAATTATTATTTTTTTGGGTACACGTTAGTACTTTCTAATTAAAAAAATAAATTAGTTTCAACTCAGGACAATTATACAATTTATTTTTTTGATATGAGATTTATTATATTGGTTAAACTCATATATTTAATAGTAATGCATGGAAGAATACTAACTAATATTTAGCGTTTTGTTGCATAATTAAATTTCTAATAATGATACATAGTAGCATGTCATTTATGTTATTTTTGTGGTGGTGGATTATTTCAATATGGTTTGTAAAAAAAAAATACAGTTCATCAGCTATTTTTTCAAATAATATTGTAGTAATGTCAAAATTTTAAGAAATTGAAAAATTCCGAACTTCCAAATTTGAATTTTTTTTTTGAATTTCTGAAATATTTTGAATTAGAATTGGAAAGGTATTTGACATTCTGAAATATTTAGAATTTTTTTTCTAAATAAGGATATTTCAATTTTGAACAAAAATAATATTAACATTAATTTTTTCATTTAATTTATATAAAAAAAATATTAGTATTAAAATTTCCCCCTTTTGAAAAATGCTGGCAATGATAATTCATCATGATCTAACCGCAATTATAAATCAAAATTCTAAACTGACAAAGTAAATTTGCTAGAAAATTGAGTAATTTTTTCTTTTGACAAGTGCCACTCCAATTGATGAGAGAGAGAGAGAGAGAGAGAGAGAGAGAGAGAGGTTGGTGGAATACTGTTTGAGAAGTGTCTGTTTATTTATGTATAGATAGGTAATAGGTTAGTTAAGCAAGCTTACCTACAAATAAATATAATGACAAAGTAAGTTGGCGTAATTTGGAATTATATTGTGACAAGCACCAACTAATTAAAATTATAATTAGATTAATGTTGACAATACTTCTACATGAATCAAGCTAGCTACCATTACATGAAAACGACGTCCTAAAAGAAAAGCTAAAATCATACTATCATATATGAGAAGTAATCATACATAAAGAATACATAATTGGGGAGAGCATAATTATATAGCTTGATTAGTAAGTCTAAATGATTTTGGATTAATTAAAATCTGTGTAATAGAAGTTGAATTATTAATTCGCAAGTGTAATTGATTCTAAAGCATTAACATCTTTGCAAACTGCAATTAATGAAGCTGAGATTGTTAAATTAATGAAGTTGAGATTGAATTTGGTTTTTGCAATTTCTTTCCTTGACTTGTTTTCGGAAAGCATATATTAAACAAAGTAGTACACCACTACATGACTTTTTTTATCTCGTTGATTTGATGACATTTTTTTTTTCTGTTCTATATATGTACCTCTTTGAGTCAGACACGAGGTTAATTTAACCCAACTGGTGATAATTTTAATGAATGAGAAAGTTCCGTCTCTGACCCAAAATCCCTCTCTTTCAAAATTAATGTATATCATGCTTTTTTTTTATTATTATTTTAGTCTATGATATATATATACATAAATTTTCAAGTACGGACTAATCCTTACAAATCAGACCTTGTTATGATAATTTTTTGTCATAAAAAATATTCTCAAATGTTTTTGCAATGAAAAAATATCGTAAAATGGTACGATCCGTACGCACGAGTGCATACCATAAACATACTATAAAAACTAAAACCTATGATTACAAATAATTACTCGCTCTCCATATTATTGAAATAATTATCACTTTCTTAGAATATAATATTATTTAAAGAAATTATATTGTATATTTTTAAAATTTTGCAATACTCTAACAATAAATATATTTATTTTAGAAATATTAACACCCAATTACCTACTTATAAAAAGACAGAAGAGCTTTTGTCTTTGTTTTAAAACTTTGTCATTCCTATGAGGCTAGGCTGTGCTTTGAACTTTTGACCACCATAAACACATCTAGTTTGAGTTTGAATTATTGACCTATGTTGAAAAGGGGTCATATGAATTTTATTCTGTGATTGATTAATATGTTTAATAAGGTTCTCGATCGCTAGAGAAATATTTTAGACGGCAAGTACTTCAAATCTGAAAATATTTAATAATGTGGTATATAATATTAACCAATTATATAATAACGTCACGATATTCTGGATAAACAAATTTAAATAAAAGTACGATAAAACTATATAAGTGTGCATCAAAGCTACTGTTACAAAATTTATACACCAGAATACCAGATGTTTATATTATTACAAAAAAAAAAAAAAATAGCAGCGCCAGTAACCAAGGGGAAAACTGTAGAAAAAGGGAGGCGGTGGACAATGAATGCGTATTTATAATTTTGAAGTGGAGAAAAGCTTAAAACTATTTCCACCTCTTTAACCCTTTATCTATCTCTCTGTCTCTCTGTTTCTAGATTATATCCCGCTTCTTTCTCCTTGGGTTCTTTTTCCAACAGGTATTTTGTTCTGGGTTGGTTCATCTCTTACATTTTCCGCTTCTCAATTTATGGTATGTAAATTAAAGCACCACACTTTCTACATTTGTACTTTGATGTTATGTTTTTTATTCATGTGAGCCAATGCGTGTGTTAACGCTTACAAGAGTCATTGCTTCTTACGTACATGTATCTCATCTCATATATTTATTGAACATCATGGAATTCTTCTTTGTTTGTGACTTCAGTTTAAACATCCACATCTTTGAGATAAACAGTATGTTCTGTGCTTCTCCTGTCTCTGTTTTTGAATTTCTGTTTAAGCTTAAAAAAGATCTTCATTTTTTCATCTGGGTTAGCTTCAATTTCCACGTTTCTGTCTTGGAATTCGTAAAATTTATTAAATATGGATCTATCTATTTTTGTATTTCTTGGTAGAATTTGTGATATTCAAACATGGAGAGTGAGAAGGAAGATGTGTACTCTCCTACTGGAGTTCTTGAGGACTACTTAAGGACCTTAGAATCCGAAGAAACTGTTTCTTCAAAAGCCAGCACTTCTGAATTTGAGGACCGTAAACTCTCAAAACCCTCTTCTCGATGGGCCGGTTTCTTCAAATTACTCAAAAATAAATCAAAGAGGCATTTAGGCACTTTGCATCCTCTCAATGCCCTAAAACTATCTAAAAGATTTAGCTGTAGTCTAAGAGAAGAAATTACTCCCATTGCCGATACTGATTTGAAGAGGAACTTCACCCTTTCTGAATTACAAACAGCAACCCATAATTTCTCTCGAGGTTAGTATAATTTAACACTATTAGCAAAGAAATTCAAGGTTGGCACATTTGTCTGAACAGTACTGTCTACTTTGTTGTTTTCTAGAGAATCTTGTTGGAAAGGGTGGTTATGCTGAGGTATATAAGGGGTGTTTGAGAGATGGGCAACTTGTTGCAATTAAGCGACTCACACGGGGTTCGCCAGAAGAGAAAATTGGTGATTTTTTATCCGAGCTCGGGGTGATGGCCCATGTTAACCACCGCAATACTGCTAAATTGATTGGGTATGGGGTTGAAGGAGGAATGCACCTTGTTCTTGAGCTCTCTCCCCATGGTAGTTTAGCTTCTTTCCTTCATGGTTAGTTCTTCACATCCCCGGTTCTTGATTTCTTTGATATTCTTTCTTATAGTGAGTATTTGATTTGATTATGTTCATAAAACTACTAAAAAAGGATGTTCAGCACGTAGAGCAAGACGAGGAAGATGAAATTGTATTGCGTTTTAATTAATAATGTCACAGCTCGAAAGGAGAAACTGGAGTGGAGGATTAGGTATAAGATTGCACTAGGAACAGCTGAAGGTCTATTGTATCTCCATGAGGGTTGCCAGAGGAGAATTATCCACAGAGATATCAAGGCTGCTAATATATTGCTTGCGGAGGACTTTGAGCCTCAGGTACTCTCCAAATCTAACCGTTTGGTATTTCTAATTTGGCTTAATACTTTATCGTGTAAAATTGACGATCAATTACGATGCCTATGTTAATGTTGATTATGTGAAACCGAATTTTGCTTGACTTTTGACTGTTTTGGTCTTTACCAAAACCAGCCAGAATTATATGTATAGTATATGCCTACATTGTTTAAGGTGTATTGGGAGCTTTGGACCCAAAGAGTAACTAATAAAAAATTTAGATTTGTGATTTTGGGCTAGCAAAATGGCTGCCAGAGAACTGGACTCACCACACTGTGACAAAATTTGAAGGCACATTTGGGTTTGTAAATCTAAATCCTCCTCCACATCTTTAAGTTCATACATTTTTAAGATTGTTCTATTTAAATTTTCCTTTTCACTTTTCGCTCTTTCAGATATCTTGCTCCCGAGTACTTAATGCATGGCATAGTAGACCAAAAAACTGATGTTTTCTCATTTGGTGTACTGCTCTTGGAACTTATCAGTGGACGTCGAGCTCTAGATTACTCGCAGCAAAGCCTAGTCATGTGGGTATGCCTCCAGCCCCCACCCCCAACTAATGCAATAATGGATTGTTATTGAGAATTTGGTTTTATTTTCACTAGGCAAAACCACTACTGAAGAAGAACAAGATTAGAGAGCTTGTTGATCCTTCACTTGCTAATGACTACAACTCATTACAGATGAATCTAATGGTGTTGGCTGCCCTTTTATGCGTCCATCATTCTTCAATACGGCGTCCTCAAATGAGCCAGGCATGTGATTATCTCGTACTAAAATTAAAATTAATAAGTGGAAGTTGCCCCTCCCGTATCAATTCTCTTAAAATAAATTTGAAACTGTCTTTGGTGGGGTTTTGAACCCTTCCCACTCTTCTAAAAAGATGGGCAGTGATATTGGTATTTGGGGTGTTTAACAGAGTCTCATATATATTTGCATTTATATCCATGATAGTTGGCTGATTGACTTAACAACCACAAGGTCCACAAACACATTGAAGAGAAAATTTATGGGACTTGCAGGTTGTTCAACTTCTTAAAGGCAACCACGGTAGCTTGGAACTGGTGATCAAATGCAGAAAGACATCATTTTGGAAGAGGTACTATGAAGACCTTTTCAATGACCATAAAAGCGCGGCTTAACCACTCTGAAACAACTTGGTTTACGAGAGATGGTTGCTATCGGCACCTAAAAATTACCTTCATACCTACATGTACTACTTTGAACAAGTTGTACCATAATTATTTTTAAACATGTTTATAGTGTTTATAATCAATTTTAGTTGTGCCCTTAGCAACCACTTTACGAGTCGGTGTTTCATCAAATGTAAAGGTTTTTGGGACATTTTTTTGTTTAAATTGTAAAATGTGGAGATGCATTTTTATCTTTCTTAGGTGTTGATAATAATAATAATAATAATAATAATAATAATAATAATAAGGGTAAAATTATAAAATATTAACTATATAATCAAATATTTTAAAAGTTTCGTTTAGTATGAAGCACTGAAAATTTAACATTTGGTATTCATTTGGTTTGAACTTTGGTTCATTTATGGATTCTTAAAATGATAAATTCACACTAGAAGTCTCTTGTAACTTATATCAAGAGGTTGAATCATAATTAAATGAATTTCAAACTTTATGTAAATTGACCATTTTTAAAGAAGGAACAAAAATTTGCAGATATATTACTTACAAACAATACGAGCGATTCTAAATGGGACAAAAACTGTGGGCTTGTGACTTCTAATTCTTTCTTTCAATTTAGCATGACATATGCCAACAAGGTTCTTGATGAGTCAATTAGAATCCGGTCTTTATCTAAAAAATAATATACAATTTTCTAATATTTTATTAAAGCTTGTGGTTTTTCAAGTACGCTATACGCCTATGATGACAATTCAAATACATATATATTATATTTGAATATATATATATATATATATATAGTTTCTCAGTCACATATATAATAACTCCAAGACATAATATCTGTGAATTTTTTATTTTTATTTTTGCCAGTTACAAACCAAAAACCAACCGCAAGTTTTACGATAACAGATATCGGGCCTAATTTTTTTGTCCCTACGTGGGTTAGTTTTTCACGTATGTAATCGGGCTTTGTTAGCTGGCATTGAGACATGGGCCAGACGTAATTGGCCCAATTCATAAATTTTACTTGCAAACAAACAGCGCAACACACGCTACTCGCGGAGTGGAGTAGAGTTGTATTGGTTTGTTGGTGGTGGTTTGGGAGGGAGGGGGTTTTGGTGAAAGCATGGATGATGAAGATAGGGAATATGGCCTATCGGCCGGGGCTTATATGTCCGCCTCAATTTCTGTTGTTTCCGGCGACGATTATCAGAATCAGGTCTTCCCTAATTCCTTTCCCTTCGTTTGTCCTTTTTTAAGAATTTTCACTAATCTGCTCTTGCTTTCTTTTGGTAGAATGATGCATCTGAGCGATTGATGTCTATGCTCTGCTTTACTTATTAGTTGAACAAGTATTATTTGTTATACTGACAGTTGATTAAGAAGATACATTTATATATATATATATAGGATTATGTTTGTTGAAGATTTTCAAATTTTGTTATAAAAAATTCCTTTTCTTCCTTCTATTAAGTTGTTTAATAAACTTCCATAATTTTTACGGTTGTTACGCTGAATTGAAGATGTTAGGAATTGAGTACGTGCATTCAAGTGATTTGAGTTTTTTCTTTTAACCTCTGGCTTAAATAAATTGGCTAGGTGGCCTGTCTCTACTGATGATAGTGTCGCAATAGTAATTCAACCTGGTACGAGAGGAACCGTTGATTCGCGTATCTCCTAGAAGTAGACAGCTTGCTAATTTCTAAATCTGGAAATAGCGCCTTAGCACTTCAATGATACTTCTTCAACGATATTGTATGTGTACTAAACGGCTTAGCATATCTTGATTATTGCATGAAATAATATCTACTTATCTAGGCAATAAGTTTCACTATTAACTTGTAACCTAGCAGGATAGGATTCTTGAGGCCCATATCAAAATGTGATATATCTATAAGTAATATGGATATCTTGGGAAGTGGTGGGGGAAGGGAGGGGGACAGAAGAAGATTATAGAACCATGACACTGCAATTAAAAGGGTGGAAATTGCTTCTTCAAATTTTCCATCTCCCTGTAAACTATTACAAAAAAATAAGAAAAACAGTTGAAAACATTAATTGAAAATTCAAAATGTTGAGAGCTGCTCCAGTTTGCACTTTGTGGTGCTGCAGTAGGTACATAAATCGGGCCAACATATATATAATTTTGTATGTTGCATTTACTTCAATTTCAGATGTTCAGTTTTACTCACTAACGTCATAAAACTGTCATGTACCATTTAGGGGGAAAATATCATTTTAGAAATTACTGATTTTTACTCACTCAGGTTGAACTGCTATGTACTAGTGTACTACACAATCCAATTTGATTTATTATTTTAAAAATATGTTTGAGATGCATTAGGTACGATTAGTGTTCCAAAGGTCTTTTGTTATGTTCTTTAAGCAACTTTGGGAGGTTTTTTGCTTTTGATTATACGCATTACAGTTTATTATCTGTAGAAGCTCAAATTGTCTTCTACATGCGTCCAGCATGTAGCCTTGCGTTCAGTGCTCTGGTGATTTTGCTGAAGGTTTATTGGCCCTTATTGCTAGAACATATTCTAATACATTTAAACCTTCATATAATATAGTTTTAGTAGTGTTCTAGTATAGTAGTACATGTAAATCTTCATTAAATACTTGGATATCTGACGATCTGGTAGTGGAGGTAGGGTTGGTTGAAGAAGCTCCTCCATCAAACATTGATGGGATATGCAAAGTCGCCTATCAAATGTTGACCATTGAGATTAAGCAGTGGATATTCTCAAAGAGGTTCCTACACCTTCCAGTGTGAAAGGCCATTTGGTTTTGGGCTATAAGGTGTTATAACTTGATGAATGCTGCAAGTTAACTGAAGTCACTTATGACGTGGACAGTGATAATATTCAGTGATAGGGAAAAATCCAGGTACGATAGAGAAGATGATGAACTTCTGGGTGACATCTTTGATTTCCCCTGAGAAGGTAGAATGTAAAGTCTAACATAACTTTGGTTTTTGTGATAATCTTTGTAATTCAATTCAGCCCGTGTCATTTTTTTAGCTGCAGGTTGATTTGCTGTCATCAAGACCAATGGTGTTGATCATATCTATCAACAGTCAAAGTGGAACTCTTTACTAGTGTATGTGATGAGCTTGCTCTCTCTTGGTACAATTTGTAGATAGAAATACATAATTCAGGTAGGCTTTAGGGTTGGTTCAAGGAAAATATTTGAATTCTTGGTAGATGGTTATTTAGGTATTGCTTTCCATGTCTTGGACTTTTTATGAAGTTCGCATGTCCAGATTAGATCTCTATATCAATCCAAGTAAGTTATCTCCAAAACTCCAAGCTGTGTAAAAATTATTTTTTTACTCAAGGACAAAGGAAAACAGAAATAAAAAAAGATGATGAATGAAATAAATATTTATGTTGTAAAAGGTTTTTCCTTTCTTTATTTTGGCTCAATTTTTTTGTTGGGGAAATGCTAAATTTCTGAATGTGGCCTCAAGTAGGTTGGGGATTCTTGGAACCACGGCTAACTTTTTTACTACATTCAAAACTAACCCCACTAAAATCAAAGAACCTCTAAATAATGGGCTTGATATAAATCATTAGTACACTTTTTGGTAAAGGGTCAAAATAACATAGGATCATGTAACTATGAACTCTCATTCTCCTATTGTAACTTTGCAAGTGGCGGGTTTTACTACGATTCTGTGGTACTTTTGGAACAAATTACTTTTCCAAAAAAGAGTCTATTTTCCAATAATGTGTGTTTCTAGCTTGGGTGTTGATTCTTTAGTTTTATAGGGCTCTTTTGAAAAAGTTTAATATTTTGTATAGTTCGGTATTATGTCCTTTTATGCAGCCAAAGTTTAATTTTTTGGACAAGGAAGAGAAAAGAACAAAACAAAAATGAGAAAACCTTCTCGAGAAAGAAAACACTAAAATTAATCAGTTCTATCATTTTCTTCAAAAAGATAAAAAGGTGGTCTAGTCTCTTCTTTATTACAGCTTACAACCAAAGAAGACGAGGGATAATTGAAGTCACAAGCTCCCTAATAGAAGGTGATGAGAGATGTGATTGAAGTGAAGCCCTTTTGGCATCAAATAAGCCAAATCATACATGGTATGTGCTATCCGACTTCAATTTGTTATGTCCCTGTTTTTTTAGTGTTAGTGCTTTCTATTCATTACTATGATTTCCCTATGTTTCTTTGTCCTCCAGTGGTTGCTTTTTTGTTTGGTATGTTTGTTTGTTTGCCGGTAGAGGTGTGGAATTTATTGGAAGAACTTGGATATATGGGGAGTGGAGTTTTACACATGTTACAGCAATGATGTTAGGGGTTGGCTCTTGGGCCACTTAAGTGTCGCCATGGGTACGTACTATGGTGTTAAGTTATTATTCTTTTGCTTTTGTTTGTTTCTACCTTCCACTTTGTTCCTATCACCGTTACTCTTCCTTTTACCAAACTAACAACAGATTCATCTTAATTTATATATAAGGTAAGAATTACTTGTTACCAGAACAGATCTGAAGCTTGAAAGCATATATTGTCTAAGATCATTTCATTAGATGTCAGATAGTTCTCCTCTTTTTTGATTCCTTTTTGTTGTGTTCACTAGATCCACATTATACCTATATTTGTATTTCACTTTAACCACCTAGACATTGGTCTGTAGTTGGAGTGAATTTAGTATTGAATTTGATCAATTTACCTGGATTTGGTCGATATTTTGTAATCGATAATTTGATTATTCATTTGACCAAATAAATAGGTCGAATATGAATCAGTAGTTATACAATAATTTGATATCAGTTTGGATCAATTAACTTACAGTTTGGTATCTACTCATAAATGTTATCCTGTAAGAGAGCCTTGTGGGTGAACCCCAATATGATCACAATGCTCAGTACATGCTCATTTAAGATAAATCTATCCCTCTGGTCGGTCCTCCACAAACAGACTACTGGTCAATTGAATTAAGTACAGAAGCAGTTAGAGAATTGATTTTTTAGGGAGACATGATGATAGGATGTAGATGAACCAGGCTTTTTGCCACTTGATGAGGGCTTCATTGATATGCATTTATCCCTTTATAACTAGAATTGTAAAGCACACACATTTTTGGGTGCGCATTTGGTTATGATTAGTGGTATGATATTACTATTGGTGTGCTTTCTCATTGAAAATAGGATTATTTTTGTTTATTTAATTACCTAAAACACAAAAAAGGGTACTGGTAGAGAGGTCAAAAGGAAAATGATGGTTCCTTCATAAAAATGACAATTAGGCAAAAATATTGACCTGGACCCTGTGAGTTAGGAAGAACCCTACTAAGTCAAGGATGTCTCACATTCAAACCCCCATTAATACATATTTAAGCACATATTATGTTGGAGTTATCCAGCTGCTTTTAATGTGATGGAGAGTATATTAAATCAACTACAATCGATAATGAATTTGTGCTAAATTCATAATAGATGCTGCCCTGTCATGATATTCAGGTGGCATTTGATCTGTCATATATAACGAATATAGCATTGCTTGTTTTACCTGTTACTAATAGTTTCGTATCAATTCGTGTTCAATTGTCGGGTTGTCAATTTGGTTGGGTCTGAATTATGGTCTTTCTTTCATTGTTCATATTTAGTATCACTCAAGTTACTGAGTATAGTGATTTTTATGGTAAAAGAAATATATGGATTATGCAAGATATTTATTGTGCCTCTACCAACTAACATTTTCTGTTGAGAGCGTTAAGGCCATCTCCAATAGTCATTTTTATCCAAGCAATTTTTTATAATAGAAAAGCTAAATAAAAAAAATATGCTCTGATGGTGTTTTCTATAACCATTTCTATGTGATGTAGAAGGTGAGTCACATTGGAAATTTTTATCACCATTTCTACATGTAGAAATTATGATAGAAATTCCTTATTTCATTAGATATATTATAAAAACCCATTAATTCTCTCTTCTTACGTAAGTGACAAGTAAGGAAGAAATGCAAAAATAAAAATTATCATTGAAAACCATCTTTTCTATCATTTTCTACCCATGTAAATATATTGCCAATTAGATATAGAAATATTATAAAATAACATTGACGCATAGGATAAAAATGGAAAAATAGAAATTACCATTGGAGATGGCCTAAGTAAATAAATAATCTTCACACAATAAATCCTTAGAACACAGAGAGAAAATATTTGGTTCTATGATAACTTGATTAGAAAATCTATCCTTGAATTTTAAAATGCTTAAAATCAAGTAAGATAGATCAATAACTTTATCAGTCTATTTATCCAACGTTTATTCTTGTTAAACGAGTTTTTAATATATATTCTTAGAATACATGTTAATAGAGATCTACTTAAATCACTAAATACTTGGCTATTTACTAGAAAAGGAAGAAGATAGATGTAAGAAAATATCAATAATTTTTGGAAGATGCATCACAGTGCCCATGAATATGGTAGAAGTACTCGAGGAAAAAAATTAATTTGAAGAGCAGAGAGAATGGTCCGTTTTAAGAGTAGTGAAAGCTGTGTAGCTGTATGAAAAAGACTGGTTAAGGGGTAAAGGTCTAACAAAAGAATGGAAGCCCAGAAGCTTTATCTCTGCAAAATGATAGTGGGGGCACTTGGGTAGTTGGAGTTGGAGTTGGTGTTGGTATTGGTATTGTTTCATTCTACCCATTTCCTTATGCATTTAATCCTTCGTGGGACCTTTTAAGGAAACCGAGTTTAATTGTTGCAGCTCAGAATTGTTTAATCCTTTTCAACTATAAATTTTTACTAATGATAGAGCTTACCATCCCAACAAAATTTAATGACTTTGCGTCCTTCATTTTAAGGATCTCTTATGCTTAGGGTTTGTTAATGGATCGAATTCGATGGATTTTGGTCCAATTAGTCAAATGCGATTAGAAATTCTTAATTTATATATCTGAATCTATTAAATGTTTTGATTGACAAATAAGATATATATATATATATATATCAATCTGATACGTTTGTGATTCAATTCAACATATCAATACATTTATATTTGTATATATATATCCTTGCACATTTATAAATGTTATTATCAGTCTAGTAATAAAATTTGATTAAAGTCATTTTGTAGCCAAATTATTCTTCATTTTTTGGATCAAATTAGTTATATAGCTCGAAGATCATTTTGGTAACAAATTTGGATATGGAGTAGTATTTTGCATACCCATTAGATTTATGGATGAAACTGAATTTCGATACAGCATAATCCAGTTCATATCCAATTTATTGATAGGCCTATTTCTATACTTATCAATACATCTGAATCTTGGGTACAAATGTTCATACAAGAATGTCAATTTAGAACAAAATATAAACAAAAAACCATTGTGAACAAATTTATTTATAAACAAATTGACCAAGACTATCTTAAAATATAATTATTAATATTTCTTTGTGTTGGGCACAAGGGCTCATTCTAATAATAACATAATTATAAAGGACATTTACAAATTACCTGTGTAAATTAAGGACATTGTACAAAAAAGACACTAATACCCTTTCTTTATAAGATCTCATGTCTCATCAGAATTGGTGTTAAATCTGTTTTAGCATCAATGGTGCTAAAACCATTTTAGTACCAATGCAAAATAAAGAAAAACAAAATTCATGGTGCTAAAACAGATTTAGTACCCATCCAATGCTACACATTAAAGTGGTTTTAGCACCAATGGTGCTAATTTTGTTTTAACACCCTTCTTTATAACATCTTACGTCTCATCAGAATTGATGTTAAATCTTTTTTAGCACTAATGGTGCTAAAACATTGGTGCGCAATGGTTTAGCACTAATGGTGCTGAATCGGTTTTAGCACCAATATAAAATAGAGAATAACAAAATTCATGGTGCTAAAACAAATTTAGCACTCATCCAATACTACACATCAAGGTGATTTTAGTACCAATGGTGCTAAATCTCTTTTCTCAACTTGTTTCTTTCACGAGATTCTCGCTCCAAGAAACGTGTCGTGTACAATCTAATCATCGTCAAGACAGAGAATAATATTGTTAGATTTTCTACCGGAGAAGAGATTTGTGAAATCGAAATCCTCGATCGACAATAAAGAATTAACGTAGGTGAAGACTTTCAATAAAATTGATTCTCCTTATAGTTGTCATTCAATTGTGGAACTTTGAAGAATTGGTGTACTTGTATTCGATCTTCAATTCAGTTAGCACATTCCTTCACAAGATAAATCAATGCAGTACGATACAAAAAGTAATCAAACAAGGATAAACAAGCATCCAAGGATAAAAAATAATAAAATAAAGGATGTGATGGAAAACATGAGTGAGTGCCTAGAATTGAATTAATTAGCTTAATTAGAAGTACCTAGATGTTCGATCTTCTTTATTGAATCAAAGAAAATCATTTTCTTCTTCTTTTTTTTTTTTTAAAGTAGGAGTGAGTGAGTGAGTGAGTGAGGGAGGGAGGGAGGGAGGGAGTGAGTGAGTGAGTGAGTGAGTGAGTGAGTGAGTGAGGGATAGAGAGGGATAGAGAGGGACATTGTTTATGGTATTTTTGTCTATCAACATTTATTATTTTCCTTAAAAAAAATTAATATTATGAAAAAATGTTTTTATTGTAAAACAAAATTATGAAATTAGTATTACTTTCTTTTATTAAACATGAGTTTGTCTTTAGAGTTATTCCCTCCGTCCCAACTTGTTGGTCCTTTTTGAGAAATTCAACTTATTAAGGACCCAACATCATCATTGCACTTTTTGCTTAATTTACATTGACTTTCTCTTTTTACCATTTTTTTTATTCAAAACTTTTACTTGAAAAGTGAAAGTATAAAAAGATAAAATAGGTATGTATTTATCTTTAATGGAAAGTGGACATTTGTTTTGGGACATCCAAAAAAGTAAAGAGGGACCAGCAATTTGGGACAGAGATGTTTATTCGCGTTAGGTATTTAGTTTACTCTCTTCACAAATTATTAACTTACAAAAAATTTACATAGATTAATTTATTAATTGCTTTATTAATATTTTTTTGATTTATCCATTTAAACATCTAAGACCTCGTTTGATTCAGGTATTAGGATCAGTGGGATTAATAATATCAGTATTAATAGTACTGGACTATTAATCATGGTATTAATTTAATACCAATACCCTGTTTGATTCATGTAGTATTAATACTGGGATATCTCATGCTAATATTAATACCATGTTTGGTTCTGTAACTTGTATACAGAATTATATTTTGGACTAACAATTTTTGTAAAAAAAAAAAAAAATTTTAAATTTTTTTTTAAAACAAAATTGTAAAAAAAAAAAATTAAAATAAAATTTTTTTAAAAAAAAATTGTAAAAAAAGTTTAAAAAAAAAAATTGAAAAAAAAATTAATTTTTTTTAAATAATAATAATATAGTAGTAGTAATGGCATTTTTGAAAATATATGGTTCATTTTTATTAATCTTGGATAAACAATACCACCTTCCCCTGGTATTAAATTATAGCACAAAGAGTGGTATTAAGTTAGTACCGGTATTAGTAATCCCAGCACATTTTTGCGAATCAAACAAGGTATTATAAAAAAAGTGGTATTAATAATCCCATCCCACTTTTTAATACCCGAATCAAACGAAGCCTAAGTGTAAGCACCATTTGCAAGAAAAGACTGAAAAGGTAATAGAACACCTTCATCTTCTCAGCTCTTTTCATGAGCAACAAGCAAGTCATAAGATCTGAATTTTAATTTGTGTCACTGTAACCCTTCTTAGATAATTCGAAAGCTTATGGAAAGAGCTAGAACAAATTTTCACAAAAGAATTATCTTTTCGAACTTTCAATCAACTGCCATGGTTTCATGACATTTGAGACAACACCATAGTTTATTTTTGTTGTCTTTTAGGAGGTGTATTTACACTACATTAAATGTAGCATTAATCTCCACTCATAAAGCTGTGTTTGCCGTTGGCAACCAAAGTAACAACATGGTATATGTATATAATTGTTCACAGGTAATGTTTTGTGTGAGCTATTCATTAATGTGGTGCATTGTATAATATCATCTCACGTTCAATTTGGCTTAAATGGAATGAAAACTCGTCATTATGATAATACATTGTCTATGAAGTAGTTATATAATTGGAAAATGCCTTCTTGCCCCCAAAATAAGGTTTATAGAATTTCATATTTTGTTTCCTCTAATTCTAGCGAGAGCCCTTACGATAAACAAATTGAAGATCAATACATATATGTATATATATATATATATATGCAACAAGAAGAATTAATTATGAAGTTTAAATAAATAAGGAAGTATATTTTAATTAAGAATGTAATTATATTAAAGATAATTTTTTTTATTTATATCTAAAAAATAATTGGGTGATTATACTTCTTAATTTTCATAAAGCAATTTTGAGTTCACTTAAAAAATGTATTAATTAGAGGATAGATGAACTGAAAGAAGGTGTAGATAGAAGTAAAATCACCTTTTTAATTTTGTTCACCTTGCCTTTGGAATATGATATTTTTTTTGTACTGATTAAATTTAATTCACTTCTAGTTACTCTCTTTTATTGGGCTGTTGGACTACTTGTCACTAAAGTTAAAAGTATGTAGTAATTTGAGATTATTGTGGTAATTTTGGTTTTGCCGAGATAATTTTCTTCAAGTTAGAATAGATTGAGTTATTAAGGACATCATAGTATTTTTTTTTTCAATTAAGTTATGTATAAATGTGACAGACACGTGTCGTGCTTACATAAAATTAAAAGTGTGCCTTATTTTATACAAATTTATTTTTTTTACTAAATTTTATTTGGGGTAATTTCTGTTTGTCCTTTTACCATCTTTGGTTTTAATTAAATAAATATGTCGAACATCTTACTGTCTAAGAAATTTAGCAAACGGGCGTAATATTTCACATGTATAAAAACTAGCAAGTCATAAATAACAATTAGGTATCTCTTGAAAGAAATGTCGACCTATAAATATAAATATATACTCCCTCCATCTTAATTTAATTGTCCACTATTTTATTTATAGATGTTCCAAAATAATGGTCTAATTTTTACATTTAGTATGTTATTAATTATAATAATTTTTTTATTTTTAATATTACCCTTTAAGCTTTCTACATTTTTTTTATTTTGGATTCTGCCACTTTTTTTATGAGAAGAAAAGTAAAATATAATTTTAAAAACAAATATTTTTTCTTGGAGTAATTATTATATATTTTTAGTTTTTAGTTTTTTAAAGTGTGATTATTAAATTGGGACGGGAGGAGTTTATATATGTACATTGGTGGGAATAAGGTTGATAAAGCATGATTGTTTTAGGGTGCAAAGAGTAGGTAAGTAGGTTGAATTTAATACCTTGGCAGCTTCATTAGATAGGGAATAATAATAATAATAATAATATATATATATATATATATATTGGTAATTGGGTGTACTGACAAATACCTAAACTAAAAGTAGGGCCCATTAGAAACTGGCCCAAATAGATATGGGGTGGGTGGTCAATTGGTAAACGCTCATACCAAATGTCTGTTCCCAGTGGAATCGAATCGATCGGCGGAGTTCACGCCACAAAGGACAACAGCAAGTTTAGTTCAGGGGAGGGAGGGACTGACTGACTCACCTTGCTTATATGGCAATGGCAATGGCAATGGGGTTTGGACTCGATCGTCTGGGCCAATTTTGGGTTTGTTAAGTCTTTTTTAACTATTATGGTATACCCACAGAACAAAAGAAGAATATGTGAAAATTAAGAAAATAAGCCGTAAGAGTTCATACTCAATTTTAACACATTAGAAGAATAAAATCGACTAAAGTAGTTTGAATTGACATATTTTAGTTGGTTCATTTTTGCTTACGATCCAGTTAGGTGTAAAATTAAAAAAAAAACAAAATTAACCATATTATTATTATTTTTTCCTATTAACATAAATATAGTTTTTTTTTTTTTTAACAAAATGTGACTTTTAGTAAACTATGGCATGTATATATATATTTAATATGTTGTCTTATACAACTTTTTTTTTTAAAATAAAATAAAAAGTACCAAAAAATTATAAGTTGGATGTTAAATTAAATCTAAAAGTTGATGGGTCAAAGGGAAAGTAGTTCAGGCCAAACCAACAGTCCAATGAAATTGAACATGCAAAAATTATCGAAGTGGTCCAGTATATCTAAGCAATAAATTGGATTAGTCAGACTATCTACCCCCTTAGATACGACGTTCTGAGTTTGCACACTATTTGAAATAACTATTATTGGACAACCACATGAATTATGCTTTTAAACGTAATATACAATAGTATTTTTTTTTTAAATGCGTACATAATTATATCATTATAATGGATTTTGTTTTATTAATATTGATTAGTATGTTTCATATATAAATTCTTTATTAAAATTTGATTTTTGGATGTTCCCTTTACGTCTAAATGAATGTACTTATTAAAATAGTGTAATTAGAATTATATAGTTTCTTATAATAAACTAGTTAAAAGTGTGTGTGTGTGGTGGGGGGGGTTTGGGTTTGCCATCAAATTAATGGCAATCTATGATTTCCAAAAAGGGCAAAGAAAAAGGCGAATGGCCCCCATGGGTTTCATGGACGTTGGTCTGGCCAACCGTAGTAGTCAAGTCATGTGGTTCTCGTCCATATCACCGCCACCGATACTGATGAGCTGAGCTGTACTCCCGAAGCTCGCACTCCTCTCTCTCCACCTAGGCTCGGACAACCATTCGGTGTGCCACCCTGAAGTCTGAACCCATTCCCAATGGAAAGAAAACAAAATCCCATAGCATTAACTCCGCACCAAAATAAAAACAAACGACGATTTGTGCCCAAAGTTTTATTATAATTGAATCATGTTACCTATATTTTATATAATTGAATCTCGGTATTCATTGCCAGTTTTATGGGTATTTTAGTACCCATTTTAAAAATGTTCTTGTTAATTAATGAAGTGTCTAGTAAAATAACTAAAATACCTTTTTCGCCATTGGAACATTTACTTTTTTTTTGGTAAAACTATAAAGCTCCATTGAAGCTTACAACAACTTAATTAAAATTGAAGTTTATAACACATAAATTCTATTGCAGTATTACACTATTTATTACTTAAGTGGGATATTAAAAAATAGGGTTCGTTTGAAAAAGTTTTTTGCAAAAGAATTAGTGAATAATATTCTTTTAAATTAAGGTCTATATTTGACCAAATTCTAAAAAGATTGCAAAGTTAACTTTGTAGTAAATTTTTAAATTATATTTTTCTATGGAATCATGTAAAATCAAGTTTGCACTATATGTTTTTTAGCATATTATTATAAATAAGTATTCAATTGACAGAGCTTTAGAATAAGTTTTTATAATTCAAAACTTATTTATTAATAAAATGCACATAATAATTTTTTCGGAGTTATGCAAAGTTAAGTTTGCACTATTTTTTTTGTAAAATATTTGTATGTATTTGGCATTGTTTTAAAATTTTACAAATAAAACATAAGAATATACTTATTAAAAAATATAAGCAAATCAGGCAAAACAAATTTAGTGCAAATTTGTTTGATTGTAAAGTTAAGTTTGCACAAAACACAATTTAATGCAAAGTAAAAGTAAAGTTTGCACTCGGTCAAAATTCTTATTTTAAAACATAATTAATAAACAAGTTCTTATTTCTGAAAAATATTATTTATTGATTTTTTGGCAAAAAACATTATCATACAAACTCTTTTACCTTATTTTCACAAATATTAATATATAGAAAAAAAAAACGGTTATAAAAATCTAATTATAATAAAACTATAATCTAATTATAACAAGAAAAAAGAGAGAAAAGGAAAAAAAACACTAAGGCCTCGTTTGGTTCACGGAAAGGAAATCGATTCCCTTATCTTTCCCATGGAGGTGGGAAAGTAAATTTCCTGTCAAATTTCCTTTCTTGTGTTTGGTAAACCATGGAAAGTATTTAGGAAAGAGTATTATTGTCTAAAATTTGTGTAATAAATACTTGGAAAATCACATGGGAAAATCAATCCCATGTGTTTTGGGAGGAATGGTTTTACCCCCTACTTTCCCCTCTCTCGGGAAAGTGTTTCCGGAATTTGTGCTTACCAAACAAAGGAAAGGAACAACTTTCCTTTCCCGAGTACTAAAATCCGTGAACCAAACGAGGCCTAAAACCATGACCTCTGTACGCCTTCCCTGAGAAGCCAAACCTCTATCTCTCTCCCTGAGAGTATCGATAGAAACTTGAGATCCAAGGACTACAACTGCTTCCCCCTCAAGCCATTACTTTACTGATTCTCCCATTAAAGTGTTCACGCCCCCGCCCCCCCAATTTCCTCACCTGAAATCTGTAGTACAACTACTACAGCTCACTCTCACGGAAAAGTTTCTCCATCTCCCTCTTATATATATAATAATATATATATATATACATACTCTCAATCTTCCTCTGTATATGATCAATCAATAGCTCTGATCATGAAGTCATTGTTCACAATATCAAAGCCAATGCTGCTAATAGGTACAACTTTCTATCTCTTCTTCTTCCTTCACTCCAATTTACTATTGGCATTTGCAATGTTGGATCCTATGGATTTCTTAGCCCTACAATCAATTCGGAGATCCCTAAATGACATGCCTGGTTCTAACTATTTTTCATCCTGGGACTTCACTTCCGACCCCTGCAACTTCAACGGCGTTTATTGCTCCGGCAACAAGGTCATCGCCTTGAATCTCGGCGATCCTAGGGCTGGTTCTCCCGGTTTAACTGGCCGTCTCCATCCTTCCATCGGTAAACTCTCTGCTCTCGCCGAGTTCACCGTCGTCCCTGGCCGGATCATGGGAGCACTGCCTCACACTCTGTCCCAGTTGAACAACCTTAAATTCCTTGCTCTTAGCCGTAACTTTATCTCCGGCGAGATTCCGGCCACTCTAGGTCAGCTTCGTGGATTACGAACTCTCGACCTCAGTTACAACCTGCTCACCGGAAGAATTCCTTGGCCGCTCGGAAGTCTGCCGGCGTTATCTAACGTTATCCTCGGTCACAATCGCCTCTCCGGCCCGGTCCCTCCGTTTCTGTCCAAAACGCTAACTCGGCTCGACCTCAAACACAATGAACTCTCCGGTTCCCTCTCCCCAAATTCCCTCCCTCCCTCTTTACAATACCTTTCATTATCTTGGAACCGGTTCACTGGACCGGTGGACCGGCTTTTATCCCGGCTCAACCGGCTTAACTATTTAGACCTAAGCCTGAACCAATTTACTGGCAACATTCCGGGTAACCTATTTTCATTTCCACTCAACAACCTCCAATTGCAGAGAAATTCATTTTCCGGTCCGGTTCAACCGGCTAATCAGGTCAATATCCCGACCGTTGATCTCAGCTACAATCAGTTATCCGGTGGAATATCCCCATTGTTATCGACGGTACAGATTCTTTACCTCAACAATAACCGGTTCATGGGACATGTACCGGGAAGCTTTGTGGAGCGGCTGATGGATGCTAGAATACAGATATTATATCTACAGCATAATTATCTGACGGGGATCGAGATTAATCCGACTGGTGAGATTCCACTGAGCAGTTCATTGTGTTTGCAGTATAATTGTATGGTGCCTCCATTACAGACTCCTTGCCCCCTCAAGGCTGGGAGGCAGAAGACTAGGCCTACTGCTCAATGCACCCAGTGGAAGGGGTAAACTAGTAATTTTCTTAATGCTAAAATCATATCTTCATATTAATTAATACGTTGCTTTATTTTTGGAAATTGAATTAATTTTTGATAAAATGTATGGTGGAGATATAATAAAACTGACTACGGATATATATGGATTCACTCGTTTTTTTTTTTTTTTTGGGTCAACATTCCCTCATGTTTATTGATCGAATTATTGGAATGGACGGAATTGAAAGAAATGTCAAATCATTACGATTAAAGACCATCATTGATTGATTTTACAGTACATATATTATGGAATGGAATTATCTTTGTCATATGGGTCAAATTATCTACATTTCATCGATTTGAATTAAGTCCTTGGATTAACAGACATAAGACTTTGCATGCAGATGGTTGGAAGTATCTCGCTCGGTTACAAGTTGATTAATCTAAGATAATGTAATAACTGTTTAATAATAATTGTTTCTCTACACCCGTTGTTAATTAAAGTTGACAATCAATCAAAGTTCAAGTTTCATGAGATGCGATCTCTCTACAAGCAGTGTCTTTTAAATCTCCTAATTCCGGCATATACACCTTGTAGTCTTTAAGTGGAGTGGAGTGGAGTGGTGAGGGGCTTATTTTGGTGCGTGTAAGCTCACTAGCAATATTAAAGAACTCTACCTAGACATGTATGTATAGATCGAGCAGTGTTTCAACTTCTGAGACTATATGTGGGAGAGCATTAGATGCAGAGTAATTAGCTGATATTTTGCCAACAAACATGGAACTGCATGTGCTGTTGATCGAATTGAATGTTTGAGCTAATCCATATTTACCTTCCTTTCGTTTCAAATAGAAAGGGTCCATATACGTCCATCCTGTGCATCAAAAGGGTTATTTGCCTTTTCGGCTTTTAAATTGCACGGGGTCTGTCAAAAAGTACAATCATGTGTTGAAGGGTCAGCTAGCTATTTCCATGAACATGCATGAGAGTTAATTTTTGTATTATTTTCATCTTTTATTTTATTTTCTTCTTCAAATATTTATTTGTTGAGGACTCTGAGAGTCGAGGTGCATATATATATATATATATATATTATATAAGATTTCATAAATAGATAAATAAGAGTGACGCTTTACAAATTCATCAAAGAGCATTAAGTTTTTACTCAATACAATGGGTCTCCTCTTACTAAGCTTAGGGTGCATTTGATTGCAAGCATAAAATTTGCATGAAAACAAAATAAGTTATAAGTAATTGAATTGCCTAGAATTGAGTTGCATAAAAAATGTCAATTAAATGTATTTGATTGCTTTAATTTTCTACCCAAAAAATATTGGTTGCATTATGGTATTTTTTAATGTAAAAAAAATTATTGGTATTTTTTTTATATAATTTTATAATCATGATGGATCTTATTTAATTGATCTCGATTAGTAGATTTTAAATATTAAATTTTGAATTTTAAGTTATAGTATTTTTAATGTAAAAAATGGGTAAAAATTTGTTTCGAAAAATGTGCAAGTAGTGTGGAATATAAAAACAAGCCAACCCCCCAAAGAAAATGTTTTTAAGTTTTAGATGAAAAATGAGTTGAATAGTGAAAAAATATGTACTTTGACTACCAGAAAAATAATGACAATCAAACATCATAAAAGTGATCACTTGGATAAAAAAATTATATTTTCTATAGAAAATAAGGTCAAAAGAAAAAACTCATGTTATATTGATGAAGTTGAAAACCAAGGTGGTTGGTGGGTGCCTTTTGGTTTGGTCCCAGCTGGCCAAGGCCTTTGTGTTTGATACTTTTATCTTAATATCTGTCTGTTGTACTTTCAAGCAAAAAAGAGATGTGGTTACTGAATTGACTTAATTCTTTATTTTCATTGTATGTATACTTCGCTTAAAAAAAGAATCATTTCTTAATTGGTGATTGTAAAGAGTCAAAAGCATCAAGATAATCTTAATTTGGATTCTTACTGTTGGGCGTGTTTTTTGACTACACTAATAAGACAACACGGTTAGTGCACAAAGTTTGCACGTGTAGTGCTATAAGTTTGGCACACAGCAATACAGTTTCCGCTTCTACATTTTTTTTTTTTGTCTCTTGTAAATCCTAAAATGCCCTTCTACCATCCTAAAAAAATGAAAATAAGTCCTCCTACTGCCAAAGCTCCAATGGTTTGCCGAAGTCTTGTATCACTAGAGCTTCAACACTAAATAGAATCATAAACGGATTCATGTGGGGACTGGTGGCGGCATGTGCCCCCACTCAAATATTTTTTTCATATAGTTATATCATAAAGGATCAAATAAATAATTTATACTTGTGATATATGCTCTTGTAATTCTGAAATAATTTATACTTGTGATATATACTCTTGTACCATTTATTTATATACGAACCTTTTGCTTCAAAAATTAGCTTGTATATAAATAAACCTTTTGCTTCAAAAATTAGCTCGTATATAAATAAATGGTACACGGCTATTAACACTTTAAATTAGTCGAGAAACATACGTTACATTTGTGATGGACTTGAGTTGCTAAAAAGAGTTATTACAAATTTCAATAGCCATGCCCTAAATAACATGCTATAATTTTTTATTTTTTTTGTGAGATATATAATAAGATAATTAGATTTTCACTATATTTTTGTTGTGTTTAACTCCTTTTTTTTGGCAAAAAATTCAAAAATGCCCCCACTACCAATAATTCCTAGATTCACCGCTGAATATAATAAAGTTTGTTGATGACACATAGCAAAAACAAGAGAAGAAGAAGAATATTTAACGTGAGTACAATTATATATGACTATTAAAAAGTTAAATGTGCTTATGATTGTCAGAAGTCCTTGGAGTGGATTTATCTCACCAAATCCTCATAAATCCTTATAACTAGTTGTTTTTTGGCAAATTACTTTTGAATTTTCCGATCAAATGCACCTCAAACATAAAGAAATATTATTCATTACTTACAACTGGTTAGATTTGAATATGAATGTTTATACTCAGTTGCTCGATCACACTATAACATGCGCGACATTCTTTTTCAATGACCAACTTTGTTGCTCCTGATATTTACTTGGAGCAATTAGTCGTAGCCAATCAAGCACTGACAAATATGTCACGCAAAATTACTTAATATATTCTTTTATACGAAAACAAAACTACGTTTGTCCATTAAAAGTTGACTTTCTTGTAAAAAAAATTAAAAAATTGAACTAATAATTTGAGATAAAAGAAAAAGAAGAATAGAAAAAGAAAAAAAGGGTAGTTAAGGTAGGGCATATAAAATTGCGCACAAAGGGGCTAAGCGAAGGAATCCAAATTCCAAAATATGTTAATCCTGATACCTTAGCTTGTAATGTTTTAAACCTAACAGCTAATTTTGTTTGGAGTAATTGCAACACCATGGTGAAGATCACTTTTCGAACTAGGAGGGTCAAACCCTAGAATTTTAAATTATATTCTTTTGTCAAAGTATATCACGATTTACTTTGGCTAATGATATTAGTATTCTATAAAAAAATATTCTCACTTTAATATAATCTTTAGTGACAAAAAAGTGTCTCAAAAGATTCATATAAAATATCACTAAAAATTATTTTAAAATATTATTTACTTTTTGTGTTTCTTTCTTGAAGTGGAATATCCATAATATTTTGCAAGTAATTAACACTTGCAGCATTGTTTAAGTACAATCATCATAAAAAAGATCTTGAAAATGGCATCATAGTAAAAAGGAAATTGATAAACTAACCACTTCATCTCAATAAATAAATAAAAACAAACAAGAAGAGAACAGAAAAGGCAAAAAGTAAAAAAATTGAAAAATTGAAAATTTGAAAAATTGAAAAATTGAAAAATTGAAAAATTGAAAAATTGAAAAATTAAAATGAAATGAAACGTGAAAGAGCAATGGTTACACATTTCATTAGCCGATTATTCATACTAAATATATTAATGAATTGTATATTTTTAAAATATACAACTTATTAAACTTCCAATATAATTATCAAATTGATAAAACTGATAGAATTATCATTGCGAATGGAAATGGAAACTATAGAGTGCATGTGTAACAGATTTCCAATCTACATCAATGGATATTTTGCCTTTTTTTAAGGCCGGCCAAACAAACGCTAATTTGCTTGTTTGAGTAGGTGGACTAACTTTTTAATGAGCCCGGCCTCATTTCCCAACCACCCCACCCCACCCCACCCCTCTATTAATTATGAAATGTTAATTTTAGAAGGAGGGCCTCTCTCTCTCTATTTATCTATTTCATCCATCGATCACATGGGTCTCGATATTAAAAACAAAAAGAGGCAAACCAAACAAAATGCATGATAATGAGTCCCTCGCATTGTTACGCACAACAAACTGCTACGCCATAAAGCCAGATATCATATCTCATTTCTAATTCATAATTTTAATTTTAATGCTTTTTAAGAAAAATATTTAATTTAATTAAAGATCAAGATCAAGATACAATTTATTTAATTTGTATGGACGATCATATTTAATATATTGGTTATGTTCCCCAAAAAATATAAGTGTTAATTTAAAATATCTTGAACATAAAAGTATGATTATCAACTTGAGAATGGAAAGCAGTAATATATACCAAGTTTACCATCATTGGTAAAGCTACAATGATTTACCATCAAATGTGGTGAAATTTCATTCACACAAAATTAGATTTACACAAATATGACTTAGTAATTACGCGATCCATAAGAAACGTATGTAGTCTAAATAATAAATAGACAACGAGTGTCTCGTAACTTACAATGTGCTCTCATAAAACAAAAACAAAATCAAAGGTCAATAACATTACAAAATAACTATTAACGCAAAAAGCACTTGCAATTACGAGAAAAATGAGAAGGCTTAGGGAACAAAAATAAAAAAAAAAAAAATTGGTAATGATTGCTTCTGGACCTAAAATAGAAAAAGGGATTATTGACATGCATGCAATTAATTAATTTGGGAGGGACGCACCAAAACAAATATAACTAACGGGGCCCAAAAGGAAAAAGCGTAAAAAGCCCTTTATGACTGCTTATTAATTTTTTGATCCTACTAAAAGCGTGATTACTTTTGGGTTCTGAAGCCCGCTTTAGCCTGATGGAACGCTGCTTCTTTTTAAGAAAGATTTAGTTGTCGACTTCAATTCCTTCATGCCAACTCTCGTTTTAATACAACACTTTATTGTGTCTCCTCGCCATAAAACGGATCTCATCTCCACCGACTCTTAATTTATATGCGTATTTATATTATATGATAAAAGGAAAATGATAAAGAACATATATTAACTACACTACCAATAATAATAATAATACTTTACGTGAAAATTTGTTTCTAATTTAATTATTTTTATTTATAAATGTGTCACATATAATCTTAGAACGAATGTTAACATGGCCCTATATTATAAGTAAACTAAACATTAAAAGTTTTCGTACAAAAATAAAAAATCAAAAGTTTCAAACCCAATTTTTCATTTCACCCATTCCAGTTAATTTTTTATTAAGTGATAATACATGTATCAACTTATTAATATAAAGGATGTGTATTGATTGATCTTTTAAGCGGATTTCGAACGATTCTCAATGCACTTTCTAACATATTTTTGTATCTAATGAGAATGATGTCCATGCTAGAAATAATCTCTATTGATATCAAAAAAATTCAATTATTTACACTCAAAATAAGAACTCTTTAAAGTCAATTTTGCAAAGATCACTATATATACAATCAGTAGCGAAACCAGAAATTTTGTGCAAGTGTGGCCAAACTAACAACAGAACAAAATTTTTTTGCATATACTATAACAAAGTCAAAATTAAAATATTATATTAAAATACTTAACATCCTATACATCAAAAATCAAAATGACATATATTTAGTTACAACATTCCCCTTGGAAACTAATCAAATTAACCTCAATAATCAAATTTAATATCAATATTTAACAATCTAAGAAACAAAAATAAACATTAATAAATAATAACCAACAAACAAATATATTAACAATCTAAGATGCAAATCAACATTAAAACACTTAAATCTTAATATTCCAAATTTAAAAAAAAAAATAGTATAAGATTATAAAAAGAACTGCATGCTTTCCTTTTAGCATATACCTAACCTAGACTAAATTACAATACCCGGCCCCCGATATTATACATTTCATCACACAAACCCCCTAACACATAGCTTATACACCTAACCTACACTAAATTACAATGCCCAGACGCACAAACCCCCCTGACCCACTCAACTTTTTAATTACACACACGGCCCCTAATTTTCACAGTTCACAGTGTCAAACAAAAACCTATGTACTCTAAAAAAAATTTGAAAAGCCCACGTGGGGCCATGGGCCCCCCTCGCCTCTACGTCGGTCTGCCCGTGTAGACAATCATGCTCTAAGAGCATCTCCAATGGTTTACATGTTAAATATCCCACTAGGAATCCCACTAACTGACACTCAAGCCCATCATATTTTAGCATTAGACAAAGGCACTCCAATAAATGTTTTAAGGCTAGCAAAAAAAAAAGAAGCAAATTAGTGATTGGCCCAGAATTTTCATATGTTCAATACTCAGACCCACATCGTTTAAGTAATTAGTGAACAGCCCTTATTTTTGCTTTTGGCCCAAACGACTTAATATTTTTAATTCTATATTTTTATTATTATTTCGTTGTAAATGTCGTGTTTGACCTTCCTTGGTTTTTAGGGTTTTGCCCGTTTGGTAGTTACAACGTATTTTATCTATAATAGATTTAAGTAATTTGTTTGACATTTATCTTGGTAACCACTTTTACGATGTATATATATTCAAGTAAGAGTTTATATTGACATCTTTATCATTTTGTTAGATGCTCCTATATTTCTATCGATCTATATTTCTCCACCAACAAATGATCTTAACAACAATTATACTACAATCTAAATGTTTTATTTTCACAATCCGGCTTTGAAAGATCATTGATATATTCAACGTTCAATAAGCTTGTCATATTATATAATGAAACAATAAGTCTACAACCAAAATAAGAATGTCATATTATAAAACAAAACTTATAAATCAATATATATAATGTAACCATATTAATACAATATGACTACATTCTATACATATAGAGTCATATTATAACAAGATCAGATATAGACATATTAGAATGTTGATATCTTCAAAAATTTAATCAATTATATCCATTCAAGTCATGACTAAAGCAGGGTTGGTGCTTTATTGATGAACTATTTGCTAAGATACTTATAACTTAGGTATTGATTATCGTTATGCTTACTGATCCATTTTTATACGTTTATGTTAATATTGAATATTTTAATAGTTTCGCTATCTAATACACGTTGAATGAATATTGTTTTCGCATACGGGAACGAAAAATATTTGCTTCAATAATATAAATAAATAAAAAATAACAAATGCAACTAAAGTTAAACTCAATTTATTCGTAGACTTTAATAGAACTTGATTACCTGTCAGTTTGAATTATCACAATCAATTAACCACGTTCTAAAATATTTTTTTCAAAAACTCCTACATAAACAAACATTGTATCATTGTGTAAAAAATGGTGTATAATGTTAGAGTATATCCAGTGTTATATGAGATTTGATAATTACCTTGATGGATATGGTTATCAATTCAAAATAGTAGTAGTATACATGGTAAAATTAAAGTTTTAAATTTGAAATTCGTCATGATGATAACGTTGGAAGATCATAATAAACTGGTAATAATACTTGATTCCTAATGAGGGTGTCGTGTTGTGTTTAGATATTACACAAAGAGTATAAACCAAACGCCTAATCTGTCGCTGAGTGTATTTACTGGTTAAAGTTGGAACCCACTTGAAAAAGTGAAGATTCAAAAACTTGGTTGAAAATGATAGTTCACTTTTTTCATGTTCATCGTGCAACTGAGAAAAATGACATCGTTCATTGTGATGGTTAATTGGTTATGTCATCAGTAGAGGATTACTTTTACAGCTCATCAATGTTCAAGGTACATCGATACTTTACCCCAAAACTACATAGATATATGCTAATTGTAATATGACAATCGTAATACTATTCAACCATGTGTATTATGACTACATGAATAATCTTACTCTGCAGAAAATCTGTTTGTTTAGATTTTAGATTTTGTACATTTGAATTTCAAAATTTGTGTAATCTTAATAACTAACAAAATATGATTTTAAATTATTTTAATTTAACATTTAATGTTAGGATGAAAAAATAAAAAGGGCAATAATGGAAATTCAGTAAATGAATTTAAAAAACATAAATTTCTTAAATTAAAAACAAAACCATAATTATCCAATAAATTCAGCCAACAACTAATTAACAAATTCCAGTGGGTTAAATGCAAAACAATTCAAAAAAAACTGGGCTAAATACAAAAAGGCCCAAAAAAAAATCCTCTTTCTACAAACCTTCTCTCTCCCAACTAGGTCTACAACGAGACCTTCACACCGGCGTCCTAATCTAAGTTAAAATTGGCAATTATCAGTCACCGAGGCACCTTCCACCTCATAGATTTGCAAAGAAAAAGGCATATCTAACCAGAGAAAAAGGGATCTCTAGTGAGGTCAAGAAATGTCATATTTGAGTTTTTTTCTAAATCAGGCTTGGTTTCTTCTTCAATAGGTGGAGGGCAACTATGGTTGCGGTTGTTCTTGTTCAAATTTGAGTTTGGGTACTTAGAATATAGGTTGTAGGGTGAACTCTGGTGGTGATTGCTAGTAGGGATGTGCACAGTTCGGTTAACTGAATTGTGCGGTTAAACCAAAAACAAAACCAACCTTTCGATTTTACGCCTAACTTCAAACAAACCATCTAAACAGCTAAAATCTACCGGGTAGGTTTGGGAGGACGAATTTTGGTCAGTTTGAGTAATTGAGTATTGGGCCTAAATTATAGTTTGGGCCATGGGTTTATATCATTTTAATTTTTTTTTACAAGTTTTCAATCTTTTGGGCCTTCTGTAATTGTTGAATCTTTGAGCCTTTTCTTCTCTTAAATATTTTATTATTCTCAGGCTCTTTTTTAAATTTTATACCTTTTGATAAAAAATATCTCATTAGTTATATATACTGAACCAAAAATCTCAAAAAATCATTTGGTTATGAACGGTTCAATTTGGTTTTTCAGTTTTCTGCATACTCCTAGTTATTGTGGCGGGTTATTTGTTGATGAACCTCTCCTATGTAGCTCGCCAAACATCTCACCACAGTTAGCCTAGAGAGTAGCGTCTGTCATTTTTGCTTCTACTTAACACATAACATCTCCGTTGCAGTGACTTTTTGTTTTTTAGCATCTTCATTTGAGATGTTATAAGACGACCAACTAGTCTTTAGTGACATACTATTGTCAGCTATAGCATTTGAATCACTTTTCTCGTCAGCATGCATTTTTCGAAGACAAATCTCGCCAAATAATTTGGTCTGCAAACGGCTCTGTGCTTGCGTGTCAAGGAAAAAAAAAAGCCAAGGTCCAAAAGCCTAGCCTTTGTGCGTAAAACCGAGTGAGCCAACAAGGTGACTACTTTTTCCATTAAATTAATTTTAACTCACAAAGCAAAAGAACAAAAAATTGTCCTCATAGCAAGCAAGCTGATATATGCAATACAGCCATGAGACCATCCAATCCACTCGGGATCTATATATACAATGTGCAGATATTAAATGCCCTATTTACGTACAGTTTTATAACGTGGGAAATGGATATTACAAATCATATTGCACACATTCTCCACTTATTTACGATTGCAAACGGTAGCATAAACCCATTGGCTGAAAGAAACATTTTAGAATAAAACAACATTTTTTCTTCTTGAAGACAATTAGAGGCGCATATTCTTCAAGAAAGACTTTAATTACTATCTTCTTCGGATTCTAGGCCTATTGAGTGGGGCTGGCCCTTCTCCGCTATTCGGAGGGAATTCCCATTTGACAATATCCCCGTCCCAAGACGAACTCACCAGCATTGGATAATTCGGGTGCCAACTGCAGTCTCTCACCGTTGTTCTATGGTGCTCTAGTCTTGCCACTTGGGCCCCACTCGCCTATGTATGAATAATAAAATATCACTTCTTATAAAAAGAAAACATTAGAGAGAGAGCATTTTAAGTATTTGCATGTCAAAAGTATCGTGGTTAATATGACAGATATTCAAAAGTTGCTTTGTATATGAATTTTGGCTGGTAAATTTTCCTTTTTCTGAACTAGAAGAAGAATTTTTCTTCCAACAATTGCAGTTAATAAATGACAAGTGTTTGCAAGGATATTGCAATCGGAGAAAGGAGGAAGTAGTTAATGAGTTTTGATACGTACCACATCGTAAATATAGATGCAAGAATCATGAGATCCAGTGTAGATGTACTTCTGACCAGTGCTGCAAAATGTCATCCAAGAAATACACAACATATGCTTATATTAAAACCATTGGCATACTAGCAAAATTGACAAAAAAATAAGGTAAAGATGGTTAGCTAGACCAAGTTCATTAGTCGAAGCAGGAAAATAATTTAGGTAGTATTAATTGGTTCACATGGAAAATAATTTACTTCCCTGCAATTGTTTTACTAGGAAAAAATTTATATGGAAAACAAAAATTTGGAACGGGGGGCGGGGGTGGGGGGGCTGGTGATTCGGATTCTGTGAAGGAGAAAAGCCTTTGGTCTGCCTTGGCAGAAACAGCGGAGGATAGGGATCTCTCCTGGCTCATGACTGGCGACTTCCTTCAATGCCACTCTCTTTGCCGAAGAAAAAAAAGTCGCAACTGCGACAGAATTAGGCTAAAGCGATTTGTATAATAGAAATGGATTCTTGAAAAGCGTTACTGCAATCAAAACACCAACAAAGATGGGAAAAAAAAGAACTGACCAAAGAATTCAACTAGATTTGGACAAAAGATCACACACTGAATTTCCAATGAAAGAGGTCATTATTCGTATTTACCTATATGCTGGGGAGAAGTAGCAGCGTATAAGAGTCCGCAAGACTGAATGACCTTTATAAGTTGCAACTGATTGATCATTCGGGTGTTTCAAATTTCTTGCCCGCGCTGGGTATTCCATCCATCTGTAATCCCAATCGTAGTTCCTAAATCCAGGATTACTGAAACAAAAGGAGAAAAAGCATAATAATGGGCCTCGGCTAAGCTCTTCAAAAGGTCATTAATTTGAAAACCTATTGGACGCCAGTGAAAATATATCCTGGACAAGCCAAGTAGTTGAGTAATGAGTGCACAATGTTTGACTAAAACTCCACACACTGAAAAGGGTTTTCCCTTTGGCAGCTAATGTTATGTACTATTTTTTCTTCTTTGGGTGAATGCCTATACTTGCTCTGAATACATGAAAAAAAAAGGTACTATTCAAAACCACCAAGCAAAAGAAAATCAAATACCTATATCACATAAATAAAGATGCAACTTTAATTGTGAAAAGATAAAAAAATAAAAAATCTTGGGAAAACAATGGGAAGTGTAAATGTGAGCATACCTAGTAGCATCAGAGGACATTCTGCGGATATCCCAAAGTTTAATGGACTGGTCTTTACCATTTGAAATGAAATAACGACCATCTCCGCGGCTATCAAGAAATGTAACTCCTTCTAGGTGCCCCATCAGGACCCCTGCCGGTTTTCCATTCGATCTAAAGCAGCGTCTGTCCCAAACCTGTTTAAATAAAACATAGGAAATTACGTAGCTTTTACTGGTAATACAAACAAAAATTTATTTAACCAAATTTAAAAGAATTCCAAATTCTCAGTTACAAGGAAAAAATAACAGATTTTTTTTTTTTTGATACGACAAGGATCAAAAGTAGTAAATATACAAGGCTACCCCTATTGCCAAAGCAATTTTAGCTTTGCCAGAGCAAAGTACTGCTTTCAGGAGCTGTACCATATGCATCAAGTACATTATTTAGGGATTAGCTATAATTGCTTTGGCAATAACACCACCCAATACACAAGTGCCAAAACATTAACTAGTGAATTTCATAAGATATAATTGCCCAGTAATGGCCATTACATATCTCAGGTACACACACTCAAAACTCACAATAGCAAAAGATTAACGTGCGATAATGACACTCTAATAGATAGGATTTTAAGAATATACCTTACAGAGATTGTCATCACTCCCAGAAAAGATAAGATGGCCAGTTTCATCAGCAAAACATACACTATTAACATCAGACTGCATCATACAACAAATATATTCAGATAACTTTCAGGCAACAACAAACATGAACAGGGAACACGAGATTTAACTTCATAGAAGCACAATTATCTGAATTCAGTATTAAACTTTCCATTTCTTCACAAGATTATGACAAAATAAAACCATTTTATGATTCTTTTACTCCATTTTATTATCTAACTAAAGAAGGCCCGGAAATCCAACTTGACAAATATGCATACTGGAAAATCAGTGTAGATGTAATGCAGGATCTATGAGCAAAAAAATCACATAATTGAATAGTTATTTATTTATTTATTTATTGTACTGGTATCTCTTAATTCATGCCAACTTCTAGGGAAAAAATTTGCATTAAAAATCATAACCAAGCATTGTCATCAATGCATGTAGAACAACACAAGATAAACAATTATTAATGATGGTATCATTACTGTGTGTGCCAAAATCCGAAGGGTGAGTTTATTTGCTTCAAGATCATAAACATAAATTGAATCATCGCTGCTACCAGCTACAAGTTCTCGCCCATCAGTTGAGAATTTCACGGAAAAAATTCCAAAAGAGTATCCCCCATCATCATCAGCAGAAAATTCCAAACCCTCGTGGATCTCCTGCAATACAATAGAAACCAAATATGAGGGGATCAATATAATTAATGTTAGACAACCAATCGCAACAATTGCTTAGAGGATGGACACAAAAATGTATATCAAGCACTAAAAATCATTTCACACATACAACATGTAGAGAATTAAAAATAAAAAACAGATAACGTTGTTGTTTAATGCGTAAATTTTAGTGCAAAACTGTTTTCTATTGATTATCCACCTCTCTTTTCACAAGATTTTTATTACGACGTCATAAATTAATTATATCTATCTATTACCCACACCTACTGAAAGTAATTGTACTTCATACCGTGACGTTTGCATGAGAAACCGTTGCATCTGATCCTACATCAACAATATGAACAATAGGGGACATAGTCGCATAAACCTGCGACAGCAATTTACACATTGAGATAGAATGAACATATATGTTAATAAAAAAAAGGAAAAAGAAAAATCTCCAACCAACAAGACAGAATTTACCCTCAACTTGAAATGGTTAGTCAAAGATAAATTAATTAATTAAAATACCAGAAAATGAGGCCACTCTTGTAAGAAGACGTATGAAATTTCTCATAGCATGCAGTTGAGTGGTTTATTCTATTTCATAGAAGATAACATGGTTAGAGATTTCAGCAACACCAAGTCTTTGATTAAATAGAGATCTATTTTCAAAGAAAGGATTGAGGTTCGGCTTATAGTCCATACAGATCACCAAAGAAATAGAATAAACAAGGTTAGTGATTTCAGCAACACCAAGTCTTTGATAAAATATAAATCCTTTTTCAAAGAAAGGATTGAGGTAAGGCTTATAGTCCATACAGAACATCAATCATATCTGTACCTTTCGTGTGGAATAATTTACACCCAATATCTCGTCACAGTTATGTGACGTGAGCAGCCTCATAATATGCTCCTAAGACCTAAGCTACAACTACATGTTCCATTGCCAGATCCAGGTAGCAGGTTTTGATATTATTGTATAAGACCATAATTGCTCCCACACTAAAAGTGTCTGTCAAACAAATAAAGTTGACTTCATAAGATAAAGACATCAAAGACCCTCATCAAGTAGTTCAAAATTTGTTAAATCCTTGCTATGTGAAAATTGCTGAGAGCCTTGTGTTCAATCCGTTGAAGCATTAAAATAAATAGTAATTGATTGCTCTGGATCTCTCTTCTAATGCTTTAGTAAATAGAAAGCGCGAGGCATGGTAAATCTCAGCTAGAGAGGATCAACAATTTTGGACTATTGCCAAAATAGGTTAAGAAACTGCTAGGGGCAGCAATGTAAAACATCCAATTGATTATTCAACATATACTAGAAATTTCTAAGTAAACAACAGTGTGGACATCATAAAATTGATGGGGAACCAGAAAATGCAAAGCAGCTAACAAGAAATACAACAAAACATCTCCACTATATGGATGTATGAGGGGTAAGAAACACACATTATCATATCAATCAAGAAAGAAAGCAACATTCTTTTGGTTAAAATAGCAATTAAAATCACCAGATGTCGTTGATCCGGTGAAAGAGATGTATCTGTAACCGTCCATCGCAAGCTTTTGGCAAGAATGTTCTTTTGAACCTTCCATCCTCTATCTACATTGTAAATTCTGATGTGGCTTCCCTGTATTACACAATAAAATTTAAACATTATTTGATATCAAAACAACCATGAATTTGGTTGCCAACAGTCCTCAACTCAACATAAGCATAGGGAAGAATAAAAATATATTTAAACTCGTCACTTATTGGGATTTGGGACTAAGAAGCTTAGAGGCCTCAGCTGAGATTAAAAAAACAAAAGAGTTGCCTTAGTTGAGGTGAAATTTTCAATTTCCATGAAAGCAGCATTATAGAGAAGATAAATTTCCACATAAACCAACAGAAAAGGCAAGAAAAATAAATTTCTGAAACAAAAATGTTTCACTGATCCATTCAATTTGTTGCCTTCAACTTCATAAAAAGGGAGAGAAAATAATACCTGAAACCCAGCAACAAAAAGGGAGCCATCAGTGGAAAACTGCGAGACATAAGCCCGGGTTGACATTTGGTCCACAACCCAAGGACCATTGATAGGCAAATATTTACTTAGAACATGGCAACAATCTGCAGAAGAGAACCTCCCTCTTCCAGAGTAATTTCCTTCTCGACCAACTAACATCTTCACCGTTGAAACGGGGAACTCCCTCTTCCCAGGTAGGACGCGGCTCAAATTTTGATGGGGTCCTGATCTAAGCTTTGTTGACTGAGAAATTTCATGGTCCAAACAGGTCCTATTGGCTCGATGAGTATCATCAAACCCAATGTTGGAATTGTCACCCTCGCATAGTTCCGAATCTATCTCCAATTTACTGAAAGCGTATCCCATGTTACTTGCTCGAAAGTACATTTTAATCGAAATTTACTGCAGCCAATTTGTTTGACATAGGCATTAGATGCTGTTGGGGTTTCATAGCATCATCATCATCCTAACTGGACATTGACCTTGCTAAACCTGGCAAAAAATATACGCTAAAATATTTTTTTTTTACACCGACTGATATAAATGTAATTATATTGGTAACTAATTTTCAGTGATTAGATGGAAAGAGTCTGGTAGGTGAAACTGTATCTGTGTTTCAATATGATATGGATAAGAAGTATACATACATATATATTGTCTCACAGTCACAGCAAATCTCCATCTCAATCTTTGTGTATTTTCTTATAAATGCAAAAATTACGTAGTTTGCCTATATTAGTTGAACAAACTAAGCCTCGAAGACAAGATAGACGTACCAAAGACTGATAAAATTGAATAAATATAACAAATTATAAGAGTATGCAACTAGATTATTATCCATATATAAAATAGAATTGTTAAACGAAAGTGAAAGAAGAAGATGAAACAAACAAATTTAACCAAAAAGAGTACATACATAGTCCATCAGTTGTAACTCACTCACCTCGACTGTGGCTCTGAAAATCGATGAATGATTCATTTCATCTTTGTTTTTTTGTTCTTATTTTATTGAAATTGAAGGAGAAGAGAGCTTTCTCTTTCTTTCTCTCTTTCTTTCTCAGCAGTCGGTAGAAAAGAAAATTAAAAGAAAGAATTCCCCTATCTTCTTTTCTGAGAAATTTGGCGTGGGGGTTGGGGTCACTGTCAAACGTCGTCGACCGCTTTAGAGTGGGTGTGACTTGTGAGGGTAACAAATAACGTACGCGTGGTCGGTTTCTGCATCGCTCGCCAGGCTCATAACTTACTTTTTTTGGGTTAATGATGCAATAAACTCTAAAATTTACGTCAAATTTTAGAGTATCTTTAAAATTTTAAAAATGGTAAGTGAAACTCTGAAATATATTAATTAATATGTTTTAAATCTTTTGGTTAATTCTGTTAACTCTTTTTTGACAGAATGTTGATATGACTAGTATAAAGCTGATGTGGCTTACAATTTAGCCAAAAAAAATAATATAAAGGAGAAATTAAAAAAAAATAAAAGAAGAAGGTAAAGAGAGAAAGAAGAAGAAGATGCACAATAAACCGCCCTGCCCTCCCCTCTCCTCTACCGCCACAGCCTCTCTCTCTCCCCTCTCTACTGCCACTGCCTCTCTCTCTTCTTCAAATTATGTATTGAAAACTATCTATTTGACATAAAAATTGGATCTCTAAATCTATTGATATAATCCAATGGTGGGTGTTTAAACTTTTGGGTCAAAAATTATTCAATCTGGTGATAAAACTTGAATCCTTAAACTTTTGATGTATTTTAATAGTGGGTGTGAGATTGGAAAGAATAATTAGATGAATAGATTCAAATCGCAATTAGAGTTGAAATTGGATCTTGCGGAGAGGCAAAATTTGATTTGTGGGTTAAGCTCTATAATTGGATATATATGTGTGTGTGCGCGCGCATATATATATATATATATGTATATACATAGACATATGCTTTCTTGTTTGGTTTTGATAATAAAGGACAAGAGTAATTTGGTTGTAGCTATGGCGGTGGTGGTAGAGGGGAGAGGAGGGGGCAGGGGTTACTGTGCTGCTTCTTCTTCTTCATTCTCTATCTACCTTCTTCTTTTCTTTTTAATTTCTCCTTTATTCTTTTTTTTGCCAAATTGTAACCACATCAGCATTATGTTATCCACATCAGCATTTTATATAAAAAAAAAAACTAACAGGGTTAGCCGAAAGGTTTAAAACATATCACTTAATGTACTTCAGGGTTCCGCTTATAACTTTTGAAACTTTGAGTATACGAATAGAATTTGACTCAAACTTTGGGGTTTATTATATCATTAACCCTACTTTTTTTTGTCCCCACCGAATGTGTGCAGACCAACTTTTGCACACCTCAAAAACTAATCATATACTATTATCTTTATCAAATTAAATGTAACAAATATTATACGATTAATTTATCTAGAAATTAGGTATAATGTCTTATTACACATTGATTTTTATCAAAAATTCGATGAATAATATTTTTTTGAATGAAGAGCCTATTTTTACTTAGTAATTAGTGTAAGAGACCTATTTTGTTTTATATTTTAAATGAAGTTATTTGAATAAATTTAAATATCATTTAATTAGTAAAAACATGTTATCTATTACCTAAATTACCCCTTCCTTATTTTTATCAAGTTCCAATCATACATTTTTAGGTTTTAAACCAAAAATATGAACTGTAAAATTCATATTGCAGTGAAATATGAACTGCAAAGTTCATATTGTAGTGAAATATGAACTGCAATATGAACTTTAAACCAATATGAACTGTAATGTGAACTTTGCACCAAAAATATGAACTGCAAAGTTCATATTGCAGGAAAATATGGAATGCAATATGAACTTTGCACTAAAAACATGGACCGCAAAGTTTGTTGATGCTAAAAACTAGAAGGTTGTTTCCAGCGCCACGCAGTCAATTGATTATGACAAATGATTGGAGCAATAAAAGGAAAGTGCTAAATTTGAGAGAGTTAATGATTTATAGAGCAGGTTGGCCTCGTATGAAGATACGGGTTAATCCTCCCCTGTGGAATGGAGCTCAGGACTCGGGTTGCCTTGTATTAATAATAGATTTACAAACGTACAGACTTGCAAAGGTCTCTCTAATCGCTCTGCTTTCTTAGTATTACAGTAGAATTGGGGAGCTAAGCTAACACTAGTTTAGTTTCCTGTCAAGAGTAGCTTGGGAACTGAGTGTCTAGCCTTGCCTATATCACTCTGTGATAATTCGTAGGGTATATTCTCTATTCTTCTTGATTGAAGAACGCCTCTATTTTTTTTTGGTTAGTGGGAGAAGTAAATGCTTCTTGTATATATATGACTGGAGGATACGTGTGCCCAGAGCTCCCTGAGTAGGTCCAGAGCCATGTTGCTATCAGTACCAACTCTGATCTTGCTTCTCTATGAATCCTAGTGCATTAAACGCGGTTGTCGTGCATTTAATGAAGGTGAGGAAAACTCGGCACGCTCTGCAGAGCAGGTGACAGTTGCGCATGCCTTTGCCAACTACTCTGGCAGAGTGGTTGGGCGATGAGGGAGATAGACAATTTTAAAGCTCGTCGAAAGGGCTTCGGGGCTCGCGTTTCACAACGTGTCGTTCACAATCGATGCTTAAGTGAACATCCAGACCTCCGAAGAGATTCATTTCTTTTGCAAGGTTATTATAGGTCTCCTCCGAGCTCCTTGCCCAAAAACGAATTCGGCAGCTGACGTGGACGGCCACGTGTCAACTCGAAATTGGCGATGTAAATTGAATCATTAATTCGCGCCATCAATTGCCCCTATCCTTGTCATTCAGCTCGGCAGAGCTGGTTGGGGAAGATAAGAGTCAACGCTTTTAGGTCTTTTTTGGGGGGGTCTCTCGAGCTCTATTTTTTAGCAGCGTGCGCAGGGGCCCTAAGAGGAGGTCGAAATTAATTTTCGCCCCAAACATAGCGGATGTCTCAAGTCTAGGATCTTTCGACCTAGTTCGAGCTCTTTAGCGCGATCGTTACTGTTTAATGAATACGGCCATTCCATATTCCTTGGAGATCGTGTCGATGCGTGGCGGTGGGTCTCCGATTGGACAGCTAAGGCCTTTGAAAAGACACTTAGCTTCTCTAGTACACCCTATAAAGGCTCTCCTGCCTTAGATAATTTTTCTTACTTTTTATTTCTTCTTCTCTTAAACCTTAGGCGCGTTAGAGACTTAGAGCCCCAAAACATCCTTTTGCCGTATCTTCCTTTTACCCTGGCTTACAAACCCTTTTCTGAGAACTCCTTCAAGAGGTTTTCGAGCATTTTTTCTAGACACCTTCATCAGGTTGATTCCCCAATTCGCTCAATTTTCTCATCTTGACACCTTAGCAGTTCTGATGGAACATTTTGCTAGTCAGACCCAAAGTCAGGAAAACCCTCCCAATGTAGAGCAGGGCCCCTCCGAGGTGAACGTACCCAGTCTTATTTCTGACATGAGGTCCATTAAGATTTTGGACAACGAGGGAGATTTGGTTCGCATCGGTCTCCCTCCTTGTGTGCCCGACAACTTAAAGACCATCGACCAGTACTCAGAGTATCTCAGCTCTCTGGCCAGTTTTCGTATCTCTTCGACCTTTTCTGTGCCTGATATCCCCAGACTCAATGACAGATACCTACTCCCCAACTCGGTCAGGATTAGGGCTCCAGGCCCAGAGGAAAGAGCATGCTACTATAGGCCTGGGGAGGTCTATTTTTATGAGGCCGCTTTCGAGCACGAGCTGAGGTTCCCCATGGACGACCATGTGAGAAAATTATTGGTGACTATAGACCTCGCCCTCGCCCAAGTTAGTCCAAAAATATGGTCCTGCCTGATAGGATCGGTGCTGATATTTAGGGCCATTTCTGTTGGGAGCCACAACATCTCCATAGAGGAGTTCATTTCCTTGTTCTAGCCCAAGGACAGCGGTGGGAAGAATAAAGGTGTTTTCAACTGCCCCACAAGGCTAAGGGCCTCGAAGATCATCCATGGCCTTCCCAACAGTATTGTCAATTGGAAAAAACTATTCTTCTTCGTCTCATGGGAAGATTGGGAGCACAATTCAAGGTGCCCCAGTATCCACGACCTCAAACGTTGGCTTTCAAAGTTAGATTCCATTAGTAAGTTTCATCTTCAATGCCAAATGAGCTTGCTTATGTATTCAGCACCAGAGTTTCTGACTTCTTTTCTTTGTTTCTCATTTCTCAATTAAAGAAAAGAAACCAGTTCAAATGAAAACGTTCTGGATGGAGGATGCCAAGGACTTTTTTTTAAACATTATGCAGACATCGTAGCTCCCAGGATGCTGTGGAGGTACAGCTTGGGCCCCAGGCCTTCCAACACAGAATCCCATATCCTTACCGTGGAGGATCTTCCCCCTTTGGATGTACTTCTGCCTTTCGAGCGGAATGACCCCGGGCTCCTTTTTTTCAAAGCTGTTCAAAAAGGGGACAGTGATCGTGTTCCCGAGGTTGAAGCCCAGCAAGAGGTCCCTGTAAGGGGAGCTCATCCCGTCTCTCCTGGGGACAGAGTGCTGACTGTAGCCCCTCTCCAACAGGTGCCTGTGATACCTAAGAGAAATAGGTTTTCGAGCTTCTCTTTTTTCTCTCCTCCTCTTTTTTTATACTCATAATCCCTGCTTTTCTCTTTCTCTGACCTTATTATTTTCTTTCCCAGCCCTGGCCTTTAAGGTGAACACCGAGAAGGCAACCAAAAAAAGGACAGCGCTGGATAGGGGTCTACCCCCATCTAAGAGGTTTAGGGGGTCAGATAAAGCTGCTGGGGCCACCCCGAAGCAGCCTCAGGCTTCTAAACAAGCTCTAATAGTCACTGTCAGGCCCGCTAGCTCTCTACCAGAGGATGTACAAGGCTTGGTGGAGCTTCTTAACGCTCCCCTAGAAGATCTCCCTCCCCTCAATCCTGAGAAGATCGCTTTAGAGAGGAGAGGGGCTTCAGAAGATAAGTCTCCTAGTCCTATTAGTAAGAGCTCCGCGACTGTTGAAGAGCACGGGGCAACGAAAGAGGAGGTGGTGATCATTGGGGCTAAAGATGCCCCAAAATAAACTGACAAAGGCGTGCCTGAGCCCAGCACCCAGGGCATCTCTGCCTTCTTCGTACAAGGCTACTCCTTGCCTCCCCTATCGCAGAAGGTCCTTGAGCATGCAAAATAGCAAGGAACGAGCTCGTTGGCCAGTTCGTTCAGTCTTCACATAAGTCAGGTACATTTTTCATTTGTTCTGGGTTCATTTTTTCATGTTCCTCAAACATGATCTGTATTTTCTTCTTCTTCGCAGGCCATGAATCTTTTCTTCTCAACTTTTCACTTGGCTAAGGAGGGTTCCAGTGCAGTGGCCAATTCTGCCTTTCAGGAGGAGCTCACCAGAATGCAAAATGAGTTGTATATTGCCAAGAGTGATTTGGAAAAGGTTGAGGAAGATAAAAAGGTCATGCTAGACCAACTGAGGAACTCCCTGTCAGAGACAGAAGGCCTGAAGAGCAAAATGGATAACTTCAATTCCATGTTTTCCCGCCTAAAGTCTGCGTATAAGGAGTTAGGGCAAAAGTGTGAAGCACCGAAGCAGGAGGCTTTCAGCTTCAAGACCGAGCTGATCAGCGCCAGAAAGGATCTCTAGGCCGCTGGGTCTACACTCGAGATGGCTCAACGATCATTTGAATTAGAGCGCAAAAAGAGGGAAGACGCTGAGGTTATTCTTAAAAGCAACTAGATCCGACTTTCTGACCTGGAGAAGGAGCTAAACGAGCTGAGAGAGGGTCCTTCCCGATAGTAAGAGCTCAAGCCATCAAAGATTTCTACAGCTCCAAGGGGCCGTTACTAAGGATCTCCGACTCCTTTGTAGCCGGTTTTTATAAGTGCAAAGAGTTAGCACTACAACAGCCAGAGGAGCTCGAGGAGTTAGAAGCCCCTTCAGAGATCAAGATGACTCCTGAGTTGGGGGCCAAGATCGCAAATAAGAGAACCAATGCTCTTGCTGTGCTGCAGCTGATACGAGCTGAGGAGCCTAATGTGCTTACTAAGTGGGAGACTGACAAGCCCTCTCCTTTAAGGTCCGGTGCAAAAGCTGGTGATGGTAATGAAGAGCAGCTCTAATAGTCATTTTGTATAGAAATCTAGGACCCATGTAATGATCATTTTGTCGTGAAATGGAAATGACAATTTGGTGCTGAAAATAGCCTTCTAACTATTTGTCTTGCATTTGCTTTTGCTTAAGTTATTTATGTGAGATATAATAATGAGCGTGAGATACAATTATAGGCTCTGTAGGTACAAATACACTAATGCCCCCACAATTTAGTCGGAAGCAACCAAAACTTAGCAAGACAAACTGTCCTCTGTGTGAAAGGGTTTTTGCAACCAGAGTGCGAGTGTGCTCCTGGTGAGCTAAACACTCACTAAACTGACCTCTGTGTGAGAGATTTTTGTAAACAGAGTGTGAGTGTGCTTCTGGCGAGCTCAACACTCACTAAACTGACATTCTATGTGAGAGAGTTTTTGTAAATAGAGTGTGAGTCTGCTTCTGGCAAGCTGAACACTAACTAAACTGACCTCTGTGTGAGAGGGTTTTTGTAAACAGAGTGTAAGTGTGCTTTTGGCGAGCTGAACACTCACTAAACTGACCTCCGTGTGAGAGAATTTTTGTAACCAGAGTGTGAGTGTGCTTCTAGCGAGCTGAACACTCACTAAACTGACATCTGTGTGAGAGGGTTTTTGTAAACAGAGTGTGAGTGTGCTTTTGGCGAGCTGAACACTCACTAAACTAACCTCTGTAAGCTTAAAATAATGGAGTATTTAGACAAAAAATCTCATTCACATTCTTTTTGAACGAATCCATTACAAAAGGTATAAGATGCCATTAGTTCAAGGGTAGTATTTTTTGAGGTGCTCTATGTTCCATGGTCTCATGAGTTCCATACTGTCTGCAGTCCTCAAATAATAAGTGCCAGGTCTGCTGACCTTAGTGACCACGTAAGGGCCCTCCCATTTGGCAACGAGCTTGCCATGTTCAGAATCTTTCGTTGCCAAGGTGACTTTCCGGAGCACTAAGTCGCCAACACTTAAGCTTCGACGCTTGACCCTTCGACGCTTCTTCTTTAATTCGAGACTGCTCTCTCTTTTCTTCGAGGAGGTCTAGATTAGCCAATGGGTCGTGGTGGTTGATTATATAGGTCGGGACCCCCATTTCCACTAGGATGACCGCCTCAGTTTCGTAGGTCAGGAAGAAAGGGGTTTTACTTATTAGGCTCCTAATCGTGGTTTTGTAGGCCCATAGTACCGAGTGGAGCTCTTTAGACTAGTTTCTCTTTGTATCATCGAGTCTCTTCTTCAACGAGCTCAACAATGTTCGGTTGGTGACCTCTGCTTGGCCATTGGCCTGAGGGTGGACAGGTGAGTTATAGTGGTTTTCAATCCCATGTCCTTCAAAGAAGTCCCTGAAGAGGTCGCAGTCAAACTGTTTTTCGTTATTTGTTATTAGTACTTTTGGGAGACCAAAACGACAGATGATGTTTATCCATATAAAACTCTGGATCTTCATGGTGGTGATGGTCGTTAGTGCTTCGGCCTCAGCCCACTTAGTGAAGTAATCAATCGCCACTACCGCGAATTTGGTATGTCCTTTCCGTAGTGGAAAGAGCCCCACTATGTCCATACCCCATTGAGAGAAAGGCCAAAGGCTACTGACAGGGGTCATAAGCTCTGCGGGGAGCCATTGGATGTTGGCAAATCACTGGCATTTGTCATATTTTCTTACCAGTTCCTTCTCGTCTTTTAGGATTGTGGGCCAGAAGTAGCCTTGTCTGCCGACCTTGAGTGCTAGAGAACGAGCTCCCAGATGCCCTCCGCACAGGCCTTCATGAATTTCCAATAGGGTTGCTTAGGCTTGGTGTGAGTGTAGGCAGAGCAGCAAAGGGAGGACGTACCCCCTTTTATACAATGTTGCCTCGATGACCACGAATTTGTTGGACATATACCTTATCCTTTTGGCCACCTTCCTGTCTTCAGGGAGAGCTCCATCAATAAGGTAGTTCAAAATCGGGTCAATCCTACACTTACAGATTTGCACTGGGGCTACGTCCAGCTATACTAGCTCATCTATGGCTTTTCTTTCCAGATATTCAATATGCACCCCGCTTAGTAAGTTCGAAGTCGTGGCCAACTTGGCTAGGCGATCTGCTTTGTTGTTTTGAGTTCGCAAGATTTTAATGAAAACTAGGTTAGAATACCTCTGAGTCACCGTCTTGGCTTTTACTAAATAAGCAGCCATGCGTTCTTCTTTTGCCATATTGTGACCAAGTATTTGGCCAACTATCACTGCGGAGTCATTATAGACTACCATTTGCCTCGCTCCCAGATCACTAGCTATCCTCAAGCCTGATATTATGGCTTCGTACTAAGCCTCGTTGTTAGAAGCCTTGAACAGAAATTTCAGCGCTCTTTCCAGGGTGTTAGCCTCAGGAGTTATCAGTACCACACCAGCCCCAGATCCTTGTAGGTTAGAAGCACCATCGGCATGTAAGACCCACATGGGTACCCCTGGTAATATATTCATTGAACTAGCCGAGTTTAAAGTGTTTGGGTCTGCAAGCGGCAGCAGCTTTGGTGGCTCTTCAATCTGGTCTTCAGCGTAAGTGAATTTTGCTATGAAATCGACAACAGTTTGGCCCTTAATTGAGGTCCAAAGTCGGTAATTAATCACGAATTTCCTGAGCTCAACAACCCATATGGCCAGTCGACCTGATTGCTCTGGCCCGTCGAGGATTCTTCGTAGCGGCTGGTCTGTGAGTACATCTATGGTGTGGGCCTAAAAGTAAGGTCTTAATTTTTGAGACGTGATAAGCAGAGCGTAAGCCAACTTCTCTAGCCTAGGGTAATTCAATTCGATAGTGTGCAGGGCTCTGCTCGTATAGTACACTGGTAATTGGGCTTCTTCTTCGTTCCTCATCAGCGCTGAGCTGACCACTGTTCGTGATACTGCCAGATATAAGCTCAGGGTTTCTTCCTCCCTTGGTGAGCTCAGGAGGGGAGGAGCTCCGAGATACAATTTGAGCTATTAGAAGGCTAGCTCACATTCTTCGGTCCATTCAAAGGCCTTCTGCAGTGTTTTGAAAAAAGGATGGCACTTGTCAGTTGCTCTAGAGATAAATCTGTTAAGAGCGGCCATTCTCCCAGCAAGACTTTGGACCTCTTTCGATTTTGACGGAGATTTCATGTCAATAAGAGCTTGTATCTTCTCCGGGTTAGCTTCAATCCCTCTTTGGGTAAATACGAAACCCAAGAATTTCCCCCCTTTAACCCCAAAGGCACACTTGGTCGGGTTAAGAGACATGCCGTTCTGCCTGAATATGGCAAAAACTTCGTTAAGATCGGACACATGGTTCACGACCTTGAGACTTTTGACTAATATGTTGTCAACATAAACCTCCCTGTTTCGGCTTATCTGGTCCTTAAATAATGCATTCATCACCTTTTAGTAGGTAGCGCCTGCATTCCTTAGGCCAAAAGGCATGGCTTTGTATCAGTACGTGCCCTCGTTGGTGATGAATGAGGTCTTCTCTTCATCTTCTGGAGCTATCCTGACCTGATTGTAACCGGAGTACGCGTCCATAAAACTTAACATCTCATGGCCTGTAGTAGCGTCTACAAGTTGGTTGATTTTAAGCAATAGGAAGCTGTCATTCGGGCATGCTTTGTTGAGATCTTTGAAATCCATGCACATCCTCCATTTACCACTATGCTTTTTGACGAGCACTATATTGGAGAGCCACTTCGGATAATGCACTTCCCGAATAAAGCTAGCTCGGAAGAGTTTTTGAACTTCTTCTTTGGCAGCCAAATTCCTTTTTGCCGCGAAGTTTCTTTTCTTCTGCCTTATGGGTGAGAAAATGGGGTCTGCGTTTAGCCTGTGTAGCATAACCTCTGGGTTTAGTCCCTTCATATAGTCGTGGGACCATGCGAAGACGTCTGCATTAGCTCGTAGGCATTAACAGAGCTCTTCTCGAACTCTTGTGCTAAGTTGATCGCTGATCTTTAAGAGCCTATTGGGTTAGGAGGGGTCCAGGATAAAATCTTCTAGGTCTTCCACCGGTTTACCTCGAGCTCTTTCTCTTCGTCTCTAGGATCTAGGATGTCGATCTCCTATTTTTTCGCATCACTAGGCTTTCCCACCCTTAACGGCTCTCTTCCAGCACTGGCTTTTACTTCGCCCACCATGATGTCTGAGGTCCTGACTTCTTTTAGTGTCTCGAATTGGCAGTTACGAGCTTCGACCTAATTTTCCTTGCACTCGCCGACTCCATGGGGGTTGGGAATCTTATGGTCAGACTGCAGGTTGAGATGGCAGCCCTAATTTCATTGAGTGTTCCCCTACCGAGGATGGCGTTATAATGGGGAGCTCTATCCAGTACCAAAAATTCGGCAATTGTGGTGATCTTCTTGGGAATTGTTCCCAGGGTTACAGCGAGCTTAACTGTTCCCAGAGATTTAGTTTTTTCTCCTGAGAAACCCATCAAGGTGATCGAGGAGGGAGTCAGGTGCTCTGTGGTGAGGCCCATGGCCTTAAAGGCGTTGTGTCAATGAGGATTCTGTGGACGTTGTGGTTGCTCACCATTGCTGTCACCACCAAAGGGTCGTCGTGGGGAAAAGTTACTCCATCCATGTCTTCATCGCTGAACACGAGCTCCTTAACGTCATACTTCACCATTTTTGTGGGTCTGAAGCTAAGGCATTCTGCCTCCGAGCTCGGGATTTTGGCATGTCTAATATAGGATTTTTTGGAACGATTGCTACTTTCAGAGTAAGAGGAACCCCCCTCAATCATAAAGATCTCATTTTTTGGGGCCTTTCTTTTAGCATCGGGAGGAGCTCTATCTTTCTTTTTGTCCACGTATTGCCTGAGCTGCCCCCTCTGAATGAGTTTCTCAATTTTTCCCTTTAACTTTCAACAGTTATAGGTCTCGTGGCCATGGTCCTTGTGGTATCGGCAGTACTTGGTGGTGTCCCATTTTTTCTCAGGTGTTTTCATCTTTCGAGCTTCCAGGATTAGCTCTGGATCTAACTGGGCATAGACTTCCCCCAACGGAGCTGTCAGAGGGGTGAACTATTGGTGTGCCCTGCCATCCTTTGGTTCGATTATGTCTATTTTTTTCTTATGCCTCTTACCCTCTTTCTCCTGGTTTTGGGGAGGGTTGTGCCCCATTTGGCGCTTGGAAGAGGGCAATAGGGCCGACAGACCTGTCAGGTTCCTCCCTTGCAAAGTTTCCTTTACCTTGACCTGCTTATTAACCTCATCTAGGAGCTTAGACATTGTCTTTGGTGCCATTCTTGTCAGTGTCATAAGGCAGTATGGGGAAGTTACCCCCTCCATGAAGGCCGCCACTGCCACCCCGTCGTTTAAGCCGGTGACTGTAAGGCTCTCTTGGTTAAAACGGCGGGCATATTCTTTTAGGTTTTTAGTAGGTCCTTGTTTTATGGTGAATAGATGAGTGAAGGTCTTGGACTACTGCTTGGTTCCCATAAAATGTGAGATGAACTTGGTGCCGAGCTCTTGTGAGCCCGAGATCGACCCCGGTAGTAAACTGTTGCACTACGTTCTGGCTATTCCCTTTAAAGTGGTGATGAATGCCCTGCATAACACACCGTTCGGGATATTCTGCAGTCCTATCATGTTTCTGTACTACTGCCAGTGGTCCACAGGGTTAGTGGTTCCATCGTATGACTCTAGCGCCAGGAGTTTAAACTTCTTCGGGACTAAGCAATTCTGAATGTGATCCGTGAATGGAGATATGGCGTCCTTTACTAGAGCTGCCGCCGAGCTCCCCGCCATATGACCCACAGTTTTCATCATTTCTGCCATTTGGGCCTCTATTTTGGTCATAAGTCTCTTCTCAACCTTTTCGACCGATTCTTTATGAGAGATTCTGTCAAAAACGAACCCCCTAGGTCTGACTTTCGCCTCATGCCCCGGCCTTCTATCCGACGGGAGGGGAGGTAGTTCCACACTCGGGCTTTAATGTCGCGAAAACTCGTCCGGGCATCTTTCACGAACCACATTAATCCGCGGGTCCTTTGCTGGTGGGGGAGGGGGTAAGGCTAGATTTCTTCATACAAGGCCTCCCAATTAGAGCTGGAGTGGAGGGATTCGAGCTCACCAGGTCTGCTGTGATTTCCCTCGAATCCTCTACCGCGCCCCCCGAGTCTTTCTCTAATTGGGACTCATGGAGGGATTAGGCAGACGTTAGCAGACACAGAAGCTGAGGAAGACCTGCTCCTCGTGCTAACTAGGGGGCTTTGCCTTTGGGCCAAGAGCATGTCGATTCGGATTTGAAGGGCAGCCTGCAGTTCTTGTAAAGCCAGTATAGGGTCTGGTTAAGTTTGTCTTGAAGACATAGTAAAGTTCTCGGGTGGTTACACAGTTTCAGGAGAGGTATATGACTTTGGTAAAAAAAATTGTCTTTCCCACAGACGGCGCCAAACTGTTGGTGCTAAAAACTATAAGGTTGTTTCCAGCGCCACGCAGTCAATTGGTTATGACAAATGATTAGAGCAATAAAAGAAAAGTGCTAAATTTGAGAAAGTCAATGATTTATAGAGGAGGTTGGCCTCGTACGAAGATACGACTTAATCCTCCCCTGTGGAATGGAGCTCGGGACTCGGGTTGCCTTGTATTAATAATAGATTTACAAATGCACAGACTTATAAAGGTCTCTCTAATCATTCTATTTTCTTAGTATTACAGTAGAATTGAGGAGCTAATCTAACACTAGTTTAGTGTCCTGTCAAGAGAAGCTCGGGAACTGAGTGTCTAGCCTTGCCTATATTACTCTGTGATAATTCGTGGGGTATATTCCTTCTCTATTCCTCTTGATTGAAGAACGCCTCTATTTTTTTTTGGTTGGTGGGAAAAGTAAATGCTTCTTGTATATATATAATTGGAGGAGACGTGTGGCCAGAGCTCCCTGAATGGGTCTAAAGCCATGTTGCTATCAGTACCAACTCTGATCTTGCTTCTCCATGAATTTCGGTGCATTAAATGCAGTTGTCGTGCATTTAATGAAGGTAAAGGAAACTCTGCTCGCTTTGCAGAGCAGGTGACAGTCGCCCACGCCCTTACCAACTACTCTGGCAGAGTGGTTGGGCAATGAGGGAGAGAGACAATTTTAGAGCTCGTTGAAAGGGCTCTGGGGCTCGCGTTTAGCAATGTGTCATTCACAGTCGATGCTTAAATGAACATCCAGACCTCCGAAGAGATCCATTTATTTTACAAGGTCATCATAGGTCTCCTCCGAGCTCCTTGCCCAAAAACGGATTCGGCAGCTGACGTGGACAGCCACGTGTTAGCTTAAAATTGGCGGTGTAGATTGAATCATTAATTCTTGCCATCAAAGTTCATATTGCAGTGAAATATGGACTACAAAGTTCATATTGCAGTAAAATATAGATTGCAATATGAACTTTGCACAAAAAATATGGACTGTAAAGTTCATATTACAGTGAAACAGAGAAACTATGCACATAAATTTATACGATAATATAAACTTTGCAATGAAATATGGACTGCAATATGAACTCTGCACCAAAAATATGAACTGCAAATTCATATTGCAGTAAAATATGGATTGCAATATGAAATTTGCAAAAAAAATATGGACTACAAAGTTCATATTACAGTCAAATATGAACTGCAAAGTTCATATTGCAGTAAAATATGGACTGCAATATGAACTTTACACCAGAAATATGGACTTCAAAGTTCACATTGTAGTAAAATATGAGCTGCAATATGAACTTTGCACCAGAGATATGCACTACAAAGTTCATATTACAGTGAAATATGGATTGCAAAGTTCATATTGCAATCCATATTTTAATGCATATTGGTATTTTTTAGTTTATTTTAAGGGTTGTGATGTTATTTTGCAATGAAAAAAAAAAGATACATGTCATCTTATTAATAAAATGAAAAAAAGGCCCTTTATTTATAAATATATATATATATATATATTCCTTGGCTTTAGTGTGAAAATCTTTCTCCAATAAGACCTTTTTTTAATTGTCCGTTAATTAATTGACAAAAACTAATCCTATGCGTGAAAAATGCAATGAATCCTTTTATTATTAAAACATATACAAAGCATTTTAAAGCCCAAATTGATGTGTGAGAATTATAAAGTCGCAAAAATAGATTGAAATTGTCATGGGATGAAAACTTATTAATTAATTAATTGAGGAATGTTACACTTATTCATAAATCTTATTATTTATTTTTACCGAGTACATGTGTGAGAATTATAAAGTCGCAAAAATAGATTAAAATTGTCATGGGATGAAAACTTATTAATTAATTAATTGAGGAATGTTACACTTATTCATAAATCTTATTATTTATTTTTACCGAGTACATTAAATAAGTTGTACCTTCATAATATACAATAAATGTACAATTCATTTAATACACTCAGTAAAAATATGCCGCAAAATTTATAAGCAAGAAAAGCATTTCTTTAATCGTAAATGATAAAACATTAACTAGTCAAAATAATAAAATTCTTATTTTATGGGTGGTGTTATTTACACCCCCAAATGTTTCACAAACACCCACTTCAAAATTTAACTAAAAACACATTTTAATACATCTTTATTTATCACCAACACCCATCTCTATTACTTAGTATTAGGTGAGTACTTCACAACACACTCTCCTTATGTGCCGAGTTTATGTAAGTGCACTCACCTCTTATTAAGGGGACCTTATTTGAAAAATATTACAGTAATCTATTGCCTGGTGTTATGCGAATTCTTACAAACAAACTCTCCCCAAGTGAGGCGAGTGTGTGTGACTACATTAATCTCTCATTATGCGAGTCTTATGGGGTGTTAATGATTAAAAATTTATCTTTAAGTGCGTTTGTGACAAATATGGGAGGTGTAAATAGCACCGCCCTATTTTATTGTTATCTTTATAGTAATTCGTAGTAAATTGACACGTGTACACTATTTGGTCTTTACATAACAATTTAAAAGAAGACAAAAATGTGAGCAAATAAAAATAAAATCAATGAATTGCTGATGTTGGAAAGAGATTTATTTTATTCTTTTTTGGTAAAACAAAAAAAAGGTGATTAAAGAAAAAAAATTAGAAAAAGAAAGAAAAGAAAACAAGGATCAACCGCATTTGCCGAAGTAAAATAAAAGAAGCAGCTGAATAGATTTAGTATTCAAGCTACGTGTAAAGAGGAGAGGAAATGTGAGAATTTATTTATTTTTATTTTTTCATAGAAGCGGAAAGGGGAGAAGTTGCCAGAGCTTAAACATGATATGTTAATTTTATAAAGGCATATTGTTACTAACTAAGGTATTACTTGAATATATAAAGAGATTGGAACTTCTTTTTCTAAAATAAAAGAAGTAACTCAATTAATTTTGAATAAGCAAGACCATCCTCTAACAATTGAGGAGGATTTCTAACCACACTTCTTTATCATAAAACGTTTAGGCAAATCTAGCAAAATAGTGTAATACACTATTACCTTCATGCTTAACAAAAAAAAGAGTAAACGGGCCAAATGGCCGTTAAACTTTTGAGTTGGTACTACTTTGGCCGTTGATCTTTAAAATGAACTACTTTAGTTATTCAACTTTGGATTAAGTATCACTTTAGCCATTGCATTTAATTTGGCCGTTAAACTTAATGGAATGACACCAAATGCGAGGCACATGACTTTATTTAATGGTATTTTGGTCAGTTTAGTCATAAAATAGCTCAAGTTGCTCTTTTTGTTTGAAGTATTATTATGTTTTATACACACTGTGCGTTTCATTTTGGAGAAAATTATCGGAGATAATGGTGTTTTGTTGAAAGAAAATGTTGTTTTGTTGTAATATCACCAAAATACACTTAAATGAAGTCATATGCCTCACACATGTGGCTTTCTTTCATCCAATTTAATAGTCAAATTGGACGTAATGGTCAAAGTAGTACTCACTCTAAAGTTGGATGGTCAAAGTGGTTCGTTTTATAGTTTGATGACCAAAGTGGTACTGGATCAAAAGTTTAGTGACTATTTAAGTTGTTTACTCCAAAGAAAATAGAGAAAGATTTACCAGAACATGTCAATTCTAAAAAAATTGCTCAACTATACCATCATTGATTAAATATACTTCTTTTTTTTAAAACTAGTAATCACTTAGATTTTGTCATCTTCCACCTCTAAAGTATAAGACTCCCCACGCCAATCAGGGCTGGTCTTATGATTTGGAGGGTCACTTGTGAAAACTCAAAATAAGGCCCATTTTTACATAATATATAATCAACTAGATAATTATATTAAAAGTTTTATCACTTTCTTTAGAGATAGAAAAAAATGTAATACAACAAATTGAATTGTCCACGAGAATTTACATTATAACAAAATAACACAATAAATGAAATATGATTATTTAAAAAATAAAAAATGTAAGAAAATTATAAACAAATAATAATATACTAACACTTATATTTTAGTTTAAAATAAACATACACTGATTGAAACTTTTTTGTATTGTTTATGTTTAAACTCATAAAGCAAATGAAAGAGAGAGAAAGAGGGGAAGTACAGATGGGGGAGAGTTGAGAGGGAAAAACAATGTTATTTAAAAAAAATAAAGAGGTTTATTAACTTAACTCCCCGCACTAATAGCCATATTTGAAAAAACCCTCAAAATTAATTTTTATTGGACTTAACCCCCTAAAAGCTGACACCGTCCATTTTTCGTCAAAATTCAAAATTTTTGGACGATTATGCCCTTGCCCTCATTTAACCCCCTAGTTAACCCCTTTAACCACCCAACTAACCCCGTTAACCCTTAGTTCCTTCGCTAGTTATGCATCCTCAATATATATATACACAAATGCATGTAGGCAACTATCTTCATCTTATTCAACTGAAATCGAGGGTTACCTGCTTTGTCTTTTTAATAGTTCGTCTTTCATCACTAGGTTAGAAACCCTAAACCCATAGTTGCCATTCAATTTTGAGTAACCCTAAATTCACGGTGTTATATTCGACGACTTGAGTAACCTTAGGTTCAAAATGAGTGGGAGTGAGGCTTCGAACTCTGAATCAAAGGTATGTGGATGCGATTTATTAACTTTTTGGTGATGTTCAAAACATTATTATCATCATTTTATTTGTTTCAGGTTTTACCTTGCCAGATGTGTAACCAGAATGCACACAATGGTGGTGACTACACTTGGGTCTATACCAGGTGCAAAAACAGAGGTTGCAACTCTGTCCTTATGTTGCTTACATTAAGGACAGAGAATAATCCAAATAGAAAATTTCTCAAGTGTTCAAATTCTGGATGCAGTACTTGCAAGTGGCTTGATGAAGCAATTGCAAAGGGTAATGGTCAAGGATCATCCAATCGAAGAGAGTGTTTCTAATATGGTGAAGAAGGCCACTTCAAGTCAAATTTCCCATGGCTGGACTATTAATGCACAATGAACCATTGTAATGGTACAATTGTTCTTAGGACATCAAATGTGGCACATAGCGGAGGAATGAAGTATCTGAAATGTAATGTGTGTGGCTGTTTCAAGCGGTTAAGAAAAATAGTTATGTAAAAAAAGATGAAAGAAGTTAGCATTAATGTGAATATGTCATTTGATGCCTTTTGTAACCATTTTGCTACTAATGTAATTGTGACCAAGAAATAAAGAGAAACAAACTTCATTATATTTCATTATATTCATGTAAAGTGCTTACATCTGTGAAAGAAATTAACATTAATGTCAATGTGTCATTGGGTGCCTTTTGTAACCATTTTGCTACTAATGTAACTGTGACCAAGAAATAAAGAGAAACAAACTCCATTCTATTTCATTCCATTCATGTAGAGTGCTTACATTTGTGATGCTTTCATTATATACTATATGACCATAACTTCACAAAAATATTAAGTTCAGAAACTTCATAAAAATAACTATAAGCACTGCAAAAATAGCCGCATAAACTATAAGCATCCTCTATCTTGGCCAATTGGTTGGCTACTATGCTGCTCACTTCCTTGTGCAATTCCATTGTTTTAGCCTATAGGTTGGCTACTATGCTGCCCACTTCCTTGTCTAATTCCTTTGCTTTTAACTCTGCCTTGGCTACTTTCTTGCCCATTTTCTCTGCTTCTTCCTTGCCCAGTTGCTCTGCCTCTGCCATGTTCAGATCCTTGGGTAATGGCACCTCAACTGGTTGCCTTGTTCCTAGGACTTATGGGCCTTTCTCTTTTTGATCTAGGTGGAGGTGGTTGGGCACTTACCCTTCCATTGCCACCTACTTGTTCCTCCCTTAGAGGCCCTTTACATATCTTTATGTTATGCCCCAACAATCCACACTTCTTGCATTTTTCCTATTATTTGTAGGCCTACCATGTGGGTTATAAATTAAGGGAATTTTAACCTCAAATGGTATCTACAAGTTTGAATACGTAAAAGGTGTTACAGAATACCCACTTAAAATAATCTCATTATGATAAAATAGTAAGAATAAAAAAGATACTTACTTCAATCCATTACTTGTTTGGTAAAGGTGTCACTGACCTTGCATATGCCTTAGCATACCTTTCCACTGTTATATAAGGTGAACAATACCTACATAAATGCAAGTTAAAGTTATGAATCTTATAAAAAGTTAGAAGTATAAGATAACTAATGGTAAAGTATGTGTATTTACTTTACCTAATTCAATATTCTATGTTTAATACAAAAAAAGCATAAATGCAAGGGATTCATGTCATCAACCATTTCTTACACTCGCAAGTTTTTGAAGTAAGGTTCACGGTCCAAGTTTGATTATACATCCCTTAAACACTGTATTCATGAAAGCTTGAAGGGTGAACAATGTAATTTCTGACATCTTCTCTCATTTTATTAATGACATCCAAACCCTAGGAACAAGACCTATTGGTCCATATTCCATTGTGATTGCTTTCATGCTTATGTTATACATTAAAGTAATAACCGTCTTATGAAACTTTTCAACAAAAACACAAAATGTTTTGTCCCTCAATGGTACGATCCAATTTTTGAATGATTCAGAGAAATTGTTAGTTATATGCTCAGAACTTGAAGTGTCATTAAGTTAACCCTCACTCTATTACTATCACTATACACATAAGTATAAACAAACTTGTTAATGATAATATGAGTTCTCAGGTAATTCCTGACATCATAGATTGTCATGAATTGCCTCCCAACACTTAGTGGAACGTACTGCCCATTAGGTATTTGCTGTTCATCTACTTCAACATCCATGTAAACACTACTACTCCGGATCATAAACTCCTGAAATTCATTCTAATTTTCAGGTGAATCTTTAACTTCATCATCAGAATGGCCACTATGATAGGCCTCTTTAGGTTTAACATTATCAGGTGCATCAATTGCATTAGGTGCATCAAGTTATGGTTGCTTTATTTTTCATGCTCTGGTTGTGGCTGCTCTGTTTCAATTTGCTCTGTTTGTTCATTTTCAAGTTGTGCCTGCTCTGTTTCTTTATGCTCAGGTTGTGGTTGCTATGTTTGATCTTGCTCTGTTTATTTATGCTCAGGTTGTGCCTGTTCTATTTCATTATGCTCTATCGTCTGTCCATCCACATCTATAGGTTGTGGCATTGTATGCAGTTCATCTAGATATTCTGCTGAGATATAGTCCTATATAATTTGTACCCTCCTCCTAGCATGTTGTTTATACATTTTACTTCCTGCCTTACTAGATTCTGTTTATGGAAGAATTGGCACTGGATATATTTCTATTGGGATATGTGGTGATGGTGGTGGTGTGGTGGCATTAGAACTTTCTCTACACTAAACGGCTCCTCATATTGTATAGTAATAAATAAATGAAGTATTATATCATCTTCTAAATAATTGTCATTAAAACACATCAACACATCCTCATCGTTTTCAATAGTCATCCTCACCCCATTTAGAATATACTCTGGGGCAATATCCATAAAGAACCTATAGCTTACTGTGGCGCCCCGAATCTCATTATAGGATTTCAATCCTTGAGACCTTGTTAATCATGGATGCCATCTCTCACAACGGCGGGTGTGGTGTAAAATTTATAATTTAGAAAAAATATTTGCAAGTGTTATTCATTTTTAAAATGGTATGAGTAAAAAAAAGAATATAATAAAAAGAAGATGTATCTTAGATTTTTATAAAACCTTGGCATGGTCTCTTCTGTTTTACAAATAACCAAAACATGTTTAAACAATACTGATCAAATCATTTCTCAAACAAACATAACCATTAAAGAATAGTCCATCCGTAGTCCAACTATGTTTTAGTAAAGTAGTCAATTAATTTGTAAAACTTATTTAAAACTCCAAATACAACTTAATTATAAAATTCAAAATAAATTCTTTAACTTGATACAATACAATTTAAATTAAATAGAACAAGCAAACTAAGTTGTCAAACCCTGAACAACTACTAAGTATCAGGGGTCATCAGAGGCAACTAGATATAATACACGCGCCATCCCATGAATGAACTCGTAATACTGGTTTGAAAAATGGGAGTGAGCCAAACACAGGCTCAGTGGGAACTATAGGATTAGTAAAGTAGTCAATTAATTTGTAAAACTTATTTAAAACTCCAAATACAACTTAATTATAAAATTCAAAGAAAATTCTTTAACTTGATATAATACAATTTAAATTAAATAGTCCAAGCAAACTAAGTTGTCAAACCCTAAACAACTACTAAGTATCAGGGGTCATCAGAGGCAACTAGATATAATACACGCGCCATCCCATGAATAAACTTGCAAAACTAGTTTGAAAAATGGGACTGAGTCAAACACGGGCTCAGTGGAAACTATAGGATTTAATATATGAAAGTATACATAGTTATACACATGCAACGTGCCATATAAAAATAATAAAGAAGCCATATGTATACCATATGCATTTAAGTAGAACTCATCTCAAATGCCATGAAAATATAGTAAATGCAATGCACGCCAAGTACTATCCTAACCTAGTGGATAAAATGGATCCGTATAACCAAAATACAATATGGAAGAAAATACCACCAAGGTATATTCATATAAAAAGTAGGCACTAGTTATATACCATCGTATGATACTTGCTACTTTGTCCATCCACAGGACATGTGTAACTGGTAGCTTGAATCTATTTCGGTTACGTTTCGTCCACTGGAACAATAATGTAACTGGTAATTCAGACTTATCCCAGTTATGTTCCTTCCACAGAAACAATAATAATATGGCTACCATAATTAAGTCCTCCCATATGACGTAATAGATCAACTAGGTACAATTGTCTATTGTGCACAGTATGGCTCCAATAGCCAAGTCATTCCGTAGGACACCTAGTGACAAGCATGCCATAGGTTAATGTATAATGATAATCACATCCAAGCAACTAAAGTATCTTGTCCAACTGGTATAACGATATTACCTGATAAAAGTCAAGTCATGAATAAATCTCAAAACCATAATGAGATATAAAAACTTGTCATAACCCATTCATAGGGAAAAATATAATAACTTTCCGTAGGTTTAAAAATCCCATCAAATAATGAAGTAGTAGTAAAGTTCCATACTATACGAAAAAGTGATAAGCTAATCATTAACCTTTTTTTATCAAATATGTTATCACTATATGATATTTAAAACAAATCTCAACAAATATCATTTATAAGTTATAGTACCCAATTTAAAAGATAAATCCACAATTGTCACTTTTACAAACATATACACATATATCTGTAATTTAGAAAAGTGTGGGTTTAAGTTATTTTATACCAATCATGCGTAATATGCATATGGTAGTCATATACATGTTTTTGGAAACTATTTCCATCTCAAAACCCACATCAAATCCATCTATAATGGTGTACAACTAGTATCACGAAATTATTTACACTATAGTGGGTTTTAGGTCCAAGTATGTGCAACTATAACATGCAAGTGGGGATTTTAGTTTAATTGTTTAATTAGAGCTATATTAAGTACGGATTAACCAAGAGAAATCATAATACCAAGCCAATACCCCATGCATGAGTGCAATCACAAGTTTATACTAAAATCCCCAATTTTGAGTAGAAATTGTAAATGCAACACTTAATAGTTTAAAAGGAGTATAGGTACTAGTATTCCCACCTCTATGATGATCTATCCATAAGATTGAAACCCTAATGTTGTAGGAAGACTCTCTACTCCAAACTTTCTCAAGGTCCAATGGAGGAAGGATTATGAAAGAAGAGAAGAAGGAGATCATTGTCAAACCTTGCAAATTAAGGTGGAATTTCCTAAAATCACTCACAAAACTCTCAGTTTTCGATTTAAAACTACCCTTGGGTGTGTCTCCATTGTATTAGACAAAAATGGAAATGTTTTGGGGTTTAATGGTGGAGAAATTAGGTCAAACGAGTTGGTTCGGGTCAAACCCGATTAGACTAAAGGTTTACGACGCACTGTTAGTATTTTAGGCATAACATTTCACTCGGAACTCCGATTGATGCACTGTTTTTTTTAATTAAAGATAACTTAAATATCTACAACTTTTGTCTCTGGAGGTTTTTCCAAATTCGTAATAGATAAATGCCAAAAATTCGTGGAACTTACAGGTCTGCCAAAAACAGCAAACTGTCACTATGCATCAGGCTGGTTCTGTCAACAACTTTGAAATCAATTTCGACTTTTTAGAGCTTAATTTAGGCTTACCTTCCAACATGAAAGTTAAAGAGAAATCAAATACCTTTATAACGATTTAAATGGTGAGTCATTTAGAGTTCAGATGAAGAAGTTATGGTCTTCAAAAGTTGGACAAAAACTCATTTTGTCGAAACTTGATTTTTCACCGTCAACCTATCGAATTCAATTACGGATATCTAAAATGCGTTTCAATCATAGACGCATATACAAAATCACTAGTATGACTTGTGAAAGGTGTTTAATTGATTAAAACACTCCTTAAAGTAAGAATGAATACTTAACGTGATTTCTTTGTCGATAAAAAGCCAAAAGAGAAGTTTGAGTAACCAAAACTCATTTGGGCTATTAGAATTGCATTATGACCATGCATGCAAATGTAAATATGTTATTGAAACATAATGGACGTGTTCAAGCCATAAAAATCGTCCTGATCCAAAATTTCACTACCCAAAACCTCTCATAAGGAAGAGGGTTAGGCTACTACTGAAGCGTTCCCAAATGATTAGAGTATGGGTCGTTACACTTACATTGGCCATACAACCATTGATGGTCTCATTAATTACATGTACTAGCCCATACAAACACAAACAATCCCCATTTAATCTCCCTATTTGAAGAATCTCGCCACCAATGTAATCGCTAACTTTTCAGTGATCACGAACAACATTTTTACGATCTCAAGTACCACAAAAATGTAAAACAACATGCTGGATTGAGTAAATCTTCCATTTTATGGAAGCACTGTTAAATAACAAAAGAAGAAAATAACAATATTAAGTAAACATACATATGAAAACTAGGGTTTACTAATAACCAAACAAAACATGAATGTGAACCCTAACTCAAACAAAAAATGACAAATACGACCATTTTAGCACTAAATCGTCAGTGGAAGATGAAAGGTGCATAATGTAGTACTAGCAATATTTCGCGCAATGTATGTTTAGCGGTTGAAGAACTCATTGCTAAGTTTGCTTTAGTACACTAGCGCTTTCAATCACTCTGATTACATTGATTTTGGACTTTGATCGAAGCTTTTAAATGTTTGCAATGGAGGTATTGCAGAGGAGAGCAGTTTCGCGCTAAAAGTTGGTGAGGGAGGGGCATGACGATGCATAACTATTGATTTGGGGTTAATTGGGGGGTTAAATGAGGGTAAGGGCACAATCGTTAATTTTTTTTGACTTTTGACGTAAAATAGACGGTGTTAGCTTTTAGGGGATTAAATGTAATAAAAATTATTTTGGGGGTTTTTCTCAAATATAGCTATTAGCGCAGGAGTTTAGTCAATAAACCCCAAAAGTAAAATTAGTAATTATCTACTATAAAACTAAAACAGTTAAAGATTTAAGAGAGTGAGTGCGAAAGTGTAATAATTTTATTGAAAGAGTAAAAAAATATAGACATAAAAAATACACCTAGCTTCACATTGGATTTACACATTTTTAATTAAATGGGTTAGGTGGGTGGGTTTTTTTTTTTTATTTATTTATTTTTTTTTTATTTGGGCCATTTGTTGTTAATAAATAAAAAATATAAAGATAAAATTTAAACCATTTATTTTAGCATGTCTAACATGCACAGCTCTAGAGCGTAGCTCTGCTCCCTGGTACAATATCGCAAAGTTAGAAATAGATGGTTGGCATCTGATTCTCGCAAACAACATATTACTTCCTCCGTCTTAATTTAATTGTCCAACTTTGAAAAACTAAAAATTAAGGAGACATAATAATTACTCTAAGAGAAAATGCTTATTTCCAAAAATGACCTTCATTTTTTTCCTAATAAAAAAAGGTGTTGAGACCCACAATAAAGTAGTGATAGATTAAAGAGTAATATTAAAAATAATAAAAAATGTTATAATTAAAAACTTGTTAAATATAAAAAGTGAATAATTATTTTAAAATATTTAAAAATAGAACAATGGATACTTAAATTGAAACGGAAGGAGTATAATTTTTTGGATGAAAGAAAAGAAAAAGAGCAGCAATACATTTTTAGGAGGCCCAATACATAATATGTTGGGCCAAGTGACCTTCAACAGAGTAATCTGTCTCTCTGCTGTCACCGTGTCCAAACGTCTCAAACCTCTCGCCAAAATCCCCGATGCAGCCAACAGTCGATTCCATACCCTTTTTTCTCTCGGCAGAAAAGAACTTATTCAAAACCCTAAATTAAAATTAAAATAAAAATACAATGTGTAGTTGTTGTTCCACCTGAATAATGAAGCGAGTGTGGAAAATATCAGAAATAGCCCAAGCAGAACTATTCCTCCTCCATCATAGATGCTCTTCAAAACCCAAAACCCTAACTTCTCCTTTATTATCTAACAAAAACAACAACAACAACTTCACCAGATCCTCTTCTCGTAGATTTATTAGGTATTCTTACTTACAATCGAGCTCCAGTACAACGGAGAGTTTCTCAAATATTATCAATTTGTTTGTGGATAGGGATAAATGGATGCACGCCAATGCCAGAGCCCGAGAAGATCTCAACAACAAGGTCTCCGAATTGAGAGATGAATTGCTTCAAACCGTGGAAGAAGGTGAAGAGTTTTTTAGTGTGTTGGAAGAGAAAGGGGATTCTTTGTTCAGGAGTTATCCTGATGGATCTGCTTTGGTTGAGCTGTTGAAGCAGTTGGATTCTTGTCCTCAATTAGCTTTAGAGGTAATCATGTTCTTACTAATCTTATCTATCGCCTCTTTCTTTTCTTAACATACATGCTTGTATACTGAAATTTGATATATTAACCAGTGAAGCAATGCCACGCAATGGTTTTAAGTACGTATGTTCGAAATTGTTATGTCTACGCTGGATACCTATTGATGTGCATTGTACGGAGTCATTTTGGGATTCCAATGACATAATTTACTTGATTTGAGTTCAAGTATGCTGGTGACTCGATGATCCCATAACCATTTACTTCCTAACATGGATTTTCGAATAAAAGTGTAAAACAATTAATCTAGATAGTTAAAGAATGATAATTTTCAATTGGTGGTGGGTACCAATGGTGTAGTTGCATGCATATGTTTTAATTAACTTTCCTCTATAACTATAATAATTGGTTATGTATCTTCTATCCCTCAGGTTTTTCACTGGAGAAGGAAACAAGAAGATTGTAGCAATTCTATGACACCGGAGGAGTATGCCAAAGGTATTAGAGTTGCTGGTAGAATGAAAAATGTTGATATGGCAGTTGAGTTTTTTACAGAGGCTGCCAACAAGAGAATTAAGACAACCTCTACTTATAATGCACTCATGGCTGCTTATATGTATAATGGTTTTGCGGAAAAATGTCAGTTGGTGTTTCGGGATTTGAAGAGGGAAGCAACGTGTAGTCCTACAATTGTAACATACAACATTCTTATTTCTGTCTTCGGTCGGTTGATGCTGGTAGATCATATGGAGGCAACACTAAAGGAAGTGAATGATTCAAAGCTTTCCCCTAATTTATATACATACAATAATTTGATTGCTGGATATGTTACGGCATGGATGTGGGATAGTATGGAGAAGACTTACAGGAAAATGCAGGCGAGCACCGTCAAGCCTGATCTCAATACGCAGTTACTAATGCTTCGAGGTTATGCACATTCTGGTCAATTGGGAAAGATGGAAGAGACTTATGAGCTGGTAAAGTACCACGTAGATATTAACGAAATCCCATTAGTCAGAGCTATGATATGTGCATACTGTAGGAGTTCTGATACAAACAGAGTTGAAAAGATCCAGGCATTATTGATGCTAATTCCAGAAAATGAGTATAGGCCTTGGTTGAATGTGCTGTTGATTAGAGTTTATGCACAAGAGGATTTGGTAGAGGGGTTGGAAAGTTCAATAAATGAGGCATTTGAGCGTAACACATCTGTCACGACAGTTAATGTGATGCGAAGTATCATTGCAAGTTATTTCCGAAGAAATTCTGTGGACAGTCTTGCTAATTTTGTAAAGCGTGCAGAGTATGCTGGGTGGGTAATTTGCCGTTCCCTTTACCATTGTAAGATGGTCATGTACGCGATGCAGAATCGCCTTGGCGAAATGGAGAGTGTCCTTGATGAGATGGAGAATCTTAATTTTAAACCCACCAAAAAAACGTTTTTGATTTTGTACAAGGGCTACTCATTATGGGGTCAACGGCATAAAGTTGAGCGGGTATTAGGATTAATGTGCAAGAATGGATATGGAATTATTGAGGATTCAGTGCCTTCATAGCCACCACTCCGCTCAACTGCAAATATGTGTTGAAAAAACCAATGGTGCATGCATCTAATAACTGCCACTGGTTCATTACATCTTAAGATTACCAACAGATCTCATCCAATCCATTGGTAAATTCATCATCATTTCTTCCTTAATTGTATCTTATTATTGATTGATCCTTTCTTTTACGTAATATCTTTGTTCTTACAGAGCTATTTTTGTTATTGTACATTCATTATTTCATTATTATAGTTTACTTTTAGGAAACCAAGGTTTAAATTCTATTGTTTCAAGAAAGTTAGTCGGTCCCGTGACACGTGAAACCTTATTTTGCTCAGTAATTTTAAAACCCTGTTTTTCTTACTATTTTGACCTGTTAATATCTTCAACAATGAAATGCATCTTTCGGTTTGAGAGTGGTTTGATGACGAGAATGCTTAGTATGTTTGGTTCATTAGAAACTCAATGCACTGTAAACTGTTTTCACTGTAAGATATTCTTTCATGTAAATGAGATGTTAAACTATGATTTACTTTCACGATACCAACCTAACAGCTACAAATATTTCATTTGCATGAGAAACTTCTTACACTGAAAGCAGTTTCCCCTAGTTTTCATCGAACCAAACTCACCCCAAATGTGAAAAGTAGTGTAAAAACAAGCCACAATCATTCGTTTACAATGACAACCAAGCACACTATTTTACATTTTCCTTGCAAACCAATTTCTCTCACAGCATTTACAGGTTATCGAACAGAGCGTTAAGTTGATTCGAGTCATTTGAAAATTTGGAAAATTGATTTTGAAGATTTTGTTTTTGGAATTTATGAGACAAATTTCATGGGAAAGAAAGAGGCTTTAGGAGGATTCCGAGAGTTATTTGTAATTTCCTTTTACACTATCTGTGAAAAATGTCATGCTGTGAAGCACTATCTTTTTGTGCACGTGTTAATTGGTAAGTCCCCATATTTCTTGCAATATCATTAATACATTTGGAAATGCTTCTTCTCATTCTTTTTGGACATGTGAAGAGAGAGTGGGGGACACCCAATTATAGTTGATTTAAAATGAGAACATAAAAAGAAAAAGAAGTGACCTGCCACCCAATTTGTTTCAAGTTTTTGTTGAGTTTATAAAAGTTTTATTTCTTATAAAAAAAACGAAAAAGAAAAAGAAGTGGCTCAATGGTGAGGATTCAAAACAACATTGCCTTTGCAAGTGTCGGTCTTGCTACCTATACGCATCCTTGTATTTTTGTTGGGAAAAAGAAGATGATAGGGTAAAATGGGAAATAAAACTGTGACAGGGCTTAACATCTCAAAGTGAATCTTGAATTTGTAATATAGTAGAAGATAATGTGTTTATTATATTACAAATATATAGTCTTGCTTTCTTCTTCCACATTCTCCCAGCTTTCATCTTCTTGACTCGGTATCTCTCTTAGCAAATATATTTTATAAGCGCCTAAACTTACTGCGCTTTGAATCAAAGGTTCAGTTGATTAAATTAGATTTTTCTTTAAATTCTTCTTTTTTGTCCGCTGAGAGTCCTTGCACAAATTGTGTTCAACCGTCTCCCCCTCCGACAAATAATTATCACATAAAAAAATAAATTCCCTAGGTTTTGAACTAAAATCTTAGGGTAGGTAGATAATTTTACTTCTCTTCTCTTCTTCTTCTTGCTGTATATTTTCGTACTGTGAAACCCTTAGACATATATAATAGGACAAAGAGGAAATCACAATTAATCACTCCCTTTAAGTGTTGTTTGGGATTTTAAAAAATATTTTGGGTATTTTTTTAAAAATGTGCAGAAACTAGAATCATATAAGAATCTAGAGTGTCTAAACAACTTCTTTATAAATCATCATGAAGTAGATATAGAGTTATATTCAAACAATTTCTTTAAAAATCATCACAAAGTAAAGATTAGGGTTCGAGAGAGAAAAATAGTGAGAACCCAGATCTGGAATTAGAAGGAAAAATCAGCATCTTCGATTTGATTTACAAGATGAATTGAGTAATGGAGTTAGGTTTCCAGGCTATTAAGCATATGATATTACCATTCAGTTTTTATTGAGAAAATAGCCACATCATTTAACCATGCTTTCCACTTCAGCCAGAGACTTAGTTTGTTGGAAATGCCCTGCTGTAACTCTTCTCAGCATAATATCAAACCTAGTAGAGTAATGCAACGCGATGAAATGCCTGTTTCAAATAATCTACAGCACACCTAGTAGGAATTAGTACACCTTGTGAATAGATTACTAAACATCTTTAAAAACTCTTTCTCATAGTAACTTCAGTAATTATTTCTAAGAGCAGGGGTACTGATTGACGAACACCTGTTGTGCTTATCATAAGATATTTGTTGGATCCTCATATCTTTGGTGAAAATAGTAATCTTCTCCTTTTAGAATAAAGAGATGTAGAAGGTGTTCCGTGGGAATATGAAAACATGACTAAATTGGTCCTTTTTACTCTTTGGGGGAGAGAGTGGAAAATGAGAAGGGATTCTTGAACAAAGAAAAGGATCCAATGACGTCGAAAGGAATGGATGAGGTTATATGAGGTGAAACTCTCATGCACAGTTCTGTAAAGCGAGGGTATCATGGTTAAGTCAAACAATTGTAGTGGGGGTTGTCCCTCTCAAATCCATTATTCATGTAATAGCATCTACAGCGATGCATGTAGTAGGCGAAGTAGCATAAATTTATCCCAGACATGCACGTGGCAGTCCACTCTCACAGGATAAAACATTGTTCCATGGGATAGTTGTAGTTTCAACAAAATTCGGTAACATACGGATACCAGTTATCTGCTGTAGCACCAGCTGGTGTCTGGACAGCCATCTTTTATTTTTCTCTCTCTTTTTAAGTAGCCGAAAAGCTGGTGTCTTCTCTCTCTTCTATTTTTTTTCTCAATTAAGTTGCTGAAAAGCGGGTGTGTGGGACGGCCATTTTCTTAACGAGTTAACACTATTTCACACACAAATAGGTTTTATGTAACCTATTCTATCATACACTATCATTCGCAGCTGTGGATGCTCTAACTAGTATTCTAAATATAAAATGAACTTATTGGTTCACTGTGAAAAGTATGGTCGTCATCAATCTTGAATATGGGATCAGTAGTGGTTTTATTTGGCATACAAAGAGGAGTTTACTTGTTCCCAACAGAATTTGAAAAATCACGACTCACTGTGTAAAGCACTTCCATCAATTGGACTAGTTGGATTAGATTCTTGTTGTTGATTAAGAAGTAGCTCGTTCTTCATGACCAATTCTGAAGTAAAGGCTGCCTATCTTGAGGGAATCCAGTTCTTGGTCGTTGTTAAATTGGTTACTCTCACTGTCTTTGTTCTTAAATACTTATTTTTATCATAACATATTCTGAAGTGAAAAAAATTCTCAATTCTGGGATAAACATCAAATACCATGAGGAATATCATGGATAATGGTAGTTTGGCGTCAGTCCATTTAACTTTGTCTTGAAGTTAACGGACATTCATTCCGTGAATTTTGCTCAAAATGTTGTCTGGCAAAACATAGTTTGCAGACCATGCACATATTCCGAGTTCTCTTTCAAACTTCTGGTGTCGGAGTAATCATTATTGTTGAATTTGTTTTGCATATTTGTGGTTGCACTCATTTGGTAACGAGTACATGTTTATATGTGTTTGATTCTATGGGTTTTATATGCCATTGCGAGTGAGCTGGTGGTATTCATACACATATATGGTGGTGCACATGTTACTATGAAATGAGATAGAACAAGTTAGTCTAGTTGGCTCTTTTAGTTAGCTAGTGTATTATAATGATCTTAATCTTGTCTTTTGAAGTTGTTCCGCATAAATTTTTGATCATTTCACACTTGAGACGTTAGTGCTTTGAAGTTTGAGTCAAAGTATAGAACAGGCCAAGAAACCACTTACTGATTCCGACTCTCTTCTTAAATGTCCAAGCATTCTAGAGAATGCAAAATCCTATCATTCCATTACAGTTGCAGTGTTGACATCTATGCTTTGGAGGACTACTGATCTGCATATGGGATACTCTTAACAGAAGGATATTTGTGTGTGTGTGTGTGTTGGTTTTTGGGGTTTTTTATTTTTTTATTTTGTGTGTGGGGTTTTTTTTTTTTTGGGGGGGGGGGTGCGAGAGAGTTGCCACGTGAACTGGATGACGGAACCCATGCTTTTATATTTATCAATTAATTTGTGCTTGCCCCTGTTGCAACTTGCAATATTGCTCCAGCTCACCCGCTACCCCCTTTCCCTGTTTCAGAGCCTCTGGAACATGTTTGATATGCCACCTCAGGTAATGACATTCTTATTGATTGTTCTTTTTTGCTTTATAATGTGCCCTTTATCTTTTTAGTAGCAAGGTAGAACAAAACAGAATTCCTGAGCACGGTTTGGTTATAACACTCAAGGTGTTCTTGTAGTTTTTGTTGAAGTTAAGTTGATTATTGACCTAATTAATTGTTTTTGCAGAAGCAGCTGTATATTTTGCTATGAACCAACAAGTCAACCACGCAGCCAAATTTGCTGATTGCTGGGTCCACCAAGGCCTGGAGGCAGTGCACTTTTTTGCACAAGATTCTAGTTCACATTTGTATGGCGACTAAAATATTGTAATACACAAGCAGAATTGACACCATAGTTTCGGGAATACTAAAGTCAAGTCCAGGAGAAAAAACATTTGCAACGGTGCCCAACACATTCTATTGTATACAAGATCATAACTAAAAGAAAACGTCTATATCCAACAACGGGCATGATTGGGTGCAACTTCTGTTTGCAAAATCATTTACCTCAGCCTGTTCTTTTGAAGGGTGGATAGTGACACCGTGTAAAAGTTGTTTATTTTTGCTTGAGTGAAGATATTTGTAAAATTTGATTGGCTTCTAAGTTGCTCGTCGAAGTTTTGTATTGATTCGTTGGATGGAGAAGATAAACTGCCAGTTACTTGATGATAAAACTAAGGTAAAGTGTTCCTCGTCATTGTATACTTTTACACGCTATTCTTGCTAGTTGGGATTGTGGTTTATTCATGAGTACGCACTTTGGACAAATGGGCCAGAGATGCGTTTTATTTTTTTGGGCGTTGGTGGTGGGTTGGTGATGGGCCTAGTAAAATAAGTAGTTTGATTTAGTAAGTTAGAATAACAGTTACTAAGTGGTTCGAGTAGTGGGTTTACCCATATTCTGCCAGTTGAGTTGAATCAGGAGACATGGCTAATGTAGTGGTATTAGGAGACTAGTATATATATATATATATCAACATGTCCCCCGTATTGAAGACTCCTTACGGGAATTGACAGCCATTGTAGTGGATCTCCAGGCTCAATGTGAACTCTCACCACACCAAGCTCTGATCTGGCTTTGTTATCACGGACTATGCCCCAGTGGAAAATAGTAGGGCTACCATCACCCAATTTCAACATCGATATGCCAAGATGAATTTTTCTTGCTACATGGATACCGATCCAATGGTGTGGCTCCATCGAATCGGCCAATTTTTCAAGTACACCCGACCACCAATGTGTTACACTCACAATCCCCATCTTGAAGGGGGAGGCTAATCAATGATTACAATGGCTGCAACAGACCTACGATTGTCATACGAGAAAAGAAATTTTGAGAAGGAATTAATTGCACGGTTTTGGCCTGCGGAGTATGAGGATTTTGATGAAGTGCTTTCTAAAATCGAGCAACTTGGTATGCTCTGGGACAATAAAAAAAGAATTTGAGCGGTCTGCTAACCGGGTGGAGGGCTGGTCACAAAAGGCACTAATTGGTACGTTTATAGGCAGGCATGAAGAAGACGATGAACCTCTACAATTGGACACAACTCCGCTACTCCAAGTGTGAAGAAAATGAGTTTTGAGGAGATGCGACGACGAAGGGAAAAAGGCTTATGTTCTGTGACAAACGATTTATAATTGTTCACAAGTGTGGTGCTCCACTTCTACTCATGATCGAAGCTAGCCTTTCCGCCAATTCTAGTGAAGTCACAATAGAAGAAGACACCAGCAATACTTGTGAATTGTTAATTTTCAAATTAAACCTTGAGGACAAGGTTCGTCTCGATTGGATGGTTTTGTTCTTTTTTTTTGGTGGGGGGCGCAATAACAATTGATGGGCCTAGTAGAATTAATAGTGCGTTTGAATAACAGTTAATAAGTGGTTCAAACGGAGTAGTGGGTTTACCCTATATTCTGTGAGTTGAGTCAAATTAGGAGACATGGCTAGGGTAGTGGTATTACAAGACAAGTGTATATATATATGCTTGTTATATCTTTTTAATGGTGGAGATTATAGTATTAAACTAGTGTGCTACCCATGCGATGCGTGGGCATATTGTAATAAATTAGTATTATAAAATTGTTGAATTACAAAAGAAATTTGATTTGACATTTTTTATGGATGTCACTATTTTCATTTCTTTATTGATAAAACATTAACTTCATAAATATATATAGTGGAAAAATTTGAATTAATTTAGGTTGTATTGAAGATGGGGCTGTAATTTTATAAAAGTAATAAACTATATACATCAACAAATATTATCGAAGATTAACAATACCACGTGAACACATCAAGTATCAACAGAAGAAAGAGAATGACTATGACAAACTTCTTCCATTAATTTGGAACACTTCTTAGAGTGTATTATTTGTGAACATCTACCTAGCCACGAAAATAGGAAAAAAAAGTTATGTGAAGGGTAAGTCATAAAAGAAAAAACACTAAGAAGGGGAAATGAGAGATTAGTGTACTGAAACAATGAAGCCAAACATACATCCCTTCAATAATATCCAATGTCAATTATGGAATAAAGGATGAGAAATGAACAGAAAAGAAGATAGATGAAACTGTGGATCTGATTCCAAGGGGGGATGCAATAATATCAATATATTGCAATTATAAACTTTTTATAAATAGATTAATTGTAATTTATGGTAAATCACTCTTGTACACAATTCAATCACTAAAAATTGAAATAGAATAATAGATGGATAGATGCCAATCTCCACACACAAGCTTTCACTTTAGCATGATTTGTAAAGAAAACCACATATTAATAGTCTCTGCACACAGTGACCCAATCAAAAAAAATTAATAACAAAGTAGTAGACAATGTATAAAGGAAAATGGAAATAACGAACAATTATTAGTAAGGAAGAAGTAATTGCTATGTGTGATGAAGGAGAGCGGATGATGTCTATAAAAAAAAAAAAGAAGGAAAATTTATGTAGTTATGAGAGATGGAGAGGCAGATAACCTTGAAGGCGGTGATAGAATTTAGTTTTTCTAGTCGTTACAGTAATTATAGAAAAGTGGTGGATTAGATTAGAGGGGCAGGATGTTTCTTACTTGAAATTGATAGCAAGTTACTCAACAACTTACTAATAATAAAAAGAGAAAAGACAAAATCTCATCATATATTCATGCCTCGATTTTTCAAATCCAACGAAAAGATTGTATATAGTTTTTTAGAAATTAAAATAAATTAGTGTACGAAGATTCTTTTAAACATGCCACTTAGGTCGAACCAGATGCCTATTCTACAAAGATTCAAGAAAAAATGTATTAGATAAGTAGAATGACATATTGTAATAAACATTTACCAATTAAAATTTCATGTTTTAATTAAAAAGTTTGTAAGCAATTTACTTAAACAAACTTCAATGTTTCTTTTACACGAAAGAAATAATTTTATAGTTCGATTCTAGTTTAATTACATGCTTATCCCTCGTGAAAAATGGAATTGTTGTAGATACTTTTTACCCCTAACATCTAATTGAAGGTTTTAGGCATATGAAAAAACTATAAGAAATTAAGTCTTGGCAGAGAATGTAAGTATGGGTTCATAATCTTCTTCATTCCGAACAATATACGTGTAGTCGAGATATCTTACGAATCCTAATTTGATCAGTTCTGTTGTATCCATACTTCTATAAATCTACTCATGTTATATAAGGAAATCAGGTGTCCTCTGTCATATTTTTCTTAGTGATTTTATGTTTTTTTTTTTTTGGTATTTTTATTACTTTTCCTCCAATGAGATTGCTATCATTTATATGGATTAAAGATTAATTACTTTAATTCCATTTTTAAAGTTTCATACATTAAACCACGCTTTAAACCTTACCCCTTTCAACCACGCTTGCATATAGGATGCGTCAGCCTAGCACACACGAATTTTTGCATATTTTCTTGACCGTCGGTCGTGAGATTAGTGAACAAAAGGCCTTGTCATACATACTAACTTTTGGTTTGGCAAGTACGACCGGAGGCTGTCCAACCCCGTCCGTAGAAATCCCTCACTAAAACCCGTTAGTGAGAGTTTTTCTGTCACTATTTTCATGAAAAGCAACTCTAAGAGGAGAGAACTTCTCGATTTTCAAAAAAGTATTTTTCAAAATATTTTTTAAAAAACCGAGTCATTTTTCAAAAATTAATTTTTAAAAATTGGAAGGTTATAAAGGCACCCCGGGAATTCATATTCCTGCTCTAAACCTATCCACGAGGCTCTCAAGTTGTTGCTGATGGTCTATTTTCATTTGAACACCAAAAAGTAGTTTTCGATTTGCATTTCATCATCATACTCTTTTCCGAGAATTACGCAATCAATTGGTAGAAAGTATCATTTATTTAGAAAAGTCTCGCCACCCTTATGTCTTGTTTTTTTCCACCACTCTCAGGTTTTTGTTGCCGAAACACACTGGCCGGTTGGGCTGGTAGGGATCATACAGGCAAACTTACTCGACCGGACTCACCTCTCATCATGCCGCCGTGACGTGCTCTCAATTATCACAATGACCAGATAGAAGTTAACGAAGAAAGGGTTAATGATGCCGAGGGTCAACACCATGTAGCGGATCTGCCGCCCGATCCCGTTTTACTGATCAATCCCGAAGCCCTTATTTCAGAACAGCTTTACCAAATGATACAGGGTTTGGCTCAGTCTATGAACACCATGACCAATCTGCATAGGACCACCCAGGCCCGTTTGGATACCTTACTTGCTGCCCGGGCACCTGCCGAACTGAATCAACCAAATCCTAATTTCACTTATAACCAAGGCCAAGGCTAAGGCTAACCTATTCCCCCACCTCAGCAAAATGTCCTACCAGTTCCCTCACCTCAGTAAAATGTTCTACCAGTTCCCCCACTACGCCAAGGCCCACCAGTACTAGATGCTGTCAATGTATGGATCCATCCTGAACACAATCAACCCCGACAACACCATAACCCACTCTTCGAAGGGCATGAACCGGATCCGTATATAGGGCAGTACGCTGAGTCGATAGTTGAACAGGCTAACGAGAATGAAGCCATTACCTTACTGAAGGAACAAATGAAGGCTCTGAACCAAAAGGTGACGGATAAGGCGGATGACATAGCCGATCTCCAAAATATGTCTATTTTTCTTGAAGCCAGGTTGCCGATGGGTTTTAAGCTCCCCAATGTGGAAAAATTCTTGGGAAATAGCCCACCCCATCTACATCTTAAGGCCTATGTTCGCACTATGCATCTGTATGGTTTGAATAAGACTCACTTGGCCCAAGGTTTTCATCAGACTTTAACAGGGTCCACGCACAGTTGGTTTTTGGGGTTGGACAAACACAGGATGACCGATTAGAAGAGTATTATAAAGGAATTCATAGAGCACTACAAGTCAAACGAAGAACTGAAGGTTACTCGTAAACACCTTGAAACAGCAAGAAACTGAGAGTGTCAGTGATTTTATCACACGTTGGAGGGAGTTGGCAACACAAATGATTGATCGGGTCCCCGAGGAAGAACAATTAGGGTTGATAGTCAAGAATTTTAAGTCCAAAATCAGAAATGGCATGGGGCGACAGTACTTCGAAAAATATAAAGCTTTAATGCATGTGGCCAACGAAACTGAGGAAGAACTGGCAAAGGCCGCTGAGGTTAAGAAAGCCTCGTCCCAGTACAACAAAACTGCTTCTACTATTAATCAAGTATGGTCTCAGCAAAATTCGGGCTCTTATCAGAGAAGTAATTTTCAGTATCCACGAGAACAAGAATCTGCCCAAAGCCAAGGGTTCGGGAGAAGAAACAAAGACTGACATTTTACACGTCTGCCGGCCTCACTAAGCAGAACCCTGGCCGCACTACAAAAAAGTGGAATCATACGACCATTGGCCCCCCGGGCTCCCCCCGACCCACTTCCTAATGGTTTGAGGGCCAATGAACACTGCGAATACCACCAAGGCCCAGGACATAGCACTGATCGATGCATTGCCTTAAGGCACACCATCCAAGATCTAATTGAGTCGGGAAGAATCCCTGGCCCAGAGCCACCAAATGTTGTGAAGAATCTGCTACCTAATTATGGAAGGGTAATCTATGCCGTATTAGTTGAAAAGGAAGAATGTGACCCCATCCCCTTGATTAAGCCAATGAGGGAGAACAGGGAAAAGGCTGTAGTAGTTTACTATGTTGAAGGCCGTGTAGGCCGGGGCTGGATAAAGGAAGAAGAAGAAAACTTGGAAACCATGTTCCGAGATATGATGAAAGAAGCTCTGTAAGTTTCGAAGGAACCAGTGTATGATTCTCGTGTTAGCAAGTGGATGCGAGAAATGAAAATACTGCCCGGTCAAGGGTTAGGCAAGAATAATCAGGGCATTGCTGAGCCCATTGTTGTCAAAACCTAACTACACCGGCAAGGTTTGGGTTACCAGGAAAGAAAAGTGAAGATTGGGCAAGATGCTCCCAGTAGGAAGTGCTCCATCTCAAGAAAAATAACTCGAGCACACGTTGATACAATCAGTTTTGACTGGTCAAAGGTAGCTGCAGAATCTGATATGGCTGAAAAAAATAAATTTGGCTAAGTGGGTACAACATCTCACACGATCAGGAAATGTTTATCAAACCCAAGAAAAGGGAAAGGAAGAAGGCAGGAAGGAAGCGACTCAGCCCGAAAAGAGCCAAGTTGTTGAATTGCTGAAGAAAACGCAGGCTCAAATCTTCATTTGGGGCCTGTTGGTATCTTCTAAGCCCCACAGAGCAGCATTTCTCAAGCTCATGGATGAGGCCATAGTCCCAATAGAATCAACTCCGGAACAACTAATAGTAATGATCAGGACCCTAAGCCTACATGACAGTTTGTCATTTTCAAACGAAGACCTATCACCATTAGGAAGGAACCATGATCAAGCACTCCACATATCTATTGAAACTAGAGGAATGGTAGTCCCGAAGGTACTCATTGACAACGAGGTGACTATAAACGTCTGTCCACTTAAAACCTTCAAAGCTTTAGGACTCGATGAAAGTAGCTTGGGAGAATCTCAGGTAACGGTAAGGGTATATGATAACACTAAAAGGGTAGTATTAGGATCTGTTGACTTGAACTTACTAAGTGGGCCGATCGATTTTCCTGTTGAATTCCAAGTTATCGACATACCATCTAGCTTTAACTTGTTGCTCGGACGCGCATAGATACATTCGGTAGGGGCTCTTCCGTCTTCTCAACATCAAAAGATCAAGATCCCGGTAGGAGATGAAATTATCGTGATACATGGTGATTGTGACAAAACCATAATGCCTAAAGACACGCCAGTCTTAAGCATATGAAGCCAAAATGTACAGTTGGGGGGTTTCCAATATGAACCGAGGGTACAGGCCTTGACCTCACAGAAGATTACATACCTACCACCTGAAACAGTACTGTTTTTGAATGAGCAAGTAGTAGTAATGATGCATACCATGGGCTATATGTCAGGTCTAGGATTGGGAGATAGACATGTCGGCATAGCTGAGCCGATCGAACCCTATATGCAAGGAAGAAAATGCGCCGGGTTGGGTTTCTCATGCGACACAGAGGGTGAAATAGTGGATGATTTGGGTTGCGAAATGATCAATACCTCTCTCAATGTGTTTTTTGTAAAAGAGGGATAAGATTTTCCATTTTGTGGTTTCTAAGAACCATGGGTCAATTCAGAAGGTAACAGAATGCCGGGTTTTGAAATCTTTTTTATTGAAGATCCATACTACAAAAAAAGCCAGATGCACGATACCAGGGTCGGGATCATGAAACAAAGCTTCAGGATGAGAAAAACAAGTTGGAAGATATAGCAAGTATGATGCAAAATCTGTTCATTAAAGAGACGCAAATTATGGCAATTACTGAGGAAAAGTAAATATCAGACCCGGTCACACTGATCCATCCAGTTAAAGAGGTGGGAAATTTGAGTGAGAAAGTGAATGAAATTGTAAGGGATAAAATTGTGGGTAGAATGAGCAATTATAAGCTCTTAGAAGAATTTCTTAATGTTTTTGATAGCATTGTCATTAATAAGATAGTATAAATTTCTCAGTATCCAAATGTGTCTCATATTACCTCAGCAGAAATCGAATCCATGAATGATATACCAGAAAAACACGAACGGAGAATCCAAATCGAGGAGGGTGAAACTATTACAGTTAACCTAGGGACCGATGATGATAGGAAAGAAGTAAAGATCGGGGCTGAATTGAGTAAAGCCGAGGGTAAAGACTTGTATGAGCTGTTGAAAGAATATGCCGATGTCTTTGCTTGGTCCTATGCAGACATGCCGGGATTAAGCACGGATATAGTAATGCATGAAATCCACACTTAAGCCGGAATGCCGGCCAATTAAATAGAAACTCAGAAAGTTGATACCAGAATGGTCACTCAAAGTTTAAAGAAGAAGTAGAGAAACAGCTGAAAGTAGAGTTTATCCGAGTAGTAGATTATCCGACGTGGTTGGCTAACGTGGTGCTAGTGCCGAAGCCAAACGGGAAGGTAATGGTGTGTGTAGATAATCGGGATCTCAACAAGGCCTGCCCAAAAGATGATTTTCCATTACCTAACATTGATATTATTGTGGATAACACCGCCAACCACGCCCTGAAGTCATTTGTTGATGGATTTGCTAGTTACAATCAAATAAAGATGCACCTTAGCCACCAGGATAAGACTGCCTTCATAACTCCATAGGGAACCTACTGTTATACAGTTATGCCATTCGGATTAAAAAATGCCGAGGCAACATACCAAAGGGCTGCAACCACTTTGTTCCATGATATGATTCATAAAGAAGTAGAAGTTTATGTGGATGACATGATCATTAAGTCTAAAGAGAGGGAAGGGCATCTTCCCGCCCTCAAGGTCTTCTTTGATGGGCTCAGGCAATTCCAGATGAAGTTAAATCCACAGAAGTGTGTATTCGGGGTAACCAAAGGCAAGCTGCTGGGGTATATGGTTAGCAAGAAGGGAATTGAAGTAGACCCTGCCAAGGTAAAAGCAATTCAAGAAATGCCCGTACCACGCACCGAAAAGGAAATCAGAGGATTCTTGGGTAGGCTACAGTATATCAGCCGATTCATATCCCATCTCACGCAGAAATGTGAACCTATATTCAAGTTGTTGCAGAAGTCATCAGATGGCCAATGGAATATACAGTGTTAGGCAGCATTCGATAAGATTAAGGAATATTTGTCAAATCCACCAGTTATCGCTCCGCCACAACCTGGACTTCCCTTATTATTGTATCTCACGGTCAATGAAACTGCTGCAGGGGCCATGCTAGCCCAACACATAGCCCAGAGTCGGAGAGAGTAAGCGATTTATTACATCAGCAAGAAGTTGTCACCTTATGAAAGGAATTATTCGCCTCTTGAGAGATCATGTGTAGCCTTAATCTGGGCCACTCAGAAATTGCGCCACTATATGCTTGTGTTTTTAGTCACTCTTATAGCTCGGCTAGACCCGCTGAAGTACTTGTTCAAAAAATCAGTGTTAACTAACCGCAAGGCCAAGTGGGTGTTCTTACTATCAGAGTTTGATATCACTTACGTCACTCATAAAAAGATTAAAGGGCAGATTATAGCAGATTTCTTGGTGGGTAACCTTATGTTAGAAGGGGAAGAAGAGGAAGAATCTAAATTTTCGGATGAAATGGTTATGGTCACAGATACAGAGGGTGAATGGCAATTGTATTTTGACGGGGCTGCAAACAAGAACGGTTACGGGATAGGGATCCTCCTAATATCACCAGACCAAATTCACTTGCCATTGTCTTTTCGGCTCCAATTTGACTGCACCAATAATACTGCTGAATATGAAGCTTGCATCGTGGGTTTGGAAATCGCGCTTGAAAAGGGGGTAACAAAGATACAAGTATTTGGGGATTCAGCTCTTATCATTCATCAGATTCTACGAAAGTGGAAAATCAAAGAAGAAAAACTCATCCCCTACCTAGATTGATTGCAAGACGCGGCCAACAGGTTCGAAAGAGTTAGGTTTCACCATGTACCCCGCTGCCAGAACAACTTTGCTGATGCGCTAGCAACTCTGGTATCAATGGTAGAAATTCCCAAAGATATGCAAACAATACAGATAGCTATTGAGCAGAGGGAGATTCCTGCATACTGTCTAGTCATCGAAAGCGAAAATGAGGAAACATTGGACCCATCGATCTGGTATTATGACATTTGGAGAATCTTCAAAGAAGGAAAATACCTTGAGGGTGCTGACAAAAAAACTCGGGTAACACTTCGAAGATTAGCGGCTCAATTCATTATTTGCTCGGGAAAATTGTATAAAAGGAGTCACGATGGGATACACTTCCGGTGCCTAAAAGAAGAAGAATAACAACTAGTTATGGACGAGATTCATGGAGGTGAATGTGGACCCCACATGAGTGGGCACACCTTGGCCCGCAAGATTGTCCAAAAAGGGTATTACTGGACCACCATGCAACAAGATTGCAGCGATCATGTAAGAAGATGTCACCTATGTCAGGTTCATACGAAATCTCAGAAGCTTCCTCCAAAAGAATTATACACTATGACAGCCCCCTGGCCCTTTTCAGTTTGGGGTATAGATGTCGTTGGGAAAATATCACCGACAACAAGTAATGGACACGAATACATACTGGTAGCAATCGACTATTTCACAAAATGGGTAGAAGCTGAATCATATGCGAAGCTTGATGCAAGAAAAATGGCAAAATTTATTCGAAGAAACATCATTTGCAAATATAGAGTACCGCATAAAATAGTGTTAGATAATGAAACCCACTTTGAGGGGGAAGCCAATGATGTAATGAAAGAATACGGGATACAGAGACACAAATCATCCCCCTATAGATCTCAGACCAATAGCGTAGTAGAGGCAGCAAATAAAAATCTAAAGAATGCGATTAGTAAAATGGTAAAAAGTGGTCGAGACTGGGCCGACAAATTGCCGTATGCGCTACGGGGATACCGCACTACCGAAAGGGTCTCTATAAACGCAACACCATTCTCACTAACATATGGAATGGAAGTAGTACTGCCAGTAGAAATGGAGATTCCATCACTAAGGGTGATACTAGAGAGCGGTGTCCGAATTAGAGTGGGTCCAAAGCCGTTATGAAGAATTGGCACTACTCGATGAGAGAAGACTGAAAGCCGCTTATCATCAGCAAGGGTATCAGAAAATAATCGCCAGAACATTTAATCAGATGGTGAAAGCAAGAGGAACACAAATAAATAATTTGGTGCTAAAAGAAATCAGGGAACCAGCCAGAGATCCAAGGGGTAAATTCGCACAAAAATGGACTGGGCCATACATTGTCAAGGAAATTCTCTTCGGGGGAGCAATCATACTCACAGATACAGACTGACAATAGTTCAACTCTCCGGTTAATCTTGATCGTTTGAAGAAATATTATCAATAAGGACGTAAGCCAGCACACCCAAGAACTACGTAGACCTGAGCCCCACAACCAAGATCTGAGATATAAGAACAAGGGGAGCGTAGTCAACCTGAGAAGTGACTTCAGACCCAGTCTAATTTTTTTAAAATAAAATAAATCCTACCACCTTTTAGCCCTTCAAAGACAAAAGGGTCCATTTTTGCCTACAAGACTTTTCAAATAAATAATACTTTTTCAAAATATTTGACATGTTCTTGGAAAAGAGTCTACATTGCATGCATTTCACATATAGGGCGTTTTTGAGTAGAGTAACATACTTCATAAATCAAATAACTCAAGAATTAAAACCTTTTCAAAACCAAATTTTAAAAAATGATAGTGCGGTGATTTAAGAAGTATGCAAATACTTGAAATTTATGGAAGCTGATTAAGCCAAAATATTACATTTTTATACATGTTTAGGTGGCTTAATATGCATGAATTTAATTTTAATTATCCTAAATTGTTAAGAATTGAGTTTTTAATCATGAAATAGGATAATATATTTGTTTCTAGTGGATTATAACCTTTTTACAGGTTAAAAATGAACAAAAACGATTCTAGAAGCAAATTCTCCCAAAGTTAGTCATTGCCGGTCAAATTCGGAGTTGAATTTAGTTCAAGATGTGAACCGAAAGCAAATTCTAGGCTCAAACATAAAGAAAGTTGATGGAAGAGACTAAGAGAAGTCAATAGAGTAGTCCCAAGAAAAGAAGAGTCATTTGAATCAAAGCAAGAAATTTTTAAATGAAGAAGAGATTCACCGCGCGCAATGCTGATGTTCTAGCCAATTATGGTATTTATCCGTGCAGAATTTAAAGAAAACTCCAGAAATAGAAATTGTAGATCTTTGAGTTATGTACACGTAGGCGAAAACCTTGCATCAATCGGAGTACAAAGTTATGGCAGAAATACATTCAGTGCACCAGTGGATTGGGTTTGTGCGTGAAAGAATATCTAAATTGATAATGCAGATATTTATCGAATGGGGTCTGTAGGTCGGAAAATACCCTAGAGGGGGGGGGGGTGAATAGGGTTTTAAAAAACTTAATCATATTTTTTTAAAAATGATTTAAAAATATTTGATGTCTATATTTATCAAGCAATCAAGAACAAAGTTAATTCTAAACACAATTAATAAATAGTACAATATAATAGAGCAAGAGATAGAAAGATTTAACCGATCGAAGTCGAAGATTTTTTGTCCACACGGTTCGGCTTGTTCCCCTACTCCGCGCTCGGTTAGTTCCCCGAGAATTTCCACTATAACCGATCTCCTTCCGGGTGAAGATCAAACCTTTACAAGTGTATTCTTCTCACACACTCTTACAAGTATTGAAACACCCTCAATACTCTCACAAGAAATTCCTCTTGCTATTCTATGAGATACACATCTCACAAATATGATTTGAATAAGTTTTGGTGGCTAACACCAATATACAATCTCTCTCTTGTATATAACAAAATACAAATGAAGCTCACACTAAGAGATATCAAAATTGATCAAAGTATATAGCTCAAAATGTGTTCTTGAATCTTTGTATATTTGAATATATGAATAATAGAGTATTATAATGATTCAAGGTGTGTTAAAACATGTCTAGGACCTCATATTTAGAGCTTGCAAAACCATATGGCCGTTGGGGATGATTAAGAGAGGTTTTAGCTCCAAGGTATACATTTTCAAATTTTCCAACAACTAGTTTTGACAAAAAATTCAAATTTGTTTTGTTAATTTCTCCTAATTTGACCGTTGAATCATGCTCAAATTTTAGTCAAAATTTTCAGGAGATGTTGTCTAACTACTGCAAAAATTTCAAAATAATCGGAGTTCGGGAAGGCCTCCATCTTACCGTTAGATCAAAACTGGGCAAACATTGAGCGAATTTTAAATGTAAAATAAAAATATTTTTGCAATTTAAAAATTTAGTTCCAAACAAAATTCTAATGATTTTTGAACCTCAAAGATATGTTTCTAAGATACCTATTTTTATTAGAGCTTAAAATATGATCATTTAAAATTATGAATTTATTTTGAAACTCGGTCTATGTAAAATGATGTTTTTCAAATAAATTCAATTTCAAGCTAGTTTGAATAAGTCTTTAAAAGATGCAAGAATATGTTTGAGCTATAGGGATTTGATCAATAAAGTAACTTTACATAAAATCTAAGCACTCACTCAATTTAATGATAATTCGAGTCTTCGTGATGCTTGATTTTATTGTGCGTATCTTCACTTGTTTGATGTTCTTGATCCTTTCCTGGTTTTGATAACTTGTAGAACATGTGGAGATCATTCTTGTGCATATCTTCACTTGCTTGATGATCTAGATCTTTTCTTGGCTTTGTATAGTACATGTATATCACTTGAGTTCATTTCTTGTGAGTAGAGGCGCTTGTAAAGCTTGTGTGAGATTTTGATTGCTTCGGTTTGAAGTTACACTTAGTCGGAAGATATATCGGTTAAAATGGCTATCATCATTAGAACAACCGAGTTAAATAACACTTTATTAACTTATTGTAATTATCAAAATAAGATTAATTGACTTTAAGGTCAACAGGGTCCTTAGCCTAGATGGCAAGTGATCAGCTCTCTACTCATGCTTAATTCAGTGTTCGAATCCCGCGGCCAACAAGTTTTAATTATTATTTTTAAACTGACCCGATAAATTAAGTTGGAAGACTTATTCTCTCGAGCCAACGACTTGATAGACGATAAAAGCTAAAAATAGCTTTTGGATTATTATCTTTATTATTATTTATTTTATTTTATTTTATTAATTAGTTTAATTTTTAATTTTTGAATTTTGAAAAAAAGGAAATTAAGTTATAGGTTTTGGAGAGGACAGTCTACATTTTTTTTATGAGTTTTTTTTAGAGTCGACTTTCTTCAATAATTCCAAATTCCCTTGCTATCAGAGAGAGATATTTTCATTTAGTTTTTGGCTTGTATTGAAAAAGAAACATCGTATAATTCTATTTCAATTTGAGTTTACGCGAGTCCCATTACAGTTCTTTAATAACTGCGTAACTGTAAGTTTCTTTTTAATTTCTTTCAATTAATGCTCATTAATGCTTATATTGTTAGTTAATTATGTGTTTGAATGTGATTAATGATTGAAATTCATGCTTAATTTATAATTTTTATTAGATTTTTTTTGTAAAATCCCACGTAGAACCCTAAAAATATGTATTTTCTTATTTTAATCATAATTTCTTCGTTTCTTGGCCGTTTTTGATGATCCACCTATCAAAACGACCATATTTTAATTCTCTACAAAATCGTACTGATTTGGAGACTCAAATCCCAAGTTTTCCAAAATCCAGTAGGCCATTTGTGTTGCTGGCAGATTGTTTATTTTTCAAAAAAGTGTTTAGCCATAATTTCTATTTTGCGCATGTTTATAATTTTATATTTTTAAAATATTGAGTACATTTATATGCTTATATTGTTAATTAATTTTTCATTATTGAATATAAATATGCTGTTTCATTTAATTATTTTATTGTCCATGAATTTATTAAATATGTTTAGCTAGTTCATTAGTTAGGGGTTCGTAAGGAATGGGTATGCCGACGCGGTAATTTTTCGGACCCAAATTCAATTCTAATTAATTTTTCATTGGTTAATATTATAAATCTATTTTTTATTAAATTATTATCCTAGTATGCTAATAACATATTTTTATAATAAATCTAATAAAATCTTTCCGACAAAAAGAACCAAACGAGTTTGAATCGTTGTTTTTACGCTAAATCCTAACCGGTTAACTTAGAGAGCGGTCTATACTCTCTAAATTAATTGGTTTTGTATCTCTTTATAATTTTAAACTTAAGTGCGCTGTTTTCGATAGTATTTTTAATCTTTACGTTTTAATACTGAAATTGCCAATTTTGTGTTTCCACTGCCTGCTTTAGTTCAAATTTGTTTTCAATCATGTTTTAACCTATTTGAATTAAATTGTGACTTTTACTTAATATTTCTAAACTCACTTTTAATAAAAAAATTTGTAGTATCAAGCACTACTTCACTTTAATAAACAAGTGTTTTTGATAAAATTAAGTAATGCGAATTGATTCCATAATTAGTATTGGTACGTATAGTTCATGTAACACATGAATTATTGCGAAAAATATGAGTTTATGAGATCATTTAGCTTGGGGAAAGTACACTGATTTTTAAAGAAAAATTAATTAGAAAAGGATTCTCGGTCCACCGAATTGCCCGTTGTGTTTTCCGAAACTTATGAATACCCCTAGCGCTTTTTATTCTTAATTTTAATTAAAGTTTTTTACTCATTTAATTAATTTAGCATGTTGTTTTTATTATTTATTTTATTTAGCTTTATTCCATGTTTTTCTTATGTTAGTTTAGTTTCCGTTAGCATAGTAATGTTTCGCTACCTTTAGGGTTAATTTTAATTGCATGTTTTATTTAGTTAAATTGGCTTTAGATAGTTTACTTATTAATTCTCATTCCATTCCCTCCATATTTCATCTTTTCTTTATTTTTCTCTTCTTCCTTTTGAAAGAAATTTTCATAAGTTAAAGATCTACCATCCTCCTCGTGGATCGATCTCAGACTTACAGAGTATTTATTACTTGACTGACCACCTACACTTGGGTGTAATAATTCACGTTGTTTTCGCCGAGTCTGAAGCATGGCAAAGCATTTGCATAGTGCATACACATGAACACTTGTATAAGTGTGCCACACACCAGTCGAAGAGCACATAAACACTAGGCTCCATGACCTGCCAGATGGGCTTTGTCGCTGCATCCCAATATATACCTCGATACCCAGCCACGATGAGATGACAAGCCCTCTGCAGAGGCACAATAATACCAATTCCAAGCCCTTCGTACAGGCACCTTTCCAAAGCCCTTCTATAAGGAAATCCCAAGCCCTTTTCACAGGCAATCCTAAACCCTTTTCCATAGGCACGAATCCAAAGCTCTTTCCATAGGCAATCTCAAGCCCTCTCCAAAACCAAAAAGTCCCCTTGAGAGGATATTAAAGAAAGATAGAGAGAAAGACTGGAATGAGAAAATTTCGTAAAACATAGGGAACAAGCCTCACAAAAGGATTTTTGACACAATTTCTTAAGAGAAGCTTTTTAAGATAGGCTCCCAAGAGTTCTCGAACCGAAAATCATAAACACAGCACGACGATGTCAAATGCGAACGTCCAAAGTAAACATTCTCAAAATCGCAAGGACGATGATGCTCAGAAAACCTGACAAAGTGAGAGAAAACAAAGTGGATACAAGAAAAAATTGAAAGAATTGGAAAGAGGATAAATCCCCCAGTGCCAAAAGAAAAGAATATTGAAAAAACAGAAAAGGAAAAAAGATGGCAGCGAGAGCCACACCAAGAGTGACAACTAGGCCAAAAGGCCCAGGGCTACGTCTTGGGTGAGGAAGGCTGCTGCTATGCAAAAGAAAAATAAATAAGCTGCATCAAAAAAGCTTTCAAACAATCAAGAAGAAATAAGGGCACCGAAAAACAGAAAATGATGCAGGCACACAAAAAATCTCCTCTCACGAAGTCAAAAAATATATGCAGAATTGTACCTTGGTGACAAGAGAAAAATGCCATGGAAGCAAAGTACGAGGCAAAATCCAAAAATCATGCACGAGGTTCGAGTATTGAGAGAACGTAACTCGAATTTTTCTCAAAGAAAAAGAAGCCAACCAAAAGTTCTTGTCTCTTAAAAAAAGCCAACAAAAAATTCTTGTTTTTTTCAAAAATATATATCACACCAAAACTTTCTCTCTTTATCTCTCTATGTCCGTTCAGAGACTCTCATCCCCTCAGCAAATCATCAACTTTCGTCACCTCAACAGATAATCAATCACCCTCATCTTAGTCCCGCATCAGCATATCCCCAGCAGATCACTTACCCTCAGCCTTTATCTTAATCAGTAGGATTCATTATATCCTCAGTAGACCACCATTCATCATATCCCCAGTAGATCATCAACCTTCAGCCTTTATCCTAACCAGTAGGAATCCTTATTTTCCCAGTAGACCATAAATTCTCATTTCCCCAGCAGCCTTTATCCTAAATCACCAACACCAAATTAGTGTCTCCAGTAGATCATCAAACGTCCCCAGCAGACCATCTTCCCCAACCTCTCAAACCCAAAGCAAGGTCCCTAATAGACCATCTGCCCTCACCCCTTCAAAAGAACCAACTCAAAATGAGAATCGTTGATAGAACCGTCCCTACCGATGTGAGTACATCAGCTCAACGCCCAATCAAATTTTTGACAGAACCGTCCCTACCGATTGGAGTACATTAACTCAACACCTTAATCAAATCGTTGACATAACCGTCCCTACCGATGGGAGTACATCAGCTCAACACCCTAATCAAATCGTTGACAGAACTGTCCCTACCGATGGGAGTACATCAGCTCAACACCCCAATCAAATTGTTAACAGAACCGTCCCTACCGATGAGAGTACATCAGCTCAACGCACAATCAAATCGTTGACAGAACCGTCCCTACCGATGGGAGTATATCAGCTCAACACCCTAATCAAATCGTTGATAGAACCGTCCCTACCGATGGGAGTACATTAGCTCAACACCTAATCAAATCGTTGACAGAACCGTCCCTACCAATGGGAATACATCAGCTCTCAACACCATAATCAAATCGTTGACAGAACCGTCCCTACCGATGGGAGTACATCAGCTCAATGCCCCAATCAAATTGTTGACATAACTGTCCCTACCGATAGGAGTACATCAGCTCAATATCCCAATCAAATTGTTGACAGAACCGTCCCTACCGATGGGAGTATATTAGCTCAACCCCCAATCAAAATCGTTGATAGAACTATTCTTACCAACGGGAATACATTAGCTCAACACCAAGTCCAAAAATCTCCTATCCATCCCAAGAAGAGAGATAAGCAGCATAGCACGGCATCATTTGCATTGCATTTTTTTCAAAATATCATCTGTAATTCATGCGAGTGCCACAAAATAATGCATTCTCGTTATAGTTTCTTTGCTTCACAAAGAATCCAGGCCGAGAGGGTCTGTAAATACCTCATTTTGCGACCCCCGCAAGAATTCTGAATTTTAAAGAAATGAACACGCATGCATGCACGAGCATTCTTAGATGCACACATACTTTGTACATGTGATGTAGGTCAAAGAAGAAAACTGAAAGGACCCCGGATGAGAAGTTACAGAATTATGGAAAATTGCCGGAACCAAAAACCGTCAAAACTCCGGGAAATTTTTGAAAGGAGAGTTACACATTTCGGATCATCCTCAAACTTTGAGAGTTGTTAGACATTACCATAAGGAGTAGCATAGTCAAAAATTAGCTCAATCCGACGGTCGGATCTCCGAAAATTCAGAAAATCATGAGTTTATTTTGGGTGATCAAATGGAGGTTTTCTCGAAGTTAAAATGGTCTAAAGTTGGTCAGTAGATAGGTATTATCATGGGGAAAAATATATTCAAAGTTCAGCTTTGTCGGACATGGGATCTTCAAGAATCAATTTGTCTATCGTGCAATTCTAGTCGAAATGTCCTTTGTAGCAAATTAAAATAAACAGTGACCTTCCCGAATTCTGATCGACCTAAAATTTAGATACAAGCTATAAAACATTTGGAGGAAACACATATCCAAAATTCAGGAAAATCCAACAGTTGGAAGTTCAATTGTCGAGATTGTTGTACGCAAGTATGTTTCCTACGCGGGAACAAACTCTTTGTACCAAGCCAAGGAGACCGAGTCCTTCCCGAGCTCCGATCGTCTCCAAGTTTTTACAGAGTCTAGAGGACTTATATTTTCAATACATATCCAAAAATCATCATGATCCAACGGTTAGAACTTGACTTGTCGTATAAACAAGTGACATTGTCTACAACAACTACCTTTCCTAGGCTGAAACAAACTCTTCGTACCAATCAGAGAAAAATGGAACCTTTCCGAAATCTGATCGAGATGAAATTTTGACACAATTTAGAAGACTTCTATTCTAAATACCTATCCAAAAATTAGGATGATCCAACGGTGGGAAGGTTTCTCGATATGCTCCAGGAGTCCTAGTTGCAATCTATTTTCTTGCTCTCCAAGTATTTTTTCAACTATAAATAGACCACCACTCTATTCATATTTTTCATCAACAATCAAGGGGATTTTGTAGTACACACCAATAGATCCTTATTCTCTCCCTCTAAGGAGGCTCAGGTATAATTTTCTCTCTCTTCTTTTATTTATTCGTCAGTTTTATAATTCTTACTCTTGTCTGCATAATTTCTATCACTTGATAGCTTTTCAAAACCCTTTTTCAATTTGTTTTTCAAAACTAAAGGCATATAATAAACCCTAATCCAATTTCAAAATAGTATTATTACTTTCTTACTTTTTCAAAAGTCCAGATTAACGGTATTGTTATACGAAGGAATCGATAATCGTTATATATCCAATCTAACTCATAGATTGCGGTGTGTATGTGATAAATACTTGATTATGAAAGCATTATTTCCATCTATATTGATTTAATCAATAGACTTTGGTATACGATCGGTCAACTCGCCTCATATAATATCGAATATAAGATTCCACATTGAATAAGTTTTCGAAAAGTCCAAAGTTTTACAAAATCACTTGTTTCATTGCATCCACTATTGTCAAACTCTCTTTTCCAAATCACATACACACACACACACTTATTTTCAAAATCATGGGCGAACTAAGAAACACATCGTTTTCATCCCATCTCCAAAATTCCGATTTCTAAAGCAAGCACGAAAAGCTATAAAGTAATAATAATAGCATGCAAGAACTGAATTATAACACACGCATATCCTACTCAAGAGATCAAAATGGCGAATTGGGTACCTAACACCTTCCCGATTCGTAACTTAATCCCCGAACCTTCGAATTAACTGGTTTCACATATATTGTGTATAAGAGGATATTTAATCCATAAATACATCTCTTTTATACAAACCTTTTTTGTTTGTTTAGTAAAACAAACTGGCGACTCTTATTCTTTTCAAAACCTAATTTTCAAAGCAACAACGAAATCGCCGCCCACGAGGACCCCCGGGCGTCGAGAACGCGGGTTCTCACAAATACACAATCCAACATCGAATAAATCTTTAATGATTAATTGAATTGTAAAAAAAAATTACCAATGAGGATGAATTAAATCCCTAACTTCGATATAATGGATTCAATGGCTTTGGCTTGATGATATTAGACACTGGCGGTTGTGCTTGTAATTAAAACTTGATATTATTTCAAGGTTAACTGTAATTGTACCGGATGAAGAAGACGGTTTACTAATGACGCCTATATATATATAAATCGGCGCTAGAAAATATGGGAGAAATTATAGTGGAAGAGAGCTTGTATTTGGGGAAAGTGGAAACCGTTGGAAACGACAGCGTGTAATTAGCGACTGAGTTAAAGATTAGCCACGTGGCGGACAATGGAGGCCGTAGGGGTCGTTGTACTTATAAGTAATAGATTGTGATTTGTTTCTACTACAAAAAAATTCTTGTTGTGTTATTCTTATTCGAAATGGATTTTGTGGTTCAATCTTACCTGGAAGAGACACAATTCTTTCAGTTGGGATTTGTTGTTAACATAATAGATGTTCAACATGTATATTTTGTATTTATGTTTATGATATCGGACAATAGATGTATAATAAGTAGTGTTGGCATTTTTTATTGAAAAATAGAAAACCGAAAATCGACCTAAAAAAATCGAACCGATTTTAAATGGTAATTGAAAGTCAGTTACAGAACTTTATTTGGGACATAAACGATTTCAATAATCAAATGGTTCGGTTTATTGAACTGGACATATTCTTTTTTGAAATATAATAATATATTAATCTTTTAAGTTTTTAAACCTCTAGACTAAAAATACTAAAACCTCCATTTATCTCTACAAAGAGATTCTGAGAGCTACAAAGAGATTTCAACACTTCCATGTTTAAATGAAGTTTGAATCATTGAATGGACTTCTAAAAAGCTGCAAAAGTCGATTTGTAGTAAAATAGCCTTGAAAATTTGCTTACTGTTTTACTGCAAAAGCACTTTTGTAGTAAAACAGTTAATGGCCTTTTTTTTTTGTTATTTTGTATTGCTTAAAGCCCAAGGACTATGGATAATTATGAGCTTATTTTAAAGTGTTTATTAATTTCTTTATTGCATTAGGAATATTTTAGGAGTTATTCTTTTCCTTTTCTAAGTAGGAATTAGTTTTCTTATTGAATTTGGATTCTAAAGTTTTGTTTTCTTGTATTTAAAGGAGGTTGTCAAACAATATTAAAGTAATCATGATATAATGCAATTATTGAGTGTTTTAACACATTTGAGTTCTTATTCGAACTTGTTGAATAATTTGAATTGATTAATTCAATTGTTTTTGACATATCAATCAATTCTCCACCATTTGATTTTGGCGTCTTTGCTATACCGAAATTCAATTCTTGTTTCTAGGGTTGGATTAATGTTTCCATCATCCATCTTTTTGACAAAGTTTTAAGGTTATTACTACGTTCATAGTCCAATGGTCGAGGGTTCATCAAACTGGTTAGGAAAACGATCCGAGATCGCATCATTTAGTATCAGAAGGAATTTTTTCTATCTAAGTTTTATCTATAATATATTTTTTTGCTCTTTCAATTCATGAAATAGTTTTTAAGACTTGTGTTCTATCTCATATCTTGTTCAATTAGGGTTTGTCTATTATTTAAAAAAATTAAAAAAGGCCATAAATTGTTTTACTACCAAAGTGCAAAAGTGCTTTTGAAGTAAAACAACAAGCAAATTATCAAGGTTGTTTTACTATAAAAGTGTTTTTGCACTTTTTTCAGTTTTACTGTAAATCGACTTTTACAATTTTTCAGAAATCCATTCAATAATTCAAACTTTATTTTAAATCTTGAACTTCCATACCCAATTTTTAGGAACTTCATGAAATGATTGATTGACGCATAATCTCTCTGTAGCCTTTGGAATAAACAATTTGATAGTTTTTTCTTTAAACTTCCATGTTCTATCCTTGAATCTATGTGTATTTAAGCTTCCATTCAAGAACTCATAATACTCTTGGGTTGAATTGAATGGAGAGCTAGGCTGGATCACATCGCATATTACCCTAAAACTTTAAAAGTCCAGCACTTTAACTGTCCAAGTACAACATTTAAACTTAATCTCGTTACTGTACATATATATATATAGAGAGTTGTTTGTGTATATACTTTGCTAGTTTGATTGTGATTTAGTGGATAGATTGATAGTTTATAAGATATAGCCCATACACTTGCATATAAATTATAAAAGATGAAAGAACAGTGGCCACAAATTAGTGCTCCACCTTTGCCTCTGTCATTGGTCCTTTATATTCTATTTTGGCCTTGTAGATATCAAGTCATACTCTTTTTCACTTTCAAATGCAGAACATGTTATGAGGTTAACTTTGAAGGAGTGAGATAAAGAAATGAAGAACAATGACCGCTCTATCTTGACTACTTTTTTTTTTTGTGATTTGATAATGCATATATAGTTATAGACAATTTGGTAATTTGGCAGTTTGGTTTGGTACTTGAACCTTTCAATATGTAACTTGTTAGATTTTGGTGCTTGTTAGTTATGAGCAAAGAACATGATTATATTTGGTGCATGTTTTTTGATCCCTACTATGCTTTGTGTTTGATTTTGGACTATTGTGTACAGTTGCCCTATTCTGCTATCATATCGTGTGTTACTGTTGTATGCTTTGTATTTTGTTCATTTGGAGAATTTCAGTTTTACCAAAATTAAATTAATACCTAACCGAATTTTTGGTTACTGAATGCAACTTGGTCCGGGATCGGTTAGAATTTTAGTGATACTAAAATATTGGGTTTGGTATTTTATGGTTCAATTTGATAACCAAACCTAATCCAGCCCTAGTAATAAATACCCTAAGCCCCACCCGAATTTGCACCTGTCCTAAAATGTTATTAATTAAAATTTGCTACAACTTGATAGTATTACTCTTGAACTTTGAATCTATACCCACTCAACCAACTAATTGTATAGTGACTGAAGACCACACTATATGGAATATCCACTGATATTCTAAATCTTGTAGATATGTGGTGAGATATTTAAAATTAAAAGGTCATTTGGCTTTTGACCCCCTCATTTATTGTGCCATAAAATATATGTATAGTGTATATAAACCTTCATTTTCTTTCACCAATTAACAAAACAATACCGCCACCTATGGTGACCGCCACCTACGAGATCTAATATACTCTAATTTCACCGACAACACATTATCGAAAAACAATTCTCCGGCGAGTAAGAATTAAGAATGTTATTTTCTAGTAACCCGAGCCCAACTGTTTGGGGATTTCAATCTAAGAAGAGATATATGAGATAGATGATTGAATAACATAATTAGTTAGCTTTGTCACTAAGATGAAGACAGAGAAGCTTTGAGAAATGGGCGAAATAGCAAGTGGGGAAGTTAAAGCAAGGGCAATTTAGGGCTTTTCTACAATGTTTATGGTCAATAGACAGAATAATTAGTCAATGAACCCAAATAGTCCAAAACGGATGCCTAATGTATAATAAAATAAATTTTGGATGCCAAAACTAATTATAGCATAATAAATCAGGGCTAAAAAACAAGTAACTTAAAATTAAATTACAAAATGTGGTAAATCTCATTAATTATGTTCAAAACAATAAAAGGATTTATGTAATTTAAACAAAAAATAAAAAGAAACCGATAATTATGTGACCAGATTGTCAAACGAGTGCACATGTGTAAGTGTAGGAATAGTAATATTGAGCACGTTAGCAAAATATTCTAGTGCATGTGCATGTGCGAATGCATGGTTCTATAATAATAATATTAGGGCATGAGATTAAGAAATGGAATTTTTATAATTTTTGTGTAAAATCCTATGTGTAGGTTTTACACAAAAATTATACAAATATCCATTTTGTGCTTCAACATGGCACTCATATATAAAATTTGAATGGACTAATGCAAAAAACACACAAACAGAATAGTTTTTTATGAAATATTTTTTAGACATGATTTTATAGTCACAATTGATGTTGTTTTATAACTCTTAGAGAGTAGGTTTTAAATATATAAATGTTTTTGGATTTAAATTATATTATATTAAAGCTTTTTAAAAAGTTTAGGATGGAGAAAGATAACGTGGATGTGTAAAATGATTGTATATTATACACATTCATTTTACACAATTATGAGTTGGCAAGGTGGTTTATACAACAATTGGAGCGCTATTTTTTTTTGCTAAAAAAAGATAAAATGAAGTTTTGTAGCACTAAAATTCTTACACATTATATAAATTTTATACATTAATACGTTAGTCATGTGACATTATATTTATACAACTATCGAATATTTTCTTATGTATTAAAGAAATGAAAAATGAGAAAAGAGAAAGGTGACTATCAAACTAAGTTCATTGAGAGTTTCTTAGGTCGAAATTCAATGATTATAAAAATATTATACGATCAACAATATATATAGTGTAAATTGTGAACGATAATTAATTTAAATTAACGAAAATTGACCTAGAGCCCCCTTCTTTTGAATAAATAAAAAAGGGAGAGGGGAGGTGGAAAATTAAATGCAAGGGCCTCGATGACCGTGATTGGAATTTGAATAATAAATAAGCGGAAGAGAGAAGACTATATAATAATAAACAATTAAACACATGGGGAGGTCAGAAGAACTATGAAAAAAGTCCAATGCAAAGTGTGAAAGTACTCTTACTACAATGATGTTTCAATCTCTGTTTTCTCCATTGCCATTTTCCCTTTGGACATTTCTCTTTTCCTCAAAAGTCAAGTTAGTTTTTTCAATTCCCCCCATCGGGTAAATTTCTTTTATAGGACACCACATTTATTTTGTTTTGATGTATCAATATTATATATATATATATTTAGAGAGAGAGAGAGAGAGAGAAAGAGGGCTATGACAATCCATACAGCTTGTAAGAAAATTAAGATAAAAAGGACCAAAACTCAGATCTGAAGCATGTGATGATAGGAGAAGGGGGTTCGGTTTCAACATGCAAAGTGTGGTGTAATGGCAGTGTTGGAATCAAGCACCATAATGGATAAAAAATTTACCTTATTTATTCCCATCATCTTTTTATTTTTTGCACAAACTGAGACTCCCTACAAATATGAATCTGTGTTTCCTTGTTTCCTTTTGCCTAAAAATTAATTTGGGTTACATGCAAATAAAAATTTCTCCAAAAATTTGTCCATTTACTTCTTATAGTTCAATGACTTGTTTGGCAGACCACATAACCGAAGGGTATCTGAAAATTAAAAACTTTTGTTTTTAATTAAGTTGGTTTGCAATTAAGGCCATCTGCACATGTTAGGTAAACAGTTAGGCTAAAATGTTAAATTTAGCCTAGAATTTGAAAAAATATTGCACTGATTATGGTACAAAAAAAAAGAGTAAAATGACAACTGATACACTCAATGTCGGCTGAATTGCACTCCCTCAACCGATATTTAGTGTATCAGCCCTAGACTGAGGGTACACCTTCAGACGATACACAGTGTGTTGGCTATGATTTTTTTTAAAAAAATAAAAAAATATCAACCAATACACACTGTATCGACTCTACTCATACGATACAATGTGTATTAGGTATGCTAAATGTTTGTCGGTTTTAACTTTAACATATCATTCTCCTTCCCTTTTAGCATGTTATTGTGTTCGGTGCATCTCCATTTATGCTAAAATTAGTATCAACAGAGATAGTCTAGCAAAGAAATCATCCCCACTCTATTTGAGACTTGAGGTCAGAACCTTCTGGATTCAAACATACAATTTTACTAATAAGTTAATCTACTCATACGTAAGAAATACACCTTAAGTGTTATATATAGGAATTACAAGATTCTAGTTCGTAACACTAACACTTCTTATGTATACACATAACCTTACTTAATACCTGCATTGAAATCACACTTTAATACCTTTTTCAAATATCGCAACAACTTTTCCCCTTTTTTTCGTGTTTTTTAATAGAAATTTATTTACATATAACTGACTTTAAGGTAGCTTTGCCAAGAAATCACACAACATATTATGGCTATTTGTATTGGTAAAGTAACCATTCTTTAACTAGAATATATTAGTGTTTTTTGAAATTGTATTATATATTATTAAAATTAAACACCGTTAATAGTTATAATTACTTTAATACTGCCTTATATTATTAATAATATGAAAATATAAAGGGTAAAAACCCAAATTTTGTAATGTTAATTATTTTTATTAATAATTTTTTTATATATATAGAAAAGAATATGGAAAACCTTTGTCTTTTGGCTTTATTGTCCAATTAAAAGTAGGACTATTTTCATTTTAGTTTGGCCGTAGACTTTATAATTTGATTTGGTAACTATATATATAGATAGTAGTAAGATAGTATGTACTTTCCGCCATAGATTCTTTAAAGGGGCAATTAAAAAAAAGGGCTTATTAGAGAAAGATTTTCACACTAAGGCCAAGGAATAAATTTTTTTTAAATAAAGGGCCTATTTTTTATTTTATTGATAATATGACATGTGTCTTTTTTTTTCATTATAAAATGACATCCCAACCCTTAAAATAAACTAAAAAAATATCAATATGCATTAAAATATGGACTGGAATATGAACTTTGCAGTCTATATTTCACTGCAATATGCACTTTGCAGTCCATATTTCACTGCAATGTGAACTTTGCAGTCCATATTTCACTGCAATGTGAACTTTGCAGTCCATATTTTTAGTGCAAAGTTCATATTGCAGTCCATATTTTACTGCAATGTGAACTTTGCAGTCCATATTTTTAGTGCAAAGTTCATATTGCAGTACATATTTCACTGCAATATGAACTTTGCAGTTCATATTTTATTGCAATATGAACTTTGCAGTCCATATTTTTTGTGAAAATTTCATAAAAAGGGGTAATTTAGGTAATACATAACATGTTTTTATTAATTAAATGATATTTAAATTTATTCAAATACATTCATTTAAAATATAAAACAAAATAGGCCTCTTACACTAATTACCAATTAAAAATAGGCCCTTCATTCAAATTACCAATTAAAAATAGGCCCTTCATTCAAAAAAATATTATTCATTGGATTTTTGGTAAAAATCAATGTATAATAAGCCCTTCTACCTAATTTCTAGTTCTTTAAATTTGTAGATTTTTGTTGTATTTATAAAGAACGATATTCGTCAAATATTGTTATATTAACCATATATAATAATTAATGTGATAAGTACTTAATATTCTTGCCAGTTTGTGTAAATAATAATATGGTGTACCTTATTATGGTATGGATGCGCACACCATAATGAATACTTTATATTACTTAAAAAATCAAAATAAATAGTTTTTGTGTAAACATTAAAATATTAAATCATGAGCTTGAAATCTAAAGATGGACTAATTTAGAAAAGTATCCACAATAACTTATGGTGGAAATTATTTACCATCCCGCTATTATATATATACTAGGGTAATACCCGTGCCCAAAGGCACGGTACGGTATAACAAAAAAATTTATTTTATAATAATTTTGAAAAAAATCATCGAGGGTGACGTTTTTAGTTGGAGTTGGACGAAATGGAAAAATAATATAATTATAGACAAAACTCATCTTAATTCAAGGTTGGAACTCCATTTTACCAGTTTAATTAAAATTTTCTTTTTACCATCAAATATTGCAGAGGTAGTTCTAGCCGTTAGATTTTTTTTTTTTCAGTGCTCATTCCAATAAATAGTAACTATAGATCTCTAATTGCGCGAAATTAAAATATTTTGGTTTACTCACTTTGAAATTAAAAAACTGCGGTTCCTTGCATATATTAAAATAGTAGTATTTAATATCAAATAACAATACTTGAGCCTTGTGAGCCTTAGAAAGATAATATTTATCAATCATTACTCCAGGTTTCGGCATGGTGATATGAATATATATATATATTGATAATCTCTCCAATTTTAGTTTTGTTTAATTATCTCTAAATTTTGCAAAAGTGTTTAGTTTACAGGAAAGTGCAAGACAGTGTATTTGGATTGATATTATAAATAAATATTTTACTCAACTACACAACCTTGCTGACATAATATTTTAACTTCTTTTATATTTTGAACTACGTGACATACATGACTACAATATATAAATTTTAACACAACTCGCTAACGCAATTCAAAGTTAACAGGCAAAGGTGTTGGGTTAGCATGATTTGGTCAAATTCGAATTGAGAACTGGCTAACATATTTAATAAACGAATCATGTCGAGTTTCCATATATACATGATTAACCTGAAATTGACATGTTTCAATTCTGTTAGACATGTGAAACAATTCTTATTTATTTAGGTAATGATATTAGAACTATACAAAAAATACTTTGCACTCTAAAATCATCTTTAATGACTAAAAAGTGTCCCAAAAAATTCATATAAAATATCACTAAAAATAATTTTAAATTGTTAGAATATTTTTGTTAAGGGCTAACATCATTACCTTTATTATGTAACTTACTTTAAAATACCTATTGGACACACAAATTAATTATATGAATTTAGTGATTTCGTATAACATAAATATTATATTAATGCTTGGCCAGTGGCCGCCACGCATCGGCAGTAGGGATTAGTCGAAGTGCGCGAAAGTTGGCCCGAATACCCCATGAGCTAACCCTCGAACCCAAAAAAGATTCATATTAATTATAAAACTATTAATTTGTATCCCAATTTACACGCAAATATACTTGGCCACCCTATCTCCCCTCTTTCTCCTTGTCTCTCCGCAAAATCAAATTTAAAAAAATATATTAATTTACTTTTATTATGTAACTTACTTTAAAATACCTACTTGACACACAAATTAATTATATTAATTTAGTGATATCATGTAAGATAAATATTACATTAATGCTTGACTAGTGGCCGTCACTCACCGGTAGCAGAGATTAGTCGAGGTGCGCAAAAGCTGGCTCGAACACCCGTGAGCTAACCCTCGAACCCAAAAAAGATTCATGTTAATTATAAAACTATTAATTTGTACCCCAATTTACACTCAAGTATACTTGGCCACCTCATCTCCCCTATTTCTCACTTTCTTTCTCCTTGTCTCTCCGCACAATCAAATTTTAAAAATTATTTTAAAAAAAATCAAGTAAAATTTTAGAATCAGAATGAGAATCTTTAAATTCAAAACCTAAATACAGGTTAATCTGACATAAAATTCTTTGACTGAAATCCAACCATCAAAATCCAAGAAATTTACAACCTCCGTAACACCACACTTCTTGATCCCCACCCATAAAATCCACAACCTCCAATCAATAAATCCATCTTCAACACAACCAGATAATCCAATTAAATAATGTCAACAACCACTAAAACAAAGTAAAGCGGGAAAATGTAAAGAAACAAAAAAAATGAGAAGGGTAAAAATTAAGGGGAGAGTTTTGTGAAGAGAAGAAAATTTTAAAGAGGGGCTTAGAGAGAAAAAGATATAGAGGGGATATCGATGAAGATTAGGGGATATTCGAACTTTAAAAAAGAGACAGAGAGTTGGGCTGTAGGTCATAGTAAAAAAATAAAGAAGCATGAAATTGATCCAGATAAATTATATACCACTGGATTTGTTGGAACCAATTATAGCCGCACGATTAAAAAGTTAGTGAACCCAAACACATGTTAACCTAACATAAAATTCATTAACTGAAACCTAGCCATCAAAACCCAAAAAATTTAGAACCTCCACCACACCACACTTCTTGATCCCCACCCATAAAATCTACAAACTCCGATCAATAAATCCATCTTCAACACAACTGAATAATCCAATTAAATAGCGTCAACAACCACTAAAACAAAGTAAAGAGGGAAAATATAAATAAACAAAAAAAAATGAGCAGGGTAAAAATTAGGGGGAGAGTTTTGTGAAGAGAAGAAAATTTTAGAGAGGGATTAAGAGAGAAAGAAAAATAGAGGGGATATCGATGAAGATTAGGAGATATCCGAACTTTAGAAATAGACAGAGAGTTGGGATGTAGGTCATAATAAAAAAATAAAGAATAATGAAATGACCCAGATAAATTCTACACCACTAACTCGACATGATCCGTTTATTAAACATGTTAGTCAATTCCCAACTCGAATTTGACCAAACCATGCTAACCCAACACATTTACTCGTTAACTTTGAATTGCGTTAGCAAGTTATGTTAAAATTCATATATTGTAGTCATGTATGTCATGTAATTCAAAATATAAAAGAAGTCAAAATATTAGGTCAGCGAGGTTGTGTAGTTGAGTAAAATATTTATTTACAATGTCAATCCAAACACACTGTCTTGCACTTTCCTGTAAACTAAACACTTTTGCAAAATTTAGAGATAATTAAACACAACTAAAATTGGAGAGATTATCAATATATATATTCATATCACCGTGTCGAAACCTGGAGTAATGATCGATAAATATTATTTTAATATATGCAAGGAACCGCAGTTTTTTTAATTTCAAAGTGAGTAAACCAAAATATTTTAATTTCGTGCAATTAGAGATCTATAGTTATTATTTATCAAAATGAGCACTGAAAAAAAAATCTAACTGCTAGAATTACCTCTGCGAGATTTGATGGTAAAAAGAAAATTTTAATTAAAATGGTAAAAATGAGTTCCAACCTTGAATTGAAATGATTTTTGTCTTTAATTATATTATTTTTCCGTTTCATCTAACTCCCACTAAAAGCGTCTCTCTCGATGATTTTTTTCAAAATTATTATAAAATGATTTTTTTGTTATACCATACAGTGCCATTGGGCACGGGCATTACCCTAATCCTATATATTGTGAAACATATAATTAAATATTGTGACCATAATTATTCTAATTATTGTGCTAATTACTTAACTATAATAAGTATTATCTAATAAGTATGATTTATTATCTTAGAAATTAACATCACGTAGTACATTCAAAAGTTTATTATTATTATTATTATTATTATCTAATAAGTATGATTTACATTTGTACCATTTCAATACTGTGGAATAAAAAATTATTTATTTTTTAAAATTTGTACCATTTCAATACCACTCCTTGGTATTTAAAGAGAGAAAAAAAATGTTGTTTAGAGAAATAATAAAGTACGTAAAAAGATGTGTGAATAATTGAGAAAAAAAAATTAGGTTATTTTTTACCTAGGACAATGGTCACATCAGTGACCTTAATTTGTATTATAGATATATATTTTAGGTTGATTTGGTATTAATTACTTAACTTTTTATAACTCTCCCTATTATGAATTTCATTCCTCGTTGAATTAGTAGATTTATCATTGTATATTGGCCATTATTGGGGGTAGTCTTAGGTTTGTAGCATTAGAAAGGGCGTTGTGCCCTGAGGTATTTTTTGAGTGCAAAGATGGGAGTCTTAGCATTGGTTTTCAGGTAAAGTGCTTCTTCTAAAATTATTTTATCAAACCATGTTTTAAATATTATGTTTTTAATTCAAAGTTGGGATTAAGTTTGTTATATATGTTCTGAATTTTTGAAAAGAATTATTTATCTCGACCGGATATGTTTGGCATCTATTTAACTTTAATTATTCTGAATTGAAAATATTGTTGCTCTGCTATACGTTTTGTTTTATGTTGGTTTGATGCAACGGTTAATGACAAAGTTTTCATCTGTTATCAAGTCTTACCAGATGGGTTTAATACATTGATATTTGTTTTCTTTTTCTAATCTTGCTAGTGGGGTTTAATATATTAGTACTCTGGTAACACTGAAGCTGCCTGAAATATTAAACATTACAATTTGAAAATAGTATTTGAAGTTGTATCTTTATAATACGCTCTCTCAAAACAGTATTTGAAATTGTGTTTTTACAATATGCTCTGAAAAAATTATCAAAATTTCATTTTATTTTTTAATTTTATATGTTTTTTTATGCTACAGATTCTGCAGACATCAAAATTATTTTGATACCTTCTTTTGAAATTGAATTTTAGTTAAAAAGATTGTGTCTATGCTTGATCCTACTTCGGGTATCTTGTGTATGATTACTTACTAGGTTGTCGAGCTCACTCCGTTATTTACTATTTTTCAAGTTTATAGTACTCTATAGTTTGGGGTACGGAAGTGCGTTCTGATTAGGTATCTGAGATGCTAGAAGTTTAGAAGAATTTGTTATATATTTTTCATAGATATACTATTGTAATTTATTGAGTAAGATTTGGATTAGTAAAATTTGAAAACTTTTGAGTTTTTTCTTTGTTATAAATTTCTTGATTTTGGTTTGAGTATCCGGGTTCACAACTCTAGATTCAGACTAGTATGAGCGGGTCCGGATTTGAGGGCATGACATAGCGTACATGCGTTTCATATTGTATTTAGTTTGATATATGTTGAAACTACTTTGGTAATATCATTTCTCTTTATCTAACATGCATAGAAGATCATTAGCATTTATTTAGAGTAATAATATTGTAAAAGTAATTATATTTATTATCAGAATAATATACAATTTACATACAATATAATATCTCATAATAATATTATACACTGACAAGAGATAATTATTTTGGTAATATAGATATCATTTATTTAAATTATGAAAAAGTCACAATAAATGGTGAAAATTAGCTCCCAAAAAAAAAATTTGGAATTTCCCAAACAGCCCCCTAAGTAGCTAGGCCTGTCGTTGTGAAATTTGGTAGGACCCTTACACCAATGCCACAGCAACCAGAGAAGAGAGATTGCAGCCCTATGTTTCTAAAGCGATAATTGCTTGCTCTTCTTATATAGAACAAAATTTGGCACATTCCTTAATCAACTGTCTTTTCTTTGATATACATACACACATATATATGTACATGTGCCATGTTTTGTTTGGACTTACGTTGCATTTTATTTCCAATCAACTTTTCCTTCATGGACCACCCACCCCTACTTCTTTTACACTCCTCTTTATTCTCCCACGTGAATTAATTAAACCTTAATTTCAAATGTTATTTACCTAAAAAGAAATTAAAAAATTCTAATCACAATCTTCATATAAAGTCAAGATTTGTATGGTTCATTCACCACATTAGTCACATCATTCTTGTTGTGCCATAATTTTCTCCTATACCACGCGTGATGACACGTACAACAAGTAAAAAGAGTAGTTGTATCAAATATTTATTTATTTCAAGAATCGTAGTGTAGTGTAGTGCATATGAACATGCAAAATGCTACTATTGTTGGATAAAAAGTAAGGTTACGACAAACGAATTTAACAAGATTTGTCCATAATCACGGATTAGATATTAAACAAAAGCAATTTGCCGTCCAGAGAACATGTTCAAACAAGAAACCGAACCAGCTATTTTTACATGGGACAAGACATAAACAAAAGAGACAGAACATGCAAGAGAAGAGTAGAAGACAAAACTTGTTTATTTTGAGCAATCCAAAAGATTGACAGATGCAAGAGATGAAGCAAGCATATCTCTTAAGCAAGCAAGGGTTTTTAGAAAGAGTCAGTCCATTAGAACAGGGATGAATTTTTTTTCTTCCAAGTCTTTGTCCAAGCTTTAGTTATTTCTCAACCATTTCAATGGCCCATTAAACACTAATTATTACTACTACAAAGTGCGTGCAATCCCAAATTGAAGTGGCATGGCATGATAAGTTTCCTCCCATCAAAACAAAGACAATTCTTGTTATTTGAATTTTTGCAAAACTACAAAACAACCCATCCACAACAAGCAATCAATTGCTGACAAGACCTTTAATCAAATCAGCGCTTGAAAGAAGTCGAAAATCCATGATGATTTCGACCTTCTGTCCAACCCTTCTTCTGATAAATCGCCAAGTATTTTCTAGTGGAAAGGGCTTTTTGATTTTTTGGCCTTTCATCACTAACAGGATCCGTTGATGGTCCACCACATAACAGGATTCGTCCATCTCGAGTAAATGACTTAGTACCAAATTAACTTTAGCATATAATACAAGTTTAACAATAATGCGGACAAAAAGTTGAATCACCTTTTGATTTCACTTCATCAAAATAAAATTGAGAATATTTAGTTCTATATTCATAAGCCAAGAAGAAAGGAACAGAGAAAGTACAGCTAGTAGCAAGAAAATAGCATTAGAAAAGGTATTATCTTCAACAGAACGTAGGAATTGAACAAGAATGTAAACGAACATAATATTTATATATATAGATATATATTTCTAGAGCACAAGTATATCATACAAAGTTCAGAATAACACGAATAGGTACATCTGATTCATGAACTGAAATTATCTATCCATAATGACAGATCATCAAACATTACCCCGAAGGTATGCTACTAATTAATACAGGGTAAAGCTGGAAGTTTGGAGTTGTTCTGCTAAATCTACCAATAAAATATCTCCTTTTGCGCCAAGAAGACAATAATAACAATCATCGCAATCTTCAAACGGAGAGACAACCGGTCCCAAAGGTGCACAACTCTTGTATAGTCCCCACAAATGGGGACAATAGTACGTAACTAAAACGCTACACAATCATATGGACTACACACCATCACCACGAAGGGGAAAAAAAGGGTTAAATTAAATCTATTAACAGTTAGAATTTACGAAGTTGTTAATCTGCTCCATGAGACAATAAAAATGGTCATTATTGGGCAAGAAGTAGAATCCTATTGTTGCCTTCTCCAAATATAGAAGATTCACCTCTTTCCCAGCTCTCTTTAGCCCTTCAACATAAGCCAATTGCCAATCTTGAACAAGATCCAAACCGGCCACAACCACCAGACTTTTAGGGAATTTTAGCCCTTTGAGGTTTATACCTCTCGGACCGAATATATTACAAGCCGGATGGTCCCTATCTTCGCCTTCGGGTAGATATGCCCTCCAATACCAATCCCTATCTTGAACTGTCACAAAGTACTTTCCATCCAATTTTTTCTCGGATTCTGTTCTTTCTTGCCCGCCAAACATTGGATGAAGAAGAACGTTACCCAATACCTCAACTCCTGATCCAGCAGCCCTCACCGCCACGTGGTGAGCAATATTACCACCGGAGCTATCTCCAGCCAAGTACACGTGAACTTTAGCGTCTTTCCCACTTTGAAGCCATGATCTTGAATGGACCCACTTAAGAGCTGCCCACCCATCATCGTAAGCACACGGATACCGGTGCTCCGGTGACCGGCGATAGTCCACGGAAACCACCACAGCCTTGCAAATGCTAACAATGCGGCGGCAGAATGTATCATAAATAGCAGTATTGGCAGAGGAATGGGTAAAGCTTCCACCATGGAAGTAAATGATGACTGGAACAATTTCATTGGTGCTCAAAGGCTTATCGAGTTCAATAATGCCCCATTTAGGTACATCATTATTGTGGGATGGGCGGTAAATTCGGTTAAGAAGGCCGGTAGCCTTATCCAAAATATCAAAGGAGTAAACCCCATCCACAGGAGTCACGTTAGAGGGGACTTTCCGGTCAAGAAAGGAGTCCAAATCGCGGTTGAATGTACCATCAGGACGGCGTAGGATGTTGTAAGATAGCTTGAAATTGGATATGAGGATCCATGTATTAAGTGGTACCACTTTCTACAAAATATTTCTAAGGGTCAGAGTTTCATTCATCAAACTGAAAACCAAGTACCATGAACTATTGAATTGATCATATTATTTCTCTACATCATTTGTTGTAGAAATTTGAAAAAATTGACTCAGCAACCAGAAGAGAAAGAAAATGAAAATGTGCGGAAAGAACCCACCCTTCATTCAAAAAAAATATCATGTTAGGGATGAAGAATCAGTATAAAATTAGTAAAACAAAAGGGGACTCCATTGATAGAGAGATGAGTCACACAAAATTGAAACCCTCATATCATAGTAAAAGATTCGATCTTTAGCCCCAAATCTGTTGTTTGTTTTTTTTTTCCCTTTAAAAACTTTTAGTTTCTTGAACAAGAAACTAAACCCACAATGGAAACATGAAAGGAAGAAAAAAAAATACATAAACCAAATCATCACATGATCTCCCAATTAGTACAAAAACAAACCATAACAACTATTTTTTTTTGAAAACATTACAAAGAAAGAAAGAAAGAAAGGGCCAAGGGGGATGATGAGAAAAGTACCTTGGCTTCACTGACGTTAACTTCATTACTACCAGCCATGATTGTTGTTTGTTTTCAAAGCCTTTGATTGAATTAAAAAGTGAGATTAGTGATCTTAGGAAAAATCAGAGTATGAATGCATAATCATAACGCACAAGAGTTTTGATTCCTAGTTTCAGTTCAGAACAACAAGAGACAGGGACTTTTGAAACAGGAACAACAGGGGATATTATGAGAAATATAGAGGGAGAAACAAGAGAAAAGTGTGTATATATATAAGAGGAAGGGTTTGGGTTTGATGGATTTGTCTCCTCTCTATTATCTTTAGCTTCAATTCTATCTTAAGAAATTTAGTTCAAAAAATTAAACGGATTAATTTTTTTTTATAAAATTTAAAAGAAATGATCTACAATGCATATAAAATTTTTATAAAATTTGATAAAAATAATTTTTATGATAAATAGACCACTTCATAAGATTTTATCAAATATTTTAATTTAATTTAAAAATAAGTGAAATAATAATCTAAAATTTAAATAATTAAAAATAAATAACTGTATCAAATTTTTATTACTTTTATTTTTTATTTAAATTTATTAATAAAATTTTGTACACATATTTTATTTATTATAAAAATTATTTTTAGTAAATTTTATAAAAAAAAATAAATTATTTATTTAATTTTCGAATAAGACAACAGAATTAAAGCGAAGGGTAAAGAAATGATCTAAGTCAGAGTCAAAGGGAGAGGAATACCGGAGTTGGACGGAGACGAAGGAGACGACAAATCGGGCTGCCGAAATCAACTGTTTTCCTGGGGCCCACCCCACAGTATTATTATTTATATAAAATAATAAAATAAATGCTGTATTAATTATTTGATTTATACATATTCTCCGTGCCCTTTTTTTTCTTTTGTCTTGTATGTGTATATTTAATTTGATGAAAGAAAAAATGGTACAACGCTAAATGCCAAACACACTTTTAACCAAGTCCAAGTATTCAAACCACGCCAACCTTTTCATTTTTGTTGTTATTATAATCTTCTATACAAATAATGGGCAACACTTTTTAATTCTAATTATATATATACATATAAATAGATAATAGACAAATGGAACGCGATTTTTAACACTGATATTGCATTTAGCATGCGACACTTCATTTCTTAAGTAGGAGTTAATTATCTTATGAATTCTCACTCCACATTTCATATCTCGCCATTAATTTTATAAATAAAAAAATGATAAAGCTTGTTTATCACTAGATAATCTCATCTTTTTTAATAATTATTTAATTATTAGTTATGTATGTGCTTTATTTGACAAATATTTAAAAAATCATAGTGGATGTTTAATGTAAGATATACCTAACATGTATGCACTTATATCATGTTTGAGTTGTATAATGACCGGTTGATTTGAAACTTTAGATTCGGCACCTCTCTATTACACCCTCTAGTCAATTTCCCTCAATAAGCTATTAGATGAATGATACATGGCATATTAAAATTTAAAGGTCTAGATTTACTTAAAATTTTAATAATTTTAAACCATCGTTGACCACCAATAAAATAAAAGATGAATGAATTTTGATGCAAGTTTATTCAAATTTTAACCACCCCATCAACAACTCCTTCTAAATTAGGGAATGTTTCTTTCCTTCCTAAACAAAAATATTACACTGAATATCTCCATGACGTTTTGATAGTTTCACCATTTTAATGGTGGTTCCAATTTTTGGTGGGATACCGTCTTAGCTTCAATTTCAATGGATACTGACGTACCGAAAATTAACCACAAACTGAAAAGCTTAATAATTGTGTTTTTCCCCCTTCTCTTTACACACGAGATAACAATTACAAATAAAGTTGAGGGATATTTCAACTATTTTGAAGATGTGTCATATTTTATTATTCAATTAGTTTTGGGCTTTATTTCTAAAAAGTTTCACTTTAATTTAGGAAATTAACATGATTCGATAAACTTATCATTGAGCTACTTATCAATTTTTTGACTTTTTATTTATAAATTACCTATATTCGATTTGCACACAAACTATTTGTGTACATAAAATTGGTTTACGTATCTATTTAACATTTTTCTTAATTAATATAAATAATTAAATATGCATAATTTTTAATTTCTTGATTGGTAAATTAATTAATTATAATTAATCATCTCCGTCAATGAAATTTTGTTCAGTGGGTATATATATATATATATTAAAATCGTTTAAGAGGCCAATGTGAGGGATGGGTGAGATGAAGGAAATGGTTCTTCCCATGATTTGGTTGCCAAATATACATTTTTTCCAGGAAGGAATTCATAAATTTACCTTAAAGTTCAATTGATCTAGAAAGTAAAGATTGCCCTATGATCCAATCAATTAGGGTTTAGTGAAAAAAACGATGATTCAAACTATTTTTGATTCTAAATCGGATTGAAATCATCCAGGCTTTCTCATAAAAGTGATATGATGAGAAAATAGAAAAAATCAATATCATAATGATCTTAACCAATGAAAAAATCAATATAAACTATTTCTAGTTTAAAAATTCAATCACGTCATCATGTTCGTTCCTTTTGGACCCCTGACTAGAATAGCCAAACACAATAAAGGAAAACATGCTTGATAATTATTTGAACATATTCAACATATAAATCTCAGTACCTAAAAATAAATCAAAATCTAATAGCATGAAGATCTATAAATGATAATTGCAAAAAAAAGAAGATAAAAACCTGGATAAACCGAAAACTTGTATTAAAACCTCAAAGATCCAAATGTATTTTAGAAATTAACACCATATTCTTGTCCTCCGATCACTCCTCAAACAAAATTATAAAAGTTGAAAGCAAAAGAAACAAACTAATCTAAGAAAACTATGAAAATCTATCTCGAAAACTAAGGTTTAATCTTCGAGAATTGAGTTTTAATGCTACGGCTGCTATCTCCTTAATTTTTTGACCTCTAGGGCTTTAAATAGGTGTTACGCAACCTACCTAGTAATTCACGAATTCTAGCTTTGCGGGCCGAGAATGGACTTAAAATAACAATCTAGTGTGAAAAAGTGGAAGAGAATTGATTTTGCTTTACAGCTTTGCACACTGTTCGTATTTTGGCCATTAGCTCTGAACTTCGTTTGACGCACGATTTTTGCCTACACCTAGCTAACTTAGAACTATAGAATTTTTATCTCTAGAGATTTCTTCAAATTCCTTTTGGATCAATACCATATTTAGATAGAACACAGGGCTTAATTTCGAATTCGATTGAAATGAATTCTTCTTTGTTTGAGATTGCTTTATTAGCTTTGCTTGGAGTTTTGCATTCACCCCATCATGTTTGGGCTCTAATTGGCTATGGATTCACTTCTCGAGCTCAATTCAGTTTCGAATTAAACCAACAACGAATAACTTTGGGGATTTTGCTTCCAATTCTCACGTTGTTCACTTTTAACCTGTAAAAAGGCTAAAATGCACTATAAACAAACATATTATCCAAGTTCATAATTAAAATTTAAATATCAACAATTTCAGATATTTAGAATCAAATTCATGCATATTGAACTATCTAATAAGTATAAACGTGTAATATTTTAGGTCAATCAGTAATAAAATATGTCTTTATCATATTAAAATAGCTTATCTTCAACATTTCATAAAAATATGATCATATAGAGGATTTTACCCCTATTTTCCCATTCAACTCTGTGTCAAACTTATACAAATTAACCTCCGTGATATATTTTTAAATCCACTAATTTATATTACAAGTGTATTTCAAAACTCCAAGATGTCACATTACCCTTATAAACAACCTAATCACTCAAATTACCAACATCTACCCAACAAGAAAATTAACATCCAAGTTCTTTTCTTTCTTTCTTTTTTATTTATATTTTTGCTATTTTTCTAAGATGCTCTAGATACATTCTAATCAAATATCAATTATTTTGACTTACTATGTAAGTTATACAATTAGTCATACATAATTAAAAAATGAAAAATTATCTTAAACATAGAAGAATCTGCATGAGTAGGATAATATTTTCGTTTTTTATAAAAAGTCCAAACACAAGATGTTGACTTTACTACAAAAATGCAACAATATTAATGTATTTGTTTCTTTTCAATAAATGAGAAATTGAGGCTCAAATGGTGTGTGCGTATATATTTTGTGTACATGTATTATCTGATTAAATTAAAAATTGAAAAGGAAAAGAAATGCATTTTTTCAACAATAAGAAAGTAGTTTTGATTGGCAACGAGTTATTGTTTAAGCATTATTATTATTATTTACGTAAATTCATTTTTTATTTTTTGAAAAAAAAAAATTGTTCACTAACATAAAATGAAAAAAAAAATATATCAGTACTTTGATCTCTATGTTTCGTATTGCTTTTATGTAGTATAAGTTTCACTCTTTTATGTTAAAATCCTGAATTATTTAAAATCGCAAATTTAAAAATAGAATCGCAACATATCATTTTTATAATGTAGTATGCATTTTTAAAAATTTAACAATTGATAAAAGCGTTTACTCAAATTAGGAAATTCCAAATACGGAACCACACACGGGTGGGAAGTATTTTCTAGAAATTAAGTAGAAGGGCTTATTATATATTGATTTTCACCAAAAATCCAATGAATAATATTTTTTTGAATGAAGGGCCTATTTTTAATTGGTAATTAGTGTAAGAGGCCTATTTTGTTTTATATTTTAAATGAATGTATTTGAATAAATTTAAATATCATTTAATTAATAAAAACATGTTATGTATTACTTAAATTACCCCTTTTTATGAAATTTGCACAAAAAATATGGACTGCAAAGTTCATATTGCAGTGAAATATGGACTGCAAAGTTCATATTGCAGTGAAATATGGACTGCAATATGAACTTTGCACTAAAAATATGAACTGCAAAGTTCACATTGCAGTAAAATATAGACTGCAATATGAACTTTGCACTAAAAATATCGACTGCAAAGTTCACATTGCAGTGAAATATGGAGTGCAAAGTTCATATTGCAGTGAAATATAGACTGCAAAGTTCAAATTGCAGTCCATATTTTAATGCATATTGGTATTTTTTTAGTTTATTTTAAGGGTTGGGATGTCATTTTATAATGAAAAAAAAGGCACATGTCATATTATCAATAAAATAAAAAATAGGCCCTTTATTTAAAAAAAAAATTATTCATTGGCCTTAGTGTGAAAATCTTTCTCTAATAAGCCCTTTTTTTTAATTGCCCCAAGTATTTTTTAGTATTTCATAGTAAAATGGGAAGACCAAATATTTTAGGAAAAATAATTAAAAAAATGGGCTGCTATCCACACACGTCAACTCACTCACTAACACTCCTTTAAAAAAAGTTGATTATTTTATTGACACATACCACTTTTTTTACATTAAACTCAAATTAATAATAATTTAATTACTCTAAATCACTTAAACCCAAATTAATTATATGTCCATTAATTAATTTCTCCTTCTTCTTCCTCTTCTTCATCATCGTCCTTCTCCTCCTCTCCACCACCACCATCCAAATCAGCATTCATCTCTCAAAGAAGTAGGATACTTATATTTATTTATTTGTTTCGTTACATTACGTTTTTTTTTCATTTATAAATCATTGGATACAAACAAATGCAAAAAGAATTTAAAAATCTAAACAAAACACGAAGAATGTTTACTCGGTTCCTAAGAACCGGGTGTTGTTTATCATATTCAGCCCAAAAGAATTGAGTAAAGTACAGGTTACTCGGTCTTAAGAAACCGAGTTAGACTTTGGGTCAATTTTTTAATTCCACTCAGTTCCTAAGTACCGAGTGACATGTGCTTTATTAGGTTCTTTTGGGTCGAGTATGATGAAAAGCACTCGGTGTTTAAGAACCGGGTAAACCTTCATCTATAGCAAAACTTTATTTTGACATAGTGTATACAACGGTTAAATCAAAAACTCTTATTTATTCTTCTTAAAATATATATTTAATAAATTTTTGTCAATTGCACATGGTGTAACTTTCTTTTTAACCAATAAAAAAATTGAGATAAAAGAGAGAAAATGATTAGATTGGAAAAGAAGAAGAAAATTGAAGATGAGATTTATTGGGTGAATGTTGTGAATTATTTTTTTGAATTATAGAGAGAAAAAGAATAAAATAGTGATAATGGAGTGTTTTTTAAATTTATATTCATTGATCTTAAAATTAAATATAAAATATTAAAAAAATGTAAATTATATTTATAAAGTATTAAAAAATAAATTAACGTGTGTCAATAATAATTCACTCAAAAAATTAACGTTTACGAAAGCTTTATTATTTATAATTTTATTTGGGCCACACTGGTCTGACTCGATTAGTCACATAAAGGGTCTTCGGCTGATTGATTTGATTTTATTGGAACAAACAATTTAATGTCAAGTACGTGATTCGAATGCGTCCACCCCTGGCTTATTGAAATTTTAGGCGTCGGTTTCATTCATTTTAAAAAAATTATGTTTTTAGTTTTTTATTAAAAAATTAACTTAATTTCATATTTTTTTTAAATTTATTTAACTTTATTTTCTCTCTCATAAATTTTTTAAAATATTATAACTTTAAATTCAAAAATTAAAATTAGATAAAAAAATATATTTGAAATTTACTTATTAAGATTTATTAAATAAGATTCATTATAACTATTTTTTGAAAAAAAAATTATGATTTTTTTTAATTGGTTAAAAAAAACTCCAACAAAAATCAAAAATTCACTTTTCAACATACTTTCACACTTCCCAAAAACTCAACTTAAAATCTCAAGCAAATAGGCCCTAAACATTTTGCATAACAGGAGGAGTAGATTCAGAATTTCAAATAAAAGGCAAAAAATAAAATTCAAAGTTATTCAAAAAATGAAAAAAATGAAAAAATTACATTAATATTTGATTATTTATGAAGTCTTATTTGGAGTAAGTTTTTATTTTTAAAGTTCATGCACTTTATTTAAGAAAAAAATATATGCACTTTTAAAAAAATATTTACTTTTATAAAACAATGCACATTGTTTTTTTTTTATTTCTATTTATCTGTGGATTATTGACTCATATGGTATTTTTTTTTTTTTGGTTTGTTGGTTGATGAACTTAATTTGTATTTTATTTTTATTGTTTTATGAATTTTTTTGAGCGAAAAAGTGTTGGTAAAAAAGAAAAAGATAAAGAACTAAAGTGAATTCGAACCAACTCAAGAACCAATCAGATTGGGTCGGTTCCAACCCAGGACCGATTTGGTTCTAGGTCCAAAACCAAGGAGATAAAATTTTGTTTTTGATTCTAAATTTAACCTGAAACCAACTCAACTAGACTCATGCATGCCCTTAAATATAGCAAACTTGCCAATCGAGACCTTTTATTCTTGTGAGATGGGGAAAAGGTCATGCCAATATAGTAGTCCTAAGATTCTGAGACGCCCTATTCTAATTTACAATGTGTTAAGATAGGGTAGTGCTCTACCCACTCGATCACTCACTACTCTTTTTGTGTCTCTTACCTTATTATTTTTCGCTCGCCGCCAAACATTATTTTGACAAATCTAAGAATCGATCTTTGGAATTTCAAGTCAACCTTAAAGTTGTCCTAGTGACAGCCTTATACCATTAGGCTAAGAGGTTTGGTTATATTTATAACCCTTTTTACAACCAAAAAGTTTTAGCTTATTTGTGATGAATGTTGAAATTTTATATTCTTTTTTGGTACAAGAAAGTTTGATCCTTACTAATTTAACCAACTTTTTCCTGATTTTTAGCTTGGGATTCTAACAACATCTTTCTCCTTTAAATGTAATCAGATATTATGACCAAATAAAAATGTCCAATAAAATACACGGATTAAATGGTCATTTTTTCTTTAACTAACGAACTTTAATTTAATATATATTAATGGGTGATGTACTAAAAATGGGAAAATGATATTGTGAGGTGTATGATAAAGTGTTTTGTCTCGTGTTGGATCCATATATGAAGAAAAATATTAGTGATGGTATTACCTAGGTTGATTTTAGAGTTTTTATTAAAAATAATTTAAAATTTGATAAGTAAAATTAAAACTTTAGGCCTAACCAAATTTTAGTACTGTCGAAATCATGTATTGTGTTTTCTAACAATTATATTAATCAAGTAATCACATAAAAACAATCCACAATATAAAGAATTTATGAGGTATCTCTACTTGTGTAGGACTAATCATCGGGACTAACCGACCGCATTTCAGTATGATCAAAACGGAATTACAAATTCAATGACTTACACAAATTGCTTCCTCACAATTTACGCAATAATCTTGTCATTCTCTTGAACGTATAATCCAACCGCAGCTGGCTTAATGTAACGCTTTCTACTTTTTAGGCTTACCCATCGCCTCCTTTTACGCATTTGATCACAATCTTTCGCCCCATCTGCGATCTCTCTTATCTCCAATCGTAACTGAAGACACTCCTGCAAGACTTTGAATGTTTGAAACCCTAGTTTTTAAATTTGTAAAACAATAGGATCTCTACAGCATGTAAACAAAATCTAAGTGATATTTCAAAACTCTTAAAAAGCGATTCTAGTGTTCGGATATTTTTTGTCTTAAAAAGCTCTATATAATCATATATTTTTGACCCTAAACAATGGCTTATGTTTATAGAAAAAATATAAAGTCAAAGTCGTTTTTGGAATAAGTTAAAAATATAAAAAAAAATCAATTAAGCTTTTTTTAAAAAAAATAAAATAAAATTTAAGGGAGGTCTAAATCTTTCATTTAATCTTATAAACAAAAAAAACCACTAGACTTCAAGATAAAAATAGAGGTTGCTTACCGCTAAACCAACCCATCTCCTAAAAAAATCAATTAAGCTTGAAATAAGTGGACTGGTTTTTAAGTTGAAGCTCATAAACAAGCTTATAAACGAAACTAAGTTAAGCCCTTTAAGTCAAACTCAGATCATTATGTATATACTAAGACTAAGAACAGAAACACTTTTATATCAGTAAATAATTTACTATTGTTAGTGAATTTTTGTCATAAATTTCTGGATTGCCAATTATTTTTATAATCTTATTCTTTTGCATAACTATTAAGCATTTTTTTTTCATTATTATTTGCACATTTTTTCTTTTTCATATTTTTTATTAACTAGCTTCATCACATGTGTATATATATATAACTAAAAACATGTGGATAATGATTAAGAACGCTATTAAATGTTAGGAGAAGTTGGAAAAATGTTAAAATACATTTGGTGAAATATTTTAGGGCTGTTTTTAGTTTACCCCTATTATTAATACTAAACTCAAGATTATTGAAATATGGGGGTATCTCGAGTTTAATATTAATAATAGGGGGCCGGCCAACTCAAAAAAGCCCCATATTTTATTACTTTTTAGATTTTTCATAAAATAATTTTTTTTGAACAATAGGTAAGAAAGTTTTTCTATTGAAAATAAAGTGAAGATAGAGAAAAACTCATCAAGTTATTTCATTTTATTTTATCTTTTCTATAAAGATTAATAATATTTACTAGCACTTTAAAAAATTAGTTTTCGCACCTATTTTTTAAGCACCCACTCATAAAGTTTAATTTTACAAGAGCACCTTTAACAGTTAGAGCACCCAAGTATAAGTATGCTTGCAAAAAATCTACTTTCGTATCAAAAGTTTACTACAACAAAAAAATTGTCACTACAAGTTATACAAATACATATTTTTAATTTGTCTCGATTATGGAATTAAAATCACATTATTGAAACGAGCACAAATTCAATATCCTCATGGTAATTAACTACTGGAAAAATTGCATGCTGAGAACTAACATGATATTTTTGATATAAAAATCATTTTTTGCTTAAGGAATTTAATTTAAGAAAGGATACAACTTTATATCCATCCAGCATTGTTTCAATAAACTTAAATTAATTTCTTTTATTAATTTTTTGTTATTGTAATATTAGAAGAAATGTACCATGAAAGTGATAAATTGAATTTTGTCTTTGAAAACACTTGATAATTAAGAATTAAAGTATCCACAAAGTTGATGTTGTTTGTAATACCATATTATTATAAACTCAAATTTAAGTTCAACGTACTCAGCAGGTGACACCCACTCAACCTAAGTATAAAATTGCACAGATACGTGGCACAAATCAAATGATATATATATATATATATATATTGACAACCGTGAGTATTGGGACCCCTCTCTCATTAATCTCACGAGACCTTGATTGCTCGACCGAAAGACGCCTCCAGTGACCTAAAAAAAATTTATGTATCGGGGAATCAAACATGAAACTATGTGCCTACCCATACAATCTCGTATTCGCTCTTATCGTTGTGGCAACCCCTTGAATTAAAATCGAACGATAAATAGCAACAAACGTGTATGTGTTGGTATATATAAATACTACACTCATATTCGAAATCGCATAAATACATGGTCGAAATTCCATAAATTATATACATGATATCATATATATATGCATAGCTGCAAAAGGAATAGTGAGAGAGAAGAAAAGTGGTTGAAATATGAAAATTACCGATGAGAATGAATAGAAAAAAAAAATTTGGGTATCTTCAAAAAAGTGTAATTATATGATTTCTTTTAAAAAAAAACTAAAGTGTTAAAATTAAAATTAAATTTTAAAAGTGATTTTAATGAAATCCTATTTTTTAATTGTCGGATATGAAGGTGGCTATGCATGTGCCACGCACACACCACCCACCCATTAACCAAACACACATTATCTTTTAGCCTTCTCTACTCGTGAATGTGATTGATGCTTAAATTCCACCCCCTCTTCTCTTAGCTTTATTGGCTTTGTCTCTTTCTGTTTGTCGTTTTCCTCTATCCTAGTAAATACATTAAAATACCTATATTTTCTCTGGGACACCTCCCGCTCCCTTTTTTTTTTTTTTTTATTGTATGATCTATTAATTTTATTATTATATTATAATGCGTATATATAAGTTAAAATTTTCAATTTTTATGTAAAATTACGAAGCTTATTCTTTTAAGATTTTTTTTGAAAAAATAGCATTGATTTCACCAAAGAAAAAATAGTGTTGATATTGGAATTTGACTCCATAACTCTAATTAACCAAATATTATTACAGTGACTTAAAAATAAATAATCTAAAAGATTAAAGATATATATCAAGCATAGTGAAAATAGAAAAAAATAATATTTTTATAAAAACTAGATTTTATAAATAAATTGTTAATTTCTGTCATTAAAAGATATATAATTTAATAGAGTCTGGTGTGAGTAATAAATAAAGATAAAGATGATTGAGGTGATGGTTTTGGAAGTATATGATTAAGGTGAAGAAGAACAAGGAATACGTCTTGTCTCTGTTTCGGCTGGATACGCTTTTGGGTCAAATCCCCCTCCCCCACCAACTCCTATAACCTTTCCTCTTTCGTTCATATTTTATTTTCACACACCCACTCCACGCCTCCCCCCATATCGGGCCCCATCCCCATCCCCCCTCTTTTGTCATTTTGTATGTAAACCAACCCCACACTTTTTCCATCTATTACTTTTCTTTCGTAATGGGTTATAAAAACCTTTTACAATTCTAAAGTCGAATTTATATTTAATAAAAATAAGTAAAATTAATTTTATTATTTAATTTTAAATTAAAAATACTTTTAATAATATTGATTTATTTTAAGAATAATAACAAATATTGATGTTACAAAAATATTTTTTATATAAATTTTTAAGCATATAATATAAACATTTAAACATCTTAACCGTCACTTTTCTTATTTTTAGAGTACTCACTTGTATTTTTTCTACCTTCGTTGCCTTTTCTATCTCTCAACACACCACCGCTGTACCATCACCATCCGACTCTCTGATCGTATCGCCGAGAAGAGCACCGTTCTCATCATTATCATCATCATCTTCTTCTTCCTTTTCTTTTTTTTGCAGTCATAATCATAAATCAGATGTAGCTTTTGATCGAACTGTTGGATTGAGCTGATTTTTGAATATGTTGTTCAGAAGACGAAGTTACTATAATCACGCGAAAAATCAAGACAATCAGAGGTCGTTTTGTGATCGAAATCAACCAATTTCAACAGTACAATAGGATTTAAAAAAAATCTGATCGCAACTCTTTTTTTTTGCGAACCCTACGTCGATCCATATATATAAATTGAGTGAATGTTGATCTCATTAATTTTGTTATTCTATGTTTTGTAACGGTACTACAATCATTTTAATACCAATGTTTTAGCACCATTTGTGCTAAATTTGTTTAGCACCAATTCTAGTAAGACGTGGGATATTATAAGAAAAATGTATAAGTGTCTTTTTTGTATAATGTCCTTAATTTACACAGCTAATTTGTAAGTGTCATTTATAATTATGTTATTATTGGAATGGACCCTTATACCCAATTGCCTCTTATTTGTAAATTTTTTTAAAAATAAAATATATATATTTTTTCTTTTTTTTACAAAAAGAAGGTTTAATTCTTCATTTAATTATTAAAGAAACCCTCCCCACTTTAAGTGAGACTCGAATACGACGGATTTAAGTGGATGTCTTTACGACTAAACTAACCCTATTTCTTTTTAGAGTATAAGTAATTAAAACATCATTTATTAGAACTAGGAAGGAGGAAAATAGTTGAGATGGTAATAGGAGTGTTGTAATGAACTCAAAAATTGAACAATCGAACAATATTGATTTGAACTGACCCGTTAAAAATTAAATTGAAAAATAACAAGAAATCGAAACAAAGAAAGTGAAATCAAATATGTTTAATTTGGGTTTGGGGTATGCCAACGCAAAACTGAATTGAATCGAATCATTGTATATATGACTTGAAAATATATTATTATTTCACTTTCTAAAATTTTATATTCTTAAAATTTACAAGTTCTAGTGAGAACCCAACTCTTTGAATTTTTATGAATATTGGAATTATATTATAAATGTAAGAGCTAATCTTTTTTATCGAAAATAAGTAGGCACAAGTATTAGAGTTATTCTTTTTTTTAACCAAAATACGTGTTACATTGTAATGTATTTAAAAAAAGAATATATGAATACTGAATAAACCGAACCAAAATTGAACCAAACAGTTTGGGTCGAGTCTAGGTTTGGAAAATTTAAGAATCGAAATTGAATTCTTTTAATTTTTACTTCGATTGAAACCAATAACACCACATAGATAGTAATGCTCTTGAAGAATGTAAGTCAATTCTTTTAACTATGGGAGCTATATATTGTTCGGATTTATTTTTCTGTTTTTTCTATTTTTACCTAAGAGCATCTACAGCGGAGCTGGGTACATTTAAGCCAAATTTATAATACACTTAGTTAAATTTTAAAGCAGAGCACAGCGCATAGGGTAAAAAAAACAAAATGGTGCATATGAATAAAGCTCACTGGTATGGGTTAAAAAAAAAACAAAACAAAGCCATACGAATGACTGGCCCTTGTATGTATGCTTATTTTTTTATTTATTTTTATTTTTTAAGGACGTACGAATGACCCACATTTGTATGAGTAAAATTTAGTCATAAGGTAAATTTACTCGTTCTCTACCCTACTTGCTTAAATTCTACCCTACAAATTCTTCCACTGTAGGCTTGGGTAGGATATATTTATCATTTTACCTTACCCGATGTGCATGCTCTAAGAGAATACTTAATATTCTAAATTTATAAAGAATAATGGACCAGAAACAAAGGTGTATTTCTTGATGCCACACATTCACTAAATATGCAAGGATGATGTTCTATGGATTTCAAATATGCTCGAAATCTTATAACCAATATAGATTAACTAAACGAAGTACGTTAATCGTTTGTGATTAGTTAATTGGGTTAAAATGCTTCGTTTGGAGCCACCGAATTAAAGAAACATGACTAGCCATATTAAGGGTTATTAAAGTTTCCATGACATTTGTGGGAAGATAATCTCGTACATGGGCCATGGTTATAGAAGCCCAAACTCAATGAGCGGGCCGCAAGCCTACCTTCGGGTAAGGTCCTTTGCTCGGCAGCGATGTCTTCATGCCGAGAAAAATTAAGTTTCTTGTTGATTGAATAAGAGAGGGTTGGCCTAACCATTAATCACTGAGTTGTCAATAAGAAGTTGTTAAGTTGAAAAATAGACAATGGAAAATAATCACTTCAGTTAGTGTAAATAGGGTTCTTGACACCTATAATCTTTGAGTATTGATTAAGTCATACCCTTTATAGTCATTTTACTATAAATCTAACAAACATATAACCCTATCATATACATATAAATGGAAAGAGGGAAACCCGCATAAGGGGGGAACCAACATTTACCACAAAAAAAGCATTCACCCCCACATTTTTCTCTAAGAGTAAAATCCATATTATTGTAATAAATCGTTCAAAGGCCGTTAGAGCCAAGTGAAGAATATTATTACACACACAGGGGGACTTACTACTGCAGTGGATAAAAGAGCCAATTGAAAATTCAGGAATCGTATTGCATAGGTTGATGTTAACGTTTTTTATAAAAAACAATTTGAGATTTAATAAGCGAAATTAAAACCCTAGATCTAATCAATTTTACTATCAAAACCTGTATTATGTTTTCTAACAATTAAATCAATCAAGCAATTACACAAAATTAATCCACAACACAAGGAATTTACGATGCAATCCTACTTGCGTAGGACTAATCATCGGTACTAATCAACAATGGTTCATTATGATCAAAATGAAATTATAGAATCGACGACTTATAAAAATTGCTTTTCCATAATTAACGCAACAGTCTCGTCAATCCCTTGAACGTAAAATCCAACCACAACTAGCTTGGCGTAGTGCTTCCCGATTTTTTAGCTTACCCATCGCCTTCTTCTACGCACTTGGTCACAATCCTTCACCCCCATCTGTGATCTTTCTTATCGCGTGTTAGTCACTTCGCTCACCACGTCTCCAATCGCAACCTAAGACACTTCCGTAAGACTGTGAACGTTTGGAACCCTAGTTCTTAAAATTGAAGAACAATATGATCTCCTATAGCATATAAATAAAACTTAGGTGATATTTCAAAACTCTTAAAAATTGATTTAACGTTTGGATTTTTTTTAATTCAAAAAGCTCTATAGAATCATCTATTTTTGACTCAAACCAATAGTTATATTTATAAAAAAAATATATAATCAAAATCTTTTTTTAAATAGGTTAAAAATATTTGAAAAATAATTTTTGTGATAAAAATTCGTGCCCAAAAAAATTAACACCGGACTAATACACTTTGAAAAACTTGGACCGATCCCGAAATTTCTAATTTCAATTCCTTAATCCTTACTTAATTTTTCTCCGGACGACCGGACCGGTATACATTAGTAATTCGTGTGCGGATCCACTCATAAAAAAGACCGATATCCTTTTTAATTGAGTTTTTTGTATGAATAGGGTATTTTCTAAACTTAATTTGGTAAATGGGGTTCTTTTGATCTTATTTAGTCAAATAGGGTAGTTTTGACTTGGGACCACGTGGACCACTTGTTGGACCACTTGTCTTATATGAGGGGACCACTTGTAATTACAAGTTCTTACCCTGAACTATCTTAGATTAATCTATTCTAACCTTATTGTTTTAAGATAAGGAATCTAGTCCGACCACCAGTCTGTTTCGTCTAAACCGGGTGAATTTCTGTCTGTATAAAAATTATCGGACGGGTCTTCTGATGGTGAATCACTATCTGGTTCACTTGGAGATCTTGGTGGAGTAGGAGGTTTAAGAATTTCACTCCAACTCAACCCGTATGGACACTGATGAAGCTGTGAGGCTGTCAGTGGTCTCCACGGGAAGTCTATTAAGTCTAAGGCTTCTAGCCTATAATTTGGAATATTCCAATTAATATCGTATACAATATCTCTTATGGGGGTTAAGATATTGTTTTCTATATACGAGTCTAATTCTGCGTCTCCGTAATCGGATAATAACTGTCTATAAGCACGTAAATTGTACGTACTAGCTGTCTCTATAAATCTAAAACGTCTAATTCCTCCGTTTTCACGTAGAATTTCTGCAGTCTCTGCAAGTCTTCTTCTCTGCACAAATTTTAACTTTTCTAAAGTTTCTTGCAGTACTCGTCTAAGATCGTGGATTCCTCCACAAACGTCTACTTGAGCGTTGTCTCTTCCTTGAGGAAGGTCTCTTCGAGGATTATTTACTTCCTCTTCGTCTATATCTTGTACTAACGCTTGGATATAATTATCTGTAGCGTTTTCTAAGTCTGGGAGTTTCCTTATTTCTCTAGACACCCACTTGCAAACGTGGTGTATATAAGGAAAAGTTCCTCCGGATCTGAAATGTGCCTTACGCACTAGTCTTTGTTCTTCTGGATTAATTAGACCCCACCTTAATATAGGCTGGGTACTTCTAATATCTGTCTGATTTACGAAATTTTCGTAATCTCTGTCTATATTGCTCATAAATTAATTATGTGCTGATTTTCTATGTCTTAAATATTTAGCTAGCAATAAGTACTCGCAAATAATTTAAACAATAATATACCTGAATAAGATGTCTGGTCCACCTTGCTTCCGATCGCTTTTCTTGCCTTCTTTTTCCGTCTAAAGTCTGTTCTATCGCTTCTGCGTTTATTCTCGCTATTCATCCACCTTTGAAGGATCGGTCGTTCGTTTCCTGCCTACGCCTTTATCGCCTAACGCACCCTTGCTCACGGCTTCACGGCTACGGCACCTGCCAGCAACAACCCAAAACCGGCCACTCACCAGTTTTGTATGAATTAGAGAGAAGGTTTTCTAAACCCGCCAAGAGATAAGTCTAGCTTTTGGAAAAATACAACAGAACTCGGAGATCAATGGAAGTTGTACTGAAGGAGAAACATAATTTTATTCAAGTAAAATTATTATTACAAACTACTTGCTTTCCTTTTGCTAACTAAAGGAAGCTTTACTCACTCATGCTCTCTAGAATTGAAAACTCTAAGCTGAGAATGGAAAAACTCGTACTTACAAATGAAAACTCCTTCTCCTTATATAGGGAGGATACAAACTTACAAACCGGTTACCGGCTGCTAAAAGCAAAAAGAGAACGAAAAAAAGAGACAGGCCCCACAGCTTTAGACGCACAAGGCGAATAGTGAGTGAAGGGAGCTTGCCGACACCTCTAGACAGCTAATGCTTTACATATAATTATACAAACTGATAAAAACACAATTGATTGCAAACAATAATGCACCTCGGGTACTGCTTCTGTGGCCCCATCGACAAGTGCAGGCTCTGTACTGCAATCAGCTTTTACAATATGAAGAAAATAAAGTAACTTTACATTACAAAACAAATTTATACAATAATATAAGATTCGTCTGGTCTGTAAAAAAAAAAACGTCATTGCTTACGTTTCTGCATAAGCTTCTGTTGCTACCGTCTTCTTACTGTTGCTAGCCGTCAGCTGTTACCTTGATGTAATCAGTTGGGCTAGAAATTCTGCTAGCAACGTCTAGTTGGTAGGTCTGGATGGAGCCTCTAATGGTGCTCCAGTATTCTTCTATGTTGGCAATGTTGGATGTGGTGGTAGGAATTATCACCTCTGTGCCTTTGGTCTGTCCTCTGGTCATCCGTCCTCCAAAGGTTTCTTGCGCTTGGATGATCAAGTCTTCTTCTTGGCACACCGTGTACCATTTTTCTTCACTTAAAAGTTCATCCATAATCTTTAGGATACCCAAAGATCTGTTGACTTTTAATGCTGAAGGATTTTGTTTTCCTTCAATGGGCTCGAGTTCTGCTGAACAGAGTCCTTCTACGTCTGAACATGGTTCTTCTGAGAACCGGACTAGCTGGAATCCTCCAATTTCATGGTTGAATCCTGCTTCTGGACCAATAGAATAGCTTCTTAAATAAAGGGGAAGGTATTCTTTGACCGTCTCAACGTAATTGGCTATCTTTTCGCCAAAACAATCTGCGTCTGTGGTTTCCTGTATGAAAATCTGGCCAATGAGTCCTTGACTAGCCAAGAGTTCTATAGGAATGTCTGTTTTTCCCCAAATATTTATTTGAGGTATATCTTCACAATATCCCTTCATGAACGATGCATGCCCTGGGATCGTTCTGTTGAAGAGATAATTGCCGATTTCTTTTAAGGTTTCGGCAATGTCTAGGTTTAATGCGTCTAGGTCCATTGTCTCATTATTTTCAGCCGCTCGTTCCTTTCTTAACGGGGTAAGCAGGTTGATAAAGAACCTTTTCTTTTCATAAACAAGATCATGTATCTTGTTTTCCTTAGGTGACACCATTTGACCTGTGGCTCTAGCATAGGTCATTTCTTGGGGTCTAGGAGCTTCTATTAAGTTCCTGGGAGGTGCTGGATTTATCTGGGAAATAGCTATCCACTGCATCCTCATGAATCTGGCTGTAGCGACCAAATTTTGTCTGAACTCTATCTTGAGGTTGTTGGAATGATTCCACCATAGAGCATCTATTAGGGTGAGAGTTTCTTTAGTAAATTCTCTTCTGAATTTGACTAGATCTGGAAACCTCTGGTCTGGTCTGTATTCGGGGAAGAACATTCCTCCGATTATCTTATTCTGTCTACAAATTTCTTCACTCCTTCTTCCTGGGGGAATGAGAATTTCATCTAGAGTTTCAAGAATGGGTCTAGGCATCTTTGGCTTGCTTCTTTCGTTAGCCTGAGTCTGAGGGTCATATGCCCCTTGTAGATATCTGGCGACCTCTACCTGATCTATGAATCTGGTCTTTCTGCTGGAGCTTCCTCCTGCTTCCATTGGTCTAGTCTGTTTGTCTGTAGATATCATGAAACAAATTATTAGATTTTCGGCAAATACAGATTCTCTTGAAATAATATCAGGAATTGTATTCTTTTTCCCTTTTATATGAATTATACTGAAATCATAATCACTAAGAGATTGTTGCCATCTAATTAGTCTATTAGTCTTTGATCTATTAAGATTTAGATCTCTAAATCCTACAGCATAGCTGGAGTCTGTATACACTGTAAAGTGTTTTGGTCTTAGAAAGAGCATATATTTTTCTATTGCTCTTACTATAGCGAGAACTTCTTTCTCATGGGTTGTGTATCTTGTTTCGGGATCAGTAAATGTCCCTGAGCTATATTTACACAATTTCTTTTTCTTTGTCTGATAGTCTAAAGCATAGTAGATTGCACCCCATTGCTTATCTGAAGCATCAGTTTCTACTATGAAGATGTCCTCTGCATTAGGCATCTCTAATCCAGGGATATTTTTGACTTCTTCTTTTAATTTAGTCATTATATCCATGTCGTCTTTTGTCCAATTAAATGGATTAGTCCTTTCTGTTCCTTTTAATTTAGCGGTAAAGCTTCTCCTTTTCCCGGCTAAATCTTTAAGGTAGTCTGTAGCACAATTAAGCAATCCAAGAAAGCTTTGTAATTGTTTTCTGTCGATGATTCTATCTGGAAAGTCTAAAATCTTTCTAGTAATATGGTCTAGAGGAGATATTTTTCCATTTCGAATATGGACTCCTATGAAATCTATTTCTTCTTGAAATAGAAGCATCTTTTTATGAGAGATAATAATACCGTGATTATCGAATTCGGCTATTATTATTCTAAGATGTTCTATATGGTCTTCTCTGTATGACTTGCAACTAGTACATCATCAATATATACTAGGCAAAAGTCTGAATACTTTCTGAAAATGCCATCTATTCTTCTCTGAAAGACTTGTGGGGCATTTTTGTATCCAAATGGCATTACTAGCCATTCATACTTTCCTTGTGGTACGCTAAAAGCTGTCCACGGTATGGAGTCTGGGTGCATTTTGATTTGCCAGAAACCTGACTTACAATCAAATTTGCTAAATATCTTTCTATTTTCGATAAGACTAATGAGATTATTCTTATCTGGTATTTTGTATGAATCAAACTCGCAATTTTTATTGAGAGTTCTATAGTCTAATACCATTCGTCTTTTTCCTCTTTTCCTTTCTGATTCGTTTTCAACATAAAAGGCAAGGCTATTATGTCTACTAATGCTTTCTTGAATCATTCCACCCTTGAGTAGACTATCTATCTCTGTTTGGAATTCTTCTCTATCTCTCTGGGAATATCCTTTCTTATAGGTGCCTCCATTTATGGTGGCGTCTGGGTTTATGGGTATAATTTGGCAATATGCTTTGTCTTTTTCCCATTTTTCTATAGGATTTTCTCCAGTGGTAGGAATTGCTAATTCCTTTATCTTATCCTTTTCTACGTCTAAGGATCTGATGTCTATTTTCTTTCTCTTTCTCATCTCTTGGATAGCCAAGAGCTGATGTCTAGTCTGATCAACAATTTCTTGTTGAATTAATGTTATCTGGTTATAACATTTTTTGTCTGGGCAAGTGCATTTGTTTTTAAGAGGGGCTGTAATTTCCTCTACTTCACCACACTTAGCTGTAGAACTCTGAAGGGGTCTCCATGCAGGTTTTACTTGCATGAGGTTGGATGCTCTATCCTTAGATATGAGCAAAGTCTGAGTATCAAATTCGCTGATACGAGATAATTTTATTTTATCATCATATTGAGAAAATGGTTGATACTTTCTGAGGAAATCATTTCCGATTAACAGATTTCCTATGAATTTACAAGGAGGATCCATGACATAAAATTCATGGGTAAATTCATTGTCTCCTATTTGGAAATAAATAGGTATGGTCTGTAATGGTAATTCAAAGTAATCACCATTAGCAACTCGTCCGGAGATAAGTTGTTCGCTAGGTCTATAATACTCTTCTGGAAAGGCATTGGCCTTACAGATACTAGCGGTACAACCGGTATCCATTAATGCAAAGAGTAGTCTGGGATAATCTGGGTTAAGAACCTTTACTTCAATAAGGCTTATAAAACTTTCTTTAGTTGAAACTCTCAGATTATTTTGTTCTCTGATTTCAATTCCTTTTAGAGGATTTGGAATATCAGGGATAGTCTGTAAAGGACTCTCGTCCATCTTTCTTTTTCCCTCCTTAATCTTTCTGAGTCTATTTGTATCAATTTCTTGATAGTATTTATCTATGTCTAAATCTAGTATGTGATCATACTTATTTTCGTACATAGTACGAAATTCATGTCTCCAACAATCTTCATGGTAATGAAGTTTGCATATAATGCATACCATGAATAACTCAAGTGATATCATTGTAAAACAATAATCACAAGTGAAGTCTGCAGGGCTACATTTCATTTCGAATTTACACCTATGGCTTGGATTCGTATAGCATTGTGGTATTCTAACCATTCTTTCTGGTTGGGAAGGTCGCCATACGTCTGTTAAACTACAGCAGTAAATGGCTTCTTCATAGTCTAGATAAATAGCTTCGTCTAATGGTTCATTATCATCAATTGTGGTGATAACGAAACATTCTTTGAATTCTTCTTCTTCTTCTTCGGAAGAAGGTTCACTATCTGACTCAGTCGTATATGCACTATATACACTGGCATTGTCATCTATTTCAAAATCTGATAATTCGATATTATAGATGAGGTCTAAGTCTTGTGTGTCAGCTTGGGTAAGCATGACTTCTACTAGTCTAACACTAGGTTTTATTTCTTTATTCTCTCTTTGTGAACAGCTTCTAGCAAAATGTCCAGTCTTACCACACACCCAACATTCATTTCTTGAATTATTGGTTGTTGGTTTTCTATCTTCGCCCTTTCTATAATTAGGCACTTTCTTTCTGGAGTCTGAATTCTTTTTGAAATATCTCCTTCTGGGAAATAATTTCTTTCTCTTCTTTGGATTTCTAAAGCTAGTTGATTTTCTGAATTTATATTTTTTATTATTAGGGTCTGTATTAATCGTAGCTTTGAAAGTCTGTTTCCAATGTTTCTTCTTATGGCTTTTGGAAGAACTTCTTCCACATCCCCATTGGATAGGTGCTATGTCTCTTTCATCTTTGATTGAAGGCATATTTTTAAATGTCTCCTTAATCAAAGCGTCTTGTGCTTTCTCGCGTCTCTTTGCAATAATGTAGTCTTTGGCAAAGTTTATTCTTTCACCAAGAGTATCTTCTTTAGTATTATTAACTCCAGGCCACTTTCTATATTCATTAATAAGAAGGTGTCCAATAGCTGGGAGTTTTCTAAAGTACTCGTCTTTAAGAGTTGTAGTGAACTCTTTTATCTGATAATACAACGTTTCATAGTTATTACTATATTCGTTGATTTTGTCTAAGCTGCATATACTAAGTAATGATAACTTAGTTTTTGCCACGTCTACTTCTGATTCTTGGGCAAGATGACTTGCACCAATGAATTCGGCTGTAAAGAGTTGTACATAACCGTTTACAGTTCTCTGATTTCTTGTTTCATTAAATCTTGCTAGCTTAGCTATACTAGCTTCGTCTGTTGCTGTTCTTAAACTATCTAAATAGTTTTTTACAATTCCCTTTAGGGATTGTTCAGCATAACGTCTACATGATTCTGCATCCCAACTTTCGTTAGACGCAAAGCACATGTGCATCTGATCTTGCCATTCCTTTAAGGCATTTTTTCTATCTTGTACATTATCCAAATTTAGGTAGATACCTACTGGATTGATGGCTACTGAAGCCATATTTTTTGTACTTTGAAAGTCTATGGCTGTCGTGGGTAATCCTTTGACATAGTCTGGTTTGGTCTTGATAATACTGTCACTATAAATGGGAATATTTATAGCAGCAGGAGTCTCAAATAGATTAAACCTATTTCTAGAGGTTTCTCCTATTTTAGCATTGTTTCCTCCTGGGATTTCCGTAGCAACTGGAAACACTTGCTGTTCTTCATCTTTCTCCTTAAGTCTTAATTTTCTTAGGAGTTCCTTTGTGTCTTGAGAATTTCTTAAGTCTTTTATAACCTCACTAGATATCATCATATTATATCTAGTTGATTTGCTTCTATCAAGATTTTTTTTGTATGTGTCTCTTTCTTGATCTGTTAGGTCATGTCCAAAATTTTGGATTCTGGCCTTCTCATACAAAATATCATGATTGTCTATAGAATTTCTGGGTCTATAGTCTGGAGCATGCTGTAATATTCTAGTAGTGCTAGCAGTACTACATTCTCCTTCTGAAGGATCATCCAATGTGGAATCTCCCATGTTTCTAAATCTTGATTCCTCAGTTCTAATGTTCTTTGCTTTAAACTTAGGAGGAGCAAACTGTATATTAATATTGCCTGTGATATTGTCTTGAGCAATATATAAAGGCTCATTCTGTACAGCCTTTGTCTCTTGAAATTCTGGCAGCTGCCAGAGAGTCTTGGCATGTTCTCTCATAGGTCCAGTATTTCTAATACTGTACGTATTATTAAAGTCTGAAGTATTTGTTCTAACAAGGATCTGTTCATTAACTCTTCCTTGTGGAATACCTGGTTGCATTCCTTCGAATGCTTTCTGAGAAAACTTAACATAGCTTTGATATTCTATGTTAATGTTTGCGTCTGGTAACACGTAATCTTCATACCCTGTGGCATATAAGATTAACTTAAAGTGTTTGGCTGTAGGTATAGATACTGTAAATGCCGGGGTGACATTGAAGTATCCTATATTGTCTGACATTTCTAATTGGGCTATTCCAACTAGGCTCTTCTGAAAATCTTTCCATCTTTTGTCAACTAGGCAACAAAGGATGTTAACTCCATTCTGCGGTCTATGCAGTCCTTGGATTCTTGCCTGGAAGAGTCCAAAGGTTAGGAATTGAAAGTTTCTGTCTGTTCCTCTAGATCTTAACCAATTTGGTTCGAAGATCTGAATTTCTGTATAATTCTTTTCGAGGATATGATTCCTACTACAATATGTCATGTTGTAGCTAGGTGTCTTAGGGATAGCTCCTTCTCGGAACAAGTCTATGTATCTGACTGGAGGAAGCTGTCCATTACTAATGGATTCTTCAGCGTACTTCCAATCCATTTCTCCCCATTCTTTCCATTGAAGAGGGTGAGAAATATTTCTTTCTCTCCACCATGTTCTTATGTTGGAGGAAGAGTCTCTTACTCTCTGGAGCATCATATTTTGATGTCCAATGCTAGGGGTAGGACTAGCTACCTTCTTAGTCTTATCTAATCCATCATTTCTAATTCTTCCTGTTGAAGATTCTTCTTTTATTATGATAGATGGAGTCTCTTTGAACTTGCAAGTGATTTCTTGCTTTTGTTCAATTTTCTTCTCGATTCTATCTAATGATTCTGAATAATCATTTTGTCTTTTGATTTGACTAATAAGGGTTTCCCTAAGAGCCATCTGGTCTTTATACAATTTGACATATAACTCTTCGTTTATAGTCTTTGTATTTTCTTTTAGAGAACTATGTGCTGTAGCAATATATTTTTTTAATTCATGCACATTTATTTTCTCTGAGTCTTGTCTAGAAGCTATCTCTTCTGTAAGTCTAGCATCTAAAGCCTTGAAACCTCTTTCAAGTTTATCGACATACATCAGTATGTGAGGGGTGTCTAAATCTGCTTGACTTGTCTGATTGGGTTTTTCATAAATGGCCTGTATTCCGTTCATGATTTCCTTTAACTGTCTTTCTACCTGATCCGAATTTCTTCTACATTCGTTTATGGTAGATTCTTGAGTCTTAAAATGGTTTTCCCATTTTCCGTCTAGATAATATGCTAAGTTTTGTTGGAACTTAACAAAATCATTATAGAAGGTTCTTAATCCTTCTGTCTTGGCTTGTAAATCATTTCTAAGATTTTGAGCAAATTGATACTCACAATCTTGGGTAGCTGCTATAGCTGTAGAAATGAAGTTTAATCTATCTAGAATACAGAGTGCTGCTTTGTTAGCACCACTGATTTCTGATTCGATGAATCTACGCGAGAATCTTTCATCGCTCATCTTTTCTATTATCTTTCGATAAAAGTCTGATATATCTTGTGGAATAATTCCACCCGGAACTTCTTTCCAGTCTGTGTTAACTATTTCCATTTTTATATTTCTGGAATATAGTTGTGTAGTCTAGGTATAATCTTAGATTGCTCAGAGGATAACCTTTTGAGCTCTATATCTAATTGGCGAATATGTTTTGATAATTCGTCAACCTTTGTCTCTAGAGAAGGATTTTGCTCTTTGCAAATCTTCTTTGTTTCTCTAGTTGTGTTGAGGATTTCTCTCAACGTAGTAACAAAATCCAAAGGGATTTGTTGGTCTAATTCTTTAATTAGTCTAGTATTATTTTTGGTCTGTAAATCCAGAAGCTGGATGTCTGATTTGATCTTTTGGAGATCAATATGAGTCTGTTGCAAAACTAATAATAAATATTGGTTTTGATCTAATAAGCAATTTATTGCTCCTGCAATAACCTGCTTGCTTTCTGAGTGTTTTAAAGGTATATGTTCTTCGTGTGAACAGCCTTTAATCTGTGATGTTAAACACCCTTCTGTTCCGATGTGGTGAGTCGGAATTGGTTGGTAGTCTGGATTTGTTCCAAAAATAGAGGTGTAGATGCGAGGGAATATTCCCAAGGGCATCTATATAGTCAACGTCTATTGTTGAAGTCTGTGAGGAAAGGAGTTTGGGATAACTCACTACCTCTGATACCAAAACGGGGTTTCACTCTCTTTCTATAAATCTGGGGGGTTACAAATTAATTTATAACCAAGTCTAAGGACTAAAGTCCAATTTCTAAAATTGTCTAATAAAGACAAAAAGTCTAAATCACCTTATTTATATAAATAAGTAGAAAAGTACCTTATTTTTACAAATAAGTTACAAAACTACCTTACTCATAAAAACAACTCTTTTTAATTGGTGTCCACGTGTCAATGCTTAAAGGAGAAGAATTAATGGGTTCACAGTGGGTTTGATTTTCAAAAGGAATCTTTGACTTTTTCAAACCTTATTTTTTCTTTTAAATCAAGCGTGGCCTTTATATTTTTTATTAATTAAATAAAATCTTTTTGTTTTTGTTTTATTTTGACGCATTAAATTCATTTGAACTCCGATTTGACTTAAATTTTAGAGGCAATTTTATGAAACATGTTAGAGATGAAAAAAATAAGTTTTCTCAATAATTTGTGTCGATAGGGCTTTTCGAATTCAAGCAAAACTCGATAAAAATATTTAAAAATAAATTTGACTCAAAATCTTTTAAATTTTGAATTTTAAGTTTAACCACTACCTATATTTTGAATCAAACCATATACTCAACTTACCTTAGGTTCTGAATTATGTGCGATGTATTCGGTAAGTTAGGCGAGCTTCCGTTAAGTGTTGCATTTTCAAATCTTCAATTCGACTCAAATAATTACAACGGAAAAAGTGTTTTTGACATAAGAATCAAGTCAACTAAAAATATAAGCCTAACACCACCGGAGGAAGCTACCCTCACAAACAAAAAATCTTTTCTCACTATTATCAATTCCCTGTTGACTTTCGTCACCTTTGTTCAATTTGGTTACCGACTCTGCTGGATTGGGCCCATTCCGTTTTATTTGGATTTATTAGATTTGCTTCACCCACAATTGGCGCCGTTTGTGGGAATCGGCGACATAAAATCTCAAAAAACGATAATCAGATTTAGTTTGTCTCTCTACAGTGAATTTTCCAGTATTTTTCAAACTTTTTGTTGTTCTTCATTTGGTATAGTTTGATTTGCGTACACTCATAAGAAAATAGTTCATACAAGAAGTCAGCATGTTGATGATGCAAACTCATAAATTATTCCGGTGGTTAATCCAACGATAAGTCGAGCTGTGGCTCTAGATGTTAAAATGACCGGATGCCCAAGCAGGAGTATGAGTCACTCCCAAACCCATTCCACCTCCCTTTTTGATACAAATTACGCAGATAAGGGTCCTGTGGTGTCTGAAGGGCAAAACGAAATATCTAAATTGAACTAGGAGAGAAAGCTCTTATTACAAATGATGCATGAACAAATTGCAACAATTGCAGCGCTAAAGCCGTCAAAGGCAATAACCCCAACTAGGACCCACATTTCCTATACCAGGGAAGTGCATATGGAGGATGAGGTAGATTCCTTGTAATAGGGATAAAGGAAAATCGAAGATGGACGATGAGCCATGCATAGGGGTTCCCAATGAACCGCAATTTAGAGCTTCCGAGAAGCCAATGCGACATGTCACCCCTGTTACAGCTGCTCGCTCAAATGTCTTTGAACGACTTGGGGGCAGGTCGGTACAGATAGCAGCCGAGACCAAAATCATCCAAAGAATTGGGCCGAGCAAGATCTAAGGAAGATGATTTACTCGGCAATCGCCGACAGAACAGACGAGGGAAAATCGACAGCCAAATTGGTAAGGAAAGCCGTGGAGAAGACAATGAGTCTTCATTCACTCAGTGCGTTCAAGACACACCACCACCCAAAAAATTTGGTCAGCCGAAATTTAATATTTATGACAGCCGCGCAGATCCAATTAATCATATTAGGCATTACAAACAAATGATGGCCTACTAGAGGAATCAGGAAGCCCTGATATGTTGTATGTTCCCAGCCAGTCTAGGGGACACAACACTCCGCTGGTTCGATAAACTCCCCCCGTCTAGAATTGACAGTTTTCTCGAACTGGTCAAACAATTCATAGCCAGGTTCATCACTAATAACAAGGTGATTAAAGGACTTGAGGCTTTGCCTCATTTGAAGAAGTAACAGGAGGAAAGTTTAAAGGAATACTCGTAAAGATACTAGGAGTTATTTTAGGAAGCAAAAAACTTTTATCTAAAATTTGCAGTGAGCACCTTCAAATTTGGGTTACCATGGGATATTAATTGTATTTACAACGATTTGACGCGTAGGCCGCTAAAGACATTTAACGATCTGCTTTCAAGAGTCGATGAATTTTTTAGAGTAAAGGATGATGACAGGGCAGCCAACAGGGATGACTTCAAGAGAGAAATAAACGATAATGGTGATCACCAAGACATTGGGAAGGGCAAGAAAAACAAAAAAAGGGGGGGAGATGATGGAAAAATCCCAAACGTCTTCAAGGGTATTAATACGATTTTCAATAAACCGATTTACTAGATAATGTTTAAAATTTAGGGGGAATAGGTCTTCAAGTGGCCCAAACCAATGGTTAGTGATCTGAATGGTAGAGACCCCACCCTTAAATGCTCCTATCATAAAGATCATGGTTACAAAACCAAAAATTGTGAAATATTAAAATAATTCCTTAAAAAGCTGGTAGAGCTAGGCCATCTGGCCAAGTATATTAAGCCCGCTGGGGCCAAGGAGAACAAGACAAAGATAACTGAGGATCAAGTGGCAATAGTTCAAAATGACCGACAGGTTGCAGGCATGATTGATGTTATTCACGGGATTACTAAGAGATCTGAGGCAACAAAGAATTTTCTTAAGGCAAGGCTTGCTCGTGCTTGACTCTGGTCAGAAGCAAACCCTTTTCGTGAGGTGTTAACTGTGCTGGCAATTCCAAAGAGGGATCGGGAGGACAATCCATTGTACTAACTGTCATTTTTAGAAGAGGATTTGGAGGGGGTTATTGTCCCCCATAATGAAACTTTAGTGTTAATGGTTAATAGTTGCAACTTTGACATGAAAAGGGTGTTGATAGATCCTGAAAGTTCCTCAGAAGTCATGTACTTGAAAGCTTATAATCAGTTGAGACCGTTTATTCAAAGTAAGAATATTTGGTCGGTCAATGCACAGATCTACAGTTTTAGCGGTGATGTTGTTTGGCCAATCTGTATTGTCAGCGTTCTGGTCAGAATAGGAAAAATGGTAACAGTAATGGACTTCTTTGTGATGAATATAGGCTTGTCGTATAATAAAATATTGGGCAGGAACTGGCTAGATGAGATGAGGGCCACTGCCTCGCCTTTTCACCATAAATTGAAATTCCTTTCACCCAAATGAGTCATCGTAGTGAAAGGCAAGCAGGAAGATGCCCGTTACTATTTTAATTTGGCTTTCCAAGGATCGTTATTTGAGAAGCGAGAAAATGAAAAGGCAAAATGAAAAGGCCGAGCAAGTGAGTCTAATAGAGAAAATGGATGCAGAACCATCAGAGGCTAAAGATGATATGCCCGAACCCTTGAAGAAAGGGAAGGGCAAGGAGTCAACTTTATAGCAATCAAAAGATGGCCGCCCCATAGACGGTGGGGCCCAAGGGCGGCTAGAAGAAAAGGTCTGTGAAGATCTTGTGCAAGTCCCCGCAGTTCCTGGGTCTGTTAATGAAGAAAAGTTATGCTTGCTGGAAAGTAGTTTGGGTGTCAAAAAAAGGGACGCACTATTTAATTTTCTTAGGGCGAACATCGATGTTTTCGCATGGAAACCTGATGACATGCAAGGTATTACCATCAGAGTGATATGCCATAAGTTAGATGTTGATCTGAGCTGTAAACCGATCAAATAGAAGCCATGACCCAAAAAGGCTAGAGCAGTAAATGAGGAAGTCCAAAAACTGTTAAAAGCCAGGGGAATAAGAAAGACTGAATTTTCGGAATGGATTTCCAATCCTGTTGTGATCAGAAAGAAAAACAGCAAATGAAGGGTTTGCATTGATTTTATCGATCTGAACAAGGCCTGCCCAAAGGGCAATTTTTCACTACTGAAAATAAATCAATTAGTAGATTCAGTTGCTGGCCATGAGAGATTGAGCTTTTTAGATGCTTATTTAGAGTATCACCAGATCCCATTATTTGGATTGGACCAGGAATGTATTGTTTTCATCACCATTATGGGTTTGTACTAATATAAAGTGATGTCGTTTAGGTTGAAAAATGCAGAGGCTACCTACCAATGACTGGTGACCAAAATATTTCAAAATGAAATCGATAAGTTAATGGAGGTTTATATAGAGGATATGCTGGTAAAAAACAAACTTGCCAATGATCATATTCGGGATTTGGGAAAAGCTTTTGATATACTCAAGTATTATCGAATGAAGCTGGACGCCGCGAAGTGCACCTTCGGAGTTAACTCGGGCAAGTTCTTGGGTTTTATGGTGAATAATCGGGGGATAAAGGCTAATCCAAAAAAAGTCCAAGCAATTCTTGACATACAGAGCCTACCTAACCTCAAAGAGCTGGAAAAACTCATTGGTATGGTAGCTTCATTTAATCGTTTTGTTTTCAAATGCTCGGATAAATGTATGCCTTTATTTAAAGCATTAAAACAAACAATAGAATTTGTATGAAACGATGAATTTGAACAAGCTCTAAGCGAGCTGAAACAATATATGAGCAGCTCTCCCTTAATATCCATTCCCGAACTCCACGAACAATTATACATGTACTTAGCTTCTTCTGATCGGGTAGTAAGTTCGGCCTTAATCAAGGAACATGACAGCATGCAAAAGCCTGTGTATTTTACTAGTAAATGTTTAATAGGGCCAGAATTGAATTATTTGCCCTTAAAAAAACTTGTACTAACACTAATCACGGCATCAAGAAAGCTAAGGCACTATTTTGATGCCCATCCAATCAAAGTTCTTACTTCAAGTCCGATCAAAACATCCTTGAGAAAGGCCGATTTATCTTGCAAAATGAAAAAGTGGTCGGTAGAACTGGGTAGATTCCATATAGAATATGAACCAAGAACAGGCATTAAAGGCCAAGTCCTGCCAAATTTTATCGCTGAATTCACGGGAATGAATACAGCTGCTACAGACAAAACATTATATGTCCCAGATAGGGGGGCAAGATCAAGATACCAAGATGAGGGATGCCGAGCAAATTGGGCAAATTACTGAGCCCACCATGGCTGAAAATTCTAATGTTTTAACCACTTGGTCACTGTGTATAGATGGGTCATTAACAACAGAGGGTTCGGGTGTTGGTATAGTATTTAAAACCCATAAAAGAATGATCATTAAATAAGCAATCCGGCTGGAATTTTGGGCAAATAATAATGAAGATGAGTATGAGGCGTTGATTCTCGATATAAAGAAAGCTAGACAACTCGGAGTCCAAGACTTAGTGATTCACTGCGATTCTCAGTTGGTCGCCAATCAGTTAACTAGAGATTTCATGGCAAAGAACGAACGGATGGCCGCCAACATGAGAATAGCTCAGAGGATGATGAAAGAATTTAGATTGGCGTACATTGAGAGATTCCCGAGAAATAGTAATTCTCACGCGGATGCCCTAATACACTGGCTTTTGTTGTCGATTTGAAATTGTCAAGAGTAATCGAAGTATAGTACTTGTCAAACCCGAGCATCAATTCTAAAGCATGATAGCTGGTGTGTGATATCAAAATCGATCTGGGGTTTTGTTGGATAGATCTGATCATTAACTATTTGTGAGATGAATCGTCGCCTAAAGATAGTGGGGAGGCTTACAAAATCCAAGCCCATGCGAGCAGATTCTAGCTATCCCTCAAACATAAATTGTATAAAAAGTTTGTTGGTTGGAAAACAACCCTAGAGGGGGCTGGATAGAGTTTTTAAAACTAAATGCAGAATTAAAAAGTTTTAAGTAAAGTTTTAGAATAAAACTTTGGCTATGTCTATATCAAGTAATGCAAGCAATTAATCAATCAAACAATCTCAAAACACAAGAAATAATATATCAAAATAATAAATAGCTTGAGTTAAAAAGATTAAACCGATTGAGCCAATGACGTTTTGTTCTCGCGGTTCGGTTGTCTAAACCATACGTTTGCGCTTGGACAGTGCCCCCGAGAATTTTCACTAAAATCGATTTTCTTCTGAGTGAAAATCAAACCACTGTAAGTGTATTCTTCTCACACACTCTACAAGTATTGTTTTATTCACAATACTCGCACAAGAAACCCTCTTGCTAACTTATGTGATTTACCTCTCACCACACTCAACAAGAATTAACCTTCTTGTTATTTTATAAGATTAACCTCTCACAAATTAATATTCTGAATTGTTTGGTGATTCACACTAATGAACAATATCTCTCTCAAGTGTTTAATAGATATAATTGAACCTCACACTAGAGTTATCTTGATTGATCAAAAGATTTAACTTAAAGATGAAAGATATGATTAATACAAAAGTTTGAATTCTTAAATATAATGAATAAATGAAAGATGAGTTAGTATATATGTTCAAGCTTTCCAAAATGTGTCTTAGATGTCCAATATATAGTCCCAAAGATGATATTGCCGTTTAAGTGGTTTGGTACCAAAAATGGTAAAAAAAATAAAAATTTAACGACTATATTTTGAGGCATCATTCGATTAAACAAAGCTCATCAGTCGACTGATGGCCTTTAGTCGATGGAGTAAAGCCCATCCGTTGACTAATGACTTATGTCTATCAAGCCAAAATCCCAATTTGGACTTTTGCAATTTTGCTCCAAATTCAATTATAATGCTTTGGGGACCTTAAAAACATGTTCCTAAGACACCTATTTTTGGAAAAACTCAAAATATGATCATTTGAATTTATTATGAATTTATTTCAAAAACGGTTTTTACAAGAATGGAATTTTGAAAAAATTTTGATTCAAACTTGATTTTGATTAATATATGAATGATGCATGAACATGATTGAGCTATAAAAGTGATCAATCAATAAACTTTATATAAATCTAAGCACTCACTCAATTGTTGAATTAACAAGTCTTCGAATGCTTTGATTTGTTTACTCAATTTGATTTTCAATTGAAATAAATGCCTTGAAGCTTTTCATATAATCCTTTGATCTTTGTGCTTCATGAATTGCATTGCTAGTATATGATGAGATTGATCTTCCTTGTCTAGTCCAATGCATTGTTGATTTGATCGGATAGAGATTCAATGATCATTGGCATGATGCTTCCTTTGAACAACCATGCTTTTGTTTATTTTTCAAGTAAATGAACTATAAACTTATATAAAAAACATGTTAAACTACACTTGATTAACTTATTGTTATTATCAAAACAAGATTAAGACCTTCAAGGTTAATAAGATCATTCTCTGGGCCTTATCTCAAGTGTGTCCATCCAAGGCTGGTTCAGAATACCCTCTATGAGCTCCACGAGGGAAGCTGTGGAAGTCATACTGGCAGAAGATTATTAGCTCATTAAGCCAGGTCCTAGGGTTACAGGTGGCCGTTCATGCAAAAAGATGCTATGGAATATGTTAAGAAATGCGACAAATGTCAGAAATATGCTCCCATGGTGCATCAGCACGCGACAGCCCCGTGCCCGATTGTCAGCTCTTGGTCTTTTGTTATGTGGGGATTGGATATTATGGGTCATTTTCCTCAGGAACCAGGCAACAAGAGTTTCCTTCTAGTCGGTACTGATTTTTTGGTAGAGGCTGTCCCTTTGGCGAATATTATGAAAACCAATGTAAAAACTTTGTTGTGGAAGAATATAATCACTTGATTTAGCATACCGAGGGCACTTGTCTCCTACTATGGGACATAATTTAAAAATCAAAAGATCGAGCAGTTTTGTATCTCGTATACGATAAAACAACACTTTTATAGTGTCGCCTATCCTCAAGGAAACGGGTTGGCCGAGGCGTCAAACAAAGTTACCCTGGATGTCTTGAAAAAGAGATTGGAAGAAAGGAAAGGAATTTGGGTACAAGAACTGCCTTCAGTACTCTGGGCATTCCGTACAATGCCTAGCTAGTCAACTGGCGATACACCATTTTTCCTAACCTATGGAACCGAAGTAATCATTTCCTTAGAGGTCAGTTTACCCACTCTAAGGACAGCTAAAGTCGAAACTGGTAACAATATAATCACTTTAAAATAAGCATTAGATTTCACCGAATCTCGAAGAGAAGCTGCCGCAATCCATTTGGCGAACAATCATACACTTTGGTAAAGTAATACAAGATGCACATGAAGCCTAGGGAATTTAAGGTCGGATAGCTGGTTCTGAGAAAAGTACTTGGCACATTAGTACAACCCAATCACAAAATACTTAGAGAAAACTGGGAAGGTCCTTACATGGTAACATTGGCCAGTGGGACTGAATCCTATCGTTTGTAGGCTATGGAAGACAAACCAATTCCCAATCCATGGAATATTGATAACTTGAGAAATTGCTATCACTGAATGTTAATCCAAAGAATTTGGATATGTTTGTACGATTCGTTCAAATTAATGAAATGAATTCATGATTAAAGTTCAAATGTCACAATTTACTTAAGACCTTGCTCGGCAAGGCAAGCGATTCATTTTAAGACCTTAACCCGATAAAGGCAGTATTTTAATAAGACCTTGTTCGGCAAGGCGAACAATTCACTCAAGACTTTTACCTAATAAAGTTAGTATTTTAATAAGACCTTGCTCTGCAAGGAAAATTATTCACTTAAGACCTTTGCCCGATAAAGGTTGTATTTCAATAAAACCTTACTCGACAAGGCGAAAGATTCATTTAAGACCTTTACCTGATAAAGGCAGTATTTCAGTAAGACCTTGCTCGGCTGGGCAAATGATTTATGTAAGACCTTTTATTCTTAAAGGAAAATTTTACTTAAAACCTTACTCGGCAAGGCAGTCAATCTGATAAGACTTTTCATTATTAAAGGCAGTTTTAATAAGACATTGCTCGACAAAGTAGAAAATTTGTTAAGACCTTTACATATTAAAGGCAACATTTCTCAAGTAAGACTTTACTTGGCAGGGCAATTAGTTTGCTAAGTCCTTTATCCATCAAAGGCACTCCTTCTATATAAGACCTTTATTAATTAATGGCAAAACTTTTAACAAAGACCTTCCTCAGCAAGTCAACTGCTTTGTTAAAACCTTTTATTTATTAGAGGCAAAATTTGTACGATAATGCTTAGCAGATAAGTTTGTTAAAGAAGAAGGATTTTATTTAAAACCTTTTTTATTAGGAGACAGTGTTTGTTCGTTATCCTAATGGAGTTTTGTACTCGTATGATTTGCATAATGAAATTGTTCATCAAACAATTTATTCATCAAGTAAACATCACAAAAAAATGCAGAAGTAAAAATTATTCTTCATTAATTAAAAAACAAGTACTTATGGAGAGGCTTCATGGCCTAATTACAATAAAGTTTGCTACTTATTACATTAGAGCTTACTGTTGCAAAGAGCAGATATAGTACAATCAAAAGAAAAAGAAAGAGAAAAAGAAGCAAAGAAAGAAAGAAAATAAGAAGGAAAACAAAGAGGAGAGAAAACAAGAAGACGAAAGAAGAGAAAAGAAAAAGAAAAAAATAAATGGGGGATAGAGAGGAAGCAGTGTGAGAGATAGAGACATAGGAGATAGAAGTTGAGTTTGAGAGGGGAGGGACATGGTGAGATCATTTCTGCCCTGCCACCTCTCAATCACCACCTTTAAGCCTATATCTCTCCTTTGTCACTGTCATGAAGTTCTCCTTCAGGCGATTGTACTGCTTAACTAAGCGATGGTAGTGGCCCTTCAAGCCACGGTACTTCCTCTTCAGGCGGCGAAGATCTTCCTCTATTGTGGTAACATTCGCTTCTAATTTGTCGAGCCTCTCATTGAGGGCTCTTCAATCAACGGTCGGGGAAGCTGCTTCAGACATAATAGTATCACTATCAAACATTTTTAAATTATAAAGTGGTTAGTTTATTCTCTCCTAAGTTGGAATAGTGAAAATGATGCTTGTGAATAAAAAGGATGAGAAAGCCTACTTATATAGAAGTATCAAGACACTAGCACATTAATAATGGGGCATTGATAGTAGGGAACGTCACGTCGATATATGAAGCACCAATATGCCCCTTGGGAACCAATGCATCATAATGGCGAGAGTTACAGATCCAAACCTCGCCCCAATCAAATCGTGCCACGTGACATCATCATGATTGAATACTTTGAACCTGGCTATACTTCCCTGTTGATCATTCTAAGCGAATCTGTTAACCGACGAATATGGATACACTTCGAATTTTTAAAGGGCAGAGTGGTTGATGAAAAATCTATCTAAGTTCATTGCACAACTAAAAATTCAAAGTCTGAGAAATAAGTAATATCATTCATTGGCAAAGAGAAAGTAATGGAAGTTCAATGACTCAAAGTAATAAAGGACTTAGTCATAAAAACAATAATAAAAGTTAGATCAAGCACTCAATGCAAAAAGGAGGCACAATTCAAGACACAAGGAGTTTTATTAACTTGATTGAACAAGTACATAAAGGAAATCCAAATAAAAGCAGTATAAGATAACACAAAACAAAAGAGGCTCAAGGATCTAATATGCGTTTGGCTCAACAAGTGGAGTGGTCACTGGGTCACTGGCAGCCAATGCTGGTGGATTTTCACTACCATCGGTAACTTCCCTGTCCGTGACTAGAGCACCACCTGCATCATCCTGATGGTGTCAACCTCGGCCACAACTTCAACTACTTGACCAATTGACCTTTCCACCGGCCTTCTCATCTTGTGGTCGGCAGGGAGATTAAGCTGATCCAAGGCGAAGTTGTAGCCATCTTAGAAATCCTTCGCCAGAACCTCAATGATTTGATCAGCACAGCGCTCGACTCCATTGTTTACCCATTCATCCTCTAGTGAAAGAAGAGATTCGCTCAGTTCTTTGAGCTTCTCTTCAGATAGCTTAAGTTTGTGCTCGGCAAGTGCCCGAGCATCTCTCTCAACTTCAAGGTCAGACTATAATTGGTTAAACCTGGTTTACAGCTCCTCATTCTCCTTGGTTCTAAGCTCTAAGGCACCCTGAAACATGCACACGTCGTCCCGTGCATTGTCTCTCTCTTTCTTTAGCCGGAGGCCCTCCTACTTTAGCTTGTCAGCATTATGCCTTTCCACTTCCAGATCGAACTTAAACCATTCCAATCGATCAAGTCGCTTCTCTTCTAGCTTATGGAAATAGATGACAAACTGCAAGAAATAGTTTGAATTAGTATCAAAGCAAAGGAAAATAATAAACAAAAAGTTAATGTCCATACCTTGATCAGGCTGTGGAATGCCCGACTATGTAGACTGTTCTTCGAAAGGATTTAAGCATTTTCCTTGTCGGGAAATAGCATGGCGTCACCCAGATGGTTATACACCAGACTAGCATAGTTCAAAGCCGAATCCTTCATGGTCACAGATCGGCCATCATAGAAGAACGACGGTGCAAATATTTCGCCCCCCCAGAGATCTCTTTTATCTGATCAGAGGATTTTATCCCTTACAACCTCTAAAAAAAGAGACTGAGCTGGATCTTTTTAACTCAGTGGAGGGGTGCCAAACTTCTCAGCTCCTTGATCGAGAAGAGTCAATTTTTAAGGCACGCCCTTAGTTGTTTATATGGTTGGACGAAACCTTTTAGGGGCAAGTTACCTTCCCTTTTTGCTGGAAGCTTGACCCCTTTTCTTGGAAAGCACCTTGGCCAGGCTCCTGGTTGGCATCTTATCTATGTCAGACTCTGTTTCTTCACTCTCCCTTTTTGGCTGACCAGATGTAAAGCTCAGGCTTCGTCGAAATCAGTGGGCTGATCGACCAATCCAAGATGAGGATGAGATGAAGATTAATCGGGATCTGGTTCGATATTCCTCTTGGACTGTGCCCTAACCTTAGATCTTTTGGGGGGAATTGGAGGTTTTTTACCTCTCAGTGCAGCGTTAAAGTTAAGAAACCTGCCGGGACCATTCTTGTTCGAAAAGACTAGGATTGGTTGCTTCGTATCCTTGCCTATGTTGATAACTAGCCTCTCTTGCAATCGGGTGTGACTTTTCTCATTGGCAGTAAGCTCGCACCAAGGAATATCCAATTAATTTTTTCGCAAATCTTGGTCACGATTTACTGCACGGACAATAGGCTGATCGAGAACACTTGTAACACTCCCTTTACCCCATTTCTCAGTTCGAGAATCATCTCCCGATTATGATAGGAGTTCTCGATCTTGTATTTCCTGAATAAAACTTCTTTTTGCCATTTGACTGGACATAACACTACTACCGTCGTGAGTGGCGACAACTTTTGTCTGTGGGATATTAATGTTGTACTCTGAAGGTCAGTTAAATTTACCAAAATCCCCTGCAAAGACCATCAGAATGAGATTAAATTTGAATTAAAAATCACCTAAAGAATAAAACGAGCAATTTTAAAACACACCAGGTCCAGAAGCTCGTTGAGGAACTGGTTTATAGCTAGGATTAAGCTCGATATTCTGATTAGAATGATGGTATATGAATTGGACCCCTTATGAGAATTAGGCAAGGGGATTGTGCCTAACTTTCAAACTATAGTCATATTCCTTCTTCATAAGGATATATCAATACCTAAGTTCATTTAAACCTAATTGGGTACCATGGATTTCGTTAAGTTTCTCTATACCACGGATGATCCTAACTGCATTTTCAAAAAGTTGCCCTAAAGTCAAATTGTATTTTTTAAGAAAATCTACCATTGGGGGACCTAGCGGCAATCAAAGCCCACACTCCCTGAACATGGACACATGAACAAGATACTTGTTGCGGGCGAGTTTATAGTCTTCGGCAAAAGGATCGTCCCCTTCACCTAATGTTCTCCAACTAATCCCTTTCGGGATATGTGTTCAAGCGAAATCAAGAATTGGAAGAGGGAAACCCAAAATAAGGGAAAATCTCTTATCGAAATCAAGAATTGGAATCAGAGACTTACTTGATGGTCAAAATCACTGAGAAGGAAGAAGAATCATGTACCAAAGATTAACGGAGGATCGACTGAGTTTTTGGAAGAAAACGCAAATTCGGCCGAATTTGATAAAAATCTCTGATCGCAAGAAGGGCTTATGAAGGTCGTAGTGTAAGAAGATGAGAAAAAAAATTAAAGAGATTTAGAAGGGATTAAGCAACTAACCGACTTTTTCACAACTTTATATCGTATTAAGAACCGAAGTTTAATGATGAAGAGCATTTAATATGTGGGCCCATAAGGACATCCCGCCTATTTTTCGAAACGCATGACCAACCAATCAGATGGTGGACAATTGGCCGCGTGACAGGTACAGTTATAAGACATAAGGTGACTTGTAAAGGATATATGTTCAACCCATTGAATCAGGAAGATCGTCGGACAATGACTGTAGTGGAGCCGAGTCATCCGAACAATATTTATTTTCGGGTTCTAGCACCTGACTTCGACTTGTAGGCCGAACTCAGATGCTTGGGGGGCAATTTTGGGAGGATAATTTTATACATAGGCCCTGATTATAAAAGCCTGAACCCAATGAGCGGGCCACGGGCCTACCTTCGGGTAAGGTCCTTTGCCTGGCAGCGATGTTTTCATGCCGAGGAAAATCAAGCTTTTTGTTTATCGAATAAGAAAAGGTTGGCTCAACCATTAATTACTGAGTTGTGAATAAGAGGTTGCTGAACTGGAAGATAGACAATGGAAAGTAACCACTTCAGTTAATGTGAATAGGGTTCTGGATACTTGTAATCTTGGAGTATTGATCAAGTCATACCCTTTGTAGTTATTTTACTATAAACCTAACAAACATGTAACCATATCCTATACATATAAATAGGAAGAGGGAAACCCACAGTAGGGGAGAACCAACATTTACCACCAAAAAAAGCACTCACTCCCATATTTTCTCTCTAAAAGTAGAATTCCCATTACTGTAATAAATCGTTCAAATGCCGTTAGAGCCAAGTGAAGAACATTATCACACACAGAGGGAGGACATACTGTCGTAGTGGGTATAAGAGCTACCGATGGAACCTACCATTACAAACAAAAAATCCTTTCTCGCTATTATCAATTCATTGTTCACTTTCGTCACCTTTATTCAATTTGGTTACCGACTCTGTTGGATTAGGCCGATTTCGTTTTATTTAGGTTTATTAGATTTGCATCACCCATAATATTCAAGACAAATCAAATCAATTTCACAAGGATTAAGATAATATATAAATAAAAGCTTTCTTTTATTACTAAAATAAAAATTTTAATTAAGTCATTATATATTATTGTCCAATTCATTAGTAAAATAAAATAAAAGTAAATTAAGGTTTACTTATTATATTATTTTTACATGTAATAATGATAAGGTGTAGTACGGTCTATATTAATAACTTAATGTAATCAATTACGTAAGAACAAGTATCATTTTTAATTGAGCTTGGATTGGATCGGTTTGACATTGGTTTCGTAAAAGTGATAACCCAACCAATCCAATGTTTGGTCGATTTTCTAAAAAGCAAGTCAATCCAATTCACTAGTTTCATTGAATCTAATCAAAATTGGATTAGATTTAATTGTGCACACCCTAACTAAACTTGACAATGGATCGGTTCGAGCTGTATTTGTGTCGGTTTCTATTGTGTTTCGGATGTTATCATTTTGAGTTTAAACAAATGGATTTTTTTATCAGGTGTTATTGTGTTTTGGGTGTTATCGTTTCAGGTCTAAATGAATTATTCGATATGACTCGTTATTACTCATTAAATACATATATAATAAAAAAACATGTTTGTATATATATTGTTACGGGAAATTTCAGGTGTGGACCGGTCCATTTTATAATGATTTTGCGTCTTAAAAAATACTCTCCAAATATTTTTATGACGGAAAACCGTCGTAAAAGGACCAGTCCGTACCAGAAACATACCCTATATTGTTATATATATTGTAAGCTCACCTTGAATTAACAAATAAATGTATAACACTTATGCAAATTATATACATCTATATTAAAAATATACATATATACATGGATATTTATAATATTTTACTACTAGGTATATAACGGGTTATAACGATTATTTTTATGTGTAACGAATATTAATTGACTCAAACCGCTAACTTATCGTGTTTTATCGGATCAACACTAATACGACTCAAAATTGTTAAAACTTCTCATTAACTTATAATTTTGTGTCATGATATCGTGTCGGGTGTTGTTTTACAAGTCCTAACCATGACAAATGGTCGAATATCTTCATTAAAATTAATACTCACTTTGTTTAATACGAACTATCCTACTTTGACTTTATTATTTTGTATTTTTAAGATAATACTAATTTAAATTTAATTAATATTAAGAAAACAATATTTATTTTTCTTATTATAAAATTTAATACATTAACTATATATATATAATTAAAAGAGTACAATAGCATATAACTAGTGTGGTACTACATGACCTAACTAAAATTTAATATTAGGGTAAATAATACGGAAATGAAAACAAAAGATGTGGTCTGGTACAATGAATGTGAAAAACGAAAAAAAAAAAAATGGAAAAAACAAAAGGAGGGTTTGAAGGGGTTGTTAGTGGTTTACTGATTTGGATGTATGAGAATAAAAGCATTGCATTCATCTCATATCTCGATCTCTCTCATTCAAATCGGCATTAAAGCGCCAGTCATTGGCATAAACTTCATCTACGTGTCCCATTAATCTTCTCTACTTCCTCTCTCACTCTCTCTCTCTCTACCACCATCCATTCTAATCAAGATAAAAGATTCTCTTACTTGTCCTATACGCAAGGTTTATTAAAAATAAAATAAAAGTAAATACTATTTATATTTCAAAAAATATTTAATAATATTTTATTTTCTAATTATTCGATGACAAATGAATAATTGTATGTTACTCGTCTTATAATAAGTGAATAAGCGCATGTTACTCGTTTAATGATAAGTGAGTAGGTGCATGTTACTAGCCTAATGATAAGCGAGTAAAAACTTCAATATCTTACCCATTTATCATTGAGCGAGTAACATGCACTTACTCACTTATCATTGAGCGAGTAACATAACTTACTCACTTGTCATCGAGTAAATAAAACATAAAATAAAACTAAGTATTTGATATTGTGTAAATAGCAGCCACCTAAAAAAAAGGCGTACACTTAAAATTCTTGACATTTTCGGGACTAAACGTTTAAGCATATTTTGATAATACGAATCGAAAAAAGTAATAATACAAGTAATAAAATAAGTGATTAGTGCGCTCCCGTTCTTTCTCTTCTTTTTTTCGAAGTTCAAATTCTGAATATATCTAGATATCATTTGTAAAAAACACACAAAAAAAAGGGTTAATTTTTTGAACGATGACTTTTAAAATACTATCCGGTGCATTTTCTTATACATTATTTGATTCTAAATATGCATATTTGATTTAGCACATATATAATTGCTTTAATCTAAAAACAAGGTTAACCAATGGCAGATCGACATTTTTATGCTCCACTTGAATTTTAATAATTGGGGCATGTGTGTTTCAGTCAAGAAATGAATAAAGTAGATTATTAATTCCCCACTACTACTACCAGTAGGTGGTGCATAAAAAACTCCCTAAACTAGAAAACCACAAGAGCACCTTAATATTATAAAGCAGATTCTGAACCAATGGGAAAATTAAGTATTGCGACCCCTTCTTAACTTTGACATTTAAAAAAACTAAATTAAAAAAAATTGGGATTCACAAATTTGTCATATAATTGGGAGGCAGTGTGTCACGCATGTCACCTCACTTACATTAACATGAACATCTCCTATAAAATCGCAACCTTCTCTTTAAGATAATATTTATGTCAATTATTTTTAAATGGACCGAGTCAGATAAGATGGGGAAATTGATTATAGGCTTAAAATAATTAAATAAACTGAGTTTTGTTTATTTATTTATGAAGTTGAAGAATGTGACCACAGTGATCTAAGCCATGACGGAAACAAGGAAAACGACCATATATGTATGTGTGGATTCCTCTAAGGAGTACAAAGGGCATTTTTACATTTTTAAGTGCAAACTTTTGGCACCCATTATGGGAAGCAAAGACTCTTATTTGTAATAAATTCATGTTGGAAATTTATAACATTACTAAATAATAGCACTTTGCGTAATAATCTCTACTTAATTTAATACATATTATAATTTAATTATTTTTATTTATACGTGCATTACATGTACCCTTAAGGCAAGGGGGCAAATGCAATAAAGCGTAAGGGGGACAATTGCCCCTACTTGGGCTTGGTTTTTTTTCCACTACATATGGGGTATTTTTTGGAGAAAAAAATATATAAGGACTAATGTATAGAACTTAAAACTTCAAGGCATCTAAGTGTATTTAATGGAAGAAGAAGATCATCAATGTATGCTTCATCAAATCGCTTTGGCTCTGAGTGCAAAACAAAGCCCCACACGGCTGGACTTTTTAGGATCGACGTTCGTGTCCGTAGGTGCGAGCGCACACAAGTCGCATGGTTCTTCAACCCTTGATTTGCAACCTCACACTGCCGACGCGAGAGAGAGCCTTATTTTTCTTGATCGCATAACAATCTTGTAAGAGGTGATCTCTTATAAATCCATTAATTTTTCAACAAAGTTTCTATGTGAGACTTCTTTTTCCCCATTCTTACATCTATTTTTTCATCTCAAGTAGCTTACTTTGGGTAACAATTTCTCATTCACCATATAAACGTTTTTGATGTATTAAGAAATTGGTAAATTACTAAATTGTAACCCACTATTATATACTTTGGAGAGCATATATTATTATTATTTGTTTTATTCTTATTACTTTTCAGGTGTTTGGAATTAAATGAAAGAATTTTGGCTTTTGAACAAATTTGGAGTTAATTCCCCCAAGTTAACTGTTGTCGATCAAATTCGAAATTTAATTGGGTTCAAGAAATGATCCAGAAGTAAATCTCAAGTCCTAGCATTAATGGAGCGAATTAAAGTGTTCAATAGAAGCTGATAGAGCAATCCCAATTGAAAAAAAAAAGTCATTTGAAACAATTCGAGAAGTTTTCAAATGAAGAATAAATTTACCACGCGAAATGCCTCTGTTCGAGCCAATTATGCAACTGATTCGTACGGAATTTGAAAAAACTCTCTAGAAATAAAAGTTTTAAATTTTTGAGTTAGCTACGCCTAGAAAAAAATCTTGTAACAATTAGAGTTTTAAGTAAAAAGTTATGGAGATATACGATCAGCGCTTAAATGAATAAATTCCAACAATAATGTACTAGTTTACTAAAAGGGGGTGTTTTTGTTAGTAATGGGTCTAGCCCAGCCAGCAAACTTTGTGGATAATTATCTCGTGGACCTGCAGTCAACTCTCTCCAACAACATCTCGGGCCTTATTAATTTTTGTGCTAATTCATTTGAAAGCTAACAAAGTTTAATCAAGCATGGGCTTCTTATTAGAAAGCTAGCAAAGTTTAATCAAGCATGGGCTTAGTGGCCCATCAAAATAAAAGGCCCATTAGCAGCACATTCAATTGAGCCCTATGCTTCGTGTCAATTATAAAAGAATGAAAGAGAGCCCCACAGCAATGAGGAATTAAAAAAAGAGCACACAGCCGCAATTTGTTCTCTCTTTCTGGGCACGCTCATTGAGAGGAGGGCTTTAGAATTATTTTTTTTTTCTTTCGTGCATAGTATTCAAGACTTTGGGAGTGTTCAATTTCTTTTTTCTTTCTTTTGTTTATTCTGCCGAGAGCACTATTTATTTACCTTGGAGTGAAATTAGCTCATAATTATTTATTCTTCTATTAGTTCGGGCAACTAAGTTTTTATTTATTTATTTAGTTTATTTAATTATATGTTATTCAATTATATATTTTATTTTAATTGCAAATATATTAGGTAAAGTTATTTTTTAGGAATATTTGATTGATTCTATTGTATATATTTATACCAATTAACTCTACCAATTTAATACATTCATGTATTACAAGGTAAACATGAGTGTACTATACATCTATACACATGCATGTAATTCGAGAGGCAAGCAAACCATGTCAACATGTATTACAAAAAAAACAACAATTCAGGCTAGCCGTGGCTTTCCTTATACAAATATGTACAATAAAAATGAGTTGGTATCAGAGCCCTCTATTTTGTTCTCGACCTAGTCGCTTTTTCAGTCTTATTCGTTTTCTAGATACCTGAATTTATTTACATAAAATGGAGTGAGCTCACAGCTCAGTAAGGGAGATATAACAGGTAATATTACTTACAAAACGTAATTAACTGTTTAATCATAAATCATGGCTCAACCAATAAAACAATGCATGCATGTGCATATGCAGGTTACCTCCCTTGTATTAATCATTATACCGAAAGAATACTGAAACTGAACCGAATCATAATAATTATAACAATGGGTCTAACCGCCCCAAAAAATACTGAAGCTGGGCCGAACCATAATTATAAGAATAAGAACAGGCCTAATCGCCCCAGAGAATAAATAGAACATAATCACAATATAACATCATTAGGCGCATAAAAGATCATCATCATATCATAATAGAATTTGACCACATGTCCACCAATATCATATTACAAAATCACACGTGCTTTGCCGAGGTCTAAAACGAGGTGAAACCTTCTAACGGGATTCGAGGCATTACAAGAAGATTTCACCTCTGGGACCCAGTGCGTCACGGGAGTCGTATGCCGATAACGGTTTAACTAAGCAAAATACCCGTGAAAGACTTAAAAAGAATCTTTAATCTGAATAACAAATATACTTTCTATTTCACAAAGTCTGTTCACAATTGGATAAGAATCACCACAAGTCCATAAATAGCCTCCAACATGGTCCCAAGTATGGAAGATACAATCTCCACAAAGTATATATAATGCACACTAATAAAAGCTTTATACATATGTAATCAGTATGATACAAACTTGAGTTTTAATACAAGAACCCAATGTACATCTTATAGACACGACTCTAAGAACTATGGTACAGAGGCAGACTAAGAAACGCATCATCTCTTTTCACTTTTCCCCAGTTGAACCTGCAAAAGAAACTGGGTGAAGAAGAGGTGGTGTGAGTCGAAGGACTCAGTGGGAATCATTTAAAAAATATAGTATGAAATTAAGGTTTAGAAATCCCGTTTTGTAAAGTCTTAAGAAACCCTTTTTGTATTAAAATATGAAGTAACTTGTTGACAAATATATGTATGTAATAATTTTTAAAAAAAGCTTTTATATCTTTAAAACATCAATAAGACTGTGAGAAAATACTCTTTTGAAACTTTATATAAAACCAACCCTGTCTCAATAGAAATCTATGGCACAATGTATGTCTTTTTATTTCATGAATTTTGAATCACATTCTCTCAGGTCTTACACTCCCCAAGCATACAGCCTGATCTGCATTTCGTGGCATTTCAACAACGCGGCAGCAGGGCCTCCCGTTCTTTTCTCATTCGTAATAACCAATCGTAACATTGATAATTGTCCAAGTGTACAACCGGGTCTGCATTTCGTGGCCTTTCAACCACGCAGCAACAGGCCCTCTTGTTCTTTTTTATGCACAATTTTAGGTCTTGCACCTACGAGACTGTACCCCAAATTTCAGCCCCAATCGTTAAAGACCAAACCCGGGACCTACCATAGACTAGTGCTAGCACTGACGCTTAATAATGAACCAATCGGCTTATACGAAAGACAATTGTGCCATTTTAAAGTTTATCATAAATCAAATATAACTTTCACTTATAACTGACAGGGAATATTATTATATAAACCATTTCGATATGTTCAACAACTAAAAAACGATCCTTTTATAGCATAAAATCTTCCACTTGAACCTTTAAGAATAAGTATTTACTAATACAATATAATTCGTTAACCATTAAAAGGCTTCTAAATGGGTTTTTGGGATACGCAAGAAATAAATCATAGTTTCTTATCAAATCATATAGTTGGGCATGTATAAAGGCTATCTAAGCCATCAATTTAATTACTGAAGTCAAACATCCCTTTAAATTAAAAACCCATTTCGTAGGAAACTAGGTTTGTGCATAAAACACATGGATGGGTGAAATCACAAGCTTCCTCATGTAATAAAAATGATATTGAGGTCATTTAAACCATTAATTTCAACGAAAATACTAAATAGCCACATACACCAAAAATCCCCTTTGTAAAAGTTAGGTTTTGAAGCATTCAATGGATGAAATCATGATTTCATGGTAATAAGATAGAAAAAAACAAGGTTTAGAGTTAGATTCCCACCTCTAAGAAGCCAAATCTTCAAGTTAGAAAGCTTGAATTGAGCCCAAAGTTCACCAATTGCAAGAATCTTCAAGCTTCCCTTTGAACCCTCGCCATAGTGATGAAGAATAATGAAGATGATGATGAATAGTGTTTGGAAATGGTGGATTTGGTGTTGGTTATATGGGGTTTTTTAGTGATGAAATAATGTAGATGAATCATTATCTAAATCTCCCTCAAAGACACTATCCATCTCTCTCTAGAAGTTTTCCTCGATGTGTTATGAAAATGAGGCAAAATGGGATTTAAATCCTGCACAAAAGTTAAGTCGGTGGACCAGCTCAAATGCCAGACTGGTATGCCCATTTTAAGTTACAGGTCCACAGACCAAAATTCCCCAATTTCTTAAAAGCTGGACCGGTATGCCCATTTTCCCATACCGGTTCGTGGGTAAGTTTGTCCTGCAGTACTGAACTTCAAATGGCCATAACTTTTCATTCAGAACTCCAATCTAGGTGATCTTTATGTCCACGGAAAGCTAATTCAAAGCTCTACGAGTTACCAAGAGGAAACTTTTCTAAATTCTTGATAGGTTTCTTCCAATAATGCTTCAAAGACAGCTTCACGTCACAAGGTTACCAAATGACCAACTTTCATGATGGGCTTACTTTGAACTTCATTTCAGCCAACAAGAAGCCTGAATTGGCTTCCGACCAAAATGAAAAAGTTGTAGATTATATCAAGGGCTAAACATAAGGCAAACGGAGGCTTAATCGGATAAGGAACGAAGAAGTTACGCTTTTTCAAAGTTGACGAAAACTAAAAAATCGCGTAGGGTGAAAACACACGATCAACTTATCGATTTCAACTCAAACCGCCCGAATTATGAAACGATCACTTTCAAGAGTTTAATACAGCTAATATAATATGCTATAAGTGTTGGACTAACTCGAAAGGGTCTGAAAGTAATAATTCACGCCCTAACGGGATTACAAGCTTCTTTCAGGCATACGATAGGTGTGAGCTTATAAATAAAACACGGGGTATTACAATCTCCCCTACTTAAAGGAATTTCATCCTCGAAATTCATGAGAAAAAAAGTGTATCACAAGATGTCACATATAACGACCTACTGTTGGAGGTTCTCCCCTCCTTAAAGACGACAAGAGTTTTAAAAATTATCATCCCGACCTGGGGAATCTAAACAACTCACATTCCCGAATCATGTATGAGCAATGAACTCTAGGAAATACAAGCTTCCCATTAAAAACACACTAGAAGATCAAGCACAAGATAGTTCCACCTTTCACTCAATCCTAAATGCTAAACGACTTATCATAACCAATATCATAACAAAACTCTTTAAGATCATTCGCTATTGTCAATGAAAGCATAACTAATATATATACATATAACTATAAATCCAAACCACGATCTGTCACATTGAATTATGAGGCTCTTTGCATCTACGCACCTTCTAGTAGCCATAATTAGAAAATAAAGTTTTATTCTCTTACTAACCCTGTGGGTTTGTGTTATGACAAAGAGATATGGTAAATGAAATTCCCAAGGGTTCTAGTTACTGGTTTCTTAGAACATGGCTTCATGTGATAATATATGGTAAAGAAAAGAAGGAGCTCACTTCAATCTTTGACTAGCTCTCAATTATATAGTCAATGAAATGAACGATTTCACCACAAGTGAATGCTCCAATCTCCAAATGAGTTTCTATGTAAAGAATTTTTATCACAAGGCTAGAATGAGTTGGGATATTATCATCTATGTAAAATACTCAAGGCAATTAAAAAATGAGGTCGTTCGATTTCTTATGCAAAAGAGGGTTTTCAGGAAACCTTGAACATCATTGGATTTCTTCGAGAATCCTACATTCTTGTTTACGAATGCGTAATCACCTGGTAGCCAAAGTTTAAACCATTTCATTCTCGTATACGTGTGTATATTTTCAACCGGACTATGAGAAGATAAAAATTTGCGTTCTAAGGTTCTATAGAATATGTTTCGTACTACACGACATTGCTCAAGAGAGGAGTTATACTGTTTTCTTCAATAGGAGGGCATTGTTGAATTTCGCATATCCAAGGTAGGCTCACCTACCATTATCGTTATACTCCTAGGTGGAGTATACGGAATTTGATTACTCTGTATGATTTAACCAATTAAGATCATGAATTTCTAGTCAGGAATGCACTGAATAGAAAGGAATGATAAGAGTATTGGGTTCACTCGATGTGATCATACACTAAAACCCTTCCTAAAAGAATTGGTCATGTTAATTCACAAAAGAAATTCTAAGTTAAACATGTTGGTGTATTAACTGAAGAGCTGTATCAATATGGATTCATGAAATAACACTCTTCCGCTGCGCACTATAATAAATTTCCTTTAGCTAGAAGAAATAAAAAATATACCTCAATTGGGTATAGAGTTTGTCTTCCCACCCTTGTGTGGAATAAAACACATACACATCTCGCTTACAATTAACCTACCATGGGACTCTTACCAGAAACTTATCACTTCCATTCTCATAACCTAAGCATGCTTTGGATACATGTAAAGGAAATAACATATTAAGATGATTCATGAGGACTATCATGTGTAAGATTCATCTAAGTGGTTGGTGCTTGAGTTAGCCCAAATGGCATAACCAAAAACTCTGAAAGCTATATAAAGAATACGAGACACTGTTTTGAGAATGTCTACCTCACAGATGCTCAGTTAATAATGATATGATAACAAATCGATTTTTGAAGAATAAATGTTCTTGGTGCTAGTCATCAGATCATCTACGAGGGTCTTAAGTTCGCCAAGCTCCGCTGGAGTTAAATAGTAGGGTTCAATACTAATTTAAGTAAACATTATTACCCGTAGGCATCTCAATACTAATGAAGGATTCTAACCTTTCTCAGGTTCGAGTTTAAACTTACAGCACACGTAACAATCACAAGTGAAAGATGCGCACTTTTATCAAATAATGTCTTAATATGACACTAAAAGGATAAAACTATCTTCCATCCCCGTATGGCTCTTCTAGTCCACAATCGGGTTTGTGCTGAAACTTCTGTCAACTAGGCTTTCCTAACCCTATGGTTAACTTAGGCATTCAGTGAGTCATCGTTACTGAGATTTGGAAAATCCCTTGATACGGGCTCTTACTTGGAATTCGATTCTCATACAATGGTTAGGATGCACAGCATTAGAACCTACATGGTTAATTTATCCTATTTCTTTCCACGTATCTGCTCAATTCCCAGAGCCTAAGACGATGACTCTTATTCGTCATCCTACTCCGAATCGGAATGTAAAATTCTTCTTTCTGTACTTTGTAATAAGCATCGGGCATATAATCATCGCGAAGGGTCCTATCAAGTGTAGTTCACCTAGTAATGACATTGGCCTTACCAAATAATCTCCACTAATGCAGTGCCCGAACCTCAAATTCTAAAGGAAAAACTATTCCACCTATTCTCGGGAATAATGAAAATTGTAAGTTAAACACCGATGAGATTTATTCCTCCTTTGATAAACCCAAGTTTGGTGGATGTGTTAAACTATGGTGGTCGTGGACCGTCAAACTCTTTAAAGTAATGAACTTCACAGTTTCCCCCCCTCTTAAGGTTCACGCTAGGCAATCACTACATCTTTGTCGTCAATTGGAGTGTCTCTAGAAATTTTGGTGCGGATGAGACTCACGTTTCTAGGAATATAGTAACTATTCTTCGAATTCTGATGAGTATAATACAGTGAAGATAGTAAAATTACGTGGGATTAGGAAGATAGGGCGAAAGTTCGAGGAATGAGAAAAATAGACATTTTAGGTATCGCTCAACTGGTAATTTTGTTTCAGTTCTAGTTAGCAGCAACCAACTAATGGTTTATAATACAATCATCCATTGCTCTGCGGCTGACTATAATGTAACCCAATGGTCCCTCTATAGCCATATTATTAACCAAAACTAACTCCTCGAGCATTTCCCAAATTGCCAAAGCAAATAGATGAATAGGATCACTAAAGATGTGAATTCCCCTAATTTACCCCATTCACAGCAAAGGAAATGAAACTTATGCCTCTGATACCAACTTGTAACGCCCTGAATCCCCTTAGAAGATTTCACCTCTGGGACCCGGTGCGTCACAGGAGCCGTACGCTGACGGCGGTTTAACTGAACAAAATACCTATGAAAGACTTAAAAAGAATCCATAATTTAAACAACAAATATACTTTCCATTTCACAAAGTCTGTTCACAATTGGATAAGAATTACCACAAGTCCATAAATAGCCTCGAACGAGGTCCCAAGTATAGAAGATACAATATCCACAAAGTATATAATGCACACTAATAAAAGCTCTATGCATATGCAATCAGTATCATACAAACTTGAGTTTTAATACAAGAACCCAATGTACATCTTATGGACAAGACTCTAAGAATTATGGTACAGAGGCAGACTAAGAAACGCATCCTCTCTTTTCACTTTTCCCCATATGAACCTGCAAAAGAAACTAGGTGGAGAAGAGGTGGGGTGAGTAGAAAGACTCAGTGAAAATCATATAGAAAATATAGTATGAAATTAAGGTTTAGAAATTCCATTTTGTAAAGTCTTGGGAAACCCTTTTTGCATTAACATATGAAGTAACTTGTTTACAAATATATTTATGTAATAATTTAGAAAAAAAGCTTTTCTATCTTTAAAACATCGATAAGACTATGAGAAAATACTCTTTTAAAACTTTATATAAAACCAACCCTGTCTCAATGGAAATATATGGCACAATGTATGTCTTTTTATTTCATGAATCTCGAATCGCATTCTCTCAGGTCCCATACTCCCCAAGCATATAACCTAGTTTATGTTTCGTGGCCTTTCAACCACGCAACAGCAGGGCCTCCCATTCTTTTCTCATTCGTAATAACCAACCATAACATCGATAATTGTCCAAGCGTACAACTGGTCTGCATTTCATGGTATTTCAACCATGCGGTAGCAGGGCCTCCTATTCTTTTTTGTGCACGATTTCGGGTCTTGCACCTAGGATACTGTGTCCCAAATTTTGTCCCCAATTGTTAGAGACCAAACCCGGGACCTACCATGGACTAATGCTAGCACAAACGCTTAACAATGAACCAATCGGCTCATACGAAAGACAATTGTGCCATTTTAAAGTTTATCATAAATCAAATATAACTTTCACTTGTAACCGACAGGGAATATTATCATATAAACCATTTCAATATGTTCAACAACTCATAAACGATCCTTTTATAGCATAAAAATCACCACTTGAACCCTTAAGAATAAGTATTTACTAATATAATATAATTCGTTAACTATTGAAAGGGTTCCAAGTGGGTTTTTGGGCTACGCAAGAAATAAATCATAGTTTCTAATCAAATCATGTAGTTGGACATATATGAAGGCTATCCAAGCCATCAATTGAATTATTGAAGCCAAACATCTCTTCAAATTAAAAACCCATTTCGTAGGAAACTAGGTTTGTGCGTAAAACACATGGATGGGTGAAATCACAAGCTTCCTCATGTAATAGAAATGATATTGAGGTCATTTAAACCATTAATTTCAACGAAAACACTAAATAGCCACATACACCAAAAATCTCCTTTGTAAAAGTTAGGTTTTTAAGCATTCAAGGGATGAAATCATGATTTCATGGTAATAAGATGGAAAAAAACAAGGTTTGGAGTTAGATTCCCACCTCTAAAAAACCAAATATTCAAGTTAAAAAGCTTGAATCGAACCCAAAGTTCACCAATTGCAAGAATCTTTAAGCTTCCCTTTAAACCCTAGCCATAGTGATGAAGAAGAATGAAGATGATGATGAAAAGTGTTTGGAAATGGTGGATTTGGTGTTGGTTATATGGGGTTTTTAGGTGATGGAATGATGTAGATGAATCATTCTCTAAATCTCCCTCGAAGACACTCTCCATCTCTCTCTAGAAGTTTTCTTCGATATGTTATGAATATGAGGCAAAATGGGACTTAAATGCTGCACAAAAGTTAAGTCGATGGACCAGTTCTGTATAATGGTTGATACAAATGAGGTAACCTGCATATGCACATGTATGCTATAGTGACCTATATTTAATAAATTCATTTGAATAATTTTTGTGTTGTAGTGTTTACTTTGTTTTAAAATATGAATTTTGTGTCTACAATAATTTGTGTACATGTTATAAGATATAACAATAATTTAAGTAGAGAGCTCAAAATAAATTGTGTTAGATCTTAATTTGTATTGTTAGGTGTACATTAACTAAATAAGTTGTTCTAGTACAATAATGAAGAGTACAAATATAGTGACAGTGTAAATTATTGTGTCTCATAATACAACATATAAAGATAAAATACATATATTTTAAATGAGAAGGCATTGTATGCTAGACACTTGTCATCATCTAGTGAACCAAGTACTAAACATATCTCACCATGTCCAAGGCAAATGATGAGGATCATTACTAAATCTCTACAAATCCCGTAAACTTCTTCAACACACTATTCATCCTTCAATTTAGAGAGAGAAAAAGAATACAAGACCAAAAAAAATATGTAGAGAGAAATATAGAGAAATCTTAGAGAGAGAGAAGCAAGGTGAGAGAAGGAAAAGCAAGGAGAGAGGAAGAGAAGGTAGTAGAGCTTAAAGAAAGGCCAAGAGAAAGCTTCATAGAGGTGAAAGAACTTCTTCTTCAAACTTGAGTTAAATTAAACTTTTAGTAAAGAGGTGGTCACCATTATGTTAAGAAAAATAATAGTGGTTACCTATAATTGTAAAATATTAGATTATGAGCCTTCTTGAATATTTCGTTTTTTTTAGAAGTGTAATATTCTGGACTCAAAAGTATTTTTGCTTGATAGATCATGAAATTACCTTTGCATGCATATCTAGATCATAAAATTTGGTTAAGAAATGAATAAGTTATGAATTTATAAAGTTTGACACTAAAAATATAATGTTGAGTGACGAAAATCTGATATACTACTTGAAAAACGAATTTTCTAACCTTTAAGAAAACCTCATTTGCCTCATAAGATTTTTTTATGTTGGAGTATACATCTCTATGGGTCACATATGTTTTATTTAGAGTTATTATAATTTATTTACTATTTTTCATGTTATATTTAGATTATCTCTGTAAATCTGTCAAATCTGACCTTACTGTACTAAAATATTTATAACTTAGAAACTACAAGATGAAAATTAGAAATTCCACTTGTAGATTAAAATAGACTTGTGGAGGAACAACATATCAAAAATTTACTCATAAAGGACTTATAAATTTCTGTGTGTGAATTTTTGAAGTTAAGAAAGCAATCTGCCCTCTGTACTGACAGCACTGTGTTTACTGTTTCAACTATTTATTTAGCTTCCTAAAACTAAGTCAAAAATTATGAAATAAATCATAGAGTAATTTTAATGTGTTCTTAATCTACTATGTAAATTTTAGAGTCCAATGTTATTTATTCTGATCTGGGTGATTTTTATAAAAACAGTGAACTTGATGGTTATTAAGAATCCCATAAAATATGATAAATAAATATGACACATCCTTTGTGCTTCATATGTAGTACTTAAAATTTATTTTCTTTGTAGTTGTCTTTGTTTATTTATCTTATTAGTTTTCAATCTTTGTTGATTAAGATTTCTTTGATATTTAATAGCTTATGACTACATACACGTTGAATGAACATGAGAAAAAGGTATTTGTGGGTTGGATAAATTGCTAATTACATGAGATATATATATTATTGTTATGATTATATATGTATGAGTTGTGGTGGAGTCGTCCGGGATGAGTTATCCTACAGTTAGTGCACTGATGTATCCAAAATACTGAGAGTGGTGGTATTTTTGGTACACACACATGATGAAAGAGGCATGTGTGCTGTGGCCGAGGACATGTGCAGACCAAGTGGATCGATAGTACATGTCGGGTTGTAATTTGTTTTTATTTCAGGAAATGGAAAGAGGCATAGGTATGATAATTTATAGGGTGGATTTGATGTTAAAAGTGATTATAAATTGAATTACATTGTGTGTATTCATGTTTGCAAGAAGTTTGATTTTCTTTAGTTTAGAGATGAAGGATTTTCTCATTGAGTTGTGTTACTCATAGTATATGTATATTTTCCCCTTTCAGGCACCGAAATTGAAGGTTAGCGGCGAGAGAGAGATGGTAGAAAACTAGTGTTCTCTACCGTAGTCACGTGCTTTTATTATAATTTATATTTTCTTTAATTTTACGTGTGGGATAAATAAATTTTAGTATTACATGTACTATGGACTCTGGACATTATGAATTTTATGGGTTGTATAATATGGACTTGGAGCTTAGGAATTTCTTAGTTTTGAATTTTGTAAACATTTCGATTGCGTCCCAAATTGCGGAGTAAGATTTGATTGTTTTATTTTATGAACTTAAAATGAAACTAGAGACATTGAGACATTTTAATAAGAAAAAAAATGTTTTTGACACAAATAAGCTGATTTTAAATAAATTTCTTAAATCAAAACAAAAGAAAAATAAAAATCCCACTTTCGACATAAGTACTAGTACTAAAATAATTGATGATAAAGTTTTTTTTTAATATCAATTAATAATTACTTCCACTTAAACATATTTTTTAATAATAATTAGATATACTTTGAAATCTTTTAAAAAAATCTCAATTAAAGGCAAACTTTTTTTTCACGAATGTATAATATTTTGAAAATTTAGGGCGAGACATATGCATTGTTTTATCGGTTGATCCATGATTTATAATTAAACAGTTAATTACGTTTGTACGTAATATTGCTTGTTATATCTATTCTACTGAGCTGTAAGTTCACCCTGTTTTATGTAAACAAATTCAGGTATCCAAGAGACGAATAAAACTGAAGAAGCGACTGGGTCGGGAACGAAGTAGAGGGCTATGATACCGACTCATTTTTGTTGTACATATCTGTATAAGGCAAGCCACGGCTAGCCTGTGTTTTTGTTTACCTTATAATACATGTTGACTTGGTTTGTATGCCTCTTGAATTACATGTAAATGTATAGATGTATAATACACTCATATTTTATATTATCGCCCACAACATGAATATCAGGGTTGTTTATTCCATACTATATGATTTTCTTGGATTTATTGTTTCATTATTTATTTTAGACCTATTTTAGCTCGTCCAAGACGGGTTAGTAACGCTCCAGGTCTTAGTTATGGGTGTTATCCTACTAATTAAGATGGAGGTGTTACACTAATTGCTATGGAATCCTGTAATGCTTTGGCTTCTTGAAGCTGTTTTTTTATCGACGATCTTTGTACAATTTCATGAGATTGGCCTTTTGATTGGACACCAAGATCTTTGATTTGTACCTGGGAATCATATTATTCGCAAACCCTTTTCTTCGAAAAGCCCTCGTATTACCACGGACCTACATTTATTCTAGTAAGTATTTTCTACATGGCATTAAATATTAACTAGTTAACCAAAAAAATTATTTACCGTAAAATAGTTGTTCCATTCCTTATCACCCGTAACAACCATTTTCTTAGTATCATCCCAACCAAATCCACTCATTTTGAGTAAAGCTTTAACGACTCCAAATTCTTTCTTCAACACATTATAACGATTCTTAATTTGTAGGACATTTAAATTCATATTAAATGTCCTTTACTTGAAAATAAAACAATGATTTTAGGGGCAAATCAATTTCAACAAATTCGTCGAGGGGTATTATTTTGACTTAATGTTGACGGACTTCATGAATACCATATGTGCGATTTATTTTAGAAATAAAGTGACTTATAATGCATTTTTTATGCATGTTATAAATACTAAGATTAAACTTTTATAAAGTGAGTATAAATGATACTTGGCATCTCATGGAAAAGAAAAAGGGATCCAAACGTCAAAAATTGAGAAACAAACATCTTTCATCCATTGGGCATACGAAAAAGTCATTTAGTTATTTAACATGTGAAGTATATATCATTTCCTTAGTAAATACTTTCTAATAACATTTTGTTTAGATTTCATAGTTAGTGTCATCTAAAGAGATAGAGTCAAAGGAAATGTTTTAGAGGTTAGTTCAAGGGCCAAAGCACAAGGTTAAAACATTCAAAAAGTATCTGGTGAATGGCTATGTGTTCTCTCCAAAGTATCACGATGACACGATTCCCACTCAAGATAGCAATGTTTGTATGAAGGCATGGACAGAGTTTAGGGTAAGAAAAAGAAATAAGAATTTGAAGGAAACTTGGACCTTATGGTACGGGGATATTAGACAAATAATTGAGTTAGACTACACAATATTTAAGGAGGTAGTATTTTATTGTGATTAGGTAAGGGTAGAGGACAAAGTCAATGGATGTAAACATTGTACAGACCCTAACTTAGTGATGGTAAATTTTGAAAAGTTCAAGAATATCGATAATGTGTTAGACGAACCAATCATTCTTGCTTCTGAAGCTTCATAAGTGTTTTATTCTAGAGATCTTCAAAATCCTAATTGATGGGTTGTTACACATTCACCGAAAAGGTTGACAACTCGAGTTGATGAGTTAGAGATCCTTACTGTTTTCCAATCTACTCTTGAAGAACAACCTCACTTGGAAAAGTTATTGAAATTGCTTATGTAAACAATTTGTATTGATATATTCCTATTATATGCAAGGACTATTATTTTATTTAATCTACTTTATTTCTTTAATTCATAAAGAATATCCTGAACAATATTCTTTAGTTTATCATACTTAATTTTTAATGCATATAATTTCATTTGGCTATTTTTTATTATTTTTGGCTTCTTTTTTTTCTATTGTTAGGAAATATCAATTATGTCATCAGATGCGGGGTCAAAGAATCCAATTTCTTCTTCAGCCCCGACCCAAACTCAATCATCAACAAAAAAAGCCGTAATTGGAAATAAGCCTATCATTTTTGAAATGGATGGCACGATGGTTGGAGAATTTGCAAGCAATTTTAGTACTTGTACCGGAGATATTATCAGGACCATAGTACCTATTCATTATAAAGATTGGAGACACGTGCCACAAAACTTTTGAAATGATGTTTGGAAGAACTTAATGCTAAACATTAATTTAGTCAGATTTTCTTAATAGTAGTTTGTTAATTTATAGTTTATAACAAGTACAGGCTGAATTTGAGTTGGACATTCCTCCGATGGTTGCTCGTCCATTGTTGGAGAAGGCGTGGCCCCGAAAATTCTAAACAGGCAAAATTGCACTACGAGCCCATTTGAAGAGTGGGGTTGAGGGGCCACCTGATGGGATGGACCCAATTATTTGGGAAAAGTTTGTGGAAAATGAAAGATAGCTAAAAAAGAAAAAGCAAAACCTTCAAAATTCTGAAAATCGAAAACAACTTACATATTCCCATACTCTTGGACGGTGTACCTATGGACTAAAAGTACATCAAAAGGTGATTGATGATTTAACTTTTTACTTGTAAATATAAATGTAATCTAACTTTTAAGTATTTCAAATTTTAGGAGGAAGCAGATCCTACTCAAACATATAATAACCGAACAGATAAATGGTTGATGGGGCATGAGGATAAAAATGGTTATGTGTTGGAAAGTGCTAAACCTTTTTATGTAAGTATTTTTTGAATTTTACTTTGAGCTTCATTTGTAATGTGTTAGTTGTATTTTATGGGATTTTAGACTATATATTGGCTGAATTTTAATGTTCTTAACTAGTCAAGGAAGCAAAAGTAAAAAAGAAAAAGTGGAGAGGTATCTGGTAGTATTACTGAGAACAACGAATTGTCTGAAGTTTTCGGCAAGGATCCAAGGGGACGAGTTCGGGGAGCTGGTTCACATGTTACCAAAAAACAGATGATTCAATAGGGGATAAAGAAGGCCAATAAAATAGGTAAATAATGAATTAATGCATTGAAGGATGAATTCAAATCATACGTCCAAGAAGAAGTGAAGGTACAATTTTAAGATTTTCAATTAGTAATCCAGGGTAATACGCAAAGTATAATGGCTAATTTAAATCGTAGTTCACCGCATGTGATGACGACGCCTAGAAGTGAGTTTACAAGTAACTCCGTTCATCACCCTTATAACCTAACCTAAAATTTAAATAATGTTTTCACCCTGAGTCCCGTTGAAAGGCCTAATTCGTCCAACAAGTCTCCGGTTATATTGATTGATAGAGAAAATAAAGAATTAGCCAAAGGGTACATCGTGACAGATGCAACATCTGTAATTTGTCATAGTAGGAAAGTTGGTATCAGTGAGAAGAAAGTCTATATTAATGGAGTATTAGAACCGGATGCTCCATTATGGTTCTCGCAAGATGGTAGTGATACTTTCTTTGCCTATGTTGCTAGGGGTTATATAATTTGGTTCGAGCCTTAGTTGAAATATATCTAGTTTACTTTTATATTTGTTATGTACACTTTTGAGCATTTTCTTTTGGACATGATGGCATTTTATATTTTGACTTGGACATTTTGGTTTTAATATGTTTGATGTATGGTTGGACATCTTTGGTACCTTATATTTGTGGATGAACATATTTTTGTAAGAATAATAGGTTGATTTTTTGGATGAATATTGCTTTGTATGATACCATTAGATCATAATATGGGAATTTGTATTGTGTGCGCTAAAACTGGTTGCATTTACAGCAATAGGAATTTGTATTGTTCTATACAGGGATAATGGACAAAAAAATTAAAATTAAAATTAAAATTAATTGCCACTCTATAACGGATTAGCAATGTATTTAGCCCGTTACGAATATATTTTTTGTAATGGATTTTAGTTAATTTTAGTAATGGATATATCCGTTACTAAAGTATTTTCCACGCCTAAGTAGTAACGGATTTTATGTGTTAGAAATATTTTTTCCAACGGATTAAGTCCATTACAAAAGGGTCATTATACAAGTGTCCAAGAGTGATTCCAAGAGAAAAAAAAGCTCAATCGAATCGATTTTAAAAGTTTTTGAACAAAATCAAGAACTGCAGTAAAAAGTCTGAAGTTGTAACTGATCCAAGTTTTTATCCATTGAGAATTTGAATAAATCTCTAGAAATAAAAGTTGTAGATAATTGAATTACCTACGCGTAGGCAAAAATGGTACATCAATCGAAGTTCAGAGCAGAATGTTATGAGCAAAAAAGAAGTCACAAAGAAAAATTAAAATAAAATACATGAGGATCGATCCCCATGTGAGGATCGATCAACACCCCTATTTTTGGCTCGTTTTTCATTTTTAGTTATTTTCAGACCATTTTTTTCAAGGATTATTCAAGCCAAGACTTGAGACACTTGTGTATCATAGAAAATGTCATATATCTCATATTTTAGGGTACGCTGTAATTTAAAATTGATTAGCAGAGAGGCTGAGAGAACAATGACTTTCTTGGGAACTTTTGCGCTGCATATTAAGATCGACTTTGCGAGTTTTCATGTTTAATTTCTAAAAATAATTGTTAGTTTAGTTTATTTATAATATTTGGAGGCTGGAACATTACTGTAATCAACATTCAGTTCATCTTTTAATACAGTTTTCAATTCAAGTCTCAATTGCGTGCTGAGTAAACCCTACTTTTCTGTTTTCTTTTAATTCGAATGTTTTTATTTGTTCGTTTACATTGATATTCGTAGATTAGTTACTTGAGATCATATATATATATATATTGTAATCAACCTTAAACCCATGTTTTAAGGCTGGTTCTGGGTTTATATGTCTAGTTTTTCGGTTTTTCGTCGATTTATGTTTGATTCTTATTTTATATTCAAATGGTGTATAATTTTTTCGTGCTATTCATGTGTAATTCATCCTTGATCATTAAGAATCTGAATTTTCTGAATTTTTTGGGTTTAGGTTGATTTTGTTCGGTTTGTGTCGATTTTGAGTTTGTTTACTGTTTTTGCCGTAAAATCTTTGTTTTAAATCGGAATTACGAAATTCCTGAGCCAAAAGTTTTCAAATATGATTTTCAACATTAATAGGTATGTTTTTACTAGTTTTCATGATTTCAAATATTATTTGCATGTTTGATTTAATTATATTTAGCTATTTTTTTTGTTAGGGGTCCGTAGTGAAAAATGCGTAATTAATCTTTAAATATATTCCTATTTAGGTTTAAATCTGATTTTTTCATTGGTTATGAATTAACTATTAAATGAGTTAGTATTTTTCTTATCTTTGTATGCGTTAAAAACATGTTTCCATAAGTTAGCTCAAAAATTCCATTTGATTAACAACCGTAAAAACATCGATTCACGGATTTTTGCACCAAAACCTTAACGTGACTGATTTGTGGACGGTCTTTATCCTATAATTATTTGAGTTAGTTTCTTAAGTGAATTGGATGATTTGGCACGGTTTTGGTATTTATTTACACAAGTGCTGAGAAAATGTCGGTTTTGACTTTTGGCATTTGTTTAAGACGAATTTACTTTGAATCATGTTCAAACCTATTCAAATTTTATAGAAGTGTTAGGCTACTGATTTTTGACAAGTTTAATTAACTTAGATTATTTTTGTCACGCACTAGCAATACTAGGTTTTAAATTACGCTTTTTCAAAGTCAAATGTTTAACCGTCGAATTCTATTGCTCAAAGCTAGTCTATATAGTCTTTGTCACACATAGGCTATCATATACTTATATTAGTAGTATAATTGGATGGTTGAAGAGTTTAGGAGCTGAATCTTAGAGAAAAATCTTGTTTAAACTTATATTTGGATTATCCGATTGGACTAGTTTCATACTCATTAGTTACGAATACCCCTAACGTTTGTTTCTTATCGATTTAATTTCATCTGATATTCTATTTTATTAAATTAGAAAGCTATTTTATTTATTTTTAGTTTATTTGCATGTTTTCTTAGTGCATTTATGAACTCTTTTTGGTAAATAACTTGCGCTTGTAGAATTTCTTTACTTTTGCACCATAGAATTAGATTTTCCCTTTAGTTTTAGTTTAATTAATTAGTAATTTTAATATAGGTTCAATTTCCTTTCTTATTCCCCAAGTCTATCATATTTTCCTTTATTTTCCCTTCTCCCCTCTGAGAAAAGCAGTTAGGTAAATATATTATTTGCCTTCCCTGTGGTTCGACCTTGGATCTTCCCAAGTATACTATAACTTGACCGCCTGCGCTTGGGTGTATCAATTTTCTCTTTTTGGGCATTGTCAAATAGGTGTCTTAGAAATATGTTTTCATCATTTCTCAAGTATTAAAATTAATATTATAGCAAAATTGTGAAAGACCAAAATTTGGGATTTTGACCTAATGGGCAGTGGCCATCAGTTGACTAATGGAGATTGCCTCAGTCGACTTAGGGCCATCAGTCGATAGATGAGTCTTACTTAGTCGATTAATACCTTAGAATATAGTCGTTGGATTTTTTTTTGCCACTTTTTGAAGTAAACTCTATACCTACCATCCAAACGGCTATATCTTCTTTGGGACTATATATAGGACTTCTAAGACACATTTAGACTCTCAAGAGTCAATATTTCATTTATATATTATTCTATCATCAATATTCAAAAGATTTAAGTCATTGTTTGATCATTTTATTATCATTTTGAGTTATAAACCTTGATCAAATTTGATAACTCTAGTGTGAGCTTCATCTTACATCTTTGTATACACTTTAAAGTTATTATACATTGATGTGTATCACCAAATAAACTATTTATATCCATTAGTGAAAAGTTTTCTCATTGTAAGAGCAAGAGTGATTCTTTTATAAGTGTAGTGACAAAATTACACTTATAAAAGGATTTGATTTTCACCCTTAAGAAAATCAGTTAGTAGAACTTCTCAGGAGAACTACTTGGGCACGGACGTATGGTCTAAACAACTGAATCGTTAGAACAAAACATCGTTAGCTCATTTGGTTCTATCTTTGTAAACTCAAGCTTCTTATTTACTAACATTTATATTTGTTGCTTGATCTTGAGTTTGATTGCCTTGCATATTTCTTTGATATTTATTTAGTTAAAGTTTTACATAAACTTTCTTTGACTATTTAAATTCCTTTTTAAGTTCCAAAAACCCTATTCACCCCTAGGGTTATTTTCTGATCTATAACTATTACGAACATGGAGTTCTTTGTCATGAATATTGATTTTTCCTATAATGCAATTTTGGGTAGGAACTAGTTAGGTGAGATAAGAGACGTGGCATCCCTTTTCCATAAGAAGTTAAAATTCCTTTCTCCGAAGGGCCTGGTAGTTATAAGGACCAAACGGGAAGATGTCAAATATTATTTTAAGTTGGCGGTCCGAGGATCGCTGTTAGAAAAACGATGTTGAAAAGGTTAAGAAGGTGAACTTGGTGGAATAGCATGTGGAAGAAAATAAAGAAAAGCTCGAGTCCTTAAATAGGGGGAATGGTAAAGAATCCAAACTATAGCAATTAAATAAAGGTTACCCCATAGATGGTGGGGCTAGATGGAGGACAAAGAAAAAGTTCTTTGAGGACTTAGTTCAAGTCCCTACAATTTTAGGAGAGGATAAAGAAAAGTACTTTTTAGTCGAAAGCAATCTAACTCTCTAGGAGAGGGATGTTTTGTTTGAGTTTTTGAGAAAAAACAATGATGTCTTTGCCTGCCAACCATATCCAAGACTTTGGGAAGACATTTGTGATCCTGAGACATTATCGGATGAAGCTCAATGCAGTGAAGTGCACTTTTGGGGCCAGTTCGAGTAAATTTTTGGGTTTAATGGTCAATCATTAGGGGATAGAGGCTAATCTAGAGAAAATACAGGCTATTATTAACTTTGAGAGGATGACTAACCTAAAGGAACTTGCAAAAACTCGCAAGTATGGTTACTGCCTTAAACCGCTTTATTTATTAATACTCAAATAGATGTATGCCTCTATTTAAGGCACTTAAAAGAACTAAAGAGTTTGTATAGACTGATGAGTTTGATAAAGCTTTAATTTAGTTGGAATAATACCTCAACCGCCCACCCCTGTTATTAATCCCCAACCCTCTTGAACAGTTATACATGTATTTAGCTTCATCTAATCGAGCAGTAAGTTTTGCCCTAATTAGAGAACATGAAAATATTAAAATGCCCGTGTATTACACTAGTAAATACTTAGCATGCCCATAATTAAATTATTTGCCTTTAAAAAAATTGGTACTAGCACTAATCACAATATTAAAAATACTAAGGCACTACTTCGATGACCATCCGATTAAAGTCCTTACATCAAGTTCGATCAAGGCAGCCCTGAGAAAGGCAGACCTATCCGGCCAAATGGAGAAGTGGTCGATTGAGCTTGGTCTATTCCATATCTAATATGGGCCCAGAACGGCTATCAAAGGCCAGATCTTGGCTGATTTCATTGTTGAGTTTACGGGGAGTACTAAAGCTGGCCCAGGCAATGATTTACATGTCCTAGCTTGGGGGCAAGATGAGGACATTAGTATGGGAGACACTGAACACTCTAAATTAATTCGATCGCCATTGATACCCGAGAACTCAAATAACCCGAGTTTTTGGTCGCTCTGCATTGACGGATCGTCAACAGCTGGTGGGTCAGGTGTTGGAATAATTTTCAAAACCCCTGAGGCAACATGAGGTGCGACTAGGGTTCAAGGCTTTCAACAATGAGGCTGAATATGAAGCGCTATTTATGGGAATATAGAAAGCCAAAAAGCTTAGGGTTCAAGACCTAATAATCCATTGTGACTCTCATTTGGTCGCTAACCAGTTAAATGGAAAATACATTGCCAAAAAAGAACAAATGGGGGCCTACACGATAATGGCTCAAAAACTAATGAAGGAATTCAGGTCAGCATACCTCGAAAGGTTCCCGAGGAATAATAATTTATATACGGACGCCTTAGCAACCTTTGCCTCTGTTGTGGATTCGAAATTAATGCGAGCTATTAGGTTAAGTATTTGCCTAATTCGAGCATCGAGATCCGGAGCAGCCAATCGTTTGTAACATTAAAACAAGCTTGGGCATCAGATGGATGGACCCTATTACCAATTACCTAAGGGATGGATCATTGCCAGATGACAGTGGTGAAGCTTACAGAGTTCGAGCTCCGGCGAATAAATATTGGTTTTCTCCTCAGCAAAAACTCTATAAAAGGTATTTTTCTTGACCTTACCTCAAGTATGTACATTCGAAGTTAGTTCAGAATATTCTCTACGAGTTACATGAGTGAAGTTGTGGTAGTCATTCTGGTGGCCAATGATCGGCTCATAGGGCTAGAAGCCAAGGTTATTAATGGCCACATATGCAAAAAGACACGCTAAAATATGTAAAGAAGTGTGATAAGTGCCAGAAACATTATCATATTGTCCACCAGCCCACGACAGAACTCTATCCCATCATTAGCCCCTGACCGTTTGCTATGTGGGGGCTAGATATCATGGGTCATTTTCATCGAGGACCAAGAAACAAGAGATTCCTGCTCGTTAGCACGGATTACTTTATAAAATAAGTAGAGATAGTTTCCATGGCAAACATTGCAGACTCGAACGTTAAAACTTTTCTCTAAAAAATATTGTGACTTAATTCGGTATTCCGAGGATGCTTGTTTTTAACAATGGGACTCAATTCGAAAATTAAAAGATCAAAGAATTTTGTATCTCGTATGGGATCAAACAGTACTTCTCTAGTGTCTCATACCCCCAAGGCAACAGATTGGCTTAAGCATCTAACAAGGTTATTTTGAACGGCTTGAAGAAGAGATTAGAAGAAAAAAGGGGATAGATGCAAGAACTGCCTTATGTACTTTGGGTATTCCGAACAACCCCTCGCCAATTAATAGATGATAGGCCTTACTCTTTTACTTATGGAAAAGAGGCGATCATTTCTCTAGAGGTCGGTTTACCCACTCTAAGGGTGGCCTAAGTTGAAGCCAAAAACAATGATCAAGCTTTAAAAGAGGCTTTAGATTTTGTCGAATATAGAAGGGAAACATCTATAATACATTTGAAAAATTATTGCAATACTTTGGCAAAGTAGTACAAGGCTCACACGAGGCCGATGGAGTTTAAGGGCGGAAAACTTGGTTTTCATAAAACACTCAGCACATCGGTCCAACTTAGCCATGGGTAGCTCGATCAAAGTCACTTCAGCTAGTGGGACCGGTTCTTATCATTTGCAAGACATGGAACGTCGACCAATCCCTAACTTGTGGAACATTGCCAATTTGAGGAATTATTATCAATAATTGTAAAGTTGAGATGCGAATGTTCTTATACGGTTGATCATGATTAATGAAATGAATGCTTCTTTAAGTACAAGTGTCTGCATCAGGCGATCAATTGATTAAGACCCTTTTTGTGTCAAAGTTGAATTTTATTAAGACCTTGGTTGGCAAGGCGATCAATTAATTAAGATTTTTCTTTGTTAAAGGCAAATTTTATCAAGACCTTACTCAGCAAAACGATCAATTAATTAAGACCTTTCTTTATTAAAGTCAAATTTTATTAAGACTTTGCTTGATAAGGCGATCAATTGATTAAGACCTTTCTGTGTTAAAGGCTAATTTTATTAAGACCTTGCTCGGCAAGGTAATTTACTAATCCCTTTTATTCCTCAAAGGTAAACTTTATTTAGAGACCTTGTTCGGCAACATGTTCTATTAAGACTTAATTTGGAAAGGCATCTCATTGAGAACTTTACTTTGTAAAGCAGGTTGTTAAGAGTAATAAGACATGTTTTATTAAAGATTTTGTTTAATGAGAACTATCCAGTAAGGGCATTTATTTGGCAAGGGCAACTTTAAATCAAAACCTTCTTGAGTCATGTTTAGTTTAAAACTTTGCTTGGCAAAGCAATTTGAACGGCAAAGCTTTCGTAACTTTGCTTGGTTATATGAAATCTTACAAATAGTGGTAATGCCATTTGTTAACTTGTTATACTGGGTACGTGGTCTAGTTGCAAGTTTATTATTAATTCAAATGCTTGAAGAGTTTGATGTTAATTGTGATACTGGCAATACAAAATCTACAAGTAATTAAAGACAAGCAAGCAGTAACAAAAATGAAATGTTTTTCATTAATTCAGAAACATGTACATTGAAGGGGCTTCTTGGCCCAATTACAATAGTAACTATTGCAAAAAAAGTGAAACAAAGAAGCTCAGGAAAACTCTAAAGCCAAAAGTTGGAGCAAGAAGGCTCAAGAAGCCTCTGAAGCTGGCAGCTGGGGAAAAAAAGGAAGAAAAAATTGGGGTGAATGAAATACGGTGGATTGAAGAAGAAGAGAGAGAAGAAAAGCATGGAGAGGAAGCAATAGAACAAGAGGAGGAACAAGACGATCATGGAAATGAAGAATTTACTCCCTATCCCTGAGCCTGTCCATCTCCTCCACTACGGTGGCGTACCGCTCCTTTAGGCAATAATATCATTTTTTCCAGGTGGCGGAGCTTTCTCTTCATGTAGTAAACCTTCCGTGTCAGACTGAGAATCACTTCTTCTAGTTTGACTAGTTTCTCAATTATCCTCCCCTTGTCTATGAAGGGGGATGTGACATCAGACTCAGTCTCACTACTCTCATGCATTATAAGGTTATAGAGATTTTGCCTATTGTTTAAGTTTTGAGAATAAAGAAATAATGAAGAAGAGTATAGTTTATTAAGGGACTCAATGCCTTTGGTCATTAATGATAAGGCATCGTTAATGGGAGAAGCTATCTTGTTATACGAATAGTCAATTCGCCTTTTGGGAATTGTCAAATCATTATAGCAGCAGTTACAAACTAAGTTCCGTCTAATAAGAGAATGCCACATGGAAGACAATGGCTCTTAGGCTGAATGCATTGACGCTTGTGCGACTACTAAGACCTCACTAATGAGAAGTGCCGATTAGGACATTGATCGGTGAACAATATCGTGAATTCATTTTCTATATGAATGTTCGAAGTCTTTACTTGGGGTGTTGATTAATATACAAATTATTGATTAAGTTAGAAATTCTTTCTAAATGCAAAACTTCTGGAAAAACTGGCATATAAAAAGACATCAAATGAAAAGAAAAGCTTTCATAGATTGACTATAAACAAAAAGGGAATTCATAATCCAATTACAAAATAAATGAAAACTCGAAACAAGAAATACTTGCATGCAAATTAGAAACCAAATTATATTCAATATTTATAAAACTAGAGCTCATCGGGTGGCCGTCTTGTTTTAGTTTGTCAGCACTCTTTCGTGCCACCCCTAAATCGGACTCGAGCCGTTTGAAGACGGTTGAGCCTTTTATTTTCCAACTCATGGAAGTACATATTAGACTACATGATGTAAAGGCCATGTCAGAACAAAATAAAAAGAACAAGTGTAAGAAGAAAAATAAGACTGTTATCCTTACTTAAGCCAGACTATCAAAAGCTTGGCTTCATAGGCTCTCCTTATATAAGGCTTTCACTTTATCCCGATAAGTAGGGAGCACAGCATCACCATGATGATTATAAGCCAAACTTGCAGAGGCGAGGATTAAATCTTTTACTGTTATAGGCTGTCTATCATGAAAGAAGAACGGCCTAAAAACTTCGACTTCTCCGATGAAGGCTCGAAAACCTTTTTTCTTTTGATTAAAGGGAGGGGGGGAAGGAGCTTTCTTCATGCTAACCAGTTTAACTCTGGGCTGGTCAACACTAGTATTCACTATCTCCAACAAAGGATACTGGATCTTCCCATAAGATCCTAAGGAACTAGCCCCAATTATCTCAATTTCCTGATCGAAAGAAGCAATTTTCAAAGTGGCATCCTTCTTAGGATGCAAAATAGCTCGTAGCCTCTTGCTTGCATACTCCCCTTTTTCAACCTTCTTGGATGGCCCACCCCTAGAGTTTGGCCCTTATCTTGGAAATGGCAACGTGGAATTTGCTGATCGGCATTCTATCCAAATTGCTATTGGTCCCTTCACCCTCTGATTCAAACTGACCAGATGTTGAAGAACGACCCTTTGCAGAGTTAGTCAGCTAATTAACTAATCGAATGGAAGAGCTTGATGGAGATTGGCTAAGAGTTGGCTCAATTTTTTCTTGGCTTTGGCTCTGGACTTACCCTGAAGAGGAAGTTGATGAGCTTCACCTCTTCGCGCAACGTTAAAACTAAGGTATTTCCTAAGACCATTTTTGTTCGAAAAATAGGGGATTAGCTTCTTTGTCCACTGTGTGTCATTGATGGCCAATCTCTTCTTCACTTTGACGCTCCCTTTCTCGTCCTTGTTAAGTTAGGTACTAGGGGAATCCAATTCTTATTATTCTACACTCACTCCCACACATTCTCTTTAAGAGGAGACCCTCACCACTGTATTTACTTTCAGTAAGGCCATTAGAGCCAAGTGAAAAACATTCACACACATAAAAGAAGATATATCGTTGGATTGGGAATGATATACACCAGAAGAACCTACCCCACAATCAAATCTCGTCTCATTTGATTTTATTGTTTTACTATTCAATTTCATCACATTTGTCACATCTGGTTGCCAAATCCATTGTTCTAGGCCGATTCTATCTTTATTAGACTTGGTCAGATTTTTACCACCAACAAAATGTAACTATATTGTTTTTATGATAAACAAAACAAGGGGTGCTGGTGTATGGACAATCATTAACATATATGGACAAAATTATAGTAATTAAAGTTAGTAATTCAATACACCCCAACCCATTTATTAAACATGTTAGTTATATCCGACTCGAATTTTACCTTATCTTATTTATACTTGAACCTAACCTACTAACTTCATATCGCATTTATGGGTCATGTTGAATATTGTCTTTGCATTTTTTTAATGTGTTCATTTAAATTCTTAATTATTTTTATTATTTTGATTGTCTTTTGGTTAAGTTTTTATTTTTTTATTGTTATTTGAAAAATCCCCTGGAAAATAAGTTTACATAAATATTAAAAAAAATCATGCATTAAAATATTTCAGACTTGAATTTAAATAATTTATGGATTTAATATAATTCACATATTATAAAAAGTCAGTCACAATCTTTAACAACCCATTTAGATAGAAGAGAGGGAATGTAAAATTGGGAGGAAAAATGAATGGAATGGAATATAAATGAATGATTTTAGGGTTATTTGAGTTTTAGGGTCCATAGTTTTGGCAATCTTAAGTTCTTAGGCTTTAGGGTCCATGTTTGATAGAATCGTGAGTTAAAGGCAAAAAGCTAACGGTCAATAAAAATTAGTGTGTTAATTTCCAATTTTACCCCTGGCTTATAAACCACATCCTCTTCCTCCACCTTCACTGTTTTCCTTTATCTCTCTCACAAGCATATCCCTATTTCTTAGTCTCTTTTGAAAAAATGGAGAAAATAATCTCAGCCTCATCCAAATCCATCTCCACAATACCAAAACTAAAATCCTTTCTTTTTTTTAACCTTTTTTTCTCTCTCTAAAAGAAAGCCAATATTCTTTCTTTAAAAAATCTCTACAACCATTTTTTCTTTTAATAAAAAACAAAGATCTGCTATTATGAGCATTTTTTATGCTGGGAGGGATAGGTGGCCCATTTTTGATGGATTTTAGAAGGTTATAGACCTGTTTGTAAACATAATTGGGATTTGTGTATTAGGGTTTTGTAGTTTGGAATTAGGGGTGTAAAGTGAGTGAAAGATGAATGAACACTCGAGTAAAAGGGGAAAAAGAGAGGTCTAAGATTTGTTTGTCTAGGGTATCTTTTTTCTGCCAGTGAAGCGTGGGGAGATTTTTTTTTGAGAAAGACAGTGGAGTGAGTATTACTTTATAGCAACAATTTTTCATTGGTTGAGTGTGAAAAGTTGTAAGAAGCTACTCATGGTTTTGAGGTTGGTTAGGTTTCCGATGGGGATGTTACGGGAGAGAGATGTTGCGAGAGGTGGATGGCGATGACTTCTTGGTTGTTGTTGTCACATTGGATGCCGGACCATTGGCAGGGGACTGGTATGTGGTGTTCCAGAGGTGGGTACGGCCGCCGATGGCAGACTGGAGGGATAAGAGGGAGGCTCTGTCTGAGGTTAAATTTGATTTTGTGGTAGGGAGAGAAAGAAATTAAGAATTGTGTTGTAATATGTATGATTTACGGTTTTTTTTTTTACAAAGTATGATTCATGGGTTTAATGTATTGTATTGTAAAATACTAGGGTATACCCGTGCCGTCCGGCACGGTGAAATAAAAAAATATGATAATAGTTTAAAAAAATTAACGTGTGACAAATTTAAATCGACAAAATCAATCAGTTTATTTTGAGCCCATTGTCTAGTCAAGTTTAACGTTGTGAACAACTGAAACGTAAGTTCAATATATTTTTATGTTGAAAAAAACTAAAAATATACTAGATTAGACCGACTTGTTTTTAATTTTTTTAAGAGTCTTTTAATCATAGTCCAACCATGTAACATGCGTCCTAAAAATGACAGATTGAGATGACCAATAATGTACTAACACATAACATACGTCCTTAAATGTTACACAATAATTTTTCTTATTTTTTTTGGCATAATTATATAGTAATGATGGATCTTGTTTAATTGATCTTGATTAGTATGTTTTAAATATTAAATTTTTATTAAATTTTGAATTTTTTATTTTAAGTTATGGCATTTTTAATGTAGACAAAATTATTAGTATGTGAGAGTTTATTGCGTGTATGTTATTGGTGTAAGTGTTTTAACTTTGATGTGACATCTTGAATGGTGTAAATTAATAAAACTCATCCAATGGTGTAAAATTAATGCACACCATAACATGTATATTTTTAACCATTAGATTCTTATATTTTTTGAATTTTTTTTAGTCAAAGATGATGTTTTATAATATAAATAAGCCAGGGGTAAAATTGGGGCTATGAAGATGAAGATATGAATGGGGAAAATAAGAGGATAAGAGTGAGCAGTTGAGAATTTGCCAATTTGGTACCCCATTTTTTTTCTTTTTCTAATTTCTCTCTTGTGCAAAACGAACATAAGCCAATGGCAAAATTGAAATTTCACGCACCAATTTTCATTGACCGTTAATCTTTTGCCTTTGACTCACGATTCTATTAAAAATAGATTCCAAAGCCCAAGAAAAGAAGACTGTGGACCCTTAACTTAAGATTGCCAAATTATGGATCTCAAAACCAAAATGACCCATGATTTTATTGTTATTTGGATAGTTGAGGATAAAAAAATGAATAAAAAAATCTCTTAATTGAATAAAAAGAATAAAAGAAATAAAGATAATTTCATTTAGTAATATTAAAAGAAAACAATCTTCTATAATACAAAGTAAGGATATTTAATGTGACTATTATCCTACATGACCAATCCAAAAGTCAAAAGGCATCTTTTTCATCCAATCCAATGGCTAAAATCACATTTCACTCATTTTTGATTTAAACAAATTCTAGAAACTCCACTTCTTTTTTTTTCCTCCAACCCCACATTCTCCCCTCCTCCTTGTTTCCATACGTATAACTTTTAAAATTGTAAAATTTTAATTAATATAAAAATATGAGTATTTCCTAAAACTTATATATTTTATCTGAAACCCTTAATTTGAGTATATAGGAAAAAAAGGAAGACTTAATTTGCAACAAAAAAAGTGTAATACAAAATAAGTAATCTTTTCACAAATCATTCACCATTTTTTTCGAATTATAATAAAATGTTATCTTTTCCTTTAAACAAGTATGAAACCATAAGGCGTGAATAGTATCGCATGTAAACATGTCAATAGTTAATTAGGATCGTGTTCATGTGGTAGTTTATCGAGTTTTAGGTGTTATTGTTTCGGATTTAAATAAATGACTTTTTTTCCTTGGTGAAGAAATAATATTCAAACTATATTTGTTATTTTAACAAATAATCTGAGATAATCCGTTATCGCTCCTTAAACTAATTAATTCTTCCAAGTTGAATACAACTAAATACACAACCATTGCCAAACCTACTGGTTTTGACATTAGAATATGCATACGATTTATTGATTTGTGTTAATTTTAAACTGATTGTGATTGATTCAGTTGGGGAGGTGATCAACAATGTAATATTATTTTGTTGTATGGGACAATTGAATTAGGTTTACTATTGGTGGACAATTATAAATTTTCCTTTTTAATGTTTTGAATTAAAAATTGTTAGAAATTAAAATTATCATTTTTTTTAATTAAATAATTTTTAAGTTTATTACAATTTTATGTTAGATAGTACATATTTCTAAAAACCAAATTGTAGGAATGATTTTCTTTAATTATAAATATGAATTTAATTTTTTGCTATTTTGTACGCTCAAGCACGGACATACCTGAATAGAATAGAATGATGGACAATCCTTCTTATTCCTTCCGTCTTCATTTTATACTCCTTTAGAGCATCTCCAATAATGCTCTCTATTTCAGAGAGCAATTTTTTCAAAATAGAGAGCATTGTTTCAAGAATGTCTCCAATAATGCGCTATTTACACTTCTATGAAGACACATGTCACAATTTAATTGGGTGTAATAAATAAAAGGAAAAATTGGTGATTTTTTTAATGCAAAAGTAAAAAATAGAGAGCCAATGAGACTCTTTAAATCTAGGGAGCCAAACTAGGCCCTCTCCTCTAAATCTCTACTTTACCTATATTATTGGAGTCTCGTTTGTTAGTATTGACTAGTTATTATAAAAAAGATTAATATAACAGAGAGTCTCTTGGAGATGCTCTAAACAAATCTATTAACCAGCTGTTTTATTTTCTTTGCTTTGTTTTCCTCCTCCTTGCATCTAACCGAAATATAAAAATTGAATACTACGCCCACTCTTATTTTTTGAATTTCCAATTATAGCTCCCAATCAGCAAGTAACTCGACAAAAGAGAGAGGAGGAGATGCCCATTATTCGTAAAGAGGGTTTGATGCGCAAAAGTCCTTTATGGTCGCTGATAGAAAGAAAAGAAAAGAAAAGAAAAGGTTTCACTTTCACAACACAAGACCACCACCACCGTTCTTCATCGTTTCCTCCTTTTTCTTTCTGTTGTCAACACCCCCTCCACCCCATTTTTCATTCGTTCTCTAACCGAACCGAACCTAACCTGACCTAGAGAAGAAATTCAAACGAATAGACAAGCCGAGTAGAGTCGAGCGATTTAGTTATTTTATTTGTGATTATGATATGATATGATCTTTTAACTAAACCCTCCCCAAAACCAAACATAATTTTTTATTTACCAAACAAGGACAGGACAGGACAGGTCAGATTCCGGCGGAAAAGTGGAAACCACCGCCCACAACCACCAGGGTCAAGGGAGAGGGGTTGCTGGGATCCACCTCTCATCTCCATGTTAAGATTCAATTCTCTATGTTAATAATTCTCACCGTTACCTCCTCCTGGTCTTGGATCTCTCATCATCATCATCAGTTAATTGGTGGTGGTGAATGTGATGGGTTCGTCGAAGCCGTGGCTACATCCGGCTCCGACCTATCACTCCTTGGACTCCTTTTGGGACACCGACGATGACGCCCCCGGTCCCCGCTGCGGCCACACTCTCACTGCCGTTTCCCCTACCAAATCTCACGGCCCTCGCCTCATCCTCTTCGGTGGCGCCACTGCTATCGAAGGCGGTGCCTCCTCTTCCGCTCCCGGCATCCGTATTATATTCCTCTCACTCCCTCCTCTTCTCTCTCTCAATATATATATATATATATCGATGATTTTTAACTTTTTCTTTTGATTAAGGTTAATGAATTGTTTGTTAATTCTGATTTTTAGGGTTAGCTGGTGTGACGAATACCGTTCATTCATATGATGTCCTCACTAGCAAATGGACCAGGCATGAACGATTTCTTCTTATACTTGAATTGCACTTGGTGCTAGTTTTGTTCCCTTTTTTGTTTGTTCGTTCGTTTGCCTGGGAGTCTCGTATAGTACATAACAAGACGTTGAAACATAAGTTGATGATGCTTAAACTTTCAATGTGAAATTACGATGTCAGTTAGGAATGAACAAAAACTCGAGCCAAACGAGCACAAGTCTGTCATTGACTCTATAAAATTGGATGCTCATTCCATGTCCTTATTTGTTCAAATTACCCAGACTCCGACCAGCTGGGGAGCCGCCATCTCCTAGGGCCGCGCATGCAGCAGCAGCGGTTGGCACCATGGTTGTATTTCAGGTGATCAGAGGAATATTATTGATGAAAGATTGATTCTGTACTGTTTTTGTTTTTATTGATTTTATTATTTTGATGGATTGGATGCTGCATTCCTAGGGTGGCATAGGTCCTGCTGGGCATTCAACAGATGATCTCTATGTGCTTGACATGACCAATGACAAATTCAAGTGGCACCGGTAAGTGAGCGTCTAGATGCATTTGAGCTTTTATCTTTCTTGTATTCAACTTTTCTCCAATTTTGACTGGACTATTGTGTTTTTCCTGTAGAGTTGTTGTTCAAGGACAGGGTCCTGGGCCTCGATATGGCCATGTCATGGATTTGGTTGCTCAAAGATACCTCGTTACTGTTAGTGGCAATGATGGTGAGGGAAAATTTATGTTTAGCTTATTGCTTCGTTTTATTTTTCTCTTTTAGGTTTTAACTCTAAAAGATGCTATCACGTATACTGTCTGAAGAGTGAGTAATTGTGTCAACAAAAATCAACTTGAAGTGAGTTATTCTTTAAATATTGGTGCATAACCCTCCAGAATATTTTGATGTTCGTCTTGTAATGCAAACTTTTCCCAACCTGATGTCAACCCTGTAAGAATCAGTGCCAAATTCCCGAGAGGACAATTTGGTGGTAGGTGATGGTTCTGTCATGAAGTTTGACCTCATGAAATCTTTTGCCATGTTTATGGGGTGCTACCAATTATGCTCATGCAGATTAAGCTTGCAAACAAAAATGTAAGCGGGGTCGCCATAACTGGAAAAAAATATGTACCAAACATGCAGTAAACAGAAAAAAGGAAGCTTCTCACAACCAAATTTCTTGTTACACGTTATTTGTTTAGCAGATAAAAGCTTGTGCAATTTATACATCTCACCGGGGTACAAGCATAAAGTAGCACCTATGTTCTAGAAACACTAATTAGAGTAATTTCTATTCTTCTCCAGGAAAAAGAGTGCTGTCAGATGCTTGGGCTTTGGATACGGCTCAGAAACCATATGCCTGGCAGAGGCTCAATCCAGAAGGCGATAGACCTTCTGCCAGAATGTAAGTGTATATTTTGATTGCAATTTTAGTATCGGTCACTGCCAGCAGTTATAGTTGTTTGAATTTAATAGAGATAATTTGTTCTGTTTGTTAATGGGAAATAGTTGGTCACTTGGTGAAATTTTGGGCCTGGTTTCAATTATTCCATGTAGATTTTGACGATTAGAGCACTTGAAACATGGATTCTTTGAAATGGTCAACGCAGTTGAGTCGGATTCCGATTCTTCCCCGTGTATCCAATCGTTTTAACAAATTTATTTAAACATTCTTGTTGGATTCTTCTAAGATTTTTGAAGAACCCTAAAATAACAAAAATTAGTGATAATTTTAAACCAATTCCATAGTCTGTAAGGTAAACATGAAACTATGACTAAAAATATTGTAGTTTGGTTGAAGTTAGGAAGAAACCCATAGATTTCTGAGCTAGAGAGAATGAGATTGAAGAGTTAAAGAGGCAGTGTTCTAAAAGTCGCTTGGCGGTCCTAGGTCGGCAAGGTGGGGAGTAGAGACTCGGGGATTAATCAGACAAACAATGTCTCACCATGAATAATATTTTTGACTAACATATTCAAAACATTAACTTCATTCTTCATTCTTTGTCGAGGAATTTGTTGCGTGCACAATATAACATATTGTATGTAAAAATTATGGAATAATGTAATATAATTCATATTATTACCTTATTGCCAGCTGTACATTACCTATTTTTTTTTTTTAGATTTTTTGAATTGCCACACCTGCATCATCTCGTGCCCAAATCCCGGATCCGCATCGTGTTGCACACGAATCCCACATCCACATCCACATCTGTGCGTCATATTTAGAGCCTAATTTTTCCTTGAGATTCATTTACTGGATATGTGCTTTCTAATTATCTCGTTTGTCTTATTGTCCAAAGTGAATATACCAAAGAAAGTAGTTATGAGACAAATGAGCTCCCACTAATTAGAAAGAATTTGAGAAAGAATCCTATGGGTTCTTATGTTTTACAAGAATAATTATTTGATGCAGTATGCGTGGGGAAAAAGCAGTTTAGTTCTACTTGTATTTCTATGTAGGATATCATTATGGTGAGAATTTAGCAGTGTTCTAAAAGGCGGTCTAGGTGGTGCCCGGGCGCCCTGATTAGTGCCTAGGCGGGTGTCTAGGCGCCGGGGTGAATTAGGTGGGCGCCTAATTGAGCTGGGCGGAACTAGGTGGGTTGGGTGGGCGAATAGAGTGATTTTTTTTTAAAGGAGCCACCTATTTCTATTTTATTTTAAAAAAATTACCATTTAAGATACAATTTACCAAACATCATAAGCAAACTCATCTTCAATTCCTCTAATTGAAACCAAGCCCTAATCAACAACCACAATCACTAGAAGACTAAGGAAAGCTCGCTTTGACTAATTGCAAACTCACCATTATACCTTATTTCCTCAAGCATGTCTTGAACTTTCTTCTTATTGTTCTTTAATTGTTGCCTTTTCTTTTCAATAGCTTCTTTGTTTATTTTTCTTTTTCTTTATTATTGTTGCTTGAAATAAATGCATAATTTCATATGGATGTGAACCTGTAGTTCAATTTTGTTTTGGACAGTGGACCTAATGACTATGCTTCACGTATTTTTGTGTCATTCAAGTATTATATGCATTTATATTTAAAAATATTAAAATAATGACCGTCTAGCACCTAACCACCTAGGCGCTCTATGGCCACCCAAGGTCTGCCTAACGCTTTTTAGAACATTGGAATTTAGTGGCCAAATTAGTTTGTTTGAGTTGAGATACCTAGTTAGCAATGTCTTATTAAGTCCATTGCAAGATAACAAGTTCGATTTGCATCCAAGACAGTAGTCTAGTAGGAGTTGTCAAATGATTCTATGTTGTCCATTTGTGAATCTGTCTTTTCTAACCTATTCATGCCCTTGCTCCCCTTCATTTCTTTCATTGGAGACATTCGTGCAAAATCTTCCCTCTCTATGTCATCACTTCTCCTTTCTCCCCTTTCCTGTGGCTCATTTGCCTTCATTTTCTTAGAGTTTAATCTCTCTTTCACGGTATGTAACCGTCTTTTACAAAGTCATTTTCTGTCCTTGGCACTAGAGAGCCGTCCCTCAATTACACTTCATCTTTTTACATTGAGCTGTAGGGTGCCATTTGTCTCCAAAATGCAGTATCTTCACTGTATTAATATTGCTGTCTTACATCTCCTGCAAAACGATGATATCCAAACTTCTGTATTTCATAACCAATTTATTCTTTTAGCTTTTACATTATTCTTTTCAGGTATGCAACAGCTAGTGCCCGCTCAGATGGCATGTTTTTACTTTGCGGTGGAAGAGACACCTCAGGCACGGTATGTTGATGGTTAATGTTATGAACCATCTCTCCCAAAAGCTTAAGCTGTTAGGAGAAGGAACTGCAATGAATATCATGCTTAACATCCTCCCTCGCGACCCCATACTCGCACGTGGAGAGCAAACAAATTTCGAAATTCGAATTTCGGATTAACAAATGGGGAATGGAGGTGCCAAGGCTTGAACCTTAGACCTCTCAGAAAACCAAGCTCTAATACCATGTTATGAACCATTTCTCCCCAAAGCTTAAGCTGTTAGGAGAAGGAACTGCAATGAATATCATGCTTAACAGTTAATAACTTAATCTTTTGTGTGACACATATTTACTTTATTTTGGTTTCTTGTTAGCTCGTAGTTTACTTTTTTCTTTCTTTCCATTTGTTTTTTAAAGAGACTACATACTATGCTATATTGGAGTCACATGCTATGATATTTTGCTCCACAACATTGTACCTCATCTATATCAGGTAAGTTCTTTTTTGTGTTCAATGCATTGGTGGCAATGGCTAATGAGCTGCCTCTAGACTTGACTTCATTTATGCTCACAACCTAGGAAGGAAAAGGGGCATATCGGGTATATAAGCAGTGATTTCAAATCCAAAGGTTAATCGTACTCTGGCAACTTTACTTAAGGCAAAGTCAGGGTTTTTGGGGGTGATAGTGGAAAAGCGATAAGTCACCCTTACTGTACATGAGATTTTCACCTCAATGGCTCCTTGTCAATGCTTTAAAAATCTATTGAGGCTTACGCACCTCAAGGCGAGCCTTTGGGAAATAGCCTTGGGACTTACACCTCAAGGTCATTATTGAGGCATAAGCCTCGATTTTACTGCAGTTTACTACAAATAAGTCTTCATCTCATGATTTCCGTCTTCTCTTCCCTTGTTATCTTTCTGTCGGTCTTCCTTTCCAAATTTATCAACAGAAAAACATTTAAACTTTTCCAAGTATGTTCAATCTCTTGATTTCTTCCTTACCCTTACTTCTTTCATCCTCTTCTATTCTCCTACCAATCCATGCAATTTGAGCATAGGATTTCTTCTTACCCTTGTATGAAACTCAAGATTGTCTTCAGAAGGGGAATCCTGCATTAATTTTGATGTGTAGACACTTATATTTTGACACCCCATACATGAGTATTGAATTGCGAAGAAACTTTGATTGTTGTTGAAGTTTTTTCTGCTACAGTGTTGTATTATAGGTGTAAACTTCTTTGACGACAACACTTTACTGCATATATTACTGATTCACGTATTACCCTTTTTTGTAGAAATTCAGAATATTAAGGTAAAATTTTTCTTTACATGTATGTCAATAATATATAAGTTGCATTTGAAAAGAATATTAGGAGTCGGTTGTGATAAACAATCAGATTCAGTTAAAGGATTCATATAACATAGGTTTTCCTTAATAATTCAGAAAGAAACTAAAAAATAATAGCAAAGTGCACAGAGGACAATATTGAGTGGAACAAGGTATCACCCTAGATTACATGCATAGAACGGTTACAAGACAGGTACCTGCCTGAAGAAAAACAAATAAAAATTGCAACAACTATGGCAAATATCAAATCTAAAGAACCCTAGCTGCTGGAGAGGTACAGGCATACAGCTTTAGGGCTTGATTTTGAGAGGAAGGACATTATGTTGATCATGTGAGACGACGATGTAGAAAACCAACTCAAGAATATGATGAATGTGGAGAAGAGGCAGATTTTACGATAAAGGTCCAAGGATTTGCAGTCTTGCACATTATTGTGTACTCTTCTAGATTGCCAAAAGCAAGGCATACCAAATTATTTCTGTTGAAAGGTGAATAAACAGATGGTGAGTGATAAATGAATGAGATTCTCAGCACCAAAATCTACATAGAGGACTTCCTACGATAGCATGGTTACCACGTATATGAACCTGTGAGGACAGTTTGGATTTGCATTGAAGGCATTGCTATTGCAAAAGGAAAGCTTTAATAAAAAGGGGGTTTGGAGCTCAGACAATATATGACACACGTAATGATTTGTGAATTAATGGTTGATAAGGATTTGCATTCAGCAATATGTACTAGTTGGAATTTAAAATTTGAGCCACTAGCATTATTTGAATGAGTGGGTACAGCAAACCAATAGCAGATGACCAAAGCTTATGGTTAAATCACATGAAGCGATACAAGGCTGAGTTATATAGTTTACAATAAGCTTGTTTTCCTTTCATGTATATTGAGGCTGGCTTACAGGAGTACGGTGGTCTGAGACTATTATGTTTGCTTTTCTATGTGTAGCCACTGGCAGATGCTTATGGACTGCTTATGCACAGGAATGGTCAATGGGAGTGGACTCTTGCACCCGGGGTCTCTCCTTCACCCAGGTATCAACATGCTGCGGTAAGTGATAGCCATATATATACCAGACTTTCATGTCTGATTTATTGTTAGTAACCATCTCTCTTCTTTGCTGGAAGTTAAATTTACGTTTGAGTTTTTGAAGGACTACATCTTTTACTCGAATAATTTGGTAGCTTAAAATTATATCATTGCTAATGACATAAGGTCTTAGGCAGCTCGCTTGGTTTTCTAGCGCTTCTCATCAGTGGTGGAGCGTAAAGGGGGCTCAACCTGGCTTGAGCCCAGGCCCAATATTTGGAAATCAGCATTGTAGTGCGGTTAACTTTAGTTCGCTATAAACTTTCGCACTTTTAGCCCGGCCCATGCTCCATGTTGTATGATAAGACTTAAAAGTACATTGTCACCAAAACATTTAATAGTTAAAGCATCTATTATTATAATAGTTAAAACATAGTAACATATTTTTAATGTATTAGTTAACTATATAAGAAAAATCAGATTATATTATGATATTGAAATGTATATGATTATTTATATATATTAAGTTAGATAATTATATAAAATTTAGTTATTTCATAATTTGAATTTTATTAAAATTTTCAACATTATATCAGCCCAAGGTGATAAAATTCCTGGCTCCACCACTGTTGCTTATTATATATATTTGTTTTCATCATGCCAATGACCTTAACATTGCTAGTTATCAGGTATTTGTTGGTGCTCGATTGCACGTTACAGGAGGTGCTCTTAGGGGAGGGCGAGGTGTAGATGGTGAAGCAGCTATTGCAGGTAAGTTTTGGGATCACTTTTGGTCATTAGCATAAAGATAATTAAACTCACTATGCTAATCTTTTTTTCTTTCTTTCTTTCTTTCATTTTTTTTAATATGAAGTATTGGATACTGCTGCTGGAGTGTGGTTAGATAGAAATGGGCTGGTAACTTCTTCACGTACCAGCAAGGGACTTAATGAGAATGATCCTTCTTTAGAGCTCATGCGCCGATGTCGGCACGCAGCTGCATCTGTTGGTCTTCGCATATATATCTACGGTGGTCTCAGAGGAGGTAATGTCTCTCTTCTGAAAACCTTATGAAAAGGATCTAATTTCAACTACTGACTGCCGTTTTTGATAATTTTCTGAGAGCAACTCTGTTCTCTTCCATGCTTTTGTGTCTTCTCATCATTAAAGAGCATATATTATTTCATTGATTCGATTGAATGACTACAAAGAACAATTTTTTTTTGCCCGAAACATCCGGTGAATTGGAAATGCTACTCCTAAACCAATAGAATACGTAAAGATAAAAGGAAGTAAATTAGAAATAGTAGTGTAAAGCATTTGCTGCCGTAAAGGTTCTTGGGTGTTGTACAAATTATGTGCTAGTAGCTTTAACTTGAACCTACATACGAAGGACTTTATGGAAACTTCTTTAGTAAATGCAAAACAATTTTAGTTTAAAGCCTCCTATGGAAATTTATCGATTTCGGAGATTTCTAATAATTGGGAGGCAATGTTGCTTTAATTATTCTGTGGGGCTGTACTGTTAAAAGATTGCAGAATTTGTTTCTTTGTTAGATGTTTGAATGTTAGGATTTATGATAATTATTTTTGTAAGATGTTTGGGTAGACTGCTGGTTCATCATCATTTATTTTGGCTTTGTAATTGCTCTCTGGTGCTTGCTTTTTATGATTATCATCAATAAAAGCAGTTGTTTCTGATCTAAAAAAAATACAAAAATTAGTTCACTTTCAACTAATGAATTGTAATTTTCTGCATTTATAAATAATTCAATTCTAATTCATAGTGTTTGGAAGACTTTAATGAGAAATTCCGAATGTTAGAATCAGTGTTTTAAAAGGCGAAAGCGTACGCTTAGGCGTTTGCTTGTTCAAATGCGAGGCGTAAGCCTCAATGCGACAAGGCGTAAGCCTTTTTGTGCAAATGATTTTTATATTAAAAAAAAAAGAGAAATAATTATTAGTCATAAAAATAATTTTCTTTAATGTCAATTTTTTAGTTCAAGGGATAAAGTGTTAAATTAAATAACTTAAAGGATATGTTGTAATTTATCAAAATTAAAACCTCTCCCCCCTTAAAAGAATCCAAACACCACACTCCATCCAAGATTCCAAATCAATGCTACTCTCTTTCTTCGTTCCTCTCTCTTAAAAATCAAACGATTTCTCTCTCAAAACTTAAATCACACTCTATCCAACACAATCAAACCCAAATCAAGCCTTAATCGAGGACCGCAAAGAGATTTCGGCTCAAATCGATGATTCTGTCTACAATCTAGGGCTTGAAATTTGGTATGTGTTGCTCGATTTCTCTTTGTAGTTGTTACTTGTTCAATCGTTCGAGTTTGGGTCTTTCTCGTTGTAGTTGTTAGCTGTTACTTACTCAAATCGATGATACCATCTACAATCTTGTTGTTTAATCGTTCTTCCTCTCCTCTCTCTGTGTTTCGAGTTTGGGTCTATTAGATGGCATGTTTGGGTCTAGAATCGACGCCTTGTTTTTTTTTGTTTTTTGTTTTTGCACAAAATGGCACAGTTTTGGACCTTTATGTCTAAAAAAAATTGCACAAAAGGCTTAAGCCTTAAACGCCTAGGCTTAAAAGGCGTAAGCCTAGTGTGCAGTTCGCTCTTCTTAACCTTTAGTGCGTTTTTGGTTTAAGGCGCAGCGAGGTGCGCATTGGGGCGCACATCTGAATGCCTTTTAAAACACTGGTTAGAATAAAAAACGTGTTCTATATTTCTGAATCTTATTTAAAAGGGATTTTTTGAGTTACCCCTCTTAATCCGTAATTAGAGTTAGCCCCATATTTTACTAATCCTTTGACTTAACCCCCTAGGATTTAACATACCACTAATTCCATCCAAATTTTATACAAACGGACTATATTACCCTCATCTTCAACCATGACCATTTTCCTTCATACACAAAAGAACCCTAATTTGCCCCCATCGAAATGATCCTAAACCCAAATAATAAAATAAACCAAACAAAAATTAATTCTGCAACTCAAATCTGCAGATCCAAAATCTTGGTTTTTCTTGTCCCGTTTTCTCTCTAAAATCAAATCTGCACACCCCAAATCTCTCATTAAAATCTCACACACTAAAATTCTTCTATCTAATACCATTCGATTTTCTTTGCACTTTATTCAGTTCTCCCTCAACCTCTCTATAAAATCAAATATGCTACTCTAAAACCTCACACTCTCTCTCTCTCTAAAATTGCATCTCCACACATATATACATACACATATATAAACACCAAGAGATATCCAAAATTTTGAGGAAAGAGAGAGTGAAGAGGGTTTAGAATTTGCATTGGATTGAAGAAAAAATTAGTAAGTGGAAAAGCAGGGGAGGTGATTACAAGAGCATCAATCAGCCAATGATCCAGATTTTGGTGAGTGGTTGTCAGTGTTGCCTCCATTGACTAGGAATGGTACGGTGACGGTGATGGGAGTGAATTCTTTGTAATATATTGTAGTGCATATATACTTTATCAAATTTATATGCTCCAGTGCCGTGGTTATCAACTTTTTTTGTGAAAGTAGAAAGCAGAGCTTCGTATCTGCCACTGCTGGAGGGTATTGAATTCCCTCATTGAGTAGATGTGTGGAAGATGATCCTTTGTCTGGAATTTCTTGTAGATCACATGTGCTTGAAATGGTTTCTAGAGGAGAAGCTCTTAAATTGTATTGGCATCATCATAAAATATCTGAGCGATGATCTTTGTTTTGATCCTAAGTGCAGATATCATTTATTTGGAATTTCACTTAATCACGTGTGCTTGAAATGGTTTTGAGAGGATGCTCTTAAATTGTATTGGCATCATAAGCAAACATCCAAGTGATGATCTTTATTTTGATCCTTCGCGCAGATATGCTGTTGGGTGATTTTCTCATAGCAGAAAATTTACAATCTCAGGCTGATGTTAATTCTCCTGCATTAACAAATCCCAGAGCAAATAATTCCAATTTAAGTTCATTCACCCGATCGCCCACTCTGGATTGCAGCCCCGAGATATTCCCTTCGACTGGCTTGAGGTTTTTATTTTTTTTCCCATTTATTTGGCTTCATTCTGCATTATAATTCTGCATGAGAAGTTTCCAATCCACTTCCTTCAATGATTATGCAAAGCATTTTTCATCTATGTATGCCAGCATGGACAAAAATTCGATGGACAAACTGGCTGAGGCTTCTGCTGCTGAAGCTGAGGCTGCTAGTGCTGTCTGGCAAGCTGTGCAGGCATCATCTGCCACTCCTGAAGAAACATCTGTATCCGATGACAACTCACAAGCCGCAGATTCAGAGGGTAGTGAATCTGAGGCAGATGTCCGCCTTCACCCTAGAGCTGTATGTTTCTTCTGCTCTTATGATGTATCTATATATAGGGGGTTCCATCCATTAAGAAGCTCTGAAAATCATGTTGTTTCTGATGCTCTATATATAGGTTGTAGTTGCTAAAGAGACTGTAGGGAACCTGGGTGGCTTAGTAAGGCAGTTGTCCTTGGATCAATTTGAAAATGAGAGTAGAAGAATGGTTCCAATGCATAATGACCTCTCATATCCTACCAAAAAGTTCATCAGACAGAAGTCCCCTCAAGGGTTGCATAAGAAGGCAAGGATTATTACCAAAGTTCTACTAAAAGAAAAGGGAATTGTTTCCAGAGATTTTTTCATTAGTATTTGTTTTCTCTCAGGTTATATCGAACTTGCTTAGGCCACGGAACTGGAAAGCTCCTGTCAATAGGAGGTTTTTTCTGGATTCTTATGAAGTGGGTGAGCTTTGCTATGCTGCTGAGCAGATCTTTATGCATGAGCCTACAGTTCTTCAGTTAAAAGCTCCTATCAAAGTTTTTGGTGATCTTCACGGCCAGTTTGGTGATTTAATGCGATTATTTGATGAATATGGATTCCCTTCCACTGCCGGAGATATAACGTAAGTTTGAAGTTGATGTTTTATGCAGTTGCTGAATTTTTTTCATTTTACACTTCAAAATTTTGGAATATAACTCGATCAATTTTAGAAATTGTTGAATTCCAGCCCTTTGAGTTTGCATGCAACTGCAAGTCCATTATTGTGTAATGTAAAGACCAAAAGAGAAGGAAACAGTTAAAAGTTGTGTAATGTAAAGACCGAAAGAGAAGGAAACAGTTAAGAGTTGTGTAATGCACTGTCATTCTCATGCAGGTTATTATATAGTTGTTAGTCCGGACTATTGAGAGGATATATTTTGTTGGTAATCGAAGATCTTAGTTATTCCTCTAAAAAATCTGTGTTAAGACTAATCAGATGACGTGATTTGCACTCTGGTTTATTGGAGATTGATATTTCCAAATGACATGTTTTTGGTATATCCGAATAATTTGATGCATAATTAGTACAACCTAATAAACCCTGGGGTTCTTGGCAAGTGTTGTGACTGTGGATCCTCGCCATAGGCATGTTGAATAATGTGGCTTAATATAATATATTTGTGAGAAGGGATAAGTTGATCGGTGCCTACAGCTTAGAGTCAATTGAGGAAATGTAAATGCTGAGATTAATGTATCTAGAATAATGGATGAAGGGATTGCAATGTTACACAAAGGAGTATAATTATTGAAAAGCATAAGAATATACTAGCCCTAGTAGGCATCAACCATTGGAAACTCATGTTTAAGATGTTTTTATTTTTTCCCTCGACTAATATTTGAGAATCTATGAGAGGGAAAGTAAAGTGGATATCCATATAGTTGGTAAAAGCCTCTAATGGGAGTTAAAATCTCAACTACCAATCGGAGATATGGTTAACATATTGACTTTAAGCTGGATTTATGCTTCTGCCTGCAAACATACCAGCCTTCATTAAAATTTGTATTAGATGAACAGAGGTACTGAAGAAACCCTTTGTGGATTTTTTTTAGAAAAGCAAGTTTACCAACTCTAGAAGTCGTCAATTTTCTTTTTGAAGGAACAGCAGACTGTATAAAACAACTAAAGGGATTTTTTTTTATTTTTAAGAAAACAAATATTATTAAAACTAACAAAAAATTACAGAAGAAGGGACAAGTTGTCCCCCACAGGAACCCAAAAAAGAACATTGGATGCAACAAAAACAATACCACTTAGACACTAAAAACCAAAACATAAAAAGACAACCTGAGAATCGGAAACTAAAAAACAATTAATGTAAACAAATCTCAGCCCAGTTTGGCATAATGACATCAATCCCCAACCCAGAGAATTCCTTAGAAAGCGACGCCCTCAAAGAAGCCAAATAAATCACCCTATCCCAAATGCCTTCCTTATCACATTCCTTATCTTAAAAAATACAAGCATTCCTTTGCAGTCAAATATACCACGTTGCTGCCATAAATATACATCTCCATAGCTGTTTGAGTCTTTTCTTATGTCGCGAAGGGAACCAAGCCACTCTCGAAAAAGCCTTCAAACTTCCCAGGAACTGCACCTATCACATGAAAGGTATAAAACACTTTTTGCCAAATGAAAGAAGTGAAAGGGCAATGAAGGAACAGATGATCTAAGTCCTCCCCTGCTGATTTACTAAGAGCACACCAATGAGGAGATAAACATTTTGAAGGCCTCCTTTTTTGAAGCAATTAACATGTATTTAGCTTCCTCTTAAAAGCCACCCAAACAAAAACTTTTGACTTTTGAAGGAATGCCATCCTTCCAAATAAATTTCCAATCTACGTTCTCGGCATAGGGCATTGACTCTAAAATATATTGAAAAAAGAGTGACAAGAGAAAAGACCCGAAGAATCCTTAGACCACACCCTATAATCTAACCCATTATCTTGGAACATCAAATTTTCAATCAAGCTCATAAGAGAAGTGAATTTAACGAGTTCAAGATCATTGAGGTTTCTACGAAAACCCAACTTCCAAATATTAGAAGTTTAGAACCTGAAGGATCCCTAGACACCAAAGGGATTTTTTTTTTTAAAAAAAAAAATTAAGGGAGGTCTAAGTCTCTCCCTTAATCATACAAATAAAGGGATTTAATATGCTACATTTCTTATAGTAGTTTATATGACTCTCAAACCATCTGTACGAAGTTCAGCATTTTAACTAGATAGAGACTATGACTGTCACCCATGCCTCAGTATGGTTGGCAGACTGCTATTCAGAGGTTCAGTTTTTGTCTAAATGTAAAAGTATAGACTTCTAATACAGAATATTATGCTTACTACATGGCGTGGTTAATTTTTTAATGCAAGGACTCTATTAACCACTTGCATGCAGAAAAATTTCATGTCCATTAACGGCTAGTTTGTGTTGGTGTTATTCTTGTGACGGCTCCTGTGTACTGATAACAGGTAGTATCCAAGAGATGAAAGGAGTGTACGAAGATGGCAGAAATAAGCTTCTAATTCTCATTTATTCTGATGAAATATCAAGAGCAGCAGCGAACAAAAAGAATATCTCATTCTATACCCATCAAAGCTGCCTCTTAGGGCTACAAATCGTAGAATATACGCGGAGAAACCTTAACTTTCTAAAAAGCTAAATAGAGTACTAGGTAGTTGGTATATCTTTGAATATCTTTTTTTTAACAACAGCAGCGCTTCCAGCTCAGTTTCATGGATGTTTTAATTTTGATTTTGTTCGTCTTTTTAATTTTATATTTCTTCAAGTTTTTTTTTCCCATTTTGTGAGTTTGTTCGGGCTTCTAATAAAGCTCCAAGACCAAGAAAAATCGCAATTATTCTTTGAAAGCCACCGGGTTGGGCTTTTCATTCCCTCTGTTTATCAATATAATAACTCTCTTCTGCTGAGGTTTTCTTGGGCTGGACATTCCTATTAAAAAAAAAATTGTATACCTTAGTGTTTGCAAAATGGAAAATATGGGATGAGATTATGGCATGTCTAGGGACGGTTTAGGCTATGGAACAACCAGAGCTGACAGAAAGGAGAAAATAAACTTTTCAAAAATGAAAAAGGCCTTCGAGGCATCAAACCATGGAATTTACCCGAAAAGCGGTGTCTTGTCCTGTCCCTCATGGCGAAGGGCAGTGGGTCTTGATTGTACGTCTTTCCAAGTGGACATCCCAAATTTCAGCCCATGCCAGCCCCATTGGATGTTTGGCCTTGGTCACTCTTGGCCAAATTGCAAGTGTTTAACTATTATTTAAGTTATGTGCACATTCTGGCTAATAACATTGCTTTCCCCATTGTAAATTAGAATCTGAATTACAGGTCATGTAATTCTAGAGTTTGTGTCTAACAGCCATTGTTACTATGTGTCAGTTATATTGACTATTTATTTCTGGGGGATTATGTTGATCGAGGCCAACACAGCTTGGAGACTATCACTTTGCTCCTAGCTCTCAAGGCAAGATCTTGCCTAAGCTATTTATTCCTTCGGTGCATTCAAAAGTGTTCTATTATTTGACCATCACTTTGTTATGATTTTTTTTCAGATTCAGTATCCTGAGAATGTTCACCTGATACGCGGAAATCATGAGGCTGCTGACATCAATGCACTCTTTGGTTTTCGTCTTGAATGCATCGAGAGAATGGTACGATTGAATGTGGAAAGATTTTTACATTTGAAGGTTTTTTTTTTGTTCTAATGTTAAGATTTATGTGTAGGGTGAGAATGATGGGATATGGGCGTGGACACGGTTCAATCAACTATTTAACTATCTTCCACTTGCTGCACTAATAGAAAGAAAAATTATCTGTATGCATGGTGGCATAGGGAGGTCAATTAATTCAGTAGAACAGATAGAGAAACTAGAGAGGCCTATTACGATGGATGCTGGATCTATAATCCTGATGGATCTTCTATGGTAAGTTGTAGTTCATATATCATTTTAGGTTTTCTTAACTCCATCCAGAGCTGTATAAGTCCTCCATTTTTTTACAGGTCTGATCCCACTGAAAATGATAGTGTAGAGGGTTTAAGACCAAATGCTAGAGGACCTGGACTTGTCACTTTTGGGGTATGCATTTTGTAATAAACTCATATATGGAATGGATTTATTATGATTTTATATTTTGTATATCAGTTGTGTTGAATGCTGAAGGCTTGTCCTCGTGCTTATTTTATCTACTCTAGCATCTCCCACCTCAGGGATGACATTGCTGATACATCTTTAACACGTAATTGAAAATTCAGGATGAATGGCGGTTTTCGAATATTTATACTTGTCTACTTTATAATTTTCCCAGCGTTTGCTAGTGGCTAAGAATAAGTCGTATATTGTTGCTACAAGACTTCAAGCTTACATGTTATTGAGCAACTCAAACTAGTGGAACTAAACATGATACTAATTAACTCAATTTAAGGCAGTCAAGTATAAATTTGGCGTGGAAGTGTGGAACTATTGTCAGTATACATATTTCCATACTCAACATTCCCACTATTATTACAGTGAAAACTTGATAACATAAAAGGAAGCAATCATCCCTGGCTGCTTAATATGGATATTGATCTAGGCTTATTTCTCAGAAATCTTGATTTGAGCTGTTTTTACATTTTACTAGTGTATTGTTTGTAGAGTCTTTTGAATAAAAAGTAGTGCATTTTTGTCTTATCCAAAAGAAGAAAAACTAATCCGATCTTGTATTTCGTTTGGTTCTATGAAGTATATTATTTTACTTTGAAGTGTATTTGCTATCGATTTTTGAGTGCTTATATTATTTATACTTTGAAATGTATTTGCTATCGATTTTTGAGTGCTTTAATTTCTCCTTCAAGCATAATCTTGTAGCCCTAGTTTTAACATCATAATAAATTGTACCCCTACTTCCAGCCTGATCGAGTGACAGACTTCTGTAAGAAGAATAAATTACAACTCATTATTAGAGCCCATGAATGCGTTATGGATGGGTTTGAGCGTTTTGCTCTGGGGCAGTTGATCACTCTGTTTTCTGCAACCAACTATTGTGGTTAGCTTTTTTAGTCTTCTTCCTCCTTTTCTGGTAACTATAATATAGTTTTGCAATCTCATTGGGCCAAGCCAACTATATGTGCGGCAGGGACGGCCAATAATGCTGGAGCTATACTTGTAGTAGGGAGAGGGCTGGTGATTGTTCCAAAACTGATTCATCCCTTGCCACCTCCCATTCAGTCCCCAGAGACATCCCCAGAACGCATTGTTGATGACACCTGGATGCAGGTAACATTCTTCAAGTCTTTTCCATGGAAAATGCCAAGATTCCATATTTTCTGTCTATTGTTGTATGTTTTAGTTTTGCAAGGAATCAATTTACTTATACAACTTGCTTTAGCCCAATATTTCCATTGAATCCAAAATAACCTACCCAGTTTTTGTTTTCCGTGGAAAGTATATCCCAAGGAATTAGATTCTCTTTTATGTATATTAAATCAAAGGAATGCAGTAGCTATTATGTCTGTTGATTTAAACCATCAATGTGCTCAACAGCGTCAAATGGTGCATGTTTCTTGATTTATTTTTTGGTATATCAGGAGCTTAACATACAAAGACCCCCAACTCCTACCAGAGGTCGTCCTCAGCCTGATCATGACCGGAGCTCACTTGCTTACATCTGATTGAGTTTGTGTATTTTACAGTACCAAGTTGTTGTATTTCTCACATTTATGTCCAAGCAGAGATTTTTCTAGTGTACGCATAGATTTGAATTTGGTACAGGAAGTAGCTGTTAGATGCATGGTGGCTACTCGTTCCGTGTTTGGAGTATTTGTACAATCTGGCCCAGTGGAAGTGACAGGAAAGTGTTCCCCAAGCACAAGATTCGTAATGAATGAAGTTTTGTGCATCTTAATATAGATAATGTATTCGTTTTATATCATCTCCATAAAAGGATGGCTTATATTATTTTGGTAATAAGGATAGGTTTATGCAAGGATTTGATTTTTTTGATCCACTAATATATATTGCCCGACTTTTTCTTTTCTTTTTTTAGTCATTTCATGTCATCTTTTCCTTACGCCTGAATAGTTGTGTTTATGTTCCTGTTATCTTACTTCTGGGGATTCAATTTGGGTTTCTAGAAAGCTCAAAAAGAAAAGAACATCAAAGTAACTTTAAAATGAGAAGCAAAATTGAGAAAGCAATGACAAAAACCGTGAGAAAGAATGTGTGGGGAGGTCCAAATTGAGAAAGAAATTTATCACGGACAAAAACCGTGACACCACGTGAGACAAATTTCAACAATAAGTCACGGTCAAAGGCAATGACAAAATTACTGCGTTAAATAAACTAAGTTTTCTCTTGCAGGGTATTAGGAACGACAATTGGCACCCCCTATGGGTCGTGCCAAATTTCCCAGATTCTTCTGCGTTGATATCATGGTTAGAAGCCGTGACAATCCGGGCGAGGCAAAAATAACAACCTGGCATAGTTAACGTCAGTGGCAATCTCAGGAGACGTACAATTAATTTCCTGTGGTTGGTCTCATTTAAGCAAGCGTTAATATCGAGGATTATTTGTGAGTGAGTTTTAACTGTTTCGCCCCCAATGAATCATTAATATTTCTAAGCATTGGCAACAACGATTTGGCACAATTAACAGCATCGTTCGAAGAGGAACTCAAACCTCAATTCAGAGTCATGAAAATTAATAAAAGGTCAGATATTTGGTACATTGTTTTCTTTTAACCAGTTTAGGAAAGAGGTAATTGTACATTATTTATCATTATCAAAATACTCCTAGCCTCAAATTAGTATCTTATTTTCTTTTGATGACATAATTAATTTCTCAAATCAAAGTAATATTCTTGATCACTGATTAGTTTAAAATTAGTGTTCTACTAAAGTCAAAATGAGAGACCTTATCAATTGAGAAATGAGGAGCAATAAACAAATTCTACATAGGAAGAAACAAATGCTCTACAGCATTTTGTCTCTTAGTGTTCAAGCTAAAAATACCGAGCAAAAAACTGTGCACAAACTATACAAGTTAAAAAGGAACAACCATTACCGGCCCCCCCTTGTGATCTATTCATCGAGGTTGAAACCGAAAAATCTTGTTAGAATCCCACATGACTCTCATTTCTCCTAAACTTTTTTCAGCCTGATCAAATGAGGTGCCCGTGGCTTCGCATGGGTGAGTGAGCCTGGCCCATCTCTCTCCCTTGAGCTCAATAATGTCCACTACACATTTTTTAGATTCCTCCAAATTCATTCCTTGCCATTTGCCCTGTACTTGATACACTTTTCCCTTCCCAACCTCCTCTCCTTGTGCATCCAAAAGAACAACATAATGCCCTGTCTCACATTGTGCTAGTAATTCTGCAGCGGCAACACTATCATTCATTTCTGCATGAGCAGTCCCCAAGTTTTCATTGCTACTAATTCTCAATGTGCTTCCTCCTCCAATTTCACTCTGGCGGTTCCCTCGTGCAGTTAATGGGACATCAACGTCCTCCACTGGACTCTCAGGTGAGTCATATTGGGGCACAATTCCTGGTCCAACTCGTTTTTCGGTATAAACACTGTCCCCTTCAGATGGTGCCCGGAAATCCTTGGCTTGACGAGCTAGCCTGGCTTTTCGATTATTCAGCCTGTTAACAAAATAGAGGGGAAATATGATTTGGAGAATTGTATATACACATAAAACAAGACTACAAACTATCTACAAGCTCATCTTTAAAAATTTTAAGAAATTGCATTTACGAAGTATAAGATGAAAAATATAATACTGAAAATACATGCTCCTAGATATAGACCATTATATTTGGTAAAAGGAGGATCTCTTGCAAATTAAATGAAAAATAGAGTACTATACACTAACAACAATGTTAATGTCATGCTATATTCAATAGCACTCGAGGAAAAAGAGGGTCAGCGTTATCGGGTTATAATATCAATTCAACACAATTTTAAATGAATTTCTATACCAACATATTCCAGCTATACCATTTGTTATTGTCGACATTCTTATAATCATAAAACATTATAGTCTTACCCCTTGATGGTGATTAATGCAACATAAACATCAAAGTCAAAAGAAAAAGAAGTTAAACCCTAAAGCACATCCAATACCAAGATTACGGCATCTTACCAGTTTTTCAGCTGGGATGGTGTAACTTCAGAACCCTGGAAAGAAATTTCCGAACTTGTTAAAAACATCTTATCGTTATAGAAAGAAAGATGAAGATAAATCACCATAAACAACAATTTTAAGAAGCACTCTGTACATACATGTTCACTCAATTTCTCAGCCCAGATTCGTACAGAGGATGCATGCCGCTGCATATCAGGTTCATCTAAGAGGGCCTTCTCCATAAGCGCGACCTGATTATCATTCATTATGGTTCGTTTCCGTTTTCTTCGCTGCTTCTCTTCACACTGAATCGTTTGGACCTTTTCGTCCTGTTGAACCCCTCCAAGCCCACTTTCATCGACCTGCTCACTGGACTTTTGGTACTCAACACAGTCCATTTGATCAATACAGTTTTTTCCCCGTGTGGAGCTTGAATCAGACCCACTTGTTTCGACATTTTGAGTCTCTCTCTCGATTTCTCTGAGCCCCCTAGCTGCACCACTTCCATTCTTACCATTATTATCTCTCCTCTTATCTGGCCTTACTACATCAGCTCCATTTACACTGTTGCCTCTGACACAAAATGATGGGTCCACTTCTTGAAGAGCAGAATTCTCCGACATACCCTCTTTCAGGTCACCATTTCTGTTATTAGGATCTGGAGATACTTTTCTATGCAGGGGTGATGAGCCTTCCACTGCACTTTGAGCTTCCTAAACAAAAAGGAACTTTAATCCTCAGATTGTTGTATTACCTTTAATCCCGAAATGTAAGTAATGCAAGCACATTGGCGTACAAATCATAGTGGAACCACTGCCATTAGCGAGAAAAACTGGTAAAATAGAGGATGTCAAGGGGTGCATCTATCAATTTATCAAGATCATTGGAAACTGAAGTTCTGAGTTTAACATTGATAAAACCTAATGGTCCTGACCAAGCCTGTTCTTGCTTGATGCTTTCCTATCTCTATTAGCGGAATTTAGCACCTAGAGCACCTAAAGGCATAGAATTATCTAATCAAATGTTTCCTATAATTCAAAAACAATAAATTTGTTTTAGAGAACAGTAAAACTTCCCACCTGGCGCTCCCAACTGACCTAGTTGATTCTTTGAGAACTTTTGAGTGGAAGTATAGTTTTATATCTTCCTTATATTATTCATTAGTGAATTGCCTCGAGGATGATCATTGTGTAGCTTCATTTTTTTTTCCGGGTTCTCATTGTTAGAACAAACACTGTATAATGAATCCATGGGTCCATATTGCATAAACTTCAATAAAAACGCCCGTGAAACGGAGCTCATTTTAGTGATCATCAATTGTGAATAAAATAAATCAAACTCAGCACTCACCTGATTATGTTCACTGGTATCGAGTTTTGATAACTTCTCCCAGGATATTGACCCTTCGAACTTTCTTTCCTAAATTTCCTCCAGCAGCATAGTTTGATCAATTTGAGTTGGCATAAAACGAAAATTTTCACCACAACTATTAATAAGCAAAAGTAAAAGGAAGTTTCCACAGAAAAGGGAAAAAGTAAATAAAATATAAATGAAACGAATGAAAATAACAATGTCAATTCATAAAGAAGGAAGACCTTACTTGAACTCTATTTTTTTCCAATTCCCTCGGAATAATCAGTGGTTCTAATTGATTAATGAATACTCTGCAAAAAGAAAAATGAACTGACGGTATTTAGAGCATGAATACCAAATGCTGCTGCAACGTAAAATATGGATATGAACGTCCACAAATATTTAGAGAGAAAAAAAAAAGGCCCTTGGTACATCAAGTTCTCTGCCGAGGGATCACTCCGCATGTTCCTCATTTATGTAAGGCATTTCATGCAACACACTTGAGACTTCTGCTATTTAATCCATCCACTTCTACTGACTCATCATTTTTGTCTGAGTTCCTCACCCTTCCCTTGGTTAATGCAAATTTTCGTTGTTTTATAACCATAAAATAAAAATCCAGTGTAGATGGTAAAATATACACCAAAAGGATAAAATGAAAAGTTTGGTGTAAGGCGTATGCCTAGAACATTGAAGCACAAACAGGTGCAAAAGGTGTACCTAAGGCACAGCACTACCCCTGACAAGAGTATTATTCCTTTTTGCACCTTGAGGCTCTTCCCAACTACCTTGCCTCTAGAACTTAAAGGGCTTCTTCAAGTTGCCTGCTTAGACGCTGATTGAAAGCACAAGTTTAAACTGTTGGGTGAATTTGTTGTTTTTTGCCCTGTTTTCAAAAAATTTCCGGAATTACTTGGTTATCTTCATGCATGTTGCACAGTATCCATTTGTCATCTATCAAAGCAGCGACACAGGATTTGACCACATCTTACCACTACACCAACCAATGGTCCCTAACTATGTTGTTAATCTCTATCCAATACCATTTACTACACTGGGTTTTCAATTAATTTTAATATATAATGAGAAAACAGATTTTTCTAGAAAAGAACGTTCCAGTAATTATTAAACATGTTACAAACGTTAATTCAAAAGTCAATATATTGCGGGGGAAATGTAGAGAGAAATGTGGAGATGCATTGTTCACCTTAGGAGCTGCACATCCTCCTCAATTAGAAAGCTAGGAATCAAAGATTCTGCATGACTCAACAAGGAACCTACAAATGCAAAACGTCATTAGGAAAGCAAAAACATACATACATTACTTTGTTGATTTAAATAATGAGACAAAGTTTGATAGTTACGTAGGTTCCTGCTAACAACAGCAGCTTTTTCAGCATCAGAGATGAATGAAAACCCATCTGGTAATCTAGGACGCTCCTTTTGCAAGCACTGGAGGAACTTGTTAAGGAAGGTATCCTTCTCCTCTGTAAATCAAAATATATAAAGGAGCTTGTTTACCAATCATAAAAACATGGATTATCTTCGAATCCCGACCACCCCACTAAAAAATTTAACAGAACAAAGAAGAAACACAAAACAAACTGATCAATGTTCAGTACATTTGGACTAAGCTTGACTAAAGCATTCACCTTTACAGATATCTGGCGCAAAACAATGTAGATTTGCTATTACTTTGACTAATAATGATGTCCTCTGATGTGCATAGGAAGCCCGAGGTATGTTACATGGAATGAATATGGATTCTGAATTCCTTACAACTAATAGATCAGACGATGAGTACAAATCCAAAACCCATCCAGCTGCCATAGATGGGTCATACTCCAAAGTAGCATCTTCTTCCCAAACTGGTAGATTAGATGAACACCAGCAAGACAAGAACTCTCCATGCGGAAGTGAGAAGATTGCCGTCAAAATTTCAGTCTGAATGAAGAGACATATACAATGACAGTCATAATAAATATGGCAATCAAGTGTTGGTAAAATACATGACTTCCATTTATCAGATGAAATTAAAGTATCATAAAAACCACTATATACATTAAGAAAAGTAGAATAACAAACGAAGCAGGTAAACTGGAAGCGGGGACTTGTGATAGTCTACACTCTACAGGTATTAGCAAGAGCTTACAGAATATATCATGATGTAAGATCGAAAATTTGAATCATCAGAGAAGATATCTGCCAGACGCATTGCATTGAGTTGCAAAAGCCCCCTTGGGTAAGTTTTATTAGACAAAGACTTGAGCTCTTTGAGATCTCTACCGACCATTGTCTTTAGTACTTCAAGAACCTATATCATGATAATTGAATTAGTACCAACAGATTTGAAAGTTAGCTGGTGTGGATAAAAGAAAGAAACTTCGCAAGTAGGCTCATGGTGGGGAGCTAGCAATAGCCATTATGGACTAGTTGCCACAGCCAAAGTAGTTAACTTTGTAAGATAAACTGCAGGTAACTTATGTTTAGCACTTTAGCTAAATATTATGCTCCCATGTCACCAAGTGCATATATTTATTGTACCAGAAGACTACATGCATATAACTATACAAAATGATGCAATGGTAAAGAAACATGTTCAATATAGCCAATAAGATAAAAAATCATGGTCTTTTTTTATTGGCTTTTTTTTTTCTAACATTTGTTCTTTAAATAAAAAGGATATATAGAAGAAGAGCAGTGATTTAATTTATTTTTTTAATCAGAAACAAAGAACTTGTATTGATAAATAAAAACCAATACAAGCAGAAAAGGCCGGAAGTGGACGAGTGGTCCACAACCAGCCTGGAAAAGCAAAATACATATGCCTATGGCCCCCAGACCACCTAAAGAAAAAACAGCAAAACACCTAATTCAATCCCAGACTAAAAACAAAACAAAACAGAAATGCTAAACAAGAAGAACATCCCTGAAAACACTAAAACACTGCCTAGAGTACAGCAGCTGCCCAGTCTCTGGAAATATCCGAAATTGAGAGATTGCCAAATGCTTTAGATGAAAAAACCCATAGTGAAACCAGAGCTTTAATTCTCTGCCAGGCCTCCTCCATGCCCATCTCCTTGTCTTCAAAAGTTCTGGAGTTTCTTTTCTTCCATAAACACCACATCACTACCAAACAACACCAACACGATGATATAGACACCAAATTGATAGGAACATGGGATTTATTGACATTCAGAAGGAGTGAAAGCTGAGATTATTTACAGGTTCCTTTCTCTGTATTTTCATTATCATTTCTGTTATAAGTATGATGGGACCAATGTCCTCCTCTGATACTTTGTATTATTTCTCTTCTTCGACTACTCCTTTCTCATAATTAAAAAATAAAAACTGCCCAGGATATGCAACTAACTGCCAACTACCAAGCATGTTGTCTTGCCAATCACCAAGGAGGGGATTTTGCTGCTTGATTCGGCCAAGGGATCCACTCACCTGTTAATAGGGGTCCAATCCTCATTACTGGCAAAAAGGTTATAGATAAATGCAAAAATTACTCTCTTGCCCACAACTTTGTAACCTTGCCTCCTACGTTTGATGAATCTGCTGGGATGGTTCCCATGGAATAAGAAAGTCGAGCATAACTAGTATAAACATCGCCTACCAATCGTCATAGGGAAGCCATTGTAGATGGCCTTAGACCACGTGTATAATAAATCTGAACTCTCACTTCCGGTGTCCAAGATACAACCACCCATTGTTTCAAGTTGCCTGGACCTTTCACTCTAGACCGCCCTAATCTCCGTTGGGTCCATCAACATGGTTTAAAATAAAGGGTGAAACCAAATAGATATGTCCCGTACAGAACGGTTTCAGTGCTTTCAAACAGTGTTCGAGACCCACATCAAAAATAGCCTTTAAAAGACTTTGAAATTTTGAATCCCTCAGATTCAGACAGGATCTCAGTTGCGTAGAGCAATATACCTATCATCAAAGTGGTATCAATTATTTTATAAATTCAAAATAGATCAAAATATCCACGTGTTTAATGTTCACGATTCATAGATCACAAGCTGGCCTCTAAATGTCCACCTTTTATATGTCTGCAATTGGTAACTGTCCCACCCTAAGCTGAAATTTTGTATTTCGTGTTTCTCCTTGGCTTATACTATAATGTTTCAAGTTACAGTTTTGAGAGAATAAATCTCATTTTTTTTTTCATATTTGCAGCAAACCCATCGTCTGTACCATAGTTGTTAGAGGCACAAGGTGCACCAAGGCACCAAGGTCTCCTGGGGCTTAGGCGCAAGGCATAAGTGGGCACCTTATCGATGTAAGGCTCACCACATACAAAAACTTGAAATATATATTTCTAAATCATAATTTATGCCAATCACTATAATTTCATAATATCTAGAGCCAAAAGACAATCACAAAGTTTTTTATAAGAATCTATATGCTATTGATAATTTCACAATTTACACCAAAGTATGCCCATGCCAGATCCTGTTTTGAGCTATCACTAGCGATTTATATTCCTAATGACAACTTGAAAAATGATTCACATAATAAACAAGAACAACATATTCAAAGTTTTGGACATTGTAGCTTAATGAATATCTGTAGCACTGTAGCTTAGTTCTATACAGTCTCTAGACAAATACAATTATATACTTCACTAATTCAACTTCGTGTTTTTTCTCCCTACCTTGAAACGGATGGACAAAAAAAATTGAAAAGAAAAGGCAATGTACTGTTTCGCACTATTCAACGTCTATGCGCAAACTTAATATTAATTTATTTAATAAAAATAGTTCCAAACTCTCATATAAGTAAATGAAGAAACAGGAAAAAGAAGGGGGGGCGGGGGGGGGGGGGGGTTGGTTCAATTCAGTTTAGAAACAGGAAAGGAAAAAAAGAAAACACTCTCATTTTATTTTGGTTGACTTCAAGGGCTTGGTTTATTAAGATTAAAGTCAACAAAACAAAACCTGAACGTGCCCCCAACTTAAGAAAATCGCTCGCTTCATGCTCCCAGCGCCTAGTCGACCAGGGCACACATCTTATTGAACGCACTGTGCCCGGGACCAGGCGAGGTGCCAAAATTGCGCTGTGTTGCACCAAGGCGCGCCTTTGACAACTATGGTCTGTACGATTGTAAAACAAGGAATTTTCTAATCAACCCACACAAAGTAGTCAGGAATGAGTTGAACCTGGAAAACAATATTTTATTTTATTTTTAAAGTTAAAATTAATAGTAGCTCAGTACACATTTTTTGCCTATGTCCTGAAATTACAAGAGAAGTGTAGACAACAAATATAATATGAAAATTCATTCCTAAATAATATGCAGTTTATCTGATGTTTAATGCTCAGGATTACGTAATTACTCACTAATCAAATCCAGTAGATGCGTGTATTATCATTTAGACAATGATCAGTGCACTAGCTGTTGACCTAGAAGGTTTATTTTGATAATAAGTTAATATCAATACTTAATCATGTGTAGTTTAACATGTTTCTTGAAAGAAGTTTATAGTTCGTTATCTTAGAAATTCAAGAAAAGCATGAATTTTAGAAAAGAAGCATGCCACATTATACGGATCATTGGAACTTCATCCGATCAGGTAGCGTTTGATAAAAAAACTGAAAACTAAAACTGAAAAAACCGTTTGTTTAGTTCTGAAAATTGTATTTGACAAAATGTTGTTTGTTTAATATAACACATCTGAAAACTAAATATTTTTTAGTATGACAATTTTGCCCTTATTAGTTTATTTGGATCACATGATTCTTGGTTTAAATTAAGTTTCAGTTTTTAGTTTTAAGTGGTGAATTTGCCACTTAAAACTTTTGATGAAAATTTTCAGTTTTAGGTGGAAAAATTAAGTTTTCAGATTTAAGTTTTGGTTAACAAACAATGTTGAAACCACTTTTTTTTTTATCAGAAACAAAGATTATATTGAAATAAAAACAGGATTACAAGCAAAAGTGAGACTGAGAGTGGACAAGACGTCCACAGCCAGCCCCAAAAAAACAGCGAAAAAACAAAAAATTACAAAAGACATCCAAAGCCTCAGCACACCACGCCTCAACACACAGCAAAAAGATCACCCACCCAACCTACTCTAAAAATAAACCAACAAAACAAACTAAAGAACCAGGCTTAAGATACCACATTCCAACACTCTGCTACACTAAAGCAGCTTTCCAATCTCTAGCTATATCAGAAACCGAAAGACCTCCAAACCCATTTGAAGTAAAGGCCCACAAAGAAGCCAAAGCCTTGATTTTGAGCCAAATCTCTACCGCATCTTCCTCCTTACCTTCGAAGATTCTGGAATTCCTCTCTCTCCACACACACCATAAAACCGCCAGACAACTACTTCTCCATAACTTTTTAGACTTCTTCTTATCACCCTTAAAATACCATCTCTCTATAAGAAGATTGTGCCACGAACTTGGAGAAGCAGTAACCATGTCAAATTCGCTACGGATATTGCACCATATATAGTGCACAAAAGAGCAATGCAAAAGCAAGTGATCTAAATTTTCCCCACTCTTCTTACACATAACACACCACGAGGGAGATAAATGCAGATACGGCCTTCTGATCTGCATCGAATCTGCCGTATTTACCTTCTTATGCGCAGCAAGCCAGGCCAGAACTTTCACTTTTGACGGAACTCCGTTCTTCCAAACCATGTCATGAGGCTCAAAATCCCCTGCAACCGTGCATCGTGTAATAATCTCAAAGAATGACTTTGTTGTGAATTGACCAGATTCATCTCCCACCCACACTCTGGAATCCCTTTCGCTTCTGAGAATATTACAATTTCTGATAAACCCCAACATTTCCACATACTCCAATTCCTCTTCTTCCGTTAGATTTCTACGAAGAATAATGTTCCACACAACATCATTATTTGAACTCCAACTCATATTAGACTCAATTGACGACTCCGGATGGATAGCCAATCTAGCTATTCTAGGGAATTTAACAGACAGAGTTAATTCACCCACCCATTTATCACTCCAAAACCGGATCTTGGCACCATTGCCTACTTTATATCTGATACTTCCCTTAAATTTCTCTAACCCTCCGGAAATTGCCTTCCAAGGATTGCGATGTGTCCCCCTAGACACCACATTCGAATCCCACCCATTCTCTTGAATCCCATACTTACTTTTAATAATAGAGTGCCAAAAAGCGTTTTGTTCTACCGGAAATCTCCATAACCACTTCCCCAACAGCGCTTCATTTCTATTTATCAAATTTCCAATGCCCAACCCTCCCGCCTTCTTGGTACGGCCAACCTTCTCCCAGCTCATTAAATGCTCCCCCTTCCCCCGATCAAACCCCTCCCATAGAAAGTTTCTCATTAATTTTTCAATACTTTTGGCAACTTTGACTGGAATTCTAAAGAAAGAGAGATAGTAAATTGGAATACTCTCTAGAACCGATTGAATGAGAGTTAACTTCCCACCCTTCGAAATACAACCCTTCGCCCAACCCTCAAGTCTCTTACCAATTCTTTCAACGACCGGGCTCCAAAAACCTAATCTCCTCGGATTGTCCCCCAAAGGCATCCCTAAGTAAGACATAGGCCAGCTCCCCATACCACACCCCACTTCTTGGGCTAACACTCTTATTTCCTCTTCTGCAATATTTATACCCACTAATTCACTTTTGGACATGTTTATTCTCAAACCTGACGCATACCCGAAAATGTCTAAAATGCCAACAAGGTTACCGATTTTTACTTCATCCTTAGAAAGGAAAAAAATGGTATCATCCGCGAATTGTAAGTGTGACAAGCTCACCCTATCCCTCCCAATAGAGAACCCCTCCACCATGCCTCTACTCTTAGCCCTCTCCACCAATAAATTTAAAACGTCCGAGACTAACACAAAAAGAAAAGGAGAAAGAGGGTCCCCTTGCCGAAGCCCTCTCGAAGCCTTGAAATTCCCTCTTGGTCTTCCATTCATCATCACGGAATAATTAACCGACGACAGACATCCTCGAATCCACCTCCTCCACCTACTACCAAATCCTTTCTTTTCCAACACATGGTCAACAAAGTCCCATTCTATATGGTCGTACGCTTTTTCAAAATCAATTTTCATCACCACCCCCTCCCTCCTTCTATCCCTATACTCCTCCACTCCCTCATTAGCAATAAGAACTAAATCAAGAATTTGTCTACCTTTTACGAAAGCCCCTTGCGACAAGCCCACCGACTCACCCAAAACTTCCCTCAACCTCAATGATAGTACCTTGGCCATTACCTTGTAAAGGCTGGTGACAAGGCTAATAGGTCTAAAATCTTTAAGTTTGAAAGAGGCGGCCTTCTTCGGAATCAGACAAATGAAAGTGGAATTTGAGCACGCATTCACTACCCCATTGTTATAAAACTCCCTCAAAACATCCATAACATCCTTCTTAATCACTTCCCATCCCTTTTTGAAAACTTCCAGCGTGTACCCATCCGGACCCGGAGATTTGCTACCTTCACAAGAGTCTATCGCAGCTTTAACTTCATCTTCCTCGAAAGGTCTCTCAAGCCAATCTTTACTTTCGGAACTGATCGGACTCCACTCCAACCCTTCAAATCCCACGTTAGACCTCTCCTTTTTGGTGTACAGCCGCTTGAAAAACTCCACTAGTTCTTTCTCAATCTCACACTCTTCCGTCACCATCGCACCATCCTCCTTTTCAAGCTTACTAATAAACTTGCTCGCCTTTCTTTGATTAACGACCCTGTGGAAAAGTTTAGAATTGGCATCCCACTCCGTAACCCCCTTTACTCTAGCCTTTTGCCTCCAGGATACTTCCTCCTTTAGAATAATTTCATCTAATTCTACTTTTAGCCTTCTTCGCATGTCGGCTTTGTTATCGTCGAAGGAACCCTTAGCTTCTTCCTCATCAAAGCATTGAATATCCCGACAAATTTGCCCCTTTTTAACTCTAACATCCCCAAACACCTCCACATTCCACCTTTTAATCTTATGTTTAACTTGCTCCAATTTTTTCATAAATTTGTATCCCTCCCACCCTTGTATCGAACACCCTTCCCACCATTCCTTGAACCTCTCTAAAAACTCCTTGTGACTTAACCACATATTTTCGAAACGAAATGGAGTTGGACCCCATCTAAATGCGTTAGTGTCTAGAATCAACGGAAAATGATCCGACACAACTCGAGCCAAGGCCTCTTGTCTAGCTACCGCAAACTCCTCCCAACCTTCCGAAAACAAAAATCTATCCAGACGTGAGTGAGTTCTCCCATTCGACCACGTGAAGCTGATATTGTTAATACCCGGATCTGTTAACGCCGAATTTCTGATAAAGGCATCAAACTTCCTCATGCTCCTAGTCCACCTCCCATTATCTCCACCTTTCTTCTCCGACGGATACCGGATAATATTGAAATCCCCACCTAAGCACCACTTATTCCCACAGAGACCATATAGACTCGCCAACTCCTCCCAGAAGTCGCCTCTTTCCCTATATCGACATGGACCATATACCCCCGAAAGCCACCAACTATCTCCTTGTTTTGGTTTCAACTTAAGAGATTAAATCTGATAACTTTAAGTTTTTAGATTTAAGTGGTGCAAACAAACAACCCCCAAGTCAACAAAGCATTGGCCAAGACAAAGAAGATTGATCACTCAATTACTCTATCAATTTCATACATTTCAAGAGCAACAAAAATGCTAACAATGCAATTCATGAAGAACAAAGATCAAATAAATAAATGAAAAGCTTCAAGGCAATTGTTTCAAGTGAAGATTAAATTGAAGAAACAAATCAAAGTATTCGAAAACTCGTCAATTCGATAGTGAGTGATTAGGATTTATGTAAAGTTTCTTTATTGATCAATACATATAGCTCAAACTTATTCATGCATCATAAATGGATTGAATTCTACAAAAAGTTTGAAATAGAATTTCTTTGAAAAACAACTTCTTTATAAACCAGTTTTCAAAATAAATTCATTATAAAATCATGCAAATGATTTTTGTACCAAAAACAAAATTGGGTGTCTTAAAATCATGTTAGGAACATTATCCAAGCATTAAAATGGATTTTGGATCAAAATTGAAGAAATTAAAAAAAATGGAGATTTGGCCTGATGGACAGAAGCCATCAATTGACTGATGAGCTTTACTCAGTCGATTAATGACTTTGCTTAGTTGGCTGATGCCTCAAAATATAGCCATTGGACTTTCGATTTTTGCCTTGTTTTAAGGTAACTCTACCTAACCTCTAAAACGGCTATATACTTTTTAGGATTATATATTGGAAGTCTAAAACACATTTAAACCAGCTTGTATCGTCATACAAACTCTCCATTCATCTATTTATAATATTCAAGAATTCAAACATTTGCATTGATCATATCATTCATCTTTGAGCTAAAATTATAAATCAATCTTGATAACTCTAGTTTGAGCTTCATTTGTATCTTGTAAACCTTTGAGAGTTATTGTTTATTGGTGTGTATCACCAAATTACTTTTATTATTCATTTGTGAGAGAATTTCTCATAATTTAGCAAGAAGGTTTTCTTGTGTTGAGTGTGGTGAGAACAATCACATTTGCTTGAGTGTTGTAAGAAGAATAACACTTGCTGAGTGTAGTGATAAGGATTACACTTGTTAGAAGGTTTGATTTTCACTCGTAAGAAAATCGATTAGTGGAATTTCTCAGAGAAACTACTTGGGCGCAGACAAATGGTCTAAACAACCGAATCGCGTGAACGAAACATCTTTGTGTTTTACGGTTCTATCTTTCTAAACTCAAACTCCCTACTTATCATTATTGCTTTACATTGCGTTTACATTGCTTGACATATTTCCTTGATATATAGTTAAATTGTTATTGCTTAAACATTTTTCGAAATTATTTAAATTCCTTATTTAGTTCCATAAACCCTATTCAACCCCCCCCCCCCCAACTTTTTAGGGTTAATTTTTGACCTACACTAGCAATGCAGAACAATAAGAGAAGAATATAATATAAGAATACATAAGGGGAAGAAGGAATGCCCACAGGATACGACTCACAAGCATTCGAGCACTCATGCTTAATCAACTCATAATTTAAATCTGAATAATAATAACAATTACAATCCCATGTAAAATAAGGAAACCCTAGAAAACCCTAATCCAATATAGAATACCAAAATACCATCAATAATGCTATTACCTAATATAATCCTAACTACCCTAGATACTAAACAATTATCCTTAAATGTAAATACATTAGAATAAAATACATACACATATAACCTTCTCATGTTCCACATCAATTAAACAATGTTCCTATGGACTATGCTTATGTAACTTTCCCATATAATTGTTCTTATCATTTAGAAAGTTCCAATGATTACTAGAAATAATTTATCCCTCTATCACCAATTGGATTTAAAAACTGGACTCCCCATATATGGTTGATTCCAAATATTTGAACCGTGTCCTTAGGAGAAGCCCAGTCTGTCCAACACTTCTCAAGATTTGAGCTATTTTCTTACAAAACAACTACGGGCCTCTCGGCCATTGATTTGGGGAAAGATCCCCTAAATATTGGGCAAATTTGAACAATAGATAGACATCCCCAAGTCAACAACCCCCCCCCCCCCCCCCCGAAAAAAAATAAAAATTAATAATAATAATTCACCATCAATCACACCGAATTAGATACACATTAAATTAGAACCAGATTTAAATCATTTCTGAAAACCAACCTCTAATGCAACAGACTTAGCTAAATCCAAACCTCTAGGAGTGCTGGCTACCACATCCAAGTAAGATACACTTTCTGCTTCGCAGAGATGCAACAGCTGCAGAAACAGAGTTGTAGCTGCTTTAATTAATGAAGACATGAAGTGGATTCAAGGAAAGTATCATCTAATAAAATGCGGTAGTTAATTTTCAAGAAGCTTTGCTTTCAGCATAATGTCCAGAAAATACCATTTCCATCACCTGGACTTACAATAGATAGGACCTTAGCCTTCATCCTTGATATAGCAGCAACAACAGTGGACTGTTTTGATGAAGGTGATACGTTTAGTTTTGTAACGAGTTGCGCCAGCCAAAGAACACCACCTTTTCCACATAATTCCTGAAGGAGTAGCAAAAGCATGTGTTTCATTAAAAGGACAAGAGACCCTAACTGAAGAGAATAAAGGTATTAAGAAGCTTGATATTTTGAAGATTTCAATAATTAGGCAAAACATGAATAATTCAAAGCCATTCGTTGCATAAAAATCAAGCTAAATGATTCAAGGACCACATAGCATTAGTTACATGCCCTGCAAAAACGTAGAATGACACCCAATGTTGTCAAAACATGTATCCGTCCTATCGGATGAGTATCGTTTTCCAAAAATATCGTATAATGTATCGCAGCGTAATGTAAGATACACTCTGATTTTCATAGTAATCACATAACTACTTATACATATGAATCTATATGGGTGTCTACAAATAAAGTAAAACACAATTCCATATAAATTTTGTAGAGATACTTCAATCTTGATGTTTTATGGATTAGAAACTTCAAAATTCATAAACCTTATCAAAAACCCCATAAAACAGTTAGAAGTTCATTTAATCAAATGTTATAGCCGAAGAAACAAGTACGTGTAGACATTGTTGCAATGCCTGACACCTTCACTTAAAATGTACCTCTTAGCCTTTCAAAACTAGTCATATACTGGTGTCGATATAAACCCTTTTTTTGTAAAAAGTCTTGCAAAGAGAACCGCCACAGTTCTAGGAATAGGCTCTCTCATCTATTCTTTTCTCTCTTCTTCCGCACAAATTGTTCAGTATGAGTGTATCATAAGATACAGTAAAAAAAGTGATACGGTTCAGTGTATCGTATAGTTTTAGGTCAACATTGTACCGTATCATATGTATCTCATCATGTTAATAAGATATTGACAAATATGATTATATCTACTACTTTTGATATGCCCATCGTACTAGGGAGATCTTCTATACACATAACAATGACTTTTAGTAGCATAAAGATTTTTATCTAAGCTATAAGTGCTCAGGTGATGATTTTAGGATGGTGTTATTTCTCAAGCTCTCTTTTCCCCAACCAAATCCTAATTTTGGCATCAGAATCTAAAGAAATTGACTGCCCATTTCCGCTTTATGCACCAAGCTGAGGGGCGCTAGGGGGTTGTTGAAATCTACCTGGGACAACTCTATTACAAAAGCTTTTTTTCTACCTTCTCTAAAGCTTGTATAAAATGAAGTATCCTCTTGTGACAATTCCTTTCATTTGAAGTAAATAGGAAAAGAGTTTCTTTATTAAAGAAAAAAAAACCTTATTTTTCACAAGGTGTTCTCGAAACAATTTCTGTTGACACAATGAAAGAAGAAACTGTAGAGAAGCTTCGCAATGCTGGCAAAGATGGTCAAGTATTTCATCAGCACTTGGACTTGACTTCGAGCAGGAATCAGTATGTTGAGCTGACAGCCTGATCTGAAGTAACTTAATATCTACACAAACTGCACCAAAAGCTGCATCCATAAAAATGTCAACCTGTCAAAAAAAATTCCAACATCAACATCTACTCACACTAAGAAATTAGAATATACAGAGGGTCAATAGTTATGTTAAAAAAGACCAATTAAAATTTAAATTAATCTACAGAAAGGGTTGATAGTTAGGTAAAAAAAGTCGAGCTTTGAAAGAAGATTCTAGATTTGCAACTTCTTAGGGAACCTGAATTCCATGCCTTGAAGAAATTAAATAGAGAAAGCTTTACCCTAGGATGTGCAAGTAAAACTTGAGCAAGCTCTTGCCATTGTGATGATATACATCCTGTTAGCAGATACAGACTGCAGGCCACCAGTGCTGAATGCAAAAGGACTGTATAACTTGAAGTGTGGTGTTCCTAGATCATAGACGACAAGCCTCAACACAAATTACTCATATAGAGAAATAACATAGAGGAGAAGGGGGAAAAAGGAGACCTGTCTATAACCGCCAAGAACGATAAGCAAATAAAATACCAGATCAAGCAACTGTTCAGATACTTTCACATCATCAAGCAAAATCTGTAACAAAAATATTAAGAAGGCACATCATACATGTATAGATATATTTTTTTTTTATCAGAAACAAAACTCTTTCATTGAAAACTGATCAAAGTGTTACAATGGAGATTACATCCTTGGTGAACCAGCAGTCCACCAAAGCCCCTCACAATATAACAAAAAACTACACAAAGCAAAACACTAATGTTCCAAAAAAAATTCAAATCTAACTCTTTCTATGAAGGTTACATATTATATATACACATATAACTACGATGAAAATAGAGAGTAAAAATTCATGGGAATGAAAATCCCCAACCCCAAGAACTAGCAAGGTATTGTAAGCAGTGACGAAGAAAACTTGAATCATCCAGAGCAATTTAATTGATCCAAACTTAGCCTCTTCATCAACATTATCATACGAAAGGAAAGAATGAGGGACCAAAAGATATGCAATGGTTCAAAGCTCTACAGGAACATGAACAACAAAACATAAGAAGAACACTGTTAAGTATAATAAAGGGCTCCAATTTTCATCCAAGGCAAAACAAGTAAATGGTGGCTGAAACTCAGGACTAACCATCCAAAACATTGGCTAACAAATGCTGAGAAAAACCTAACGGAGCAATTATTACAAGGATTGTGTAAGCAGCAATGTTTCAAAAATTGCTCAAGGCACGCCTCCTCAAAGCGAGGCGGAAGGCTGACGATCCAAGGCTTACGCCTCATGAGTTGGTACTAGAGGCTTACGCCTCAGTTGGCTCGAGGCATAAAAGCATACGTTTTATTAAGCACATATTTTCACATTTTCTCTTCCTTTTTTTTTCCTTTTTTGTTTCTCGAACAACATCCCAATTGGCCTAAAATTAGAACGCATATTGACAAAACCTTTTGTCTTGTACATATCTCCTCTGCAAAACCTCGATATTGCCAAACCCTGCCAAACCCTACACACCTCCAGCAATCAGTAATTTGAAACTTCGAAGTTTGAATATCCATCAAACTCACAAGGTACAACATCTTCACTCAGCCTCAAGTAAGCCCCACGTTGCAATTTATCTTACTTCTCACTGAAAATATAATCTGTTTGTGTACAGTGCAAATATACAAACATAATACTATCGGGTTCCTCTTGTTTTTTGTATCTAGTATTATATAATCTAAAGTATTATAATACAAATATAACAGTGTTGGGTTCCTCTTATTCTTTTGTTTTATCTAGTATCATATAATAAAATTCAAGGGGTTTAGGCAATTTGCCCCCCATCAATAATAAAAAATAATAATAAATAAATAATTAGTATTATATAATCAAAAGTGTTATGTATATGTTGACTTGTCCTCGGTAAAGACTAGATATTATTTATATATATGGATATAATTAGTAAAGACGGCAGGATCTTTTGTTACATTCATAGTGAAGGTCTTCACTTTTTTCTTTTTTGACAATTAGACTTCTATATTATATAATAATTTTTTGCATTTTACTACTAAAAATGAGGCTTGAGCTACGCCTCACCTTGCTAAAGCAAAATGCTTTAAATATGTCTCACGCTTTTTAAGACATTGGTGAGCAGCTAAGGAGAGCGCTTGTTCATGCATTGAAATGGAAAGAGTGCATGTAATAATTTGTAAATGAGGTAGGAAAATCCTACGAATTTATAGCCGCCTGTCTGTATGAATGCAAAGGATTATGTAACATTTCTTGACTTCTGATTTATGAAATCAGTATGCTTGGATGAGCTCAATAAGATATATCAAATAAAACCAGTGACCAATATAAACCAAAATAGACAATACTAGTTTTGCCAAAATTTCTTGTAAATTGTAATCTCAAAGGCATGTAGTGCAAGAGATCGGGAATAGGCATTTCAAAAGGATACTAGCATATTTCAGATGCAATGTATGCTTTTACTACATGTATCGAAAGCACAGGATGCATATGTTAAAGGCATATTACTATTGCCTATTGGGTGTAAGTAGACAATTCTCTTTAGTAACAGATATTTCGCTTGAGTACATAGTACACTAATCGACTCAATAAGATATGGAGCCCTAACTACTTTGAATATATATATTATATTAACACTTGAACTGACCTGTTCAAGTCTAGGTTGCCGAGACGCTAGATCACACAAGGAATGCAACAGCCGAAATCCACGTAACAAGTGTCTTAAAAAGGCTTCATCTCGTTCGGATGATATAAGCATCGCAATAAGGTGGAGAGGAAGACATCTAGCAAGTTTTTCCGCATCAATCTGAAACATTGAGAGTAAATGATTTAAGCAATGAACTGGCAAAGCAGGGTATAATGGTGATAACAATAATATAATGTTGCTATTAAACGATCATAATTCTATTTCCGATGTACCAACCTGTACAGATGATCCATTGTCAGTAGTGCAATGAAGGATATTGTTTTCAGAGTCCCTGATTAGCTTACTTAGTTCCTGAGAGCTAAGCCCATGTAATTCTTTCACTGCTGAAATTAAGTCAATGGCCTAGAGCCAAAAAATATAATACTATTAAAAAAACGAAGTTGAGACACACACAAAGAACTCAACAGGAGAATAACTAAATAGAGAAGAGAACTAAACTGAATGCATAGGGCAGTCAGAGGAAAGTTTACGGTGCAATGGAAACATTTTTTTGAAATAGAAGTCCAAGCCTCTTCCCTTTACAACCGACTAATAACTTCAAGGGGGAGGGGGTGGGGTCGAACTCATGACCTCCCATTGGAAGTGGAGTTCTAGCCACTAGGCTAGCCCTAGTGGTTTAGTTCAAAGGAAACTTATGTGCATACATTGTTTATATAATGGCTATATTGTAAGACGAGCATTTTGCTAAAGACCATCATTCAAAACCTCGTCTCAACACACTATGAAAGTCAACCATATGATCTAGTAACAACGCAATAATTCATGACAAGATATAAAGGTTAAGAGCAGGATTTCTTCTTGCACGATAAGATGTCCCTTTTAATGTTGAATACTTGAGAGTTGAGAGAGAGTTTCCATTAAATGAAACTTGAAATATTTCTCTCTTTCAATCTTTCGCACCACAAAATTCCTTTACATGAAAACTTTTGTGGTTACTAGTAGTGTTGTTATTATATTTTTTTATTAATACATATTATTGTTACTACTACTACTAGCATTGTTATTGCCATTACCCGTATTATCATTATTGTTAAAATATAAAGTGTTTTAAATTTCTTATAAAAAAAAAAGTGTTTTAAATAAGAAAATATATTATTGAGAAGAGAAAGTAAGATTGGAGGGCAAGGAGTACTAAGTAGGAGTAGGTAACGGAACAAAAGAGAACAGAAAAGAGCAAAAAACAGAAAGCAATGTAACACAACTCAACAGTCTCGCTGCAAATTTAGGAACCCCTTATAAATACTTTTCTTCGACCTGGGGTTCAATTTCTAGTTGCATAGCTTCATAATGATTCTGTGAAGCCTCCACAAAATTTCGTTTCGGATTGAGCAAAGAAAGGGAGACCCCCTTATGCAACAAATCCAGCCATCAAATTTGGGTAAATTCAGCATTTCAGTAAGGGGAAAAATCAACGAATGTTAAAAAAACACTTCCATTAGGTCAGAGCAAACATCACTAAATTTAATCCAAGGAGTACGACTGTTATAACTGCAAAAGAGAGAGCACAAAATTCACAACAAATGTCCACATAAACTTAAAACTACGAAATTAACCAGGCTTCGTTTAAAAGAAAATTTCCTTAGATTTGTTTCATCTCATTATTATACAGATTACTCACTTGCTCGGTCCTGCATGATGCTTCCTCCTTCACGGACCTCATTCTTCTCCAGTAACTGATACCAACACAACAACGAAAAAAACAGACTCTGAAATGAATAGATGTTTGCAGATATATATATATATATATATATCTACATAGAGAGAGAGAAGTATGCGTAACTACGCATATTATAAAAGTAGAAAAATCTTCAAGGAAACCCTAGATTTAGGTAAATAAATTATATCAATTAAAACCTAAAAATGTAAATCGCAAGGGAGTAATGAAACGTAGGGCAGGAAGAAGTAAGATAGATAACAAGCAGTAAACTTCAAATCTTTGAGAGAAGTGATGTTGCGCAGGTCATAATCCCGGAGAGAGGGATGAGAAAAAGCAAGTTCGAGCGCCAAAAATCGGATAGAATATCAAGAGATAGTAATTCGTTGTTAGTTGGCCTCTTTGTGTTTGATTTTAAGTCGTACAAGTTAATCTGTAATGATGGCTGCGCGTTGGAACAAAAGGTTTGGTAAAATTATTTAATTTTATTTAAATGAGATAAAATAATTTTACTTCCTAAATATACAAGATTTGTCGCTTAAAAAAATTTATTTTTTTTTTTTTTTGTCTACGCACTTAAAAAGTCTTAGTGGATAAATAAAGCGTGGTAATGTTGGTATTCTTGTTAGCACTTTTACTCTTACTAACATTTTTATTTGTACGCTTTTTTTTTAATAACACTCTCAGTTTATACATATCACTCCCACTTGTTAGCCTAATTAAAAATAAATCCCCCAGCTTAATTAATTAACAAACCAACCTAAAATAAAAGAAAGGTTCCTAAAACAAAAACACTCCATCCTCTATCTCTCGTAGACCAAAAAAAAACTCCATCTCCTAGCTCTTCAGTTCAAGGGCAACCTCCATCTCTCAATCTCGTCGGTTTAAGGGTAGAGAAAATGCTACGCACATTCTTGATTTCTTGAAGCTTCCCAAGATCTCCGTTCATCTCATCGTCTCCTCAATCTCCCTCCATTTTCATCAAGTAAGTTCTGCAATCTCCTTCCATCTTCAAATTAGATGTAATACCCTAATATGTATATTTAATTAGTTGGCTAAAAACCCATAATTTTTCTAAAAATCTTAAGTTAGAACCTTAACTTGGAACTTTAAGTTAGAACCCTGAGTTGGAATCTATAAGCAACTAGGCTCAGTTGCCCATAACCGAGGTAAAGGTAGATTGAGTGTGCTCGGTTGCCCGTAATCGAGATTAATGCTTCAAACTAATGCATTGCTTTGGGGTTTTAAATTTTGTTTATGAAAATTTACCTTTGTGGATTGTTCCCCATTTATTTATTACTTGTGGATTGTTTAACATCATTATTTCTTGCGTACTGCTTTATTTCTGACCATGGTTTTTGTTTAATTGCTATAATTAGTAGTTATTTAAACATAGTGGGGATCATCTTAAATTTTGAAAATGGAGGGATATGGTTTGTGTTTAAATAAGAGGATAGGGAATTGGAATACTTACTTAGCGTGGTAAAAGCTTTAATTTAGGTATTTGTTTAAAAAAGGTTTGTTGTTGGGGGCGTCAAATATTATTGAGTCATTATTAGATTTCTGTTTTTTAAGAGTTTCTTCTTTTTCTTTCTACTCAATTGTTTCATTTTTCCTTCATTTTTTGTACTTACTTACTTAAATTAAATGATTAGGTTAGACTGTTGCTCCTTCAGACTATGGCCTTTAATTCAGTTTGGGGTTCCCGAGTAACAATATATATATACAGTAGGTCGTAACTGTGTGTCAAATGCACTATCATTCATTCAAAAAACATTTTTAATTTCATATACTAAATAGATTTTAATTGTACGTTTATGACAATAATGATTATGATAATTCTGGAATGAAAGATTTCAATCAGTAAGAAGATAAAAGGCTGTCGGATCAAATTTGAAAATAGTTTGCTTGGTTTACTCTCTCATGTGTCATGTGCTACGATTGAAAGTGGGTTGGGGGAATACTTTCATGAGGTGATGCAAGTTGTAGAGAAATCTCAAGAAATATATTATTTATAAATTGGGTTTTAATTAAACTTTTAAGAATGCATTCATGAAAATATTTAGGAAATGGAATCACACATCGCTTTCAAGAGTTGGACTGGTCTAAATACATTATAAACCTCTTTATGTGCTGCCTGTCACTTAAGCTTTTGTTGAAGTACGCAGCTTAGTTGTTGCCTGGTGACTCTTCGTAATGAAAGTTGAGCAAAAAGAATGGAATAATGGGTTGCCATTGAGAAACAGCAGCAACCTTTCTTATAATAAACCTTTCTCATTGCCCTTGTAATAAAAGTTTCCAGTTCCTACACTGAACATACCTCACTAGCTACTGAGCAACATGCTATAACTACTAAGTTGGTAACTACCACTAATCATATTCATTTTACTTTTCTCCACATTTGATATTGCTATATAATATAGTTACTCATAATAGTAATTGATATATGCAGCAAGTTATGGCTGATAATGCAATACCAATGCTAGATGAAGCACTCATTTGCGTCTCAGTGGAAAATATGGTTATGGTTGTTCGTAATGTATGAACATGATTTCTAATGCAAAAAATGGCCTTATTGCAACTCCGTATAGCACCAGAACAGTGTCAGCAAAAAACAAAACTTCGGCCAAAAAGAAAGCCCCGGTAAAAGAGAAAGGGCCTGCCAAAAAAAGGCCAAGAAATAGCTTAGTTTCAATAGTAGTTGATCTTGTGGTTTTGTGAACTTGTTAAACTTATTGGTATTTGTTAAACTTACGTATTTACTTTTTGAACTTATGTGTATCTTGTTAAACTTAGTTATGTATGCTTATATAATATATAGTTTTGTTGATTGGCTGGTTGAATGATTGGTTAAGTATTGATATACAAGATTAAATGGTTAATTACTATATATATACATAAAACCTGGACTTTTCATTTAGGGATAAATGTGTTTTTTAAAGGTGCCATTTTTTAATCTTATTCTTGAATGAATGGTTAATTGTTATATAGACAAAATTGATTTATTGATTTCTATTTGTATAAGAAAAACTAGACTTTTTGTTAAAGGTATACGCATTTTTTAGGACTTGGTATATCCAAATTGAACATTCATTCAGTTAAGAGTAACCGAGTAACACTTGTCACATTTGGTTGTGAGCAACCGAATGAAGGTCCTGAAAGTATATCAATTTGCCATGTTGTCATTCGATTGTTTACAACGGAATGTAATCAATGTCACTCGGCTGCTTACAGCCGAGTATGGTATATTCACACTCGGTTTGTGATAAACTGACTGAAAGTCCTGAGAGCATATCAACTAAATAATATAATAATCCACACTTATCAATTATATATCCACTAAATTATATACTATGTTAGAAGAAATTCTCATCCATATATAAAAAGTTACATCCTTAACACTTTGTGAACAACACAAAATATATGTAATAACAAACAAACACTATTTTTGCGACAAATTTTGTATGTTCACATATAAATAAACAAAAAACTTCACAATAGGCTTACTAATAAATCAAATGTGAATGGTAAGTTTATTATTGTTAAATCCTTTATCGGCCTAATTTGCAAATACCAACCAAACCTATTAACATAATCTTCCATTTAATGCATTGCTTCGTTGATACGAAAAAGTTCCCACCATGTAGCAACAGGAGGAAGTGGTGCATCGTCCTTCAACTTTACTCTGACGAAATGATAATCTCGAACGTGTGTTAAACGCACTATCCGATGTATACCATCATCCGATGGAGGGTCTAAGTATGAAAAAAATGTTACAAATAGTTGATTTAAAATGAATACCACCATGCAATTAGAAGCATATGCAATATCCATCAAATTTCTTGGGAGGCACGAACTCTTGTCAGTATCATTTATAGATAACAAATCTTGGTAGAACCAATTACCCCACGAACCATCATATTTATCTTTATACTTCACAAGATCGACTATCATAGTATTTCTAACAGTTAACCACCCATATTCTTCCAAAAATTCAAATTCTGCCGTAACACACTAAAAACCATAATTCCCATCGTTTTCGACATCTATTATTTCGATTATGAACTTGTTCATATAATTAAGGATATAAGCTATAAATGAATTGAAATAACACTCGACCATCGGTAGCACTTCCTTCTTCTTCTTCCTTGTATTTTAAACATGGGATAATTTATCGAACACTTTTACGGCCAATTATTGGTCTTCCATCGTGTTTGCCATCGGGATTATCGTCACCATAATAATGTGGATCAAGAGGCACTGCTATAATCGTATTCTCAGAATTTTGGCAATCACAACCGTAAGGATTTTTTTTTTATTAAGTTAGCATTTGGATTGCTCGCCACAAGATGTTGTTCACCACGATGGGGATTGTAATCACAGCCATTGGGATTATCGTCACCATCATAATGTGAATCAAGAGGCACTGCTATAATTGTATCCTCAGAACTTTAGCGATCACAACCGTTGACATTATTTTTTATTAAATTAGGAGGATCTAATTTGACCATATGCTCATTAAACACGTGAGCAAGTTTTGAATTCTGAGATATTTGGTTAATTACAGAGAAGTCAATTTATTCAAAAAATTAACACTCTAGCCACACTGTAAACCCAAGAGAACATACTTCCTGAAAATAAGATATTCTAACATTTATAATTGGAAAACCAATGCAATCGGCCCTTGAGGACTGAGAGTTGTAGCACACATTCGGCCATTAATAATTGAGTAAGATCATATCAACTTGTTTGCTGACAATCAAATGAGCTTTTTTCAACTGTACACAAAAATGGTCGTACTCGGTTGAGAGCAACCGAGTGTACAAGCCTGCAACTTGGTTACGGGGAACCGAGTAAACCTTATTTGTTCTTTTAACATAAAAATGTGTTATTTGTATATATATATATATGATGTGTATGTTATGAAAATATTATAAACAATGAAACATAATAAAAACATATATACTTATCTTTGATTAACTATTTCTTCTTTATTTTACTTCTCTTGTTTCAAAGTTTCTTTGTTTTCTACCATCCTTATCAAGCTTAGCCTTTTGCATCAATGGTTGAGGTTTTCTTGCATCAATAGTGAAGGTTTTGTTAGCCTTTTGCATCAATGTTTGAAATGCATTAAATGTTGGACATTTTAATTAATTAAAGATTAATTAACTTTTGTATTAAACAAAACAAGTAGGGTGGAAAACTAGTTAATGGATAATTAACTTTTGTATTAAATTAAACAAAGTGGGGTGAAAATAAAATTTGGGTTTTCTTTTTTGGTGAGTGTTAACAAGAGTTTTTTTGGGTGCCAACATCACCACCCTAAATAATTTATCCCATATCCATTCCGATAAAAATCAAACATTGAATAAGTATTTTTTTTTATCATACATGTCAAACGCAACCACAAGCATTGAATGTAAGAGGGTAGTAAGTCATTTACATCTTCCTTCTTCTTCTTATTCTTCCATTTTTCTCTTTAAACAAATTCAAATATTTTTCTTTTACGTGATATTTATCACTAAGCTCTGTTATTAAGGCCAATAATTTATTTTTAAAAAAAAACTTTGAAAAAATTCTCAATGGAAATTCTAGTGTTGTGAGTGAGTCATTTTCATATCAAATCCATATAAAATCTAAAATTTAGTTAAACATGTTAAAATAATCTTTAAGGCCTTATCCATGTTATTACGAAAAAAAATATTAGAGATACTTTTACTAAACTGGTAGTCTTTTTTTACTCAAAATTTTATTTGTAGGAGTTTACGCAAAATTATTCGTTATTCTTTCGAGAATAAATATATCTCCAAAAGTTGATAAAAAAACAAATTAATAGGAGCGAAAGCTTTGATCCAATATTGAAAAAAGCTCACGAGGGCAGAGAAGACACTAATTTATATCAATATCTATACTATTTGATTTGCACTAAAAGTGTTTTACACTTTTCAATTAGTTAAGAAGATATACTAATATATACTAACTATTAAATAAAAAGAACTACATTTAATTAGACATTAAATCATACTCTATTTAGTATTTTTTTTTAGCTGGAATTAAAAGCAATAAACCAAACCCAATTTAATGAGAATCAACCCAGAAAAGGTGAGTGATAATGAGAAAATGAGAATGATAATGATGAACGTCAATAAACTAGCAATGAAACAATGACGTATCATAAAATAGAAAAGAGACTAAATTTGCTTTAAGGGTAAGTTCCTCTAGTAGCTATATTCCCAATCTGGTAGTACGTCATTCATTTTAGGGATGTGTGTGGGTTGTATTAACTAAAAAGTTTAGTAAGAGAATACAATTGCATAGAACATTTACTTAGTGAAAGAAGAAGATGTTTAGTGTAAGTGTTAAAATAATGTAATTGAATGGGTTAAGGGTTTTCCCTTCATTTTTATATGTATAAGATATGGTTACATTAGGGTTGGTGTGATATGAAAATTACTATAAAGTGTAAACTTGGTCACTACTCCAATTTTTTACATGTCCCTAACTCTATTCACACTTGTGTAAGTGGTTATTTTACACATTCTATCTTCCAACTCTACATTCCTCTGTTAGTGGATTAACCAGAAATGGTCGGTCTTCATTATTTCTATTCGTCTTGTTCGGCTAACTATAATAGAGAAATAGTGGTCAAACGCTTCTGGAGAGTCTTCTGGTTGGTTGAATGATTTTTCCTTCTCATAGCTTGTGTTTTATACTAGTCAAAGAATAATGGGAGATTTTGGGCTATAGGCCGACTATGATGTGGGCTGTTCAAGCTGGGCTAAGCTAAAAACACACTTATAATTTTTACCTCCCATACTATAAATTAAATTTAAATAATATTCGCATTGTTTTATTTATATAATTAGGAATCTTGCAAAAAATTTTGGTTTTAATTTTTTAAACCTATTGTAATTCCTTTTTTTAAAGGTAAACATATTTTGTAATTTTTAACCAATAGTTTAATATATTATATATGGATTATAAAGTCCTAATTTATTTAATTATATTTTATTCCAATTAAGATGCTAATCTAAAACATGATAAATTGACATCTAAATATCAATCACATAGTTGTAATATATACAGCACATAGAATCTTGTAACATTATTCTTAGAAATAGAAAATGCTAACAAATTTTAGTATTTTAATATACAATAAAATCCACAAAAATTGTAGGGTTATTTGGCTTTTAGTCCCCCTATTAATTGTGCTATAACTAGCTTTGGTACCCAAAATTTACATTAATGTACCTTTGGCCCCCATTTTGGACGGTTTCCGTCCATCAACCAAGTTGACCTTTAAAAGAGTAAAATAATGACTAAACTAACCTTTGCGTTCGAAACAAATTTACATCTATACCATAACAAGAAAATATTTTCATAATTAACCCCATTTCCACTATCATTCATAGCCACCACTTTCACCTCCGATGGACTACGACAACATTGCTGCACTTGAAAAAAATGCTCAAAACCCATGGGAGCATGTCCATTATCTCTCTTTATCGCTTTGTAAAAAAACCCATAATGCAAAACATAACCCTCTTTTTTCTTATTTTATTTTCCTCTCTAAGTAAACAAATACACCTATGGTTCTCCTATCTCTCTTCCTAGATTAACCACATACAAATCCCTCTTTATAATCTGTATATACCATTCATATACCTATATTCTCTCTCTGTCAAAGGACACCATTTTCTCTCACTAAACACACAACCACAACTCCATTTTTTTTCACTAAAAATGACTCGCCCCCTCTCTAAAAATAACATGGCATCGATCCATTTTCTCTCTTATGAAATTACTGATTTTTTGTTCGTATATATATATGGTTAGAGATTTAGGGTTTAAGATGCGGTTGGAGATGCAGATTAAGCAAATGGATCTGCCTGCTAAGGTTTTGAGTATGAATAAAGTACAGTTGCTTTGTGAGCATATTAATGGAGATGAATTTGATGGTGAGTAGTTATAGTTTTCGTTTGAATCAAAATCCCCTATGAAGAGAATGAGAGAAAGAGTGGACAAATTGGGTCTTAGATCAAGGTTGTGGTGGTGATGTCCATTGAAGAGAAAGCTAGAGTTTTTTTTCTTTTTTTAAAGTAGACATATAGATAAACCCATCAATTTGGGGATATATGAATATTTTCTCTAAATATTATAGCGTTTTGAAGAATTTGAAGTTGGGTTTTGATTTTCTAAAAAGTGAAGAGAAGAAAAAAATGATTAGATAGGTGTGTTCCTTCCCGGGCTTGCCCGTGGCATGTTTGCATCATTACCGATTTCTATGGTGTGATTTTTTTGCCTTATTTTTTTTTTCTTCTTTCCCTTATTCTCTATTATGCATTTATACATATATGGTGTATTTTGAGTAAGGACCTTCATTTAAGGACCTTATTTATGGACCAGGTCATTTAACACAATTCCCGTTGGAATTTTTTGATAAAATTTGGTGGGGATGTTCTTCATCATGTGGATAAAATCTCCCCAAAATTTCATCAAAAAATTCAACCGGAAAGTGGGCTAACTACAGGGTTGAAAAATATTGGGGACCATAAATTTCATCAAAATATTATGTCGGTAAGTGTGCCAAACGGCCCGATCCATAAATAAGGTATTTAAATTAAGGGCCTTACTTGAAAATTTCCCTACACATATATACTCATCATATATATGTTATATTATGTTATTGATAATGAGGTTCTTGAGTCATTTCTTGAAGACGGTTGTTTATAACATCTATAGAAGGAACAAATTCAGTGGTATCCACATTCAACAACGAATCCATAAAACTAGCCCTTCGAATAGCCTCATTGTCTTTCACATTTGTTAATAATTCCCCTTCCTCCCAGTGTAGAACAAGCAATGCATATGGCTCTGTAATTAGCAAGTGAACAAGGAGGTCAGGAAAAAGACGAAACAAAGGCAAAATTAATTAAACAGAAGGGCACTTTAGGGCTTTTGACAAAAAATTTAGCTCAACAAACGGCTTGACTCTCATTTGGACTGAAACCATCCAAAATGGAGGCCAAAGGTACATTAGTATAAATTTTGGGTACCAAAGTTAGTTATAGCACAATTAATGAGGGCAAAAACGTAAATAACCCAAAATTGTATCATTCTCTTATAAGATATCCATACATAAAAATAACATACATAATTTTCACATTCTATAACTTATTTTTTTGTTGAATTCACCTATTTGTCTTAGATAAATAAATTAGACTTTAAAAACTAACATCTTAAGAACTTGCTAAAGTAGTTTTATTTGGCAAATCAATTTTTCATCTTCGGCTAGAGAATTATGTTACATAAAAAGTATAATGTACAATCACATAGTACATTATTTGCTTTGGTAGAAGCTGAAAGTAGTTTAATAACAATGTTATCCTAACTAAATTTACATGCTAACATGATAACTCTAAGGGGTAAATTAGAAAGAAAACAAGAAGTATCAATGCTCTTAAGGCAAACAATAATATTTACCAAGAAATAAACAAATGTTCCACCATTTCTTGTATGAAAAGTTTATAACGTTAATGATGCACATTCCACACGTTGACAAAGTACATTTTTGCAAGTGAATTGGCTTATGGAAAGGAATAAGATGTTGTAAGAATCATAATTAGGTTTTGGGAGCAAGAAAGGTTATAAGTTCTCCTTAGTTTACAATTTTGAGGTTAAAGAGTTGACCTATATCAATATGAATTCATAAATCCAACATCTAATATAAGTAATGATGAACAATGATATAACGACAGTCATTTTTTAACTAATGAGACACAAACTTGCAACATCATGTCTCGATATCGTCCTTTATTTCTGAGATATTTCTCCTTCTTGAAAAATAATTGTTTAATTCCCTTCATGAACTTCTGTGCAAAGAGACAAGTCCAAAACTACAACACATTTGTTTTTTTCTTGGGTTTGGTCATTAGAGATTATTTAGTGAAAGTGATTGCTCATTTGTTTTTCTTCATTAAGTAGTGTAGCATCACTGGCTTAATTGCAGAAAAGAGGGTTATGCACAACAATAAAAAATTACACCTACTCCAATATAAGGCAAATTTCATTCTTTTCTTTTTAAGGCATAAAAAAGTATTAATAGATTAATTGCAATAACCATGGAAACTACAAGTCAATAGGATAGGTGGTGATGTTGGCACCTCCTAAAATCCTTGGTAACACTCCCACAAAAAAAAACTCAATTGCTATTTTCACTCCGCTTGTTTTAATTTAATAGGAAAGTTAATTTACCATTAATTAGTTAAACTATCTTGGATTTTATGCATTTCAAACATTTCTTTCTACATTAAATTCCCTTCTAAAATTCATTCACAATCTCTACCATTTTCAACCAAGTTTAGCTGCAAATTTCAGTTGCATCAAAACAACCAACAAAAACCTCCACTATTGATACAAGAAAACCTTCGCCATTGATACAAAAGCCTAAGTTTGAGAAGAATTGTAGAAAAAAAAGAAACTTTAGAACAAGGGAAGGAAAACAAGAAAGAAAGAATTAATAAAAGAGAGGTATACATGTTTTTATTATGTTTCATTGTTTATATAATTTTCATAACATACACATCAAATGTATAAACAAACAACATATTTTTCCTGTTTAAAGCACGAAGAAGGCTAACTCGATTCCTCATAACCGAGTTGCAGGCTTATACACTCGACTGCTCTCGATTGAGTATGGTCATTTTTGTGCATGGTTGAAAAAAGCTCACTTAGTTGTCAGCGAATGAGTGCATATAATCTTACTCGGTTGTTAATGGCCGAGTGTGTGCTTTAACTCTCAGTCCTCAAGGGCTAATTGCACTGATTTTTCAATTATCAATGTTAGAATATCTTATTTTCAGGATATATGTTCTTTTGGGTCTACAATATGGCCAGAGTATTCATTTCTTGAAAAAAATTGATTTCTCTTTAATTGATCGAATATCTCAAAATCCAAATTTTTTTCACATATTTAACGAGCATATGGTTGAATTAGAGCCTTATAATTCAATTAAAAATAATCTTGACGGTTGTGATCACCAAAGTTCTAAGGATACGATTATAGCAGTGCCTCTTTATTCATATTATGATGGTGACAATAATTCCGATGGCGGTGAATGTAATCCCCATAGTGGTGAATAACATCTTGTGGCGAGCAGTCCAAATCCTGTAGAGAATAATGATAATGAAATTAAAGTTGACGTGACTTCGATTTTTGTAATGGATGAAATAAGTATAACGTAGTATATAATGTCGTACAATTTAAATAAGTTATTGATTTAGTTAATTTTCATTAAAATTTGTACTTTGTAAGTATTTTCTTCTCGATATAATTTAGTAGATTAGTGCCAAAGTTAAGGAAAACGTATTCAAACTATTGTCATTACTTTGAAATCTGACAAAAGAAATGCTACAAAGAAGTGGCCAAGGCTAATAATTGTTGAAAGTTCTCGTGGAGTTCCATTATGTTTATTGGTATAAAGTTGAAGGATGGCGCATCACTTCCTCCTGTTGCTTCATGGTGAGAACTTTTTCGTACCGAGAAAGCAATGCCTTGGATGGAATATTTTATTAATAGGCTTGTTTGCTATTTGCAAATTAGTCCGATAAAGGATTTAACAACAATAGACTTACCCATCACCCTTGATTGATTGAGTGATTGGTAAGTCTATTATGAATTTTTTTTGTTTATTTGTATGCAAATATACAAAATTTATCATATAAATAGAGTTTGTTTATCATTACAGGTAACGTTTTGTTGTTCACAAAGTGCTAATGATGTAACTTTTCATTTATGAATGACAACTTCTTCTAACCGAGTATATAATTTAGTGAATATATAATTGATAATTGTGAATTATTATTGAATATTTAGATAAAATTTTTAGTCCACTATTAAATCTTACTCGGTTGTGATATGCCAAATAACACTAAAAACACTTAGCAGGTCTCAACTGAATGATAGTACCATAAACTGTCAATTTAATGAGCTATCAGGACCTTCATTCTATTGTGAGCAACCCAGTGTGTTTAATATCACTCAGCAGCTCACAACTGAGCATGATATAGCAATACTTGGTAGCTCTCAATCAATTGAAGGTTTCACAAAATGTCACATTCATATGCTCTCGGAACCTCATTCGGTTATGAGCAATTGAGTGTGAATACACCATGCTCGACTGTGAGCAGTCGAGTGACACTAATCACATTTAATTGCTCATAACTAAATGAAAGTCTGACAAAATGTCAAATTAATATGCTTTCGGGACCTTCATTCGGTTAAGAGTAACCGAGTGTGATTAATGTCACTTGACTGCTCACAACCGAGCATGAAAACAATTGATGAAAATGGAAGGAGATAGAGGAAATGTCAATCGCAGGCCATTTTTATTGCCTTCGACTGACGAGATGGAGGGAGATTTCAGGATAACCTTCAAGGAAACGAAAATATGCATAGGATTTTCTCATGCTTTCAACTGAGGAGATCGATAAATGGAGGTTGGAGTCTTTTGTTGTTAGAGTCTTTTGTTTTATTTTGGTTTCTTAATGATATTGTTAATTAATTAAGTCAGAAATTTATTTTTAATTATAAGTGGGAGTGGTGGAAGTGGTATGTATAAAATTAGAGAATTGCCAGGATAAAAGTGTGAAAGTGGGAGTGTTAATAAGAATGTAAGTATTACCGAGAGTTTTAAGGGATGCCAATCATCTCGTACCCTAACCTTTAGTAAGAGAGATCCGGGGGCATTGCCTATCAACCATGACTTATCCCCATGAAGCTAGCAAGAAAAAGCCAGAAACCATCCGTCTTACTACATATGCAATTCAACATCACCACCCAATAGGATAATGACCTAATTGAGGCTATAAAATACTAACTTTGAATTATTTGAATAATTGAGCTATTACAAAATTTCAAAGTGATACTACTGCTCTAATTTCCAAACTCACACGTAGAATTGACCGAAGTCCTTGTTTTTAGAGCTCATTGCTCAAAGGCCTGTTTGGGTGGAAATAATCTAAATGGTATTTGTGTACATTTTGTATTTAGCAGATGTACATCATACCCAAACACTAGCGATCATTTGAAGAAAGTTGAGATCTCCTACGAACTTGCACTAAAACATTTGCATTTCTTATATGAACTAGAAGGCATGTTCTTTGATTTGCCGAGGATCTGTCACGTTTCACATTCCCATTTCAGTCCTAACATATTTTTGTCCACAACAAGTTTACATGGCCAACTAATAGGATGTTTGGCTTTTACCACAAAGCAACATTTCATTTCATTTCACTTCCTAGTACGCAAGGCACACAAGCATCGCTTGTGTGCAGACACATCGAGAGTGAATTGAAGCATTGTGAATTAATTTCCTAGTTCTGCAATATTTACCAATTAAAGATACGAGCGAAATATTTTACTCCGTGTATGTAAATATGAAACAAGAAAATGCGGACCGAGTTGGAATAATTTTACAAGTCCTAGTCTTAATAATAACTACAAACCTAAACACAGCACATGGCAATCAAGATTCATCCTGCTGTTTTATGTAGCTTGCCCAAAATTATCTCCTCTTGGAACTCTCAACGCCCTGAGCTTTGATGATGTTCTAATTGAGTGTATCAAAGGTGTGTCGTCTTCCTCCTCTGCTTCTCCATCTACAGCTTCCTGGTCAGAAGCATCTTCTTCTTCGCTTGAATTGTGCTCATCAAATAGTTTCTTTCCTTCTATGTTGCGCCTTTTACGAGGACGACCACGGCGTCTTACAGATGTTCCTTCTTTCTCCTCTGCAATTCAACAGCCCCGTTAGCCCACATGTATCTCAAGTAAGAATCATAAAGTAGAACAAGTAGATCTCGTCAGGTCAGCATAGAGAAAAACAAATGATATTGTACACGGGTAAATCAATGTTAATTTACATGAGAGACACTTCCTAAAAGAAGGTTATTATCCTACAAAGAATGAAGATTAGGAAGCAGATAATCGAAAAAGAATGGTAAACAAATTAAGAGATCTTTCTCCACACACCAAAATACGGTTAGCCAACATTTTAAGCCAAAAAAGAACATTGTTCAGCAAAAATAACTAATATTGGATAACTTTAACGTTCAACTGCATGTCTATTCAACAATCAGATCATCAACATTTAAACAACTAATGCTCCCTTCCTCCCTCTCTCTCCCCAAAGCAAAAACAAGGAGGGTGGGTGTAATACACTGTACTTTAAATTATTTTAAATTGAATTATATTATCTTATTTATACTCATGTGAGTGATCGTTTGATGATTCAGGTGGTCCGAATCAATTTTGGTTGGTAAATAAGAAGTTTTAGTCTTTTGCGATTTGTTATTTCTAGCTATCTTTGAGCTATCGTAATTTCTTCTCTATTTATCGGAATAAGATGCTGTTCGCGAAAGTGTCTAGTATTTGTACCATTCTACAACTTTCGTGTTTTGGCCGAAGTATTGTATATTGTCTTAACTTTACTTAGTTGGTTTGTATAATGGTTACAAGCTTGTGTATGAACCTTACTATTGTTTTGACACCTTATGCTTGGTTGACACGTGACAGAAATATTAGACGTATGTAAAAAGCAATCATCCTGTATATTGGTGTTTGATCTGACACGTGTTATATATGTTGTTTGAATTTTTTTATATTTGCACACCCATTTTAGTCAATCTAAGATGGGTAAGTGACACTCTAGGTCTTAATTACGGGTGTTGTCCCGTAGATTAAGGCGGGGGTGTTATAGTGGGGCTGGATATATTCCTCTTCGTGCTAGGTAAAAGGTTGGATTGAAGTGGCAACAGTACAACAAAAAACAAAGGGTGTGTTTGATTGCATTTTTTTTTTTTTATATCCGTGAGTATCTGGGACCCATCCCAACCAATCCCACGAGGCCCTGACACTTCTCAACCGGGAGACGCACCCCTGGCCCCGAGAATCTTGACACATCAGAGAATCAAACCTGAGTTCATGCGCCTAACCACACAATCCTAAGTATGCCCTTATCGCTAAGGCAACCCCTTGGTTGCATTAATTTTCCAAGGAAACAACTATTACTGCTCAGTAAGGTTTAGGTTTTCCAATGGAAAATATTCTACAAAAAACAATTCCATGAATTCAATTATTTTCCATCTGCTGACTGAGTTTTGGTTTTCCAATGAAAATTATTCTACAAAAAAACAATTCCAACGAATTCAATTATTTTTCATTTAATTAAAGGCACCCATAGAGATTTTTAATCTTTGAAACTGCCGGAATGTCGGAAACAAGTACAACTATGGGTGAATTGTATTTTTCTTACAAGCTAAAGCAGTTAATAAATTTCAATATGAAAATAATTTCCCTTCAAGTGGTACCTGAAAAAGAGGAGTAAGGAGAAAAGGCTGGGGTGGGGGGGAGAGAGAGATTGCGTGTGTTGTATGAGACTACCTTGCAGGCCTTCATTTTTCGCACACTTCTCTTTTAGGCCATCTACAAATGAATAATAAGGGCGCCAGCCACTGGGATCTTCCTCTGTGTTCACATTCTCCGTACGCTTTTGGACGTTCTTTAGACTACTTCCAAAAAGCAACCTAGTATTAACATTTGCAAGTAGGAACCCTTATATGAAAGTAAATAACTAAAAGAGAAACTCTTACATGTCTACCATATCAGGTGTTGGAAGTTTGGATACAAAATGCAGAACAGCACCCTCCAAAAAAGACAACTGCTTTGGAGAATCCACAAAAGCATACTCAATGCCATCTTCAACCATTTTCAAAATGTCCACTCTGTGCTTGTTTCGAGCAGCACCTACAAAAGTTCCAGAAAGACGAGCAGCTAGATCTTTACATTCCTGAAAGGACTTTACTGACATAGATTCGTCACTGCTACTAGAAAGTACCGCCAAGTGCCGTCCATAGGCCTACTCAAACCCAAAACACAAGGGCAGTACAAATCATGATACCATCAGGAAAATAAAAATGGATGAAAAGAACTGTGATAAATTACAAGTAGAACAATGACTTGCAAACTGCCACAATATCTAAAACAATGAGTTCTATCTTCAAGTAAATCTCATGGCAGATCATCCAACGTCTTCATACTTAATACACAGAGACTCAATATGAACATAGCACCCTCAAATGGTGAACAACAAATACGTACTTGAATTGGCCACATCCAATTGAAGACTCGTAACTTTACAGCCATTTTGTCTATTAGCATGGACATGGAAATTATTCAAAAAGATAACTTCAGAGGGATATGGCAATTCTGAAGGTACACATAAAAGCCCTAATTTCGAACTTTCAATACAACAGCAAAAGTGGTATTATTATTATTATTATTATCAGAAGTGTAGTTCTCCAGCTCAAGGTCTTGATACTTACCCTTTTAAGTGCATCTAGAAAGATTCTAAAGACATCATCTTTTTTCTTTAGAACAGATATCAGATGCTTAACAATCTCAGCCACACTTGTTCCATGCATCACAAAATGCGAAATGATCTCTGGAGCAAGGTACTCCTACAATCCACAATTATCATCAGTCAAATGATATCATCAAATGGGCAAAGAAAAGATACAGCAAGCACTACTAGAATGTAATATGTGGCTAACTATGCCTTAGAGTCTGTGACATTTCGCTTCAGATACGTCTATTATGGAAAGCATAAAAAACCGCAAAACAACAGCAATAAATACAGACTGTCAGAATATGAGAGAATTATGTTATATCATTGAGTAGAAAGGTACAAATATATATACAAGAGAGAGACCTAGTATATTGAGGAGTTTCCTTCTAATAAGGATTCTCTAAATATATCCTAAATATACACATCCTATAAATAGAATATATACAAATCTCAACACTCCCCCTCAAGCTGGAGCGTACAAGTTGTAGGTTCCAAGCTTGTTACAAATGTAATTGACTCGAGGGCTACCGAGCGACTTTGTAAAGATATCAATTAGTTGATCATTCGATTTCACGTAGCTCGTCGTGATCTCCCCTAAAAGAATTTTCTCTCTAATAAAGTGGCAGTCAATCTCGATATGTTTAGTCTTCTCATGAAAGATTGGATTGGAGGCAATGTGGAGAGCTGCTTGGTTATCACACATTAATTTCATTTGTTCAATCTTTACGAACTTCAGCTCCTATAATAATTGTTTCATCCAAATGAACTCACACATTGCTTTGGCCATTGCTCGATATTCTGCCTTAGTGGTGGATTGAGAAACAACTGATTATTTCTTGCTTTTTCATGAGACCAAATTCCCTCCAACAAAGATACAATACCCACTGGTCGAACGTCTATCATGTGGGTAGCCTGCCCAATCAGCATCGGAGTAGCCAACGACCTCAATGTGGCCTCTACTTTCAAAAAGAAGACCTTTTCCTAGTGCCTTTATGTATTTTAAAATACGAACAGTTGCGTCCCAATGACTATCACATGGGGCACTTAGGAACTGACTGAGTACACTCATCGAGAACGCGATATTAGGATGTGTCACGGTGAGGTAGTTGAGTCTCTAGTACTTGCAACGGTCTGATAACGGCTCCCCCTGATTAGGTAGGAGTTTGACATTTGGATCCATCGGAGTCTCTACAGGTTTACAATTAGTCATGCTAGTTTCTTTTAAGATATCTAAGCATACTTCCGCTGAGAGATGAGAATACCCTGTCCGGATTGAGCACCTTCTATTCCCAGAAAGTATTTGAGTTTTCCCAGATCTTTAGTCTGAAAGTGGTTAAATAAATGCTGCTTGAGTCTCTGTATGCCCTCTTGATCATTTCTCGTAATAACAATATCATCCACATAAACGACCAAGTAGATGCATTTGTCAGAAGACAAATGGGAGTAAAAGACAGAGTGATCAGCCTCACTACGAGTCATACCAAACTGAAGGACAACCGAACTAAAACGTCAAAACCACGCCCGTAGGGACTGCTTTAGACCATAAAGAGAACGACGAAGGTGACACACCAGATTAGACTCCCCTTGAGCAACAAACCCAGGCGGTTACTCCATATAAACCTCTTCCTATAATTCGCCATGCAGAAAAGCATTCTTGATATCCAATTGATAAAAGGGCCAGTGATGAATGGTCGTTATAGAGAGAAATAGGCAAACAAAGGACATCTTAGCAACGGGAGAGAACGTATCACCATAATCAAGCCCATATATATAGGTATATCCCTTCGTAACGAGCCGGGCTTTTAGACAATCAATATTCCCATCGGGCTCAACTTTAACAGTGTAAACCCAACAACAATCAACCGTGGATTTACTAGGAAGGAGGGGCACTAAATCCCATGTGCTACTTGAATGTAATGCTGACATCTCATCAACCATAGCCTGATACCAACCCGGATTAGAAAAAACAGCCCCTACATTTTTAGGTGTAGAAACATGAGACAGAGACGAGACAAAGGCACTATACTATGGAGATAAACGATGATAACTCATAAAATTATAAATGGGATGAGGGTTGTGAGTAAAACGAATACCCTTGCGTTCGGCAATGGGAAGATCCAGGACAGGAGCCCGAATTGGAGGGATAACCGGAGTAGGGGATGAAGCCGGTGGATCAGGTGATGGAGTTATGGGCGCTGATATAGACACAGTGGTAGGCTCGGTAATAAGGTTCTCAACAGAGATGGGACGAGGCCGGGGAGTGTAGGCGATAAGAGGAGGTGATTGGACTACAGTAGGAACCATAGGGTCAGGGGAGCACACAATTGGTGGAACAGGACTAGCATCTGATAGGGAAGACTCACTATCAAGAGGAGATGCAATACGCTCTATAGAGGAAAATAAGGAAATTGTCTCAAAGAATGCGACATCTGAGGAAACGAGGTAGCGTCTAAGATTCGGTGAGAAACACTGATAACCTTTTTGTAAGCGAGAATACTCCAAAAAGACACATTTGAGAGATTTAGCATGCAATTTATCTTTTCCTGGAGTAAGGTCATGAACAAAACAAGTGCAGCCAAAGACACGAGGATGAACGGGAAAAAAGGCTAGGTGCGAAATACTAGAGAATGAGGGACCTGATTGTCTATAGCTAAGGAAGGCATCCTATTGATTAAATAGCAAGCGGTGAGAACTACGTCTACCCAGAAACGTTGCGGAACATGATTATGAATAAGAAGAGTACGAGCAGTTTCAATTAGGTGTCGGTTTTTCCGCTCTGCTACTCCATTTTTTTTAGGAGTATGAGCACAAGAGGATTGGTGGAAAATGCCCTGAGAAGTCATAAAGGATTGAAAGGGGGCATAGAAATATTCTCGTGCATTGTCATTGCGGAAGGTGCGAATTGTGGTGCCAAATGGGTTTTAATTTCTGAGCAAAATGTTTGAAAGACGGAAAAAAGTTCAGAACGATGTTTTATTAGAAATAATCAAGTACATTGAGAAAAATCATCAACATAACAAAATATTGATAAACCAAATTTGATTTAACACGACTAGGACTCTATACATCTAAATGAACTAAAGAAAATGGAGACTTTGCTTGTTTATTGACACGACTAGGAAAAGGACTTCAAACATGCTTTCCTAACTAACAAGACTCACACTTTAAAGGCACTAGACTCGTAAGGCTCGACACCATCTTTTGCAATTTTTGAAGACTAGGATGTCCCAAACGTTGATGAAAAATGGCTGGAGAATCAACAGCAACACAAGCAACAGAGGATGGTGGTGGGGTGAGGTAGTATAATCCACAGTACTCACGCTCTACTCCAATCGTCCTCCCAGTGTCCCAGTCCTGCACAAGAACTGAATCAACAACAAAGGTAACATAACAGGGTAATGTTTTGAATTAATTTGCTAATGGAAATTAGATTAAAAGGACAATTTGGCATAAAAAGTACAGAATCTAAAGATAAAGACAGCAAGGGAGTGGCTCGTCCAATTCCTCACTTTAGTTTGTGAGTCATCAGCTAAGGTAACAGTAGATAATGTACTAGAATAAGTAATACGGGAGAATAGATCTTTGTTTCTAGACATATGATCGAATACACCAGAATCAAATACCCATGGTCCAAGAGAGGATGATTGAGAAATGTAGGCAATGTGATTACTAGTTTGGCTGGTGGAGGCTATGGCTGATGACTGTTTACTCTCTCGAAACACCTGAAATTCGACGTACTCAGCACTAGGAACACGCATAGCATCATACTGTGAAAGATTTGCCACTTTAGATGGATAACCATAAAGTTTGTAGCAGCGATCTACAGTATGACCCAGAGTATCGCAATGAGCACACTTGGGGCGAGAGTGATTACGACCTCTCTGCCCGCCGTTGCCATCTCTTCGATGAGTCACTTTAAAGGCCAAGATAGCAAAATCAGTGGAAGTGGTAGCATCGCTAGGGACGCTTAGAGGCGCGAAGATGCGAATTAACTGCTTAAATATTGTATCCACGATAGGAACCCCAGGATTGGCCATAATTTAATTACGAACAGAATCGAATAAAGAATTTGCCACAATATGCTTCTTGTTGCACAATATCAGTTGAGAGAAGCATCATTTCATTAAATTCCTGTTGAAGAATACTATCAACACAGGTTTGGTTTTCCACCCATCAACATATGCGGATTAATGGTATATTTGTTGATTGAAGAATACTATTATAATGATATTGATGAAATTATATCTTGGGTGAATTAACTATTTGTTTGGGTTTATGATGATTATGAGGAGGTTCAAGTTCAATCACAAGAAATTTTAGTAGAATATACAACAAAGGATAAGGTAAAAGTCAATCCCGTAACAATGTTGGAATATTCCTCACCGCTTGTGCGAGCAAGTGTGCCACATGTAAAGTTGACCGATCTTCCAAAAATTGTTAAAAATCTAAAGAGTATGGAAGTTGTTATTTTGGCAGCTTTAAAATATTTTGATTTTAGGCATGAAAGTTGTTGCAAGCAGTGTTTTAATAGCCAAAAGCATCAAAGCACTGCGGATCGGAAGGCCGTAACAATGTTGCATTTTAACGCCTTTTTGAATATTCCTCACTGTGTCGCTTGTGCGAGCAAGTGTGCCACAGTGGATGTAAAGTTGACCGATCAAGTTCCTAATTGTTTATAAAAATTGTTGGAAAAAATCGAAAGATAATTGTTGAGTAGTATGACTAGTATCTACTTTCTACTTTCTAAAGAATTTTGATTGTAGTAACTACTTTTATTTCTTAAGACTATGTTATTTGGCAGCCTATTATTTTTTTTAAATATTTTGATTTTAGGCATGAAAGTTGTTGCAAGGAAGGAATTATACCTGCCAAAATTGAAGCAAACACGACAAAAGAGTATATCGATTTTATTGGCACTGAAAATTTCGTCATTGCTCCTCGATTACTAGAAGAGAAAAGTAATATTTCTGAGAAGTTACAATTCGATCCGAATATCAAGCTTTCCAAGCGTTTAGTAGGATGATATGGAAGATATCAATTTTCATCATTAAACTCGAGGACGAGTTTCTTTGAAGAGAGGGTGAATGATGCGGGATGCGTGAAGACAATTTTAATTTATTATTTATGTAATTTTAATTTTATTATTTTGGGGTAATATTTTCTTATTTTAGTTATTAGGGTTTTGGAAGTCTAGAGTACTAGTTTTAGTAGGTTTTGTTTTAGGTAATTCGGGTTTCCTTATAGTTAAAGGATTTGATTTGGAGTAGCCTCCAAGCAATCCTAGTTATTTTAGGTTTAGGATTGAAGTAGTATAAATAAATCATGCCCCATATGTAATAGGATACAATCTTTTATCAATATATTAAATATTTCGAGAATTTTCTCTCTTTTCTTGTGGATTCAAGAAGCTAGGTAAAAGACGATGATCTTTTCCCTTTAAATCCGCTTCCGTCCTGCATCAGGAAAGATGGGTGGCGGCTACGGTTTAGGAGCGGCTAAAGTTTTACACTGTTGGAATTGATACACAGCAGGAATTTCTCACGAAAAATCATCTGTATCATGTGATAATATGAGAGAAATGTTATATCATTGAGTAGAAAGGTACAAATATATATACAAGAGAGAGACCTAGTATATTGAGGAGTTTCCTTCTAATAAGGATTCTCTAAATATATCCTAAATATACACATGCTATAAATAGAATATATACAAATCTCAACAAGACAATCTCATTGTAACTACAAAAGATGGGAGAGAGATTAATATCATGGAAAAACTTTGGCTACAGATTTAGACGAACTACTCAACAAGCCGAGTGTCCCGACTCCTGAGCATATTTTCAAGAGGCAAGTTTCTCAATAAGTTTTCAACTCATCTACAAGTTGAAAATATCAAAAGTCTCACACTGCCAATAGTATACAACAAACATATGCTAACCTTAGGAACTGCATCAGTAGCAACTAACTTGGCAGCAGCAATGATGACCGCATCCCGATTTGTCTCCTCAATATACTCTTTGTTGACATCTTCATCTTCTGTCTCATCTGTGCATAAATTATTGGGAAATGAATTTGAAATACCAAGGCCAGAGACTAAACTAGTGCAAAGCATCAAAAAAATGACCACATGCATTTACAGCTCACAATATGATCCAAAAGCTCAACTCATCCAGCTACTCTCTTGGATCTTGCACTGAAAACACTCCAAATATTAACCTCGAAAATCCATGACAATCTTCCATTTCCCAACACTTGAGCTCTTTGTGGCAAATATTCATACCAAGCCATGCTATGTTCTTGATGGAGACAAACCATTCAATAAATAAATACATAAATAATCATGTACTTCTACAAAAGAAGTCATGATTACAAGAGAAAAGGTAAAATAAGAATCTCAAATAAACATCAAAGCAGAGGTTAATCGAGTCTTATGCTCATACCTCTAAAACCCAAATCATTCAACATTATTGTTTCAATTCTAGTCTATGCTAATAACTCCAGAGTTTCATTGCATGACCCGTTAATTTAGTACCACGATCAGTTTTGTTAATTGGTATAGTGGCTACTGGTAATATGTGGAGATGTGGTCCAAAGGATTTTTGTTAATTGGACATTGATTCAAGGGTGGGGAATAAGTGATAATATCCTTCTGTAAGTGCTGGGGTATGCTCCATGTAGTTGTACGTTTGATAATTTTATTTTATTTGAATTTTACCAAAATAAAATAAAAAAAATTAATACCACGATTGTTTTTGAACTCTGGACATTTCCCTCAGCTTCGTAAACAAGTAACCAAATAGAAATTGCCTTTCTTTCTTTATCCTTGTATTATGAGGATGATTCCTCATGATTCTGTTTTTCATCAGATAAAATCTCTTCTTTTCCGATTAAAAGAATATGGATTATCACTAAAGATTTGTTTAAGTGTGTCAATTTCCTGCCGAGTTGTCACACATTGTTAATGCTAGGTTGAGAAGTGAAAAACCATACTAAGATAAGAAGAAGCAGTCTTTCATTACCATACATAGGACCTTACTAACATTCTGTGATCCTTAGATGATTTATGCATTCTATTAGCTAGTAACGAACTTGGGATAAATAACAAAAAGGATTGTCTGAAGGCTGGGCCAAAAGCCCTACAAACTACTCATCTCCGTTACCATCGCCCATCAGAACATCAACAATTCAAGGAGGATTTGAATGTGATTAAAGTCCCTATAAGAAGACCAACCCTGAAGTAGTACTTTACACTTCTTCCCACAGGCCTGAACTGATGATAAATATAATGTGCAACTTTAGCTTAACACAAAACGAAGAGAACTAAGTCACCTGAAATATATAGCTGTTGTTCACAAAGTTTCCAGTACTCCCGAAGAACAGTCTCATTTGGACAATATCCTAGACTCTCCAGTTTTGTCGAAGCAAAGTTAATCATCCTGAACAAACACCAGACATCTGCAACTATAGTACAAACCTTGCACAAAAGAGAGGTTAATCAGACAAATTATTCTATAGGTTTAATAAAAGATAGACTTAGCAGCATGCTCACTGAAAATATGGTCAATGCTGAAAAGTTCATACAACCGTCTAGCACGTACTCACCCGACAAGCTAGGAAATTTCCACTTTTACCCTCTTCCTGATCTCCAAATGGAGTTTGCAAAAAGTGTTCAAGTTGCTCAAACAAGGCAGCGCGTTTAGATAAAAGGGAAGACAGAGATTCTTCAGAGATAGTCTTGCTGTTTATAATTGAGTGCAGGCACCAGGCAACATGCAAATACATGTTGAGAAGCAGAAAACTGACTATCTGAATGAATACAAGCAACCAAAATTAAGCAAAGGAAATAGAAACCACGATTCTAAAAAGGTTCGATTTAGGTACCTCGTCGTCTATGCCTCTGAATCTTTGAAGAAACATAACAATATCTTCATACAAACTTTCAATAGGTACAGGCCTTGTCAAATGAAGCTCGTACAACCTTTTCAAATTTACAAGAAGCGAGTACTCATCATTACCGTCCTACAAAAGTAAAACATGTCAAATCTTTTCCCATATGCGCCCCCATCCCACCACCAGAGAGGGCATAGAAATTTACCGCAACTTCAATTATTGTAGATTTAATCTTAGCAATCAGTTCATCCTCAAGTTCCTTCATTTTAATTTCTGCAAAATCGCGTAGCTCTCCCTGACTTTCGGTGGAACAGAAATTGATTGCCTTCACACAAGATCTGAGAGCATCCTTCTCACCGTGTTTAAAAAAGGCCTCTTTCATGAGCTTTAGAACAGTTTTGAAGTTCTGGGAAAGGAGGCAAAAAAAAAAACCTCAGTTTGTTGCTACATTGTAAAAAAATATGACCAGCAGTCGTGAAAAGAAAACACACCTCTTCCTGTCTCTTCAGAGAATAAAGCTTGAGATTCATATTAACGATAACCTCAACAAGTGATGGTACTTTTGCTTTGTCAGCCATAAATTTGCGTAGAAGCAGCGGGTAATTCTTCATCATAGCAACAGTAACATCAGCCTTACTGTTTTCAATCATTTCCTGGAGAAAAAGAACATAGCTTTATACCATTGTTTCATATATACAGTTAGCTGCAAACTTGAAACTGATACAATTTTCCAAAGCAAAGGTATAGAATGCAATATGGACACAAACCAGTGCGTTACAGGTTGGTTCTTCATGCCACTCATAGCATGTTTTGTGTGGGGTTTTTTAGATAACATTATAGATGTTGTAGATATTTATACAAACAAGGAATGTTATTTATGTGTTGATTGTATTTTCAGTCGTTATGCCTCTCCTGTTCCAGCTTTATTGGACACCGCTCAGTCGCTCACCCCATAATATCTTTATATGTAGGACGTAGGTGCACATGTTTTTAGGTTTGGGATGTGATGTTTTCACAAAAACTCTGGTACTTGATCCACGAGTACCAACTTTAGACAATCAAGACATGGAATTCCTCTTTGTGTTTTTTGTGTTTCTGTATTCCCATCATGTTGTATTATGTAACTCTTGAGATGATATACTGGGTGTTTATTTTATGTGTAGATTCTTGGCAATCTAAACTCATTAATAAGAAAAAAGAAAGAACGAAAAATACTTTGAGTCATTCAAAGAAAATAAAACTGTGTACTCATTTTGAGTTGGCTTGATATCCAATTTTTTGTCAAGATCACTTCCAATCCGGATCAAATAAATTAAGCAACAACATTGTTGAGTTTAATGGTTGGAACTTGTGAGAATGTGAGAAATATGTTATATCATTCAGTAGAAAGGTACCAAATATATATACAAGAGAGAGACCTAGTATATTAAGGAGTTTCCTTCAAATAAGGATTCTCTAAATATATCTTAAATATACACATGCTATAAATAGAATATACAAATCTCAACACTCCCCCTCAAGCTGGAGCGTACAAGTTGTAGGTTCCAAGCTTGTTACAAATGTAATTGACTCGAGGGCCATCGAGAGACTTTGTAAAGATATCAGCTAGTTGATCATTCGATTTCACGTAGCTCGTCGTTATCTCCCCTGAAAGAATTTTCTCTCTAATAAAGTGGCAGTCAATCTCGATATGTTTAGTCTTCTCATGAAAGACTGGATTGGAGGCAATGTGGAGAGCTGCTTGGTTATCGCACATTAATTTCATTTGTTGAATCTTTAAGAATTTCAACTCCTGTAATAATTGTTTCATCCAAATGAGCTCACACGTTTCTTCGGCCATCGCTCGATATTCCGCCTCAGCGGTGGATAGAGAAACAACTGATTGTTTCTTGCTTTTCCATGAGACCAAATTTCCTCCAACAAAGATACAATACCCACTGGTCGAACGTCTATCATGTGGGCAGCCTGCCCAATCAGCATCGGAGTAGCCAACGACCTCAGCGTGGCCTTTACTTTCATAAAGAAGACCTTTGCCTGGTGCCTTCTTTATGTATTTTAAAATACGAATAGCTGCCTCCCAATGACTATCACACGAGGCACTTAGGAACTGACTGAGTACACTCATCAAGAACGCGATATCAGGACGTGTCACAGTGAGGTAGTTGAGTTTCCCAACGAGTCTCCGGTACTTACTAGGGTCTAATAACGGCTCCCCCTGATTAGGTAAGAGTTTGACATTTGGATCCATCGGAGTCTCTACCGGTTTACAATTTGTCATGCCAGTTTCTTCTAAGATATCTAAGGCATACTTTCACTGAGAGATGAGAATACCCTGTCGGGATTGAGCAACTTCTATTCCCAGAAAGTATTTGAGTTTTCCCAGATCTTTAGTCTGAAAGTGGTGAAATAGATGCTGCTTGAGTCTTTGTATGCCCTCTTGATCATTTCCCGTAATAACGATGTCATCCGCATAAACGACCAAGTAGATGCATTTGTCAAAAGACGAATGGGAATAAAAGACAGAGTGATCAACCTCACTACGAGCCATACCAAACTGAAGGACAACTGAACTAAAATGTCCAAACCATACCTATGGAGATTGCTTTAGACCATAAAGAGAACGACGAAGGCGACACACTAGATTAAACTCCCCCTGAGCAACAAACCCAGGCGGTTGCTCCATATAAACCTCTTCCTGTAATTCGCCATGTAGAAAAGCATTCTTGATATCCAATTGATAAAGGGGCCAGTGATGAATGGCTGCCATAGAGAGAAATAGACGAACAGAGGACATCTTAGCTACTGGAGAGAACGTATCACCATAATCAAGCCCATAAATCTGAGTATACCCTTTTGCAACTAATCGGGCTTTCAAACGATCAACATTTCCATCGAGTCCAACCTTGACGGTGTAAATCCAACGACAACCTACTATTGATTTACCAGGAGGAAGAGGCACGAGGTCCCATGTACCACTCGAATGCAATGCTAACATCTCATCAACCATAGCCTGACGCCAGCCCGGATCAGAAAGAGCGGCTCCTACATTTTTAGGTGTAGAAACAGGAGACAAAGACAATACAAATGCAGTATATTGTGGAGATAAACGATGATAACTCACAAAATTATAAATGGGATGAGGGTTACGAGTAGAACGAATACTTTTGCGTTAGGCAATAGGAAAATCCAGGTCAGGAGCTGAAACCGGAAGGCGTAATTGGAGTAGGAGATGAGGCCGGTGGATCCGGTGATGGGATGATGGGCTTGGATATAGTCTCAGTACTAGCCTCGGTGGTGGGGTTCTCAACAGATATTGGTTGAGGTTGGCAATGGTAGGTAAGTAGAGGAGGTGGCGAGGTTGCAGTAGGAGCCATAGGATCAGGAGAGCATACAACCTGTGGAATAGGATTAGCGTTTGATATGGGGGACTCATTAATATCAATAGGACACGCATCATTCTCTGAAGAAGGAAAGAAGGGTGTTGTCTCAAAGAAGGTGATGGCTGCGGAAACAAGGTATCGTTTAAGGTCTGAAAAAAAACAACGATAACCTTTTTGTAAACGAGAATACCCCAAAAAGATACATTTGAGAGATTTGACATGTAACTTATCTTTCCCAGGAGTGAGGTCATGAACAAAACAAGTACAGCCAAAGACACGAGGGTGGACAGAATAGAGAGGCTGGGTGGGAAATAACAGAGAATGAGGTACCTAATTTTCTAAAACTGAGGATGGCATCCTATTAATTAAATAGCAAGCGGTGAGAACTGCGTCTCCCCAAAAACGTTGTGAAACATGATTGTGAATAAGGAGAGTACGAGCAGTTTCAATCAAGTGTCTATTTTTCCGTTTAGCCACTCCATTTTGTTGAGGAGTATGAGCACAAGAAGATTGGTGAAGTATGTCCTGAAAAGTCATAAAAGATTGGAAGGGGGCAGAAAAATATTCTTGTGCATTATCACTGCGGAAAGTACGAATAGTGGTGCCAAATTGGGTTTTAATTTCTGAGCAAAATGTTTGAAAGATGGAGAATAGTTGGGAACGATTTTTCATTAAAAATAACCAAGTGCATCGGGAAAAATCATCAACAAAAGTGACAAAATATTGAAAACCCAAAGTTGTCTTGACACGACTAGGACCCCATACATCAGAATGAACTATAGAAAAAGGTGAATCAGCTTGTTTATTAACACGACTGGGAAAAAAATTACGAATGTGTTTTCCTAACTAACAAGACTCACTCTAAAAATGACACACGAGAAAGACTCGGCACCATCTTTTGTAGTTTTTGTAGGTTGGGATGGCCTAAACGCTGGTGAAGGAGTGCAGGTGGATCACTAGCAACACAAGCTACAAAGGTTGATGGCAAAGTGAGGTAGTATAGACCACGGTACTCATGTCCTACTCCAATTAACTTCCCAGTACTCTGCTCTTGCACAAGAACCGAATTAGCAACAAAGGTAACAGAATAAGGCAAGGTTTGGGTTAATTTGCTAACTAAAATCAAATTGAAAGGACATCCAGGCACAAAAAGAACATAATTTAAAGATAAGGTATGCAAGGGTTTGGCTTGTCCAATGCCTTTAACTTTTGTTTGAGAGCCATCGGCTAAGGTAATAATAGACAATGAATCAGAATAAGTAATAGAAGAAAACAAATTCTTGTTACCAAACATATGGTTAGAAGCACCAGAATCAAGAATCTAAGATTCAAGAGATGATGATTGAGAGATACAGGCAATAGGGTTACCAGTTTGATTTACATAAGCATTGGAGATGGACCGTTTGTTCTCTTGGAATTGCAAGAACTCAGCATATTTAGTGGCAGATACTGAAAGTGTAAGAATTGATTCTTCGCTTGGAGTACCCATTAGAGTCTTGTAATATAAGCCAAAATACCACCAAACTAATTCTGGGAATAGATTAAAAATATGCTAGAACACAGATCTTAGAGAGATGATTTGAAAAAAGTGAATTTGAAAACATGAACAGTAACACGTGAACAGTAGCTCAAATGAACAGTAGCGCCGTGAACAGTGCTCGGATGAACAGTAACCTTTTTCTTTTTTTTATACGTGACAACTAGGGTTTACACGCTAGGATAGAAACACAGCGGCTAGGGTTTACACGCTGGAATAGAAACACAGTGGCTAGGGTTTGGTTACTATGTGAGGTGGCTAGAGTTTGGTTACTATATGAGGATCGAACCCTCTGATACCATGTGAGAATGTGAGAAATATGTTATATCATTGAGTAGAAAGGTACCAAATATATATGCAAGAGAGAGACTTAGCATATTAAGGAGTTTCCTTCTAATAAGGATTCTCTAAATATATCATAAATATACACATGCTATAAATAGAATATACAAATCTCAACAGAACTAAACATAACCATATAAATAAATGTATCTCTTACACGTAAATCAGTGTTTTAAAATGCGTCGGGATGCGCGCCTCACCCTGGACCAAAAACGCACTGAAGCTCTAAGAGAACGGTGAAATGTATATTAGGCATATGCATTATTTTCGAGGCGTACGCTTTTTACACTTTTTTAGAAAGGCTTACGCCTTTTGTGCTTTTTTTTTAATACACAAGCCCCAAAACTACGCCATTTTCGTCAGAAAATTTTAAAAAAAGAAAAGAAAAAAGAGGCTTCAATTGTCTAAACCCTAAACACACACCATCACAAACAAAATTTCCAAACAGAAAAAGGGGGAAGAAGTGAAGACGATTGAAGCAAAGAGGTGCGGAACTCAAGCGTCGACGACTGAAGCGAAGAGAGGGGCGAAATGTCGACGACTGAAACAGGTTAAGGTTTCAACTTGGCTACTCTTTCTAGGGTTTCAACTTTTAGAATTTAGCCAAAACAAATCGAGGCTTCCATTTGATTATCAACTTGGGCTGCGTTTGGTTAGTAATTTAGTTTGTGGGTTTTTTTAAATGAATTTAGGCTGCCATTTTAATTACCAATTTAAGCTGCCATTTTAATTATGAATATATTATCTAATATAGCAAATCTATTTGTTAGTAAATGTTTATGTAGTAGGGAAATGAGCAAAAAAGACCCATTTTGGAAATATGCATAATCGAAAGATGAGGAAAATTTTCCAAGATGCAATATTTGTGACAAAAAATCTAGTCGGAGTATCAACCGATTAAAACAACATTGGGCCTATCATGGCATTGAGCCTTGTAACAAAGTATCGGACGAAGCCAAAAAAGAGGCCAATGTTGTAATGTTCCAAATCGAAAAGTGGGGGAAACTTAAAGTGCCTTATATGTGTACCCAAGGAGTTCCCACTAGTGAGAGGCCTTTTGGAGGGTGAGTTGGACCATGTAGCCCTACCAAGAACAAAACCGTGAGATGCAGAGGGTTTTCCCGAGTGCCAAAAGCGGACAATATCTTGCTAGGATCGGGGCCCGGGTTGTTACAAATGGTATGTGAGCGGACTCCATAGAGTATGTTGTGCCGACGAGGGCGTCAGTCCCCATGAGGGGAGGATGTAATGTCCCACATTGGAAAGTGGGGAAACTTGAAGTGCCTTGTATGTACACCCAAGGGGTTCCCACTAGTGAAAGGCCTTTTGGAGGGTAAGTTAGACCATGTTGCCCTACCAAGAACAAAACCGTGAAGTGCAGAGGGTTTGCCCGAGTGCCAAAGTGAACAATATCTTGCTAAGGTCGGGGCCTCAATCTGGAGGTTCAATGGATGTATTTGTGAATTTTCAAGCGAAGCAAAGTAATTTGAATTCAGCTTTCAAAAAAGAGCAAAGGAACAATGTTTGTAGGAAGGTTGGGCGTCTTGTATTTGATTTTATGCTTCCTTTCAATATTGTGAACTCTCCATTTTGGAAGCCTGCTATTGAGGCTATTGCAGAATTTGGAATTGGGTTCAAGACTTCAAGCCCCTTACCATGCATGAATTGAAGACGTGAATTCTCAAGGCAGAAGTTTATGATATTAATAAATTGAAGGAGGAGCATATGAAGTTTTGGAAAGAATATGGATGTTCTATCATGTCAGATGCGTGGACAAATGGAAAAGGTCGGGTTCTTGTGAATTTCATCATGAATAATCCTAAAGGGACTTTCTTTTTAAAGTCAATTGATGTTTCTAACTCAATTAAGAATGGTGAATCGATGTTCATGAAGTTGTAAAGGAGATTGGGGAGGAGAATGTGATTCAAGTAATCACAAAAAGTGCTTCAAATATGAAAAATTTGGGAAAAAGGCTAATGGGAAAAAGGATTAAATTGTGGTGGACTCTATGTGCGGCGTATTGCATCGATTTAATGTTGGAGGATATAGGAAAAATGACGGTTTTTAGCACCACACTTGACAATGCTAACCATGTTATGAAGTTTATATATGGGCATTTAACTATTCTCTCTATAATGTGGAGATATACAAGTGATAAAGAGCTTTCTCCACTCGGCCATTACGCGCTTTGCCACTGCTTTCTTGATTCTTCCAAGCATTTACAAGCAAAAGATGCCACTATCTGCTGTGTTTACTTCTCAAGATTTTTTATTTTTTTTTATCGAAAACAAATTGCTTATATATATAATGGAAATAAAAATACAAGCAGAGAAAGAGTTGAAAGTGAACGAGAAGTCCACAAACAACTAACAATAAAAGCAGAACAAAGTAACAACAAAACAGCCTGGAGAAAACAAACCACCGGGGAATCCAAACAAACATACCCAAAACAAATCAAGCAGAAAACTCCCTTGTAAAATTGTTACTACCCAACCCCTGCATAAGACAATCACCAAGAAAATCCCAAAAGCTCTATCTATTATGCCATAGTTGTTTCCCAGTTTCGATAAATATCTGATATCGAAAGAATACCGAATTTCTTAGATGAAAAAGCCTATAGCGAAGCTAACGATTTCATCCTTTGCCACATCTTTTCCTCATTTTCCTCCTTACCTTCAAATATCCTAGCATTTCTTTCTTTCCAGACACACCACATCATTGCCATGCATGAGCACCTGCATAACACTTCCAATTTCTTCTTATCGCCTTTCAAACACCACTTTCCAATCAAAAGATCATACCACGACCCTAGGAAAGCTAAGATCAAATTGAATTCCTTCCTAATGTTGGACCAAATGGAGTGTGCAAACGAACAATAGATCAGCAAATGGTCTAAACTCTCAGAACAACAACCTTTGTAGGAATGCCAAACTTCCATACCATATCGCATGGCTCAAAAATTCGATCTTCATCAAAACGCGTAGTTATCTCAAAGAACGACTTGACCGTAAATACTCCCGTCTCATCCCGCTCCTATATTCTAGAATCTGGCCTGTTACGAGCTATTTTCGAACCATTCACTCTGCTCAGCAGCTCTAAATAATCATATTCCTCCTCTTCCGTAAAGTTCCTGCAAAATATTATGCCCCACCCAAAATTATCATTCACACCCCAATTTATATAATTCTCAATTATTGCGTTCTTATCAGCTACGATCCTGAATAACAAAGGAAACTGATATTTGAGCTCTCTGAAATCCACCTATATCACCCCATAAACGAATTTTAGAGCCATTACCGACCTTAAACCGAATGTGTTTCTAGAACACTTCAAGACCACCAGAAATCGCCTTCCAAGGATTACGATTCATCCCTTTAATTACTTTGTTGGAATCCCACCCGTTATCTTGTAAACCATATTTACTTTTTATTATCTTATGCCAAAATGCCTCTTGCTCTCCTAGAAACCACCATAACCACTTTCCCAATAGCGCCTCGTTCCTTTTCATCAACTGCCCTATACCTAACCCCCCCGCTTTCTTGCTTCTAGACACCTTTTCCCAACACACCAAGTGTTGACCCTCCCCTTCCCCAAACCCTTCCCAAAGGAATTTCCTCATAAATTTTTCAATGGTTTTTGCAACCGATACCGGGATCTTGAAAAGCAATATATAATAAGTTGGAATACTCTCCAATACTTAGTGTATGAGAGTCAATTTTCCTCCCCTCAAAATGCACCCCCTCGACCACCCCTCAAGTCTTCTACCCACTTTTTCAATAACGGGGCTCCAAAAACCCAATGTCGTCGGATTATCACCCAAAGGCAAACCCAAATAAGACATTGGCCAGCTACCCATTGAGCAGCCTACTCTATTAGCCAACAAGCTCAACTCTTCCTCCTCCACATTGATGCCCACCACTTCACTTACTTCTCAAGAATTTACACAAACAAAATGTGCTAAAACTAATGAAAGGTGGCAACTTCTCACACTATATTGTATGATCCAGACTTTTGGCCTCATATTGCTTTTTGTATAAAGGTAGTTGTGCCACTTGTTTGTGTTTTAAGAGAGGTTAATTCCCAGGAAAGACCGGCTATGGATTTCATTTATGAGTTGATGGATGGAGCTAAAGAAAAGATCAAGTTGAATTTTAATGGAGCAAAGCGCACGTATAGGTCAAGTTGGAAAAAGATAAATACTAGATGGACTCCACAATTCCATCAACCTTTACATGCTGCGGGATATTATTTGAATCCTCAGTTGCGCTTTGAAGAGTCTTTTTCTAATTGTGATGAAGTGAGGAAATGGTTGTATGCATGCAAGGATAGAATGATGACTGAGAGGGATCGGATTGTTGCGGATGTCCAGTTGGAGATGAATGACAAGCAAAGAGGAGACTTTGGGAGTTCAGTTGGTGTAAAGACTCGAACTTTGAGATCACCAGGGATTAAAGATCTCAATTTTATTTTATTTTTGCCAATTTCTTTAATTTAAGAGTTTAATGTTATTTATCTTTTTCTTAGCTTCATGGTGGGAGCGCTTTGGGAGAGAAGTACCCTACTTACATCGACTCTCTTGACAATTTAGTTAGTGATGTTCTTGCAGATGAAGAATTTGGTGGGGAAGGGATAAATTCCGAAGACTTTCAAGGTGTTAGCTTTAGATGTGAGACTTTTGAAAATTCGAATTAAACGAAAGACTTTTACTTTATGTTGAATTGTTGATTGTAGTATGACTAGTATCTACTTTCTAGTTTCTGAAGACTTTATTTTGATTGTAGTAACTACTTTTATTTCTTAAGACTATGTTATTTGCATTTAGACTTGATTTGTTTGCCTTATATTAATTTTTATTCTTATTTTTTTAATATAAAAATGCTTTACCCGAAAGGCTTACGCCTCATCGCATTGAGGCCTATGCAGCGCTTTTTAACAGGCAAACACCTAGGCTTACGCCTCTTAAAACACTAACGTAAATAGCCTTTGCGTATCATTTCTTTCGCCAAATAAAATCATGATACATGAAAAAGCATATATAAAGAGGGGAAATATGCACACTCAAATATCATATTGCACTTTAAGGGTCTTAGTTGAAATGCCAGAAACTGGTTTTAGAATACAATGTGCTTACTCTTTGAGCTTTATTGTGGTACAGCTTTCGATTATCAGTAACAGGAACAATCCTTTCCCCCACCGCCTTTTTGACAGATGCACAAAGGAGTCGAATCAGATTCGTTGCATCCTCATCAGTGAACTCAATAGATGGGTTCTCATCAAGGAGCATAGAGATAATACGCTTCCAGTCCTGCAAGGAAAAAAAATTTGGAGGGGAGGGGGAAGAGAAATAATCAATACACATGCATGTCCCAACTAGGAGTTGAAAAACAGGAGACATATATGGGAGTATACAGCAATAAAAACACATTATACATTTATACCAGATAGATATATATTTTAGTCCAAAACTTTCAATGATTGATGAGTTGGGACAGTTAGAGATATCAATTACCATAGAAACAAGAGCGACAAGATAACAAAAATAACTAGGTTTTGGGATAGTTAGAGATATCAACTACCACAGACACAAGAACACTTTTGGCTATCCTTCCAATGTCCTTGCTGGGCTGCAATATATATATATTGTGGATAGAACTTATTCTTTCAAAATCAGGATACTTCCAGCTCTATACCCCACACGTGCCAGACATGTTTGACATCACCAAAACACTCTCTTCCAAAACCCAGCAAGTGGTGAAACCAGCTTTGTAACTGTTAATAATGCCATATCCATTGCATTTACAGAATAACCTTACTGGTAAATTATAGTTGAACTGTGACTATACTCCATAGAATACATCAGATTAAGTTCAGCAGGTCAGGATGGTCAATCCCTTCCAACCCAACCTTAGTTCACATTTACAAATAATTAATTCAAGCGACATTCTGCGCTTTATTTTTCCATTTACTGGTGTGGTTAGGGCTGTCCAATATTGAGCCCGCTCAAGTTGCAGCCAAAACATTCAAGCAGTAATACCAGCGTACCTTCATAGCACCCATGTACTCCCAAACATCATCGATGACATAAATACTTAATATTTGATCTGCTGAAAACTCTCTCAATATTTGCAACATTCTGCTCAGATGAATCTCTGAAGAATCATTGTCCTCACCTGAAAATATCAATTACACCAACCTTAGCACTAAATTTGACAAATCAAATACACCTATGGTGCAAGAGAACCAGAAGAAACCTGATGGAGAGCTATTAAATTTCTGTGCAATCAAGTGATCATACACTAGTGCACCAATAGCACGCCTGATATCCGGTGGATCGTCAATTAATAGATCATATAAGGAACCTAATTCCTCATCAGGAACCAATTGATGTCTGCAGTGTGCCACAGAAGCCTGTTACTGACATCTTTGTAATAATAAGATGTCGAAGTGGATTACTAAGACCAAAAGGATAGCTACCAAAAAAGTCAAACGAATGGATACCTCAGTAATTGTTTTACAAGTCCTATAGCACAAACTGCCACGGAAATATCAATGTCATCAGCAAGCTCAAGCATCCTTTTATAAAATCTTTCCGTAAATAGACCAAGAGATGGTACATTATCATCTGCCTCGTAAAGATTTTGCAAAGCAAGGACAGAAGCTTTTCTTACACCAGCACTCTTTGGATGCAGTAGAACAGAATTGAACAAATTAGCTTCATAACATTTGAGCAGTGTTAAACCTAAATCCAAGCAAAGTTGAATTATGCCTTACTTTGTCATTCAGGGTCCATCCAAGATACTTTAAGTACAAATCCTGCAAGAACAGAGATGGGTATGACAGAATCCATACGCCAAGTGCCTGTATGCATGACATGCGGATTTCAGGATCAATATCTCGGTACCGATGCACAAATAACCTTCAAAATGAAACCACTGGTTAGTCTGAAAGCCTTCTCCTTGTTGAAAAAAAGGCACAAATGTTGAAGTGAATAAACTCTAAAGACACAACCCTACCCAGTAAAAATTTTGCGCATCATCTCCTCTATCATTGTTATTTTTTCATGCGTCACTGATAATCTTTTGTTAAGAGATTCCACACGAGGCCCCTCAGATCGTTTCTTTTTTTCAGCATTTAATTGTCTCTGAGTAGTTTCACGTTGCCCACCGAGAATTTTAGCAACGTCTATGAAAGATGTGACAAGCTGGAGGCCCATTAATGAAGCGACCTGCCGATATACTCTGGGAGGAGTGCTGTAATGATTGGAAATAATCAGCTTGACCAGCCATAGCTACTTCGAAAATCAAATGATATCTTAAAACCATGTAAAAATTAATACTAACCATGACAACGCAATTATATAGTCCATGCACTTGTCGAACAGGACCTGATCAAACAGTGGCCCATTTTGGCACTCACTGACCAAACTGTCCCAGAAAGAAACAAGGTTCTCTTTGAAATTCTTGAACTCCTTCTTTTTTGAACTTTGATAATCTTCAACTTCACCCTAAAGTTGCATGTGAGTTAAGTTGAAACTACAGGCACTCATGTTGATGCATAAATTGAAATTTCAGAATATGTGGTTCAAACACAAGAGCACAGAAAAGATTTTTTTTTTTTGGTAAATTTTCTTTTTTTTTTTTGGTAAAATATGATTAATAAATATAACTCAATGAAAAAAAAAATCGGAAGGGGAGGATACTTTCCTTGCTAGATTAACAAGGGCAACAACTACGTCATCTACATCAGTCTCATCAAGGAAATCTCCTTGAATATGATACTTAGCTCCGCATGCCTGTAAAGTTGCGAACTTCATTAGTCATGTTTATATCATACAAGTCAGAAGTATCTCCATTGGTAACTTACGACAAAGAGCTCTTGCAAACCAGAAACTTTGAGAGGTAAAAAGTTTATTAAATCAAAATGTCAGAGCACCTCAAAAAGCATCTTCAACAGTTCAACCATTGCAGGTTTTGGATTCTTCTCATATTGCTCGACCCACAACTTCACCACTTGAGGGATAAGTTTCCCATTACCTTTAATAACCTCTGCAGAAAGATGATAAATGTTAGTTCAACCCTTCCCCAAACTTCTCCCTAAATTTAAATTTGGGGAAAAATACTTAAAATCTTGCTCCAACCCTCCCCTATCTTCTCCTCATATTTGAGGAATCCCCAAACTTATCCACAAACATGGGGAGAAGGATAGAGGTCCCCAAAACACCAACAATCATAAAACAAAAGCATAAATTTACAATTTTTTTTAAAAAATTAGCATTTAATGGCTTTAAACACGCAAAGATGGAGAAGATAGGGAGACAGGATTGGACAGCTTCTCCTCAAATATGACTTTTCCCTCAAATTTGAAGAAAATATAAGAAGAGGAACCATTCACATAATTTATGTAACTCAGTAGTAATTCAATTCTTCGTCTAATTATAAATTCATTTTAACTTCACATAATTTCTAGTCTTAGAAAAAGAACCGATGCATGGTTGTAAATAATTAATTACCAATCAAGGACTGATCGGGTCTATTTGCTGAGGCGGCGGCGGCAGCTGCAGATGAACCCTCGAAGGTAGTTCGAGTTCTCTTAGCTTTAGGGGGAGGGTCGTCAAGAGACTCCTCCTCCTCCTCTGGCTCCTCCACGGAGTCGTGACTAGGGCTTTGGTCCCTTAGTCTGTCGTTCTCAGTAACATTAGCTTTGCTGGGTTGAGCATTCGGAGTTCTAGTATGAACCCTAGCCCTTTTCTACTCAGTGAAGCAAGCAATAACACCGAGGTCAAGTTAACAAATTACTGAATTGAATTGGAACAAACAAACACCAAAAAAAAAAAGGGAAGAAGAAGGAAGAGGAAGGAAGAGGAATTTAAATCGTTTAATTAAAACTAACCGAACGGCGAACCGCTGAATCAGAAGCCATGGTTTCGTCCTCCATGGCAACCTTCAATTGTGTGTGTGTGTGATTTGGAATGGAATTTGGGGGCCGGCCTTTTGGTTTTCGCGCAGAGTGATGCAAAAGAAAATCCCGCCAAGTATTAAATGTATGGAGCGGAGCACGGAAATTGATATTGAGTTGAAGGTTGTGTTGTGACTCAAAAACCAGACTTCAATTCATCTCCACGCCGTTCTTCATTTCTCTTCCTTTTATTTGCTTCTTATTTCTCTTCCTTTAGTAGTCGGAAAGGAAATGAAAGGAAATGAATGGAATGAGATTAATTTTATTATTATTTGAATAGACACAAAGAGAAAGAAAGTGAACGAAAATAAATTCGTTTGAATAGAAGGAAGTAAATGAAGAAAAAGAATGTAATTTATTAAAAAAGTAAATTGTTTATTAAAAATGTTTCCTTTCCTTCCTAATTCTCCCAATATTAAGGTCTCGTTTGGTTCACGAATTTTAGTACTCGGGAAAGGAAAGTCGTTCCTTTCCTTTATTTGGTAAGCACAAATTCCGGAAACACTTTCCCGAGAGAGGGGAAAGTAGGGGGTAAAACCATTCCTCCCAAAACACATGGGATTGATTTTCCCATGTGATTTTTCAAGCATTTATTACACAAATTTTAGACAATAATACTCTTTCCTAAATACTTTCCATGGTTTACCAAACACAAGAAAGGAAATTTGACAGGAAATTTACTTTCCCACCTCCATTGGAAAGATAAGGGAATCGATTTCCTTTTCGTGAACCAAACGAGGCCTAAAAGGAAAGAAAGCAAGGGAATATAGAAGCATGACACTCCTTCCTGCTCCTTCTATTTTCATTCCATTCTCTTTAAATATTCTATCCAAACAAAGAAAATGCAATTCCTATTCCTTTTTTCCATTCACTTCCTTCCCATTCATTCCATCTAAACGAACTGTTAACACCAAGTTTTACTTTGAGAGCGTGGATTGTCATTTTCAGGGGTTTATTATCGAGTTATTCTTGTTCATACCTAATATTTTATTCTCTTCACCCAGTAAATTTTATAATTTAGAGAAAAAATTTGAAAATTTCTAACCAGACACCCCATTATTTAAGGGCCGTTCATTTAACATTTAAAATATCGCTTAAATTTTTAAATTTAAGTAGTTTAAAATGTTGTTTAATAACCTAAAAAATTAAATGCTCACTTAATTTTTATCACTTGAAATTTTTATCTAAAATTTTAAATAGCAATTTTACCACTTAAATATGAAACTTAATACTAAACGGTGTAAAATGTCCATTCCATTTTACCCTCTTTCTTTTAACAAAATTACACAGTCATCATATTCTCTGTATCCACCACAAAAACCTGCCGCATTTCTTCTTCTTCTTCTTCAACTCCAGTCATCCAAGCAGTGAGAAAAAATGGTGTGGGTGATGATAAATCCATATCCAATTACACAAACTCCTCATTCACAAAGGTCTTTCTAATAAATGGAGCCCACAAGAGAAAAAGACTTACTCCTGCTCCTACTCCTACTCCACCACCGTCAAACCATTTTCTCCGGTCACCATGCAATGGCAAGATTGCACGTTACACATATATTCCTTTTCCTCATATTTTTTACCCTTCCCATTTTCCTAGGTTCGTTTCTTCCAATTGCATTTACTAATTACCGAATTTTGGTAAGCCAATTAAAAATAACATTACAAATTATCATTTATAATTGATATTTTCTTAGTATTTGAACTTACAAAACTACTATACTTGGTTCAAGGATTTAAATTATATGATCTTTCTTATTTTCATTTATAATCACATGATTAAAATAAAATAATAAGGTTAAAATTGTCGTACTAAAAAAAATTTAGTTTTCAGATGTGTTATATTCAAACAAATGACATTTTTTTAGATACAATTTTTAGAACTAAACAAACAGTTTTTTTAGTTTTCAGTTTTTTTACTAAACGCCACCTTAATCTTTTAATTTATCATAATTCACTGCTTCGTGCTATCTCTCAACGATGTACTGATCACTCTTCCGATCATCATCAATAAATTTAGCACTAATATTATGCGTACAAAAAGTGTGAGAATGAAACTTTCACCGATTTCTGGCAGTGCATGTTGATGATGCACACATTAACTTTGTTCTCTCTCTCATTCTCTCTCTCCTCCAATATTTCACAAGGAGATCCACTTCAGTTTTTTTAACCTTGTTCAATTTTTTCAAGAGTCACTCACAACGCTGATGAATAGAACCAGGAGCTCTATAACACCGGTTAAATTGCTAGCAAGTTCACCAGCAATATAGGACGAGATGGATTTGAAGAAGCAATATGTTATAAACTAAAAAATCAATAGTTCAACGATCATCAAATCTCAAATTAATTTCTTAATTTATAACGATAAGTTCAGAGATTGGTTTTAAATGACAACTATGTATGTAATACTGTGAACGCCTAATTTTACGACCCTCGCAAGAATCCCGAACTCTAGAAAAATGAAGGAAAGGAAGAGAACATGTTATTGTTTCAGGTGAAGGCTTATATGGCTCTTATTAGATAGGGCGGCAGAATAGATTTTGCCATACAGTACATAATAATCAAACTTGCCTGATAGTTCACCTAGAAGGCCAACGGCAGGATCTTTTGCTTCAAACCTTTCACGGAGGAGATCCTGTGAAGTTCTCTTCTTGTTCTTTTTCTTTTTCTTGGGATTTTCCCAAAAATCATCATCATTTGCTTCTTGACAAGCATCACAGTAACAAGCATCGTACCATATATGACCAATTTCATTTTTTCCTTCATAACATGGGGATCATTCTTTTATGAAAATATGTATAGGCATTGGTTCTGGCTCAAGCCTTAGATATAAAGGAAGTGGGGCAAGAAATTTGATTATATTGATCTCCGTCATGAACAGGGCAGAATTATGAGTAATGGAAGCGGATTTGTTAAAACGGACCTCAACTGTCTTGTCCATTTTTCTGGTGAATGTGGGTTCAGCAGTATGAACAGTGACCGGATGAGCCTGTTCATGGAGGGTTTTATATGAATTTATCCAGGATTCAGGTAAGAGTTTAAGTTTAAGAAGTTCATCATTAGCTAATTGTTTTGTGATATAGCTGATATGAGGGACCTTGTTAGAATCGACTTTTACCAATAAGGCATCGGCAGAGTCAGAATACGGGATGCAGAGATCTAAAGCATAATTCTCCACTCTATGCACCACTGGATAGTGGATAGTGGTGGCAGAAGTGCCTTCAACCATTGGAGCTCCTATGATCTGGGCCTGGATTTTTAGGGTTTCATGGAGGAATGGGTCTGATAAAGGGAGGTTAAAGTTTGGATACAGGGTAACAAATACAGTACCAACATTGAGGGTTGTCTGGACAGTTCCTAGACAAACTTGTTGGTAATCTTTAAACAAGCTGTCAAGCAATGCAAGTCGCGAGACTGCTGAAATCCCTTTTCTTCCATGGAACATTATAGCAAGGCATACTGCACCAAAATGAAGGTGAGTATACCCCTAAGCAACGGCGATACGCACAAGATCTTCTGGCAGTGGGATCTAAAATAAATGTTCCTTAGATCTAGATGGAACAATCAGATCATCGAACTTAGAAGCTTGAACATACTCTCTCACTGGGAGTTTGAATGACTTTGAGCCTATAAGTTTCCTGATGGTTTTTGTAAAATAAGACTTGGACGGTTTTGAGAAAACATTATACAGATTCGCCATAAGTAATTCCGTTTCAAAAAATTTTTAATCTTCAGGCAAATAAGTAACTTCATATAAAGAACATAACCTACTATTATCAAATCTTAAATAGGATGAAGAGGATAAAAAAGATCTATCTAATTTACTATTAGCTATAAGTTGAGCATTAGTAGAAGGACGCTTTAAAAATTAAGCAATAACATTTTTTTACAGACCAGAGTTCTTTACCCAAAAGTAACAGTTTCCTTGTTACCTGTTCTTCTTTAATCACTTGTCTAAATCCCTTGGCTAATCTAGACTATATTTTACCTTTATTTTACAACCTAGGGCTAAAACATACGGTACACCACGGCCTTTCTCAACAAGCCAATGCAAAACCTCTTAGTAAAATATATCTATAAGTTATATTTGTTTTCTTATTAAACTGAACTCTAGGGTTTTTGATGTGAGGGATCCACACAAATTAATCTCTTAGTGTTTTGATGTGAAAGATCCAACAAGGTGTCAATCATATAGCATACTGATCAAAGAGTTTCGTTTACTAAGTGGCAATCACAGAGCATACTAATCAAAGAGCTTCGTTTATCATACTAATCAAACATATAACTACCTTATTGATCATAAATGATACTTACTGAAGAACAATGGTAATTTGGAGTCAGAACTTTGGTCCAAAACTCTGTGAGACGACTACTCATGAGACGACATAACAGCCTATAATACCAATTTGAGAAGACGAGTGAAACGAGAGAGAGAATTTAAACAAATAGACTAGTTTATTTACGAGAGCATTCGTACAACTGAGACAATAAACTTAAACACTTACAAGCTTCACACAACTTCACACACTCAAACAACTCTACCCAAACCAATACAAGGAAATGCTTTATATAAGCAGATAAAAGACACAAACACTCAAATAAAGCAAAAACAAAAGATAAAGCAAACAGAGCAACATGGTTTAAATAATGGACCAACAAAATAAAGCAACATTTTTTTTATAAAAGAGGACTAATCTTTTGTCGGCCATGCTTGAGAAGAATCCTAAGCGCTTTTGTCGTGATGCTACTAATAGTGAGTTTACTCGCCTTTGAGTTCACTCGCCTAGTTGTCCTTCTGAGTCATCTGTAGAATCATCTTCTCCAACAAAAGTATTAATGTCTGTGATCTGTTCTCCAATATCCTAATAATGATTTTTTTAGTATAATGGAACAACTGGGTTACTACTTTTTCACAAAACGGATCATCATTATTCTAAGGCTGAAGACCAAACTTGACTTTTTCGGGGATCCGAGCCATGTCGATATGATTACAATCACAAATAAAACGGAGAAAAGAAACCCAGTTATCATTATGGGATTCTCTTGCTGTCTTTGCGAGAATGTAGGAGTACCAATGAATAATTTTAGCATTTGGGCATTCATTATTTTTGGGTAAGATTCTTAAAGGACCATGGAACTTTATAAGGAGATATCGAGCATGATGTGTGCGTAAGTCATTCTGCCCTTGAGGAAGGTGTTTGAACCATGAAAGAAATGTAGGGGTATACATTGCAGATGGACTGCCAAGCTCATAATAACGGACTTCTGGCTCATCAAGGGCTAGATTGATGTATGAATAAAGAACTAGAGCATCAAACAGAAAAGTAGCAATATGTCTCATGGTAAGATACCATAAAAAACAAAGTGCTAGCTTTGGAAATTGTGAAAGATAGTGAATATGAAACAACGAGCAAAATGGATATCTTAGGTGACATTTGAGACCTCGGAAGGTTATAACATGCCTTCAAACTATGATTTTAAGAAACTTTTGACAAAGATCTATATTTCTTGATTGGAGACTATGGTTAAGGATCTCATTCTAAATATCAACTGGGAATAGTGAAATTGCATCATTGTGAAAGTCAACGGGGAACAATGGATAGATGCATGGCAAGACTGCTGGGGGGGATTATTGGAGGTCGATACAGAGTAGAAATTGGTGGTCTAGAGAAGAAATCGACAATGACATTATCTTTGCCTTTGACATGAATGATATCAAACGACCAGTGAGAGAACCAATCAGACCATCGAAGTAATTATGGATTAGGAATCATTTTTTGTTTGAATTGCAACATCTTAAAAAAGGAAGTCATATCCATTTCAACACGAAAATGAAACCCAATGAGATGGAACTGAATTTCTCTATGCCACATTTAATTGCTAAAATCTCCTTGAAGGTAGAATGGTAATGCATTTCTGCTGGCTTGAACTTACCACTCTTGTAACCACAAATATGTCTTTTATGATCAATTTCTTCAACAAGGATTGCTGCCCAATACTCATTACTGACATTTGTTTGTAGGATACGTAAACTAGTTTAGGGTATTTGCAAGGGGGCAAATTGGCAATAAGATGTTTGAGGGCTTTGACACAATTTGTATGAGTTTTTGACCACAGAGGGGGACTTTTGGAGCAAACTAGTCAGGGAAGAACTGAATTTAGAGATTTTTGGTATGAAGGAAGCCATATAATTCACTAACCCTAAAAATTGCTGAATTTGCTTAACAGATACCAAAACATCAAGAAATTTGAGCAAATTTTTAGCAATGTGAGGTTACAACTGAAATTTTCCATTTGAGATTTCATTCCTAAGAAATCAATCTCAGTTAGAGCTATAACCATCTTTTTCTCTGAGAGCAAAATACCATGCTGGGAAACAAGATGATGGAAGTGGTTTAGCGATTGCAGATGAGACTCGTGATCTGCTGAGAAGAGAAGAACATTTGACAACAGCGGCCGAAAGATTTGAATCACAGCTTTCTGAAAGCGCGATGGTGCATTTTTTAGTCCAAACGGCATAACGGTCCATTCAAAATATGTAATATCCCATACTTTAATTTGTTTTAAATTGAATTATATTAGCTTATTTATACTTATATAAGTGATCATTTGGCGATTCAGGTGGTCTGAATCGATTTCGGTTGGTAAATAAGAAGTTTTGGTTCTTCGTTATTCGTTAATTTTAGCTATTTTTGAGCTATCGTAATTTCTTCGTTACTTATCCGACCAAGATTCCGTTTGATTAGGTGTCTATTACTTGTACCATTCTACAACTTTTGTGTTTTGACCGAATTCCAATTCACACTCCTCGTGGGTCAAAACAGAGCGCAAAGTAAGTCTATTGCAAAATTCTGATCATTCGGTAGCGCTTCGGCAGAGTGCTATCTTCGGTGAATTTCTAGAAAAAATCTATCCAAAATTTAGGAAAACTTCCTTTCAGAAAGTTGTATATCTTTGAAATACCTTTCCGTGAAAATAAAGATCACCTCAATCGGAGTTTCGAGCGAAAAGTTATGGCCGAAATAAAAATAGTGCATTAGGACACCAAAATTACCCGCATACCGGTTGGGCAACAAATTTTTGAAAAATTTGTGCTCCGTGGACTGGTATTGGGTATTTGGCATACTAGTCCGTCAATTAACTATTCTCACCGACTTAAGCTCGTTTTTAAGCCATTTCCACACCTTTTCCACTCCATCTTCGAGGCTAACTTCCACGCACTCCCAAGGAGTGTTCCAGAGGGTTTTAGAGAGAGAAATGAAGGGATTTTTTTTGAATCTATTCATCCAAATCGAAGAATCAAAGCTCCAAATCAATCAAACCCATCTCTAAGCATTATTCATCATCTTCTACCTTGGTTTTCTTCTATAAAAGCTCAAGCGTGAGCTTTGGCTACTTCGGTTGGGTTTATACTCTATTAATTCGAGGATTTGGCCATGCTAAGAACGCGATGACACGAGAGCATAAGGATTTCACCGAACGGGGCTTCGGTTATAACTTTCTTCCTTCTTTTGGTCCATCCACTCGAGGTAGGGGTTTATATGATTTCAAAACTCGATAATATAGTTTAAATGTTTCCAAAACATGTAATATGACATTGTTTGATGAAATTTATTATGTTTTCCTCATGTTTTCTCTAAGGAACTTATAATACATCTATTGGATGCATTTATGAATGTTTGTAAAGGCTTAAATGTGAGATTTGAAGCTATAAATGCTATATACTGATATTTTCGTATTATCCAACCCTATGAAGTATTCCATGAATTCTTGACTCCTAAAAATTGATAGAAATGAACTGTTGTTGTTTCTACACATCGTGGAGTACGGGGGTGGGCTTGTGGAAGTGTATATGGCATAAAGTACTTCAAATGATTGTTAAATGATATGAATGCATGTTTTGAGGCAAAGTATGCCATTTACACTTGACGTACTGTGCTAATTGAATTGTACAAGATATCCCTTGGATGTATGAACGCTATTTGTGATGAAATGGATTTGTTAATGTTTTATATACATCAAGGGATAACTAGCGAGACTTGCTAAAGGGTATATGACATAAGTTGCTCATGTGTTTACTAAATAGCATGCTATGTATACTATGCATTATATTGGTTTCAACCGGAATCTTAGAGATCCATCGACAGCTCAGATCATTCGTATGACCTATCTTATAGGCGTATATATCTTATCATTACGACGAAAGCTTCTTGTGATCTTTATATCGTTTCGGATGTGATATGATTCTGTCATGGATTCGGTTATGACTCTCTCATGACCTTTCGATGGTGAAGGGATTGTGTATCTATTTGGTGCTTGCCGGGATAGGAAAATAGGCAGGGCCCAGTACCCTTGGGTTGAAAAGCCCTAAACCCTTGGAGGAGCAATGTATGGCCGCCTATAAGCCACCGGTGTGAAGCCCGAGAACATAGGCAAATTGGCAAAGCACTGATGATTCTGTGGGTGTGATATTATCGTTGGATTGGAGGTCCGATTTGGTTATGATCTTATGATATTCTCTGAGGCCAATGGGCCAGTTATGATTATTGACGGATGGTTCTATCGGGCGGTCAGGCCCTCGATAAAGTTTGGCTCAATGTGGATATATATATTCTGGCTACGTGGCTTAACGGTTGACACAAGGGAGGTAACCTGCATATGCATAAGCACGTATAGTTTTATATGATGATGGTTTTTAAACCAAAGCATTTGTTAAAATATGAATTGTTGTTGAACTGTGAATTGTGTTTTCGATATATTATTACCTATTTTCCCTTACTGAGCTATGAGCTCACCCCGTGTTTTATTTACAATTACAGGTACACAAGGGGCAAACGATGGTAACGGGACTACGAGTTCGAGAACGAAATAGATGGCTCTGATACAGATTCATTTTTTTGTTATGTATATGTTATCTCGGGAAGCCACGGCTAGCCCGAAGTGTTCTCTACTGACTTGCACTTGCTTAGTTTGGTTTTGTATATTGGTTACATGTATGCATGATTTTGTACAGTACTATCTTCTTCTATTTTGCTAATTGACATACGTGATATTTACTGTTTGAATTTGTTTATGTGTTTTCATATATACCCATTTTAGTCAATTTAAGATGGGTTAGTAGCATTCTAAGTTTTAATTACAGGTGTTGTCCTGTAAATTAAGGCGGTGGTGTTGCAAAATATATGATAATTGGGGATATAAAATGTTGTTTTACGATGATCTTCTTTTTGGATACCAAGCTGCCAAAATCCAGTTTTGAGATCAAACTTAGAAAACACTTTGGCATTGGTAATCTGGTCGAACATTGAATGTTTCTACGACAATGGGAATTTATCATTGGCCAGAAACCGGTTAAGAGACTGGTAATTGATCACTAGCCTAAGCTTTCCTCTAACCTGTTCAAAACGTTTATTGACGTAGAAAGCTTCACATGCCCATGGTGAGCTTCTAGGTTTGATCAATTCTTGATTTTGAAGGGTTTGCAATTCTTGAACAGCGAGGAAAAGGTGTTCTTATTTCATACCAGAATGAGTTACACGAGTAGGATTAACATCTTCGTTCTTTTTAAAAGGTAAACGAATAAAAAAAGTTGGGTTTTCCAAAGAGGGTGATCACATTTTTGCAGGAAATCATTATGAGATTCTGTGCATGAGGATGTAATGATGTTCTATGTGATATACTTAATGGATATGTTATTAGTAACTAATAGGGGAATAGGGTCAAGAATAGGCTTGGGTAAGGCTTCTGTAAGGTAAAGGGTTCGGGATGGAATCCATGGCAAGAAGTAACTTTTGTAATGTAGACCATTTTCTGACCATCGAACATTTGGAAGTTGACAGATCAAGTCAAATTCGATGAGAAAATCCCTCTAATGAGTGTGTCTACACACACACCCCCTCGTGTGTGTCGCGGGGACACAAGCTTTTGAGCTTGTGTTCGTGGACAAACCCCTCCTAGCCGTTTTTTCATTTTTGTGTATCGATACTTTTCGACCTAAAATTATGAAATTTTATGGAGAGAAAGGAAATGATACTGTAAATAACATACTAAAAAATCAGCTTGATCCGACGGTCGGATCTTCGGGAATTCAAAAAACCGAGAATTCAGCTTGGGAAATCAAATGGAGGCCTTCCCGATGTCCAAAAATTCTAAAATTTGGACAGTAGGTAGGTCTTAACATGGGTAACAACATGCTAAAAAATCATATCAATCCAATGTTTATTTTGGCCAGAATTGCAAAAACTGTCACACATTCAAATCAGGGGTTTATATGCGAAAACGAACTAAGGTGTTTGTCCGCGGCCACGAGCTCTAAGAGCTGTGTCCTCAAGAGACAAGGTACCCATGAACACACTCTTCCAGGCCCAGCCCATTAATTATTCTACAGCTATAAATACACCTGCACTGACCCCATTTGAAGCATCAAACAACTTTGGGACTTCAGGAACAGTGCTCTAAAATATAATTCTACTATTTTTGAGGCTCTCAAGTATTTTTTTTTATCTTATTCCGACTTTTATTTTTTATCTGTCTTTATTTTTATCAGTTATAATTGATTAATTACATGTAAAAATTGCTGTTTATTTCAAAATCAGTCCAAATATCATATTTAAACCCTATTTTCAAAACAAAAGGCATATAATGAGTTGTAAACCATTTTTAAACATATTTTTATCAATTAATTTCGGTTTTATCAGTCTCAGTCCAGGAAGAAATCAATACACGTTTGTACCCGGTTTAATCTATAAATCGCAATGGCATACCTAAATATCCAATATGAGAGTACTTGATTCGTTAATGTCAGTTTTAATTACTAAACTATGGTACACTATTGACGAACGAATCTCAAGAATTATCGAATATCCAATTTCAAATTGAATTAGCTTCCAAAAAACCCTAAATCTTTACAAAAACATTTGTTTTGTTATCTATTATTATAAAGATCATTTTTTTTAAATCACACACAATTAGTATTATCTTACTATAAATAAATAAATAATATATATATTATTATTTATTTATTTATAGTAATAGATATAAATAATATATATATATATATATATTATTTATTTATTTATTTATTTATAGTAAGATAAATAATAAGATAAGTTAAAATGACTTATATATATTACTTATTTAAAATAAAAAAAAATTTCAAGTAAGGACCATATTTATTTACTGATCAGACCATTTGGCACGCTTTCTAATGGATTTTTTTGATCAATTTGGTGGGAATGTTCTTCATCATGTGTAGAACATATCCATCAAATTTCATCAAAAAATTAAACCGGGAAGTGAGTTAACTACAGGATTGGATATATATTTCTGAACCAATATTTTTCAATCCTATAGTTAACACACTTCCCGGTTGAATTTTTTGATGAAATTTAGTGGAGATGTTCTACAAATGATGAAGAACATCCCCACTGAATTTCATCAAAAAATTCCATAGGAAAGCATGCCAAATGGTTTGGTCCATAAATATGGTCCTTAAGTTAAGGTCCTTAAGTTAAGGTCCTTACTTGAAATGCACCCTTTAAAATAATATTGTATTTTAATGAATTTTTAATGTTCTTTATTATAATATTATTATTTTTTTATTATTATTACGCTATTTATTATTCAAATTACTTACGCTATTACGCAATTCCGGAACTAAAACGCAACGCATTACGCAACTGCAACTTAAAACATTGATATATATATAGATAAAGAACGTATGAATTGGGTATAACATATATACTTGTATATATAGATTGTATATGTACATATGTAGAGAGAGTGAATGGCTTAAAGATTTATTTAAACATATATATTATGTAAGAAAAATAGGGCCATGGTTCTGAGAAGATGGATGATTTAGGTGAGATAATTATCGGAAGAAAATAAATTACATAAATTAGGGTTAGGGTTTATTCGAATAAGGTAAGAAAGAGACGAAAAGAAATTGAAGAAGGTGGAGGTTAATTATAACTTAATTTGTTTATCTACGATACCTTTAAAAAAGATTGAACCGGTGTTTGAAAAATTCGATCTGATTTTTTCTTGAATAACTTAAAAAAATGACAATTTTGCCTTTGAAACAAGTCATGTACTGTGCAATTGACTTGATTCCACATGACTTGTTTATGTCTAACTTAACTGAGAAATTGAACGGAAAAGTTAAAATGAGACTAGTTAAATTGTTTAAGCGCCTAAATAAAGCGTTTTAAAGTTTAAGAATCAAAGTAAGATTGACAAAATAGTTTAAGGAGCATTAGACTAGTTTACTCTTATTTATTTTGAATTTATATTGGCTTTAAACTTTTGGCACAATCGTTATCCTTGTTATTTTATCCATACTATTATGCTACGGTAAAAAGAAAAAAGAAGAATGAAGCAATATGAAAGTGATTTATTTGATATTTTCAAGAATGTGTTTTTTATAAACTCCAATGAACATATAATGTTAATTTGTTGAAACATGTTATCTTTTGAAACTTCCTCAAATTTATAGAGAATATGTGTTTCCTCTTCTTATCCGCCGGGGTTCGATCTTCTTTGGGGAGCATGTACTCTAAAAGTTTATGATTCTTAAGGTTTCGTTTAACTAGAGTTTTTAATGTTTAATGTTTAATTTTAAATTTAGTCTTAAGTTGCATTCTTAAGGTTGTTTCTTAATTCGATTGCTGTTTGGTGCACTATTTTTAAATTTTTTCAAAAAACATAATCTTTGTTTTTTTTTTCATTTATTAAATTTTTTCTAAAATACAAAAAAAGAGAAATCGTTTTTACTTGAATGAAGTACGTGTTTATAAAATAGGTGAACCGATTATAAATTTTTTTAAATACCCGAAAATATTTTTTAAAAGTGTGCGTAAACTAATCAGGATAACGCTTATCATTAAAAAAAAATGCAGAACATTTTTAATAGACTCTTCCTTATGTATACTCATACTTGAGCTACTATTTAACTACCAATTTTTTTGCCTAACCTTCCGATCAAGTTCTGAAGCCAAAGGTTTGTCACAAATTTCATTCCCGCTGGTTTGCTCCTTTTATTGAACTATAGATATATTTAAGGGCATGCTATTTTTTAATTTTTTTTAACAAATAAGGGCATGCTATTGACACACATCATTTTACTCTATAATATTCTATCTCTTTAACACTCAAAGTATACTTTTTCTCTTCTTAATACTCTATATTTAATTTTAAGATTGATTAATATTAATATAAAAAACACTCCACTCTCTCTCTCTCTCTATGCATCAAAAAAATAAAACAAATCACTCCACCCAACCCACAAAATCTTAATCTTCTTCTTTCTCAATCTAGCCGTTCCCTATTTTTTTCTCTCAATTTTTTTGTTACCTGTTAAAAAGAAAGTTCTATAGCATGTGTTATTGACAGGAAATTATTAGATATGTTTGCTATGAAGAATAAATAAGAGTTCTTGGTTTGACTGATGCGCATACCATGCCAAAACAAAGTTCCACCACGGATGAAAGTTACACTCGGTTCCTAGGAACCAAGTGGTGTTCATCATACTCGGCCCAAAGAACCGAGTAAAGCAAACTTCACTCTGTCCAATGAATTGACTGGAATTAAAAAGATGACGCAAAGCTTAACTTGGTTTCTTGGGACAGAGTGACGTGTGCTTTACTTGGTTCTTTTGGGCTAAGTATGATGAACCCACTCGATTCCTAGAAACCGAGTAAACATTCTTCGTAACCCTTTCCGTTTTCTTATTTGTTTTTGCGTTTGTGTTGTATCAAATGATTTAGGAATATGAAATGAAATGTAAGGAAGAAACAAAAATATAAGTATCCTACTTCTTTTGGATATGGATGATGATTTGGATAGTGGTGGTGGTAGCGACGGCAGTGGTGGTGGAGAAGGATGATGATTCGGATGAATGATGATCATCAAGAAGAAAAGATTTTTTGATTAATGGGGAAATAATTTGATTTTAAGAGAATGGAGTTATTAATTATTATAAATTTGAGTTTAATGTTTTAACCATTAATTAAAAATAAAAAAAGTAATGTGTGTCAATAAAATAACTAGCCTTTTTCTAAAAAAAGTATTAAAGAGTGAAATAGTGTGTCAATATGCCCCTTATATTTAAAAAGAGAGAGAGAGAATGCAACACTCCATATTTTTTGTTAGGGATAAAACCTTTACAGTAAATAGCCCAAATGATCAATAAATTTTCCATCTAAAACTAATTTGGCCATCTAACTTTAAAGTGAGTACTAATTTGTTTATTCCTTCAAAATTAATTGTTAAATTGAATGGAATGAAACCATGTGCAAGGCACATACTTTATTTAAGCGTATTTTAATCATTTTGGTTATAAAATAACCCAAATTACGCTGTTTATTGAAATTATTGCTATAATTTATACATTGCATGTTTTTCATTTTGGCGAAAATTATCAGAGAAAAATGTTATTTTGTTACAATATGACCTAAATAACTTTACACAAAATCATGTGACACGCAAATGCATCAAATTTAACAGTCAAATTGGACATAATAATGGTCAAAGTAGCATTCACTCTAAATTTAGATGGTTAAAGTACTTTGTTTTAAAGTTTGATGGTTAAAGTGGTATTAGATCGAAAGTTTAGTAGATATTTGAATTGTTTGCTCAATATTTTATTATATTATTATGTATATGTACGTATGTTCTTGGAATTTTTGCCACGTGTAAAGTTGGTGATAAGGCTAAAAAGAGAGTTTACATATTTGAGTATATATGACACGTGGACAAATTGCATTTTTTTGTGAAATTTTGAGATTGCACCCCACATTTAGACCTCATATTTGACTTACCACCCCACATTTTAAATTCTTGGACTTTGCACCCCACAGTTAGGAGATTCCATCCACCTCTATTAACATTATACTAACTGACCATTTTACCCTTTTATTATACGGCTCATATTGCAAATGCATCTCAATTAAATTGTTGAACTAGCTGTTGCTCTTGCTCTGTTTTTGTGTTGCTCAGTCGAGATAATTGGATTACACAATCCCTCCAATTCCTTCAATTTATCTTACAACTCATCCACTTCCGCCAATTGGTTCTTCTCCAGTCATTCAATAGCTTCCTCGATTACCTTCTTGATCTTCTGTTTATCATCCGGACCCAATTTAAACCCAAATTTCTCGTCTCTCACTTTGTTCCTCATATTATACACGTAATTCTTGAGTGCATTCTTTGCTTCCATCTTCATCTCCTCATCCTTAGCCTTGTACTGTTCTGCTTCCTTCACCATTTTTTTGATATCTTATTTGCTCAATCTTCCTTTATTTTTCGTAATTGTAATCTTGTTCTTTACACCAGTAGTTTTATCCTCGGCGAACACATTCAAAATCCCATTTGCATCAATATCAAACGTGACATGATCTGCGGGACATCACGAGGAGTTGGTGGGATACCATGAGCTCGAATTTCCCCAAAAGATTGTTATCTTTTGTTCTGTCTCGTTCGCATTCGTAAACATGGATCAGAACACCAGGTTGATTATCAGAGTAAGTAGAGAAGGTTTGCTCCTTTTTAGTCAAAATCGTAGTGTTTCTTGGAATCAGTGTAATCATTACCACACCGGCAGTTTCAAGCCGAGGCTCTATGGTGTGACATCTAGTAGCAATAGGTCTTGTACATTTTTGTTCCCTTCTCCCGTTAGAATTACCGCTTGTACCGCCGCCCCATAAACCACTGCCTCGTCGGAGTTTATGCTCTTACAAAGCTTTTTCCCATTAAAGAAATCCTACAAAAGCTATTGTACTTTCGAGATCCCAGTGGACCCACCGACAAGTACAACCTCATGAACTTGAGATTTATCGATCTTTGCATCACGCAAACATTTCTCCACGAGCTCCATACATTTCCTTAGCAAATCCAAGTTAAGTTCCTCAAACCTAGCACGAGTAATTATGGCATATAAATTAATTCCCTCATACAGAGAATCGATTATATGGTTGACTGTGTAGTAGAGGATATAGTCCACTTGGCTCTCTAACAAATTTAAACCCTATGTTGCTCTGTTTTTGTGTTGCTTTATAATGGGGGCAACTTGTTGAATTGTTGTTTTTGGTGCAATGGATAGTTCAACAATTTAATTGAGATGCATTTGCAATATGAGCTATTGCAATGAAAAGGTAAAATGGTCAGTTCAGTATAATGTTAACAGAGGTGGATGGAATCTCCTAACTGTGGGGTGCAAAGTCTAAAAATTTAAAATATAAAGTGATAAGTCAAATATGAGGTATAATCTCAAAATTTCCCCCCCTTTTTTTAACCAAAAACTTGCGTGGCATAGGGTTAATTTGTGGGCATATGTATGTGTTGGGTTACTTTTTTTTTTTTTGGAAACAGTGTTGGATTCTTTTATTACAAAAGCTTTTTATTTGTTAAGGTATGTAAGAATAACAATAAGCTTGAGGAGAGGGGTTGGATTAGCGGTAGGCAACCTCCACCCTTACCTTGAGGTCAAGGGTTCGACTCATGGGGTGGGAGGAAAGGATTGACCTCCCTTAATTTTTTTTTTTTTTAAAAAAGAATAACAATAAGCTTGCCGTGAGTTGTGGGAAGGCTATAACTTTCGTGGAGCATTATAAAAGTGTTGTTTTCGTAGTTATGAGGTAAGAGATTGTATATGATATGTTTTTAAAATTATCATCTGGCTTTCTTCACTTAATTAATTTCTAGGCTCCCATGCAAACATCTGAACCAGTTTGATCGATGTTCATAAGAAGCTAGGTTTACAAATAAAGAAAAAAAGAGTTCCCGCGAAACTGGATCAGAAAATCGATATATCTCTAACAAATCTTTAGAAAGTTAATAAAATAAAATAGTCAAGATGCCAAGCAAGCCTCCCAGAAGAGCCTATCATTATCCTTCCCCCTGTTCATTTGCTCCTCTACAGTACTTGAATCATCATCATCATCATAAACCATTGATTTCTTGTGTTGCCCTAACATCGCCGCCTTACCACAGCTACTCCATTCTTGATCAATGGCATCTTCATCGTCATCACCTTCTTTATCATTATCATTATCATAGAAAGAGAAATCTTGGAGATAATTATCAAAGCCTGCACATTCCCAGCCCCAGGAGGAATCGCAACAAAAAGATTGCGCATCTTCACCCTCGTCCACATCCTCAATTAACAAATCCACGTTCGGATTCGGGTTGGAATCCGCCTCTGAATCACCGGTGGATTCAAAGAGAAAGAAGGAAGATACATCAACTAAATTCCTACCTCCCTTCCATGTCTCTTTTAATGCTTCTTCCTTTTTTCCCCCACCCCACAATGTAGAATTTTTGATCATTTGCTATTTCGATTCTGAACGCAAATACGTAATTAAGTACCCACAAGTATAAAAAAAACATCTATCTATATATATATATAAAGATTTGAAAAGTGAAGTGAGGTGGGGATGTCTGTTTTCGCACTTTAAGTTTAACGTGGACCGACTTTTTCTTTTATTATTATTATTATTGAATTGAGACAAATTAAAGTGGAAGTTGATTTTAGGTAATGGCTAGTTATAAGACGTGTGCCTTCATTTATTTATTCTAGAAGCCAAATTCAACCTTTTGCCTCTAGAAGAGAAGAAAGTGGATGAGCGCTTGAACTTGTCAACAAACCATCATAGTCATAGAGGTGGCTTAGTAAACACTTTACTACCATTTGTAACTTTCTCCATATTAAAGTCGTCAATGCAAATGGCCGACCGGGTTATTGTAACTTTTCCTTTACCATTTGTACCTTTAATCAAACCCAAGGAAGTAAGTGGTAGGCAACAACCCTTTCTTGAGGGTTCGAAGGGTTCGACTCAGTTGGTGAGGAAAGGGAGAGACTAGACCTCCTTTAATTTTAAAAAGAAAAGGGAGCCTACCTCTATTGTTGTCAATAGTCAAGAGATAACAATGTATGGGCATTGATGATTCAGGAAATACAACTAATTGCAATGACACTTGCTTAGTTAATCTAAAGAAACAAAAAAAAATGCAATTACATTCTAAAAATAATAAAATTCTTATACTAAAAAAAGGGTAAAAGATCTGTACTATTAATCATCATTAGAAACAGTTCTATTATATATTCCAAAAGTCAGATGGGCCAATTCAAAACCACACCCACCTATAAACAAATACATACTCCGAATGATATATGACTCCAACTAATAACCAAGAACAAATATTTTGGGAAAATAAATTTTCAAAATGGACCTACTGTGTGGCCAACCTTATTTATTTATTTGTACGAAGTTGAAAACATCAACAAATATATAACAGAAAAAAATAATTTTCAAAAACAGTCTCCGAAACTAGCTTCTAGAATATACCTTTCCCCCACTAGCTTGGTACTTTTGGTAAATCTTTCCTTTTTTCATACCCTAAAATTGTTTACACTTGCAACACCCTAGAAGCACTAGCCAATACATCAATTTCTACAGGAATCTTAAATAATTACAAGAATCTAATACTTTTACTTTGACTCGATACTTCTTAAATGAACATTAAATTTTAAATTAATTAATTTTAAAAATATACTTATTTTCTTATTGTAAGATTTGATATATTTATTATGTCCCAAAATAAAAAAAAAAGCGTCAATCAAAGACATCCCAAAATAAAAAAAAAAGAAAAAGAAAATAAGGTAAAATTATTGTGTAATTAAATAAAGTTATCTTCTCTGACAACGCAAAAGTTCATCGCTAAAGAGATTATTGGCAATTGTGTTCAACAGCTTTTTGGGTTTGACACGTTAAAGATAAATATCGCTTCTAAACAACATTTTATTCAATGCAACTTAGATGTTAGACACGGTCATTAACAAGCAAGGAAAGACATTCAAATCCCATGATTATGTTGAATGATGACTTCACCACTGTCTGGTGTAATTTTTTTGTATCACGAGGATACGCATGTATACCTGAACTTTTTTTTGTATCAACATGAATTTATGTATACACACATATGTACTAAAGCTTGGTGAAGATCAATATTCTCTTGCTTTACTTTGTAGGCATTTGAGTTAATTACATATCTGACCCCTATAGTTTCACATTTGTCTTACTCAGGTCCAAAACATTCTAAACTGCACTCATAAAACTCATAAGTTTCACTTACGTCCCACTTTGGTCCAAATATGGATGGTCCTTCAAAAAAAATGGATAGAATCTCTCATGTGACAACCACATGATCCATCTAAAAGGGCATAAGCGAAAAAAAAACATGCATTTTCCTGTTAATAACCGTGTATTATAACCAACCTAACCCAAAATTTTGAGTTTTTTGTATGAGTGGGGTCTTTTTCAAACTTATTTTGGTAAATAGGGTTCTTTTGATCTTATTTAGTCAAATAGGATAGTTTTGACTAGGGACTACGTGAACCACTTGTTGGACCACTTTGTCTTATATGAGGGGACCATTTATAATTACAAGTTCTTACCCTAGGCTTTCTTAAATTAATTATGTCTACCTTTATTGTTTTGAAATAAGGAATCTAGTCCGACCAATCTATGTCGTCTATATTTGGATTTCTATTGTTGTCTGTATTATCAGACGGGTCTTCTACCGGTGAATCACTATCTGGTTCACTTGGTGAATTTGGTGGGGGATGTCTAAGTGTTTCACTCCAGCTTAATCCGTATGGACACTGATGGAGCTGTCAGCGGTCTCCACAGAAAGTCTATTAAGTCTAAGGCTTCTAGTCTATAATCTGGAATATTCCAGTTTATGTCGTATACAATATCTCTAATGGGATTTAAGATATTGTTTTCTATAAATGAGTCTAATTCTTGATCTGCGTAATCGGATAACAATTGTATGTAAGCACGTAGGTTATACGTACTGGCTGTCTTTATCAATTTGAGACATCTAATTCCTCCGTTTTCACGTAGGAATTCTGCAGTCTCTGCAAGTCTTCTTCTCCGCACAAACTTTAATTTTTCTAAAGTTTCTTGCAATACACTTCTAAGATCATATATTCCTCCGGTAACGTCTACTTGGGCGTTATCTCTTCCTTGAGGAAGGTCTCTTCGAGGATTATTTACTTCCCCTCTAATACCAAAATGGGGTTTTCGTCTCTTTCTAAAATATGAAGGGGTTACAAATTAATTTATAATCAAGTTTAGGAACTAAAGTCCAATTTCTGAAAATGTCTAATAAAGACAAAAAGTCTAAAGTACCTTATTTTTACAAATAAATAGAAAAGTACCTTATTCTTATAATTAAGTTATAAAATTACCTTAGTCATAAAAAGAACTCCAAAATTTCTAAATATGTTTAGAGAGAGAGTATTTGAGAGGTCTGCACGTGGGCACGATTGAACCCTAAATTCCTAAAATCAAACCCGAAATTGATATTCGATTAATCCTCCTAATGAGCTGGCACATGCGTACGGTGGATTTGCAAGAATTTGGCACCCTAATGTATTGTTAGTAATACTTTACTCACTTTTTGGTTACCTTGAAATTCGAATCTTTTGTTTATTTTTTTTATTAGCGTCTGCACGTAACACACGGTTATTGGCGGGGAAGGCATGCTGTTTTGCACTTATAAGCAAGCAAGTGCAAGCTCAGAGATCTATAGACCAACAACATCCAATAGATACCGAACAAAATCTTCTTGCATTAGCAGGAAATAATGCTTAATTGCAAAACGGTGTTCTTTGAACTTGTACTGATCGTAGATATCATGCATCAAATGCTTATCTATTCTCTTGGTTGTTTCAATAACCACAGATTCAAGCACATCAATTACACCACTCCTAATTCCGCTTCTCTTAATTGTGGTCCCAGCAGCAGCATCAACTCTGTTGCAGCATCAACCCAATTACGATACTTGCAACAAACTCGGTGGAAATTAATTGACTTCCCAGTACTCAAAATGGGGTGACCAAGAGACTAAGACAATAGCACTATGGAGAAGTAACCTTTGATCTAAAGAGATTTGGCTGTTACAAATCCTCGAAGGCATGTTATTTTCCACTTTTTACCCCTTCAAATAGATCATGTCATGACAATGTGTGAGATTCCGTCAATTTTTTGACCTACCCATCATTTTTGGACCAAAGTGGGACACAAGTGAAACTTACAGGTTTTACGAATTTTGTGGAGCAAAGTGGGACTGAAACTTTAGATGTGAGATATGTAACTAACTCTTGGCATTTTACTGACAGTTACATAAAGAAACAAAATAATCAAAGTCTCAGTTTTCAAACTCTAATGCCTACACCATTATGACTAGTTCTTGTCAAATTGTTGGTATTTCTCTTAAAATCAGTGTCTCCTTTATATTTTACCTACTAATAGCATAAAGGTTTAGGGGATCGAACTCATTACCTTCATGTTGAAAGTGAGAGGCCACCAGGTTTCCACCATTCCTTTCAGGATTTCCCAAATTAAAAATTCAATTCTTTTTGAGACAATCAATTTACCAAATTACATAATACCAAACAAATTTTGCTTTCAACCATTGATTAAGTTGAAATTAGTGTATCTATTATAAGTGTCAAAGTGAATCAAGAACCCTTATATGCAACAAAGAGAGTGCCAATGAATCAAAGGTTTCACTTTAAACTAATGAAGCAGTATACTTGCAGCACACTGAAAGCAAGGGAGATGATCATGCTAGTAGCATTATAAAAGTAAAAGAATATACCGGAGAAATGCGCTGTGCTGAATTAAAATAAATTTTGGGTATATCAGCTTGATAAATTTTCATATACTCGTGCAGATAGCTAAGACAGCATCACCATAGTGTATGGCTCAAAAAAAATTGAATAAAAAAAAGTCCAAGTTTGGCTGTCGTTAAAAACCATGCCATGAAGTGAATTAACCATTCATTCTAGTTCGAGGGTTCGCTCTACTAGTAAGGGGAGGTGACCAACGCACATCTAAGTCTCTAACTTCCCAAAATATCATCATCACCCTCACCCTTTAAGAGAGAAGAGACTAGTAGCATTTTAAAAGTAAAAGAATATGCAGGAGAAATGTGCTCTGCTGAACTAAAATAATTTTTAGGCATCTCAGCTTAATAAGTTTTCATATACTTGTGCAACTAGCAAAGACAGCATGACCATAGTGTATGGCTCAAAAAAATTGGAAAAAAAAAAACAGAAAGTCCAGTTTGGCCGTGGTTAAAAACCAAGCCATTAAGTGACTTGACTATTGCATTCTAGTTTAAGGGTTCGCTCAACTGGTAAGGGGAGGTGACCAACCCACATCTAAGTCTCTAACTTTGAAGAGTATCATCATCCCCTTTTTTCAAACCCTCTAATCCCAAACTAGGGCATTAGAGTATTCTCATTCCAAAAAAAACAAATATAATAAGAGGGAGGTGATGAAGCCCACCTCCAACACTTAAACAAAAGAGGCATGAAGCCATTAACAAAATTACAATAGAATGTGAAGATGATTGCCTTGTGACTAGGAGCCAAAGCTTGCAGAACATAAAGCAATACCAATACATCAAAAAAAACTATGAATAAAAAAGCTGATGAGGCAAACACACAGCCCTCTGAAGTTCCAATACTGAATATTCATTGAAAATATGCTGCAGCCTCAGCTGCTACTACCCTTTAAGAGAGAGGAGATTTACACCTGCCAGTAGCCTTGGAGCATCCACAATGGACAGTATAAGTGTACGGCACAGTTAGGTTTACTTGAGTTCCTTACCATAAGCCAAAGTAATAGGCATGAAGGGGTGGATACCAATCTTATAAGCAGCTGGGGGGTGGGACGCCATGGCCAAAAGCCAAAGAGGGTGGCGTTTGGAGGCAGGGTGCTTCTATCGTGACCATTTTTTAAAGATTATTTCAACCAATGGCCAAACGCCCAAGTCTGTCATGAGTCATGACCGTTGTTTAATTTTATGCTTTCAAACATGAAATTAAAAGGAAGTAATTGCATAGCCAAAAAATAAAGGTACTGTGTTCACAGGAGAAGCTGGCCGCTTCCTGCTTTTTCACTGAATCTTCCATAAAAAATGTTACTTGGACTTGGGGTTGTTTTGGTACAAAGTGTTAAGCATGATATTCATTACGGTTCCTTCTCCTAACAGCTTAAGCTTTTGGGAGAGATGGTTCCTAACATGGTATTAGAGATTGGTTTTCTGAGAGGTCCAAGGTTCAAGCCTTGGCACCTCCATCCCCCATTTGTTAATCCGAAATTTGTCTGCTCTCCACATGCGATTATGGGATCGCACGTGAGGAAGGGTGTTAAGCATGATATTCTTTTCTTGGTTACTAAAATGGTGGCAAGTGAGCAACCACTCCGAGCTGGGTAGAACCACATTGGGCTGCAAAGCTCTCCCTTCCAAGGTTTAACACAACTGCATTCCCAAGGCTCAATCTCGAGACCTTGGTTAAGCTAGAATAGCCCCGTGCCAACTAATCTATGTGCTTGTCGGTGTTTAGCATGATATTCATTACGGTTTTTTCTCCTAAGAGCTTAAGTTTTTGGGAGAGATGATTCCCAACACAAAGTACCACCATTCAGTACACAAGTTTAGTTGGCATGCAGGTGGGGACAGACTTGGTTTTAGTAGGCTTTGAGATTCTTGTTAGTGTTGCTTTGGCACTATCAAGTATATCTTAAAGTATATGTACTAATAAAGAAGTGTTTATTAATATAGACATATATATATATATTAAAATGCATATTCAACTCACCGTCTAACGATTGTGTTCATTCATTTTAAATTTATCCTTTGCCACATATATATCTTAGCATTCGCATTTTCGCAACACGCATTTTAGGAACAAGATTCTTAGTGGCACAACATCCTTGTCCCATAGACATTACTATCATAAAACAAAACATAAATAAATAACTGGCAAAGAAGTGAAGCAAATAGTGAAAAAAAAAATCAGCTGTTGTTAGCACCCACTAAGCAATATACCTGATTGCTCCTTTCTCTGTCCTGTATGACCCCAGTACGCACTTCTGACACCCTTCGTCAATAACATACAAAACAGCCCCAATTTTTGTGGCAACAGTCAAATAAGAATGTGAAGGTTTAGAGTTCGATCATAACCCTGGGTACAGATCCATCCAAAGAATCAATACAGATATGAAGGTACTTAGAAACATATCATGGAATTCCAATCTAGAACTCTAAGGACGCTTCGACATACAAAAATGTTTATACAATCTTGGAAAATTGTTCCAACTACTCCAATTGATTGGTTTAATACCTTTATCACTTTAGTCCTTCGACAGCCATATTCTTCCACACTAATAACAAGGCTGCAAGACAAGCATTTCTGTCGTATAAAGCACTGGTTAAGATAATCAAATATGATAATCTAAGCAACATGTCAACTAGTTAATGAAGAACACTGGCATATTTAATCACAATCAGCTCAACCGAGTTAAAACATCAAGAAGTAAGACACAATATTAAACAAATTCAAAATAAGCAATATTATAAAAAGGGATGAGGCTACCTTTACTAGCTGTTTTCAATTTGTACAAGCTCACCACGACCTGGAAAATTCGATTCATGATTTTTAGTCAAGCCTATATGAACAAGAACCCTGTTTGTTGATACAGACTTTACAGGAAAACCCAGTCACCAACAATAATAACAGAGGTATCCAGCAAACTGATTACTCTGTCCAAAACAACAAGTCCAGCATTCCTTTTTGGACATCCAACATAAGATTTAAGGGTAATTTTTCCAAAATCAATGACCCAAACTTCATTATAGCTATAAGAATGTTTGTTGTTGACCATTGATTACATTGAAATCATAGTCGGGCCTTAAAAAGTGAGGAAGCCAAATAATAACTCTTAATTTGGGAACTAGTCAGTACCATAATTATGTGCCCGACACTTTAAACAGGATGCTTTCTGTTTGTGCTCTTTTTCCTATAGCAATTTATATCAACTGAAGATCCAAATAACATAAACAAATAAATTCTGCAGAAGATAGCGTATCATTAGAAACACATATAGAGCCAATACCCATGTCCATGTTGGTAGGACTTAATCACATAATTTTTTGAAAGCTTAGTCAAAGACATACTCAGGCAGAGAACACTGTACCTTGTTGCATGGAATCCCAGGCCAGAAACTTCCGTCTTTCCTGTCTCTCTATGATAATGATAGGGAATGCATGCTCATACCACCTGGAAAAGAGTGGCTAAGCAAGCAAATAAGTAGAAACAATAGGAAGGAATCACAATCAAGACTGCATATGATGCATCTCCAACATCCTGAAATGATAAAAGAAAATATGTCACAACCCAAATCCCGAATTTTGAAGTAACTAGAGTCAGTGACTGGCCGCCAAGACCTCTGTCATCACCCAGCAATAGGTATATACAATAAACTTTACAAAAGATATTTGTAGCTTGACATTCCCCAAAGAACAAATTGAGCTTTTTATTTTATTTTCTAAAAAAAGTGAGGTCTAAGTCTCTTGTTACAAATACAAGTGAAAGATGGGGCTGGTATTGAACCCTAACCTCAAAAGTGGAAGATGAAGGCCGGTACCAATTGAGCTAGAGCTTCTAATCACCTGTCAAAACCTTTTACGATACATCAATGACAAAACCACAATATTGTGTGATAAATTTGCATGCAATATTTTGATGCCTTCACATATTTGAGGACACCTAATATGGATAAATAGTTACAGTACATATCAAAGCAAACCTACAAGAAAATAATTCCAGCTAGCTATACCTTCATAATCTCAGATAAGTTCTGACTTCTCTTTTTGTTGCCACCTGAAAATAGTATTAATTTATTTGATGAGGTGAAATTTATTTCTTGTTACATACCAAGGGTTTCGAAAACATACATGAATTCAGAAAATAAGTTGTAAACAGAAATATCAGAGAAGTTTCAGAAATAGCTGATTTCAGAAGAAACATTAAAGAGATAGATAGTCCAATCACTGTAATCAGACTAAATCATCAATGTCAATTGCCAATGTCAATCAAATGCATATCAAAGAATCAAATCCATAACTTTAAAATATCATTTCATGCCAATTCCTTTTAAGATTGGCTGAAGATCCTACCGGCAAAAGGGCATTTACCAACCATATCTACACCCTCCTGCTAGATACAATTTCTTCAGAACAATTTCAGGCTAATGTATCACTGGGGCTCACCAGCGATTACCTAACTGGTAAAGATCCTTTGCATACAAGTACTTCTGGTCATGACCTCAAAATCCAATAACCCTTACAAATTATCAATGTCCATCTTTGGGCAAACCTTATTTCATCATTTAAAAATTGTGTTTTAATAGATATCAAACAGAATCGACTGTCAATCACAGTTGTCAATGTTAGAGATAAATTAGACTTTTCAACATATTTCAAATTCAAATACATTACGGTCCAAGCTCAACCTCAATGACGGGTTTCACTTGCAGGGGAATGTTAGAGATAAATTAGACTTACGAACATATTTATTTATTTTTTTGATCAGAAAAGAGACTTATTTTGAGAAAAAAATCAATACAAGCAAAGAGGGACTGATGGTTTACAAGAGACTTATGAACATATTTCAAATTCAAATACATGGCTTATCTGTAGTATAGTTAACTCTGTAGATAGAGTTTTGTATATTTTGAATTCTCTTGTGTTGCTTATCCAATTGTAACAAACCCATGTACTCATGCTTATATATATTAATATCATGGCCAGCATAAGATTCATGCTGTGCAAAATATTCATTTACATTATACCTGCTTCTCTTATAGTCAATCAAGTTTATATATATTTGAAACCTTTATTATTGTAAATCAAAGGGAAGCAGAATTTAGTAGAAGTACTTCAAGGAATGTGAGAATTGGTTACCTTTACTCGGACATTCCAACACTTAACTTCTTTTAGGCTACCCCTAAGCTTACTTGAATCTTACATGATACATGTAGTGAGAAATGAATGCACATGTCAGAATCGGTTTCAGTTTTGGGATCTACCCTACCGGCCATCAGCTAAGAATTCCATTTTATTTATTATGCCTTAAAATTTGACTAAAGTTGATTAATTTTCTTTTATAATCACAAGATCTTAATTCCTCAATAAAACATCATCGATGTTTTAAATCCAAAAAAATACAGTAAAATTATATTTGAATCAAAGACATCACATAACTTATTTTTTCAAAAGGGTATAGTTTTGATAATGACACTTAAAAAAAATAAAAAAATTGACCAAATATAACCATTAGCAGAAAAAAAATAGCCACAAAACGGTTTGCGATCAAATCTATCTATTGAGGAAAGCATGAAAAGAATATTCATACCAAATTACCAATAAATACATATATTTCCCGGTCGAAATACCATAGGAACAATTTAGTCTAGATTTCATAAATAAATCGCTAATTAGTAATTGTCCAAGTAGGGATGTGGAGTATATTTAAACAAAAACTAATAATTATATCGTGTCTCTTGTTCACTGTGTATATCTGTGAATATATATAATAAATAGCATGTTGTCAAGGGATGAGGACAGTTCCTTTGCTGCATCACGCTCTTTTCTTTTCTTTATCCTTTGTAAGAATGTGTGTGAGGGTCCATTAGGATTCAGTTAATAAGATAATTGATGGTGTTAATTTCTTAACCCACAAGTATATGTTATGGTAAAAGATATATTTAGCTTGCATGTTACATGTGCTTTAGGATGCTAACATACTTTTAATACAATACCCACGGCCTTTTGGCGAAACATTTACTACTTTGCTCGTTCATCTTGAGCTCACTAAACTGTATTTTAACTATATTTAGTCTGTTATATTTATACACTTCATTAGTTTACTTTACATTTTCAATAGAAGATGTAGTATTATTCCCATAAGTATTAGTAAGATCATATTCTTGTTTCTTGCTTTGTTCCATAGCATACTACGTGGCTAAGGCAGCATATCCTTCCAATAAAGTAGGTATCTTCTTCTAAGGGGTCTGCATGAAGGTGCCCAGTGCTTCCATGGAAAATATTGCCAAGTGAGCAACTTATATTTTATTTTCATTTTGTCATTTGATTTTCTTAAGTTTTCTTTAAATTTAAACACGATACACATCCAATTTTCATAAATATAGGTAATCCAACCAAAGCGCATTTATTAGCTCTATCATTCACATTTTATTTGTTTTGTTAATGTGGAGTTAAAAATGGTAGTTCTGAGTAAAATCATATTAAAGATTTTAGTTGATAAACTAGACTCGACACCGAGAGCCAGGTTCAGATGTTTGTTGCTCATTTGAGCCGTTAAAACAATCTCGCTACTCTGAGTGTGCCAAAAGGCAAGGGTCAATTTTCGTCATTTAACTAATCTGCTGAATTGCAGTGAAACGTATATATGATGCCACTTTCGTCATTTATTAACCTCTTTAATAATGCTCTTAATCTCTCAAGTACTACCAACACCTCAAATGTGACTCAAATGACTAAAATATCTCTAGTTGGTGAGTTGGTCTTATGAATTTCAGGTACTAAGATACCTCAAATGTGACTCCAAATAAGCCCATCAGACGGGGGTAACTAAGCAGGCAGGGTATTTGTTGTTAGTTCCACGAGGTCATTCAACTCATATGGCACCCAAGGAGTCAGAAAAGAGGTGCAACTCAAATGAAACCTAATACAATGTGTATTAATTCTTAAGTGGTTTACTTGTCATGGTTTATCCAAACATGCACACAATAGACACGAATGCAAATACATGTGACTAATATATAAATGCAAACATACATAAAGTCTTGTGCCATGTCAAGATATTGGAGAGTTGTCATGGCTAACACCATCATCTCCGTGTAGATAAGATACAGTAATTTGAAAGTTAAGGTCAATTGCTCCTCGCACTGACAGCATTGTAACTTCTAGCTTGCTCCTGTGTCAGAAAATTACCGTTTTCTCAGTGTCCATGGTAATGAAAGGAATGCATGTTTGTATTACATGGAAAACAGAATGCCAACCAGTGAAGAAGCAGAAAACAATCCCAGGAAGGATCAAAATCAAGTAATGTATCCCTATGATGCATCTCCAACATCCTGCAATAAATAAAATGAGAGAAGATCAACATCAGAGAAATCTATGATGAATGAGCCCATCCCTTTTCTTCTTTTATTTTTTCTCCCTTCTTTTTTTCTTTTTTGGGCTCGGGGGGAAGGTACTTGTCAATGTTAATTCTACAAGGTATTCAGAACAGATTTGCCAAGCGATCACAGGTAAGAAATAAAGAAAAAATCACAGCAAAGAGGGGGGAATGCAGACTTCCTGCACAACATAAAATGGTTATGCTGATTCCGAATGAACGTGGCTAACAGTGAATGCAACATCACAACCTAAACTGGAAATAACACCAGACCAGAGCGTGCACATTGGACAACTACCTGAAAGTCAAACGCATGAGAAAAAATGTCTTTGATAGATATGACATGATGAACAAAGCAATTTGCTAACTTTGGATCTCAAAAGACCACATTTTAGGACACTGCTTCGACATTTAGAGTGCTTGGTAGCTACTCAATCTATGACTTCACAAGCACCTCGTATATGTTTGGAAATATTGACTGACAAGGAGGAAGAATGACAACACAGCATCTTGAGCTCACAACACCCAGAGAGCACATAATTCTGAAGTACTATCAACACAGGACAGTTTTCCTTCTGTGAATCACATTTTGATTGTATTAACAGTAACAAGAATAAAACTGTAGAAAAAACATTGTTGATTATTGACCATGGGGAAGCGAAAACAGTTTTGAAGGAAGGCTATCAGTGAAGATTTTACTGAATTATACCAAAAAAAACTGCTCTTGTGGGGAAATCAATAAATAAATAATCAATGTATAAATGAATTCCATGTTACACAAGTTACAGATTACAGGGGAACAGATTAATTGAAGAATTACAAGTGTGAGGGACTGTAATCCCATGAATGACTAGGATGGAGTCATGCACATAACCATTAATTGTCTCAGATCCACCCCACAATGCACTTACTTCAGTAACTCCCACATATATAGGTTGCATGTCAGCACATTAGAGAGTTCTGCTGCCTTCCGGAACATACCTCCAAATCAGTAAGAACTGTTTTGTTTGTTGTCTCTTTTAAGTTGAACCTTCAACTTCTTACCACCTAACTGAAAGCCATTCATCCTATTTATTGCAGATTGTGCGGCTGCTGGAGAATCATAACTGACAAACCCTGCTACCAGAGACTGATTAGAGGTAAGAATGTAAGATATAAGTATTTAATTCATATTCAAAGTAATACAGAGTATGTACCAAAGCATTTGCTAGTGCCAGTTGCTTTGTCGACGAACACCTTGGCACTCAAGACGGACCCGAATTCTTGAAAAGCATTTGCAAGTTCTTGATCCCCAAATTCTTGAGGAATGTGGTAGATAAATAGATTAGCTCCAGATGGACCTGTGTTCAGAGAAGATTGTTCATCAAAACAGTAGTATACATTTATAAGAAATAATAAAAAAGGAAAATATAAGAGACTAGATCAAGAAAATTCGACAACCTTCAACCTGGCCCCCAGAACTTGCACTAACACTGGAAGATGCAGTGGAGTGACTGTTTACTGCAGCATGTGGTACAGGACTAGAGGGACCACTTACAGGCTTGTTACTCATTACTCCACCCTGGTATGCCATTGGATACTGAAGCCCAGGCACTGCTGGATAAGTGGACCCCACATAACTCGCCGGTGCCACTGCATAGTTTCTTGGGCCCATACCAAGGCCAAGATCAGGTGTAACTCCGCGCTGGTTTACATGTGGAATCATACTCTGGAAAGCGTGCTGATTCTGAATTTGTGGCAAGCGGTACGGCATGATTCCATAAGTCCCAGGAGCCTGGTTAAGAAAACCAAATGTTGATCAAATACTACTTAATCTACTTCCCTCATGGACACAGCAAATAAAGCAAGTAGTCATAATTAATAACAGTGGTTAGGACCACAGACAAGAAAAGATTACATTATATGCACAAAGGGAGGGAACACACCTGATAACCATATCCATTGTATGAGGAAATATAGCCCATTGGCGGCACGGCTCCAAACAATGATGGATGGTGTGAAGAGTCAGCAATTGCCGCATTAGAAGCCTGAGCCTTCTGAGCCTTTCGGGCTTGCCTTTCTTTTTCAGTATCTGCCCATTTGACAACCAAAGGGACAGATGACCCCTAATAACATAACAATACCATATTATAAATGATCTATTCAATCATCCATATTATTATGTAGGATTCAATGAATTGTAGACAAAAAAAAAACTTCTGAATAGAACTTTGAACCAAACCAGAATAAAACCACAGGCTCAATTATTTGATAATTATTATTCATGCCAAATACTGGATGAATTTAAATGAGCTATATTAACTATTTTAGATGCAAGATTGTTTGATTTTTGAACATTTTATGAATATAGAAAACACATTTTATTTATTTTCAAATTTGATTCAGACACAACTGTCAAATAATTCATATAGAAAAATTACTTACAGCAAAAGGTAAATTTAAAAGAAAAATTATTTCCCTCAACGACCTCATGCAGTGTCTCTGTCTCAGTGTATTTGCATTTAATAATCTTAAATGGAATGCAATCTTAACTGTTAATCATCAAACACCCAATCATGATTCATGCAGATGGTTCAAAATATATGTAATAGTTTATTTCATAAGCAACCCGTGTTGCAGTGTCTCTCTCTCAGTATTTTCATTTAATACCGTTAGCTGGGAGTCTGGGACGTAGTCTTAATTGTTTACAATCTAATACCAAATCATGATTCATGCATATGAATCAAAAACATATATAGTAGTTATTCTAAAAGCTCCCCACATGTTGCAAGTTGATAAATTATCTATAAAAATAAATGCAAATAAGCTCAAACCTCCATTTGGTGTATCCCATTAAGGGCTTCTATGGCTGCAACAGCTTGTTCTTTGGACTCATACTTCAGAAAAGCACAGCCTGCCATAATTGAGATAATTAAAAAAAAAAGGCAGTCACATTCTCAATGAATCGAGCTCTGGTTTCAAGATTGCAAAATTCAACCAAATATGAATATGGGCCCATAAGATCTGTACCTTTGCTTGTTTGCTGAGAACCTCTCAAAATTTGCAGTTCATTTATAGTTCCGTATTGGGAAAATAACTCAGAAACTTCGATCTCAGTAACATTCTTTGGAAGCATCCCAACAAAAAGTTTGTGTTCTATACAATGATGCACAAGACAAGAAATACAAATCAAACTAAATGAAACTACAAAATAAGATGGTGGTATAGATGAATTAATAAGCATTAGAAAGAGAATGAGTGGCAGCACCGAATTGGCAAACCATCTTAACAACGTATGCAACAAAACAATGAAATTTTATATTACACCTAGCCTTTCCAACTCCCCATCTGCATACTTCACTTGCAGCGGACTAGATGCCTGAAATTAACACAAAGAACAGGATGCCTTTAAATTAGAAATACAACACCACTTGTCAATTGTCACTAACAAAATCATTGAATATATATATATACAAGGTTACAAATTTTTACGATATGAAATATTTATGGGACTTAAATTAATCATTAGACACCACCGACATAATTTTCCTTACTATGAGTAAATTGAAGGCTTAAAGATTTATGAGGCTTAAATTAAAGGTTCAGTTAAGACCAACTTAGATCTGGCCTTCACATTATTTACTTTGCTGAAGTATTATTATGGTTGATTGTGAAATAGCTTATACTCGGTGACTTGGTCCCATATAGGACAATAAAGAATAATAATGATTTACATTAACCCTAGACAAATAGAGTTTTTGTGAGACCTCACGGTCCTTGGTAAAATAATGCGATTATCATTACCACAGTTTAGGTTAAGTCATTCAATTGAATTACTGTGCTTGCATTTTCTTGTTAAGTAATTTCCTTTTTTTTAGTACAAGTGATGCTGTGAGACTCGAATCTGCTGCTCCTAGTTTGGTTGGTGCTTCTTATAGAATATGCTCTTCATTTACAAATCAACCAGAAGGCGTTTAACCGTCCATTCAGAAATTTTCTTAAGCATGATAAAACATCAGAACAAGAAAGTTCTCTTCTGTTTCTTAATGTCCTGTGGTTTAATGAAATTTTTTGAAACCCTTTCCTTCCTCTAGTTATGATAAAGTTTCACCAGTTTTTGCACAAGAATTCGTAAATCATAGTGTGTCAAAGTGTGTTTCTATGCTCTGTAACAGAGTAAGAAACCATAAAGTGGGAAAGAGGACAATGTAGGAAGTGATTAAGATATTTCTACACGAATCTTACTAAGAATTACCGAAAGTAGTAGTATCTGAATGACCGGGGATTTCCAGATTGCATTATCAAGTAGTAAAGCACACGTAAAGATCTAACAGTAGTACTAACCCCAGGTAAAGTTCTCTTATTGTGACACGCATCCACTGCCTTGTCTGCCTCTTCTCTGGACGGACATAAGAGGAAACAACACCCTGGCATAACCAAAACCGAAACAAGGGACCACCAATTTAGGGTTTCAGACAACAATACGCATAGTCATTCAAATCTCAACAAAATTTAAAGAAGAAAACAGAATAATGCATTGCGATCTGGAAATAACAGATATTTAAAGTACAATGAGCAATTGATAGAAGTGAAAAAAAAAGAGAGATTTGCGAACCTCGTGAAGCTCGCGTAATCTTATCCTTGATGATGTTGACTTCATCTACAAGAGCGAACTCTTTGAACATTGCTTGAAGCTGAGTTTCGGTCATGTGCTTAGGCACTTGACCTACGAACAGCTTCACGCTCTCTTCGCTCTGTATTCTCTGCTTTTGCCCTTCCGCCATTAATGTCGTCTCTCTCTCTCTCTTCAGTCTTCGCCAACTCTGTAATGATCGCTCTGTATTTTCTCTCTCTCTCTCTCTCTGTAAAATTTACTTTCTCTTTCTTCTACTTGGAGACTTTGTAGAGTAGAGTTTGTTTGTTTGTGTACGGTGAGTAGACAGACCTCTTTTGGGGAAATTGCGGACTTTGACGATGGCAAAGTTTATTGCCATTGAAAGGGTTGTTGATGGGTTTTAATTTCGAGAATGCCATTTTTTTAAAATTGTGGATAGATTTGTCCAGCTGTAGCCGTAAAGCCAAAAAGGGTAAGTCGGCTATGACAGCACTGCTGGTAACAGATTCAATACGCTTTGCTTTTCTTTTAGGAGTTAGGGACTCACTGCGATGCCGATCCCCATGACCAAACAAGTTATCGCATCGCATCGTAAATGGAAAGTTGCTGTCGGAAATTAATTGAGATGTACAAAATCAAGTTCTCCTAACATACATTAAAAAATAAATAAAGAATGTTTCTCGTGGCATAATTAAAATAATTAATTTTAATAATATATTATAAAAAATATAATTTAACAATTATTGGCTACACTTATATATATATATATATATTTTTCTTTACAATCAAAAGATGAGTGCTACACTTACTATATAATTTTATCGGATAATATTAACAGTAAGTTATATTTGTTAAAAATATAACATTGATAATGTATTTGGTAGAAAAAATATTTTCCTAAATCCTAATTAAAATGATTGACACACTAATGATTAAATATACTCTCTCTATAAGTAAAATGGTTGGCTCAGTAATAATTAATTACATTAATCAATAAAAAAGATAAGCCAATCTTTTCATATTTAAATTAACTTTCAATTTATTTTTTTATTAAAAAATCTTTTTAATTTGAAGTAAGTCAAAATAACAAATGCCATCATTTTAGTTTTTAAAAGAAGAGAATTGTTAAAAAAATATTTTAGTCCCTTAAGGTTTATTTTCGGTTTTACTTTGATCATTGATGTTTAATTTATTCGAATAGGACCCCAAAGTATCAAGTGATGCAATTATATAACAAGGAATGAGGTGGTGAGACTCGAATATGATGCTCCTAGTTTGGTTGGTGCTTCTTATAGAATATACATTTTATTTACAAATCAACCATAAAGGCATTTAACCATCCAATTAGAAATTTTCTTAAGCATGATAAAACATCAAAAAATTTCTTAAAAAATATACTTTTAAGTTTTTACTGCTCGTCTTCTTAGTTTGTTGATGAAAATGTGAATGCATGTATATAGAGAAAACATTATTGTTATTAGTCCCTTTTTTATTTTTTTTATTTTTTTAAACTTGGTCCTTTTTTTTGATATAGCTTATACGATGGGAAAACTTGACTCTTTTGTGTATAGTTTATATGGATGAGATAACTTACATGGAAGAAAATAATTGTTTTATGGTATAGCTTTCAAGGATGGAAGTGTAGTTGATATAGTTTTTATGGTTACAAGCATCCTATTTATTTTGTAATGAATACATTAACTTATAATGAATGCAAGCTTCTATTATGTATTACTACTTGTCTCGATTTGATGGTCATACATATTATCTTGCCTCTGATTAATTACGGTTATAATGTATCAAATTGTTGCTTGTTTAATTGAAAAATAGAGTATGGTTACAAAATACATTTCTTTGTCCTTGTTTTTCTTCCACGATACAAATTGTGGTAGAAATTTCCATCCATTTCTTTCAAATGGAACGAATTGGAGCAAACTATAATGAAGAATATATATTTGATATGATACATATATATATATATGTACATAATGTATATATATAGAATATACTCTTGATAGGAGGGGGAGGGGGAGGGGGTGAAAAAGGCGAGGGAGGGGGGGGGGGGGTTCCTTCCAATTATGTAAATTGACAATTATGACCTTAGAATACCTAACGCGTGCACTTCACGTGTAGAAAACTAATGGAAAATTAGATTTTCGTACAATTTGGGACCATATTAACACACAATTCATACTTTGGAGGTTTTGTTTGAGTAAATTAAAACATTATAATTAAGTAAACATTAGGGATGTGCATCGATCACTTGGAAACCAATATATTTATTACAATCCATCAACCAATTCAATCTAACATAATTTTATATTTTAGAATCCAATTCAATCCGACTTTATTTCAAAATTCAATCCAATCCAATTTGATATTGGATTGGATTGGTTTGAAATCAATGTTTTTTCTGCAATGATTATTTAAGTTTTAACAACATGTAAAATAAATACAATCAAGTTCACAAGGACCAAGACAGTATAAATAAAAAGTTCCCTCATTACTAAAATAAAAATCTACATTAATTCATTATATATTAAAGTCTAATTTCATTAGTATAATAAAAGAGAATTAAATTAGTGTTTACTTAGTAGATTTTTTTATATATGTAGCAATAATAAAGTGTAGCGCAACCTATATTAAGGGTGGTGCTATTTCCACCCCACAAACTACTTGCTTTCACTCCCACTCTCACTCCCACTCTCACTACCACTCCCACCAACTCTCTTTTACTCATTAACACTCCCACTACTTCTTTTACCACTCCCATTTTAATATGCATAGATTAATGATTAATTATATTTAACCATTAATCATTAATCCTCCTCCTCCTCCTCCTCCTCCTCCTCCTTCTTCTTCTTCTTCCTCTTCTTCTTCTCAACAATGATTTCTAAAATTTTACATTCATTTAACCCTTAATGCAACACAAAATAATTATAATTAATCATTAATTCTTCTTCTTCTTCTTCATCTCAACAATGGTTTCTAAAATTTTACATTCATTTAACCCTTAATGCAATACAAACTAATTATAATAAATCATTAATTCTTCTTCCTTCTTTTCTTCTTCTTCTTCTTCTCAACAATGGTTTTTAAATTTTTGCATCCATCTACTCATTGGTCCCTTACAACCGTGGCCTCCATGTATCATATTTTAGCTCTCGGGACCTTACATCGCCCTCTAAAAATCGAGTATTGAGAACAATTTCGGTTCTCTATGACCGAGGTTCATCCACTTCCTCGATCCCTCACAACCGAAGTATTCTGGACTATATTTTTAGCTCTCGGGACCTTACATCGGTCTTTAACAACCGAGTATTTTGAATAATTTTAGTTTCATAGGACCGAAATTCATCAAATTGCTCGGTCTCCTAGGACCGAAGTTGTCTGAAATATAATCAAATTACACATTCGGTCATCGAAAACCGAATAAGTGCTTAAATTTCGGTTTCCCGTAACCGAGGTAACCTGTTCTAATGCTCTAATTCGTTTTGTTGGTACAAATTTTTTTTTGATATTAACTAAAGAAAATAAACATTAAACATAATAAAAACAAACATATCTTTCTTTCATTAGATTTTTCTACTTTGATAATCCTTGATTTTCTATTCTCTACCATTCTCTACAACTTAAGGTTTATTTTTGTGTGACATTAATGGAGATTTTGTGTGTTTTTGTGAGTTACTTTTGAATTTTTGTTGACTTTTGAAATGAATTGAATGAGATAGAATGTGTTAATTAGATCTGAATTTTTGTTAATTATTAACCATTGAATAAAAATCATAGAGAAGAAGAAGAAGAAGAAGAAGAAGAAGAAGAGGAAGATGAAGAGGAAGAAGAAGAAGATGAAGATGAAGATGATGATGAATAGTAATTAATGTTAATGAGTAATTAGTTGGTTGAAAATGATTAATTGAGTGGGGTGAAAATAGGAGTTTAGAACTTTTTTTTTTGTGGGAGTGAAAGTAAGTAGTTTGTGGGGTGAAAATAGCACCACCCTATATTAATAACTTAGTATATAATAATAATCAATTATATAAGGACATGTATCATTTTAAATTGATGTTGGATTGAAGTGATTTGATATTGGTTTTGTGAATGTGATAACCAGACCGATTTAATGTTTAATTGGTTTTCTAAAATGCGAACCAATCAAACCCACTAGTTTCATCGAGTCCAACTAAAATTATATTTGATTTGATTGGATTAGTTTGGTTTAAGTAGATTATATTGAATTCTGCACACCCTTAATAAACTTGAAAGACTAAAGTGTTTTTTACCCCAAATAAATAATTAAAATAATATTTCATTATCTAATTTTAATTGATTAACTTGCTAAAATTGAATACAGATTGACCGCTAAAGTTACGGACGCTATATAGCTTTTACCTCACTAGCTCATCAAAAGGGTACAAAACGGCCATGCAATTATAATGGCAAAAGTGAAATAAAGTACGGAAAATTGGGCACAATTATAAGAACGCCAGACTGTCCCGCCAAGCGTCTTCCGGCGGAAGTACGAAACCGTCTCTTTATGCAACTTGTACGTTTACAAATTAGGACTTCTATTAAATCTCACTAATTCACTATTTGTACGGTCTCGTTCTTAATTACTCCTTTCTTCTCAAAATAAAAATCTACTTTTCATAAAATATAATTATATACTCATTTTGCTATTTTATATTTTTACTTTTTAAATAAAAGTTTTAAATCAAAAAAGAGTAAAAAAAAAGTTAATGTAAATTAATCAAAAAGTGCAATGATGATGTTGGATTCTTAATAAGTTAGATTTTTCAAAAAGAACCAGCAATTTGTGACGGAGAGAATAATAATTATTTATATTGTAAAATATTTTTTTTAAAAGTGTAATATTATTTTAAGAAGTTACGTTATATTTTTTAAAATAATTAATTATTTTGAGGACAACACCATTTATCCTAAATGTTGAATATAAGCTTCCTCACTTATGTTAAGTATGTTTTGTTTTAATTTGTCCTTAGATATGAGAATAAGTTAGTGTATAAGAGTATCTCTAAGAGATTTTTTATAAGATTAATGTACAAAAAAAATTTATAGACTTACATCACATTTTTTTTTCTCTAAGAAACTTTCAAAATTACTTTACAAATTGAAGAGCAGCTATTAGTTTTTTGAATATGAAGAGTGGTGTAACACTGGTATTTTTATATTGATAAAAATTATATATTTATTTATATTTATATTATTATATAAAGTTAAGATCAATTTTAATTGTTATGTAACTATGTTAAATTTTTGAATTATCTATGTAATTCCCGCGGTCTCTTTTTTCATTACTTTACAAATTAAATAGCAACTTTTAGTTCTTCAAATTTGAAGAGTGGTGTAACACTTCGTATTTTTATATTGATAAAAAAATATACATATATTTATATTTATACTATTATATAAAGTCAATATTAATTTCAACGGCCATAAAATTATGTTAGACTTTTGAATTATTTATTTTACCCATAAAATTGTGTCAACATTTTGAATTACAAATTTTACCAAACAATCTCTTTTTCATTAAAAAATATATTTATAAGAAGGTGTAAACTTTGAATTTTTAATAAAATAATTTACTACTTAATCATTAAATCACTTAATATATTTATTTTATATTTTAATTTAAATTAAATATATTTAAGTAACATATATCACATATGTATGTGATCTAATACATATACATGTGGATCGGAGCTTTTGAATATGTCTACGTGTAAGCAAAAGGTGTAAATGCGTGGGTATGTTAGGAGCTGGCCATATTAGAATTTGGCCTGGTGTCACCACGTGGCGAATTTAGGGTCAATGGACCCACTTGCTTACTTCTAATTTTTATAACCTTAATAATATTTTGATAGTGGTGAGCCTAGAAAATGCGCAGGGAAAGAAATTGTAAGTGAGGAACGTAGGTAGGCCACGTTGCTGCGAGTTAATTAAGGAGTAGTGAAGAAAAGTGAGCCTATTAATGATTACGAGGGTATTTTTTAGGTAAGGGGTTGTATTTAATATATATTTAAGTATTTAGAGTAGTTTCTTGTTATTTAATTTGTTCTTTTTTTTTGATATTGTAAATTCTTTGGTTTTTGGTTTTTGGTATCGATATTGATTATTTTTAGTGGTTAAATTGTCGTTTAGTTGATTTGTACATGGTTAAATTTATTCGCCAAAATATATAATAAACTTATCATGTAAATTTAGAGAGAAGCTTTAGTGTGGTGAATGTGAGATGTGTAGTTTTTAACATGTTATTGAAAGTCATCAATGTACAAGGTTATATGGTGGTTTGTCGAATCTGTTTAGTAGATTAGTCGTATTATGAATATTTTGTAGTTGATAAAATATTCGGTTATGATGCTTTCTTTTCTATATGTTATATACTAATCCCTTTTTTTTTATTTATGTAGCTCAAGTGACTTGAGACGGAGTTAATTTAAATTAGTGGGTTGGGTACAGTTTGATCTAGTTATTATTTTTGAATAGAAGAGAGATATTGTATTTCAATTTTGAGATTTGGAGATTGTAGTTGTGCTTCAAAAATTATTTTGATATAAAATAAAGTTGATTTGATTTAGTTGTTTCTTTTCTTTTTTTGATTCTCGTGGGCCGGGGTGTCACAATTTGGTATCAGATGTCAAGTTGCGACATCTCTTCGATTGTGGGTAGGACTTGCAATTTCAAATTTTGGCGACAATTTTTTTAAAAGGAGGGTAAATTGTAACATTCCATATTTTTATAATGATAAAAATTATTATTATATGTTTACACATATATTTGAGTGGGCCATGTGTGGAGTTATGTGGATATATGGTATAGACTTAGTTATTAAGGTGTTATTTGGTTGAGTTTTTAAAAAATATTTTGAGTGTTTTTTTTAAAAAAATTTGTGTTTGGTTCACCCAATTTAAAAACTTCATCAAATAAAAGAAGTATTTTTTTATTTTTTTTCCTTATTTAAAAAATATTCAGTTTATATCTAATACATTATTTTTTTAAAAAATATAATCTTTATTTTTAAATAATGCATGAATACATAAGTACATCCATAAATGTTATTAAATAATTCTATAGTCAAGATGAATATTGTTTAATTGGTCTTGATTAGTATATCTTTAATATTAAATTTTTGGAGAAAATTTTAAATTTTTTGTTTTTAGTTATGACATTTTTAATGTAGACAAAATTATTGGTGTGTTAAAGTTTATTGCGTGTATATTATTTGTGTGAGTATTTAAATGTGTGTATAAAACTCATCTAAAGGTGTAAAATTAATTCACATTATAATATGTGTATTTTTAATCATTAGATTCTTATATTTTTTGGAAAAAGTTTTGATTAAAAATAGTGTTTTATAATATAAATAAATATAGCTTTGTTTAAAGGTCAAGAGAATTGCATGGGGAGAAGAAACGGAGAGGATAACCATGGGACTAAATGAAGGTTACATGAACTTAGTTTAGCATTATGGTAATATTTTTGAGATAAGGGGTTGCATTTAATATGTATATAAATTTTTAGACGAATTTTTTTTGTTATCTTGTTCGTTGTACTTTCATTAAATTAGTTATGTTAATTGAATTCGGTATATATATTGTTTAGTCTTATTAATTATCATTATTTATTTAACTCATGTTAAAATAAAAATTCATGGAACCTTACATGAACCTAGAGATTTAGATGTATATTAAGTATAACTCCTATAATGAGAAGATCATGTTCACAAAATTTCATCAAGAAATTCAAATCGAAAGTGAGCGTAGTAAAAATTTAATACATTTGTTCATTTTCAACCATTCAAATTTTAAATCACTATTTCTAGATTGACTATTCTTTCTAGATCGACTATTCTGATAAATTTTTTTGAAGCATAACAGAGATCTCTACTAAATTTCATAAAAAAATCATTCGTTTAGTTCTCGAATTAAATTCCCTTTTACAGAACTGGATTGAAAAATAATGAAAAGAAGTGAAATCCAAAATAAGTCTCTTGGACTTTAATAACATTAATTAATTAATCTTTAACTTATCAATAAAATGTTTAAACATGCCATTTGAAATGAAGGAAAAAAAAATCAAAAGAATAAGATTCCCACCCACCCTTTGTTATGTTGATTGAATTCGGTTAAAACCACTCTGATTCGGTCACCGAGCGACTGGACGAATGAATATAAGATTTTGGATCTGTGAAGTCCTCGTTATTTATTGGTTTTAGCATGTTTTAAAGCATACACATTAACATGAAGTAATACTACAATATTTAAAACGGTTCGGCAATCTAGCTAAATCTTAAAACCCGAGTTAATAGCAAGTAAATGGGGGATGCCAAAGCTAAAATTACAACTACAAAAACAATTAGTTTATTAAATTATTGTACATTATTCACTGCCTATACAAAACATTCCCAAAATAAGACAAAAAATAATAATCAACTGTTTTGATGTTACAATGGCAACAAACATTAATCACGAAAAAGTGCAACCACTAAGAATCCGGTGTTTATTTGGTTAAAATTTCATTCAGCGACTAACCAGGGTTTGCTCCTGCAGAAAAGAATAAAAGTACTGTGTTCAAATATTAAAATGCCCATCAACTTAGATTGCCTTCAATCCGGCAAGCTCCCTCAGCTTCTCACATAATATAAAGGTAATTGTAGTCTGTGGGCCCAATCTTGCGAATATCGTAAAACCGCTGTCGAAAAAATATCAAATGTTAAAATGATATTTGAGTCAACCAAGTCATTGTTTTTCACTTATGATCCGTATGGTTCAAACCAAGGGGAAAAGTAAAATGACAAACGCTAGAGTATTTTCATTTCTTTCAGCGTTGAACTTCGTCTGCTAAAATTGCAGAATTATAGTGTGCGCGTTTATTTGTAACACTTTCACAAAATAAAAACTATACTTGAAGTAAGTGAAATGTTTTTTCACCATTTCATTTTTTTCACCCCAAACAAAATTAACCACAAAGTTCTATCTGAAAACGAAAATAGCCGGAGGATGCAATATTAGTTCAACTGAGAAGCAAAGAAAGTGGGCATGTGTAGAATCTCACCCTTTATAGAGTCCCCGAGGACCTTCAGTAAACAGAACCTGGAATCAAACATTATAAGGCGCATTAGGCAAGAAGCCCAATATAAAAAGTAGATTCGAGAATGAACTGGGAAAAGAAATGGATATACCTGAAATGCACAATGAAATCCATTTTTATAGGTTCCAAGACTTGTAGATTCTCGTTGCAGCATGAGACGCGTCTTAATCAAATCCATGGGTGCAGTTATGAGGGTGCTTGTTGCGCCTGCTATTGTACTTGAGCTTCACAAGATCAAAAGCTAAAGTAAGATATCAATGATGTGAAATATCTGTTCGAGGAAATATCTTGCAGTACAATCAATGGCAGAGCCAAGAATTTGGGTGGGGGAGGGGCGAAATTCAAAACACACAAAAATATATTTAAAGTCATAAAATTTGAATGTAAATATAATAATATTAATAATAATACTTCATAGAACTCAAATAGCAAATGTAAACAATTACGATAAATTACAATAATACAACACAAATATAATAGCATTAATAATAATATGCAATTAATCAAGAAACACAACTAATATTATTTAAGTAATTCATAAATAAAATTGTAGTTAATATTAAAAAGTAGATTTAAGAAAGGATTTACCTTGCTAGTGTTAGAAAAATGGGTAAAATATCATTTTCGAGCCATTTTGAGGGTAAAATACCCATTTCGAGCTATGGGTAATTTCCACATGGAAACTTTGTGATTAATTTGATGGGTTTATAAGGATCAACTCTTATGAACTTGATAAAGCATTTAAAAAAAATAAGGCTTTCTCTCATGCCCGCGCAAGGCCATGTTTTGCACCTAGATTTATCTTATCGTCTAGATACCCTGAAGGCTGAAACTAAATTTTAAGTTTCACACATAGGTCCTTATATATAGTTTTGTCTCTTGCACTTTGGTTGCCCTCAAGTATTAGTTTCTACACACAAGTCCCTATATATATTTTTTTTGACAAAAAAAAAATATCTCATATATAGTAAAAAAAATTCAAAACCAAGTGGGGGGCGCTCACTTGTCCCTACATAACTCCGCCTATAAGTACAATTAGATACTATGGTTGCTCCAATGGTGTTTCCTATTTTTGCATTTCTACCCCACATGTAAATATCCTTATGGGAAGTTTGCATATCTATATCTCATATTTTTATACAAAAAAGTTTCAGAAAAGGTGTCTGAAATGGTCTTAATTTCTATCTCACTTGGCATTTATCTGCAAAGAGAGAAAAGAAGTGGGCCAATAGTGTTCCTTACATGACTTGTATGCCACCTCACACAGAAATGCAGATAGGAATTCCCACGCAGAGAAACATGTTCCTCTTTGCGCTATCATATGAAACTGAATACGTAGAAATGACCATGGAGATGGCCCAAGTGACGCCCATCATCATAAGTCTGCACTGGTTACTCAAATCCAGATTGAATGGTTCCACCCAACAAAATACTAGTATTTTCTCTATCTAGTATTCTAGACTAGGCAGTTCAGTAGACAGATCATCTGGTAAATACCAAGTTCTGCCAACTTTTTCTTTGTGCATATGTCGTGTTTAAAAATTAAAGCGCTAAGAAATAAAATTCGTTCTACAGTACTGCACAGATCGGAAGGAAGAGGAAAAGCTAGAAGTTGAGTACATGAGATGTAGATAAAATCCTTCTTGGAGATTTGTCCATCTTGCTAAGCACTGCAAACATGAAATGTTCAAAGAAAAGTCAATATAACAGGTATGACATTAAAAAAATAATCACAGTAACATGCAAAAGAAAGTAACAAAGACCCATTTTAGACTACAAATTAAATAGGAGTCAAACTATTCAGACGCCATAGAATTACTTCGCGGAGATTCAAAGAGAAAAATAGAATGCTTAGAACTTGACCCGCTTGGATTCATCATATGTTGCCAGCTGTGATGAAGTTAAAGCCGCAGCTCTAACCATAGCAGGGCCAACCCCCTTCCAAAGAGCTGCTATTCCCTCCTCTGAAGCAATCCTCTGAAGTTCCCCTATTGGTCCTCTACTTGAGTTCTGATTCATCTGTAACCGCACCTAAAGAAAAAGAAATATTATCTAAGTCAAGGTCTAAGAGGTTCAGACTTCAGATAGCCTTTAAATAAAGAAAAATACCTTAAGAACTTCAACAGGGTTAGTCAGAGCAGTGGCAACGGCACCAGAGAATGCTCCAGATGCTATCTTCATCAAGATATTGGTGGACTCAAAAGCCAATTCACAGACATATTTTGATGGTTCATACAAGCCTAAACGGAGACCTCCATAAAGAACTGACCTCATTAATGAAGGTGTCAATCCTGAATACAAAGACTCAGGCCCCTCGTTTTTCACAAGTTGAACAAAAAGTCGTCCCTGTAAGCATCCACGAAAAAAACATAACATAGCTGCAAATTGATCTGATAAACCGTATTACTGTGCCCAAATAAAAATGCTTCACTTTCATACCATTCCTGTTAGGGGACCTCTGTTGCCAACAAGTTGCATTTGCATCCTAACTTTGAGAACATCTGCATTCGAAATTCAAGAAGTAACATATCCTTAGAGCATCTCCAACAGAGAAGCAATAAAGCTAAACCTAGCTAAAATACCAAGTGAAATCTCAAATTCACTGAGCCAACAGATGAGCAGTAATGGCGCAACCGGGTACCGAGCTTGTGCAAGCTCGCCACGTGTAGTGAAGGTCTTGAGCTCTGTAATCTGTATTTGGTATTCATGATTAAAATATTGTTTTTATTACTTTTGTGTAAAGCCAACATAAAACTTTGAGCCTTTGACTAATCATGTTTCATAACTTCAATGCTACTGTATACTATAAATAACATTATTTGGGCTGTTATTGAAATGAAATTTATTTTCGACTTTCATTCTCAAATAACTAAAAACGAATAGAAAAGCAAGTTACTGAAAAATTAATGGCTTTATTTCAAAAACTATTGTCAAAAACTAATTATGTTTATCTTTGAAACTGGTGATGGCAGTATAAGTAAGACTGCAGTAATAAAAGCGTTGATACAGTGTATCAGTAAACTGAATTAAACTAATATAAAATGGAGAGCACCGAGGGAGGTTTTTTTCCATATAATGCTCTTTATTTCCAAAAAAGGCTCTCTATCTTGACAAAGATGCTCTCTATTCTAAAAGAGCGTTGTTGAAGATGGTCACACAACAGATTAGAGTCTCTTTTTTGGCCACAGATCACTTTCATCTAAGAAAAATCTAAACAAATGAACTAATCTGATTTCTGTTTTGCATGATCTTTTTTTCAGTTCCCATTGTCATTTTTCTCTGACATAGCCAATAAATGTCAATTTTGACCTTAGAAATGGACACTCCAACACTGACCAAAACGAATAATTGTAGGAAACTACCATGCAGCCAAACACCAACCATCCCAATTTAAAAAGGAGAATGAAAAAGAAGCAATACACGAGACTTGTTATTGTGTCCTCACTAGTGTCTTGGTATTTTTTTTATTTCCTTTAAAACAAGCAACATAACTTTCCACAGCATCAGATGACTTTGATATTATGATGTAATGCCCAACTTAAAAGACAAACCACCTGAAGGTGATCGTATATGAATGCTTCAGTTTTTGTAGTACACATTACCTCTACCAATCATTGATATATATATATATATTTGAGGGTCACCACTGTATTGAACTTTGAGGGGGGGGGGGAATCTGAAAGTATCATACAATGTACATAAGCACACTAAAAGAAAAGAAAAGGGACCTAAATTATCTAAATCAGTACATTTCTGACGTTCCTCGATATTTTCAAACTTAACAAAGTCATTTCACCCAAAGATCCAAATGAGCCCAGTAAGATAGAGATTGAGAAAGGTTGAGGTCCTCTTAACTTCCCCCTAAGCCCAACAAAAACTCTTACTGTAGGCAAGACACACGTGTATCTTAGGCCAGAGTACATAAGAAAGTATTTGCTATCGTGCCACTGACACGGGCATCAAATAATATATACATATATATTTAGGCATATTTAAAATGTTACAAAAGACAATAAATAAAGGAGAAACCTAAAGGGTGAGTAATGCCAGTAGCAGCTGCAACTGAAACCCCACTGGTACCAAAGTGATAGACAACACTGGACGGTGAAGCCCTCCAATTCTGCCTTCCATCGACTCTTGTTGATCCTGATCAATGCAATTCACCATCAGAGTGGAAAACAAATGTACATGGAAGATTACCAGCGCAAGTATGCCAACATGTCGTACTTCAAAGATTTTCTGCGAAGTCTCTCAGAAGGGATCTAAAAATGTAATGAACTACAACAAACACCAAGTGTACTAGAGAATCAAGAAATGATGTTTAAGGTGACAAGCATTGAATGTAGGTCTAAAGCAAGGAGATCTTTATAATCCGAATGTCATTTTACTATCCGATCCGACGATATGTCAGGTTTACAAACAACCAAGTACTTTGAAATCCAATCCAATATCCTGGAGAGTTTCCAATCGATTAAAAGAAATGATATATTATATTTCTTAAAATTTTCATTCTAATAAAACAAGTCAAGTTGAGTGTCAACCAAAGAGATCAAGTCATTGATGTATGTAGAAATATAAAATGTACAAAGTGATCCCTTATCTTATGGTGCTAATAATGGATTATTGGAAGAGCACACCGACCGATATTTTTTCGGTTTTCGCATCCGATCCAATCCAAATATCCATTGGACGGTTTGGATTGGATTTTGAATACTACTTTGGAAGAGAAGATAATCACTTTTCTCAAGCATCAGGGCACCAATACTAAGGTTGAAAATTGGTGCTTTTTGGGCTGGACTGGGGATATAAAAAAACACATGCATCAACACTGTATCATGATTTTTTGTTGTTCTTATTTTCATCGCACACGAATACAAACGTTTTAGGAATAACGTGGTTAATTCCCTCAAAAATAAAAAAAAAAAAAAAAAAAAGAATAACGTGGTTAAGAATTTTTTGCATCTTCTGGTGAAACATTTGGATTTTCAGACGAACACTTCCATTTTATATTTTGTGGTTTCCAAAGAATGTCGAAAAATGAAAAGACAAGCAAATAGTCGAAGGATAAATCAACCTGCACGGGAGCCAAAATAAAAATAAAAACAATATATAAGTTTTTTGTGAGGTTCCTAATTAGATTGACTACTGCATCGATCCATTCACTCCAAGCCAACCAGCGGGATCGAGGAGGAGATTGACGATGAGGAAATTAAAAATTATTTCCTGGATTAAAATTAAGAAAATAATAAGATATCCCTGGCGAATTTGATAAAACGAAATAAAAAAATTGAATGAATGCTACCTTGAGAAGAGAGAGGATATGCATTCGAAGTTTTTCCGGGAGCCGAATCGCCATCCATCTTCTCTTTTAATCAAATCCCTATGTTTTCTTCTTCGTAAAATAAAATGACAGTTGAATTCAACCGTTCCGTTCCGTTCCGTTAATACAACGGCTTTTGGGGATTGTCTTATTTAGCAAAAGCTCCGTTAAAGTCGCCCGATGGAGTAAATGATCAAAACGACCTGTACCTTGTGTAACATTATTTATTGGACCTTGTTAGCGGGAATACGCCGTAAATTTATAGACAATTTTTAAGCATAAATTTAAGAAAAATATTTACTTTTATTTAAATTCTGTATTTAGTTTTGAAATAAAATTTTACTATTATTAAATTTATAATTATAAAATTAAGGCTCTATTTTGTCTTTTACATAAATTCATCCGTCTAATATTTGTATTAAAATTAAGTTAGATTTTTCCATCACTAATTAAAAATAAGATATGCTCAAGTATATATATATATATATATTTTATATTTACAGAGAGACATTAAAACTATAGCTATAATTAAAGCTATTAAACTATTAAAAGTTGTTAAGGGTATGTTCTTTTGGCATGATTTTGAGGGTAAATCACGTTATTTAGATAATTCTTTTAAAATCCTGTGAAATTGGCGAATTTCAGAATCTGTTCAAAAGGTTGAGATTTCCCGCCTACTCAAAATAACGTTATATTTAGTATTTTCATCTTTTACATATTCTTCCTATTTATCAAACATTTCTCTTACAAAAGATGAATTTGATTTATTTAAAACTAAACATTTAATTAGAACACTATTATATAAATATTTGATTATTAATTTGAATATTACAATTATTAATTTGGGATCAAAAAATTAATTTGAAATATTACCATAAAAATACAGGAATTTATTGCGTTCTTTAATTTTATTAACTTTTGTTTATGTTAAGATCATGTAATTTTTTAAAGAAAAAAATTTATGTTACTATTTTATATAATTTTTCTAGTTTTATTTCTCAATGATTGCACCGACATATTATTAATGATACTCCTTACACAAATCAAGTATTTTGCTTTTTATTGTTCATGTTATTATCAAGCGGAGCCTAAATGATATAATTAATATTAGCTCCTTAAATATTGTTTAAAGTAAGTGCTTATATCTTTTAGGGGTTAAAAATGTTAATGATATAAATATAGGGTGAAAGTTGGGTCATAAAAATATTGTTTAAAGTGACATTTACTCCCTCCGTCCCAATTTAATTGTCCACTATTCTATTTTTGGATGTCCCAAAATAATTGTTCACTTTCTATATTTAGCAAGTCATTAATTTGAATACTTTTTATTATTTTCAATGTTACCCTTTAAGCTATCACCACTTTCTTCATTGTGGGTCCTGCCACCTTTTTCTATTAGGAGAAAAGTAAAGGTCATTTTTTAAAATAAACATTTTCTCTTAGAATAATCATTTTGTCTCCTTAGTTTTTAGGTTTTCAAAGTTGGACAATTAAATTGGGACGGAGGGAGTATATTTTTAGAGGTTAAAATGTTAATAATATAAAGATAAGATAAAAGTTGGTAATTTCAAAACTTAAAAGCTTATCTAGTCAAAGTATTTGACCAAATATGTTGTCATAATTCGTTTGTAAGTTTTACATAAAACTTACGGACTTTTAGAAAAGCATTTTCCTTTCTTTATTTATTTTCATCCACACAATTTTCCTTTATCTTGGTGTCTTGTCCACCCGTTATCACATTGATATAAAGAGTAATATCGAATATTACTAATTTATTTTTTTAAATCACAGCTCCAACTCTTAGACCATCTCCACTGGAATGGAGAAATGCTAAATATAGTATAATTGGATCATGAAATGGTAAATGATTGCTAAATACAGCCATTTACCATATTCGATGGACTCTGCATCGACTGTGCACGACCGATTCACAGAAAATCGGCCTTCTATTTTTATTTTATTTTAAATGTCATAGAAGATACATATAATATCAGCCATGAGTTTGTTCCCACAGCCGATACTCAGTATATCATCTGTGTCCATTTTTACTTTTCCTTTATGTCCGGAACATCTACCGTCACGGCTTTGTTTCTGAGAGCTCACGACTAGCTTCCCAGGGAGTCACCTATCCTGGGATTGCTCTAACCCTCTACTCGCTTAACTTCGGAGTTCTTATGGGATCCAAAGCCAGTGAGCCCCCAAAAGGCCTCGTATTTAATTAGCGACCATTTCTTACTTATATGAGTCTCCTTACTTATATGGGTTTTCAAAGATCCCCCATCTTCCAATGTGGGATGCCCCTTTGAGCTATAATTCCTCCTTCCAAGAGAGTACTCCTCGTTCGCAGGGTGTCACACTTTACCTTTTCTGGTATAAACAAAATTGAAATGGTAAGCTAAATATATAATTTTAGCCTACCATTTTAACTTGCTACTGCAAATGGTCTTAAGCAGGCATAGAATGATTAATGAGATTTTGAAAAATAGGGCTCGTATGAAAAAGTTTTATACAAAAGAGTTAAGGAATAATATTTTTTTAAATTAAGGGCTTATATTTGACCAAATTCTAAAAAAAGTGCAAAGTTAACTTTGTAGTAGATTTTTAAATTTTATTTTTTTATGAAATTATGCAAAATTAAGTTTACATTACATGTTTTTTAACATATTATTATAAATAAGTGTTTAATTGACGATGCTTTAAAATAATTTTAACAAATTACATATTCAAAACCTATTTATTAATAAAATGCACATAATAATTTTTTCGAAATTATGCAAAATTAAGTTTGCACTCCTTATTTTCAAAAATATTATATGGATTTGTATTTTTTTGATGTTGTTTTAAAATTTTATGAATGAAACATAATAATTTACTTGTTAAAAAATATAAATACATCATGCAAAACAAATTTACATTAAATTTTTTTACTGTAAAGTTAAGTTTGCACAAAACACAATTTTGTGCAACGTTAAGTTTGCACTCGATCAAAGCCCTTATTTTAAAACACAATTGATAAACAAACCCTTATTTCAAAATGATAATGATATCTAGGCCCTTATTTCTAAAAAATATTGTTCGTTAGTTTTTTTTTTGCGAAAAACATTGTTATTTCAGACCTTTTACCTCATTTCTAGAATAAGAAAAATATTTTTCATTCCGTATAAATTTTATCACTTATTTTTATTAAATATATTAAATAAATTTATTTTTGTTGTATCTTACAAAAGTACAACTAATATAATTCATACCGGTAAGAATATATGGTAATAATACTTAGTAAGTATAGAATTGTTCAGCAAAATATCATAAAAAGAAATTTGGTTTGAAAAGCTCAAACCTGATAGCTAACAAAATAAATCCAAACAAAATAGGAAAAAGTATCAACTTGAAAATTAAGTTGGAGAAATTTAATCCCAAAAAAAAAAAAAAGCGACTAAAAACTAACCATGTGCTTGGTTAAAGAAAAAAAAATGGGATTTGAACAAAAGTTGGGATTTAAAATTCAAAAAAATAGAAGTCCATCATTTGGTTAAATTAGAGAATAATTTGAAATTTTACACGCAATAGATTTGCTAGATTTTAGCTTTTAAAAATTCCGACTAAAAATTTCGTGGTACGAAACGTTATTCTCCAAATTTCGACTTAAAACAAGAGATGTTGCAATTCATGTCATTTTTAAATTCAACATATAAGACTTCCGAACATTAAAATTTTAAAATTGAAAGAATTTTAAATATTAGACTTTTATGTTTTATCATTTTAAATTTTTTATGGATTTTGGAATTATTTCATCTAAACACAGGGTAAAAGAAACGCTTTATAACATGCTATAAATGATAACCCTTCGAAGGTACGTGCTAGAGGCAGGTCTAATTTCTTAGCACTTTAAGTTGCCTTAGCCGTTTGTATAGCTATTTAAATCTCAAACATTTTACATTCTTCAGTAACCCATCTTTTTAAGTTTTAGAAACCACTGTAATAAAACCATCATACATCCCTACTCACATGAGTATCCAATGGAAATGGAACTTGAATATGAAATCAAATGTTTATGGCAGCCGGAATCATAAGATCAAAACTCGTAGATTTAACCACAAACTCACTCTCATCACCATTTCTTTGTCTTTCTTATAAAAATTGCCTAAATTATCGTCAATATAGGACTTGGAGGACTCAACTGTATGCAAAGTTGATAAGAGTTGGCCTTGGGGCAGGGCTAACAAGGCAACCGCCAGGGCCTAAAAATTAAGAAGGATACCAATATTTTATTTATATATTATATGTTAAAAAAGAAAAAAATTAGTTTATAATGCAAATTTCCATGAAAAAAAAAACTCAAGTTTCCAAAACTCTAACAGCGTACAGGGAAACGACATCTTCAACTCTATACTAATTATTTCTTTCCAAATTCAATCTCAATTTTCTTATACTATGTGAGAGAATTAAAGGGGTACCAATGTTTTTTCTTTCACTCATATTGATTCAAAACAAAAGTAGGGAAATGGTATGTAATTTCCACCATAGGTTATGGCGGATCTTCTCTAAATTTGTACCTTTTTGTTGTATTTAGGGGTAATGATCAATCAAATATTGTTACATTAACTATATATACGATGATTATTATGATAAGCACTTGATATTCTTACTAATTTGTAGAAAATAATAGTGTGATGTAACTTAATATGGTAAGCATACACACACTATAGTGAATACTCTATATTACTTAAAAATCAAAATAAATAGTTTTAGTTCTCAAAATATTCTCAAGTTGAATAATTAATCTTTTCAACATTATGTAAACATAATTAAAATGTTAAATCACTGGCTCAGATCTTAAAGATGTGTTAATTCAAAAAACTACCACTATAACCTATAGTGGAAAGTACTTACCATTCCATTACTCTTGTTTTAAAATCAATATGAGTGAAAGAAAAAATATTGGTGCCCCTCTAATTCTCTCTCATAGCATGAGAAGATTGAGATTGAATTTAGGAAGAAGGCCAGAGAACAGCTGAAGAGGTCGTTTCCCTTTATGTCGTTAGAGTTTTGAAAATTTGAGTTTTTTTTTCTTAAAAAATTGCATTATAAAGCCTGCAAAAATTGGTTAACACTTTTAGGCTAAGAAACTTTTTAGTGTTAAGCATTAGTACAAGGGGATGTTTTCGGTTTTAATTGGGGCAAAAATTAAAAGACCCAAAACCAAACCAAACTTGAAAGTTTGATTTCGGTTCAGTTCTAAATCTTCTTAACCCGAACCAAACTGTTTTGTTCCATTTTATTCAGTTTTCATATATATTTTTTTTAAATAAATAAATCGTAAGATAATACTTATTTTGTTAAAAAGAAAAAAAACTACTCTATACTTACTCCTTTTTATTTTGAATATAAAAAATCTTAACTCTTACATTTAAAATATAATTCAATATTTAAAAAAATTAATTTCTCACTACACTTTGTAAATTTTAAAAACATAAAATTTTACATAGTAAAATAATATTATTTTTGTATTATATATGCAATAATTCAATTTAGTTCAATTTGATTTTATAATATTACACTTTAAACCCAAACCAAAGATATTCACATTAAGTTTAAATTTTTTAGGAATTACAATTTTAATTTTATTTTTCAATTCAAATTTTTACAAATTGATTCTATCGTATCGTGTGATATTTGGGTTCGCCCCAAACATGCGAGGCACTACTAGCTCCGAACAACAAAGGTAATCATATTCGTTGAGTAGAGATTGACAGAAAATAAATAAACATAATACATACTTTTTGCACTCTGAGCTTCGGGGAATTAGGGTTTCTGCGTCTCTCCGTCAAAGCTCTCATCTCAATCGAAGGTCGCAGCTCCTCTTCCCTCTTCGAGGTTAATATCTGTTACGCACCGTCTCTTTTCTTTCCCTTTTAATCCATTATACTCAAAAAAAATACCCAGCCCCACTAACTAATCCCATTTGAATTAGCTATCTCTGGGCTGCTCTCTTCTAAAGTAGATCATGTTTTGCTTTTATACAGATTACGATTAACCTAATTTATAAATCACCAGCGCACCCCCTTTACTCAAGATCATATATAATTTACGATGTAACCTAATTTATAAATCATATTTTGTGGTTATGCTTATCGTTTTATTTATATAATTCCACAGGCTATTCACTCTGGTCTTGCGCAACCATGCCTAGGTATGATGTATTTCATTATCTACTTTCTCAATATTCTTGTGATATTCTTGCAGTGAAGAGTTTTACTAATTTTGATTGAACTTTCAGGTATTATTGTGATTACTGTGACACGTACTTGACGCATGATTCTGTAAGTCGTCTGACCTGTCCTGTCCTTCAATGATGATTCTTATTTACTTTTTTTTTTTTTTAATTATATTGATCTCAGTGTAGAAATATGTATATGCAGAGTTTGTAGTATGTAGCATTTTCAATTATGATTTCAAGACTAACTATTCGCGGATATGTTCGAAGGGATAGTGATTTATTCAAAACATTTTCTGAGATATTAGTGGTAGTATCTGATCATACAATCATACCTCTCCTTTTGATACTAACCATTTTCGCGATGCACAAATTACTATCAGTTAATCTTTTTTTGTAAACAAGTTTCAAGTGGACCTAACTGCTCAAATTACCCTCCATAATTAAATCACCATTCCTAAAGATAGGCAATCATTCTTTATATTTATTGATGTTTAATGCTGAATTATCTTTTATTGAGCACCTTGCTTCTTAACCTTCTGGCAATCTTTGATTTTATATGTATATTGTTCACTATCTCATTTTATAATTTCAGCCTTCTGTGAGAAAGCAGCACAATGCGGGTTACAAACACAAGGTATAGTCCCTCAATTTTCTTTTAAATATATATATATATATAAAGTTTAGGAACCATGCGGGTAACAAATGCAAGGATCCTCTCATTTTTCTTTTGAATAAAAATTTATGACCAGCATGTCATTCTTGGTTTCTAAAATGCTTATTTTGTATAGGCAAACGTGCGCATATATTACCAGCAATATGAGGCACAGCAAAACCAATATTTGATTGACCAAAAGGTTAAAGAACATCTTGGGCAGGCTGCAGCATACCAGCAAGTTGGTGCTGCCTACAATCAGCTGAGGCCACGTCTTCCTGTTTTGCCCACTCCTATGATGCCAATGCCAGGGAACCCACAGATGCAAATGAATTCACCTTTAATCCCAGGAATGAGGCCTCCAGTTTTGCCAAGACCAACAATCCCTGGTACCTCAGGTAAATAGAAAACAATTTATTTTTTTTAATTTCTTCTTTGTCAAATTATTTAGGTGGCTGCATTCATTCTAGATATCCGGATTTTGTCGTAGTTCATGTGTTTTGCATGTGGATGTTGGCAATTTGATGCGCTGTTTTACTTCTATCTTATGATTACTCCCTCCATCTCGAATTGTGCCAAACTTCTGTTTTTGGGACCATGAGACCTCTCAAATCTGAGAGCGACATTTTTTGTTTTTGGGGCCTGTCAAATTAAGAGTCACATTTCTCAAATCAATGTACCATATTTCATGTTGTTTAAACAAGATTTGATCTGCACCATTGATTACGTTATAGTTAATTTTTCCTTGATCTACACAGCGGGAGCATTATTCTTTATTCTTCTTTGGGTATTATATCCATCGTGCATTAGATACCAGCTAACATCTTACATTGATCTTCCTAATAAATTAAATGCCTGCTCGCTTCATAGGCTATATTGATGGGACTTGGCTGATTCATGATTTTATTGTTTTTTTTTTTAGGTTATGCCTCTGCCCCAGGCATGCCTCCAATGATGGCGCCACCTGGTGCTCAGTCCTTGCCCGGTCAAATTAATGGTCTCTCAAGGCCTATGACAATGAGTGCACCCATGATGGTTCCCGGGAGCTTGGGAATGCCTACTTCTAGTGGTGCCCCACCACCAATGTTTACACCTGGTGCGTATCAAGCAAATCCAGCTGCACCAACAACTGCAGGTTTTGATAGTTCGAATGTGAATGCCCAGGCTTCTGAGGCTAATCATTAGTCTGCTAAAACTATTGCTTCTGTTTCCTGGTAAAATAGGTTGATTTTGATTAGATATCTTAGAAAAATCAAAATGTAATTGCACCCTGATGATTGCAATGATGAGATTTTATAGTTATGTAGAGAATTTTGTAGTTGCAATGTGCCTATTGGTATCTCTCTCATGTTGTATCTACGACAGGTGAACTTAATATTTTTTTCGTATATTATTTTTCATGAAAGTAGAGGGTGAACTTGAAAAATATATATAAACTACTTGTGTTCATACTTTCTACATTTAGTCGGTGGTTTCAATTCTCTGCGAGAGGAAAAGGGAGGTTCCCTTGGTTTGGACCAGTAGTTGTGCTCTGATTGATTATACTGCATCATTCGATCTTGGGACAGGTTTTATATTCTCAAAAAGTTTAATTTAGTCGCTGAAAATTTAGGGCCCGTGGTCGTAACAAGTGTGTTTTGTTGCCTTCTGTTGGTAAGTCGGAAGCCATGTGCCTCAACTTTTTGTGGTTAGCAGGACGGCAAACTATATCCTAAAGGGTATCCAAGTCCTATGGATTTTCGTAATTTGGGGGTAATAACTCAATTGGTATTAGTCAATGCACTTACAGCATGACTGTGTACTCCTTGTGACATGGTCTCATAACAAGGTCCAAGGTTTGATCCTCGTTAACAAGTAATCCACCCTTTGTTGCAGTATTCGCATTCCAAGTTTTTTATACGTCACCCCAAACTAGAGTCCACTTGTTAAGGGACAAACAGAAGAGAAGCTCCCCCGCTGTTGGGGTTACATTTATACAAAAATGATTCACTTGTGAGGGGCTGCATTTATGTTAAAGCTGACGTGCCAAATTACTTTGGTGGACTTTTTGTCAGCATTACAGCACATTGTTCTTTCTCTTATAATACTAATACATTTGGATTACATTAATAAGACATTTATATTATGCTGTAAAATCAATCATAGGACTAACTTGGTGGTTAGAACTCAATTCTGACTAGCTGGAGGCCTTGGGTTGAAGTCTCTCTCCAGCACGGATATTCCCATAATTCCATGAAAGAAAAAGTATTCTGTAAAATCACTTAATGCTTTATTTACTTTGACAAAAACCAAAATTGTTTCCGCAATAGCAATTTCCTTGGTGTAAAGATTGACATGGCAACTTAAGTACCACTTGAGGAATTATTGCTTCAACTAGTTTGCATTCAAAGGCCAAAATACACTAAGAAATTGAGGATCCAATGACTACACCAAGCACTGTCCAGTTTGAAAATAAACAAGACTTTAAAAACCCAACACCAGAAGTTGAGGGTGTTAAAATTGCTGCCAGCATGATGCCATCAGCATATATATTTCAAAACTTTTCAGCCACAGAGGTCTACATATAGGAAGACATGTATGAAAAACTATTAAAACATAGACATGGACAGACTATACATAGTTTTTGTACAAAAAATACACCCTCCTCACTAACCCCACAAAAACCGGAGCAACACGGTCAAGTGAGAATTGGCTGGCTTTAGCCAGAAGGACCAAAGAACGAGAGCCAGAAGGGTTTTACTTATGACGACGAGGCTGAACTTTGCTTTTCCTTGAATGCATGCTATTGCCAGAGCAGGTCCTCTTAACATGATCAGTGAAGAGCTCATGTCTGTAATTAAAAATATAAAACAAGTATTAGATACTGAGAGCAATAGATGATTTCGGAGTGGTATCATCTGCCTTTTTGTTTGCACAAGTTGTCTATTTTTCAAGTTATTTCAGTTTAAAATAATGAATTGTAAAATTTTCAATTCCATTGTAAATTTGAGACGGAGGGAGTATATACTTTCAAGTCTTTCTAACAACATGTCTCATTCAACTTGTTAAGAATTAACTTATTTTCTTTCTTTATTTATTTTTGGACACAAAAGAATTAACTTAAAATGGTGAATTCTGACAATTAGTTTATTCTTGCAACCGAGCAAGATAATTAATGAATTAAATAACTTTAAACAGTCCAACTTGTCAATGAAATAGACACGCAAATAATGATTCAATACGTCCATTAACTGGTTCAACCAGTATGCAATTGAATGATCTACTCTTAACTCCTTATCCTAGGTCGGGTTATGTGTACACCAGAGAAGTCCGCTCACTGAAAGTGCAATACAGAAAAGCTAACCATTATTTAGTTGCCTGTTTCAATTAATGACCAAGCATCTAAACTTATGTAACTGTGTACCTAATTACCTATATAATGTTGGTTGTAGGTCGAGTTGAAAACAATTTTAGTTCTGAAAATTGTTGGATTTCAGCTGTGTAGGATTGTTTACATTCAAACAATTGGACTCCAACATAAAGTAATCAAGTGGGATGGATCATCAAAGAAAGAGGACTTAGGGTTCAAACCCCAAATGTGACCTTAGCCAGTTGGACAAGTTACATTCAAGTTTGGCAGGAGCAAGCACAGAAGATGAAATGTTATGCTTTTGTTGCTATATGTACCTCTGGTAATCTAGCTTCTGGGTAACTATGCCATTTAGTAGAAGCTCTGAACTGTAGACTGCTGCTCCTGCAAAAAATACAAGTCAATCTCACACTGGCCATAAAATGATAAATTTGAATTTCTGTGGCGCGACAAACATAAAATAGAAAAGAACTTAATACCTTCCTCTAGGAACAACTCACAAATGGAATAATCTTCTTCACAAGAAAGGATCAATAGATCATCTGGGATTGTTTTGTCTTCCACTGCTGCTCTCTCAATATTCTCCATTGCCTGAGGAGCATTTCAATGGTATTATTGGTATAATATGGTACTTCATCACTTCTGAGAGCTATTAAGGTGAAATGAAAGAAACAAATGCTATTATGCATCGGCATAAGAATAGCATGCTCAATTCATATTGCCCTTTTCATGGTTATATTGTATGAATCATTTGCAGAATTGTTTTCTTCTGCATTATATATGTTAGTGGATGCATCTTAACGAGCCCATTTTATAGCCTCAACAGATAAAACCTAAAAACCAAACAATTCAGTCCAAGATAAGGGCAGAACTACATACCTGGCCACAAACTGCCTTGACCAAAGTTTCAACAATTTCTTTACCAGGTTTTACATTTGTGGTAATAAAGACTCTTCGACCCTAGTGGGCATAAGCAAAGAGAAGTTAAGACACTGAATCTTCACTGTATATGAAGCCTAACGGCACTAAATTATACCTACTTGAGCACAATAAACAAGGAAATCCGGTAATGTTAAACACCAAAGCCTGCACAAATTACCTTCAGAAGTGGATTCTGTCTAGCACGAGCCAGTGAAACAGGCATGCTAAATCCAATTTCCTTTTCCTTTTTGGCATCCCTCAGGATGTACCTTTTCTCATCAACAAAAAAGCTGGCTTGTGCACAGGTCTCAAGCCATAAATGTGTCACCACGGGTTTACCAGCAGCAATAGCTTCCAACATGTTACTTGTCCGCACAAATCTATCAGTTATGAAATGTGTAGCATCTGAACAACGTAATGCAACAGAAATGCCCAATCTTGCTGAAATCTGCAAAGGAAAATAATCAATGAAGACCTGATCTATAACTGAGCATGAGGTAGATTCCAGCAGAAAAAACAACATGCAGAAACCTTTCTCTGCTGCTTCATTATATCAGCATCCAAGCTTTGGCTGAACAAAACGCGAACATTTGCCATTTTCCTTTGTCTTCTCTGATCTTTTGATGCGAAATCAGGTAGGCTATCAGCAAACCCTAACCTTGTAAGCTCTTTTGTAAGGGGCAATTTGGAGGGCTTTTTCTTAAATGGTTGCTTGCACTTCTCACCGTCCTTGTGAACCGGTGATGACTTAGCATTCATATCTGACAATACATCCAACTTTATGTTCTCTACTGCATCAGAAGACAATATAGAATTCACATCATCTACTTTTCCAGATTGGGATGAGGCCTTGTCCTTTTCTGAAGTTATGCAAGCCTTTTCTTCACTTCGGACTGCCAAGTCACATTTATTAACACCTCCCAAATTGCTTAATACTTTTAAGTGGTGTGGCAAACTTGGACGTGTTCTTTTCCGTTTCGGAAAGGTCCAAATATCTAATTTTGAATGGATGGAAGCAGCGAGAGGATCAGTTCGCTCATGTTTATTCACTTCGCTGTTTGTAGCTTGCCTAGACGTTTTAGAACCTAACCTGGGACATTTCTTTCTCACATCTAACATGTGGAACTCATCAGTACTACTAATGTTTCCTTTTCTTTTGATGACACCAACCTTCATAACATCAAGATTCATCCTTTCTCCTGCACTACACTCTGAATATTCAGCCCTCTTCGGAGAATGGGCTGATGCATGACGCCTAGTTCGACAGGCAATGGGTGAAAAATGCCCCCTAATTGGCTCTTTAGAAAGTGATTTATGTTTAACTGATTTTGATGAACTGATAATTTCATCAACCTCTGTGATGTTCTTTCTCTTTGGAGTTCCTTGTTCCTCTCTTTGGGCAATCACCTCAGACGATCTTTCATGTGAGCTTGACTTGGAATCGGTGCGATTTCGATAGTTTAAGTAATTTCCAGTCTCTGGCTTTCTCCTTGCAACCTTCTTCGTAATGGGTAAATCTAAATTCAACTCGTTTTGATTCTTGGCGAGTGTTTGAACTGAACTGCTTAATTTGTTACTACGCCTCGATGTTCCATTAGATTGTCTTCCAACAAATCCTGACTCAGGCATCTCATCTAAGGAAGAAAAATCCTTCCTTGCACCTTTTGGAGAATCTTCAAGCGTGGTCTCCAGACCTTGAAGAGCGCTAGCATTTGTATTGGGTGGTGGGGCATATAGTAATGCTTCCATAGCTTCGGCAGCCATTTGAGTGTCAAAACCAACATCAAATATCTCTGGCGCTTCCATTCTAATGCCATCATTTTCCAGCAGATGTGCTGATGATTCTAAATCAAACTGTTTATCCAACTCCGCTACAAAATTGGTATCACTTTTCATTATGGCAGTTTGTACCATCTCATCAATCTCATTAGAATTGTGCAACTTCTCTTTGCACTCTTCACCTAAATTTTTCTCCTTTTGGAAACTCGGATTGTTAGTAGCCTGAGGCATGGAAACCAAGCTTGGCACGTGGCTTTTGCAATCTAAGATCAACTCATTTATCTTCCTAAAATTAGAAACCCCAGTGTCATCAGTTTGGTTTTCATCCCAATCAAAGCTTCTTGACTCCCCAAATTTGGTCATGAGATTAGTTTTCCTAGCCAAACTTTGAGGTCCCTTTGCACTTAAAGCAGGAGGTGATTTCATCCTAGTTGCCTTTCTATTTTCAAACTCTTGAGGCAAGTTCACATCAATAACTGACAAATAGTGATCCACAAAGTCCAGTGCATTAGCTTGTGATGGATCTCCAGGTTCTTGAGATTCAATGTAACTTAGAGTTGTAACCTTGGGATCACAAGTAACAAGCGATGCATATTTTCCATGACCCATGGTCTCACTATCACTTGAACATAACTTTTCCGTAACAAACACATCCCCAGTTGAAACTTTCCTTGTCCTATCACTGCTCTTGTTTTCATCCTCGAAGTCACTCCCTTTGGCAATGCACTCCCAGCTGTCATGGTCCTGATAAACTTTCTTTACAATTCTTTCCTTCATTTGATCTTCTACTCCATCTTCATTAACAGCATGCTGTTTCCGATTGTGAGTGCCCATACGGACAGATTTAGGCTCACAATCACTTCCCTTGTCACTCAAGCTGCTTGTAGCTGAACAATATGCTCCTAATGACTGTGCACCAACTGTACTACTTCTCTTCCGTAAATATCCTGAGAGGCAAGAAAGAGGCTCTGAGTCAAGATAATAACTGCTAATTCACATAAAAGATGTTCATAAGACAAAACAGTAGCTAATAAATGCGAAAAGAGCATTGTTGCATGCAACTGAATATAATTCAATAAAGGGTTTCTTTCTGTCCCACTACGGAGAAAATAATGAAATGGCAAACTTGTGGCATAGATTTGAGAAACAAGAGATATTTTGAAATATAAACCAAATATAACACGAGAAAACAGACCAATGTTTGCGAGTCAGGGATCAACTTACCACTGTTTCCATCCGTATATTGAATTTTAGCCACACCCCACAAGGACAGAAAATGAACCCTCGTGTTACTTAGAAAATAGATAATGTTAAATATGATATTCATTACGGTTCCTTCTCCTAACAGCTTAAGCTTTTGGGAGAGATGGTTCCTGACATGGTATCAGAGGTTGGTTTTCTGGGAGGTCCAAGGTTCAAGCCTTGGCACCTCCATCCCCCATTTGTTAATCCAAAATTCGAAATTAAAAATTTTCTGCTCTCCACGTGTGAGTATGGGGTCGCACATGAGGGAGGGTGTTAAGCATGATATTCATTACGGTTTCTTCTCCTAACAGCTTAAGCTTTTGGGCACATCCTCAAATGGCATAAGCAAATACTAACCTACATAGCATCGTTTAGTAGCAGGAGCAAGCTGACTCTTCTCCAAGTCTAGCATGTCTCTTCCATCACTTCTCTGGGTTTCAGCAGAAGAAATCCCTTTCATGGCACTTGCAACTTGAGTTCTATCGATTTCTTCATCATCACTGTCTAGCACAACTTCTTTCTCACTGTCATTTACGCATTCGGAATAATCCAACACCTCAGTTTCAGCATCAAGATTCACCAGTTGAGGTTCTCCTGAGGGACTTTCAAGCACAGCTGTGTCATCAAAAGGCACAGTATCTTGATACTCATCCTCAATCCCAACTTTGATATTATTGCCTGTTTCAAAGCGAGATGAGAATTACTATAAGAGTGAGCATATCATAATTGAATACAAACAAAATACACAAAAAAGTAACAAAAGAATTACTCGTACACTAAGAAGTATAATTTTCACATGAGGCCGTGATCTCTTTGTAATAGAATTAAAAAAAGGGAATAGTATTTTATAAGATTTGTTATAGAGAAAAAGGGCATAATATGGTTAACTAGAGCATTTAAATGAGTCTTGGGGATTCATTAACACCATGCTTTCCTATCAATCAATCAAACAAAAGCTGCAGAAAGCAGCTCTCTGTTCAGTTTCAATGTGAATCCATTGTCTGCTGATGAACCCAATTGCAGAGGACGAATCATTCAAATGGCAAGGGAAAACAACAAAAAGATTATTCGCATTCCACGAAAATCCAAGTATTTTCAGATCAAATAGAATCAAAATGCTTTCTTATTGTTTTCAAAATTTCAAGTGAATAAGCAAAGTGAAAATGTGTAGGCTTCGGTGTCTATATATATATATATGTTGAGAGGTTGAAAGGGCAAAAATTGACAATGCTTACCAGGTGAAGATGACGATGGAGAGAGAAAAGGAGAGTTGAAGGTCTGAATCTCGGTGTCGATAAAACTATCCATTGTATCATTTGCTACTGAATCCTCTTTGTTGAGGCCAATTAAAGCAATTAATCAGGTCTACAAAAATACAAATAAACGTACAACAAAACAACGATGAAAATTCTGCATTTGATACGCAGATTGTGTGTATAGTATATAGAAATATTTGTGTGTGCGCGATTATGAACAAAAAAAAAATGGAAATCACAGATGGGTAAAAGTAAAGAAACTTACTGAGAGAGAGAGAGGGAATCAAACTAGGAGGAGAATGATGAGAAAGAAATCGTGAAGTGCCGTGATATGATAGAAAGAAATCATAAAATGAATAAATTAGGGTTTCACTGTTTGTGCTTGTTAGACGAGGATGGTTCGATTTGATCACTCATTCTTTTGCGAATGGGGAAGACGAGTAGAGAAGAGCGGTAGAAAATAACTCTTTTGGAGGGAAATAGGAGATTTGATTGTTAATACCTGAATTATGGCTAACAATATGGATCGTCTATATCGTGTGGGCATTTGGTCTAGTGGTATGATTCTCGCTTAGGGTGCGAGAGGTCCCGAGTTCAATTCTCGGAATGCCCCTTAAATTTTAAATTACATATAATGTTCCTTTTTCCAAGTGGGAAATTTGTAAAAAAAAATTATTTTTACATTGTCACATCAATTTTTTTTCTTTTTTCTTTTTTTACTAAAATTTTAAAATGTAATAACTTTTAATTCAAAATTTAAATTTTAATAAAAATTATATGCCGAGTTCTACATTTATATTTTGTGTAGAATTTGTAAAAAAGTTTATTTTTACATTATCACATCAGCTTTTTCTTTCTCCATATTTTACTAAAACTTTAAAATGTAATAACTTTTAGTTCAAAATTTAAATTTTAATAAAAATGATATGCCCAGTTCTACATTTATATTTTGTGTATAGAAAAAATTATTTTTACATTGTCACATCAGCTTTTTCTTTCTCCATTTTTTTACTAAAATTTTAAAATGTAATAAATTTTAATTCAAAATTTAAATTTTAATAAAAAATATATATTTGAAATCCACACATCAAGAACTATAAATCAAGATTCATTGTGAATATAAGATTATGTTTAAAAAAATGAAGGAAAATAAATGTAAAATTGTATAAAATAACATCTAACATGTTTTGTATAAAAGTTGATTAGCATATAAGTTACAAAATTTACACAAGAAGTTACAAAAGTAATATTGGAGAATATTTTTTTTCAACCCTCATGTTTTGTGTAAAGTTGATTGACACATAGGATTAACATTATAATTTTTACACTATTATTAAAGATACTCTAAAGAATGAAACACACAACAAAAAGAAGCAAAAAAAAAAAATAGTTACAATTACCATAATGATATATTAATTAGTATTTGGAAAATATAAAATAAGGAATAAGAACAATAAATTGAAGTTAATTAAGTATAAAACAAATATTATTTTTTTGTAAAGTAGTCCATATTTTTATTGCACTAGAGAGTTTCATAAGCATTCTTCTTATCATTTCATTTCAATTACCATAATCATATATTAATTAGTATCTAAAAAATATAAAAGAAGGGATAAAAACAATAAATTTAAGTCAATTGCCAATCTTAATATTTTGGGCCAATTTATTTTTGTATTTGGTTAGGTCAGATTTCTGCCACCTATAATTGGCGCCAAGTGTGGGAATCAATGACGAAAAGCTATTTTCGTTTACTTTTCTAGTAATTAGATTCATTTTCCCACTCTACAAGTAATTTTGCAGCATTTTTACTACTATTTGTTGGTCTTCATCCGATCATTTTGGTTCATATCTTCATACTAAATTTTGAAAAAATGGTGCAGACTAGAAGCTAACAAGTTGGTGAAACTAATCACCCTAATATCATCCCTATTGTCGACCCAAATACTGTCCCTAACCTGAATCCCACTTCTAGTCGAGCCATGGTTTGCCACACTGACGAAACCAGGCACCCAAGCTACGAGTTGGGTCATTCTCAAAACCCCACCCATTCCACCTCAAACTATGACCTTAATTACAAAGATAACGAATATAGCTCCTTCAGTGAACATAAGAAAATCTTTAGGTTGAGGCAAGAGAATGAAATACTCTTAGAAATGTTAAGAGAACAGATCACGGCGAATGCTGGTCAGGAACCTGCCAAAGAAGGACTCCCAAACAGGTTTTACATGTCCTCCACTCGGGATGAAGTTATTCCGGATGAGGTTTAGTTGACGTCTTGAAGTAAGGGTAAGTCGAAGGTGGTCGAGGAACCACAATTCAGGGTTTATAATGACATGCAACGTTATATCGCCCCAGTATTTATTGCTCATCCCAAAGTATTCGAGCGACTAAGGAGCAAACTGACCCACATGGCCACGCAAGCATAAGCTCGCCCAAAGAACTGGGCCGAGTAGGATTTAAGGAAAATGATATGCTCGGTGATTGCCGATAAGAAGGAAGATGGAAAATCCACCGTTCAGTTGGCAAGAAAGGCTTTGGGGGAAGATCATAGGGCTCCATTTACTCAACATATTCAGGATACTCCCCCGCCTAAGAAGTTTGGGCAGCCTAAATTCAACATTTATAACAGGCGTTCAGACCCAGCCGATCACGACAAACACTACAAATAGGTGATGGCGTACTGGAGAAATAAGGAGTGCTTGATGTTTTTAGCAAGTTTGGGAGATATTGTACTTAAATGGTTTGATAGGTTGTCGCCGGCAAAGATTGATAACTTCCGGGAGCTAGCCAAGCAGGTCACGGCCTGATTTTTCCCCAATAGCAAAGTGGTCAAAGGACCTGAAGCCCTTACCCACTTAAAAAAAAGCAGGGAAAATCGTTGAAAGATTATTCCTAGAGATATTGGGAATTGTTCTAAAAAACTGAAAATTGTGTTATAAAATTTGTTGTCTGCATGTTTAAATTTAGTTTGCCACGGGATAGCAATTTCATTTATAATGATTTAATGAGGAGTCTTTCCAAAACCTTTGATGATTTGTTAGCTAGGGTGGATGAGGTTTTGAGAGTCCTCTCATTTTTCACTATACTTCTTTACGAGCATTACGTTGGATAAGTGGACCCCATGAATGAAACCAGCTCGAAAGAGCTTATGGAGTTCCTCCTTGGCAGTCTGATTCTTTTTTATTGGGAAGTTCCTATTTTTCTGCCTTATAGGCTTGAAGGCATGATCAGCGTTGAGCTAGTGCACCATGATTTTCGGATTAAACCCCTTTATGTCATCGTGGGACCATGCAAAGACATAGGCGTTAGCCCTCAAGCATCGGGAGAGCTCATTTTTAACCTTGGGAGTCAGTTGGTTATTGATCTTGAGCACCCTGTCAGGGGCTCAAGAGAAGATCTTTTTTTTTTTTTTTTTAAAATTTTTTTTAAAAATTAAGGGAGGTCTAAGTCTCTCCCTTAATCCTACAAATAAAGAAAAACCCTCCCCTCCCACCCCATGAGTCGAACCCTTGACCTCAAGGTAAGGGTGGAGGTTGCCTACCACTGGGCCAACCCCTCTCCTCAAGATCTTTTAGGTCCTCTACTAGCTTGCCCCTGAGCTCTTTTTCTTCGTCTCTAAGGTCTAAGGTGTCAATCTCCAACCTTTCGGAGCTATTAGGCCCCTCTATATCAATTGACTATTTAGTGGCCATGGCATCGAGCTCCATGACTGCGATGCTAGTGGTTTTGACCTCTTTCAGAGCTCCAAAATAATAGTATTTAGTTTCCACTTGGTTTTCTTTAACTTCCCTTACTTTGTGTGGGGTCGGGAACCTTATGGTTAAATTGTAAGTAGATATGGCGGCCTTGATCTCATTGAGAGTGCCCTTGCCCAAGATAGCATTATAATGGGGGGCCTTGTCTAAAATCAGGAACTCTGCAATGGTAATGACCTATTTTGGAGTTGTTCTGAGAGTTTGATAGTTCCCAAAGACTTGATCTTCTCCCCGAAGAAGCCTACCAGTATGATTGTTGAGGGAATCAGGTGCTCGATGGTGAGACCCATAGCCTTGAAACCATTGTAGTACATGAGGTTGAAGGTGGCTTTGGTGTCTATAAGAATATTGTGGACATTGTAATTTTTCACTATAGCTGTTATCATCAGAGGATCATCATGAGGGTATTCTACCCCACAAATGTCTTCATCTGTGAAAGTGATCTCTGCGACTTTATGTTTTACCATCTTTGTAGGCACGGAGATGAAAAATTATGCCTTCGAGTTCGAAGACTTGGCTTATTTGATGTAGGCCTTTCTAGACTTATTGCTATTACCAGAAAAGAACGAGCTTCCTTCGATCATGAAGATCTCATTCGCATGTTCTTTTCCCTTAGCTTTTAAGGGAGCATCATTCTTCTTGTCTACGTATTGTCGAAGCTGCACTCTATGGATGAGTTTTTTTGATATATTTCTTCAGCTTCTAGCAGTCGTTTGTCTTGTGTCCGTGATCTTTGTGGTACCGACAATACTTCGTTGTATCCCTCTTCTTCTTCGAAATCTTTATTTTCCTAGGCTCTAGGAGCTGTCTTGGATCTAATTAGGCATAGACCTCATTTAGGGGAGCTGTCAAAGGGGTGAACTGCTGGTGAGCTTTGCCTTCGTTCAACTCGGACTTACTCGTTTCCTTTTTGCCCTTTTTGCCTCATTTCTCTTGACCGTGTGGTGAACTGTGTCCCTTTTGGCACTTGGAAGAGGGCAAGAGAGCTGAGAGACCTGATAAATCACACCCCTAAAGAGTTTCTTCCACGATAATTTGTTTGTTGGTTTCGTCCAAGAGCTCGGACATAGTTTTCGGGGCCATCATGGGCAGAGTCATAAGGCAGTAAGAGGAGGTCACCCCTTCGATGAAGGTAGCCACTGCTACTCCTTCATTGAGGTTTGTGATGATAAGGCTTTCTTGGTTGAATCGGCAATCATAATCCTTCAAGCTTTCTGTCGACCTCTGTTTGATGGTGAAGAGGTAAATGGAATGTTTCGACTGCTTTTGAGTCCCAAGGAAATGGGTAATGAACCTGGTTCCAAGCTTTTGTGGGCTCTGTATCGACCCGGGGAGCAAACTGTTACTCCATATTTGTGTTGCCCCTTTGAGAATTGTGATAAATGCCCTACATATAATGCTACTTGGGACATTCTGGAGCCCCATTATATTCCCGTATTGTTGCCAGTGGTTTACAAGATCCATAGTACCATCATACGACTCCATTGTTGGGAATTTAAATTTCTCTGGGACTTGACAGCTCTGAATGTGCTTCGCAAATAGGGATTCAGAGCCCTCACTAGGGCAGCAGTCGAGCTTCCTCCGAGGTGGCGCATTGTTTTCATTATTTCGTCCAGCTGAGCCCTCATCTTTGACCTGAGCCTTTTTTCACCTCTTCCATGAATCCTTTGTGGGATATCCTATCGGATACGGACCCTCGAGGTCTGGCACCTGCTTCCTGTCCAGATTCCTAGACTGGGGGAAGAGGAGGTCGAGCTCCTCTGTTTTGGCTTTAATGTCGAGAAATTCCCTCAGAGCGTCCGTCGCGGACTACATTCATTTGTTAGTTCTTTGCTGGTGGTGGGGGAAGTCTTGCTGAAGTTTCTTCAAAGGAGGACTCTCACCTTGAGCTGAATCAACCAGTTTCGAGCTCACTAATTATACTACGACTCCTCCTAGATTCTCTGAGTCAGTCCCCAAGCCTTTGTACGGTTGGAACTTATACAGGAACTGTGTGAGCAGATGCAGACGCAGAGGCCGAAACGACCTATCTCTCGACCTAGCTGGGGGAGTTTCTCTTTGAGCCATAAGCCTATTAATTTGAACTTGAAGGGCAGCCTGTTGTTCCCTCAGTGCCACCAAAGGGTTTAGTTGGGTATGTCTTAAAGAAAACATAGTGAGTTTTGGATGGGTTTAGCTTTTTGGAAAGAAATGTGACTTAGAGAAAACATCTTTCCCACAAACGGCGCCAAATTGTTGGTGTGAAAAACTAAAAAAGGTTAGTTATGACCACACAGTCAAATGAATGGTTTAAATGATTAGGACAATAACCGAATGAGCTAATGGAGTCAAAGACATATAGAGAATGTCCGTCTCATATGAAGATATGGGTTAGTCCTCCTTTAGTGAATATAGCTATGAGATCGGGTTGCTTTGTATTATAACGATTGAATAGGTGTTACAAGCTTACAAAATCTCTCAAGCTATTATATCCTCACAAGGTTATAATAAGAATCTTTTCTAGCAACCAGAGTTCTAAACTCCTTATACTAGGAGTTCTATTGCGGGTTTTTTAGTTATGTCTTTCTTGTGATGGATACTTGGATGCTAAGTTCTCCCTTGGTTCTTCACTGTTTTTTGCTTGATTGCCTGATTACGTGGTCATTAAAAGGAGTAAATGCTTATTCTATATATATGACAAAGAGAAAACGTGTGGAGGGAGCTCTATAGAGCAGGTCCAAGACCATCCATTGTCTCTGTAACGCCTCGCCCTTGGGGGCGATAAAAAAAATGAATAAATATAATACAAATCGTAATAATTTACAATAAATTTCCAAAATACAATGGAAAATCCTCTATCAAACTACAACTATCTCTAAAGTTCTCCCACGAACTTTTACCGTCCCATCCCGCGTTCTCACCACGTGTACTTGTAGATGAAAAACATGTATGTGGAAGTAAACCGTATACAGAGGATAAAGATGAATCTGTGGAATCGATAAAACAATAACAAATACATATAGATAATCCCATCACCATACAAGGCCTCATACTCAGCTCTTTCATGGCTACATGCCAAGTACCACCATACCAATTCATGCCTCACCTCACCCACGCCCTCTCCGCGAACGTTGCAAACCGGGCTGTTGGACTGTTGGCAAATCCCCGGTAGGTGTACTTAAACATGTACCAATCAATTACCAAAACATTTAAGCCAACCATATCATATACAGCAAGCAAAGCCAGCCATAACATAACCGAGCCAAGGAACAAGTAATAACAAGATGAATACAAGAATACAGATATCAAAGAATAGCCCTAGAGCTTACGGAATGCATACAAAATACTTCTCATACCTCGACTTATGAGCGAATAAGAAGAAGAAATGATGAAGATTTCGGCTCTCCCCAAACAATCCGCAGGAAGAAGACGATGAATAATAGCAAGGAAAAAGATATTCAAGTGATTTAGAGGTTTAATCTTTGGTGTGGGAGGTTGGATGGGTGGAGATCCCTTAAGAACCTCTCATCTTTCCCTCTCTAGACCCTTCTAGAGTTTGGTGGATGTTTTGGGTCGAAGTTGTGACAAAAGGGGTCAAAAATGCTTAAAAATGCTCAAAACCGACATTGGCCTGCTTCCGGACCAGTATTGAAAAATGCCATACCGGTCTGCGCATGAGTCTGGACTCCCCAAACCGGTCCGCGTGTAATTTTGATGCTCTGACGCACTGTTCATAATTTGACCATAACTTTTGACTCGGAATTTCGTTTGAGGTGATCTTTATGTCCACGGAAAGGTATTTCAAAGATCTACAATTTTCTAAGAGGAAGTTTTCTCAAATTATGGACCAATTGTTTCCAAAAATTCACCGAAGACAGTGCTCTGCCAAAGCGCTACCGAATGACCAGAATTTAGCGATGGACCTACTTTAGGTCATGTTTTGATTAATGAGAAGTGCGAATTGGACTTCGGCCAAAACAAGAAAGTTGTAGAATGGTATGAAATCTAGAAGTAAGAATAAACTACAGTCAAATCAGATAAAAGATGAGAAAGTTACGAGAATCCAAAGTTGGCTAAAAACAAGAAAATCGAGTAGGATCAAAACTCATGATTTACAAACCAAAATCGATTCGGACCACCCGAATCACTAAACGATCTCTCACATGAGTGTAAAGAAGCTAATATAGCATACTTAACACTAATATAAACACGGGGTGTAACAGTCTCCACCAACTCTGATGTTGTTTCTCCATCGATTCTGGTGCATTAAATGTAGTTGTTATGCATTTAATGAAGTTAAAGGAGTCTTTGTGGCATTGGTAGTAGTCGTCCATGCTGTCTGTGCCTGCTCTAATACAGTGGTTAGCGAAAGAGCTCCAGACCTCGTTAGAAGAGCTCTAGTCTTTGAGCTCTACAACTTACTGTACAAAGATAATCCTCAGACTTGGTGCCTAAATTGTCTGGAGCTCAGGATTCTGAGCAGCGTTCAAGCAGAGCTATCGAGCTCCTTTTGTCGTGGCGGATTAGTCTATTGACGTGGATGGCCACGTGTCTTTCTGTGGTTAGTGGAGTAAATTGATTCACTTATTTGCACTATTAAAATCCATTGTAACTACTTTTTTAGTTTTTTTCATGAGTTTTTTTGAATTTGTTGAAATTTTTTTTAACAAAAATCAAATTTAACTTTTCAACCTATTTTCATGCTTCCCAACGAAAAAATTCAAAAAATTCAATTAAAAAACTTCACTAAACAAGGCCTAAGTTGTCCTTCAATTTAGGGCCATTCTTGTGATTCAAAAGGCCATGTGCAAAAACATAAATTAGAACTTTTTATATAAATTAATAAAAAATACGAAAAAGCTTTGTACTGATTGTGTGTGTGGTGGGGGGGGGGGGGGGCTTGTTTTTTATTATTTTTTTTGCTTTACTTTTATGTAAAATTTTAGAGGGAGACAAAAACAGAGAGGGTGAGAGAAATAAAGAACATATATTAATTTAGAGAGAGAAAAAAGAACGAGAAGATTTTTTTTCATTCGAAAAGGCCGAGAGGGATTGAACATGGGTTTGTGAGGCAAGAAAACCACGCCATTTTTTAACTCATCTAGGCCTCAATTAATTATTTTGACCCTTTTATTACTGAAATAGTAATGCAAAATCTAGATATATGGCTATTAAATATGATAAGACTAGGTCTTATTTTAAAATTAGGCCATGTGTGGGTGTCCATTTGTAAAAATTAATAATGTGGTGTAACTTATTATGATATGTATACATACACATAATGAATACTTTATATTGCTTAAAAAATCAAAATAAATAGTTTCAGTTCTGAAAGAATTCTTAAATTGAACAATTGGTCTTTTTAACATCATGTAAACATAACTAAAATGTTAAATCACCCGTTTGAATCGTCCTAAAGAGTGTTAATTTAAAGAGTACTTACCATAACTTACGGTAGAAAATATTTACTATTCCACTACTTTCTATGTATATATTTTTAATATGATGATTTTGTTTATATCCACCAAATCTTGCAGTTAATATACGTAGTTAAATTAATCCGCATTATTTATTAAGTTAATCCGTAAGTGTGGATAGATTGAAAAAAATATTATTAATTTAATTTTTTAAATATTATTTTAATACAAAAATATCCACTAAATTAATAAGTTTAACTACTTTACGAATTTAGATTATAATATATAAACAATAGGTAAATTTTAATTAACTTTAAAAGTAAAACAATATAAATAAAAATGGGGCAATTAAAAAAAAGGGCTTATTAGAGAAAGATTTTTACACTAAGGCCAAGGAATAATTTTTTTTTAAATAAAGGGCCTATTTTTTATTTTATTGATAATATGACATGTGTCTTTTTTTTTCATTATAAAATGACATCCCAACCCTTAAAATAAACTAAAAAAATATCAATATGCATTAAAATATGGACTGCAATATGAACTTTGCAGTCTATATTTCACTGCAATATGAACTTTGCAGTCCATATTTCACTGCAATGTGAACTTTCCAGTCCATATTTTTAGTGCAAAGTTCATATTGCAGTCCATATTTCACTGCAATATGAACTTTGCAGTTCATATTTCACTGCAATATGAACTTTGCAGTCCATATTTTTTGTGAAAATTTTATAAAAAGGGGTAATTTAGGTAATACATAACATGTTTTTATTAATTAAATGATATTTAAATTTATTCAAATACATTCATTTAATATATAAAACAAAATAGGCCTCTTACACTAATTACCAATTAAAAATAGGCCCTTCATTCAAATTACCAATTAAAAATAGGCCCTTCATTCAAAAAAATATTATTCATTAGATTTTTGGTAAAAATCAATGTATGATAAGCCCTTCTACCTAATTTCTAGAATAAAAATTAACCCGTATGATTATTTTTATAAAATATCTAATATAACATGTAAAGAAACTTGGTGATTGATTTTCAAATTTAAACTTTAAGTTTGATAGAGAGGAGATGGACGATCTAACAGATGAAGGTGGGTAGCAAAACTTTAGGGGTTTTGATTTATATATGATATAATTAATTAATTTAATAAGGGAGGCGGTTGGTAATAAGAGGAACAAAGTAGCAGGGTATTATATATTATATTAGATTATAATACGAAAAAGAAGAGTTGGTTTTGGGTTGTGTCTGGTCATGTCTGTTGTTAATTATGAATTGAAGTAGTAAAAAAAAAAAAAAAAAGTCTTAAAAGATGAAATCCTTAAAAAGCCTTGTCATCCGGGTTTTATGACCATGACCAATCCCAATCCCAATCCTAACCCTAGCTAGTTCCTTCGCATTCGCAAATCACATGACAAACCCCCATTTTTCTATTCACCCCCACTCCAACTAGCTCTTTTGTCCTTTTCAACTCTCTCTCTCTCTCTCTCTTGCTTTGTATACGCTACACTCTTCATAATCTCTCTCATCCCAAAACCACTTTAAGTTCAGAAGGATGTTCAAAATCAGATCAAGGTTTGTTCAGTTTTTCTTTTTTCAACGTAGGCTTTATTATGATGTTCACATTCGAATTCAATGCTTCTACTAAATTCAGATGTGTGTCAGTCTTACCAAGTAAATTATTCCACTCGCTCTACTTCATTTCTTTTCGTATTCATCATAATGGATGAGAAATATCAGTAGTAGATTTATATATTTATTAGAGGTTCATACTATACGGACAAAGTTCATTAATTACCTATATGTATGTTTGTAACTCCTATCCTCCATATATATATATATATATATATATGTGATCTATTTCTGTCTGTTGTTTATGTTCGTGTAATTGATCTAATTCTTTTACATACATAAATATACCTTGTTTGTTCTAATTAAATGAAAGACGGTGTTTGTAGAAAAGTAATATTTGGGATCGATCTCATTCCTTCTTTTGTTTAATTTCCTTTCCTTAAATAATTAATTTGCTGTTGATGTTATTAATGCAACGCAGCAGATCAAGCTCCCCCATTGTAAGAGCTCTGCTAGCTCAGTGTCTCAACAGGGCCTTCTCTACTTCACACAGTGGAGGTTATCTATTTTCAAACTCCTCTCTCTCTCTCTCTCTCTCTTAAAAAATGGGACTTCTTTTTACAAAAAAGAGAAAAAAAAAAAAGTTTTTTACAAAAGAATCAGGAATAATATTTTTATAAATTAAAATTACATTTTCATTAAAAATTTTTAAAGGAGAAAATCAAAAATTATTAATTTTGCAGTAAATTTTGGAATTATTTTTTACTGATTATTGAAGCAATAGCAGAATTTGCAATAATGTTTTTAGCATAATATATGTCAAAGTGTTTAAAGTGGACAGTGTTTTAGAATTATTTTAAATGCGTTAAATTTCAACCCATTTTTTATTGCACCTAATGGTTTTTTTTTTAGTTACGCAAAAGTTAGTAACACTTTTGTTTTATATAATTTTTATGTGTTGGAGTTTATTTTGATGTTGCTTTACGATTGCTTGGTTAAATATACTTGTTTAAAAAATATAAAAAATATCATGCCAAAACAATTTGCATTAAATTTTTTATGGATTGCAAGTTAAGTTTGCGTGAACACTAATTTGTAAAAAATTCAATTTGCATAACATAATTTTGATCAAAGCCTTATTATAAACAAATTGAAAAATAATTCCTTATTTTAGAAAATATTAAAAACAGGCCTCATTCATAAATTATTTTTTTGGGATATTTGTGAAAAATATTGTTGCGGCAATACTTTTTGGTCATTTTTCCTTTTTCCTAATTTTATATTAGGTTGGTATTATTGCCAACTTTTATAATATAATACAATTTTTTTTAAAATTAATATTATATTTAAAAAATAATATTTGTGTTGTTAATTAGTTTACCTTATTTTATTGCTGCTTTTTTTCCTTTTCTTCTTTTGGTTGAATCAAAACTTACTTTTTGTCAGCCTTTAGCAATTACAACTACTGATGAAACTTGTCTTGTCTGAATGTCAAAGTTACCCTATATTCCATTCGCATATAACATGTCGATCACCTCACAACATTTCCCACTACTAAATAAAGCTCCGTTTCTTTTGCGACTTTTCCAAAAGTTGATTTCCCTTTTTATCACTTGCGACGTGATTACTAAAGAAAATGCTGCAAATTGTTATTATTAGGTTTTCTTTACTTACATTAGAAACAGGTTAAGAAAGCGCGATAATACATGCTATATACAGTAGCAAAACATAAGTTAAAATTATGGGTGATTGCTATTTGTACGCTAATTTTTACTTGGTTTTATTTCATTTTTCGTTTGCTCAATGATAAAATAATAAGTACGTGTAATTCGCTCAATGATAAGTAAATAAAAGTTTGAAAATGCTTTACTCGCTTGCTATCGGACGAGCATGTAGACATATATTCGCTTGTCATCGGGTGATTTACACGCATTTACTCATCCGTCATCGACCGAATGGAAGATGGAGTGTTACCGAGTATTTTGTGGAGTGCAAATAGCGGTTATTAAAATAAACGAATTGACTCCATCTGAAACGTTCTTTTAACACATAAAGAAACCCATGTAAGCATTACTACTTTTATGGACATACATATATACACCCCACCGCTGGTATGGCCCATCCTTATACACACCAGGATATTAAATATAATTGAAGATACATGTATGATCTATCGACCAAAAATGTTAAAATTCTGGTCCTTTTACGTACCTTTTGCATAGGAGACTATATACACGTATTCCTAGAGACTGATTTAGATTATTTGTGTCCGCAAAGTAAACTAGAAGGCAAGGTAGCATTGATCACTGGAGCAGCTAACGGCATTGGAAAAGCTACCGCAACCAAATTCATCGACAACGGCGCCAAGGTCATCATAGCTGATATCAACCACCAACTAGGGGAGGCCACTGCCACCGAGCTCGGACCAAATGCCACATTCGTCCCCTGTAATGTCACCCAAGAGTCTGAAATCTCCGATGCAGTCGATTATGCTGTCTCTAAATATGGCTACCTCGACATTATGTACAACAATGCCGGAATTGCTTGCCACACTCCCCCGACCATAGTTGACCTTGACCTCGCCGCCTTCGATCGGGTCATGGCGATCAACGTCCGAGGCGCCGTGGCTGGAATCAAGCATGCAGCCCGCGTCATGATTCCTCGCTGCACAGGATCAATCCTCTGCACCGCAAGTATCACGGGCCTAATAGGCGGCCTATCGCAGCACACCTACTCTATATCAAAGTTTAGTGTGATTGGGGTAGTGAAGTCCGTGGCCGCTGAGCTGTGCAAGAAAGGGATACGGGTGAATTGTATATCGCCTTTTGCGATTCCGACTCGGTTTGTGATGGAAGAAATGACTCAGTTTTATCCGGGGGTTGATGCTCAGAAACTTGAGGATATTATTCATAATGCTGGTGAGTTAGAGGGGGCGAATTGTGAACCCGAGGATGTGGCAAATGCAGCACTATATCTTGCATCGGACGATGCAAAGTATGTAAGTGGGCATAATCTGGTGGTGGACGGTGGTTTTACGTCTATGAAGAGTTTGCAGTTTCCTGCTCCAGATCAAGTGCAGTAATACTGTGGAATGTACTTGGTTGATGTGTTTGAGTTTTTGAGAAGTTAGTGTAACTTTTTTTAGTACTTGATAATGCAGAAGGTAAAGCTCCCAAGACCTTTTATTGCACAATCATACAGATAATTTAAGGAAAACAAATAGCACCTCCCTTCCAAGCAAGGGTTTCATTACTACAACAGATTATTTACAGCAATTGGGAACTCGTACCATACGATAACAATGAACTGACAATAATCTTAAAAGCCTCAAATTCTGACTGTAACAATAAACTAACAATAGAGCAAGCTCCAACCAACCTAGCCCAACAAAATAAAAATACAATACTAGTTCTATATTAAAGAACAATTTTAACGCATCACAACCCACCCCTTTATCTAATTCTAAGTATGCCTCTAACGGCAAACATATTCATGGCCTTCGATTTACATGAACTGGCAAAAGCAGTGAAGAAAATCTTATTCAGGCAAATAGGGCGGACAGATCAAAATTGTTCTAAAACAGTCTTGCGCATGAAGTCCTCTGGTGCTGGATAAGGGGGAAAGAAAATGAAGTTACAAGAAGAAAGCTTGTCTAAAACAGATGTTTTACTGGTAAAAGCATTTTATAATTACTAGTTTTTTGTGCACGTGCGTTGCACGTGGTTTTAGTGCTCGACAAATATTATTAAATTTATTAATAAATACATACATATTAATAATTGAATAATTAGTATGAAATAAAATAATAACAAATAAACAAAATATTGTATCAATCGTTAAAATTCATTTGATTTAAATTTATTTGGAATACTATCTAATATAAAAATAGGCAATGTTACACACGTGCCTAGGGCACTGTTAAGTATCAATTTTTAGATATAATTAATTCCTAACATGCATAGTATTAAATATGACACACATTCTCATACAAAAATTATATTTTCAATTTATAGTAGCTTTAAAATGTGCCCTAAGGGCACATGTTATCATTTTTCCATAAAAATATATGGACTATAATTTTAGTCTTATACTATTTATTTAATATAATCTAACTTAAAAATATTTGTTTAATTATTTTAGTAGAACAGAGTAAGTTTTGAATTTATTTGGATTACTAATATAAAAATATATAGAGTTTATTGTTTTTATTTTAATTTAATGTAAATCTTAAAATTTGCATTAAAATTCACAATTCTAACTTGTTTAATTATTTTAGCCAAAATAAATAGAGTTTAAATTTATTTGGATACTAATACTAATATATATAAAATATATGGAGTTATACACTTATATCTTAACTATTTTATTAATGTAATTTAGTTTAAAATATTTGCTTAATTATTTTAGCAAAAATAGAGTAGAGTTTGAATTTTTGAATATTAATACTAATATAAAGTATATGGAGTTATATTGTTTTATTTAACAAAAAATTGTCTAAAATTTTGTCAAGAAAAACACTAAATTCTTAAATTAGAGTTTGATATTTATTTGGAAATAATAATACTAGAGTTTGAATTTAAAAATATATGGGATTAACACTGGGATTAAATACTATTTTATTTAATGTAAATCTAACTTAAAACCTTTGAACTTATTATTTTAGACCAAATAAGTAGAGTTTGAACAAAAAGTAGAGTTTGATTTGACTTATTTGAAATACTAATACAAATATAAAAATATATGGAGTTATACTATTTTATTTAATGTAAATCTTAAAATCTTTTGTTTAAAATCGAGAGGTATTTGTCTTCAAAAAAGGGGAAAAAAACATTTGTCTTCACAAAAAAGGGAAAAAAACACTTAGGGGGGTGTATTCATTATTAGATTTTAAAAATGGTTTTAGTCCAGTGGATTTTAAAAGACTATTTTAGAATGTAATGACTTGTAAGAGTTTTTAAAAGATTTTTATACTTAGGATTTTTTATGTTTGGATTTTAAAAGATTGTATCATTAGAATTTATAAGATTGAAAGGACCACATGAAAGGACCACATTTTTTATACTCAGGACTTTTTATGTTTGGATTTTATGACGAGTAATGTTTAGTTCAATGATGCACGAATTTTCCAGCATCAGCCTCTACAACCCAAGCTTTCTAAATGATAGTGAAAATTTTTCCTTACCAAAGGTTTTATAAAACCCGCTACCATTTCTTAATAAAAAAGAAACGAAAAAAAGTTTATTTTGATTGAAAGGCAGAGAGTGATTTTGGTGTTATGTCAATGAAATTTATTTAAAATATCAATAAAATTATGCAAGCAATCTTCAAATGTTCAATTAAAGGGCCCCACTTTTTAATGGGAAGGCATTAAAGGAAAAAAATAAAGGAAAAAAATTGAAATACATATAAAAATAGTTCAAATCTCAAAGAATATGAAAATGTACACATACATACATATATATTATATATATATAGAGACAGATGCTATATACTACCCACTTCTAAACAGAAGCATTGGTGAAGTTGAGAAGGGAAATGGGTGAAAGGAAGAGGTAAATGTATATGAGAGAATTGTAAATCTCTAGCAAAAATAAAAGTCTCTGAAAAGTCTCATGGGTTAGGGTGGGATTCTTTATAGGGTTTGGTATTTATACTTTATAGGGTTTGGTATTATATTTTCACTAAAAGTCACACAAATTCCTAATTTTAAAAAAAACCATTGAAATTAGCAAATTTTTTTAATACCAAAAGACTTTTTGTTACTTGTTTAAAGTCCTGATTGAATACCACTAGATTTGGACACCTTCTAAAAGTATCGTATCCAATAATCCCGATTGAATACCAAAAGACTTATTTAGATTATTTAAAAGTCTTAATTGAATACCACAAGACTTATTTATCTCAAAATAGTCTTTTAAAATCCTAATTGAATACACCCCCCTTAAGTTATTCGTACTTTTATATATAGTATAGATATAGATATAGATTTTCTTATTTTTACTAAGCATTTAAGCAATTATACTTTTCTTTTTCCTACCTCCTTTTATTTTCCCCCCTCGCATAATCGAAACATGCACTAACAATCCTATTAGGAGAGTACGTTGTACACCCCTCAAGGCATAAACCCACAACCTTCCCAAGAACAATGCCCAATAACAAAGCTAGGCTCACCGACTGAAACCTAAAGAGTAGCTTGTAATTTCCTGAAACCTTCAACATCTTCAAGATTGGGCCTTGACATTCGTTGAGCTAAAACTCAACAAGTTGAAACCCACTCCTTGCTATAGTAAGTAATGTAAATTTATGTGACAAAAGTAGTGCGTAACCTATGGAACAGACAGCTAAGTTTTTCTTGGGGGGGCACTATTATCCATTAATTCCTTGGGGAAAATACACTAATCATGTGGAGAGGAGAGGATGATTACTACCTAATCCACTGGTGAACAATTTGAACTGACCAAGCGCCTGCCTGATGAACATCTCAACACCGCTCACCACTATGGCTCCAACCTCTGCAGCCTCTAGCAATAGCCGAGTGTCTCTGGGTGTGTAGACAGCATCGAAAACCAGCTCATATGATCCCAAGGCCTCCTACAATCCATAGGAATGGGAAGCAAATGTTCATTATTAAGTATCCTTATCCATCACACACACTAGATACAGTTAGAGAAACAGAGAGGACCTTGGAAATTGGAGTTTGATCTGCATTTGGCTGCATGCCAATTGCAGAAGCATTTGCAAGAATCATTCCATTCTCAGGGCAGAATTTGTCTAAACATTCATATGGGAAAGCTTCTCCTGAAACTGCTTGTGCAAGTGCCTTCGCTCTCTCTTTCGGAATAACATTGAAGTCAATACACAAGAAAGAAAACTGCCTAATCTAAAAGTATGAAGCTAAATGTTTCCTTACCAAAATTGCGGTTAAAAATGACGACCCTTGCTCCTCTGCTTTTGGCACCAAAGGCAATAGCTCTTCCAGCACCTCCTGCTCCAACCAACACCAGTAATTTTCCAGCTATAGGAGAAGCATTTGATGCTTCCCCATTGGCAACTCTTTTTTCTGTTCACCGCAAAAAATGAGAATTAATTAGCTTCAATTTTGAATTTTTTTTTTGGTGTCCTTCTGCTTTTCAATTTTGATCTTTGTTATCCGTTTTTTTATTTACAGAATCACGTGTCATCAAATTTGCTCAATTAGAATAAATTCAATAGCTTTTCAAATTGTATAAAGAAAATCATATGACCCATTACCTGAAAAGCCTTCAACTTATCAAGACAATAACGTATTAAACAAATGACTATTTACTTTCTTTTGATTGCAAAATAAATAGAATACCTCTGAGCGCATCTTCAATCGCAGTTATACAAGCCTCACAGTCAGTATTGTAACCAACCAGCTTTCCATTTGTAGGTTTCCGCACAATGGTGTTTACAGCTCCTATGGACTGTATATCATAAATGATAATAAGAATTTTGTCATTTGTGAAATTTTAGTGCATGATCTACTCAACCTACTTGTAAACAGCACGCTAAACTCAACCACTTAATAAATGAAAGAACTCGTGCGTATTTGTTATATAAAGCACTAATGGACACTTGACTACCAAGAAACACAAACATTGGGATTCTCTGTGTGTGTGTTTGTGTGTGTGATGTAGAACGGGAGCGGGCGGGAAGGAGGAAGAACACCGCTCTTGGGCTCTTGATTTTACAGAAAATTCATGAAAATTCATGACAACAAAGAGATTAATTGTGTGGAATGAATAAACACTTATTTATAATCTAAAAATCTAAACCTACCTTAAATAAAAAAATCCTTCACATAATGATAGGACCTACAAAAAAATTATTAATTCAAATTTAAAAAAAGACTATAAATAAAGACTATAAATAAAGAAACTATTAGAAACTATTAGCCCTAATTAATAAATAAAAATAAAAAACAATAAAATAATAATATGGTCTTCATTTCCATTGCATCAGTGTGTGTGTGTGAGAGAGAGAGAGAGAGAGAGAGAAAGAGCATTTTTCCAAAATGTGCTCCTTTTTTACATAAAACAAAAAAATAAACACAAAGCTCTCAAACCTTGGCAAGTGGATGGACTTCATCGCAGCACCCTACTGCTAGTTCCTTATGCGGGATTCCAACACTACAAGTTCCATCGAACGGAAAACAGTGTGTTAGAACAATCTACTAAATAAACAGCCCCGTAAACTGTACTTCAAAAAGAGCAACCTAGTTAAAGGGTATAGATTTGCGGAACACTTCCTGGCTTCTAGCACGAACCTAAGCATATATGATAATGGTAGGCCATATTCTATTTCCGGAACATGAGATGCAAGCATACATAGCATCCAGTGCACTTCAGAGTTCCAAGATTATAAAAAGAAGTTGGGGGTTCCTTTCAACAAAAATAAAGACATTTCTCCTATTATATATTCTCTATTTAGGAAATGGAGCATACCTGAAACCCGCAAAATCATTGCATGAGTACACCCTAAAAAATTCCTTGATATTATCAACAAGCAGTGGCACATATATTCCATTGTATCCCGTATGTCTAAAGGCAGGGTTATGCAGAAGAGGGCCTTTGCTATGTCCTACAGGATTTGAGATGACACCGAATACTTTTGTATCAGGATTCACATTTTCAAGCTTATAAACTTGCTTGATGCTGGCTACAGGCGGCAGGCCAGGTGTAGATTTACTTCCCAAAGAACCCCAGACTAAACAAGCACCAAATTTGGGGCCCAGTAATTGGCTTATAAGACCTCTATCGCCTGCAGCTCTTGCAATTAGTGGCACCTACAGGAAGACCTAACAAAAAGTCAAGTGCATTATAATATCGAACCTGTACAAGGAAATAATTAATAAGGAATTTTCAAGGGGTAAAAAAGTTGAACAAAGAACCATTATCACAAAACGTGCAGTTAGACCTGCCAACTGTTTTTAGCTCAAAAAGCATTCTATGGGTGAATACATTTCAAAAAAAATTAAATGGATTACCATATGGCAAAGCATTTTCCATAAACAAATTATTCAAACACCCACAAAAATGTAGAATTAAATTCAATGTTTAAATATGGAGCGAAGCTGATCGAGGCTAAACCTCGATCACCCCTTCAATTTGCAAGGAATGACATACCTGACAATGAGTAAGGATATGAAAAATGGGTTCTACGTCGGTAATATAAGCTACATCTACCACAACTTTGATGACATCTGCCCCTGTAGACTGCAGGCAAGCTATCAGGTTACCAAGTTTCTCCTTTGAAGGAGTCCCTCCATTGACATAGCTTGATACAATTATCTTGCTATTTGACCGCTTGTTCATAAGTTCGGTTATGATAACATTAGAAGCTACCTGAAAGTCCCATGAGTAATCACAAAGAAATGAACACAAACTTCTTATATATTTTGTCCACAGGATACGTGGTAACTGCCAAGTTAATAGCAAATGCAAAGATGGTGCGTGCGAGATTGTACCTGTGATGAAAAACTTCTCTATTAATACATGCAGTTCCAATGAATTGACTGAAGAAACTTTTATGTATTACAAATTTCTTTTGGCATTTTCCTTATGGAAAATATAAGGAAAATGCCAACTTATAATTTTCTTACAAATCTTTGGTACAAACTAATATGTCACCACTCAAATAAACTTGTGGGCCACACATTTAATGCGTTGTCTGCATTTTCTTTTAACTGATTGGTGCTATAACAGTTTGTATAAAAAGAATGTACAATTTGTTAGTGTAATTAGCGTTTACCACTACTCTAGTATCTAGAAATGGAACGGACAAACTAACCTCGAGCTCAATTTCGACAAATTCAACATCTAATTCAATGGCAAGTCTCAATACTTCCAAGCACGTCTTCTTCATGTCTCCTTTGCAAGATGTTTTTGGTGAATTCAGCCTGCCAAAAGTAGCCAAATTGGTGCATCATTAGAAAACAAATACAGAAAGGGTTCTATAAATGGTCTACGGTTTCCCCTAATTTTATTAAAACCTAGCAAATGCCAAAATCTAGAGTTGGACAAGGCCTTACTGCCATCGCAAGACGATGTAAACTTAAAATATACAATGAATTTATAAAGATTACTTGAATCGAGTCCACTTCGATATTTTCCTTTTAGACTTTCCACGAAGGTGTTTGGGGCTATCAAATTCAACTTGATTTAAAAGAAAAATCTATTCTTAATCAAAGTGAGATTGAGATGTTAGGGCCCGTTCGGTAACGTTTTCGAAGAATGTTTTCCAAGAATGTTTTCAGAAAATGAAAATGAGAAAATGAATTTTCCGAGAACGAAAATAGTGAAAACATTTTCCGAGAACGAAAACAGTGAAAATGAAGATTACAAGACTGAAAATGGTGAAAAATTTTGGCGTTTTTGCGTTTTATGCTTTAAACTTGAATTCGTTTTCCGAAAACGTTTTTCGCGTTTTTGTCAATATCCCACCGAACGCATTTTTTATCCGTTTTTGAACTCAAAAAACAAAAACGGGTTCTAAAAACGCTACCGAACGGGCCCTTATCTCTTTGTATTATTTTTTTCAGTTTTTTCTTTTAATTCTTGGAACACACCATAGTAAAGCCATCTTTATCTTCTTTCACAAGATTAATATTCGAATTTTAATTATTACCAATAAATATGGAGCAAGTTTTTGCTAACCCTTGAGAAGAAGGTTTACTTCTAATCAAAACTTCAAAACTTCCACTAATTTTTGTCTCATCTAAATCTTCACAACTTTAGAGTTAATTTCCACAACTTCCACTTTTTCCTCAAGATTGGTACCCAATTTATTCCCATGCCCGTTATTACCATCTATAATTTTCTTCCACTCAAATACAGATGGTAACATATATTATTAATACATTATTCTCTACACCTTCTTAATTATTTCTACCTGCTTTATTTCTCTATATAAGGCTTTCTCATTATAATGAGGTTTTGCGACTTTGAATGCTGACTTGTCTAGCTGGGCGGATTTTGGATTTTTTTGCAACTCTCTGCTGGGTTCTGTGTCTTCCGAGGAGCTGCATACTTTTGCCTCATTTGCTTGGTTTATTTGGCATGATCGGAATGTGTTAATGCAAGGGAATGCGGGCAGATCGAGCGAGGGTTTGTGGCAGGCGGCGTGGTTGTGGCTCTCGACCTTTCTTCAAATTCAGCGGGAGGTTTCGGTCCCAGCCCCTCTGCAGATTTCTAAGTGGGTAAGGCCAATTTTGGGAGTTACGAAAATTAATGTTGATGATGTTGTTAATCCCTGTGTCTCGAAGTCGGCTCTGGGGGTGATTTGCAGAAATCACATAGGTGAGATTATTGGGGCTAAAGCTGTTCCTATCCTGGTGGAGTTAGACGTGAAAGTCGCGGAAGCTTGAGCTTTACTTGAAGGCGTGAAGATGGGGGTTGAGCTCGGGTTGAAGAAGGTAGAGCTAGAGAGTGGTGTGCTGCGAGTGGTGCGAATGGTGGAGGATAAGGCCCCGTCACTAGCGGATGACAGGGTGTATGTTTTGGATGCTTTGGATCAAGCGAAGAGTTTCGAATCATTTTCCTGTTCTCATGTTCTAAGGTCGGCTAATGCAGCGGCCCATGCGTTAGCTTCGGAAGCGTTGCAGTTTGAGGAGGTTCAGTCTTGGGGCGCCAACTCTCCGGGTTGGCTTTTCCGTACTGTTTCGAATGATTTATGTTAATTTGGGATGTTTGCTTTCAAAAAAAAAAGTACTCGATGGTTCTTTTTAATATGCAACAGGATTACCTTTCATATATCAATAAAAGAGGTTCCAAAATCGCAAATATTACATCAGTGCAAGTGTTTTTTTTTTTTTTAAATTGATTGTTGTACTTAGTTTCCTGAGAATCTAACTCACTTTTTCTTCGCATTGAATGCTTCAACCAAATTATAAAAAGAAATTTTATCGATTAATAATTTTAAATAGTTTAATTTATAAATTAAAAGACGCCGGAAAGAGTTTCAAGTAATTCTTTTTCTTTTAAGAAAAACAAAGGTTCAAGTTTTTTGGTGAGGTGCCTTTCTCGACTATGCTAATTCACTTGCCCTAAATCAATCTTTTTGTAATTCAAATATTGCTCATTCTAACAAAAAAAAAAAAATTCTCAAAGCAATACCTTTTTAATTTGGTGATCGCAAAAATTAATTGTAGGCATGGCAGAATTTTTCTACTATTACATAAAAGTTGGGAATTATTCATCCCTAAGTAATTACCATTGTAGTGTTGGCATTTGAAAATTTCACTCCACTTAGAGATCGAGTAAGGCCTCGTTTAGTTCACGGAAGATAAATCAATTCTCTTGTCTTTCCTATGGAGGTGAGAAACTAAATTTTCTTTCAAGTTTCTTTTCTTGTGTTTGGTAAAGTATGAAAAGTACTTAGATAAGGGTATTATTATCAAATTTTTCTTTTTTGTAATAAATGCTTAGAAATCACATGGGAAAATCAATCCCATGAGTTTTGAGATGAATGGTTTTTACCCCCTACTTTTTCCTCTATCGGGAAAGTGTTTCCGGACTTTGTGCTTACCAAACAAAGGAAAGGAAAACTTTCCTTTCCTGAGTCATCAAATCCGTGAACCAAACGAGGCCTAAGTTAAAATTTTTCAAACAAAAATATGCTTTTGCGGATGCATTTCAGAGGGTAGTTATTTTGTAGATTGCAGCAGATATATAAAAATACATAAATCACTTTTGTAGTTAGTAAGCTCTAAATATGTAATTAGTATAGAGTGGTTCGGTGGTTAATCACTTTAGATTCATAAAACCGAGCTCGAATAGGAGCTTTGTACGTCAAGACTCGGCGTATTCTTCGAAGGGGATTAATCGAAGTACACAAAAATTAATCTAAACACTCCTAACATAAACAAAAAGAAAAAGAAAAAAGTAAGCTCTAATTCTCTAAATATGCACTAAATTTATCAAGGTACAAATCTTTTAAAGCCAACGGTAAATTCAGTTTCTGGGGTTCACTGTGGTGTGAGGATATTTCGTTAAAAAAGGGAAAAAAAAAAAAAAAAAAAGTGAGTCCAAAATCCAAATATGTACTCTACCCTACCCCGCCTTTATGTTTTTTCCCTAGCCTTCGTACAAGTGTTTCACGTGTTGGAGCGGATAGAAGTGCCCTCACCCATTTATTTACCAACTATATATCAATTAACTCTCCGGCCCTATATATTGCATCTCTCTATATACTTTTCTTCCTTTCTTCACCATTCCCAAGAATCACAACCGGTCGAGGTAAAAATTACAAGATTTAAGTTGAATAAAAAAATTCAGTTTCAATTTTTAAATCTTTCGAATTTAAATTTGGACCAAACTTTCGATTAGTCTTCTTTCAATTTTATTTGATTTTTATTTATTTTTTCAAAAAATAAATAAATTGTAAGAGAACATATATTTTGGAGAAAAAAATAATTCTACACTGCTCATACTTATTTTGGATAAAAAAAAAATAATAGTTCTTATATTTATAATATATCTCCAATATCTATGATAGTTCAAGAGTCTCACTATACCTTGTAAATTTTAGGAATATAAAAGTTTAGATGGTGAAATAATATTATTTTCGAGTTATATATGTAATGATTCGGTTTAATTTCGTTCGGTTCGGTTAGGTTTTGAAATGTCAAACCCCAATCCAAAACTGAACCAAATATATTCGGTTTCAATTTTTTTTCTATTCAATTTTTTATGGCTCAATACAATTCGGTTTTTTAAATTCGCCACAATACCCTACTTACAACAACATAATAGTCAGAGTCTTAACAAATTTTAAAATCAACAGTTGAACCATTCTAATCATTATTATTTTAAACCTTTCATTTATGAATTGGTTACGATATGGATTTGAGAAGGATTTGGTACAATGTAAAATTGTTGTGCGTTAGATTATGTTTTAATAAAGAAAAACGGAGCTCGATTTTTCAAATGTTCCAGAAATTCTTAATTCAAGAAAACAGAATTCTTCGATCAATCAGAAGCTGGAAAACCACTTGCAGTTGCCAATGTATGAGAGACAATGTGGTGCTCTATAAAGTACTACAAAAAGGTTATTTTCAAGGAAAAGGAATTAAAGAAGCTACCAGGTGATCGAGTTATATATAATATCTGATGAAGTTACATCCACATCCGCATTGTGTATATATAATTAAGCCACACACGTATATATATTAGTTGAAGAAGTGGAGTAATAACCTGACAAGTAGGCTCCAATTCAGTCCAACAAAAATAATATACACACTAAGCTAGATAACTTTATAATAGGGTGATTATATTTCCACTCCTGATAATACTTGGTTTTACTCCTACGTACTCTTCGGTCAGTCCTTAAGTATTAAATAAAGGTTTGTTATTCGATTCTTAAGGGGCGAATATAAATATGATTATGTCTTACTCGACTCCTAAGTTCCAAATTATAAGATTATACTCGGTTCTCAAGAACTAAATAACGTCACCTTACTCGGTGCTGAAGGACCGAATGAAAAGTGGAACTGGAACAAAGTATTATCGAGGTGGAAATAAAATCATCCTAATAATATTCTCACTAATTAATCGTGTATTCAATCAACATTATATATATATCAAACAATTGAAAATTTCCAATAATTTCATATTAACTTTCTAATATATATAACATATATATATATCAAAAAGAAAGATGATATGAAATTATGACTCTATACATCGGATCAAAATGAAAATTAGCAGAACCATGAAGTACTTACCATTACCAAAAGCTTCTAAACTTTAATCTATGAGAAAATTATATATAGAAAAAATTATTTCTAACCAACATTTATTAAATTGAAAAAGTACGTTTATCTCTTCAAATTAACTGTATATTTACAAAAGCGAAATGACAAATTTTACGAAAATGCAGGAAGAAAAATATATAGAGCGGCGGGGAAGTACCTGAAAGAGACGACTGCAGGAAGAGGTCTGTGGTGGAAGAGATGTTGAAGCTCAGATATGTGAGAGAAGGAGATGGAGTCAATACAGAGCTCCACAAGATCTACACCTTCTTCCTTTGCTTTCTCCATTGAACTTAACATTTCTTCCTTTGTTTCACACTCTAATGTTGCACACACCAACAGTTTGCTCTTAATACCCATGTCCCCGGCCGGACCCTTCGTGTGTATATATTAATTGCGTTACAGAGAGAAACACGTACAGATATGTATATATATATAGAGAGAGAGAGAGAGAGAGAAAGCGCGCAGCTGTGATTAATATTAATGTCTTGCTCAAAACTAAGCAGCTACCTAGCTATATATATAGCCGGTCTTCCTTGTATATATATATAAGCAAGATCTTGAATATAATATGTATGATATGTTCCATGTGAAATTAACCAAATTATTTACACTTAAAATTCTGTTCCAACTCAGATACAGTAGTATTAATTTTCGCAGCCACAAGAAAAAAAAATGCAATTCAATTCACTCCTAATATATCTGTACATACACTTGTTAGAATTAAATCCATAAGAATCATAAAATACAAGGATTGATTGCATATCACATCATGTTGTTAAGAAATCATAAGGAAAGGTGTACCCGAGTTTGTTGATAACGTTTGAGCGAAAGCGGGAATACGGGATGATCTTCCAACCCTTTCCCTCCTTATACTTAAGTTTCTCTCTTGAGAGGATATGAGAAAAATGACATTCAAAGGGGGTTGGGGACCATAACCCTTCATATATATATATATATAGCGGTTGGTGGCGGTTGACGGTGGTTGCCAACTTTCACTATCTTTGATTTTGCCTCTCATAGAATTAGAAATTGTTCATAGGTATCTACACATTAATTTTATGACAAATATATCCCGAAATCTACTTAAAACCTCAATTTAGATCACTTTAATTTAGTCTTATAAATGATAACACATACATTAATTACATACATGTGTAGTCCCTAATTGTATTAATATAAAATTAATCCAACAACAATATCAACATATATCTCATATATAGTACATGGATCGGGCATTTTTAAAGCGACAATAATCGCTCAAAAATATAGTTGAGGATCATTAATTAGTTGAAGATAAATGGCTCAAATTTGACAAATAGCTTACACTTAAATGAGTCCACATAAATGGTTCAAATTTTGAAAAGCAACTTTTATTAAGTTTGCGCCAATCCAATGAAAAAATAATTGGCGAGAACACATTCTCATTTAAAGAGAATATCATAAAAATTAAAAATAAGGTCATAAATTTTGGTCAGAAAAATCATAAAAAGAAATAAATTTTGGTCAGAATATCCAAATTAGCTAAAGTTATAAATTTACAGTGCCATCAGAATATCACAAAAACAAATAAGGGGCAATTAAAAAAAAGGGCTTATTAGAGAAAGATTTTCACAGTAAGGCCAAGGAATAATTTTTTTTTAAATAAAGGGCCTATTTTTTATTTTATTGATAATATGACATGTGTCTTTTTTTTTCATTATAAAATGACATCCCAACCCTTAAAATAAACTAAAAAAATATCAATATGCATTAAAATATGGACTGCAATATGAACTTTGCAGTCCATATTTCACTGCAATGTGAACTTTGCAGTCCATATTTTTAGTGCAAAGTTCATATTGCAGTCCATATTTTACTGCAATGTGAACTTTGCAGTCCATATTTTTAGTGCAAAGTTCATATTGCAGTACATATTTCACTGCAATATGAACTTTGCAGTTCATATTTTATTGCAATATGAACTTTGCAGTCCATATTTTTTGTGAAAATTTCATAAAAAGGGGTAATTTAGGTAATACATAACATGTTTTTATTAATTAAATGATTTTAAATTTATTCAAATACATTCATTTATAAATCATAAAACAAAATAGGCCTCTTACACTAATACCAATTAAAAATAGGCCCTTCATTCAAATTATCAATTAAAAATAGGCCCTTCATTCAAAAAAATATTATTCATTGGATTTTTGGTAAAAATCAATGTATAATAAGCCCTTCTACCTAATTTCTAGAACAAATAATTGCGAAGAGTTTGCCTTTGAGACAAAGACCTTTATATACATATATATATATATATTAATTATTGATGGGAACAAATAACGGACCGCTTGTAAACGTACTCCATCTTATTTTTTGATATGGACAATCCACATCAGTAAATAAAATGACCCAAATTCTGAAAACGATCGCGTCACACTAAAACCACTAGTTACAACGATCTTTGCATAAGACTACTTTGAGAATTAATTATCAGATTTTGGAGAGGTTAAAAAGTGGTTAAACATCACATTATATATATACTCTTAACCATATATACTTTAGTCTAACATCACCGAGAAAACAAAAGGCTAAAACTTTTAGCTTTGAGCTAAAGTGGATACGGAAATGCCTTATCAACTTTGAGCTCAAAATAAAATAAAATAAAATAAATGTCTCATACAAGTGAGGCATACTCGAATGAGTTATACGAGTAAGCCACACTTATATGACTAATATGAATGTGCCTCACTCATACGAGGTATTTTTTATTTTTTTTGTTAACTCTTTGTGACGGGGTGTAGAACATAATTTGCAATAATTATGTTTTTAAACCTTTAATAATTTTATAACTCAAATGTATATTTTTTAAAAGACAACATATATTGATATGGTTTGTATTCAATAACAAAATAAAAATAAAATTATACTATGTTCCAATTTTAAAAGTTTGGTTATATAGATGAAAAAAGAATGGCACTTAAAAATTAAAACAAAAGTCGGTTTGAAATTTAAACTTTTTAAACATATTTGCAATTTCACCCAAAAGTTAAATAGTCAACATTATCCAAGCAAGTAAACGGATATGTGGAAGATAAATATATATATATAGTTTCATACGAGTGTGCTTCACTCGTATATATATATATATATATATTTTACGACTTTATGAAAGTGTACGAGCTATATGAGTAAATGAATATGAAAAAAACTTAGTGATATGGTAAATTTGATCTTCTCTACCATACACGGCTAAATTTGACTATTAACATTTCTCCGTTGTGGCATGGGGAATGGTACCAAACCCACTAGGGTTGCTCTTATAAAGCATCAAAAAGGGAATCAAATAATTATCCAAGGGTGGTTCTATTTTCACCCTCAATAATACTTAAGTTTTACTTTCACATCCCATTCGGTCCTTGAAATCGAGTAAGGGCGTGTTATTCGGTTCTTGAGGACCGATCGAGTATAAGCCTATTATATTGTCAAATTTATATTGGCTCTCAAGAACCGAATAACAAGCTCTTAATCGATGCTCAATGACCGAATGAGGGGTGTTAGTGGAACCAAGCATTATTGGGGATGAAAATAGAATAACTGTTATTTAACTCTTTGCTTTTGATGAGAATCACAAAATCACCCGCACGTGTATTATTATGAAAAAAATATTTTAATAATACGGGTTCATTTAATAGCAACATGAAAAATGATATATAGAATAAATAAATGATTTTTGTGAGAAGTTGAAAAATAAACTGAGGTATGCGGTGAAATACTTCCATCTCATACTTATTTTTATGAGTATATGTCATATATCTTTTATTTTTTGTGAAAAAATTTTCTTCTTTACCCTTTGGGAAAAAAAATGATTGGAAAAGCCAAAAAGTAAAAGTCGACCACACCACATGCCTCAAATTATTTTTTAATTTCTCACATAAATCAATTCTTTTTTTTTACCATGTTTCATATTGTTATCTAATAGAGCCTACAAGAAAAAAGATTATTAGTCATTTCCTAGAGTGCTAAGAGGAGCTTTCTGCATTCTCTCCCTCCCTATATAGTGTATATATATACGATTATATATATATATCGATCTAGAACACTTTTCTCTTAAGGGCAGTCCTTAAGTTAATTATCTTAAGGATGGTCCATTTTGAGGGGGTAAACGGATGAATTTTTTTCATAAAATTTTGTGGAGATGATCTTTATAATGGATAGATCATTTCCACCAAATTTCATCAAAAAAACTCGACTGAGAAGTAGGTTAACTAAACAATTGATATATATGCGCATTTCCAAACGTTGAAATGTTAAATGTTTACATAACACATTTACCGTTTGAGTTTTATGATGAAATTTGGTGGAGATAATCTACTTGTTATAAAGATCATCTCCTCCAAATTTCATGAAAATATTATTCCATTTTAAGTTTAAGGACAATCCTTAATTAAGAGAAGGAACTCGTATATATTATATCTATACTTAATTATAAAAGTGTGAATGAGGTGGATTGATTTACACTAAAAATGTTTAGTAGTTTTATCAATTGGTTAAGAAGATATATTACATACTAAATATTAAATAAAAAGTACCATGTTTAATTAGACATTAAATCTTACTCTATTTACTCTTTTTTAGTTGGAATTAAAAGCAATTTGGTAGTTTTTAAATTTAAAGTACCTTTAACTTTTGTTTTATTTCTATTAGGACTCTAATCTAAAATACTAGTATAAATTAAGATTTGAATACCAATTACATATATAAACACTTCTATCAATTAGTTAAGAAGATTTATTATATACTAACTATTAAATAAAATGTACCATATTTAATTAGACATTAAATCCTACTCTATTTAGTCTTTTTAGTTGGAATTAAAAGCAATCTAGTAGTCTTTAAATTTAAAGGGCAATTGGGCATAAGGGTTCATTCCAATAATAATATAATTATAAAGAATATTTACAAATTAGCCGTGTAAATTAAGGACACTATACAAAAAAAAACACTAATACACTTTCCTTATAACATCTCACGCCTCATCAGAATTAGTGCTAAATCTGTTTAGCACCAATTTGTTTTAGCACGAATGATGCTAAATCTGTTTAGCATCAATATGTTTCAGCACCAATGGTGCTAAATCGGTTTTAGTACCAATAAAAAAAATTGATGAGATCTTCATCATGCACACCTCCAATCAAATCCAGATCCTTGCCAAGATAAACATATTCCTTAATCTTCTCAGTCCTCGAAACCTCCATGAACGCCTTCGATTCATCATCAATTGGCCACTCTAGCTCAAACTCTTTCAATTTCATCTATGATCCGCCTCTTCTCCTTTTACCACCAATTTTGCACAAATTGCAGAGAGAAGAACTGGATCCATGTAATCATCAAGCCTCTTGTTCATCACTTCTCTATCCTTTGAAATTTAATCGTATCCACATCAAATTGTGCGGAGTCCCGTTTGATGAGTTCGTCACTTTCATATGAATTACAAAGCTCAAAATATGAGTATATATACAGGCACAAATGTATAATCTACGAGTACTATAAATAAAATGAGTACTATAAATTTAAAGTACCTTTAACTCCTTTTAGTATTTTAATACACAATAAAATCCACTAAAATCGTATCATGCTCTTACACGATACTCGTACATAAAAATAATATACATATTTTTCATAGTATATAATTTATCTTTTTGTTGAATTTTCCTTTGTATCTTAGATAAATAAATTAAACTCTAAAAACTCACATCACCCGAACTAGCTAGGGTAGCTTTATTTATCAAATAAATTTTGTGTCTTTAGCTAGAGAATTGTGTTACATAAAAAGCATAATGTACAATCACCTAATACATTATTTGCTTCGGTATAAGACGAAAGTAGTTTAATAACAATGTTATTCTAACTAAATTTACATGATAACCCTCAAGGGTAAACTAGAAAGAAAACAAGAAGTATCAATGCTCCTAAGGTAAAAAATAATATTTACCACGGTTTTATTTTCAATTTTTTTATTATGTACATTTTTTTTATCTTCAAATTATAATATTCTCATAAAATTTTCTTTAAATTTAATTTCGAAAGTTTAATTTGCATATATAATTGTTTCTTAACTTAAATGTAATTACTATTAATTTTTTTACGTATTTATTAATCATCAAATAATCACGCGCAAAGCACGTGCACATATATAAAGAAGAACTTTATGGAGTATTAGAGGATACAATTGTCCTTTCGTGTTGAATTAATAGTAAATCTTAATAGTGAAATACATACTATCTTATTTTATCGATTAGAAATTGCGTTATATTTTTTTATTTATTACACCCTTACAATTTTCTATTTTATAAAAGATTTATTTGCAATAAAAATAGAACATGAATTCTTAAATAATATAAGAGCACGCTTAACTACTGTTTATAATTATTATTAAAATATATTTTTTTAATTATATATATGCTACTTGCATAAATATAACATATGCAAATTTATAATTATTGTCAATCAATATGCCAGGTAATCTAGTATGATGAATGAGGGACATAAAACATTTCAAACAAAGAAAGGGCCAATAAATTTTTGAAACTAGGACCAAACACGTGCTAGAACAATGCTCACTAATCAAATCTTCTATTCCATTATTCTTTGTATTCCTCTGTTTTTATGGCAAAATATTCTCCTAATTTCCACAAAAGCAAATTTTTAGCTAAGCGCAATTTTTGGACTTGATTCATCTCCATTATCCATTCGCTCTAATTTTGTCCAACAGAGTTGAGTTCGAGAGTTAAACGGATGAATTTTTTTTTTGAAATTTGGTAAAAATGATCTTTATAATGAGTAAATTATATCCACAAAATTTCATACAGGAATTCAAACCAGAAGTAGGAATAATAAAAATTTGATACATATGTTTATTTTCGATCATTAAAAGTTTAGATGATCATCTCACCACTTCTAAATTGAATTTTTTGATAAAATTTTGTGGAAATGATCTACTTATCATGGAGATCATTTTCACCAATTTTCATGAAAAAAAATATCCATTTATCTATCAAATTGGGCCCAATTGGATGAAATTGAACCGAAAAGTAATGGAAAAGAGCCAAGTCCGCCATTTTTTATATACGTGATGCGTGTAATACTTATGTGTGTGTGTATATGTTTAATTTTATCAAAGAAGTAAAACAAACGTTTTGGATGAGTAAAAAGATGTTACTATGCATTCGTTTAAATTGTGAGGATGTTAAACTAGAACGCATTAGATAAGCTAAAAATCACATAGAATCAATTTTAATCGAGTGCTGTAAAAACAATATCAAGACAATCAAAGCCATGCAAAAGAATTTAACGTAAATTAAAAGTTAAACAAGCTTTCATCAACATATATAATACAAGTTTTAATTAACATGAACGTCAATTACGTCTAAATTAAGTCCCAAACTTTGGATGAGTGCAATTAATTCTAAAGCGTAAAAGAATGTGATTATACTACTAGTTCAAAAATCATGTACGGAAAAAACAAGACCTACGTACTTTAAGCAGAGCATAGATTCTTATTTTTTTATTTAAGGGTTTGTTTTTACATCGTATTCAAACTAGTTTTATCATATTTTGACTCGTTCGTAGAAGGTGTCAAGTACTAATGACAAAAAAATTTAAACTTGTTGAAACTCAACCTGAAAAGTTACCGTCAAAACGTTGTCGTGACCGGGTGGGTCACTCTCGGTAGTTAAAAAATAATGAAATGAAGGTGGTCCAATAGAACAATGAGATGACGACTAAAATAATTGGAGTATTGAGGTACGTAACGTGTGAGAAAGAGAGGGGCGAGGGGGGGGGGGGGGGGGCATGTCGGTTATGACATGGACAACAAAGGAAAATTGGTTGGTGTTGGTGTTGGTGCCAATCTTTTAAAACCGCACCACTATCTTCCAAAGCTTATCACGTGGATTGGAGTCCCAATGACGGCTCCACAACATTATATTTGACTCAGCCCTTGTACTATACTAATAAATATTTTAAAATTCAATATTACATTAGAAATGTTAATTGACATCAAAATAATTGAGAGACTAGTAATTTTCGTTGTTATAAAGAAAAAAAAAATGTCTGGTTTTAAATTACGAATGTCTATCTATTTATTTTAATAAAACATAATTTGAGTATATGGCCGGGAAATCAAATCTTAATTAGGTATTTAGAATGTGTAGTTGGGGACGTACTTTTTTTTCACCTCCAAAAAAAAAAAAACTGACACGCATTTGTATGAGTACGTTAGACACGATATTTTTCCTAAATCCTAGGCTAATTTGTACATTTATAAGCCCTTGGAGTTTGGAGCAACAATTAAATGACTTCATTTGGTTTCGGATCATTGATACTTGGACCCGAAAGAATTCACCCACCCGCCATTAAATATGGTCTTGGTTCTTGTGTCCTACTCTCGACGATCCAACTGCCAGTTAAATTAAATTGCATCATACCTCATTCAATTACAACCATAAACTTACGTCATTGACATCGCCATAATTATTAGAACAGTCTTAAATTAAATGTTCCCGTAAAGTTAATTGAAGTTGTTGGTGCTGATAACTTTAATAACAAAAAAAAAAATTTGATGTGATGAATTGCATGTCTTTGTAACACATCAGGAAATATATAATGTAATCATAAGGTGAATGAATTCGACGAAGGAAGTTCAATCCTTTGTGATAATACATATTTTATTTATGTAAATTAGTTCAGCGTTTAAAGAATTTTTAATACAATAATAATAATATAAAATAGAGCCCTAATTATATGTGTATCGTATTCTAGCTTACCTAATTATTACGAAGAGTGTACAAGACACTTTTTCTACACTACTTTATCTAATGTCAATTAAGTTTGTGAGTTGTAGTACACTTAAAAAACTTGTTAATAAAAGGTAATTGATATCATAAGTGTGAAATCTCTCTTATTCTATGTTGATCAATTGTCTTTGATACTTAAAACTTTGATCACTGTGAGGGAGTAAATGCTTCATATATTTGATGAGGGAGAGAGCAAGTTTGTACAGCTAGAGTGATTAGTTTTGAGCTACTCTTTCATCATTGCAGTAATTGATTAGACTTACCAATCATATGATCTCGCTTTTACCCTTAATCTAGAATATTAAATGCAGTTATGATAGTATGCATACCAACTACTGTATCTTTCATCTTCTAGGGAAGGCCCATGTAAGTATCAAACGAGCTCTCACTTTGCTGGAGCTCTATTATTAGACCTGATTTAAGCTTCTTACCATGTCATGGTGTTCGTTCTCGTGGATGCCACACGTCTTGCCCACTTGTTTCTATATGTATACATAAATTAATTACAGGAGTAACTTACCATCTTACCCCATCAAAAGTTAAGTAGTTTTATTTATTTATTTTGGCTTAATTTAATAGTCTCACTTTAATTAAAGTAATTTTTAAGAAATTGCAACTTTTAATTTAATTTATGGTAGACCAAAAAATATTAATCAATGATCAATAATATTAACTTTCTAGATCGTAACCTGAATCAAACTAATTATCAGCCAAAAAAAAAAAAGAACATCTTATATCTTAACCACACAATTCTTTATCCCTTATAAATTTTTAAGATTTAAAAACTATTAACCCTTATTATATAAATTTATGTTCCTAGATGTGATACGTCGGTTATGAACCCAAAAAAATAATTGTCAAACCGAGACATTTCAAAAACAAAAAAGGGATTATCACATAACAATGCATGCCATTTGTGATTGTTGCACAAGGCATGCCATGTTTTTTCGACAGTTTAAGTTGTTTCATTATGAGCAATTAAGAGCATCTCGAACAAACTCTTTAAAGAATTAAAGTGCAATTTTTTTTAAAAAAAAACCAAATTAGCAAAATTGGCTTCGACAAAAGTCACAAAACTAATTATCTATTTTGAAGAGTCATTATCTTTCTTTAAATTTAGCAAATGAAAAATGGCTCGTCAAATTATTTTTTTGAATACTCTATTTGATCAAAGTTTGTGTTTGTCAAACAGACTACCAACCTTATTAACCGTTAAGAACAAAAAAAAAAAAAAAATTAAAATATTATCATTTGAAGAGTTTATTGAAATTATTTCAAAGTGCTCCTCAAAAATTACTCTTCAAATTACCATCCAGGGAAACAAAATACATATTTAAAAATTCACTTTTAAAAAATTTATTGAAAATGCTCTAAATTAACAAGATCCTGCAGCTACAGTTGCTTGTACTTGTGTTACCTTGTACCAAAAACAAAAGACATCCATACAAATTACATTCATTTTCGCAAATTGAGGAACCATACAACAAGTACGAAGCATAGACAAGCTCACAACTCACAAGCAAGTTCACTGTTCAAGATAAAGTTTCCGTGTATGCTTGGTCTTTCTTTTGAAAAAAATGTGCTATGATAAATTTTGAAAAAAAATGATTAAATTTATACAACAAAAAACTATTTGTTTCTCAGACAATTCGATATGATGACAAATTATTTCACACGATGAAACATATAAGCGTGAATTGTCAGTGTGATGTAACATTTTTTAAAATGGTGCCCATACTCAAATTAAGAGTACAATGATTAATCGAACTAGTCAAACCTCTTTAAGAAATTATATGTAATTAATTTATGAGGTTGATATAGTTAAAAACATGATTATATTAAAGCATGCTCAAGAGCTTGAACTAAAATATTATATATAAAATAACAAAGATGCTTTGAAGATTCAAGTTTGATGCAAACAAATATTTTATGAGACATTTTCTAGGCGCAGTTGCCAATATTAACAACTGCGCCTGGAAAATGTCTCAAAATATTTGTCTGCGTCAAACTTAAATAGTAGATCCCTAATTTGTATTATAGAAGATGACCGTTAACTTTTACAATCCAAAAGTCACAATTATCTTAAAGAAATTTAAAAATTCACTTTATTTGCAGATTTTTGTTTTATTTATAGTTACTATATATTTTACTTGCTATTTGGTGCCTTCGGGCACAAGACCCTAGTACCTTACAAAATTAGGATGGTACTATATGCACCTTCCAAACTTTTTGGTTTTACTCTCACTCTCACATACCTTTCTACTACTCCCACTTATTATTATAATTAATTATATCTTAATATTACTTAATTAACCATCAATTAATATAAAAAAAACAAAAAAAAAATATTCTTCCTCCTCCTCAAATCTATTTCCCCCCTCTCTTTCTATATACATGGTGATCTCTGAAAATACTACGTGGCCATATATATATATGAACATTAGGAGATAACTTATGAGAGTACTGGATTGAATTAGATAATTTTCTAGCCGATTCTCATAAAACATGGAGAGAGAAAAGGAGAAAATATATAAAAAGAGAATGAATGGCTGAAAATTTGAATATGCAATATGCATGTATATATTTACACAAATAACATCATATTATTGATCGAAATTGATATTAGAAGGCTCAGTGTTGTCGAAACTATAGTCGCTGCCATGAATAACGGCGGAGAAGAAAGTCATGACCGGACCTCCACCAGTAACTGTGGCCCCATGAAAAGACCCTGGCTCTCTTGAGGATAAGGTTCGATATGGTTTTTCACCCGCAAATATTTTTCAAGAAATGGATTAAAGAAATGGATGAAGATAAAACCAGATCCGTTGGTTTTTGACAATACACTGACTCAGTCCATGTGAAACGAATATGTCTACACTTATTTGGCTTATGCAAAGTAAGTACTTGTACATTTACTCAGTCCGTAACAAGCAAGCAAGTATACACGTATTCAACCAATGTCAAGCAAGTATGCACAAGATAAAAAGTTCATACGTACTTGCTTACATGGATCGAGTTGCTGGCCTCCACACTCTCTTACCATGAGTCAAACATATTGACGCATTTCGTGCCGAGATTCACCGCAATAAAAAGGATGTCAAAAAGTATTGTGCTATAATTCATGAGAGTGATTCCAAGGGAAGCAAATCACATTCTGAAATTCTAGAAGTTCTTACCTGAGAAAATCACAGCTCAGTGCAATCCCTTTAATTAAGCAATTGCTATAATTTTGGATGCAATTGTTTTTATTCAAATTTCCTTTTCTTGTACAGTTGTACCATTACGAAATGTATATAAATATGTGACTTCTGTCCATTATAAAATGCAGAGGGGAAGATTATTCTTTCAAAAAAAACATATGTGTCTTTCGAACAAACATTTTGACCAAACCATACAAGAAAATCCTTACTCGGTTGTCCATTACCGAGTGTGTTCTATCACACTCATTTGTAATGAACCGAGTGAACTTGAAAATTCATATTCTTCCTTTGTTCTTGCATGTTCATGTTCATGTGTTGTATTTTATTTGAATTTATTTGCTTGAGGATTTAATATATATGTCTCATTTCTTGTTTGTTTTATGATGATGATGCTATATATATATATATATATGTGTGTATGCACGATGGTGATGGTGATGGTGGTAGTGGTAGTGGTAGTGACGGATTGGAGGTGGAAGCATGATGATGGTGTAGTGGTAGTAATATGGTGGTATTAATTAATTATCTTTTGCTAATATACAAATATTAGTTAATTAAAATGTGAAAAAAATGAGAGTACACATTAATTAATTAATTATATATTTGTAACACTATGAAGTTTGGGGATGCATATAGCACCCTCCAAAATTATGCCCACGTGATTGCATCACACGGCATTTAGTAATTTAATTCTAGGTAGCCAGTAAAGTTGAGCCAGGTGGTCCAATATCACAATTTTATTAAATCCATAATCTTAATTTATAGTATCAAATCAGATATCATATACGTTTGTACACGTTCTGATATTAATGTATGAAACAAAAAGGTTTCAATCATGAGAAAGCTAATAACATACGGGGAATATATTCATTCCCCAAAAAATTTATAATCACATCTTAAAAATAATTTTCAACAAGTTTCTCTCTCCAAGGCTCTAGTGCATATATATAGTTCAAATTAGGGCTGGCCACGGTTCGATTACCGAACCAAAACGGTCGGTTTTATACCGAACCGACCAATGTCGGTATATGCATTTACGAAACCGCTTCCGAACCGATATGGTCGGTAAACCGACCATCGATTTTACCGATTTGGTCGGTCAGTTCGGTTATAATGCGGTAAAAACCGACCAAGTGCAGCAGCAGCAATGAGCAAGCAATAGCAGTAGTACACTGTGCACACTGCACATCAAAAAATCAAGGAGGAAACATAGCAGCAGCAGCCATCAAGCAAATAAAAATATAGAATATAGAAATACCAAATATCAAGCATCAACTAAATTAAAACTAAACAAAAACCCTAAACTTAACCAAATAGCTAGCAACAGCCAAATTACCAAAACTCCAAACCAAATAGCAGATGGGCAGTGAGCCGTGGGGCAAGGCGGGGCTGGGAAAATGAGGACAGATTTGAGACGACACTGCAAGGAGAGTGGGAGAATGGAGATGGTGTCGTTTATGATAGTGTGGGAGAAGTATGAGAGTGGAGAGGACGGAGGAAGTGAGGAAATCAGGGAGTGGGGGTACGAAGTTAACGGAGGAGGACGGAGCAGCACTGGGGGTTTTTCACTTTTGATTTGTGAGGGTCTGTGTGTTGTGAGGGTCGCTGTGTGTGTTCTGTGAGGCAGGGAGGGTGTGAGGCAATGAGGGTGTGTGTCTGTGGGTGGGGTGTGTGTGTGTGTTTTATGAGGCAGTGAGGGTGTGTGTATGTGGGTGGGTCTTAATGTGCTGAGTATTGACTAATTATTGATGTATTGAGTGTGAAAAATATTTTGGTCGGTCGGTCGGTAATAACCGATAAAACGTATATATAAAACCGCTACCGCTACCGAGTTAGGTCGGTAACCGATTGGTCGGTTACCAACCAAAAAATGGTCGGTCGGTTACCATTCGTACATTGGTCGGTCGATCGGTTTTCGGTCGGTTTTCGGTTTCCGGTTTGAAATTGCCACCCCTAGTTCAAATTCATCAAGCCTACAACTTTTAGTTTTGTCATAAAAAAATAGGGGTTACAACTTTTAAGATGTTTTTTAGTTACATAACATTTATCATTAAATAATAACAATAATAAATAAATTAATAGACTGTCTATGTTTCACTTATCACATAGGTTGTTATAAGCACTTGGAATATTGAGGTACAATCTGGTCCGCCTATTCTAAGAGAACACGTAACCCACGCTAAGGTCCTTTGTTCTTTACCCTTACTCATTACGTTCCAAATTAGGAGACCACCCTTTTTAGTTTGGTTGTCTCAACTCTCAAATTCGTTTGATAACAACATAAAAAAAAAAAATAAAAATAATTAATTTTTTATGAAAAATTAAAAAATAAATTAAGACACGTAGTAAGATGTTTTATTACTTTGTTACATTTTCCATAAAGAATTTTTTTTTAGTAGTTTAGAAAAAAAAAATCGCAAAAAATAATGAAAGATGAAAGACATCTACTCATAAAAATAAGCATGGAATAGAAAACATCTCATCACATGCCTCAACTTATTTTTTATCTTCTTTTATTTTCTTTTTCCATATTATCAAACGGAGCTTTCAATTACTCAATTAAGTAAACCAACTTTATACTCCTCCAATGATTAACAAAAACGCCGCTACATAAAACCACATGATATTATTTCATTAAATAACATTTTAAAAAGGGTTATTTAAAATGCGCACAAACAGATTTTATCGTAAGATATATATATATATATATATATAGGGAGCATATCTCATGCGCACCACTATTGATACGGACTGGCCCGTTTGGCACGTTTCATTTTTTTGATGAAAATGTTCTTCATCGTGTGTAGAACAACCATTTTCAACCGGGAAGTAAACTACGTGATTGAAAAATATTGGATTTTATATATCTATTTCTGGACCATTTTTTTTCAATCACGTAGTTAACCTACTTCCCGGTTGAATTTTTTGATGAAATTTGGTGAAAATGTTCTACACACGATGAAGAACATCCCCACAAAATTTCATCAAAAAATTCCATCGAGAAGCGTGCCAAACGGGCCAGTCCGTACGGACGGTCCGTGAATAATGGTGCGCATGAGATATTTGCCCTAAATATATATATTAACATTTTCTTTTAAAACATGTGCATGCATATTATGCAACTTTTATCATATTTCTTAAGAATAAAAAATGATTAACATTTTCTTTTAAAACATGTGCATGCATATTATGCAATTTTATCATATTTCTTAAGAACAAATACTCATATTCTAATAATCAATGTTTTAAAAAGCACAAAACAATTTTGAAGCGTTTTATTCAATTTTACACAGTTTTACTCAGGTGAGACAAAGCATAAGTCTCGAGGCGCATTGAGGCATATATAAGCCTCCATTTTTTTTCCCATCTAATAAAATGACAATAATATAATAACATTGACACAATTTACTACAACTTTACATTGCAATAATATTCATTCATTATATCATTGACCCAAATAATATATCTATATATATATAATATTATACACCATAAAGAATAAATAAAAATTAGGAAAAAAGCAGAACAAATACAAAGGTTCTGGTTATTATAAAACTTAAAAAAAGTAAAAATTAGAATTTGAAAGTGGAAAAAATAGATAAAGAACAAATACAAATACAAATTAAAGAAAAAAGAAGTTTAAGTGAAGAAGGAACTAGGAAGTAAAAGAGTCCGATTAACAGTCCGTTTGGATTGAAGAAAAGGCATGGAAAGGAAATGATTAATTAGGAGGGAAATGAATGGAATAGAATGTAAATGAATGAATTTAATTTTAGTGTTGTTTGGATAGAAAGAAGAAAAGAAACAAAAGGAATATAATTTAATATATTGTTAACAAATTAGGATTAAATTTGGAATAATGCGAATAATCTATTAAAAAAAATTTTTCTTTCCCTCTCATTATTGGAAGGAAACGAAATAAAGGAATAGAAAGGATTGACATTCTCTCTCATTCCCTCCGTTTTCTCTCCACTCCCTCTCATAAATCTATCCAAATAAATGAAATGTAATCTTTCTTTCTTTCTCCTTTCCTTTCCTTTCATTTCCTTCTCATTCCCTCAATCCAAACGGATCGATAAAAAAGATGAGAAGTGAAAGAAAAAGGGGAAAATACTTGCAAATAAAAAAAATGATGTAGCTAGCCTAGGGTTTTTGATAGCTGGCAGCTTCCCGTTGCCATTCCCTTCTTTTCTCCCAAAAAAGGATCTCCTCACCCTGTGGTGTTTACAATTTAGATGATAAGGTTCGGGGGTTATTTCACTTCTATCTCTTTCTTATTTTAAAGAAAAAAGGACTCTAAATGACGTAGTACTACGAAAAAACGTGTGCAACTCAAGTACACCTCAAACTAGAAAGGTGTAAGCCTCAAATTTTACCCTAAAAATATTTTTCATAGCGTTTTTCTTTCGTCTCGTCTCGAAGCGTATGCCTCAAGCACCTTTTAAAACACTGCTAATAATAATAGTAATTCAAGTTAGTCCATAAGTTCAGATTTTTTAATCAACTATTATATATCCTACTTTCAAGTCAGCTGAATATGGCCAAAATTTAAGTCTGAACTTGATGTTGGGTAAAGCTCGAGACATGCAAGAACTGCATTATAGATTATTAGACTAATGAAGCATTTATATTGTTTATTTCTAAAAATAAGCGTATACTTTTTTTTGAGATAATTTGAAATCAAAAGTTAAAATTTCTAAAATAAATGTACCAAATCTCACAACAATTAAATAAGTTTAATTCTAGACCATGATGAAGTTCAAATTTATATCTATAAACTATATAAAAAAGTACGAGTAACTTAAATATTTTTCCTTTTTTAAGACAACTATGCCCCTTAATTTTAAACAAAAGTTTTTAAGATTTACATCAAATAAAATAGTATATTTCCATATGTTTTATATATTAGTCTTAGTATTCCAAATAAATTCCAACTCTACTATATTTTGCTAAAATAATTTACATTAAATAAAATAGTATATATAAGAAGACAAATATGCCCCTTAATTTTAAACAAAAGATTTTAAGATTTACATCAAATAAAATAGTATATTTCCATATGTTTTATATATTAGTCTTAGTATTCCAAATAAATTCTAACTTTACTCTATTTTGCTAAAATAATTAAACAAAAATTTTAAGTTAGATTTACATTAAATAAAATAGTATATATAAGACTATAAGGCCTCATTTGATTCAAGTATTATGGTTAGTGGAATTAATAATACTAGTACTAATAGCACTAGACTATTAATCATGGTATTAATTTAATACCAATACCCTTTTTGATTCATGCAGTATTAATCTACATTACTTATTAAGTTAATCTGTAAACGTGAATAGACTGACAAAAAAATACTATAAAATTAATTTTATAAATATTGTTTTGAATAATAATTTAATACTATAATAACCACTAAATTAATAAGTACCACCACTTTATAAATTTAGATTATAAGGATAAAGGCCCATTCTCATTTTGAATTGCAACCGCATTTTGGTACCCAAACATTCCCATTTGCTGAAAAAAATGAAATAATCAGAAAAGTCAAATTTTCCAGCAACACAAACCACTTCGATGTTCTCTCTCTACCCCTCTCTCAGCTTCTCTGCACTCACCATTTCTTCTTCTTCTTCGTTTCTTTCTCAACAACACAGACCACCATTTTAACGAACATTTTCGTATCTCTTTAACATTTCTTCTTCGTCTCTCTCTACATCACTTAAAATCCCATGTTGCAAAACTAAATTCAATCATCAAATTACTTGAACAAATTGAAATGGGTTCTCTCTTTACCATTTCTTCTTCGTCTCTCTTAATAAGACAGAGACCCAAATCGGCCATTTTCGTCTCTCTACAATAGTTAAAATCCCCTCTTCGAAATCTAGATTCAATCATCAATTACATGAACAAATTGAAATGGGTTCTCTCTACCGTTTCTTTTTCGTCTCTCTCTCAATAAGACGAAGACCTAAATCGACCATTTTTGTCTCTCTCAACAGTTAAAATTCCTTGTTCTAAAACTAAATTCAATAATCAAATTACATAAACAAATTGAAATGGGTTATCTCTCTACTATTTCTTCTTCCTCTCTCTTAACAACATGAAGACCCAAAATGGCCATTTTCGTTCTCTCAACTACCCTGTACCAAAACTAAATTCAATCATCAAAATCCCCTGTAAGCACTTTATGGGTTGATTTTAAGCGCTGTGGGTTTATTGTAATCTCTTTTTAAACTGTTTAAATTAGTTGAAAGGTATATATGAAATAAATAAAAAAGAAATTATATTTGGATTTGGAATTGGAATTTTAATTAAAATGGAATCTAAATTGATACAATTATAATTTAATTTTAATTGGTGGATATACTTACCAATTTTGAAAAGGGTAATATTGCGAAATTTTATTCAAAATTCCCATGATTTAAGGGTGGATTAATGGCAAGATATGGTGGATAGAAACAATATCACCCAACTAAAATCACGTGCACAAAAACTAGTAGTCTTAAAAGTGCGAAGGTCAAGCAAGGCTCTTTGTTTTGCGAAAGACTAAGTATTAAAGTACCAAGCAAGAAACCTCATAAATATGCAAGTTATGCAATGAAACACATTGGGGATATTATATCACTTCCTGAAAGCTTCAGTCATCCATTTCCACGAACTAGCAGAACCCCAACTTCCAATTTCTGTCTCATTTCCTCAAAATTACAACTATAGAATCCATAGTCACAACATTCAAGAGTATAAATTTCGAATTCCTGGTAATAATTAATTTTATATTAGGTGGTTTATTTGATGAGTAAGATTCCTATGACTCCTGGTTCAATGGTTCTACTCCCTGACCTTTTCTAGTAATTCAATTTGTTGCTATTATCCAACATTTAATATGAAAATGACAAGTACCAGTCATGGACCCCAGATGGAGACGGATATTTCCAGGTGAAAAATGCCCTTAGGCTATAAATTCATGGTTCTGAGGGAGACTGAAAACCTCTCTCACCAGTCATTTCTTTTCATTATCTCCACTTAAAGTGAAACACCCTTCTAGAATCTGAATGCGATTTTGGCTAAGGATTGAATGTGCTGTTTTACATTATTTATTTACAATTTTAATTATTATTAGCAACATTAGTATTGTTAACAAAGAACAAGAATCTTAAAATTATGGGGGGTTCATTTGGTCAAGCAAGACTCAACCCAGTTAGACTGACATAAGTTCAGACAATGCTAAAGGACAAACTTACTCAACGTCTCAACCAGTTAACAGGCCTACCGTTTCTCTTTCTACCTATTATGAACAGAACCAAAGGTTATTAGAATCCAATAAGTTATCGCCTTCTACTCTATTACATCAAGTACTAAATGAACGAGCTTGAGTAAAAAAATTATATATGCATATGTAAAACTATAACAAAAACCTTAACTAATGAAGGATAATTGTGCATCTTGATGACTTATCATTATACCTAAACTGTTTCTAGTATTGGCTTAGGATTAAGCAAAAAATCTCGCATACATGGTGTAGGAAGGATAATTTAGATCCTAGGATTAGATGTCTTTTGGAGCTCTTCCAAGCTTGAGAAGAACAAAGGTTTGCAAAGGAGAAAGATAATTGGAACTGTCTTTTCCAGTAAAAATGAAAGGAAAAAAATCTTGACATACTTTTGAACTATAATGAAACACAGTTTATTTAATCACGATAATGAAAGGGGAAAGATACTTAGAACCGGCTTTTCCAGTAAAAATGAAAGGAATAAATCTTGATAGACGGACCATTACACACCTTCCATGGCACATGGTGGAAAGCGCACAAGTTACTTAATCACTAGAACTATAATGAAACACAGTTTCAGGGAAGGAGAAGACACTGGTTCACACCAAACAGTTATCAAGTTTTAGGCCTTGTTCTTCCAGGTTACTAAGAGCCTTAATTCTCATATGATAATCCAATACAAACATAATTAGAAAACTAAAGCTATAGCAAGCAAAAACAAATAAGGCAGCTCAAGCAGAAAATATATAGTATCAAACCTTGTGCATGTCAAGCAACTACTGATCCTGCGCTATCCGTTGGATTATAAGACTGACTGCTGCATTTGCAGACGAGAATGCGCCATGAAAGCTTTCTTGATAAGAAATACGTTCCAAATCTTTAGCCATCTTTAACAAAATCTCACCCAGGTCAGTTTGTTTCTCCGTCAATGATTTGTAGTAAGAGTTGGCAGCAACCTTGCTGATTTCAATATTAGTTGCCTCTGGACAGTACTCATCATCCAACCATTTGTGTAGAGTTACTCTTAGCCATTCCGATTCCTGCACCAATGCCAAAAACATTAATTCTACTGCATTCTACAATTCACACACGTGGGCACAGAAAGACGACCGCTGACTTCTTTTTCTTATTTAACTTCATGTGTGCAAGAAGAAATGAGAACACGTTCATGTTCTATGTAAATCCTAACCATTTAAAAAAAAGAGTATATCATTCAGCAAAAACTTTAATTCTGCAAAAGCAGAACCAGATCTCGTGTAACCTAACCTATTAATAAATTGTTATTCAAAATATAACTGAGATAAGGTACAAGTAGATAGATTTTGAAATTACTAATCAGATATCTCCACACACACACAAAAAGGGGGGATTCTGGATACTTTCACAGCACATGATATGGAACATTGAGTAATAACTAACAGAAGACGCCAGTGGCACCGCTTCATTGAACATGCAGGTACCAATATTTTTTTAGCCACATGGTTCAGGTAATTCACTCAGATTTCCTTGCAAGATTTTGGTTGCATCAAATCAGGGTTGGGTAGGCCTGAAGTAAATGTGCTTAAAAAAAAAAAACTTTCACGTCTAAAAGTATTTTCACTTGCAATATTTTCTAGCAGCACAGATTTTATTTTTATTAAGTGATCCTGGTCCACAAGGCATCACAACAATGCTAATGTTTAGACTGGGGGAGAATCACTAAGAGACGTAAGTACTGCAATATAACAACAATGAGAGTGAGCAGAACCAGCTATAAGATTCTGGAAAACACTTAAGCCATAGGTGCGGATGAGTATATTATTAGCCAAGTCAAAAGCCCTAAGAGATACGAGTAACAGAATGTAACAAGTAACAACAGTAATAAGATAGAAGCAAAATGGGCTAGAGAGTTCTAGAAAACACTTAATCCTTAGGCGCATATGAGTTTATTACTATTCAAACAATTGGTAAATCAAACATAGGTTGATCAGATATAAATCTTCCAAATATTTGTGTTGTTGAGTTATCTAATCATACATGTTGTTGAAACATTCCACTATATAGGAAAACTTTAGTGTAGCCGTTGTTATTACCAGGATCCTTCCAAAAAGCAAATATGATCAACCAAGCTTGAAAAAAGTGACAGGAAAATGATCAATACCGACCACACTTTTCTAATAAAAACGAAACAACTGATCCATACAAATCTGCATGATAGACTATCAAGCTATGGATCAGTTGTCAACTATCAAGCAAATTTTACTATTAGGTGCACAAAGCAGCATTGTCAACAATCAAGCTCACAAAACAACAAATCCAAATTGAGCAATACTGTTTAAGAATGTCATATCAGTTGTGTCAAACTGTCAAAGTAGGACCTCTTGGAAAATTTGGACTCCAAATTAGTGAAAAGAATATTGGCAGATTAGATCACCGTGCAATTGCAAGTTGCAATCGATAACCAGCTACGTTCCACGTATTCATCGCTTCCACTACCAACTAAACCATAATCAATCAACCAACTAAACACCTATCGCGTTTAGTTGAGAATTAACGAACAAAAAATCATCATAATCATACAGAAATGAGATATATGAATAGTGAAACGAAATACCTGGGAGGCTTTTGAAGGGCTTAACCAATGGCTTGGAACCCTAATTTCTTGAACCAATTCTTCCGCTTCTTCATCACCGTTACTCTGGGGATTTGAATGAAATTGAGGAGTTGGAGTAGAGAAGCAAGGAAGTAGGTGACCTAACGCCTTAAAATTAATGGTTGGATTATTAATTGTAAGGCTGCGGCCATGGATCTTTGAATAGCGAAAGGAATGGTAATTGGACGGGGTAGCTGTACAAGGGGCAATAAACAATAAGGACGCCATGTTGAATTTTGTTTTTAATTAATCAAAATCAATTTCCAACTGAAATCGCTAGTGGCGGGAAAACTGGTGGGCGGGTAAGAGTCGGTCGCCAAATTATCGGATGTTTGAGATAAGGGTGGCACAACATGCGCGCTCCTTTATTTGTTCCAATAAGGACTCCTTTGGTTCACAGATTTAATACTCAGGAAAAGAAAATCGTTCACAAATTCCGGAAATAATTTCTTGAGAGAGGGGAAAATAGGGGGTAAAACCATTCTTTCCAAAACACATGGAATTGATTTTTTCATGTGATTTTCAAGCATTTATTACATAAATTTTAGACAATAATACTCTTACCTAAATACTTTTCATGGTTTACCAAATACAAGAAAGGAAATTTGACAGAAAATTTACTTTCCCACCTCTATGAGAAAGATAAGGGAATTCATTTCCTTTCCTGTGAATCAAACGAGACCTAAGTGTATCATATCATTACTGCAAACTAGTTAGTAACTCGTGCGATAGGATGTTTAACAATTTTTATTGTTAATAATTTGTAGATTATTAAAAATATATATATACAAATAATATAGTTTAGAATATGTTTTTAATGTTATATCTTTATTCTATAGTATATTAAAATAGAAATTTCAAAAAAATAAAATTTGGAAGTAAAGGATGAAACACCTTGTAGATGGTTTTTACTTTTTACATTTTGTGAGTATTAACTCAAATTGCTAATACGCAATATACTAACTCAAATTGAAACGAAAACTCCAATTATAATTAATATATTACAAGGAAATAGTCAATTAAGAATTGTTTCAAATCAATTAAGTTTAAAACTTCAGATGACACACCCAAAATGAAAGAAAATAAAACTATTGCTTTTAAAAGAGTTTATCTACGTGCAATTGATTAATTTCCTCTCTCTCTGTTGTCTTATCTAGTGAACATTCCTCCTTAATTATTAAATTTATGCCTTTTCTCCAATTAATTGTTGAATTCCTTTACTAATAAAATGGAAAAAAATAAAATAAAAGTGTGTTAGTGTATATTAGACAAAAAAGAAAAATTAGATGTACTCATTATTTGAAGTAAAAAAAATACTCCCCCACCTTAAATCAATAATTTGGATTTTCTTTTCAAGATTTATTAAATTACATTCCCACTTTTATACTATAAGAAATGATCAATGTATCAAATATGAAAATATAAAATTTATGGTTTTCTCCATTAATTTAGTTAAAATTAATGTTTCTATAAAATATATTGAAATCAAAGTAAAATTATTAATTTGAAATGGAGGGACTACTTAAAAATGAGAAACACAATTTATTTCCATGCCCCTTCCTTTTTTTCTTTTGTATGGTTAGATTTTGCCTACATAACGATTAATTTTATGTATAACAAACAGTAGAAAATATATTGGGAAGATAAATAAAGTAAGCCAAACTTCTTTATTGAAGACAATCTAATACAAGAAAATAGTTAACTTATGATTGAGTCAGTTTGTGAAATTTGTTCCATGCCGCGTACTTGTTCATTCTATTGTAATATGAAATATTCTTGTATGGAACAAAAAATTGATAGATTACCAAGATTGAAGATTTTATTTTTGATACATATATAGTTTAATTAGTCTATTAAAAATCACTACACCCACAATTTCTTACCTAATTTTCTTGCATTATCGTAAGGTTCTAAGCGGTCACTTAATTTATAAATAGAAATGTTGAATTTTCTGAGCCTACTACATGCAACAATTTTCACTGAGGCTTCAAATACTGTAAGATACAATGATAAAGTGTTTGAAAAAATATATTTTCTATCAACTACAACCTTTAAGAAGAAAAGATAAAAAGAGTGAACATATCAAGATATGACATAATTTATTTCTCCCAAAATATGCACTTTTAAGTTTGTGCTAACAACAGATTTCTCTCATAAAATTATATAACCATTTGATAAAACAGCTTATTCTTGCTTAATACAATTAAGAGACAAAATCAAATTTAAATAGAAATTGCTACTTGTTAAATGATTTAAACTTACAATTGGCAACGAAAATTTCTCTAAAGGGGTATGGAGAGAGTAAAATAAAACAATATTTTTGCAGAAATTGTTTTATAGATAAAATTAATTTTTTATTTGACATAAAAAGAAAATAATTTGCAAGCACTAACATTATATTACGAAACATCATATAGGATGAATAAAAATCACAATTTCGATATGTCCAGTCAATTATGCATCAAACAATTAAACAATTAAATTAATTAAGTTGTTTTTACACATGGCTGAAGATAATGCCTTGCAAAACACAAATTACTATGTATAGAATCAGACATATTAAAGAATATTATAAATTAAAGTCATTCAGAAACATAGCTGAGAGAATTTGATTCTATTTTCACTAACTCGTGTATGCAAAATTTGCTGGGGAGGGATAAACGCCATGACCATACGATTCTTGATTTTTAATTCGTTTACATAAATTAAATCAGTTGTCAAATTACCGCATAGAAATTAAAAAGTCAGAGAAGTGTGAAAATTGGCTTAAAAGAGACTTAATATAATTGGGGATTTAGTGGTTATTTAATGCAATAAATAGGTAATTAATGCATTAATGTAATAAATAGGTTATTAATGCATCTAAAAATAGAAATCTCCAAAAAAGTACATAATAAATAATCCAAAAAGAGAAAGACCAAATGGGCGGGAAACTTTTTGAGGGCTGTTTTGTTTTAATATATATATATAGATGATTTAAGTCAATTTTTTTTTTCGAATATAATTTGAGTCGGTATATTTTTTATATCTAACATTACTTTAGTTTAAATTATGTGTATATTCATTTGTTATATACAGCAAAAGAGAAAAAGGAAAAGAATAAAGTTGCATAGTGAGTTAAAAATTAAAATTTTCACTAGTCCACAGTTTTGTATTGAACATACATAAGGTAGCTAATCAAGTTAGTAACAACACAAAGAACACGGCAACAAGAACAATGGCGACAGCTCAAATCTTAATACAAGGTTACTATGAAATTATTAATCAATAATAGGAGTAGAATCACTGTATCTATTTATATCTTAAAAGTTTTGAGGATCACAATAAGTTCAATTAAAATATAATAATCTCTTAATTAATTATTACAAAAGAAGATTAACTCTAACTAATATATACAGAAAAGAAAGAAGTAAATAAATTAGATAAATTTATAAGAGTGAAGTATACTTACAATGATAATTAATTAGAGCAAGAAAAACTTATATATAAGGAAAATATTTTGAAAGGTGATAACTTTATTAAAGCTTATAGAAAATTTGTATACAAATTTAGAGAACTTCTTTCGACTCTATTCATATTGTAACAGTTTTGTACAAGAATAAGGAAATATTACAACTCTCATTTTCTGATTATTGTATAACGAATACAAGACACGTATATAAAAAATATTTTCTCTAGTTAATGAAAACTTATACCAATTTCTACACCTCTTGACATGTACTAATGTTGGACTCTTCATCATTTGACAACTCAACTCCAAGTTTTACAAATATACAAATGTGATAAATAATTACAAACATATACAATGTTATTGACTTACTTTTACGATCTGTCTTTTTTCTGACATCACAACTTACGTTTGTAAGATTTTGTCATTGCTATTTACGTCTTGCTATCCTTCCATCATGTAGGTTAATGTCGTTGTTATTTACGTCTTGTTATCATTCCATCATATTTTCAATATTGTGTTTAGTGACAAAATCTATTGAAGAATTGTTAGTGCTATTTGTGCTGAATTTATATTATTTGCGCTCCTCAAATTCTTGAAGCCAACTTTTTATAATAATTCTTGTACATTTATTGAATTTTATACTCTTATTCAAATAATTCTATATGTTGACCTAAAAGGTCATTATCTTGTTTTGATAATGACAATATATTAATCTTGCATAATTTAACATGCGTATTGAAATAATTATAGCCATATCTCAATTATTATTATATGTGGAACAAAACCGATAAACCGAAACCGAGATCACTCCTCTACAAGTTTTCAATTCACTTTAGCGTGCCTCACTTAATGTCCTTAATTGATCAAAGCAAGCACTGACATACAAATCATTGAAGGTCAAAGTATAAAAGCAAGTGAAGAACCGAAAAAACATATTAAGCACCCAAATACTCGTTAAATTAAAAATTGAGTGAGTACTTAAGTTTATTCTAAAGTTTCTTGATTGATCATCTCTATATCTCATACTTATTAATATATCATGTTTGGATTGACTAAAACAAAGTTTGAATTAAATCTATTTGAAAACATGATTATCAAAAAATCGGTTTTCAAAATAAATTCATATTAAATTTAAATGAGCATATTTTTAGCTCTTATGAAAATAGGTGTCTTATGAACATATTTTGAACATCCCCCAAGTATTAAAATTGAATTTGGAGTAAAATTGCAAAAGTTCAAAAATTGAGTTTTTGATCTGGTAGGAAGGACTTATCAGTCGACTGATGAGCCTTAGCTCAGTAAACTGATGACCCTCAATCGACTAATGGTTGAAAATATAACCGTCGAATTTTTATGTTTTACCATTTTTGGCACCAAACTTTTACCAACTCTCCAAAATGGCCATATTTTATTTGGGACTATATATACGACTTTTAAGATACATTTGAATCACCTTGAATCATTATTTTCATATATTCTTCATGTGTCCTCGTTGCAAAATATTTAAATCATTATTATTTTGATCAATTATTTAAATTTGAGCTATGGATCTTGATTAAACTTGATAACTCTAGCGTAAGTTTTATTTGTAATCTTCAAATACACTTGAGAGTTATTGTATCTTGGTGTTCATCACCAAACCAAATTAATTCATCACTTTGTGAGAGGTTTTTTTCATAAGCTTAGCAAGAGTGAATATTGTGTGAGTGTAGTGAGATAAATACACTTGTAAATGGTTTGATTTTCACCCGTAAGAAAATTGGTTAATGGAACTTCTCGGGAGAACTATTTAGGCACAGACATATGGTCTAAATAATTGAATCGCGAGAACAAAATGACTTTGGCTCATTGGGTTTAATCCTTCTAACTCTTGTTTTTTATTTTATTGCTATACTTTTACTTGTGCTTGGGATTGCTTGCTTGATTGGCTAGTTTCTTGATATAAACTTAAAATCTTTTTGAAACTATTTTAAAATCGAATTAAGTTTCAAAAATCCTATTCACCCCTATATGATTATTTTCCGACCTACACTATAATCATTTCAAAGTATACAAGTGAAATGTGTTTTTGTCGAAGAAATAAAGCCAATATAAAATTGACCTTACAGGAGGTCCCAACCTATGGTGGTTGGATTAGATAGATCGGTTCTAAATATATTAGATAACTACGATTTCAAACTTACCTGATCAGGTCCAAAATGAACAATACGATGATATATATGAAAAGGAATCCACTACTGCAAATGTTTTTGTGTATGTACATGTAAAAGTAACTATAAATGAGTGAGGTAAGGTCGTTACCTCTTAAAGAATCGAAGAAAATCGTTGTACACAAATATCCAGCTTTTGGTTCACCTTGACCACCAAAATCCTGAAAGACGCCCTCGAAAATTCCAACAAGAATATAATTGTAAAGAGAGAAAGTGTGTGTATGAAGTACTTATAGGATGTGTGAATTGTAGATGAGATAAATGAAGAATAAAATAGGGTATTTATACACAAAATGATGGATTTATGAAAGGTTGGCACCAATCTTGGCTAATTAGCCAAGGCGCGCACCAACCTCCTAGAATTGGGTAATGTGCGCACCAACCTTTGTGTGTGTGGTTGGGGGTGCTTTGGGCATAACAACCTTCAAGCTTGTTCCAAATTTTTTTTACTGATTTTTAATTAATTTTTTTATATTCCCATTCAAACATAGAGCATAATGTAAGGAATTTAAGGCTCTAACATTATATTGAATTTTCTCAACTTCACTCTTATCCCATATAGGTTCGGGTTTGGGAGTGATCTTACCACTCCCATCTTTCCTAGTGATCACACAGGGTCATGAATAATAACCCTCAACTGTTCAAAATCAATAGTTTGAAGGTAAGTGCACATCTTTATTTTCCAACAATTAAATTTTTGCCATCAAACAATGGAGGCCTAGTTGTCGATTGGCTTTCACCTATTACAGTTCCTTGATAATTTACCATGAACTTTACTCTTTGATGGTTAAATAAAAAACAATAGTCCAATATCTATCAATTGTTGGTTGGATATTAACCTTGGATGGTGGTGAATAGGGTTTATGGAAAATTATAAGTTTTAAAAAAATAAACTATGTTAATCAACAATAAGAGTTCTTAATAAATTCAAGAAATATGAAAAATAATAAATAAATCAACTGTTAAAATTTAATCTTTATATATATATATATAATAAACATAATGAAAAAATAAGCTCATGGTTAAAGCCACGGTCAAAGCAATTCAACCTTTTTCTCCTTCCTTTTTTACCTTTTTTTTTTTTAAAAAAAATCTTCTTGCTTTCTATCGCCTGGTTGAATTTTGAAGTTAAGAATATAAATCGGTGGACCCTTACATGACATAGCAACATGATATAAGTAGTACTAATGAAGCCGTTGAATTGATAGAGCCCAGAAATTGCATTTATAATCCCTTAAACAATGCTCAATCTACTTCTAATTACTGTTTAAAATTGAAATTTGCATGTAAATTCAGTTTAAGTATGAAAATAAGGCACTGCATTGTATTCATGTGTTACCAAGCCATTTTGCAGGCCTAAAGTGGTTAAGCAATTAAAGTTGTATGCAAAAAAGAAAGCTGAAAGTAGAAAAGTGCAAAAAGAAAGTCCAAAAAATAAGTCAAAATCCATTCCGAGGCTCGAGGCGAGAAAAACTCCTCAATCTACCCCCAAAGCACTAGCAAGAAGAGAAAAATAAGTCTCCAAGCATGAATGAAGTGAATGCAAGTGTCCAATAATGATTCCAAAAGGAAAGAAGTTCAATTGAATCAATTCTAGAAGTTTTCGAGAAAAATCGAGAATTGTCGTAAAAAGCCCAAAATTGTAGCTGATCAAAGTTTTTTGACATTTGGAATTTGAAGAAATTTTCAAAAATAGAAGTTGTAGAACTTTAAAATACCTACGCGTAGGAGAAAAACGGTGTGTCAATCGAAATTTAGAGCAAAAAGTTATGAGCGAAGAGAAGAGGCAGAGAAAAAAAAATACATAAGGATCAATTCCCACATGGTGATGATTGATCCCCACTTGGTTTTTTTGGCCCGTTTTATGTTTTTGGCTCTTTTCGACCCGTTTCTTCAAGGATTATCCAACCTATGACCAGAGATACTTTTGAAACATATAAATGGCCACACATCTCATATTTTAGGCGACGGCACAATTTAGAATCGATAGAATAGAGAGACTAAGAGCACCGTAACTTTTTAGAAGTTTTTGCACTCATCTGTCGATCAAACTTTGAGTGATTTTCTTTTTCTTTCTTCAAAAAAATTATTAGGTTAGTTTAATTATCAGATTTGAAGGCTGGAATATCAGTGTATGCTACGTTCATTCATCAATTAATTCAATTTCAATTCAAGTTTCAATTAGGGCTACGAAAATAGAACCGGTACGGACCGAACCGATAAAAACCAGTTTGATTCGGTTCTTCAAAATTTGTTAATTTTTTTTAATGATTCAGTTCTTGTCGTTTGTTAACGGTTCAGTTAACGGTTCTTAATATAATTTCTTTCCAAAAACCGTTAAGGAACCGTTATTGAACTTTTCCTTCTAAGCTATATTCCAATGCATAAGAACCGAACCGTTAGATCTATTAGAACTGTTAGAACCATTATTTCTTTACAATAACCGTTATTTCTTTCAAATAATCATTAATATTTTGGTTTTTCTCTTGTTAACGGTTAACCGATAAACCGGAGGAACCCAACCGTTAGAACCAGTTCGATTTTTAAACGGTTCTTCACTTTTTTATACTTAGAACCAAACTATTATAATTTAATAGTTTAGTTAACGGTTCTTCGAAAATTGGCTAGAAACCGAACCGGTCCTAGCCCTAGTTTTAATCACAAGCCGAATAAACCCTAATTTTATGTTTTAATTTAATTTAATTGCTTTTAATTGTTTGTTTGCTTTGCTATCTTTGATTAGATGTTTGAGATCATATATATTCTGGAATCAATCCTAAGCCCTCGTTTTAAGGGCTGGTTCTAGGGTTTAGAGGTTTATTTTGTCGGTTTTTCAGTTTTTCATCGTTTTATGTTTGTTTCTCGTTCTATATTCAAATAGTTTGTAGTTGTTTAATGATATTCATGTGTGATTTATTGTTGGTCATTAGTAATATGATTTTCTAGAATCTTTATGGTTTTAGTAGATTTTCTTCAATTTTTGAATTTGTTCACTATTTTAACTTTTAAGCGTAAAACATTCGTTTTAAGTCAGAATTGAGAAATTCCAAAGTCAAAAGTTTTCAAATATGATTTTATATATTATTAGGTATGTGTATACTATTTTCCATGATTTATAAGCTTGTTTTCATGTTTGGTTTGATTATGGCTAACTAAATCGTCAGTTAGGAGTCCTAGTGAAAAATGCATAATTAACCCTTGAATGAAATCTAATTTAGGGTTGAATCTGATTTTTTTATTGGTTATATATCACCTACTAAATTTATGAGTATTTTATTGTCTTTTCATGCGTTAAAAATATGTTTCCATAAGTTAGCTTAAAAGTTCCATTTAATTAAGAACCGTAAAACGTCAATTCATGAATTTTTGCATCAAAATCCTAACGTGGTTGATTTGAGGAGTCTTTAACCTATGATTATTTGGGTTAGTTTATTAAGTGAATTGGTTGATTTGGCTATATTTTGGTATTTATTCACGCAAGTGCAAAAAAAAGTGCTAGTTTTGACTTTCGGTATTCTTTTTAAGACGGATTTGATTTGAATCAGGTTCGAACCTATTCAAACCTTATGAGAGTGTTAAGCTACTGATTTTTAAAAAGTTTAATCAACTCGGATTATTTTTGTCACGCACTATCAATACTAGGTTTTAAATTACACTTTTTCAAAGTCAAAAAGCTTCACTATCAAATTTATTGCTTAAAGTTAGTCTATATAGTCTTTGTCATGCATAGGCTATCATATACTTGTACTATAATTGGATGGTTGAAAGATCTAGGAGCTTAACTTTAGTAAAAAATCTTGTTTAAACTTAGATTTAGATTACCCGATTGGATTAGTTTTGTATTCCCTAACTACAGATACCCCTAACGTTTATTTTCAGTTGATTTAAGTTAATTTAATATTATGTTTTATTTAGTTAGTACACTATTTTATTTAATTTATTTATTTTTAGTTCATTTGCATGTTTCCTTAATGCATTTAGGAAACCTTTTAAGTAGATAACTTGCGCTTATGGACTTCCTTTACTTTTGCACCATAGGTTTAGATTTACCTTTAGTTTTAGTTTAGTTAGTTAGTAGTTTTAATTTAGTTTTTTTTATTTCCTTCTTTATCCCTCATTTCAATCATCTTTTCTTTTCTTGTCCATTCTTTCCCCTTGAGAAAGATACCTAGAAGAAATAGATTCCTTACCTTCCTTGTGGTTCAATCTTGGACTTCTCCAAGTATACTATAACTTGACCGTCTGCACTTGGGTGTAATACTTCACACTTTTTACGAGTAGTCATGAATCCATAAAATAAATATATACACATATATTTAGTTTAATCTGTAATCTATTCAAACCTTTATACAAAGAAGACTTAAGATAGCTGATGGACCAAAGTGTCAAAAGTTTATGACATTGTCATTAATACAGCAACTTCAACTTTCTTTATATTTTATTTCTGTAGTACATCAGTCTTTAACAAAAAATATATATATATATATATATATAATATCTCTAATAGTAGACATGAATAAAACTTATTGTATACCACTTATAAGAACTTTAATCTTAAATTATATAAACCTTGAGGATCATAATCATGTCTAGTTCTTAAAAGACTAATCTTTAGAAAGTGTACCTGAATTTATGATGCTGTAGAGCACAAGATTTAAGTAGGTTTATGTCATTCCAACGTCTGAATCGTGCTCAATGGGTTCTCTCTCTAAGATGGGGAAGAGGAATAGATCATATATTGATTCTACTTGGGGACCATAACCCTAGGTGTCTTTATATAGTAGCTCAAGTAGGTGCCCATTAATCCTAATATGACTCTAGATAGCCTATTAGTAAACTAAATTTCTAACACACTATTACTATATTATGAGAAAACCTGTCATAATTGAAGGAATAAATATTGTTTGGTGGTATACACCAAATATACAATAACTTTATCAAACTATTTACAACGATATAAGATTCAAGCTAACTTCTAAAAGTTAGAGAAATTCGATCAAATAATAAGAAATATGATTTTTTTTATATCATATATTCAAGATGGCTTTTGAAATCAATGAAAATAATGCTTAAGATCAAGGAATGTTCCAGATTGATTTATAGATAATCGAATGAGTTGAAAAAAATATTTTTTTAGTGCATAAATATCTTAAAAATATATTATAGTCGTTTGGAACAAAATATGATCATTTAGAGAGAGTATAGATGTAAAAATAATACACTATCGATTTCACGACTCAATAGTCTACTATTTGGATCAGTAGTCACTTATTGAGGCCTGTGCATATCTAAACGATAACATTTTTAGCCCTTTGAATGTAACAATCCTTCTTATTTAACAATGCAAGATACAACTTGCAAGTCATAGCCTTTATGCTTAATTAGGGTTAGTGGGAATGCATGATGAATAATAAATGTCATCTTTTAAAAAATGTGTATTAATTTTAAATCCATTTTATCTGAGATAGCTATATGTTAAAATGAACTTTAATTAAAAATATTTTTTTCCAAAAATCATTTTGACTTAAATAATTTGAACAATTTTTCTTTTGAACAAATATCAACAATCTTTTACAATAAATTCCTAAACACTCGCACACATAATATCTTCACTTGAATATGTTTGAAGCTCTTAATTTTACTGGAAAAGCCAACTCATGTTTCAACGAGAATATGAAAGTCTCATCCCATAAACCAAGCATCATTATATACATTGGGCCTAGTGCCCAGGTGGTTTTGCCAATAGTGGGCCACGAAAGATTGAATGGTGATGTGAGTGGGGGTCTCCGAGGAAGACAAAAAACCTCTGGTTTTTTTCATCTTTAGTGAGAATCTTTGAAAGATTTCAATTTTTTGGCCCAATGAAAGTGTTATGTCACTAAAAATAATTTTCACATCACTTGGAATGACTTTTTGGCATGTCCATATGGCTTTTTTTTTTCTTTGGCTTTCTTGATCTGATGTTGTAAGGTCATTTGGGTGTTAGCCCCCATTTAGTTTACGTAATAAAGTATGGTGCCCATTTTTTTAAATTGTATGCCTTTGCCCTATTTTGGATGGATCCGTCAAGTCAACGAGTTAAACCGTTAAGAGTCTTAACATTAGTATATAATGGACCAAAATACCCCACCTTTACACAAAGGTGACCGTTTGAGAGTAAATGAAATAGTTGTTGAAAATCAATACAACCACATGGGGATTGCCAGCAACAATTTGGCTATATAAATATGATATAATTTTGACACATTCACAAATAACTACAACTCATCCATAGTATATTCATAGCCAACATTTAACATACTGAGTTTATATTAATGGGAGGGGAAAATAAAGGTAAATAAACACATGCTGATAATGACATTGATGTATGTTAAATGTGTGATTATAAAGGACATATAGTTATAGAATGCCAATGGGTGTATAGTGAGTGCTATGTTTCAAAATGTTGCAATAGTTTGATTTTGTTATCATCACAAGACCAAGACACATATGGGCAGAAGTGCATGCAATGTTGTTTTCAATGCAGAGAAATAGACTATTGGGCAAGGGCTTGCCCATGGAAAAATACTTTATGCCCAGTTGGGTGTGGAGTTGCTAGAAAGCTTTGGACATTAATGAAAATGCATAGTTATGGAAATAAATTTTTTAAGTGTGTAAAGTGTGGACATTTTGAATCGTTATCTGCAGCAATAGATAAGTCTAAGAAGGTTAATCTTAGGGTAAAGTTAGAGGTAAGTTTGGATGACCTATGTAAATCATTTGATAGCAAATTGAAATAAGTATGATGTAATTTGTGTTATGACTTGACTATTATGTACTAATGCAATTGTTATGTATTACCAACTTAGATCCTATCAACTACTACCTCCGTCCTAATTTAATTGTCACACTTTAAAAGACTAAAAATTAAGGAGACATAATGATTACTCTAAGAGGAAATGCTTATTTCCAAAAATGACCGTTACTTTTCTCCTAATAAAAAAAGGTGGTGTGACCCACAATAAAGTGGTGAGAGCCTAAAGGGTAATATTGAAAATAATAAAAAATGCTATAATTAATGACTTGCTAAATATAGAAAGTGGACAATTATTTTGGGACATCCAAAAATGGAATAGTGGACAATTAAATTGGGACGGGGGGAGTAATTCATATCCAAACTCAAATGAAAAAAGTAACCAAAGTGCCAAAACAAGTCAAAAGTTAGATTTGTCTTAGGAAAGTTTACATTACAAACGTAATCCTAAATGTTGTAGGACAGTTTACATACTTTAAAACTAATAACAAAAGGTAAAAAAAAAAACAATTTTTAAACATAGTCTTAAACTAGCTTAATAGGAAAACAAAAAAAAGGTTTAGTATGCATAATATAAGTAATTATATTGCAAACAAAGTCTTAAAGCAAGCTATACTACCGTGAATGTGCAGCACTGAATTGGATGCTTGAGCTTGGTGGTACAAAATTCATGTACATATGCTTGGAACAAAATCTTTGGTTACTCCCCTGCCCCTAACGCTACTGCTGCCCTTTCCTAGCACTTAGTTAGTTGTTTTTTGTGAAATTTTAGAAAGAATGATCAATGGTGGTCTTGGAGCTACGTGTTCTTATTGCAAGATAGGCCCCTATGCATCTATCCTAGGACTCACTGTAAACAAAGAATAACATTTAGGTGTTATAAAGCCAAAAAAATAACAAATTTAATTAATATAAGACACAATGACATTGAAAAATACTTGTTACCTCTCTTTCCATTCTGATCAGTAGCAGGTGCACATTTACAACTCTTCTTGTTATGTCAAAACACTCCATATTTGCTAAATTTTTCTGGGACATTTTTTCTGTAGTTGGCTCATCTCTGTTCGTGATCCTGTTATGTCTTGGTCTGCCTGGAGGTCTGTAGAGTGGAGGAGGAATAATTTAATATTGCGCTTGTGAAAATATGTGTAAGTAAAAATTGTAATAAGCATATAATAGTGTAACAACGTAAAATAAGAAAGATAAATACCTCTGACCAATATTGTGAATCATTCATAGGTGTCACATAGCCTTTATATGCAGCTCTATAGGATTCTATTGTAAATAAAGGACTACAATACTTATATAATATCAAAGAAATAACACGTTTAATTGCATAAAAAATTAATTTTAGCAAGCATAAAAAAAAGTACAATTGTAACTACTTATTTGGAATCTTCCCTCCTAGGATTGATGAGAGCGGTAGCATGGATGCACGGGATCCTAGTCAATTGCTATTCACAACATTCATAAGTTCCAACATTCAGATCCACATTCCAGGTCACTCCAAATTTATTGATGGCCACATGTAACATGTTAATGGAACTTTGAGTTGTATACATGTTATAATATTTCTTCAACTTGGAAATAGTTTTCTCAACCCTTGGAACCAATGAATCCACATTCATCTTCATTCCCTTCATCATTCTATTGTATATCAATGACATAACTAAAAGTTGATATTTTTTAACTAATTTTTTAACTGGCAGACCCCTTAAGGTTAACAACATTAAAAGACTCTGAAAAATTGTTTGTAATGTGCTCACATTTAGATGTTGTATCAAAGTGAGATATGCTCCATACTTTATTTTCCTCAGTGCATATCCACTTATAAGTATCTTTATCATCCTTCTAAAGTTATTTCATCCACCTATTATCCTCCTCATTTTTGTAAGCTCCAGTAGCTCCCCAAGTCAAATGCTCTAAGTGTTCTCTTTTATACCAATCACCCTTAAAGTTCTTGTACATATGTCTGAAACTAAATATTTAGTTACTAGATATGAACACTTCCTTCAAGGAATTTCTTAACCCCTTTGCTCTATCAGAAATAAAATTAAGTGGTAGAAGGTGTTTTAACAAGTGTAGCTTAAGAATTGAAAAGAAATTGCTCTATGTGTCATGAATCTCCTCTCTACAAACATATATAACAATGGGAAATAACCCATTATTCCCATATAATGAAACTGCTAAAAGTACCACCCCACCATACTTTCCCTTTAGAAAATAACCATGTAGTCCTATAATAGGCCTACATCTATTGATAAAACCATCTAGAGAGGCCTTGAATGCAACACAGAATGACACAAAATTGTGGTCAACAGGGTTCTCAACCACTAAACCAAGCTGCCAGGATTCTTCAACAAGATCCACCTTATTATAATACCCTGTGTTTTGAATTGTAAGCTAATACTCTTTATGAGCCCGACTAATGCTTAAATCTCGGGCTTGAATGATTTCTTTTAGACCTTTTCGAGTCAGTCCAACATTTTTAGCATGTTATATTAGAGGTATTAAGTTCATGAGAATGATCATTTTGCAATTCGAGTAGTTTGAATTAAAATCGGAATGTCAATTGCAAGTTTTCAATTTACGCGATTTCATAACTTTGGCCAACTTTAAGGAAGCGTAGCATCTTCGTTCCTTACCCAATTGAGTTTTCTTTCACACAAGTGTCTAGATTTCTATGCAATCTACAACTTTCATGTTTTGGCCGAAGACCAATTCAGACTTCTAGCTGGTTAAAACTGAGCGTAAAGTAGGCTAATCGCTGAACGTTGATCATTCGGTAACCTGTAATAAAGCGTTGTTTTCGACAAAATTCTGGGAATAATCCGTTGAGAATTTGGGAAAGATTCCTCTTAAAAACTTGTAAATCTTTCAATTACCTTTTCGTGGACATAAAGATCTCCTTAATCATAGTTCCGAGCGTGAAGTTATGGCCATTCAAAATTCAGTACTACATGTCCCAAAAGCTATGCGTGAACAATAACCAGAAATAAAGCACATGATTTTTATATATTGTTCACCTCCATTTCTTCCTCATTTTTTCACTACCAATTGCCTAGTGTTTTAGGGAGAGAGAGATGGAGAGCAATCTAGAGGGAGATTAATAGAGCTCCTCACCTACACATACTTACCACTCAAAAACTCACACGAATCCAACACCAAAACCCCCCACACATATACTATTCATCATCTTTATTCTCTCTCCACCGTGGCTAGGGTTTAAAGAGGAACTTGGGGGATTTTGCAATTTGGAGACCTATGACTCGATTTATATCTTCAAACTCAAGATTGAGCTTCTTAGAGGTGGGAATCAAATACTTGAACCTAATTTTTTAACCTATAATTGCCACACCATGATTTTCCTACATGAACACATGCATATATGACATGTTAATGGGGGTTTTTAATTGTATGCTCAAATTGGTGTTTTATATAAACTAGATAGCTTATAAATAGTTTGAATCGTTTGGTTAAACAAGAAATTATGATGTATCACTCGTTTTCGTGAAAATTATATAAAATCCTAACGTTGATATAAAAAGAGTGCTTTAACATAGAATTCACAGTTTGAATGACGCATATATATATATTAAATTATATAATTTAGCAAGAAACTATGATTTATTACTTACATTTACTTCTTGATTATAATTTTACTACTTGGCTACATAAGAACCTAACATGAAAAAGGGGACTTCTGGCTATATGATCATATCTTACTTTAATAGTGAAATTAATGGCTTGGCTAGCTTTTATATATATGAAAATACATGTTTTGACAATAACTTATAGCCGGTCATTCGGTTTACGCAAAAACCCACCTGGAACCCTTACAAATGTTAATGATTTTTGTCATAAAGCTTAATGATTACTCCTAAAGGTTCAAATGGTGATTTTACTCTACAAAGTCTCTGTTGGTGAGTTATTAAATTGATTGGAATACTTGATAGGAGATTATGCTAGTTGGTCATACAATTGATGTTCCACATGATAAATGGAAGCTATACATATATGGCACAATTATCTTTCAAATGAGCTGGTTTATATGCTGTCGAGATTATGTGTTTGCGCTACCCATTGATTGGTCACAGGTTGGTCCCTAAAGATTGGGTCCATAAGTTGGGACAGAGTACTCCTGGGTGAAAGACCCGAAACCGTGCACGAAAACTAACGGTAGGCCCTGCTGCCGCGTGAGTGAAAGGCGACAAAATGCAGACCTGTAGACGTCTGATAGTCACATGATTAAAGAGATTATGGCTCAAAGATTCATGAGTTTAAAATACTTGAATTGTGCCACAGATTTCCAAATCTATAAAGGGATAATTTTATACAAAGTATTTTCTCCTAAAGTTACTATTGTTTTAGGATGATAAGTGGTTCCTACTAAACTACTATATATATATATATATTATTGAACGGATTATTTCATGATAGTATTGTCATTCCAAAAAGGACTTTCACACAAACTTTGCAAAAACAAGTTTTTTAAACACTGCTTTCACATTAAACTTAATATATTATTCCCACTGAGTCCTTCGACTCACCTCACTTCTTTTTCATCCAGATTTTCTGCAGGTTCTTCTGGGAAAAAGGAGAGTGAAGACGCGTACTCTTAGTCTGCCTCTGTACATTGGCTCCTAGAATCTAGTAAATAAGATGTGTATAGGGTTCTTGTATAGAGCACATGTTTGTTATATTATCTGTAACACATGTATTGAACTTTTCTACTATATGTTGTACACATTGTGGGAATTTTATATGTTGTGCTTGGGACCTCGTTAGAGGCTAGCCGATGGATTGTAGAAATTGTTATTTCTTTAGGGACAGACTGTGTAATGGAAGATGCTTTATTTTTTAAAGTATGGACTTCTAAGTTATACAGAAATTGTAACTAGTTACCTCGTCGTCTGCGTACGGCACCCGTGACGAACAGCATTTCGGAGGAGAAATTCTCATATCGGGATCCAGGGCATTACACTTATAATATTTAGAACCATTTTATAACCATTATCATAACTACCTTAAATCCTCTCATGATATATGATCTTAGCTTGATAAGCTGTGTGGTAGGAAATTTTCACCCTAAATTACTCCCAGATCTCAGCTTGCACATCTCTAGGCTTGAATTCCTTGTGGTTTTTTATTGCAACCTATCTAGTATGGGCCATTGAGACGTTCATGTCCTTGTCATCATATTTACATGTATGAAGACCCTGAAATGATCTTAACATGGCTGTGTGTTCTTTAGGAAGTTTCATAACATACACCCTCCATGAGCATAAAGGATCTTCATCTTCATACACATTTTCAATCACTTTAATGAACGCATTGAACTATTCTAAATCTACATCTTCATTTCCCCTATTTTTTTCAAATGCAACAAAATCAGGTTATTTTTCCTCACTTTCAATTTCTTCTTCTTCACCCATAGAATGATAACCTTCTTCCGGATTCAAGTTTTTAGAAATATTAAAATCCCATTAATATGACACATGTATTTTGCTTATTTCCTCTCATTTTCCTACCTCATTTGACTGAGTGTTCTGATTTTCTGCTGAACTTGACTGATTTTCAACCCTATCAACTAATTTAGATCCAAACTTAATGAGGTTTTGAAAAGCTTAGTCATCATCACTGTCATATAATATAATTAGATTATCTAGTTTATTGTTCTAGTAACTTTTTTCAGATTTTTGTCAGTTAGCCTATGCGACCTTCTAGGTTTTGTAACTTTTGGCAAGAATTGATTAGGAGTTGCATGTTAGGACTTTCTTGGTTGAGGGTGGTTTATCATACTTTTCTTCATTAGGTGCAGAAGTGGGACACGTGCATTCGGAGTAATATATTTGGGTGTCATTCTCAATTACTTCTATAAACCCTTTCTAATTCCACTCAATTCTACCACCTTTAAAACCACAACCATCTTCAATATCTTTCACTAAATCAATAAAGCATAACTCATCACCATCAATGTTATTTAAGTAAATTACATTTCCCCCTGTGTACTTCTGGCCATTTTTTGACCACTTGCCCCCATAATGGACCACAAAGTCCCTCAAACCCAACAATGACATAATATTCTACATCAACACAGTAAAAGAATAATGAATATGAAAGCTCAAAAGAATATATGAAAGGAATCAACATAAAAAAACCAAAGAAACAATGTAATAAAAAGGACAAAACCAATAAAAAACCCTTAATATTTGGCATCCGAATACCAAAAAAAACCTAAAATACAAGTGTAAAGACACATAAACCCCGCATTTGATGTTTTGTTGTTTAAATATTCAACTTAAAGCCACATAAATATAAACTTTCAGAATATAATATACAAATGTTAACTAAAATGCTAAAAACCCTAATTTTTTTTCATATATTAGGGTTTACAAAACCAACTTAAAACCATAAAAAAAATTAATAAACCAATAACAATGCATCTATACATACCTATAGATGTTAAAATGGAGAACTTTTACCCCCTCATGCTGTTTTTCTTCTCTCTCGTTCTGCTTTTTCCTCTTCTTCTTCTTATTTGTTATGTTTTATTTCTCTCCATTTTTTTCTCTGTGCTAATATAAGGAATCTTTTTTTCCTAAGTGTGAAGGATAATCCATAAGGGATAATTTAGGTACATCAGACGCATTTGTTAGACTCTTAACGGTTTGACCCGTTAACTTGACGAATCTGTCTAAAATGGTGGTCAAAGGCATACAATTTACAAAAGTGGGCACCATACTTCATTACGTAAACTAAATGGGGGCCAAAACCTAGATGACCCAATGTTTTATCAAAAATATTCACATAAAAATATATATCTATATATATATATATAATGTTAGATGAAATAAATGAATTAAATCAGGGTAATGACATTAGCACTCCCAAAAAAATAATTTAATACTCAAAAATCATCTTTTGTGATAGAATGTTAAAGTACTTTCGTGGAGTGTTAATATCATTACCTTTAATTAATAATCAACATAAAATAATCAATTTAATCAACATTGGTTCAATAAATACCATATATATATATTTATTTTAAAATAACTTAAGTTTACATTGTGATTTAGTTCTTTTATATTGTTCGGTCTAGGTATTATTGACTAGATTTATTCTAATTGTCATTTAAATTTGGAAACTCCTTAGACAAGTGATATTGGTTTCAAACCAATCCAATCTAACATCGAATCGGATTGGATTGGATATTCAAACTAAATTGAATTGGATGTTAAAATATCAAACTAAGTTGGATTGTATTAGTTGATGGATTGTAATATGTTTATTTAGAACCGATGCACACGTACACCTAAGATTTATCACAAGTGAACTTCTTTAAATAAAAAAATTTGTGAAATAAACTATCACTTATAACTTCTAACATCAATGCTTGCAAGTTAATGTCTTTCTTTAGTTATCCAAAATGATAAATTTGGGAAATTGAGTCCCTTCAATGGAAACTTATATACTTCTCTCTCTCCTTCCCCCATCTCTCTCTCTCTCTCTATATATATATATATTGGGAAACCCTAGGTTTGTATCAGCAAGAGAAAAAAATGAAGAAAGTAAAAGTAAGAGAATCATACTTTATCTTAATTAACTAAGTTGAATGAAACCTTTTAACACTTTACGCAAATGAAACTTTTTAACCTAGTTGGGGAGATATTTATTGGACCTGAGAGAAATCCTAGGCTTAAGCCAGAGATTTTGGGTGGGATTTTCATTGTTAAAGGGAGATATTTAGAAATCATTTTTAAAATAAAAAAATAAAAACTGAAAGCGGGATGAAAAGTTCACTCAAAATAAAGGTGCAAACTCAAATTAACCTTTAATTTTTGGGTGTTGCAGTTAATCCACAATTAATTAATGAAATTTTTTAACTAACTTTCACAATATTACCCACCAATTAAAACTAATTTATAATTATATATTTGATTTTTAATTTAGATTCCTAATCAATTTACTTCCATATTTATTTATTTCATATTTTGTGTTAAGGGTTTTTCAAAAACTTTTATTAAAAACACTATATTAATTAAATTTTAGCATATAGTTTGATCGATCAAAATACATACCTTAGAATTATATTAATTTACCCATACAATAACGAAACATCTTTTGTCAACGAGCGAACTGAACAATATTTTGCAATACAGAAAATATTCCACAATAGCATGGGTTAATGCAGCTAAAAAGAATTATAAATTAGTGTTGAGCACAGCTCATTTTCGTAGCAATCCTCTAATTGATCGGCGAGAGAGAACATTCAATTCACGTGCTCTGCAATTTTGTTCTTTGTTATGAATTCATAGTTGAAATTATATTCTTATTTAAGTCTAATAGAACAACTTAATTTCGTTTACAACATTACGAATTTCAAAAAAACATGATTTATATCTAACATCAACTCCAGAACTAATGTGTTGCTTTGGGAAGAGTTGATAATAAGAAAATTGTGTCCAAGATAATTTTTTTTTCATAATTTACATGACCTTAGTATATATTCTTTTTAATTTCTTGCATACTTTAACATAAGGTTTTTAGGACTCTAAGGTATCCACCTTGAAATAATTTATTATTCCGAATATTTTTTTGGTGTTACAATCGGTAAGAAGTGAAGTCGGTGATGTCCCAATGCAAAAGGAGGAAAATAGTAAACTTGTCGAATGAGATTGTTGTCAATTTTTTATTAATGAGAGATAACTATTTATTAAATAAAATGCTAAAGTATAACTAGCATTCTTCTCAACACAATATTTATTTATTCTAAATAAATTTTTTTTCATTCACGAGATGACCTAATATCATATTGTAAAGCTAGCGGTAGAATTTGTAGGGTGGTTGTTAGCATAAAAAATGGGAGGTTCCTAGGGTTTATAAAATAAACAAATGAAGAAAATGAGGTGAATAATGTTTGACATCCAAAAGCAATGTCCCAAAAAAAAAAAAATTCACTTTCCAATATATCAGAAGAACTTGCATTTGAAGAACATGCTCCACAACTTGCTTTATCATGGAGAGATAGAAAACGAACGAAGAGTAGTTTTAATCTTTTGTAGTTTTGTTACTATATATTTACTTTTATATTGTTAATATCTATAATTAATTAATTAGAGGGGATATATTAATTAATTTAGTGTATATTTTAATAATAAATTATTAAAAATACAATATTCATAAAAATTAAATTAAGTGACTAATTTTTTTTTAAATTTATATGTAGAATAGTTGAATTGCAAGAAAATTAATAAAAACAAAATTATTAATTAAGAGCAAAGGTAAATGGCTATTCATATAATATCATTTAAAATTAATGTAAATTAAGGTACAAAAAAGACACTAATATCCCTCCTTTATTATATCGTCTCATTGTGATACTAACAGCAACCAGAAGATGCTAAATGCATTTAGCACCTTCTAGTTGTTGTCCAGGGGGTGCTAAATGCATTTAGCACCTTTTGAACAATAAAACCAGAAGGTGCTAAATGTATTTAGCACCTTCTGGTTGTTGTCCAGGGGGTGCTAAATGCATTTAGCACCTTCTGAACAATAAAACCAGAAGGTGCTAAATGTATTTAGCACCACCTGGACAACAACCAGAAGGTGCTAAATGCATTTAGCACCTTCTGAACAATAAAACCAGAAGGTACTAAATACATTTAGCACCCCTTAGACAATAACCAGAAATGTATCCCTTGGACAATAACCAGAAGGTGCTAAATGCATTTAGCACCTTCTGAATAAAATTTAAAACCAGAAAGTGCTAAATACATTTAGCACCCCCTGGACAGCAACCAGAAGGTGCTAAATGCATTTACCACCTTCTGGTTTTATTATTTAGAAGGTGCTAAATGCATTTAGCACCTTCTGGTTGCTGTCCAGCCTTCTGGTTTTATTATTCAGAAGGTGCTAAATGCATTTAGCACCTTCTGGTTGGTGCTTAAAAGGTGCTAAATGCATCTAGCACCTTCTGAACAATAACCAGAATGTGCTAAATTAGCTACCCCCTCTATATGTAATTTGGGTGAGCAAAAAAAAGTGCTGCTCTGCTTTGCTCTCGTTGGTTCTAGCTTCCAATGTTTTTCCAACAATGACAAGTGTTTAGACATAAGAGAAAATTAAATGCCAACGACCGAGGTAGGTTCTGTTTTGAGTTTTATTGGAATTCTTCCATCATTAAGCTTATCCTTCTAATTCATTATTATTACGTGCTTTGTTGGTTTTACTTTACTTACTCTTTATAGAATCAAGCAAAAGGAAGGAGGAGAGTATATATATATATATATGTGTGTGGCTAATCGGTGGTGGACTGGCAATGTTTCCATTGACCCCTCCCTTCACCTCATAAACACCACCGACGACGACAACACCGCCGTTAACATTAATACTACACCTACAAAACCAAATCAAAACCCTAAATCTGCAAATCTAAATATAATACAAGAGATTCACTCCCAAGAGAACGAAGAGAACGAAGATAACGACCATAACCTCGACATCTCAGGGTGAGGGACAGAGAATTATATCAGGGTATTTTTGTCTATCAACATTTATCATTTTCCTTAAAATAAATTAATATTATGAAAAATGTCCTTATTGTAAAACCAAATTATGAAATTTGTACTACTTACTCTTATTAAATATGAGTCCGTCCTTAGAGTTATAAAACATTACGAAATGATACCTTATAACCCATTATCTCAATTTTTAACTTGAATTTAATTTTCTGCAATAATAATAAAGGTAATGATGATGATGTAACAGAGAGAGAGAGAGAGAGAGGGGGAGGCGCCAAAATGGATAAGGCAACTAGAGAGTAAAAGAGTTGGGTTGCGTTGCGTTACGTTGCAGTGCATATACAACTATAAAGTAAGAGTTAGGTTGCTGCTCAATTCAACTCGACTCAATTGGGTCTGGGTGTGGACGTCCATCATCTTAAGCTTCTTCTGCTGCTGCTATCGGGAGGAAATGGCGATAGCAGCCACAACCTCCTGTTTCGGTGCCCTCAACTATACAGGCGCTTCCCATTATTTTCTCTCCTCCCAACGAGGTTTTTCCACTTCTCCAAGACCAACGCGTTTAATCATTTGCAAATCCACCAATCAAAGTCAAACTCCCAAGCAATCCCCACCATCTCTTCGGAAACCCTCCATCGAGGTAGAAGCCCTAACCCCCCACCCTCTTCGCTCTCTCTATGTAATAACTATTAGATTTATTCGCTAATTGTTCGGTGTTTGTTATATTGTTAAGTTTATTTTGTCTGGATTAATTGATAAGCATATTCCCCTCATAGTTATAGTATTTGTGTGATCACATAGCTTAGCTCAGTGTCTTTGTTGTTGCTGCAGGCTGCAGCCTCTGAATTTCTCTTTGTATTTTGCTTGTATTCACGCTTTACTACTGTCACATGTACATCTATAGGATCTTTACTTATGTTACTACAACTGAACTCTAGACTGTTGTGCTGTATTTTTGTACATGTTGTAATGCTAATGTGCACTTCGGCTACAGTCAAATTGTCTTGGTTTTTCTAAGCGCACACACACACATATATATATACACTACTTTATGTGTCTTCCTTTTGCAATCTAACAATAACATAAAGGGGAGGGAGTCGAATTCATGTCCCTATGGCGGTTAAAACTATAATTGTTGTATGCTGTTCTTTGGAATTAAGAATGAAGATATTGTGCAGAAGTTTCCCGAAAGATCAAAAGATGAAAACCCCTATCCAAAGAGAACTCTGATTGACTCACAAGAGGAACAGGTATCAACCACTTTGCATTATTTCTGAATGCCTTTTCTTTATGTTGACTAGCTGTGTCATACCACTTTGTAAAATCAATGTGTTCAGCCACGGTCAGATGCAGAAGTTGGAGACTTGAGGATATGGACTACTATTGAATAAAAACAGCAAAACTAGATACAAAATGAACACCATTATGGACATTTTTAAGTCTTTATACTTTGATTACAGTAGCACAGAGGATTTAGTAGCCGCAGACTCAACCATTGCCATGATTATAGTTTCACCCATGCTTTAGGTTCGCCTGAAAGTTGATTGTGCCTGCCTATTGAACTAAGCGATATATATATACTACATTCAAGGTATTTTTTTTTTGATAATAAACAAAAATTTTATTGCCACTGAAAAACATACGCCAAGAAGGTACATGATGATAAACAAACTAGTGAAAGAGAATTCCACCAGACTGATTTACAAATCTGCCAACTAGAAAAACACTCCTAACACACTCACGATTCATTACATAAACAAACTGCCACAATCAATACTAAAAAGATGAGATTCACAGCTATCAAGAGCTCTAGATGCCCTAGCCCACAATCCTATTAGAGATATGATATAATCCCGCAAATCCTCAACGGAATTGCTTTTCCCTTCAAAAATACGTTTGTTCCTTTCCATCCAAACACCCCAAGCTGCAGCAAGCACCACAAATCTCCGTAGGGCTTGCTGTTTGTTCCGGCCCTTATCAAAATGCCATTTCAACTCTACAAACTCAGACCAACTCCTGGGAATAGCACCAACTATCCCGAACACCTGAAATAACCCTGCCCATAACCTCCTGATGAACCCACAATGAAGAAGAATATGATCAATGTTTTCCTCATAATGTTTGCACATGACACACCAAGAGGGGGACAAACACCATGCAGGCCTCCTCTTTTGAATCACATCACATGTGTTAACTTTCCCCTTTAAAGCGAGCCAAGCGAACGCTTTAATTTTGGAAGGAACCCCATGCTTCCAAATGAAACTGGATTGAGAAGGTGAAACTGACTGAGATGATTGGGTAAGAACATCAAAGAAAGATTTACATGAAAAAATACCGGAAGAGTGTGCCATCCAAGATCTTTTATCGGGATAATTTTGATTCAAAGAAGCATCTTGAATTAGCATCCATCATGGCTGAAAATTCAAAAATCTCCCTATCATTAAAATTTCTACGAAAAGCCAGGTCCCAAGAGAAGCTTGGACACCAAGAGGAAACCAATTGAATAGACATGTTTTGATTGCAAGATAGGTTGAAAATCCTAGGAAATAAGTCCTTCAAAGGACTATTCCCCACCCATATATCCTCCCAGAAACGAACTTTATCTCCCACACCCACCACTAATTTAATGTTTTGCATAAAATCAATCCACACTTTAGAGATCGACTTCCATGGGGCACGAAGAGTGCCACTGATCCCAATGCCTGCATCCCACCCATTAGAATGAGACCCATACTTACTTTCGATAACAACATACCAAAATAGTATGCATTGAGTTCCAATGGTTTCAGATTTAGTTGTCCTTGGAGTTATAGAAGATTACCTGCAGTCAAATTAGGAAACCTCGTGCCTGGCTCATTACAGCTTGGCTTCTTATCCATATTCCTTGTACGGCTAATTCATACATCTTTCTTCTAGCGAATTGATCAACTGCTTCTGCTTCAGGCTCTTTAGCTCAACACATTTTGTGCGCTGAGGTTTTATATTTTTTGAGGTCATCTATGTACTTTTCCTCTTGTAAGTTTTCCTAGAATTTTCCTCGATGATCTAACCCTACTTGAGTTCTATTTATTCACTATCATAGTAAGGGGAGGCATCTACCTCTCACACTATTGTCTACCACCTGTACTCTCTCTCTCTCTCTCTCTCACCCACAGTATGCCTTGCTTAAAACCTGAACCAAATATGGTGGTAATTTTATATTTTTACTAGAATCACCAAGTGTTAGGGTTCTACTTAAAACACATTTTTTTCTTTTTGACACGTCTTCCTCTTTTCAAATTTTTGGAATATTTTAATGATTTAATCTAGTTACTTCTACATTGATGTGAGGAATCACATAATCTTTTGTTTCTTTCCACTTTTTCTTTTTTGAGGTTGAGCTCAATTATTTTGAAACATTTCCACGGGAGGTCCCCGCACTTCTTTATCAATATGAAGTATTTGTTCTAAGCTGTACTACTAATTTATCCAGGATGAAACAGGTAATCTTAAAGATGCAGGTTTTCTTAATGCTGTTGTGAAGGTAAAGAAGTGGATATATATATACACATGCACATGTACATATGCATATATTCATCTTCTTTTTAAGTAACCTCATTTAAGTTTTCAAATTGAACTTTGCTATGGTCTACGTACATTAAATTTATCATCCTAATGATTTTCATTTATAAATTCAATTACATAACTGATATCTTTAATTCTTACGCATGCCAGCATATGCAGAATGCACTTCACTTATTTTTCCGTTTACTTTAAGTATGTTATTAACCCTTCTTGTTTCACTTTTTTCTAGGTTTACTGTACTCACACTGAACCTGATTATTCTCTTCCTTGGCAAAAACAGCGACAATATACAAGTACTGGAAGGCACGTTTTGAATTATTCCACCTATTCACTGTTCCTGGAAACATAAGTTTTTGACAAAACTAAGGGCTTTGTTTTGTTGAAAATGTCCTTTTGTTTATGCCCTCAAATTAACAGTTCTTTGGCCTCAACTTTGTTATTTTTTGATCCAGTGCTTTCATGATTGGAGAAGGGAAGCTCTTGACTAATGCGCATTGTGTTGAACACAATACACAGGTGATCTCTGGAGCTATCCAAATATCCAGTATAGTTAATTTTCTATATTGATATTAATAACTTCGTTAAATGGTTCTCCCTATCCTCTGTTGGTTGCATTACAGGTAACATACTTGAAATTGTCAACCCAACAAAAGATTTAAAAATGTTCATGATATGAGTAGTCGCTAAGATCATGAGATTGAAACTATATATTAAGTTCTCATTTTGTTTTTCCGATATTGAAGTTAATATTGGGATAGCTTTCTCTCTAGTTTCTGATTATCCCAAAATTTTCTGTACCAACTTCCAAGTGATTCTTTAACAGGTTAACTTTTAAGTGTTAGCTTCCTATCTTGTTAAATTGGTATCTTCTTGCTTCTCTGTCTGTTTATAAAGTGGGGCTGAGTGGTTCTTTGTGCAAGTCTGATGCTTCAAGATGCTCCATAGTAGTGGAGCAATGTTTGATTAAAACATGGAAGTTTCTACGAACTTGAATTTTCCAATGCACATACAGATGGACTTCTCTTGCTAGCACTCTTTATTTGCTTTGTATTATAGTATTTTCACTGTGGATTTATCTGTGTTCTGGTGAAGGTTGGGAATTAAAGGGATGAAAAGTCTTGTGCTCTCTCATCATGCATGATGTAACTTGATATCATTTAACTGCAGGTCAAAGTGAAGAGAAGGGGAGATGATACAAAGTATGCGGCTAAGGTACCACCTTGATGGATTGAAAGGCTTCTGCTTCCTCATTATGTAGCTCTATAATTGCATTATCATTGCCCTTTATAGTGAATGGTTGTGTAATACATTTCAGAGTATTTTGATGTTCCATAAAGATAGCATGAGTTGGTTTTAATTAACGATGAGTAGCATGAACCCATGAACTAGTCTTCTTTAAGTTTTCCATTTTCATTTTCATTTGCATTAGTGCATTATTACATGTTACAGCTTCCTTTATTCGATCCAATGTTCAGGTTTTAGCTGAAGGTGTGGAATGCGACATTGCATTGCTTTCAGTAGAAAGCAAGAAATTCTGGAAAGAAGCTAAGCCACTCCAGTTTGGTTGCTTACCTCGTCTGCAGGTTGTTATTTAATTCATTTTTTCCCACAAAAAAAAAGGATATACTTTCTGCCACCCATATTTTCTTTACAATTTATAGTGTCGTCAATTTTTTGCTTTTTTGTGTTGTTCCATCATTTCTTGTTTTGGTAAAACTTTCATTTGTTACTTATTTTCTGTCTTGTATGTTGTGGGAACTTGTGAACAGTAGCTTTGAAAAAATCATTTGAGTAAGCCTTTTAAGCTGGGTTTTTCTTCTTATTGGGCAGGATGCAGTAACTGTGGTAGGATATCCGCTTGGAGGAGATACCATTTCAGTGACTAAGGGGGTTGTATCACGAATAGAGGTTTGGTTTATCCCTTGGAACTTTCAAATTATGCAACTATGTTAGACTTTTGATATGCCATTTGTCATTGTATTGATTACTTTACAATTTTACATATATGTGGGTACTGCTCCTAACCTTGATGGATATAGTTGCTGTTAGGAAATGGTGGGCTACACAAATGGGGGTAAACCTCCCTTGTTAACTGTCCCTTTGGGAGATTTGAGAAATTGCCCCAAACGGGGTTTGAACCTGCCCCTGTTAATCATTTCTTTTATTTTCTTTTGGAAGATTACTTGTGTCTTCTTTTCTAGTTCGAGATTGCTGTAAGACATATGCTATCAATTGAAATTGGAGTGAGCTTCAATAGTAGCAAAGTACCTATAATTTTTCTCTCATCTTATCAATTCTTTGCACACTGAGTTAGCAATGCAGTTGCATATTTCTCTTCATGATTGCGAACTGTAACACATCCAAGACTCCAAGTTTTTCAACAGTGCATGTGTTTAATTGCTTGATTGGGTGCTATATATCTTTACAAGATGCTCATACTTCAGTAGTTATCTCTAGCATAAGCAGCAATACAATAATTTTAAGATTTTTGACGTATCTGGAGGGGATACATTTTAGGAACTTTAATGTATGGTTTAATATTTTTTTGGTTGGGATGATAGTTGTTGTACGTTAGAGGAGGCTCAAATATATTTATATATATACACGCATATACACATAAAAGAAGCATCAAAGGTAGAACCAGGACAGGATGGATCTCTTGCCACAAATTGTCAATAATGCCTTGAAATTGTTCTTCTATACCTAGATGTGAAACTTATGGACACTCTAACTAGTAAATACTATCAGGTGACATCATATGCTCATGGTTCATCTGAGTTGCTGGGCATTCAAATTGACGCAGCAATAAACCCAGGTAACTGGATGTTGAAGAATTGCATTTCCATATCATTTCAGCTGAAACCTTTTCAATTACGTGACTAGTATGAACTAAATTGTAAAACACAGTGTTAGATTGTATTTGCTGTGCCCATTGCTCATATTAGCTAGAATATAGGTAATAGCGGTGGTCCTGCATTCAATGATCAGGGAGAGTGCATCGGCGTGGCATTTCAGGTAGTTCTTTGTCAAAGTTGGACATAGAATCATAGATGTTACAAAATTTACTGATTACAATATTTTGTCAAGTCTGATGTTGAAAGCTGCTTCACGTACGTTTAATATAATTAAGTTTTGAAAGCTAGGTTTAACAGAGTGATGATTCTGACATATCATTCTTTGTGCACGGTTTTGTCATAATAGTAAGCTATTTTTTCTCTATCTTTAATTTTTTCATGAGAAAATTCCTTTAGACGTACAGATCTGATGATGTTGAAAATATTGGATATGTGATTCCATCTGCCGTTGTGTCTCATTTTCTGGACGACTATGAGAAGAACGGGAAGTACACTGGTGAGAATATATATACATTCCATTTATTTTGATAATAAGTAGAGTGAATCTGTTAAACTGTTGTATTTAAATGAATTGTTGAGATTGACAATGACTCAGTTAATGATGCTCTATAACACACACAGACATATATGTATATGTAGTGTAGGTATACATGTAAAGTATAACGGTTGGGGTTTAGCATAATATGTGTGTACATTGATTTAAGTGAACGATAGTGCTTACTAGGAACATCCTCGCAGTATCTTGTTGGTTTGAGTTGGGTTGCATTAGTTGATCATGCAAACCGGCATTTTTGCTCTGATTTTTTAGTTGTATTTTAAAGGATAAACTTGATGGAAAGGTGAAGGGTCACAATGAATCGCTTATAATAGTTGAAGGGCTCAATTTCAATGTTCTAAAATTGCAAGTCGGTTCTAGATCGGCGAGGTGGAGACTAGGGGATTTATTGGTCAAACAATTTTTCACTATGAATATTATTTTAAAGAATATAATACTAATAAAACACAAGAAATCATAACACTTTTCAATGCTTACAAACTACCAAATTATAGCAACATAATATAGAATTATTTTAAGCAAAACTAGCATAGTTTGTACAATTCCCAAACTAGCAATAACACAATTTTCTCAATTAATCCCTTTCTTTTTCCGATTTTTGCTGATTGACAGATTAATCCCGATTTTTTTAAACCCAATTTTCTCAAAAGACTAGGCCTAGTCTCCAACATCTCTACCCAACCATGGATTAATCCCAATTTTTAGAACACTGCTCACTTTTGTCTAGAAACTTTAATTGACATACAAGCGATACTTTAGAGGTCATTTGCCTAGTTTTTTCCATTTTTCTGTCTGATGTTATGTGCGCAACAGTTTTATGAGTTGATTACTGGAATTTTGCAGTGCCTTCTCAGTCCTGCTTGATTTCTTTGTTCTTTGGAAAACAAATAACTGTGTTACAAAGTCCTAGGCCCATGCTTATTTTCTGTTTCATTTTTGACTGCCTTGTTCATGCCTTTGGAACCTGTCTGCTCATCTTACCTTTGCGGTGTTTTCCTCATTGGACATTGAGTCTAATTGTTATTGTTGGGATTCACCAATATTTAACAGATTCAAATTTTCTAAAAACAAAAAAATCCGGTTTATAATCTGACATGAAGTCATCTAATAATATAATATTTTACTTAAATTGCAGGTTTCCCTTGCCTTGGAGTGTTGTTGCAGAAGTTGGAGAGTCCAGCACTACAAGCCTGCTTAAATGTGCCACCTAATAGGGTTAGTTTCTTAATCTACCGCCAAATCCCTCCCTTTCTCCCTTCAGTCCCCATCTCTTTATCTCCATCAAAATTTTCTAAAGTTCTCTTGGTGTGTATAGTGTCAGGTTGGGGATTTAATTATTTTCCTCTGTAGCTTTCGGGGTCTCGGTTAACTACAGGAAAGAAGTTAATCTTAAAATGGAAAAGATAACATGAATGAAATACTATGGGATGGAGTAGATCAATAATAGTTAGGGATCTTATAATACACTAGTATTATTGGTAAACAAAAGAACAACATATTAGTTTGATTTACTCCAAACTGAGCACCAAAGGTCTCTATTTTATGTACAATGACGTGGGTACAGAGCCTACTAAATAAAGAAAACCAAAATAAATGTAAAAATCTACGTAAACAGATTATCTACGTTTCTATTCGACCTAAAGACAGCTAGAAACCAACTAATAAATAATGAAGTACGATGTTCCAACAGAAACATAATTCCAAATGCTGTTATGATAATTAAGCTGTATAATAGTTTGCAGAATTAATTCTGTTTAGCAGTGTTTGGCCTTCTAGCTGATAAAAAAATGAGGGTCCAGAAAGCATCAGTTATTGTCTATGAAAGAGTAGCAAGAGTGTTATGTAAATGTAGAAGGATGGCCTTAAATATTGAATGACGACAATAGATAATTTACTGACACAAGGCAGTTGGGGTTTAGGGCTTTGTTGAGCTCACAAATTCCTTAGATTGCTGGATGCCTTGATAGAAGTCATGCAAAGCATGCAATATATAGCTTCCTTGCAAGCACTTTTTTCTTTCAGTAAAACTTATGTCATACTTTTACATCTAAGTTCCATTTCAATTAACTCTTGAATTTCTTTCCCCAAAATATGTTTGCGTAGGGCGTGCTTGTTCGGAGAGTTGAGCCCACTTCAGGTGCCAGTGATGTCCTTAAGGAGGTATGCCTCCCTTATGCCACATATTTAACAATACATTCTTGATATGGATTCATGGTTGTACAATATGATTACAAGAAGGGAACTCTCGCACTTTTCTTCTTTCTTGCTTCTCAACATATTGTGATGGATAAGAAGATTATGCGATCTTATCATTGGTTACCTGTTAATTTTTTTTCTATATACTAAAAATGTATTCAACGAGAATTTAGAAGTCTGAGTTTCACTCGTTGAAGCTTCATATATTGAAGCCACAAACTGTAAATGGTAGAACAGTATAGAATGAAATGTTTTACCGTTGATACTTTTCGGGCTTGTGTGTTTCTTTTGTTGATCTTCTGGGAGAGATGTCACTTATATAGACGGTGTTATACTTGTACCTTGTTTGTAAACGGTCTGTGCCCCTATTTTTGGTCTTGTTAAGCATGATATTCATTACTGTTCCTTCTCCTAATAGCTTAAGCTTTTGGGAGAGATGGTTCTTAACATGTTATCGGAGCTTGGTTTTCTAGGAGGTCCAAGATTCAAGGCTTGGCACCTCCGTCCCCTATCTGTTAATTAGAAATTTGTCTATTTTGTCTATTCTGTGTAATCCTGTTCCTGTTTGCTCTCCACGTGCGAGTATGGGGTCGCACGTGAAGGAGGGTTTTGAGCATGATCGCACGTGAGGGAGGGTGTTAAGCATGATATTCATTACGGTTTCTTCTCCTAACAGCTTAAGCTTTTGGGAGAGATGGTTCTTAACAGGTCTATTTACATGATTTACTTGTACTTGCCTAAAATACAGATCCATGTGTGGGAGCTCAAATTAATTATTGTAGGTTTCATGTTTTTTCAGGGGGATGTGATTGTAAGCTTTGATGGTGTTCATGTAGGATGCGAAGGGACTGTGCCATTCCGGTCAACTGAACGCATTGCATTTCGCTACCTCGTTAGTCAAAAGTAAAGTTCTTGGTTTTGTACAATGAAATTGAATATGATGTTAAACTTCTTTCTGCTGATAGAGTTTAGTTAACCTGCATTGCATATCTTAATCTTTTATTCATCTCTGAAGCAAAAAATATTATTCCTCCCATCTCAAATTAAGAGTTACACTTTGGCTTTGATAGTTTTTAAGAAAACACCAATTTCAACCTAATCAACGGTTGAGGATCCAACTTATTTTCTATTGTGGCATTTGATACATGGATTGTGTCCCAAGATGGAAATAGGACTCTTAATTTGAGACGTCACAAAAAGGAAAGTGAGCCTTATAATTTTAGTTTAATCTTAGATGTAAGGATCCTTTGTTCAGATTCACAGGTGACACAGTAAATATTGGCATTATCAGAGCAGGGGCTTTTACGAAAGTTCAAGCAAGCGTTATTCCACGTGTACATTTGGTATGTGGTGCTAAACACTGACCTTTCAAAGATCTGAACATTTATTCCTCTTTAATAATGTTACTCTTACTCCAACTTTCAGTACTGATTAAGGGTTTATTCCTCATTTATTACCCTCAAGGTTCCTTATCACATTCGAAGGAGGTCAACCATCATATTTAGTAGTTGGTGGTCTGGTATTTACACCATTGTCAGAACCACTAATAGAGTAAGATTTCGGGCCTACAAATAAGGTGTTGTATAGAATTGCTCATGCCAATTACAATCTAATATATATTTTTTCTTCCCTCTTTTTGCTTTAACAGCGAGGAGCATGAAGACAACATAGGAGTAAGTTCTGATATGATTGTTAAAAGCTTCCTAAGAATTAACTACTTACCAACATTCCCTTATCCAACTGCTTTACCTTTTGTTCTGATATTGAGTAGTTCTCTTCTTTTTCGTTTAGTTGAAACTAATGGCAAAGGCGCGTTATTCTTTCGCAAAGTTTGAAGGGGAACAGATTGTGATCTTATCACAGGTAGGTGCATAGTTTGAACTTCAACAATAGTCACTGAGATGCTGGAATAATGGCGCTAATGTGGCTTGATAATCCCCCTTTTCTTTTTCTCTTTTACACGTAGAGCTTCTTTTGTTTTGCTCGTGCATTGTGGGCTAATAATGACGTGTACACGAAGCTTTCCTGATTTATACTTTACTACTTTATGGTTAAAAATTGTAAGAAAAAGTAAATTATATGTATATATATTCCGTTTGTGCGATAGAATTTTGGATTTGAAATGAGATGTTCTGTTTATAGGTTTTAGCAAATGAAGTAAACATCGGATATGAGGATATGTGCAATGAGCAGGCAAGTCATCTGTTGCCACTTTATTTTAAACGGTTGACTATTCTTGTACACAAATTTTAAAATAAAAAATAATGGCAGGTTTTGAGGTTCAATGGGGTTCGGATAAGAAACATTCATCACCTAGCTCATCTGATTGATTGTAAGTGCTAGCATCTTATTATCTGTTAGTTTTATTCTCGGAATTTCTCTGGTCCTTATAATTGTGTGCCTATGTTCACACAGCATGCAAGAAGAAATATTTAGTTTTTGAATTTGAAGACAATTATCTGGTAGTTTTGGAAAGAAAGGCATGTTTGGCTGCCTCAGCAGGCCTTCTAAAAGACTACGGGATTCCATTGGAAAGATCTTCAGATCTTTTGGAGCCGTATGTGGATCCCATTGGAGAAAATCAAGAAACCGATTGCCAGAACTTTGGTGACGGCCCAGTTTCCAGTTCGGAATTTGGATTTGATGGTTTTCTTTGGGTGTAATTGTGTTTTGTTTTAGGCTAAGTCTAATCTCTCTGTAGCTATTCTTGAAAATCACAGCTTGCCAGCCATTGAGTTGCTTCCAGTTCTTGGGCCATAAAATGGGGGTTGGTTTCTTGCAGTAGGTTAGAATATTTAATTTTTCATTGTTTGGAAAACTTATTTAGGGAGAGGTGGGTCATGTAGATGTAGTCGGCTTTGATAAGCAGCGGGGTTTATTTATGTACCATCATGAGAAAATGTATAATGTTTGATTCTTTTCTTGATTAATCTCTATTAATATAAACCATAAGGCATCAGGTTAAAAATGATATTGTCTTATTCTTGAACCAACAATATATTTATATTTTATTATTCGTATTCTTATTTTATATTAAATTAATGCGTGCATGAAAATAAGGCGTGCTCACGCGTTGCATGTTTATCCGTTTCTAGTAACACAAAATTAAAAAATCATCTCATAGGGTTGAAGTTGTATCACTTTTTTTCTTCTTTTTTGTTTTTTTTTGTTTTTTTGTTGTTGTTGATGTATATGTAGCCCTGGAACTTTAAAATCTTTAAACCAAGTTGTTTTGGAAAATTTTAACTCATTTTTTAGGTACTGTACGAGGATTGGCACGCATCAGAGGGCTAGCGGCACCAGAAAATCTAACAAGTATGCATGGGGCAACTCTTCCTTGTCTTGGGCGGGCTGGCTTTTGCCAGGCCTAACCGGGGACCATGATTTAGTAAAGATATTTAGTGAGATTATTAAAAAAAAAAAACAGTTTATGCTTTAAAAGTAGACTCTTAATACCTTTCAAAAAAAATTAAAATTATATTCTCAATAAGAAACTGAGACTTGCTTAAATGTAACTTCTCTAGGCATAAATAATATTTATCTCGCTTGTACTCAAATAAAACATATATATATATATATATATGTGTGTGTGTGTTTTAAATAAGGCGAATAATATTGCTAGAGTAATATATCTCTCCCAAGAACAATCACACGTCAATTTTATTTTTTTTTTTTTTTAAATTATGATAGACTAAAAAGTCCCTGAACCTAACAAATCATTTAACTTTTCTAAAGAGCCCTTCAATACTTGTTATAGTTACCCTCCATATTCCTCTCACCCCCTGTTCATTTCCCTCCACTTTCTTTTTAGGGGTGTTTCTGATTTGTTTCGGGGTAAGAATTAGGCAGATCCAAACTAAACATGAAAATTCTGTTTCGGTTTCTAATTTTGTTTTGGTTCGGTTTTGGTTTTATTCGGTTTTGATGTATATTTTTTTCAAAAAATTAAATGTAACATTCATAGGCATTATATAACTAAAAAACTGCTTAAAATTAACATACTTTAAAAAAATGGTTTTTAAAGCTGTTTTTTTTTATAAAATCTAGTTTTATTAAAACTCTTTTTTAGAACAGTTTTTTTTCTTAAAAACAGTTATAAAAAAAAGTTTTTTTAAAACAGTTATAAAAAAAAGTTTTATTAAAACATTTAAAAAAAAACAGATTTAAAGATAGTATTCATAACACGCAATCAATTTAGACCTTTAGCAATTAGGGTTTGGGGAAAAAAAATACATATACAAAATGATGTTGTATGTTTAGTGGTTATTTTTAGTTCGGTTCAGTTCCGGACTAGACAAACCCGACCCAACCCTCTTTGGTTTCATTTCGGTCTCCTTTTTTTTCGGTTCAGTTATTTTCAACTTGATTCAGATTGGTTTGATACGGGCGTTCGGTTTTCGAGTTGGTCTCAACTCTCAACACCCCTATTTCTTAGTGATTGCTTTAGAGGGGATATATTACCATTTTTTTTTAAAATAAAAAAATAATCTAGCAATCAAGAAAATCAAGCCTACAGACTTCAATAACCAACCAAACAAAACAAAAGCAAATGCAAAACCCAACCGAACATTAGCCTCCAAAGCCGGCAGATGCATAAATGGAGATGTTCAATTAATTGCCAAAATTAATAACAAAAGTGACAAATAGTGAACCAACATTCATCTCTTATTACAAAATATGCTTCCGCTAATACTCGTTTTTCTTTCTTTCATCCTACTGATTATCGAAGCCCAAAAAAAATCATTTAACTCGGTACCCTGCCAAAAAAAAAAAAATAGAAGAAGATAATTTGAGTAAGAAAATCATCTAAGTTTTTGCATAATGTATAATAAAAAAAAATTAAATAATTTCCCTCCCTACGATGTAGTGAATTTACTGGGTCGGTATTAGGTCTGTCAATTGATCGAATCACTACTCGAATTTGACCCATTTAGTCGGATATAGTGAGGCATTTTTGACCCGTTTATCCCAATCTGATCTGAAGATGTTAAGCCTTCGCTTAATGTTATTTTTATGTACCAATACAATTTATTATCTATCCACAGCCTTCCACAATTTTTTTTTAAAGTTTTAAATTCCCTATACAACTCTTTGGCTTCTTACTATTTCCTATTAGGCCTCATTTGGTTCACAGATTTTAATACTCGGGAAAGGAAAGTGGTTCATTTTCTTTGTTTGGTAAGCACAAATTTCGGAAATACTTTCCCGAGAGAGGAAAGGTAGGGGGTAAAACCATTCCTCTCAAAACACATGAGATTGATTTTCCCATTTGATTCCAAGCATTTATTATAAAAAATTTAGATAATAATACCCTTACTTAAATACTTTCCATGCTTTACCAAACACAAAAAAGGAAATTTGAGAGAAAATTTAGTTTCCCACATCTATGCGAAAGATAAGAGAATTGATTTCCCTTCCGTAAATCAAACGAGGCCTTAGAGTAACCAGATCATTTCATATGCTATGTTAAAACCAATTTCATATATTACACGTACATGTTAAACCTTCCACCTTCATATAATTTTAAATGGATTAGAACATGGCATAAAAGTAAAGATGGAGATCAATTCTCGTCTCACTTTTTTTTTTTTGGTTCAACATAAGCATTAAGAATGGTTTGTACTGTTTTTCTTATCTTATAAGATTGGATTCATTTTGTTAAAAAAGATTTCAATTAAACTTAGTTGTCTTCATTTTCTCTTATGAGTAAAAGTTTAGTTCCTTTTGTTTAAAAAAAAATAAAAAATTTAAAGTTTTGTTGTGGCCATTAATCCTTTAAATTTCGGATCGGGACAGATATATGGATCGGATATCCATTTAATAATAAATTGAATTTAGATAGTATTTTACATATCCATCAGATTAATGGATCAGATCAGATCAATTGTATTGATTTTCAAATCGTATTCGGATATGTCATGATTCGGTCCATATCCGACCTGTTGTTGACAGGCCTAGCCGGGACCATAAGATTTTTAACATTACAAGAAATAGCAATTTTGGGGACAGCATATTTATGTCCCAAAAGGTCTTATTACTGTCCCAAAAAGTATTTGGGACACAAATAGAGACATTTATTGGTCGCCTTAGTAGAGTGGTGACGCAAAAGCTTTTAAGTCAAATTTGGCTGTCCTTAATAACTTTTTAAGGACAGAAGTAATCCTATCCCAAATGTTTTCACTATATTACATTCTCTTTTGAAACGCTGATTGACTGTCCCCAATGATATCTTTTGGGACAATTAATTTGTCCTTAATAGAAATCTTTTAGGGCAATTTAATTGTCCTTTATGATATAAAGAATATACAATTTTATATGACAATATAGCTGTCCTTAATGTTGTTTATAGAAATAAAGATATATGCATGTTCAAACATATAAAAATATAAAACCATTCAATAAATCACCTTGCTGGATCATGCATCCAATAAAAATATAAAACCATTCAATATCCAACAACATTCACCAAAAATATATGATGCTCAATCAAAAACAGTGCATTCATTTCATTAACAAACATATGCTTCAAAATTCAGATTTATATAGCTTTTTCATTTGGACCACATGACAAACACATTCTCCAATTTTCTTATAAAACTCACCCACCTTTTCCCCTAAATTTCATCACAATATTCTTAAAAAAAATATCATTCTCTCTACTAATAATAATATTCAAATTTCAAAGTCTCATTCTTGAATCATCAATTCCCTATTTAAGATAAATGAAGAGGAAGAATTGTTGATCTAGCAACTAAAGCTATATTACTAGCACTACTTGTGGTGGTCACTGCTGTTATTACTCCAGTGAAGAAGAGGTGTTGTGGGACAGTACGTGTCATCAACTTTCCCAAAATTGAGGAAGAAGAGAAGAAACCTTGTGTCCACTCTATTAAGAAAGAAGAACCTAAGTTAAGTAGCTTGCACATTGATTAAGAACCTCTTTTTGTGAAATTCAAGCTAGCAAGCATAAAATTAAAACTTCAAAAATCTAATACAACTTTTATAAATTTTGCATTTATGTAATACTATGTATATATATATGTATTATAAATTCAAGAGCAATACTGAGACAACATAACCATCATGGGTAAAATAAATAATATTCAAAGAAAATGTAGTTTGAAAAGAATGGTTTACCTTGTATACATATAGCTGGAAGTACTTGGAGTATTCTCAGGCACGAAAAGGCCACCATCCGCATCATCATAATAAGCTCTCTCTTCGTCTCGGATACTTCATTCCTCATCTCAACCTTGGCTTGTTCATGTTCTTGCTGATGACGTGCTTCTATCTCCTGTACTTCTTGTTTGTAGCGCGTTTCTCTCTCCTGAACTTCTCTTTAGTGGCACGCCCCTCTCTCCTCAGCCTCTTGTCTTAGTTGCTCTATTTGAGCTTCATATATGTAAGAAGTAAACCTTGATCTCATATATGCTGGTTTTATACCTGTTCCCCTACATAGAACACGACCGTGCCCATCCGGTCCAATCACCTCCACAAATATTCTATCCCTTACTTCTGGATTATTTTTCTCTTCAGGTGGCAATGCTTCCGAGCTTCTTGTTAGTGTTTCCTAGAAATTTAAAAGAAAAAAACATAAGGATGACACATATTTCATTTGAATATACACTCAGTACATACAACTTTTAAGAGAAATATATGAATATGAATATGAATAACTAAATATATACATTTATCTAATTACCTTTTTACCAACAGCCCTATCCTCAATCCAATAATTGCCATCCACCTTCTTTCGTGTTTCTCTCCATACGCTAACTTTGTCGGTTGGCATATTTTTTTGACTCATCTAATATGTTTTATTTTAGCAATATATTATCAAAACAATGTTGCTATTATACCATTAGGAAATTATGTTAAGCAAATTTAGAATATTAACCTGATCTATTTTGACCAGAAATGATGTTCTCCCGGTCCTTGGGTAAGCACTTTGGTTTTGTGAATTCCTAGAGTTTTGGGCAGCCACGCGCTATAACAAGAAATTATTGAACTTTAAAAACTTAATATGTACAATAAGTTAAGCTAAATGAACCAAAGCTAATATATATACTTATGTTTTCTCCTTTCCCCAATAACTAACTAGCTCTATCCATTGATCGGGCTCCACTTGAGAGGGCACTCGTGCTCTACACTCCAAATCTGCCTCAAGTGTCTTGTAGTACCTTTATTTTACACGATTCTTGAAGGACCTCCAGCTTTTTCCAATCTTTTCAAAACAAAGTGGCTTGAAACCTGCTGGAGCATTTGTGTTTTCCTAAAAGTAAAAAAGTTCACAAATCTTTCAAAGGTTAACATTTGAATATGATCAAAGGAAATATGAAATGAAAAGTAAATAAGAAATATTAACCTTCACACTTTTCCAAATCAGATCCAGAGTATCTTTCCAGAAACCTACTACATGTGGAATGTGATTGTATCTAATATTTGTACGAGGATGAAGTTTTTTTCTTCATCTTTTTAATCTCTCTATTAATGTAACTCTTTTTCTTTTTTAGTTTTAGATACTTTTCACATGGATGATGGAGTGAATGTGTTAAATCATAGTTCACTGAGGTTGACGAGGAATTGTTGCTTTGAGAAAATATAAAGAAAGGGGGCCTAATTAATTATTATAAGGAGGATTTTGAGTTATAGTAGTGACCTCCTTAATCAACACCTTAAACTAAAACAATAGATTTTGACATGCAAACCACCATAAATACTCACCAAATCTGGTAACATGCTCTGTGGCTTAAAATGAGTAGCATCCGCTCTCACTTTAATTTGTTTTTGGACAAAAAATTGAATTGAGCTAATGGGTGGACCATAGTGGTAAAAGACCCCCCAAACTTGAAGGTTTGCCTCACCAACTAAAGCAATTTTTTCCTTCATAAGATGCAACAGCATAGACATTTCAATAAAAAGTAGAATTATTCATCATTTCAATTTTTCTAAGGGACCTAGGGGTGGATTTGTCGGATACGACTTCTTAAGTAAAGAAAATTACTGTATTTAGAGGTAAAGGTATATATCTGAACTATTAATTTTAAGCCATTTCAATTTTCTAAATGTTTCTTTCTTTGCACAGAGGTGAGGGTCGCCAAGTTTGATTTGGAATTGCTCAGTAGGTTAGTCGGACTTCAAATATATATAAATCTCTTAAATTGTCACAGCAAAAAGCCGAGGACCTTCTTCGAGTTATGAGACAAGAACTTCCCTAACAACCAACATAATTTATTTCATTTGTGCTAGTTGGTTAGCCTAGTGACAAAGGTGCTCACCTGAATTTAGATATTCCAAGTTTTTGATCTTATTGCTATGTTCTCATCACTACCATCAGACAAGTGTCTCAATTTATCTGTACCCTAAAAATCTCCATCAGTTTTCTCCAAATCTTTTAGGGATACCTGCTCAAATAGGTTATGATCCTCCGCTGTACCTAAAGAATCAACCTCCTGCAAAACTACATTACTACTATTGGATTCTTCTGTATTACTTGTTCTTACACTTCCATCTACACCCCCCCTCCTCCTCTCCCTCCTTCATGTATATCTGAATCCCTCCCCGAATTTGTTTCTTCCTCTTCCATTATACTATTGCAGCTGAACCAACCTAATGAGGCTCTTTCCAATTAATATACTTAGTGAATTACTTGAAAATATCATTTTTTTTCAAATGCCTTATTAATCATACACAATAAAAATTGGAATTTAACTCTATAGCTACTTCAAAACTAAGCCACATTTCAAAAAAATGATCAGGCATTACTCAGTAATTGTGCTGAAACACGTCGTTCTTACTTCAAATCTGGAGTGTAACAGAGTCAATGATCTAACATTAAATGAATAATATCAAAAACTCAGTTCATGAACATTTTATTGCTATGTTCCCAAGCTCAATATATTCTTTGCTACTACACACTTACATTTATTCTCCTCCTCTAAATTTCAAATTACGCTTTTGGTTAAGTGACAAGTTTGAATTATAATAATTGCTTATAAGAAATTTGGATTTGCTAACACTCTTTAGTTGAAGGTTAACATAATCATATACTCTGATTGGTCACTAATAAATGAAAAATAATTGTCATCGATAACGGAAAGAATGAACATGATCAAAGGAAATATGAAATGAAAAGTAAATAAGAAATATTAACCTTCACACTTTTCCAAATCAGATCAATAGTATCTTTCGATGCTTCCGTCCAACATGTCATCGATAACGGAAAGAATGACCTTTGTCGTGCAAAGTAACCTAATTGGGTAGCAAGCTTGTCACAGTTTGGTTCAATTGGTTGACACATAATATTCCAGCCAATTATCTTCTTTTCTCCATTGTTCCATTCCTTCCATTGCTTCCCACTGCTTCTACCTCGTCTACTAGAAGATGAGGTGCTATTTGTAGAACCTGCTACTAAGTAACTTTTCAAACATATATATATATATAAGATGAGAGAATCCATATTTAATCTCAATCTCACCTGCTAAGAATCCAACAAAACAAGTTGTAGCCGAACCTGCATAAGAAAAAAATAATTATTAACAGCCAAACAAATGTAATTGACCACCAAAATAGTTTATAAAATAGTTTTATACATTTACATTTACTTTGTGTAGTAGAAGAAGTACCCTCAATAGAACCTGCATATAATCAGAATTAAAGTAACTTTAGATGCATTCATTTGTGCACTTATTAAATGGGAAGGTATAATACACACATACATGCATTCTCCTCCAAATCATTGAGGGAATGAGACAATTCTTGTCGTGCAATTTCTGGCCGAGTTATATGAGCAGTTGAGACTCGCTTTAACATCCCTGCACAAGACTGATCATCCGAAGCTAGACGAGAGCGTTTTGTTGGCATGATATATCTACAAAAATAAAAGAAAAAAATAAAATATAATTAGATTTATGAACTTTTTATTTTTGTGATATAATCGTAAGATAAACCATTAAGTAACTGTTAAAACTAAAGCCACATGGGTAACTATAATCATAAGATAAGCCATCAGTTAACTTCAAGAAACATGGAATAAACAAAATGCATCAAACAATTTTCCTTAACAAGAATAAAATGAAAAAAACACTTAACTATTTTATTTACTTAGACAAAAGATATACGAGTACAAATCAAACCATATCGATATGAAACCATATCAAGGACCACTAACTAAAATCAAATCCCATTATTTCCCCATTATTTGTAAAAAAAAGGAAATGATATAAACCCTAACATTATCAAACACTGAAATAAGAATTAAGAAGTGCCATAATTATAAAATAAAACTAATTTTGTCGATAAAAAACTAACCTTGAAAATAAATTAGACCAATTTGTTACATAGAAAGCTTCAAACCATCTTAAGTCTTCATTGTTGCTTCGCTGCTTTATTTCTCTCAAATGGTTACATGATCTGAATGTGAAAATGTTCAAAAACAAGCAAGATACAAAGGACACTTTAGGAATATAAAACGGTACATTATAGTTTGTTGAGTTTTAAGGGGTTTTTTGGTCATTACAATTAAAAGAAATAAAATTGATTTATGATTGTTCTAGTAGAGTAGTAGGGATATATTGCTCTAGCAATATCATCTCCCAAGAATATTTCAAATCTCACATAATTAAATGACACAAGGACACTAACAACATTGCATTGATTGGGGCATGAATTGTTACATACAACGCAAAATTTTCACGTAACAATATTATTTAATTGTATTCATCTGTTAGAATATATTATATTTCTTTATTAATTAGGTTTCGTTATTGTAAAACAGGAATGTCTGGTTGCCAACCATCATATAATCCTACGGAAGAAATATTAAAATTAAAAATTGAAGCCAATCAATTTCTTGTTGATAAAGGGCGTTATCAGAGATTGGTAGGAAGACTGATGTACTTAGTGCATATTATACCCAAAATTTTCTATGCATTGAGTGCAGTTAGCCAATTCATGCATAATCCTGGAGAGAAGCATATGCGAGCTGTGATGAATATTCTTAGTTATTTGAAGGCAACTCCTAGAAAAAAGGATTTTGTTTATAAAGAACAGTAATTTCTTGAAAATTGAAGGGTACACTGATGCGGATTGAGCGAGAAATATTGGTGACAAACGGTCTACATCAGGATATTTCACATTTGTTAGTGGGAATCTCGTCACATGGCGAAGCAAAAAACAAAATATTGTTTCTCGTTCGAGCGCCGAAACGAAATATTGAGAAATGGCAGTGGGGGTCCAGAAATCGTTATGGCTATAGTTGTTATTAACAGATATACGATATTCGCTGAGAGAACCTATGATGTTATACTATGATAGCAAGGTAGCATACGATATTACTCAAAATTCGGTTTAACATGATAGAACAAAGCATGTAAAAGTAGATAGATTCTTCATTAAAGAAAAATTGGAGGAAAACATAGTTGCAATGCCTCATATAAGCTCGGAAGATCAATTGGCCGATGTATTTACTAAGGTTGTTTCCCACATGATATTTTCCAATTAATCAGTAAATTATGCATATTCGATATATATGCCCCAACTTAAAGGGGATTGTTAGAATATATTATGTTTCCTTACTAATTTAGGATTTTCCTTATAGTATTATGTTTCCTCTGCTTTTTTTTTCTTTTATTTATAACCCTATAAATTGGGCCCTTCTATATCAATTTATTATTAATTAAAAATACAATTCATATTATCATCTCTCTCTAAACGTTAATACCATCCAAGTGTATATATGTCTACATAAAAGAAATTTTTTTTTCTTTTTCTTTTTTCATGGTGTATATGAGCGGTACGTTAGAAGCATGATAAAGTTGCAAGCTATCACCATATCTGTAAGAGACATGTGAAGGTGACGAAGCTTACATATATGAAATATTAAAAAATTGACTTGATAGATTTATATTCTCCAAACGCTCCTTATTTCAAATTTTAATAACCCTTTTGTTCGAATAAAAACAGCCCATCTTCACGAGCGTCCCAACAGAGAATTTAAATGCAACCCCTCCCCACATTTTGTCATCTTCTTCTATCATAGTGAAAAAGGAATTTCAAGAGGACAGTCGAATAATTATTACTAACCACCACTTGGCTAAAAGACATACAGAGCCATGTGTTCCGGCCCCAATAAAATTCAACGTACCCTTCTTCTCCCTTCCTCAGCTTAACATCTATAACATGCATGCCACCATGTAATATATAAAATATAATAAGGGGAGATAGTTTTTGAATTTTAAAAATATATAAAAAGATAAAGAGTTGTGTGATTGAAATTAAAAATATTTTTTAAATATTTATTAGTTTATTTGATACAAATTACAATTTAGTATATTTACATACGCCCATCTTCACAATCATAAGCAACGAGAGTGGTTAAAGATTGAATATTTTGTTCGTAAGATTTAAAATCTTGCATCCACCCGATTCAAAAGATTTTAAATTCGAGTAATGTGTAAATTTTTTTTATTACTATAATAAAAGAAAGAGAAGTATAATTATTTTTTTAAAAAATTAATTTAAAAATTACTTGACCTTAGCAACTAGCATTAAGCTGTAGTAACGTTTATAATAGGGGTCTTGTGACACGTATATGCTTAGTATCACACTACTACTCCTTTTAACCACCCTTCAAATTCTCATATCATCAATATCATTATTCAGTAATGGCTTCATTTTGGTCACTACTGTTGGTACTGGCTATGAATTTGATGGCCTCCTATGGCCAATTATCATCGTCAACAGCAGTACCGAACTCTGCAATTTCAGCTGCACCTTCATACTTTTCAGATTCTCCTATTTACTCACCCTCTGCTCCAGCTCTCTCGCCAGATATTGATAATCCTCTGTTTCCATCACCAGGTGGAGGTGATGGTCTTTCTCCAACTGACTCATCACAGCCCTTAATTCCTTCAAGCCCCAGCCCTCCAAACCCAGATGAGATTTTTGCCCCCGGGCCCCACATTTCCTTTCCTCCTTCTGGGTCTTTGCCAGTTTCCTCCTCTGTATCACTACTTGTATCTGGGTCTATGGGCTTTCTGCCATTTTTGTTAATGTGGCTCGCTGGTGCTTCAAGACTGATGCAGTTTTGTGGTATGTGAGGTATTTGTTGGTGCAAAGACTGCTCCAATTGTTGCTGTGGTTTCCAACTCTATTTATGGATTTTTTTGAGTAATCTTAGACGCATAAAGACTAGACTTAGCTAGAAGTAACCAAATTAATTTAGTACGCGACCAATCTAATAATTGATTCATCATTTTGCGTAATCTTTTGTATGTCTGGTGTTAAGTCTTTTATTTTAGTTTATCCATCTCAAGTATATGGTATATTCAAGATCAATCTAGTTATTATTTGAAACAATTTTTCTCCTATTAATTGTGATTTGAAGGAATATGGCGAGTATTTTCTTGATACTAGTCTACAAGTTTTAGTTGGTTAATTCAATTTCGTATAATGATTCACTGCACTTGTGTTTATATTCCATAGAAGCTTTCTGTAATTTCCTGGATTTAGATTTATGTAGTTCAGTTTGGATTAATTTACTAAGACGGAAGAAAATAAAAATTGATAGGCGTTAAGCCATGGTTATTGAATCGTAGAGGTTCACATAAAGAAAAGCGTTATCAACATGAATGATATATATAGAATTATTGATATAGACATGATAAGGACATGTAATTAAGTAGAATTTTTTTATGTAATTCATGGAAGATAGGCTAATTTATATACATCACTACCACTAATCATCCTAACAAAACTCGAAAGAATAAAAATAACCAATTGGATATATGTACAGAATGCATGTAAAAGTATGTTTTATGTCACAGTTCTGTCAAAAATGAATGCCATTACCAACAAAACTTGAAGAGCTACAATTGGGGTTTACTTGCTAATGAGAATCTCACTGGATGAACGAATCGATTGGTGAGTTAGGAGCTTGTGGGACTAATCCTCACCCACCAAACATGGGGCGCATGAAGGCGTCATCAAACATTTCTCCGGTAATTATGAACAGTGGAACTTGGACTGCTTAAGGGCTTGTTCAAACCAGTTCTATGGGGAATGATGAGGTCGCCCTCTTGATCTCGATCGTAGCTGATAAGTGGATCAGCAATGGATTTTAGAGGAGATGAGTAAGCGGACTTGACATGTTTTGATGGAGGATGCACAAAAAACCTTACAAGAGGCTTAGTCATCAACCCAGACACCTATAAAGTAAAAATAACTACATGTAACAATAGAAACAGCATAATAAAATGCATACGTACAACTATATAGGGATGCAGCATTAGTATCCAAACTCTTCTATAGTTCAGCTTAGGTGCAAATCTCAAACATAAGAACCACATACTGTACAAAAATAAAAAATCCAATGGGATATTAGTCAATAACTCTAGAAGGATATGTTTATTTGACATGAAAGACTCGCATATCAGATGTGACCATGGTTAATAGGTGGAGTCCATATAAACTTCATCTTATCAAAATCCATTATAACTAATGATTAATCGCTAGATAGAAATGTCATGGTTTTATGTCAGATAAATCTGTCCTTGTAGAAGGACTCCAATCCATGCTATAAATACAAACAAATATATTTTATACAAATGCGAGAAAATAGCAGTGACCATCAACCACTAAGGAAATCACATATCAGCTAAGTTTTCCATATATGCATATCCAACATGTAGACAAAAGGCGCAAAACCTTTAGGACTGTCTAATGATTTATAAGATATGAACATCCTTAAGATACATTTCTATTTATATAAAGGTAGTTTTTACACCATTTTGTACGGATTGCTCATATTTTATTTAACGACCTCATCTCACTAAACTTGGTTACATAATTAAAAATTTGCTTCAGCATGGTATGTCAAGTTGAGCCAATATTTTGCCTGATAAGTATAAAGAGCATTAGAAATTTCTGCCCTTTTATAGCTTTGTCTTTGTGCTTTAGTTTTTTCTAAACTAGTATCAAATCTCTTTTAACAGTCCAGGGTTTATCTGATTATAAGCAAGTGCCATGGAAACAATGCCTCGCATTAGACCAGCCCACCAAATAGTAACCTGTGTAATCATATTTGTAATGGTTAACCCACGCAACCAAGGAGTATAATGCTCATAGAAACACATTCCAAAATTGTATACCTGTTGCTTGAACTCAATTTTGCCACCATTAGAGTTCTTGGTAAAGTTGGATAAGAAGGATAGAGGGAATATAAAAGATGCCCTTCCAATCAGAGCCAAGCCGAGCAGTACAGCACTCGCCCAAACAGATTTTCCCGTGCTACAGAAATTCCAGTGCAGCCCAATTTACAAAAACATTGTAAGGAATTAAGGCACAAACAAATTACCAATTTTTTGTGGACCTATAGTGCTTACCTGTTGCTTACAAACTTCCATTTTTCAACGTCCAAGGCATCCATACTAACTGTTGAAGAGTATGATATACATTGTTGACTTGGCTAAATGCAATGTTTTAATGATGTAAGCACTTGCGAGTACAGCAAAAAATTCCATATAACAAAATACGATATCACAATTTTAAGTATAGTAGGCATACCCAAATATATATACACAGTGATGAAGGGGTAGCGGCTTAAAAGGCATACAATCAAAACTGTGCGATGGGCAATGAAATGCCATAAAGAAAACTATCCTGGTTATGAAACTAAAATCAGACCATGACAGATTCCACTGAAATAATCAAGATTGGTGAATGGACACACGTACATCTCATCATCAAGATGCATAAATGGGATTTCTGGTCCAATTTTTGTCTCTATGATACTTAAGAGTGTACCTTTGCATGTGTTGATATAAATGATGCACATATGTGTGGAAGGTGCTTACAAACAGATATCATTACCCAGGAAAGAACATTTCCAAAAAAATTCTGAAACTATTTTGAATTTTATAGATTCTAATTTAGGCGAAATTTTCAATTTGCTAAAACCTTTCCTTCTTTCCATCTTTAAGGAATGTAATAGGGCCTTCCGCCTTCCCCTAAATGAGAACAGTTTGACTTGGTTAAACTGTTGTGGATATTCAGGAAAAAATGGATAGAACTTCTAAAGATTAACAAGATTATTGTATAAAAACATCCAATTTACTTCTTGGTAAACAAACTGAATCTGCCATCATATACATGGTTATGCCCTCACGACCGTGGGCGTGGGTGCAAGTGTGTCTCTGCGTCTGTGTGTCTGTGTGTGTGTGTGTGATAGAGAGAGAGAGAGAGAGAAAGAGAGTGTTACGAATACTCCAAGCAATGTGCTTGTGATAAACAGTGAAAAGAAATTGCCAACAAACTGAAGGGCAATGCAGAGTTCATGTGAGAGACGTCAAGTCTTTTGATTGCATTAAAAATTACCACAGATGTGGCATTGTTAACTGCACCTTCCCCAAAGACTAAACTGTACAGCAAAGGTATCTCTTCCTGATTAAGCACCTGCCCGTCAGATAAGACTTTCAATCAAGATTTCCTCTAATTATATATATCGTTCGAGAAAATACATTCACACCTGCAAGGTGCATACGGAATCTGTTGCTGAAAAGATTGCTCCAATCGCTTCAAATTTTTTAAAGTATCGCCAAGTTAGAAAGCGCTAAATGCATATAGAAACAAATACTATAATGACAGTTTAATTTTATTTTATTTTTGAAGCTAGAACAGGGATAGGGAAAAAAAAGACGGAATGATTACTTGTTGCATAATTAGATTGACATATGGAAGGGAAAGGAAAAGGGAAATAAATGAGACAAAGTGCTTATGTAACGGCCTAACAGGGCCTCTGTTTCTTTCCACAAATGTAGAAACACAAGCGAAAGAAAAATTAATAGAACTTTTATAATATATAAAATGTAACAATTGCAACATAAGAACAACAGTAGCAAAAAGAAAGTAGCCTAGATAATCATTGAACTCGAGGAAACCAACATCCAGTTTTTTGAATAACTGGGTAGCACCTGAATCAGAATTCTTAAGTTACAATCATGATGCATGATATAACAAAGTAAAGATGCAGCTGATGTTCAACAGAGATGAATCACATCATCTCCCCCACAACAAAAGGAGGTGTAAAAGAGTCTTGCGGTTTTTCTGAAGTTGCCACTTTTCATGACCCCTACCATTATAAAGTTGTCCAGTGACAGTGAAAAACATTAAGTAGAAGAGTCTTGCGGTTTTTCTGAATGCCTAGACAAGCATATCAAAGCATACAGCAACATGTATAAAAGGATTTACAATTAAATAAATTATGAAAATGCATATAGTTAAATAGAAGACAGAACAACATAAAACGAGCGCCAAGTTATACTCAACTTAGTATGACTAGAAAGCCAGCACGAGATCTCTGAGTGTATCAAATGATATGATGCCAAAGGATATCAATGTACCAATGGCACCGAACATCGTGATAGTCATAATGTTCCGGAAAAACTGCCCCTTCTTCGCCTGAAATCTGGACAGGAGGTGACAAAACATATGAAAAGAGGTAGGAAATTTAGAGAAGTGTTCAGATATATTGACTCCATTAAGCACCCACAATTACAGTCTACAAATATATGTAAAGACTGTTACAATTCCCCTCAAGATTTAGAATCATCATTCGGCTTAGGTAGTCTAAGAAGTATCATTATGATTATCTCTGTGCTTTAATATCTGGAAAAAAAGGCATTACAATCATGACCGTAGAAATACAAGTTGATAATTATATGAGAATAGGATGTGATAAAATACGCGTTTGAACCATCTGCTACAGATTCCACAGGATCAAGTAGAAAAAGGAAAAAGAAATATCCTCCCCTGCCCACACTTGAATCTTCAATACATATCTATGAAATGATCCCTTGACTTGGTACAAGCTTTGTTCAGTAGAGTTGGGTTTTATTGAGTGAATTTTAAAGGGTTGGAAGAAACGTTTTATAATAAAAATTTCCCTACCTAGCTACATTTAGCTAATCAACTCAGCTCTAGTCTAATTATTTAAACCACCAAATGTGTCTCCACCACCTGCTCAGTGTATTAAATTAATTCAGGAACAACTGATCAAGCAGAAAATATGATCTTCAAGCAATATTGAGTCGATGTGAGATGGAAACAAAACTTACCCGGCAGTAGTAAGATCTTTGTTAAATTCTAATATGTGGGAGCTTTTTCCTCCAGTAGTAAGCAATATAACAGTCCCAGTGCGTAGACCCTGCCATCAAGCCTAATGATAAATGCGCAGAGTATCCACAATCCAATACAAAATTATTCAAGAAATATATATAAACTAATAAAGAACCACAACAGTTTGGAGAATTATAGTAGTTACTTTATAAGGAAGCAGTGAGAGAACTCACAATGGCAAGGGAAGTAATTAATGGATTCATTCATCCATTCATCTTCTTCAGATGATGACCGATTACAATGCAAGCACAAAGGAGCACTACAAACAAGGTTATGGAGTTTACAGAGGTAGAAAAATAAAGCCCAAGACAAATTCCATCTTGCAGTTTTGCCAACAAAACAGACCAAACTTTTGAGTTTCCAAATGCAAGAGATTCTTGAATCGGTTTGCTGCACAATCACGAGTTATATAAAACCAAATGGAATCAATGCACCAAAAAAATTCAACTCACATAACAAGCTTTTTGCGTTATTATCATTCATAAACAATTAAGAAAAAATCATCAAAGTAAATATAAACTACAACAATCCAACTCTGAGAATCGAATAATGAATCAATAATTTCTTCCACATTCAAGTTAATGAATAAGTGCACCATCGATCCGAAAACTAAACTAAAATTTAGATAAAACTTGCATTTGTTTGCAATCCAAAAAGAGTCTAGTCACTCTAGTGATCTAGTCCAGCTGACAAACTTCATTTGGCTTATTCGAGTTATCTTTCACATGTTTGATCCAAAAAAGATAAAATAAAATGGTATATACCCGGAATTTGAGGATTTGTTTGATTGGAAAATGATTGAAAACACTCGATTCTTGTTTCGACTTCTCATAAAAAAAATTAATAGTAGTGTTTTCAATGATTTTTGAACATTTTTATCAAACACAAACTTAAGTATTCATTGTTTCTCTGTCCCTTGTTCTCATCAAACGAACAAACGATGGAAAAATGTAACAGGGAAAGACACAGGCCAACAGTTTACTACCTCAAAATAAAATCGTGCGTCAAGATTCAAAAGAATTGCATATAGAGCGTATCACAATACAGTAGCTTCAAAAATGATGATGTTTGAAGAACTAGGGTGTTTTTTTCTTTTCTTTTTTCTGAGAGTAAGCAAGCAAGAGAATCGGATTTAGACGGTTTTGTTTATGCGATGAGGCCAAAGTGTAAGAGAATTGTAAGTTTGAAAAGCTGCGAAAAACGAAAGAAAATCTTCTTTGCTAGTTTCTCTAAGGTGTGCTCGTCCACACGGCAAGACAAAAGAGCGGCGAAAAGTCTTGGCTGTTGGATGCTTAAAATACTAAAGTCATTCTTATAAATACAGACGAATTCTTTTCTCTTATATATATATATAGACGAAAAAATAATAGGTTTCATCTATATTCTTATACAAAGTCATTACTAATTTCGACCGCTGTAATGTTGTGTTAAAATTTTGAATTATCTATTTTATCTTTGCATTTTACTTTTTTTCACTAAAAAAGATGCATACCCATCAACTAAACTACTTAATAATATTCTTTCATATTTTAGTTTCAATTAGATATATCTGAGTATTGCATGTGCTAAATAATCTAGTTTATTTTTAAAAAAAAAATGAGAGGAAGAAGGAAATTAGGTATTTACATGTGTATTTTACAAGCAGTTAACTTTAGATTTTGATGATACCCGACATTATATATTCAAAACTTAAGAACATCTCCAATAATACTATTTAGTTACAAAGTATCTTTGCTAATTTAGAAGCATATTTTAAAGTGTAAAAGTTTGTTTGCAAAATAATTAAATCAGAGAGCATCTATTTCCAATATAATTATAGTGAGTGTAATTAAAATAAGTTTATTTAGAAATTAAGAACAAAAAAAAAAACATTAAAAATGTAAAAGTAAATTGAACTATAATAGAAATAAAGCTGGCATTCTCCATCTTCATAAAATTATTTATTATTTCTCTCAATTATTATTCATAATTTATATACTAGTATTTTCATAAAGAAAAAAAAAGGAAAAGAAACTAGTATTTTTTTGTTTTTTTTTCTTTTTAAAAAGAGGATCAATAGTGTTTCCACACTTTCTCTGGAAAAGAAACTAGTATTTCTTCCTCCTACATGAGATTTCTAGATGGAAAAAATAAAACCTAGGAGAGTTAAAAGGAAAATATTTATGGGGTTGTCCTATTGTCAAAATTTTAATTTTACATAATCCGTTAGAGCATGTCCGTTCGTATTGAGAAGTTTTTGGAAATGCTTTAAGGGTGTGTTTGTCGTGCGGGAATAAAAAACATGATTGGATTAATTAATCATATTCGGTGTTTGTTGTCGAAAAAGATATGATAAATAAATCCTATCATGTATTTGGCGTAAAGGTGAATAGGATATTTTAATCATATCTCGCGTTTGGTTCAATACGGGATTGGATTGCATTTAGAATTAATTAACATTTTATACCTTTAAAACCGGATAGATATATACCACTCCTAAAGGTGGTATTCTTTTATCCCATGGTTGCCGAATAAAAAATTTAATATAAAATTTAATTTTTTTTATTTTAATCTTTTTCTTTACGCCTTTTAAATAAGTAATTCAACTAATAAAATTCATTTCTTGTATAATATAGTATTTTTATTTATTTTTTATTAAATGAAGGTATTTATAAGAAATTTTAATTTTTTTAAAAAGGGTAATATTAGAATTTAAATCCGTACTTAATGCCTAGTTCGTAAATATTGCATGTTATATATAACTTTTCTCCTAAAAGAATTTTTTACAAAACTTATTTATAAATAGGAAAACCGCATTAGTTAAAAATAAATTGTGGGCAACAATTAAAATTACATATATTTTTAAAAGAAAATCAAGTTGTATTGTATAATATCTGAATTTGTAATACGAAACTCCATCACTTGCAAAGTTTATTAAATCTTTATCTGATTAGTTCTTATCATGTCCGATTCCGCTTAATCCTTATACAGCTAATTCTTTTCCTATCATATCTGATTAATTCTGACTCTTATCATATCCGGCCTTTATCTTATTCTATCTCCATATCGGACGCGCAAAACGCACCCCTAAGTGTTTTAAAATTACAAAGATACTCTCAGTTGTGGTTTTAGTTATGGGGTAATATGCAGCCGCAGTTCTGAGGGGGAGCATTCATGAGCCTTAGAGGAATTTTAGTGCTGATTCCTTAATCTTCATCAACCCGCATTATGCAAATGGAAACGAGCGCAAATAATACGGAATTTGTAGCTCTGCCGTGCTGATTTTTAAGAGCAAGTCGTGGTAGTGGTGGCATCTCATAGATTGGTACTGTAGAGAAATTGAGTGCTTAATTTTTGCTGTGTTTGCGGCTCTTTATCTAAAAACAAGGTTCTTGAATTGGCAATCTGGGTAAACTAAACACATTCATAACCTCTGCAGAATCATATTGTATGGAGATGATATAAAATCAAATTCAACAATTTGACACATAAAAAAGAAAAAAAGTATAGACGAAGAAATTTAATTCATTAAAGAAAGAATGAGAGATTATATATTAAAATAGATATAAAAGAAAAAGAAGGCCTCAGATTAGCACATTGGCACATTCGTCCCAGCACCAACAACCCCATTATTAATAGAATGAATGAATGGGTGCGCATAATGTTGTTGCAGCTCATGCCCCAATGTTTTCGTCACTGGCCTGGCCTGGCCTTTTTCATATATCTAAATTCATCTATTCATATATTAATATTAATACTATTATCACTACCACCTTCATATTTTCAACTAATTTCAAATTATTAGTAACTGACAAAAAAGAAACATAGCTAGATTCATTCAACAGAAAAAGTACAGATCGACTAAATAAACACAATTATATATACATATAAAAAGAGAGATTGTATAACGTTGAAATATTGTAGAATTGTTTTGTTTCCCCGGAAGGAAAGGATAGAACAAGTAGGCGGCGAGAACACGGTAGCTTATTTATTGATTTAGGGTTTATTAGCTAAACTGCAAAAATAAAAAAAGATCCATCCGAAGAGATGTTACGGGTTGTAGGGCCTATTTTGGGCCGCTTTCCGATAATTGATCTGACCGTCTTATATATCTTTAGGTCCAATAGAAAAAAAATAAAAAATCTATCACATAAGGCTCGTTTTATATGGATCCGACTAAAAAAAAAAAAGAGTAATTAGGCATAAAAGCTTATTTCAATAATAATATAATTGTAAAGGATAATTATAAATTAGTATAGTAAATTAAGGATATTATATAAAAAAGACACTAATTCTCCTTCAAAGTGCTAAAACATATTCTGCAACAATTGTTCAAAACATAGTAACTATTTACATGGTGCTAAAATAGTTTTAACACCAATATAAAACAGAAAACAACGAATTTGAAGGTGCTAAAACAGAGAATAACAAAATTGAAAGGCTAAAACAGATTCAGCACCAATGTTCAGAACAAAATAATTAATCACATGATTGTCCAGGACATAATAACTAATTACATGGTGTAAAACAATTTTAATATCAATTGTCTAACTCTATAATGGTGTTAAAAAGTTTTAACACTACATGTGAACATATATAACTAAACTTAATGTGCTAAAATTGTTTTAACACCACTTGTCCACACAGATAATAACTATTTTGAAGGTGTTAAAGTGCTTTAGCACCATCTGTCAATGCATAAAATAACTAATTTGAAAAAGTATAGAGCAAATATATACATGTTAAGGTGCTAAAAAATAAGTTCATAAAAATCACTCTTAATATGTGACAAATGCTTGTATATTTAGAAAAATCTTTTTATGTAACAAAAAAAAATAAAAATTCTTGTGCACAGGGCGAAATAAGATCATAACTAACTAACTAACCACAAAATACAATATCATATTACAATGATTTTTAAAATGCTTTTATGATTGACTTAGATCCACAGGAAAAAATCAACGAATCAACAAAACTCATATCAAAGCTAGTATATATATATATATATATATATAAACATGTTTACATTATAATTAAACAGAGGGAAGCAATTATATTCACATAGTGAAAGAGAGAGAAAATTTGACCTACTAATGCTATGGAATCCTTTGCAAAGAGCAGAGAGGGAGCAAAAGAAACGTAGAGACTGAAATAAGGATGCAGAAACAACTATTTTAAGAAAATTCTAGACAAGGAAAATTTTGATCGTGTAGTCGTATAGGAGAGAGAGCATTGTCCACGATTTTTTCTTATTATTTTAGTTAAAATAAATTAATACTATGAAAAATATTCTTATTGTAAAACAAAATTATAAAATTAGTACTGTTTTTCTTTATTAAATATGAGTCCGTAAGTTATAAAATATTACAGAGCGAGACCTTATAGCCCATTATCTCACTAAAAAACCCATTTACCATTTTTATTTTTGTTTCTATTCTACAGCTTACTAAACTTCAGCTATAAGGGTTAATGTGAATAATGGGTAAATAAATAAATAAATTATATAACACTTTAGATTTCTTGGTTTGGACTAATCAAATAGAAATGGTAAAAATGAATAGCTTTATTGGCATGTGTTTACAACAACGAATTTATTTTGTAATTAGTTCATTTCTTTTAACGAATAACTTGTTGATACGTATATATATATATAAGTATTTTTATTATTCATAAACAAAACAAAACATAAGAAAATAAAAATTAGAAACATAAACAATTATTAGTCGTTACACCGACTTTTCTGGAGGAGTGGGGAAAAAGAAAAAGAAAAAGGAGCAGTAGAAATAATTGGTAATTGCTTCTCAAAAATGGTCCAAAAATTGCAAGAAAGGAGCATTAGTGCCTTGTATTGTATTCATACAATACAAGGCATGCAGACGGACATCTAAATAAATGGCCCACAACACATCGTTGATGCAATGCAATAGTGCACGGAAAGGGGGGGTTATACTCTCACATCACAATTTGGTCCCCCACATTGAAAGAGCTAGGCCTAGGGACAGCTTTAATTTGGACCAACCCCCTTTAATTTGAAGAGGTGGTCCACATTAATGGCCAAAATTAAGCATGGCAAAATCAGTGATGAATTCTAGCCATTGGATTTTGGGTGCACCATATGATCAGGGGCTTATATACCTTACCCATTAATAGTTAGGACCACATTATACAATGACCTTTTAAATTTTGAATGGGTGAATATAAATGAAGCTTTTAATCTTAACTACATTAATTGTTTATATATGCTTAAGGGCATTTTTTTTTATTTTTTTTTGGTTATTTGCAATAAATTTCAGGGTTAAGGCCATTCGAGTGGAATGAGATAACCTTGAATTAAACCATGTGTCTATTCAATAACATATTATTTGTATTTTTGAAAAAAAAAATCGAATTAATTTTACGATCTATTTAGATTGAGAGGAGGGACTAAAAAAAAGTGAAAACACACAGAATTATTTGCTATATATTGGGGGAAGCGTGTAATTTTTGTGTTAAGACAGGTGCTTCTAACAAGAATGGTTGGTCACTAATTTTATAACTAGCTAGATATCTCAACAAGAATGGTTGGTCAAGCTAGTGATGGTTTGTCTGGAGCATCTTTTTTCGATCATATTGTTTATCTTTGTAAAGGCGGATTTTATAATTTGGGACTTTAGGTTGTCTTGTTTCGTTTGGCCCTTTAGGCCCTTCGATTATTAAAAAAAATAAAAACTGAATGCAATAGAATGATGTGAAAAATAATGAATTTAATTTATTGTTGTTTGAATTATTAAGATGGAAAATAATGGAATGTAACCAACTCTTGATTGGAAAGAATAAAATAATAATTTATTATATTATTAACAAATTATATTTAATTTTAAAGTAAAATAAATAATTCATTAAAAAAATTTCTTTTCCTTTTCATTCTCCCATCATCATGAAAGGGAAGAGGATAGAGAAAATTGACAATCATTCTCATTTTCTCAAACTTCTTTTTCATTCCCTCACATAAATTTATTTAAATGAATAAAATCTAATCATTCTTATTTTTTTTTCTTTCTTATTACCTCAATTCAAACACAGTTAAATTCCTTTTTACATGTTGCACGTATTTATATAACAAATTAAGATCAACAATTGCAACTTATACGGCAACTGCTTCACCAACATATCTTGACTAATCAAAGTAACGTGTGCTCCATTCCAAAAGATTGATTGAGTTATATTTTTCTTCTACTTTTTGGAGTCAATGTGCATCTCATCTATTTCCACATAAAAAAGATTAGCAATAAGTAAAAATAAATTAAACAATGGTCACAGATAAGTGGCGTTTGATAAAATATCTAAAAACTAAAAATTAAAAAAATTGTATCTGAAAAAATGTTACTTGTTTGAATATAACACATCTGAAACTGATTTTTTTTAATATGACAATTTTGCCCTTATTAGTTTATTAGTTCATTCATGTTTTTGAGTATTTCGAGGTAAAATAGATAATTTATAATAGTGTATTTTAAGTTTTCAGTGGCTAGTTTGCCCACTTAAAATTTTTAATAGTCTGAAGTGATAAAAATTCAGTTGCCACTTAATTTTTTGAGTTAACAAACAACTTTCACCCCACTTAAATTTGAAAACTCTTTTCAAAAGATTCACCAAGGATTTCTTTTTTAGATTTAAGTGGTCAAAATAAACAACCCCTTATTTCCATCTCTAGCCAGTACATAATAAATTAGGTTGGGCTTGCTTATTTAAGCTTTTGACTATGACCTTAATACTTTGGGTTAATAGTATTAGATTACTAACAACCGGGATAACTTCCACTCATATCCAATTTTCGTAGGTCCTCAAACTATTTAGAGGTAAGGCTTATAATCGAATCTTGTATCTATAAGAATTATTGTAAATACTCTTAAAGTTAAGGCATATATATGTTGATCGATCTTGGACTATAATTACTTTTCTTCTCCTAAACTTTTTGTAACCAAGAAAAAGAAGAAGAAGATATAAATATGTCATACATGAAATTATCAATTTAATTTAAAAAATATATTATATTTTTTAAAAAGTAACCTTTTATTTTCTAATTCAGGGATAAGGGCAGAAGTAACGTGCTCAAACTCTTGTCAATTTAAGAATTAAATGGCATGCATAACTCATTATAAAAATATACATATTTTTTCCTTGAATACTTAATTAGCACAAAAAGAGATTGATAATGCAGAACAATGCACTTCTATATCGGCACGCCAATTGATTCTCAATTGCATTAATTATAACTTTTTTGAGTCAGCTTCATTATTATCTAATTGGTTAGCGTAATTGGTTTGGCTTGTGAAAAATATTATAATTTCACAACTTTTTCTTTTTTGGAAAAAAAAAAGTTTTGAGGATCACTGGGTCGAGTTTTGACATTTTGGAATTGTGCTATCATTACACGTGGTGCACGTGTATCACTTTCACTTAAGACGAGAGATTTAGCTATAGGTAGTAATTAAAACAAAACTTTGTTTCTAAGTTCTGATAGGCATATTAATTAATTAATTGTAAATATATTTGATTGATTAGCAACCTAGCTCCCAAGTTAAATTAGAAAGAGGATTTAAAAATAAAAATGAAAAATTGTGTACCTTTATCATTATATTTCTCACGGTCGTTTTGAATTAAAACTCCAATTTTTTGAATTACAAATTCAATTTCTTGATTGTCATTAATTCCGATATATCCTTTAATTTTATAGTATTTTGCTATTGACCAAAGTATCATTGTGATAGAATTATTAAAAAGCTTGCATGCAATGGTACTACTAAGCAAATATTAGTTCTTATTACGTGCATGGCCCTTGATTGAATTGCAACATAAGATATAAACACTTTTATTTTTTTAATTTGATTTATTAGAAAAATCTGTCAAATTTAAAGTAATTGTAATTTGGAAATACTGGAACTGTAGATATATATATATATATATATATTTTCTGAGTGGAGAATGCTCAAACAAATTAATCCCAGAATTGAAGACGGTCAACGATGAATGAATGTATAAGATTAAAAGAAATGGATTAGAAGAAGAAAAAGAGTGGGCAAATAAGTTGCAGACACGCAAGCAGATAATATAAAAAGGCAGCCATTATTTGCACACCAAGAATTACTTGGTAATACTCCATTATTAAAAATGCATTAGTTATCTATTTGCACACCACTCATTTATATTTTTACCCAATGGTTATTTACCTAAAGTTAAAATTAACCTTCCTAATTACATATTACATTAACTTATAATTACTTTGTCAAATTCAAATGGAATTTAATGATATCTCACGTTTGATTTCCCCTCCAATGCTCCACCACGCCAAAATCGCTGGACTCTCCTTTTCTTCTCCTCTTCTTGATTGAAATGTACAAAGACTTCCATTGATTGAAGAAAATCAAGCATTAAAGCAATATTTTGTGGAAGTAAGCAAGAAACCCTAGACCCATGAATAGTGGTGAGAACACCATAGAGTTGAAAATGAAAGGTAATGAAGAACCTAAAGGTGATATACAAGAAAAGGGTGATGGAGGAGAGATATGCTTAGTGTTTTGTATGTCATTGTGTTTCTTTTTTGCATTTTTAAGCAATGAATACATACACAACACTCTAAAGCATTGAACAGAGTACACATAACTGGAAATACAGTCTGATAGGCATATTATTTTGCTGTCATGCCCATTAATTAATTAATTGTAAATAGGTATATTTGATTGATTAACTGCAATCTAGCTCGAATATGTAACCAAGTTTAATTAGAAAGAGGATTGCTTTTTAAAAATAAAAATGAAAAATTGTTTACCTATATCATTATATTTCTCGCGATCGTTTTGAATAGCGAGTAAAACTCCAATTTTTTGAATTACAAATTCAATTTCTTGATTGTCATTAATTCCGATATATCCTTTAATTTTATAGTATTTTGCTATTGACCAAAGTATCATTGTGATAGAATTATTAAAAAGCTTGCATGCAATGGTACTACTAAGCAATTACATTTATACAAACTTTATTAGTTCTTCTTACGTGCATGGCCCTTGATTGCTAATTATACTCAATTGCAACATAAGATACAAACACTGCCGCGACAAACTTTATTTTTTTAATTTGATTTATTAGAAAAATCTGTCAAATTTAAAGTAATTGTAATTTGGAAATACTGGTACTGTAGATATATATATATATATATATATTTTCTGAGTGGAACCTTAAATTTCATCCATAAAACAAGACATATGCTCAAACAAATTAATCCCAGAATTGAAGACGGTCAACGATGAATGAATGTATAAGATTAAAAGAAATGGATTAGAAGAAGAAAAAGAGTGGGCAAATAAGTTGCAGACACGCAAGCAGATAATATAAAAAGGCTGCGTCGGTGATCATAATAATACCACTGCTGCTTCAACTTCTCTTTATATATTCTTTTCTTGGTAGCCTTTTCAACGTTTACGTCAAACCCACAATTAAGCTTTATCATCAAATCAAGCTTTTAATTCTACAGTATATAGATAGAAAAGGTAGGGTGGGGGTGGTTTTCGGTGGCTCGCTCACAACGACAACTTTTTTTTTTTTTTTTTTTTCAACTCTCAAGCGATACAAATACATCTGGTATTTAATTTTAAAATAAGAAAAGAGAGTGAGAATGTCATTATTACATAGGGTAAAATGGTAGAAGTTTATTTTGGAGATAGTTTGAAACCATACAGTACAATTATATTAAAATAATGTTATTGTCAAAATAATTATATTTATTAGTATAATAATGTGAAATTTTAAAAACATATGATACAATTTTGGAAGTAGTGTTATACTTTAGTAAAATCATATTTGTTTTGACAATAAATATAAACTTATGGTATATTACGGATAACTATATTTATTCTAATAATAAATATTGATTATGTTAACAAATGTTGTTGTAAAAATCCGGCCTACCACTTGGCTTAGTTAGGGGCTACTTAATGGTATGGGTCAGTGATTCAGTAAGAATAATAGAATATTTCACTCCTTTTTGTTTAATTTTAAAAACTATTATTTTACATGTCTGAATTATATGAATATTTGTTTATATAACAAGCTCTTAATATTATTTTTGAAAGTAAAATTAGATTTTATATGTTTTATGCTATTTTAAATAATAAACAAGTATAAAATATTATTTGTTCGATTAATCTCTTAGATACGTTAATTTCTCTCTCGTCGTCTTAAGAAAGCTTAACAATTTTTAGTACATTGTTTACAAGACAGCCTTTTTTTTGTTAGTTTGTATTTTTTGTTTGTTTGTTTGTTTTTTTATTTTTTATTTTTTTTGTGACAAAAAAGACATGATAGATTTTTATTAGAAGAAGATATGTCATTTTCTGTTTGACGTCTTTAATTTTTATCTCGTTGTTTACATTGAATTCGTGATCTAGCATCGTTAAGTTATTCCTTAGCGAAGTATTTATTGATTAACATTTTAATAAAAAATAATAATAATTACTATTTTATTAAATGATTATGAGTTACACAATTTAATAATTTTCATTATATAAATAAATGATTTATATTACGCTCGTAATTATAAGAGTTTTATATATAGCATTAATAGGGTATGTCATTTGGTACGGTGAAATAAATAAAATTTGATAATACAATATAAAAGAGTAACGTGTGACAAATTTAAATTAACAAACACCAATCAGTCTATTTTGAGCACATTGTCTAGCTTAATCTAACGTTTTAAACAACCGAAACGTATGTTAAATATATCTTCAAGATGTAAAAGCTAAACATAGACCGGATTAGATCGAATTGTTTTTAATTTTTTAAAGAATCTTTTAATCATAATTTTTGATCTTATTTTGATTTCAGCAAAATAATTTTTTAACAAATTAGACTCAATGTCATATGTGAAAATAATCCAATCATGTCTTTCAGTATTATCTGAAAATAGTCCAAAAATTATATTGATATGCCATAAACACTCCTAAAAACAATAGATTAAGATGATCAATAATGTACAAATACAAAAAGTACGTCATTAAATGTTATTCAATAATTTTTCTTAATTTTTTTTAGAATTCGTCAATTCGACAGTCATGATAGATTTTGTTTAATTGATCTTGGTTAGTAGATTTTAATTATTATATTTTTATTAAATTTTGAATTTTATATTTTGAGTTATGGCATTTTTAATGTAGATAAAATTATTGGTGTGTGGGAGTTTATTGTGTTTATATTATTAGTGTGAGTGTTTTAATTTTTATGTGAAATTTTGATGTGTATATAAAACTCATCCAAGAGTGAAGAATTAATGCACACCATAACATGTGTATTTTTAACTATTAGATTCTTATACTATTTAGAAAAAAAATTGATCAAATATGGTGTTTTGTAATATATATTATGTTATAATTATTTGATTTAATTTCTTTAATTTTTTTATTAATTATTTGTTCAACTCCTTTATAGCATTACCTATATAAATGTTATATTCCAATGATAAAAAATTCATCCTAAAATGATATTTTTCATTTCTCTTAAATCTCCTATACAGTTAAAACTCTACAAATTAATGCCCTTAGGATTAGCAATTATCATTTTAAACTTTGATCAACAGATGGCTTCGGAGAATTTGGATGAACAATTAGATGGTGAATGTACATAAGAATTGCACAATTTAATCGAAAAGTTGGGTTATCGTAATTCAGTGGATGCTGAACATGTCTTGAACTACCCAGAAGAAAATGCAGTTGTAGAGCTGTTGACTGATGAGGAAATAATTGAGAGCGTCATCGGAACTGATAAAGATGATGAAGATGAAGATGAAAGTTCAACAATAAAGCCCCCTTTGCGAAACGAAGCTCTTACAGCGGTGATCACATTGAATAATTTCTTGTTGAGCTATGAGAAAATCACACGAGAAGTTCTTACGATGATAAGAAAAATCAGAGATGAGATTCAAGGTGACATCAATTTCAATAAAAAAACAAAACACAACCGAGTCATTTTTTCTGAAGTCTTTATAAATCAATAATGTATTATATAACATATGAGGAGTTATTAATTTATATAATGCATGAGGTCTCTATGAGTAATCGCATATGTATTATTTTATAAATTTAGCGAATTATTAATTTAGCACGTTGTCCCCAAGTCGGGACCGACCAAAAGTATTATTTAAGAGAGATTATTAATTAATCGAGTTTTAACTGTATTTTTATTTTAAATATGCTTTTATCAGTTTTTGCAATGTGATTTGACTGATTCACTCCATCTTCTTGTTGACATGTATACGGAGGAGACAAAACTGCGAATCTTATGAGTTTTATCTTGAAGGAATTATCGAATGTCAGTACCTACACGTAGCGAGGCAATAAAATATTTAAAATAGTGATTTTGTCTCAACTCTGTACTTTTATTATTTTCTCTATAAATAGTGTTTTATTTGTGTTATTATTTTTAAATAAATTTTGAAAAATTATATTTTTATATAAAGTAAAATACAAATCAAAGCCATATTTTTCAACCGTCAAAGATATTATTGGCTTTGATGCGCATGTTTGTAAATATTGATTTATAGGTAAAATAAATCTACCTTGATCAAGTATTTCAAAATAAAGCTTAAGTAACAACGTGTCTTATAAATATAATTGTTGGAGATCAATTTTTATAAATTAGAGTTTTTTGGTGTACATATGCCAGTAAATATATTAATTATTGAAGATGGACTTTTGTTTGTGACAAAAAAAAAATACATTTATAGTTTTTAATTAAGGCAAATGAATTGACTTTGTAAACAATTTTTGACATGTATTTGTGCAAATATAAAATTATTAATAAATGCACATAGAGAAGTAATATCGTCTTTAAAACAACGACTTTGTCGTAACTCTTAAGGGCTAGCTTTCTTTACTTTTATTATTTTCTTTATAAATGGTATTTTATTTGTCTTATTTTTTTAAAATAAGTTTTGAGAAATTGTGTTCTTGTAAAATAAAATACAAATCAAAACATATTTTCCAACAATTCTAATGTGGTATTTATTTTTTCTCGACTAACATTTGAAATATTGGAGAAGGAGAGAAGTAATCGAATCGATTACTAATCGTGGTAGTAGACATGTCTAATTCATGATTGGCAGTAATTTTTTTTTTTCAACAATTCAATTTTTTTATATAATTCAAGAAATCAATGAGGCAACAAAGATCACAACTGATGGATAAACAATCATTACTATAAGGGCCCACACTATAAACAGTGCACAAATAACTACTATAATTAATTATATAATAAAGAATAATATAATAAAGATTTCGATAATCTATTAATAAATCAGGCCAGTCCTAATATGTTAGAACTCTCTTAACTTATATTTTCAACTGATGGTTCAGATTTAATTTGAGCCTTTATGTTTTAATTTGACGACTTAAAATTGTGATGGCGTACTGGTAATTACAATGATAATTATGACTACATATTTATTTTATTAGTAGATATGAAGTATTTGAAGCCTTTATAAATTCTTCTGTTATATTTTTATCCATTAATCATAACAATAATTGTTTTTAATTAATTTATTATTAAATATTGCAATCTTTTAAACTTATTGATTGTTTTATTAACAAATACATAAATAGTGAGTTAATTTATCATTATAATTGAAAGTTGAGATCTAATTTTCTAATTGTAATACTAAATAATACATAATTTTTTATCTCTTTACTTCATAATAATAATAATAAATATTATCATATAATCTATTAATAATCAAGTCAGTCCTAATATAGCAGGACCCATTTATGTTTATGATCTCAACTGGTGGCTCAAATTTAATGTGGATGTTTATCTTTCGATCCAACGTCTCAGGATTATTAAGGCATGTTGGTAATATTGATGATAATAAAAAGTATTTAGTTAACTAACTATATTAAAGATTTAAATAGTTTAAAACCTATGAAAATTCTAATTGTGTCTTTATAGCCATTAAATATTTATTTGTAAATTATAATTTTTTTTATATCTCCAATATGTCCCAAATTATTTAACATGTAAATTATTTATATAATAGCATCTCCAGTACTATTATATATTCCTATTTTACTTAATTATAAATTATAATTTTTCTATATTTTTAGCATTCCCATACTATTTAACATGTAGATTATCTATAAAAGAATATGTCAAGTAATAATAGTGCATATTTATATATTATTTGTACTATCACGTCAGTTTTCTCTCTCTCCAACTTTTTTTTTAAATTTCAAAATATAATAAATTTTAATTTAACAATATTTAAAGTTTATTTTTCTAGGGACATTGATTTATTTATGATTTTGTTTTTTAAAGTTTACAAATTATATATACAAAAATAGATTAATATTATTGTGCAAGCAAAAAGAATTATGTTAAAGAAAACTATCTTCCTTAAACATAATTAATAAACTATAAATTTTGTTACTTTAAAAAAACCTATAAATTTGATTCGATAACAAATAAAATTACCTTAGCAATAGCAATCAAGATTTAGGATGACAAAATATCCATCCTAATGAGTTTTTGACTAACCATGACCTTAAAGCCTGATATTTTTTATTTTTTTAATTGTGATAAGTATGTGTACATTCTAAACATAAATACGATTTGGGTTATATCCAGCTTAGGTTCATGTAAATATAACATGTTGAACTCAAATAAACCCATATATTCGATGAAGGAAAGCCATCTTTTTAGAGCATTGACGATCCCCATGGTGATGTCCAAAAATACCTAATAATATTGTGTACCCTACCATTTTTCGATTATTAGGCATGCATGAGTAGTTTTTACTATCAATATCAATTATTTATTAATATTTTAATATTTAATTATATTAAATTCAATGTAAGTTTCGATTGCTCAAAATTATTTATACATTCTCAAATTTAATTATATTTTCTTATTATAAATAGTAAAAATTAATTTTCTGAATGTAAGAATTTTAATTTTTAACACCCCTTTATTTCTAAAAAACAAATACAAAGGACATCATATCATATATACATTAACAACTTTATTTTTAATCATTAAAAAATTTAGAACTCGCGAATTTATTTATTTATCTCTCAGGATTAAAGTAGTCATATTTACAATATCAATTTGTTTGATGAAAAAAATATAATTAATTATAAGAAATGATAAAAAATAAAAAAGTTAATTGTATGTGATAAGGGCATATCCAAAACTTAGAGCATATCATGTATTATATTTATTATTTTTTAAAATAAAATAATAATAGTTTATTTTCTATAATGACTCAAAATATCTTATATCGATAGTATAATGAAAAGTTCCTTGGTATATATGTAAGTGTAATGAATCTAACTTACAACTTGGACTAGCCATTTTGATAGAGAACTCGAATGGTTACATATGATATCAGAGTGGATCCAGAACCACTATCACGTGACGTGTGGATATTGCGGGTCGGGTCTGTGCTCGGCCTGACGATGATGCCAGGGATTTAATGAGGAGAGATTGTAACTACCCAAAATATCTCACATCGGTTGTGTAATGAGAAGTTCTTTGGTATATATATTTAGTTGTAATGAATTTAACTTACAATTTGAGCTAGCCATTTTAGAGGGAATCCTGAACTACAACCACGTGACGTACTGATATTGTGGGTCGGATTTGTAATGCTGACGGGCGAGCCACAATAATTGGACACGGTTAGCTAACAGGAGGAGATTGTAATGACTCAAAAATATCATACATTAATAGTATAATGGGAAAATTCTTGGTAGATATGTGTGAACAATGACCCTATATCACAACTTAGGCTAGCCATTTTGAAAAAAAATCCGGGTGGTTACATATGGTATTAGAGTGGACCCAAGACCACTATAACGTGAGGTGTTAATATTGTGAGTCGAGTTGGTGCGGCTAACGACAAGCCTTTGTGTGTGATCCCGACCTGACGATTGCGTTAGGGATTTAACAGGCGGAGATTGTGACGACCCAAAATATCCCACATTGGTAGTGTAATGGGAACATCGATAGTGTAATAGGAAGGCCTTTGATATATATTGGTATATATGTGGATGCAATGAACCTAATTACAGCTTAAGCTAGCAATTTTAAGGGATAACCCAGATTGTTACATTTTCTCTGAAAATTAATTATAATTTTAAAATATTATATTGATCTAAATATAAACATATTAATTTAAACTTACTTGATTATTGTTATGGCATACGTTTATTCTATATGTTATTAATAATTTTATTTTAAAAATCCAAAAGGTATTAATGGAAATATATAAATAGATTGTGTTGGAATTAACTTTAGGGGATCAAATAGTTTAGGGTTTTACCAAATTCGAATTCAATATATCTAAAAATATGATTAAAACCAAACTTGACTAAAAGTATATTTATTTTAAAAAAATGAAATTCTACCCAGTTTACTATACTATACGTATAAATTTCAACTCACTATTTTTCTTTTTACCAGTTGTAATTAGATCGTATCATAAGGGTATTTTAAAGAAAAAATGTTATATTTTAGTAGAGTTGAGACAAATGAACATAATTTATATGAACTCGAACTAAAGCCACTTAGAACCCATATTTTTTCGGATTGTAAAAAGAAAAAGAAAGAGTCTACCCTATATTGGGGTTTGATTAGTCGAAAACCCGCCAAATTGGACCATTTCCTATCTGTAATTGTAATAAAAGTGAAATTAGACGGACTTAATTTATTCTACCACTATTTGAATAATATGCATACAATTGTATTTTTAAAATATAATTAAGATTAAAAATTAAAATTAGTGTTGTATGGGAAAATTTAATTCCTCTTGCTCTTAAATTAAGAGTATACTACTACTTTTTCGGGTTAATGTTAAAATTAATTTCTCTACAAAATAGAAAAATTAGAATAAGGACTCTTAATAAAAGATAAAAAAAACATTAAAATTACAAGTAATTACATATATAAAAAAATCAATAAATAGAATTTTAAATAGTGTCACTAATTATATATAAGCAAAATCGAATCGTGCCGTAGGCACGGGTATTAGATAGTCTATTAATAAATCAGGCCAGTCCTAATATATTAGGACTCTCTTAACTTATGTTCTCAACTGGTGGTTCAGATTTAATTTGAGCCTTTATGTTTTAATTTGACGATTTAGAATTGTTGTCACGCCCCGATTTTTGGACCCCGAATACCCAATTAATATACATGTACTTGCCCGTCCAACTACCGGGGGTGAAAATTAAAAACAACAATTAACTTAAAACTCATTCTCAAAAACTAAAATTTAATCTTAAATCAATATCCTTTACAAATGTTTGCGGAACAAACAAAACTTTAATATCCAAACTTTATTTAAAGAGTTCAATTACATAATAAAAACGAAATAGAATTACTCTATTAAAATAGTTGGCCAGAGTATCTAAACCGGTGTCGTTCCCAAAGTCCAACAAACTATATACACTTTACAAAATAAAAGAAAATAAATTTCAAGTAAAACTCCTAGCACGATCAACGAAGCACGTGAATATATACCTGCAAACCTCTTAGCTACGCTCATAAAGAGAACGTACCCAAGAAGCACAAAGACAACTTGGGTCAGTATAAAATACTGGTATGAGTTGATTCGTTTCACCCAACCATGTCTATGATGCAATTATCATAAATACAAATTTCCAATAGAAATAATCATGAGACAAGACATGTAGTTCCACATACTTATCGAGACAAATCATAATTTCCCGATAAAAAAAATGGCAGTTAGTTTCTTGTCACATTCATCCATAAAACTTTAAAGTAATAATGATCAAAATTCTATGGTAGAGCAACCCTGCACGAATGTTAGAAAAGGCCTACTTTCCTGCACAAAAGAAGTCAATAACAAGGATAACATCTACATCACAAAATAAACTGCTGCAGTAAAAATTGTTCGTCTTTGCCCAAACCGTACGGAATTCTGGAAAACTTAAAACACGAAAAATGTCCAGAATGATGATTTCTACAAATACTCGCGAAAGATGGCAAAAATTGACCGTTTAGTTACCCAAAACAGTGATTCAATGCAGACCCTTTTCAAAAACGAGATTCAACCATAACTTCTAAACGATAAGGAATTAAAGGAAACTCAACACATAAAAAAATGAGCATAATCCAATTTTCTTCTAGGTTCATGTGCTAGAATTTTCATTTAGAGATCTAATAATTTTATACAAATTAAACAAAGAGAACAATCATACATTCCTAACCCACTAGACTTTTTGGTTAGCGTGTGCACCTTAATTACATACCACCTCGCCATACTCTCCCATGGCATACACAGATCATCCTGCCCTGTGTCTCCCCGTATAGATAGCGGCCACTCCGAATCGGAACTCGCACGGGCATATCGTCTAAAGTTCCGACCTTCTTCGGAAGGCTAACTATACGTTCGCGCGCCAAAACACTCGCCCTTCTGCGAGTAAAATCACATATAATCCACTTGTCTATTCAACAATAGAACAAGTACAACAATCATCACAAGCCCCCATCTGGCTTACCGTCAAAATCATAAAATTCCATTGGCTTTCACCAAGGTTTTCTTTTCACAAAACTCATGGGAAATCCACACAAGTGTTGAATCAAATCCAAGATCAAATCATAACAAGGGAGCAGTGGCGTAATTAAGGAATTTTCCTATGACTCTAGTCAATTTTTAAGAATCCTATTTAAACTATACCAAAATCATAAGTTAAATTGCACACAAACAAAATAAGAACACAAACAATCAAAACAAGAACACAAACAAAACTTATAATCGACACAGCCACCAACTTCACATAAATTCTGGGAATTATTCAACAATCCAAAAATTCCATAAAAATTATACAATATAGACCAATGTGTCTGGAGTCATATACAATTGGATTCAACTAAAAATAATTTATATTCTAGGAGTTATGAATGTTTTGCTAACAGGTATACAATCTGTCCAGCATCAGATTTTGCTGCGCACTGTTTTTGTAACTTCAATAACTCTCAACATAAAAATCATATTCGATCAATTCCAAAGCCCAGATTCTCCTAACACACGATATTAACTTGCCAAATATTTCCAGAATTTTACAGAAAAGTTTAATACCCTAACCGAACTCAAAACTACAGATGTGTGACAGCAATCTGATCAACATTAAGTATTTTAACACTCTGTTTTTGTAAAATTGATATCTCCCAAATTAAAAATCATACTACTCCAATTCCAAAGCCACAATACTTGTAACTCATAATATTAGTCTATGTATTTTTCTGAGATTTTAATAAAGACAAATAATTGAGGTTTGTCTTTAAGAAACTTATAATCAATTGAATAAAAATACAACAAACCACTTTCCCAAAAATTAGGTCAAAAGAAAATCAAAACAATATATACGAATAGAAATCACAAGAGAGGGTGAGAATCACTCACTATAAATAGTAAAACCTAAATTGATCAACCAAAAGAAATCTAAAAGAGCCGCCAATATAAATTGACTCAGAACAAATAGGTTATATATATGCATGTATCGAAATCCACATAATAAAGGTGAGAAACACTCACTAGATAATCGAAAGGGGAAGAACCAAAAGTATTCTGCGCTTACTCGGGCTCTCTCTTGCGTCTCTTTTTCTTCTCTACAAGCGGTCATATGACAATACGTAGTTTTCTCCTCTCCTTAAGACCTTATTTGTGTTGATAACCTACTTATGTTCATACTAGGATTTTTTTCTCATCTCAATTAGGCCAACTAAAATAACTCTTTTAATAAATAAAAGAATACATATAAATTAACCCATTAAATTAACCTAGTGGCCCATCTAATTATAATTACTCAAGACCTCAAATAAATTTTCTTTTTCTCTAATTCCCGCAGGTCAAACTCACAGCATGGTTAAGTCAACTTTCAAAAATCATAACTAATTCATTAAAAGTCTAAATGTAGTGAAATTTGTGCTCAAACTGAAGCTCATCAAGTCTAGTTTAAAACAAAATTGGTTTCACACAAAAATTCTCAACATAATAAAAGATATGAATTTTCAAAGGAGAACATATCAAAACTTTAAGTTTCAAAACTAATCATATAAATTTTAAATTATAATTTTTAACACATTATAATAAATTGGCCAAACAATAAATGCACCACAAAACAAATATTAATTTACAATATATGCATATAATAATTTGGAGTAAATAAGTATTTTAGAAAATTCAGGTCGTTACAATTGTGATGACGTACTGGTAAGTACAATGATAATTATGACTACATATTTATTTTATTAGTAGATATAAAGTATTTGAAACCTTTATAAATTCTTCTGTTATATCTTTATCCATTAATCATAACAATAATTATTTTTAATTAATTTATTATTAAATATTGCAATCTTTCAAACTTATTGATTGTTTTATTAACAAATACATAAATAGTGATTTAATTTATCATTATAATTGAAAGTTGAGATCTAATTTTCTAATTGTAATACTAAATAATACATAATTTTTTATCTCTTTACTTCATTGTAATAATAATAATAATAATAATAATTGTTGGTCGAATTTCAACCCTAGATGGGGGTGAATAGGGTTTAAAAATTTTAATGCGGAATTAAAAACTTTTCTAACAATGTTTAAGTAAAACAAATTTACTAAACAAATATATCAAAGAATGTAAGCACATAAACAATTAAATAAACAATCTCAAGAGCAAATAATCAAACAATCAATAATAAAGAGATTGAGTAAGAAAGATTGAACTGATTTGAAGTCCACACGGTTTTGGTTTACCAAACCATAATTCGCGCTCGGTTAGTTCCCCGAGAATTTTCACTAATAACAATCTCCTTCTGGGTGAAGATCAAACCACTACAAGTGTATCCTTTCACACACTCTTTACAAATATTGCTTGACCACAATATTCACACAAGAAACTCTCTCTTGCTAACCTTGTGAAATTTACCTTTCACAATTTTTAAACAAAAATTTACCTTCTTGTTTTTCCTATGAGATTTACCTCTCACAATTGAATACTAAATTGTTTGGTGATTCACACCAATTAACAATAACTATCAAGTGTTTAAAGAATACAATTGAAGCTCACACTAGAGTTACTTGATTGATCAAGATTTATAGCTCAATAAGAATGATTGATCAAAAATAATTTCTTGAATTTTTGAATAATGAAGATAGATGAAGAATAGAGTATATGAATGATTCAAGGTGTTCAAAATGTGTCTTAGATAGTGTATATATAGTCTCAAAAGTGATATAGCCGTTCTAGAGGTTTGGTAGAAGTTTGGTACAAAAAATAATAAAAAATCAGAAATCCAACGGCTATATTCTGAAGCATCAGTCGACTAAGCAAAACTATCAGTCGATTGATGGACCCTTAGTCGACTGAGCAAAGCTGCTTAGTCAACTGATGGGCTCTGTCCATCAGGCCAAAATCTCAATTTTTGCACTTTTGCATTTTAGCTCTAAAATCAATTCTAATGCTTTGGGGACTTCAAAAATAAGTTTCTAAGACACCTATTTTTGGGAAAACTCAAAATATGATCATTTGAAATTAATATGAATTTATTTGAAAACCGATTTTTGCAAGAATGATGTTTTCAAAGAAATTTTGATTCAAACTGATTTTGATCAATTTAAGAATGATGCATGAACGTGTTTGAGCTATATAATCAATCAATTAAGAAACTTTACATTAATCCTAAGCAAACACTCAATTACCGAATAGGTGAGTCTTCGAATGCTTTGATTTGTTTCTTCAAATTGATTCTTCCTTGAAACTTTTCTCTTGAAACTTTGGCATATGATCATTGATCTTTTGTACTTCATGAAATGCATTGCTAGCATGTGTGTGATAAGGATGATCTCTTGCTAGTCCAATGCCTCGTTGACTTGATCGGATATTGATTGAACGATTCTTGTCAAACTTCTTTTGAGCAATCATGCTATTCTTGATTTTCTAAATAAGAAAGCTATAATCTTAAATCAAGAACATGTTAAATTACACATTATTGATTTATTGTTATTATCAAAATAAGATTAAGACCTTCAAAGTCAACAATAATAATAATAATAAATATTATCATATAATCTATTAATAATCAGATCAGTCATAATATAGCAGGACCCATTTATGTTTATGTTCTCAACTGGTGGCTCAAATTTAATGTGGATGTTTATATTTCGATCCAACGTCTCAGGATTATTAAGGCATGTTGGTAATATTAATGATGATAATAAGTATTTAGTTAATTAACTATATTAAAGATTTAAATAGTTTAAAACCTATGAAAATTCTAATTGTGTCTTTATAGCCATTAAATATTTATTTGTAAATTATAATTTTTTTATATTTCCAATATGTCTCAAATTATTTAACATGTAAATTATTTATATAATAGCATCTCTAGTACTATTATATATTCCTATTTTACTTAATTATAAATTATAATTTTTCTATATTTTTAGCATTCCCATACTATTTAACATGTAGATTATCTATAAAAGAATATGTCAAGTAATAATAGTGCATATTTATATATTATTTGTACTATCACGTCAGCTTTCTCTCTCTCCAACTTTTTTTTAAATTTTTAAATATAATAAATTTTAATTTAACAATATTTAAAGTTCATTTTTCTAGGGACATTGATTTATTTATGATTTTGTTTTTTAAAGTTTACAAATTGTATATACAAAAATAGATTAATATTATTGTGCAAGCAAAAAGAATTATGTTAAAGAAAATTATCTTCCTTAAACATAATTAATAAACTATAAATTTTGTTACTTTAAAAAAACCTATGAATTTGATTCGATAACAAATAAAACTACCTTAGCAATAGCAATCAGGATTTAGGATGATAAAATATACATCTTTATGAGTTTTTGACTAACCATGACCTTAAAGCCTGATATTTTTTATTTTTTTAATTGTGGTAAGTATGGGTACATTCTAAACATAAATACGATTTGAGTTATATCCAGTTTCGATTCATGTAAATATAGCATGTTGAACTCAAACAAACTCATATATTCGATGAAGGAGAGCCATCTTTTTGGTGCATTGACGATCCCCATGGTGATATCAAAAAAATACCTAATAATATTGCGTACCTTACCATTTTTCGATTATTAGGCATGCATGAGTAGTTTTTACTATCAATATCAATTATTTATTAATATTTTAACATTTAATTATATTAAATTCAATGTAAGTTTCGATTGCTCAAAATTATTTATACGTTCTCAAATTTAATTATATTTTCTTATTATAAATAGTAAAAATTAATTTTCTGAATGTAAGAATTTTAATTTTTAACACCCCTTTATTTCTAAAAAACAAATACAAAAGATATCATATCATATATACATTAACAACTTCATTTTTAATCATTAAAAAATTTAGAACTCGCGAATTTATTTATTTATCTCTCAGGATTAAAGTAGTCATATTTACAATATCAATTTGTTTGATGAAAAAATATAATTAATTATAAGAAATGATAAAAAATAAAAAAGTTAATTGTATGTGATAACGGCATATCCAAAACTTAGAGCATATCAAATATTATATTTATTATTTTTTTAAAATAAAATAATAATAGTTTATTTTCTATAATGACTCAAAATATCTTATATCGATAGTATAATGAAAAGTTCCTTGGTATACATGTAGGTGTAATGAATCTAACTTATAACTTGGGCTAGCCATTTTGATAGAGAACCCGGATGGTTACATATGATATTAGAGTGGATCCAGAACCACTATCACGTGACATGTGGATATTGCGGGTTGGGTCTGTGCCCGGCTTGACGAGGACGTCAGGGATTTAATGAGGGGAGATTGTAACTACCCAAAATATCTCACATCGGCAGTGCAATTAGAAGTTCCTTGATATATATATGTAGGTGTAATGAATTTAACTTACAATTTGAGCTAGTTATTTTGGGAAGGGGGAACCCTAGACTACAATCAAGTGACTTGCTGATATTGTGGGTCGGATTTGTAATGCTGACGACAAGCCGCAATAATTGGACGCGGCTAGCTAATAGTGGAATATTGTAATGACTCAAAAATATTCTACGTTAATAGTATATGTGTGAAAATTCTTAGTATATATGTGTGAACAATGACCCTATATCACAACTTAGGTTAGGCGTTTTGGAAAAAAATCCTGGTGGTTACGTATGGTATTAGAGTGGACCCAGGACCACTATCACGTGAGGTGTTGATATTGTGAGTCGAGTTTGTGCGGCTAACGACAAGCCTTTGTGTGTGATCCCGACCTGACGATAGCGTCAAGGATTTAACAGGCGGAGATTATGACAACCCAAAATATCCCACGTTGGTAGTGTAATGTGAACATCGATAGTGTAATGGGAAGGCCCTTGATATATATTGGTATATATGTGGGTGCAATGAACCTAATTACAACTTAAGCTAGCAATTTTAAGGGAGAACCCAGATTGTTACATTTTCTCTGAAAACTAATTATAATTTTGAAATATTATGTTGATCTAAATATAAACATATTAATTTAAACTTACTTGATTATTGTTTTGGCGTACGTTTATTCTATATGTTATTAATAATTTTTAAATTTTAAAAATTCAAAAGGTATTAATGGAAATATATAAACATATTGTGTTGGAATTAACTTTAGAAGATCAATAGTTAAGTTTAGGGTTTTACCAAATTCGAATTCGATATATCTAAAAATATGATTAAAACCAAACTTGACTAAAAGTATATTTATTTAAAAAAAATAAATTCTACCCAGTTTACTATACTATACGTATAAATCTCAACTCACTATTTCCCTTCTTACCAGTTGTAATTAGATTGTATCATAAGGGTATTTTAAAGAAAAAATGTTATATTTTAGTAGAGTTGAGACAAATGAACATAATTTATGTGAATTCGAACTTAAGCCACTTAGAACCCATATTTTTTCGGATTGTAAAAAGAAAAAGAAAGAGTCTACCCTATATTGGGGTTTGATTAGTCGAAAATCCGTCAAATTGGGCCATTTCCTATCCGTAATTGTAGTAAAAGTGAAATTAGACAGACTTAATTTATTCTACCACTATTTGAATAATATGCATAAATTATATTTTTAAAATATAATTAAGATTAAAAATTAAAATTAGTGTTGTATGGGAAAATTTAATTCCTCTTGCTCTTAAATTAAGAGTATTCTACTATTTTTTCGGGTTAATGTTAAAATTAATTTCTCTACAGAATAGAAAAATTAGAATAAGAACTCTTAATAAAAGATAAAACAAATATTAAAATTACAAGTAATTACATCTATAAAAAAAATTGTTGACCTTAAAGTCAATTAATCTTATTTTGATAATTACAATAAGTTAATAAAGTGTTATTTAACTCGGTTGTTCCAATGATGATAGCCATTTTAACCGATATATCTTTTGACCAAGTGTAACTTCAAACCGAAGCAAATCTCACACAAGCTTTACAAACGTCTCTACTCACAAGAAATGAACTCAAGTGATATACATGTGCTATACAAAGCCAAGAAAAGATCTAGATCATCAAGCAAGTGAAGATATGCACAAGAATGATCTCCACATGTTCTACAAGTTATCAAAACTAAGAAAGGATCAAGAACATCAAACAAGTAAAGATACGCACAAGAAAATCAAGCATCACGAAGACTCGAATTATCATTAAATGGAATGAGTGCTTAGATTTTATGTAAAGATATTTTATTGATCAAATCCCTATAGCTCAAACATATTCTTGCATATTTTAAAGATTGATTCAAACTAGCTTGAAATTGAATTTATTTGAAAAACATCATTTTATAAAAACCGAGTTTCAAAATAAATTCATATTAATTTTAAATGATCATATTTTAAGCTATAATAAAAATAGGTATCTTAGAAACATATCTTTGAGGTTCAAAAATCATTAGAATTTTATTTGGAACTAAATTGTTAAATTGCAAATATATATATATATATATATTTACATTTAAAATTCGCTCAATTTTTGCCCAGTTTTGATCTAACGGTAAGATAGAGGCCTTCCCGAACTCCGATCATTTTGAAATTTTTACAGTAGTTATACAACATCTCTTGGCAATTTTGACTAAAATTTGAGCATGATCCAACGGTCAAATTGGGAGAAATTAACAAAACAAATTTGAATTGTTTTGTCAAAACTAGCTGTTGGAAAATTTGAAAATGTATACCTTGAAGCCAAAACATCTCTTAATCATCCCCAACGGCCATATGATTTTGCAAGCTATAAATATGAGGTCCTAGACATGTTTTAACACACCTTGAATCATTCTAATACTCTATTATTCATATATTCAAATATACAAAGATTCAAGAACACATTTTGATCAATCTTTCATTTTTGAGCTATATACTTTGATCAATATTGATATCTCTTAGTGTAAGCTTCATTTGTATTTTGTCATATACAAGAGAGATATTGTACATTGGTGTTTGTCACCAAAACTCATTTGAATCATAATTGTGAGAGGTGTATTTCATAGATTAGCAAGAGGGATTTCTTGTGAAAGTATTGAAGGTGTTTTCAATACTTGTGAGAGTGTGTGATAAGAATATACTTGTAGAGGTTTGATTTTCACCCTAAAGGAGATCGGTTATAGTGGAAATTCTCGGGAAACTAACCGAGCGCGGAGAGGGGAATAAGCCGAATCGTGTGGACAAAAAATCTTCGACTTCGATCGGTTCAATCTTTATATCTCTTGCTCTATTATATTGTGCTATTTATTCATTGTGTTTGGAATTAACTTTGTTCTTGATTGCTTGATAAATATAGACATCAAATATTTTTAAATCATTTTTAAAAAAATCCGATTAAGTTTTAAAAACCCTATTCACCCCCCCTCTAGGGTATTTTTCGACCTACAAAAATCAATAAATAGAATTTTAGATAGTGTCACTAATTATATATAGGCAAAATTGAATCGTGCCGTAGGCACAGGTATTAGCTAGTATGTCTATATGAATCGAATCCAATACCTTTTTCTTTAAGAAAATAAAAGAGACACTAACAAATCATTTAGAAGTACTTAAATTAACCAGTAATCATAGACTTTTGGGGTATTCTATAAAACGAAAAGAGAAAAGAGAAATTGTTGAGGCATGCGATCGAGGTCATTTTCTGGATTCTTCTTTGGTTGCAAATACCATATGTACGATAATGCGTGTATAAAAAAAAATACGTTAATGCTACGCTTGATGAGAAGTTAAAAAATGATAGTAACCGATTTTTGTTTAAAGTTGAAAATGAGTTTGGTTATGTGGCTAGATGCATTCTTTCCGTCTCATGTTTATTTTTATGAGTAAGAATCTTCTATTCTCTTTTATTTTTTGTGAATTTTTTTTTCTCACTACCCAAAGAAGTTTTTCTATAAAAAAAGTGAAAAAAAAAGAGAAGACAAATTCTCATCGCAAGACTTAACTTAATTTTCAATTTATCTCAAAAATCATTTACTTTTACTATCATGCATGTTCCGTATTCTTATTAAACATAGCCTAAAAATAACTACTATTGGGATTGGGTGAGGACTGAGCAAAGTGAAACATAACCAACATCTTTACTTACAACTTGAGGACATTTGATATGAAAAACCTTATCATTTAATTCCGGTTAGTGTTGTTGTAAAGCTTCAGTTATAATTAGTGTTCTTGTAATTTAATATTTTAAGGGTTTGAGAAGCGGTAAGTTTGAATCATCATAAGTGTTTTAGAAAACATAAATTGCGAGCTTGCATCACAAGATGCAACTTTTTTGCATGCATGTTACAAACAATATCTTGCGAGTCTATATATCTTTGATTAAAACAATAGATGGATTTAATTTGACGTGTACAAAATAACTCAATTTATTTAAAAAAAAATATATTGTTGTTGTACGTAATAAAAAAAATTAAGCTGATGGTACTGAATGTTAGCAAATTAATATTCTCCTACAAAGTGGACTCCACTTAATTTGTATATATAGCTAGGTTGTGACAAGCTTCCCTATTATTTCTAAAATTTTATTTAATTTGCTTGTGCATCTACGTACATCTAGAATTTAATCCAGCGCGCTCTTATCCTACCTACTAATAAACAGGTATATTCATTCTTGAACAACATATATCGTCGCTTTATCAGAATCTCGATCTTTTACCAATCAAATATAACTCTTACCTTGCTAATCAACCTTGATCACAACACCACCTTTTCTTTTACTTGTCCAACTGTGAGAAAAATAGGGAAGAGAGTTAATCTTGGCGTCCAAAAAAAATCATCAAAGTCAGTGAAAATACAGAAAAAGTTAGGTTTGGGGTTGAAATTTTGACATATATATATATATATATCTCGCCAATTTTTCAGCCATGCACGGCTCAAATAATACTGGATCTAAGTTGATTGATAAGTAACATTAATAATATATTTTAAGTAAGGTTTGATTTCTTGAAAGTTGTCTCTTAAGCCATCCCACCCACCCACCCACCCGATCGAGGGGAGGAGAGATTCCCGGAGAACCATGCGTGGGCTTAATAATCAAATCCCCCTATTGTTTAACCAAATAATATATATATTTTAATCTTAATCACCAAATTAAATCTTACTATTAAATAATTAACTCTACGTGCATTACAACTCATCAAACTCTTGGTTTATTCTCCTCAATTAATAAAATATTCTAATCCCTACTACGACTTTACTTTCATGCTTAATTCTCCATTTTTTATTACTCCTAGCTAGTGATTTCTCATTTCTTTCCTAGCTGGAAGAAAAGTCCCTTATTATTTTGTACCTAAAAATGATTTTCCTACGCCAATTTTTTTTCCTTCTAAATGTTATATCAAATTAAATTTATGTTTGTAATGTATTGATTTTGGAAGCTAATGCTTCCTTTTTTTCTGGAAATATAATACAAAATGAGAGAAGAATTTTATTTCATAAAATTTTAACTCTTTCAAAAAAAATATTGACTTTAATATAATTAAAATAATGTTAATTTTATTTCATAAGGAGGGTTGGAACAATTCCATTTTTACTATAACGGGAAAATCCACATAAGAAAATCAGGTATTTTATACATAACGAATTGATTTTTTATTTTTTTTTCCTGAAAGGTACGTAATGAATTATTTTCTTGAAAAGAAAATTACACAAGAAATTAATAAAAATAGGTGTGAATATAAACATACGACGGTAATGGGCTGTGGAGTTGAGGAAATATGGCGGTAGGAGAATGAAAACAATCACATATGATTGGACGGCCCATGAGGTCATGATTAATTAAATATATATATATATATATTTATTTATTTATTTATGTATTTCACATCTCATCATACATCCTTTACTATTATTTTTAACCACTCTCCCGTGGTCCCCACACGATCCGATCCATCAGATCCAGCCGTGTATTGAGAATCATGAGATTCCTCTCGCACCGTTTCGGTATATAATAATAGCACTTTAGCAAAACCCACCCCCCGGCCTCTTTTAATGCCCATTTTCCCCGCCGCGATAAATTTGATCCCCACGATATTTTCATCTCATATCAGAAAGACCGTAATATAATTACTAATAATTAGTCGTTTTCCAGTTCTCTCCATACACCCGTTTTCTGCGGTTGCGCTCTGTCGCGAGCGGATAAGACTTACTCACTTGTCCAACGACCATTATTCACTTGTAACACGTGTCTCCTTCTGAAGCCGTCGATTTCCTCCTTACATACAATTCATTTTATTTTATTTCCTTATATTACCCTGTTTATTATTTTAAGTAAACTACACATATGCCCCCTCCACTATGGCTGGAGTTCCAAAATATCCCCTCAAAGTAAAATCCTGTCAATTTAACTATCATTTGCCCCCTTCTCTCCATTTTAAACGTTCAAATAAACATAAAATAATTATGATACTAAGGTGGTGTTTGGTGGCTCACTTTTTTTTTCTTTAAATTTTAAAAACTCAACTCAAAATCAACTCTACTTTTACACTTTCCAAAATTTATTTCACTTTACTTTCTCTCTCTAAAAAAACTTTTAAAACACCATAACTTTAAATTCAAAAATTAAAATTAAATAAAAAATATATATTTAAAACATACTTGTCGAGATCTATAAAATAAGATCCATTGTGACTATTTTTTGAAATTTTTTTATGAGATTTTTAGTTAGTTGAAAAAAACTCAAAAAAAAATCAAATCTACTTTTCAACATACTTCCAAATTCTACCAAATACCATCTTTTTAAAATTTGAAGAAAAAAAAAAGAGAGGCACCAAACACCACCTAAGAATGACCCTTTTTTAGAGTGTTTTGATTTAACAACTGAAAACTAATATTTTCTTATCAAAAATAAAAAAGCACAAAAAATATTAAAGATGAAATATAAGGCCATTTCCAATGTTCATTTCAATTCAAATTATATGTTAGAAAAGGAAAATGAGAAAAATATATTCCATATATCCATTTATATATTAGGTAGAAGGTGAGTTACATAAGAAATTTCTACAACAATTTTTATATATAAACATTGTGATAGAATTTTTTTAAAATAATATAGCACAATTTCATTGGATACTATTAAACCCATTTATTTTCTATTTTTTTTAAATAAATGACAAGTAAAAAGTAAATGAAAGGTTATTAGAAACCACCGTTTCTATGTTTTTCTACCTAAAAAAAATATTTGCCAACCACATATAGAATTTTTTTAGAAATATCTTGACACGTGAATATACATGAAAAATAAAAATCCATCATTAGATAGGGCCTAATAACAAAATGTTAATTTTCAACAATTGGATTCAAATAATCTTAACTTTAACATTCAAAACAGATGGAAGGCAACCTCCACCCTTGACTTGAGGTCAAGGGTTCGACTCATGGGGTGGGAAGGGAGGGTTTTTCTTTATTTTGTAGGATTAAGGGTGAGACTTAAACCTCCCTTAATTTAAAAAAATAAAATAAAAATGCAAATGATAGTTTAGGGACTTAATTGGCGCCAATTTTATGGTAGGGAGCAATTTGAAAATCAACCCATAGTTGAGGAGGCACATGCGCAGTTTTAAGTCTATAATTTAACCTCCTGGGGCACAATCAATATAAATAAATAAAATCTTATCAGTACTCTCTCTCGTTCTCTCTCTCTCCTCTGCAACTGTGAAGTTCGATCTAAGCTCGTTAATGGCATCTCAGATCTGAAGCTACAAGCACAGACAATAGCGTGTTGACTTAGTGATTTGAGCCTTCATTTTGATTCACTGTGATCTAAGAGATAAAGAGAGAGAGAGGGGCTTTAATGGCGTACACGTTTCCGGAGGAAGTTTTAGAGTACGTATTGTCCTTCATATACTCCGATAAGGACCGAAACTCTGTATCAATGGTGTGCAAATCGTGGTACGAGATCGAGAGGTGGTGCAGGAGGCGGATCTTCGTCGGCAACTGCTACGCTGTGAGCCCTAGGATCATGATCCGACGGTTCCCGGAGGTCAGATCTGTGGAGCTTAAAGGTAAGCCTCATTTTGCTGATTTCAATCTGGTGCCGGACGGTTGGGGAGGTTATGTTTATCCTTGGATCGCGGCCATGGCTAGGGCTTACCCGTGGTTGGAGGAGATTAGGCTCAAGCGAATGGTTATTACTGACGAGACTTTGGAGCTCATCTCTCGCTCCTTTAAAAATTTCAAGGTTTTAGTGTTGTCTTCTTGTGAGGGCTTCACTACTGATGGACTTGCCGCCATTGCCGCTAATTGCAGGTGACACATTGAAAACACTATTGTTATTATTCTCTCTTTTTATTTTCATGTGACGCTTTATGAGAAGAAAGGTTTAGAAAGTACGAATCTTGAGTTTGTTATTGTAAGAATGGAATATAACAAATGATAAAATAAAAACCTGTTTTTTTATGGACGCAGAACAGTGGGTGAGAAACCTACCCAGACTAGTGGTATTTTTGTTTATTGAAACGTTTTCTAGATTCAGATTTCGTGTTCTGGGGTTCTTCTCTTGCATTGTTTCGAGTAAAGAATATATCATTTTGCTTAAATGATTTGTTTGATAGTTTCTTACCATATGTTATGAATTTGCGTGGTTGTCATATTAGTTTTCAGTGTCGATATTTCGAGTGTTTCATGAAGATCTGGTTTCTTTTATTATAGGTTCATTTAATGTTCTATGTCCAAATTAAGTATGTAGAAGTGGTCGGGGGAAAGGAGAATCTGTAATTCATAACATTTATCTCTACTTTTAGTTTTGTTCCCCTCTCCTCTCCTTTTTTTTTTTTGGGTCTTGGAAGCTTTGTCACCTGAGTGGCTATCGAGTAAGTTTAGGATAGAATTATTTGTGCCTTTACTTTGTTTTTGATGGACACGGCTTCTTGGGGGTTGTTTTCATATTCTAAATATGCACTTTGTGGACAACATGAGTTCTTTTCTAACATCTATCAGATTCCACCAGGTGCTGAGCCAGGAATTCTTGGAAAGGAGCCAATTTTAGTGCTTTTTCTCTCTCAACTGAAAGGGAATTTTTGAGTTCATGTATATTTTATTTCAAAATTAAAGGGTGCAGTGCAGACTTGCATATTCGGTGCAATTTTTTGAAATTTTGAAGACCTGTACGAATGCACAATTCCGCCCCCACCCCTATCCATTTCCCTATATAGGCAGAATCCCATCCCCTAGCTTCCCTCTTTTCTTCCTACGTATGCGGTTATTTGAAGATTTTTTTTGAATTTCCTTTCTAGCAATGGCAGTCCTTCATGCAAGGGAACTACTTGCTTTAGGCTCTTCTATATTAGAATTTGGATTGGATTTAACCCATGCCTCTGTGTATATTTGGTTAACCAGAAGAATGAAACGACTGCCTAGGAAAGGACCTAATCTTCTTATCAAGTCAAGGAAGAAATCATTTTGATGACTATCAATTGCTGGAAACTCTGTCTTTGTTTTCTCTTTAATGTCTCCACTGTTAGTTTAATCTTACTTCATTGTTTGATTCGGTGGAGCACCGTCTTTTAAAGTGTTAATAATCGTATCGTTTCTAGTTTTTCCCCATTGACAGAACTGATAAATTTTTTCTGGTGCAGGTACATGAGAGAACTAGATTTGGGGGAGAGTGAAGTTGAAGACCTGAGTGGACATTGGCTTAGCCATTTCCCCGATACCTGCACATCACTGGTGTCTCTTAACATCTCTTGCTTGGGCTCAGAGGTGAGCTTCTCAGCCCTTGAGCGCCTGGTTTCTCGGAGTCCCAATCTGAGGTCTCTTCGGCTAAACCGTGCTGTACCACTTGAGAGGCTCCCAAGCCTGCTTCTCCGGGCCCCACAGTTGGTGGAGTTAGGTACAGGTGCTTACTCTGCAGAGCTCCGGCCTGATGTATTCTCAAATCTAGCAGACTCCTTCTCAGGATGCAAACAACTAAAGGGCTTGTCTGGGTTTTGGGATGTGATTCCGGCTTACCTTCCAGCTATTTATTCAATCTGCTCTGGGATCACATCTTTGAACTTGAGTTATGCTGCCACCCAAAGCCCAGACCTTGGAAAGCTGGTTAGCCAGTGTCCAAAATTGCAGCGCCTATGGGTATGTATGATTTTCATTTACATTATTAGCGATAACTATTTTGTTGGTAATGTTGCCAAACTATTTGTCGTGCAAATTTCTTTGTTATATAATTCAATATATGTGGCCAGCAAGATATGAAAGATATGAAGTTTGAATCCGCATACAATATGCTAGTTAACATTAGATGATGAAATGGTTGATATGTTTTCAGTATTATCTTAAGATTAATGTAGTTAAGGCCTTTAAAAATGGTCACTATTTTCTGAATGTCAAAATGCTTGCTGGGAACCACTTTTGCTTGTTCTTGCTACTAGAAACCTGTTACCGGTAAGCTTATTATGTCTATCGTTGAGTTCAAGCTTACATGCACATTTATACTTGTTGCATAAGTATTGGACTTATAAAGTAAACGACTGCAGGTACTGGATTACATTGAAGACAGTGGCCTTAATGCGCTTGCTGCATCTTGCAAGGACTTACAAGAACTGAGGGTTTTTCCTTCTGACCCGTTCGGTGTTGAACCGAATGTTTCCATGACAGAACAAGGCCTTGTCTCTGTTTCCGAGGGCTGCCCCAAGCTCCAGTCGGTCCTATACTTCTGCCGTCGGATGTCAAATGCTGCATTAGTTGCCATTGCTAGGAACCGCCCTAACCTGATCCGCTTCCGTTTATGCATTATTGAGCCTCGTGCTCCAGACTACCTAACCCTTGAATCCCTTGACACTGGTTTCGGAGCTATAGTAGAGCAGTGCCAGGACCTAAGGCGTCTTTCTCTATCTGGCCTCCTCACTGATCGCGTGTTTGAGTACATAGGGACCCATGCTAAGAAGTTAGAGATGCTTTCTATAGCTTTTGCTGGGGATACTGATTTGGGCCTTCATCACGTGTTGTCTGGGTGTGAAAGCCTCCGCAAGCTGGAGATCAGGGACTCCCCTTTTGGGGACAAGGCTCTTTTGGCCAATGCTGCAAAGCTGGAGACAATGCGATCCCTTTGGATGTCTTCTTGTTTGGTTAGTTTTGGAGCATGTAAACTGCTAGGTCAAAAATTGCCTAGGCTCAATGTTGAAGTTATTGATGAGAGGGGACCCCCCGACTTGAGGCCAGAAAGCTTTCCCGTCGAGAAGCTTTACATATATAGGTCAGTTGCGGGGCCGAGATTTGACATGCCTGATTTTGTATGGACGATGGATGAAGAAGATGCAGCAGCGAGGCTTGCTTGATACTTCTTCCTTTACATAAAGGCCCTCCTAATGGATCTTTGCAGGTACATGCTCTATATGCTAAGTTTTATATTAATTTCATGATGCCATTTAGTGATTGCAGTGCCAGTTGGTGTGAGGAAAAAAGTAGGGGTGTAGAGAGGCTCTAGAGCTCGAATGCCATCTATTTTGCACTTGGCTGAGCTATTTGATAGCAATTAGTTAATAAGGATATGAAGATGTTGTTGTCTATTGCTCTAGAGCTCGAATGCCACTATTTTGCACTTGGCTGAGCTATTTGATTAGTTAATAAGGACATGAAGATGTTGTTGTCTATTGGTGTATTTGGTAGAGTTGTTTGTCTCGGCATAAGTCATCTTGTAATACTATTTTCAAACTTCGCATCTCTATGCGTCTAATTTGTGTCACTTGTAGGAGAAAATCTTTTTCTTCTGAACTTGGTTCATTCATAGTCTGGTGGAATAAAAAAAATTTCGGGTAGCCTCACACCTCATTCGAATGCTTGTAATTTGGAAACTTGAGATTGGAAAAGCAGGGTATGCAAGTATGTTTGTAATCTGTAATTTTGAACTCGATATTGGCTTAAGGTGATGTTCCATTTATTATTTTGAAGGATCACCTAAAATCCTGTTACAATATCGAGAAAGCATGCAAGAATATACATCTATATATATAGTATATGTAGCATTTGATGGATTTTTGGACATTGCATATTATCCACAACTTTTGGACCATTGAGGCGCTCCTTTTTAGCGGTGAATACTCAAAAGCCCATCGAGTATCACAGACACTGTCACAGAGAAGAAAGATGGAAAAAAGCAAAGAAAAAGTGATGAAACTAATCAAAACTCTCTTTATGTATGGAAATGAATAAAGTGAGATGAAAGGACAGAAACATAATTTTAACATAGAAACACGATATAAAGTAGTGGCAGGAGCAGTAGGAGCAGCAGCCGAGTAGGGCTAATTTGTGTCTCTGACTGCAGGTGCTGTAAATATGCAATCAATTCCGAAAAGACTTTCTATTGGCCTGATGATGCCCGCACGTTTGATGTATTTATTATGATCCTCATCATCATTGTCATTTATATTCTCCATCCATCCTTTATGATATTTAGTTATGTCTTACTGATTGGTCCTCCAATGCTGTGTTTGTTTGGGCCAAGAGCAATGCTAGTTAGCTATTAAAAACGAATTTCAAAAATACAAACCAACTATTATTTTCTTTCTTATTCTCTAAATTAAATGCGTGATTTAAATTTGTTTGGATTATAATTTTTGGTATATTTTTTGAACTACATAGCATCTCTTTGGTTTACTTGAACTATAAGTAAACTATGACAAATTTATTAATTTAAAAATTATTAAAGTGTAACAGGAATTTATGTATATGTGTAATATATATATATATATATGGGGTTACTATTGACACACATCATTTAATTTTGTAAAACTCCATCTCTCTCTAACACTCTATAAGTACATATTCTTTCTTCCTACCACTCCATCTAATTTTAAGCTTAATTAAGATTAATCTAAAAACACTCCCCTTTACTTCTTTCTACAATTTAAAGAAATAAATTAAATCACTCCACTCACTTCACAAATTCATCTTTGATCTTCTTCTAACTTATTTTTTCATGAATGAACCAATCATTCATAGCTTAGTTTGATGCAATGTTACTATTAGATCTTATGTTTACGTCTACTTGTGGCATGGTGTCACCCATTCTCTTGAGAGAGAGAGAGAGAGATAAACTACGAAAGTTCACTCGGTTTTGCCATGGATGATTGTTTACTCGTTTTTTAGGAACTGAGTGGTGTTCATCATACTCAGCCCAAAGGAATCGAGTAGAGCATATGTCACTCGGTCCTAAGGAACAAAGTAAAATTGAAAAAATGACCCAAAACTTAACTCGATTCTTTAGGACAAAATGACCTGTGTTATACTCGGTTCTTTTTGGCTAAGTATGATGAACAACATTCGGTTCCTAAGAACCGAGTAAACATTCTTCGTGCTATGTTTTATTTTTTTGATTTTTTTTGTGTTTGTTTGTATCAATGATTTATGAATGAAATAAAACGTAAACAAGTAACAAAAATATAAGTATCCTACTTTTTTTGGAGAGGGATAATGATTTGGATGGTAGTGGTGGCGGCGGCAGCAATGGTGGAGAGGAATGAAGAAGAAGAAAAAAAGTATTTAATTAATGGGTTTAATAATTAATTTGAGTTTAAATACTTTAGAGTTATTAATTATTATTATTAATTTGATCTTAATGTTTTAATCATTGATTAAAAATAAAAAAGTGGTGTGTGTCAATAGAGTAATTAACATTTTTTGTAAAAGGAGTGTTAGAGAGTCATATGATGTGCATCGCTAAGAGCTCCCTATATATATATATATCATTTAATGAGAAGGTATATTGTGGTCTACAATGCCCGTCTTATGATTTGGAAGGCTGTATGTGAAAGTTTTAAATGAGGCCCTGTTTACTTAATCATGTGTATGTAAATAATTTTATTAAAATTTTTTATATCACCTTCGTTTAAGATTAAAAAAATGTAACACAAAAAAGGACAAAATATAATCAATCCAAAGGAAAGAAGAGAATTATTATACTCTTCTTAAAAATTAGAATTAATGGATATTCAACAACATTTGGGGAGAGAAAGTGAAAGAGGCGTAAGGGAGTCATCAGTAGTGCATTAATGAGAAATGTAATAATTATTTTTAAAAGATTAAAAAAAAAAGAAAAAAGACAGAAATGATAGCGTGGCTAATGTAGAATTTCACTTTTTTTTTTATTTAGTGGGGCTTTTATAATTCTAGTTTTAAATTTTGGTCTTTTTTTTGTCAACAAATAAAGATAAAAGCTAAAATTTGAGCCCTTAATTTTATAATTGATGGTCACCATTTAGGTCATAATATGTACTGTGTAGCCGTCCATCCAGCAGAGTCTTAAGGCCGGGGATGATGGTCTATGAGCTACGATCTCAAATGCAAGATGCTGTTGGATGGAGATGCAAGCTTAATAACTATTAACTATGACTTCATATGCATATGTTCATATTCACATCATTTATGAAATAACAATTTTAAACTTTAATATTTTCAAAGTAATAAAATTAGTAATCAACGATCACGTGGGAATTTCAATATACTTAAAAGTTAAGACCATAGTAGTTGATGAAACCTTGGTGGGCCGGTAGGAGTTTGAGGAAGGAATTCTTTAATTTTCCTTTAAATATCAAGGAAAAGTGACATTTAATAAACTCTCTTCGATAATATATAAAATAATAAGAAAAGGATTGATGTGTAAGAAATTAAAAAAATAAGTTGAAACATGTGCTCAACTTATTATCTAAGTCACACAAATTAATTAAATTTTTTTTGTGTCATTTTTTATGTTTTTATCAAATAAAACTCGACCTTTTAGGTTGTGTTTACAATGAATACTTCCGAACTGGCGGGGTGGGAAAGAGAAGACTAGAAAGGTCAAATGTGGAAACTATGTGCCCAAGTCTTCAAGAAAAACCAATAAAAATTCATGAATAGTCAATTAGTTAGCATTTTGATTACACAAAGCAAAAAATTCCAAGTCAAGATTGACTCCAAACTATAAAGCCTGCCATCTGCGCACCAGCCTCCACTCAACCCACCCGTTTTGGTTGTGGAGAAATTAAGGAGCAGCAGGAAGAAGATTGATTGATTATTGTAAAGTGAAAGTGATCGGATTCAAAGGAGATGGGAAAGGTGTGTTGTTCGGAGGTGTCGGGAGGCGAGGGTTTGGATCTAATGGGGATCTTAATGGCACTTGTTATTGCCCTTACCCTCATGATCATTTGCAATCCACCACGGCGGAGGGCTATGCTGGTTGTGCCTGCGCATCATCCACTCTGTTGAAGCAATTATCCATGTTGGTTGGGTTCATTTTCATCTCCCTTGTTTAACTTTTTTTCCTCCTCCTGTTCGTTTTCTCCTTGTGTTTGGCTTGTCGTACAATTCTACTTCAAAAATATATTAAAAAAAATCAAGGGTATCTCTTCTTTATGGGATCTCCCTGGTCATATATGGTTGGCGGTTACAAACCAATTAACCAGGCACAATTTCACATAGTACAATTTGCTTTTGTAACAGCATTACACAAATTAGAATGTGATTATCGTCTTTTGATGTGGAATGGAAGGTGTTACCATCATAACTATCCCTTTGTTATCTATAACTAACATATACTTTGTTGAGGGACTTTTGATTCACTTGGTAGGGACGACCTAACTTAGTCAAGCAATATTTTTTTTATACAAGTGATAAACTTAATATTACATTTTTTTAATATAAATTTATAACCACCACAACGAAGGGTAGGTACACTACCACCACAAACAGGTGGACACTGCAAAAAGTTCGATACTATGTCTATGTACATCAAATCCAAGTCCTCTCATTATTACTAGGAGAAGGATGATGTCAATTGGGAGACATGTTCGATGGCCAGTGAAACAAAAGTTTTGAATTTTACTAGAGTTTTGTGCATTGCGATTCAGGTATAATTGGTTTAAAGAAAAAATATTGAAAAGCTTATATGTCACGTGGTAGTTGAGAGTGAAAGTACTCCAGCTTCTAGCGGTAGTTCAAATCCCATTGTTTAAGCTATACAAAAAATATATTTAATAAAATAAAAGGTTGTAAGAACAAAATATACCACTGAAATGCATTATGGGATTCTTGGCAATTTCCCAGGGCCTCTCTCGCATAAGGTTAGATGGTTCTTGTGGGCTTTGAGGTTGTGGTGTTTGGTGGGCCGGGGACCTAAGGGCCCTCCTGAACCAAAAAATAATAAGAAAGATTTGTCATATGAATAAAGTTTGGCCGAGTTGGTCAGCGACCGGGAAGATTAGGCAAAAGCAGTCACACGTTCACACCCCTGTTCTCTTCATATTTTATTTCGGGGAAAATGTAAACTTTCTATACAAATAGCGTAGTAATGAATTGGTAGTGTTATAAATTTAATTTGTTATTTTTTTTATATGATTGATCTCACAATTGAAAACATTTAGAAATACTCTTTGTTTATTATTAGATTACTATGCACACGTAATTCGTGTATCCATCACATGTATAAATTTTGAAGGAAAATATTTAATAAAGTCAGGATCTTTGGGAAAGTAGATTTCTATTCAAAGAGTTTCTAAAACTAATGAATGGTTTGATGGTTAACTGCCAGCTTTATTATTTATAATTAAGAAGGCTAATTCTATCATAATGAAAAAGAAAATTGTATGGATATAATAGTCGTCCACAAAAGTATGACACAACTTCACTTGGCAGTTCAAATCCTCCCGTCGAAACTTTATATAATAGCATAAATTTATCAACTAGTCTTCAAGCTTTAAGCCACCCGATCAAGGTTGGAGCAAATAAAAAGCTGAAAGTACTTGAATATCTGATATTATTGTTTCAAAAAGAAATCTAAGCACAACTCGAGATAACGAATAATTTTATATTGGTTAACTTAAAGTAATAAATTATTGGGCGCTAGTAAGTTAAAAGCACCCAACAATATCAATTTTTACACCCATTTTTTTTAAAAAGGTAACCCACATAATTAGAGTTTGTATTTTGAAGGCACCCTTACAGCTTCTTTTTACACCCTTCTATTGCCTGACAACTTCATCTATTTCTTCTATCCAAGAAACAATTATTTTCTTAAATTTTTTTTTCTTTACACACTTGATATATATATATTATATATAATATGTGCTACCATGTATTCATATTCATTCTGCTGTGTTTGGTTACATACATACAGGAGCATAAACAATGCCCTAACGGTGTTTGATGAATTGCTCCATCAAACTTAATCCTGGTATTCTTTGAATTGCTTCACATTTGAACAATATCTAAACTCACTATATGAATGCAATATATTTCATTGATGAGGTAGAAATTAATTCCTTGAGAACAGATCATGGATGTAAAAGCATTCATTTTGAGGCTAAGTGAATACATAGCAAAATTAAATCGGTGTTCAAATAAAATTAGCTTCTTTGGTAATACTTCTAGTGAGGTTTTTGCATTCACCTTTAATTTATAAAATTCTAAAAAAAACTCAGTTCATTGTTAGTGACGAAATAGTTTGTTGCAAATATTTTTTTTTTTGTTTTAAGCATTGAGGTGCCTTAGCTACTACGTGTGTTTTTACAAAATTAAAGTTTAAGTAAAAAGCAGGTATCATAATTAATTTTTATGAGTGTTTTTACCAACATCCTAAATTATTATATGCAAATGTGTACCTGAAATACATTCATTAGTATGCGAGGTTCGCTTGATATCAACTAGATATATTTCATGAATATTATTTAAACGGTTAGTTAATAATTTAAGTTGGTCAATGTATATATATATATATCATTCAACGTTCAGTTCAACTTTAAAATAATGAAGAAGAAATTGCAATCACATTTTATTATTAATATTGCATCGATCCTTAATTTTTATCCGTTAAGAAGATAAAGAACATGCATAATACCACATTTGGAAAAACTAAGCACATGCCAGAAGTACAAAGTAGAAATGTCTCTTGTAAACTTTTATTGTACGCATTTCATATATATATATATATATATATGCAGAGATCTCAGCCATTGCTTCTTTCTTCTATTCCATCTAAGCCGTCTAATAATCAAGACTTGAGATTTTTTCCTTCCAAAAGGGAAAATTATTATTATTATTTTTTTAATAAATCGAGGACGTAAATATAGCTATCAGCTATAACAATTTGCTCCCCTCTTGAATTTGAAAATATTAGAACTAAACTTGGGACTCTTCATTCAGTACTGCAGCAGTATCCTTTGGATTTGTCTTGGAATTATCCAGTGTGGTCATGTCCATGATCACGCCATCTGGGATGACTTGTTTAACTTCTTTATTTTTGTTGCCCTTGTACATGGCATAAAGTATTATTTGTGCAATCCCAAACGCAAACCCTAGGATGTTTGGTGTCTATATATATATAATAATTAAGAACAAACAAAAAATAATTAGATTGATATTTGTATATAAATATAAATATAAATAGACAAATTAATGATATGATGTTAGAGTAGGCTAGGGAGATTAATAATTTGATATATATATATATATACACTTACTGCTATGAAGTAGTCCTTTATCAAAAAGCCGTAGAAGAACCAGGCAATTGCATTAAGTGTGAGGAAGCACGACAGTGGCAATGGGAGGAATTCTACACTCTTCGTTTTTATAACTAATCTCTGCACATACAATTGAATATATATATATATGTAAATTATGATTAAATGTTCCCCACGTAAAAAATTAATAAAATTGCAAATTCCATCGATATGATATGATGGAAGCTTCAATTATGGTTACTCTTTAGTCTATTTTAAACATAGTTATTTCAATATCCCACTTTTTATTATCAATTCTCAATTCGTATTCGCTGTTAGAGCATCTCCAATTGCAATGTGTAAAATTGATGTGTAAAAATATGAGGACTAATAAATAATTGACATTTGATTGATAAAAAGTTGTTTTACACATAAATTATACACATTCTGATTTTTGCGCCAATGGTTCATACTTATAATCTTGTGTAAAATTATGATGCATCAATTATATAAAAATATATGGAATACATAATATTCAACATTTTTTATTTATAATTAAATAGTAAAAGTGGGTATCGATTTAACGATCTTGATAAGTAGAATTCAAATATGCAAGTTTTATTATAAAATATATTTTTAATTTTTAATTATACTATTTTAAAGTTTTTGTAAAAAGTTGGAGAGAGAAAATACTGAGGTGGATGTGTAAAATGAATGTGTAAAATATGCACCCATTTTACACAAAAAGATGATGTGACATATTTTACATAATACCATTGAAACACCAAAAATTATATACAATGTATAAATTTTACACAAACTTAGGTGGCATGATTTACACATGCATATTGAAAATGCCTTAAGCTAGAAACACCAAATTGTAATTCCCCATTATTACTTACAATTATTGCTTCACACTCTCTCTACATTATACATATATATATAGTCACATGCTATACTTACTTACAATTATCACATTAATTACCCAATATTTAACGACAATTAATACGTGACGTGAACTGCCTAATTTATAAATGTATTGATTTGAATTGTGTAAGGGTGATTTTCGACATATCCTCCTAATTTGTTAATCCATCCACCCTTAAAATTGCTATTTTTAACAGCTTATCCTTTTTAAAAAAAAAGGTTAAATACCAAAGTTTATATAGATTAAACCTAAATTTATTACACTTTAATATTATATTGCATTAAGTTCCATTTTATATATTTAAACAAATAAACCCAGTTCATTCATCATCTTTGTTTTGTTGCAATGGATGGCTTTTTTTAAAACTCGATTCATACATATATTTTTGAGTTTTGAGAATTTCCGTTCACGTATTTAATTGTTTTTCATTGATAATTATGTGCGGCGTTGCGCAACCCACGCACGCAGGAAGAGATGCCATGCTAAATGTGCTTAAATTTGTTTTATTTTTGAGTTTGCTCACAAATTTGAAAGAAAACTCCATTTTTCCCAAACCCACGTACAATTCATATCGATCGACAAGTGACTATGCCCGGGTGGGACAACTTCTTATTCGATTGAAAAGTGTCACTACATATCATTTGTTGGCCTAAAAAATAGGAATAGTCATACATATAACAAACAAAAGTCCCCATGTACGTACGTTGTTTGCAAGTTCTTCTATATGAAAAAATGGGCATATATATATATATATATTATCATTAATTTTGTTGGCCTACCTAGCTAGCATTGCCATTGGCTAGTAATTTTTAGTCTACCAACGGAATATATGAAGTAGATTTCAAAAAATTAAAGAATGAATAAAGTAAATGTAATTAGGTGAATATATAAAGTAGATTCCATCTTTAACTTGTGTTCTCCATCACCATATTGACTTATTTTTCCATCTTATTATTAAAAGGAGTCTTAATTAATGCCCTTGTTTAATTAATTATGAATAAATTTAAACGAACAAATATTTAATTAAATGGTAAATTAATATCATATATATTGATCAAACGTACCATAATGCCAAGGGGAGCTGCGAAAACGCAGACAGAAAAGATAGCAGTGAACCATCCAACAACAGCAATTCTCTTATCTCCCTTTAAAAATATGATCGTTATTATTACCAGTAACCCCATCCCTACTATATTAAATAGTAAAATCAGCTTCGTCGTAAACACCTGCAGCATTTCAATTTTATCACTCTATCATATCATATTATTACTAATAAATATAATGTCACACAAATTAAGTTAACTGGTCCATCGATACTATGCTTAATTAAACACACGCATTTAATTCGCTACTTTTTCTTTTTCAAAAGAATAAATAAAATGAAATCACTCCCAAGCCTTGTTACACACTTACGTACTACCTTAACTATTTTTTATTCTTTCTAAAAAACATAAAGGTAATCTAGAAAAGTTTTTTTCTTTACTATGTACGTAAATTTATGAAAATCATTCTCTAAAATTATATAACAAATGTTTTATTAGGATTTTAATCCGGCCATGAGTTTAATCAGTGGCAATGGCAGTGGCAGGCGGGGACCTAAAAATTCATGGGGAGAGGGGGGCGGGCACTTACGAAGATTTTCTTAAAAGAATAAGTTAAACTCCGTGTAAATATAATTGAAGTCTAATTAACTTAATAGTATTTTAAGAATTGAATTAAACTTGCAACCTTTTATTTAAAGTATGGCTATTCACACTACAAATAATGCATTTGCCACTTCAAAATCTATCACAAATGTGAACGATATGTACTAAAAATACAAGTGTCACCAAAAACTATATTGGAGTGCTAGAAGTCTCCATATTTATTCACACTACATACCATTTATATATATACACGCTAACTTTTATAATAATCTTAAGTTTTTCAATACGTAAATCAGAAGATACCTAAATGAAACTGAACTAATACTTTTTTAGTAAATAAGTCACTGTCACCAAATTAATAGTAAAATTGGAAAAGTTAGAAAAAGTTAGATTATGGAAATAAAAATATAAGCAAATAAGAAGTAAGACAAAGTTAACCGGGAACATATATTACCCCACTAACACAAGTAATGTGGGGAGACATTGCCCCAGTAACACAAGCCGCTACCAACACCGGCTACTGCCAGAGTACGGTTCAAGTTTTATCTATCAATATTTAACTAATTACTATAAGACATATATATAAATACACACATATAAATTGAGTGGGGCACGGTGTGCACTTACATCCACCAACGAGTTTAACCGTGAAGAACAGGTGTCTTATTATCATTTGACCAAATGCTATTAAATATGTTAAATTGTACTTTCAAAAAAGTATATTTATATAATAATGCGAGAAACTCTCACATATACAAGATATATACAAACAAATGAAATATAAAAGTGCAACGCAATTTCAAATTTGCTAGAGTACTACTATATTATTAAATTAATTATGTCTTTGTTAGAGTATGTTATTGCTATGAAAAATTATATTGTATGTTTTCAATGCTGTACATTGTTTTAGTAATTACCACATATATAATTGCGCTGGTAACATTTCTACCCATCTACAACATTATGTGTGTGTATATATATAGAGAGAGATTGTGTGTGTGTGTGTGTGTTGATTAAGTATAATATATACCTTGGCCTCCTTGGTAGCATAGATCATGAAGACAAGGAGATAAGTGGTTTCAATGGCACAACCAATGGAGTTGATGGTGATGAGCATTATCCCATTTGGCTTGAGAGCCCCATAATACAAAAGTAACATGGCGCTGAACAGAGCTACTGAATATGGTGTTGACTGAAAGCCTTGTGTTGATTTTATCTTGTATATCTTATAGAATGTTGGCCTGAAACCAAAACACAATTTATTTCAATCTATAGAATATGGGGTAATAACTTTTTAATTATAAAAAAAAAAAAATTGAATGGCTTTTGAAATGTATTTTTAAGAATAAACAGTGATTTGGCTTGACAAAACAAAACAACCAGTTCTTAGAGCATCCGCACCGGATAGGACCCTATCCCTCTCTACAGCGGAAGAATTTGGATGGACAAAATTTGGAAGGTAAGGTAGAGAACGACTAAATTTACCATTATCTTAAATTTTATCCTAATACAAATGTGGCAGATTCGTATCAAACTAAAAAAAAAAAACCATACGAATTTAGCTCATTCGTATGGAAATTTCTTGATTATATGTATATTTTTTTTTGTTTTCTAAACCCATACGAATTTGGCTCATTCGTATGTGAATTGGATGATTATATTATCTATTTTTTTTTAAGTTATATGTGTGAGATAACTAACAAAACTTTAAAAAAAAAATAAAAAAAATTACAAATTAACCCATACGAATTTGGCACATTGGTATGGTTGAAAAAGTGACAATTTTTTTTTTTTAGTTAGAAACCTTGAAAAAATATGCCAAAACAATTCATACAATTGTTCTTCAATCGTATGGCATTATTTTTTTTTTTTTTTTAACTCACATTCGTATGAGTAAAAAAATTACCATTTCCGCTGCGTGTATGTTTTAAAATTTAGAAAGCAATAGCTAAATTTACCCTAAATTTTAAAAGTATCCAGTGCGGATGCTCTTAGTCCTATCTCGAGTTGTAGTATTTTTATTTTAAAATGCAAAGCTCGAATTTATGACCCTTTTATTATAGAAAACAATTCTAAAAGTGCATTAAGTTTAATTAGAAAGTTAGAAAATAAATAAAATATAAATAAAATTACTTTTTCACTCGAATTTGAAAAATAAAATAATGATCTCTAAGGTAATTGTATTTATTACTTTTTGTGCTCCCTTTTCCTTTTGTATAAAAGAAAAGTTGATGTCACTGTGATTAGCCAGGACTGACGTACGTTGCTGTGCTCATTGTCAAATCTGTTTTCTTTTTCTCTATAATTTGTGTACGACGTCAGCTTTTATAAATTTGTGACAATTAGATTTTACTCAGGTCCGAATTTCTATTTTACTTCTAACGTTTTAGACGATAAGAAGATGAAAAATATTGATTTATGTAAGACACTTTTAATAGTAATAGTAAAAAAAATATAATTTACACAAAATTTATTTTTAAAAGGCTATTAGAGACGAATTTTTTTATAAGTTTTATAAATTTTACAGAAAATATAAATATAAAAGATTATTAGAAATGCTTAAAAAAAAAAAATAAGTTAAGAAATGCAATAAGATGTTTTGTTAGTTTTAGGTTTTGAAAATAAAATAAAATTAAGTGATGGTAAAAAAAATTTAGCAAAAAATAAAAAAATAATGAAAAACATTTATTCATAAAAATTATTATAAGATAAAATATATACTATCACATGCCTTTAACTTATTTTTTAACTTTTTATATAAATTAATTATTATTATTTTTTATCATTATTCATATTATTATTAAATAGAACTGTAACTTAAAAATTTTCTTATTTATTTTTGGTCTTTACAAATTTATTTATTTATTATATAATCGAAATATATTCACCAGAGAGAGAGAGAGAGCTTACAGTGGTGCCAAGAACACCATGAATGACACAATGTTGCCTGTGGAATAGGCAAATTATAGAAGCCAAAAGAAAAGAAAAGAAAAAATAATTAGAGAAGAGGAATATACAGATAAATATTAAAAAAAATAAGTATATATATCTGTTAAGAAAAATGTGATCGATGATTACCAATAATACCGCAGACAGAAGCAATTTGAGAAACAGTGGGCATTGCCATTTGTATTTCTCTTGGTGTTATTATAGAGGGGGGTGCTCAGAGAGAGAGAGAGAGAGGGGGGAGAGAGAGAGAGAGAGAGAGAGAGAGAGAGAGGTGTGGGGGTGGTAAGAGCTTATGAAAAACTCAATGAGAGAGAGAGAGAAGGGTGGGGTGGTAAGAGCTAATGAAAAACTCAATGGGACTGTCCAAATATTTATAGCTACACCATAAAGTAGGAGAACTGCAGCTGCAGACTAACACCCTTTCTAATGCAGACACATGTCCATTGATCGTTGGACGTTAATTAATCTTACCATTACTACTCCCGTTTAACTATTGACTATTACGTGTCATCTATAATTTTAGAGGGACACATAAATTTAATACATCCATGCAATTATGTATTGGTTGAAATAATAGAATTTGTCTCGCTTGGTATATTTTTATCTTAATACAGTATGCTTTATTTTTAGTCTTTACATACATATATATATATATATATAGGAAAATTTATGACGCTTTTGCGTCATAAAATAGCCTAAACTGTAAGGACTAGCTCTTATTAAAAATATTTTATATATATACATGTTATTTTAGTATAGCTATATAACTTTAGGTGGTACAATTGAACTAGTGAGAGTTGATTTTATCATATACTTTTTCTTAATTTTTAACTTTTTATATAAATTAATTATTTTATTATTATTTTTTATATTGATAACAAACGGACTTTAAATATAAAGTATGCTTTCTCCTCTAAACCTATATCTAGGGCAGCTATGGCGCATTGCTAAAGTATCTATCTAGCTTTTAATCTCCATAGATAATAATCTCCCACGTACCCCTTTTGGGACAATGAAGATTAAGATCCGACCCGTTACCCAACTTTTTTTTCTTTTCTATTTTCTCCTTAGTTTTATGAAAACTAAACAAAAAGGTTACATTTACTCTTCATCTCTTATTAAAAGTAATTTTTACAACATAAACAAATTAAAGTTAGTTAAAATTTGTTGTAAAAAGAAGAGTTTATTTTTTAAGTTTAATAAATTTGCAGGGATTTCCCCTCCTTTATTCAACAAGAGTAATTTTAATTAATATTTCCTAAAAATACAATAATTTCAGTATAATCGATACTTAAAATAAAATTTATTTCATATCACAAGTTTTAAAACATTAATTAAGTTTTGAAAAAAGAAACTGAATTTTATATTTGACACATTGAAAAAAGAAGTGGGGTGCGATATTAAAACAAATATAGAAACAGCAAGGCATTTGATGAGGATCACGAAATTAGTTTTTCTCTTTTCTTTTTTTCCTTGAGAGTGCTTTTTTTTAAAGAACAAATGTCATACTCTCTTTTTAATAAATGACACTATTTATAATAGATTAATTTGAAGGACAACTTTTTAATTAAGGACAAAACACAAAATATTTAATTATTTCAATTAATTACTTTAAATTCCAAAACTACCCTTTTTATAGATAAATACCAAAAACTAAATATAAATTAATTACGTAATTAAGTCAATGATAATAAATTCAAACAAATTCAAATAAAGTTTAAAAAAAATAATTCAAATAAAGATGATAATAGCAACAATAATTCAAATGAAAAACAAATTCAAAAAATTTCAAGCTTAGAAGCTTTAAATTTCAAAAAAAATGGAGTTTTTGAAATCTAGCAAAAATTAAAAACTTATCAAATTGGAGGCTTATGTTCAGATCAATGATAAAACAATACTCGATACTTAATCTATCCGAATCCTTAAAAAAAATGTCCACAAAACAAAATGTTGTAGTTGTTAGTTAATATGCCTGCAAAATTAACAAGGATAAAAAAAAAGGCACACAAATTAATATGCTTATAAAATAATATATTAGAAAAATGCTAACAAAATAAAATGTTGTACTTATTAGTTAACATGCCTGTAAAATTAATAATAATATAAAAATATCTATCTATAAATTAATATGCTTATAAAATAATATATTAAAAAAATTAATGCTTATGATAATAAATAGATATTTTTTTTGACAGGTAAATTAAACTATATCTTTTTAAAAGAACGAACCAAAAGCCAAAGCCTCCGAAACAAATCTCTTCAGGCTAGAAAACGACGTACGTATCACTTCATCCCCGTCTAATAAACCTGTCTTCTCGTCCCCTATTAGATATTTAGATTCATAGCCTCCTTCTATTTTGGTTTTTCACACATCTCTAGTTTCTCCCTCTTAGTCCTATGGCTAACTCGACCCAACGCTGATAACTCGACCATATTTAGCATTCATTAGCCCATAAGGCCAAAACTCCATGGGAAGGTGGCTCCTAGTGCCTAAGTCGTCATAGTTGGGCTTCGCAAGAGTCAGTTCGAGGTATTTGTCTATCTTTTTGATTGAATAATTTTTATGTTTATTTTTTTAATTAATTATTTTGTAACGTGTATTTTAATTTGTTTAAATTTATTTTTAAGAAGAATAGTATTAGAACCCAACTTAATTAATTAAAATAACAAAATAATTAATATTTTGTTCTTCATTAAAAGTTGGTCATTTAAATAAAAATTTGCCCCGAGAACTAATAGAAAAAAAAGATATCATTTATTCTAAGGACATGCCTATCTTTGACCTTTATAATTATTTTATATGCTTAAAATGTGCATTAAAGTTTAAAGAATAAATAGCAAATTATTTTGAACCCTAAATTTTGAGCCCCTGTCTAATAAGACGCATGACGTTTAACAAATTAGTGAATAGTTTCATTTTTCGGATTTAGCCCAATTATTTTTCTTTTAACCCAATTTCAAAAATATTTTCTTCCTAAATATTGTGGTTTTATGCCCTTTATGCCCTCCATTCAAATTATATGTTTTAAGATTTTTTTAATATATTATTGGATAAACATGCATTATTGATTAGGATTCAAATTAATTTATCTCTCCCTTTAATATATTATTTGATAAGCATGTATTATATTTTTTTCTTTCATTTGACTCTTTAGTTTATTATTGGATAAACATGTAGGAATAATTATGATGACAACATTTAAATCAAACAACGTAATGACAATTATGTATTATCTTACTTTTTTTCATTAGGGATTGCAATAAAACCTAACCCAGTGGGTTTTTGACCTGAGCTTGATGGGGCGGTTTTTTTTTAATCTCAACGTCGGGTATGGATTTAAAAAAAAAACTGACCGGGTTCGGGTTCTACCTTTTAAAAACCCGAGCCAACGGATCCGCATACATGTATATATATATAGTGTTTATAAGGAAAAAACCTTAGACTCTTTTTGGACTGTCACTACTATTCTGCTCTCCTATTTTTTCTCAAATTTGAAGCCGCAGGTCACTCTCCTCCCTTCTCCCACAGGCCACAGTCCTCCATAAACACACTCCTCCACCTCGGAAGCTGCACACTCCTCCACCTTCGATGCTACACGTTTTTCCACCTCGACTTTCCACACTGCCACGTCGCCTTCAGCCTTCTCCTCATCCATTATCGCTTATCAGCCAATCTTTTCTTCCACAGGTAATTCGGGGCGAGGTGGGGTGGGGCTTTAAGGCATTTATACGAGGCGGGTTTAGGATTAAAATAAAAGCCTGTCTCGAGAAAGTGAAGTCTGTGAGAACCCGCGTTCTCGTAAATAAGGGGAAATAAAGCCTGAGCGTGGTGAAGAATAAGGGGAAATAAATCAGAAATTGACTAGAAAATTAATATTTTGCCATGGGTTGCATAATTCTCGAAAAACTGTGACTCGATAGGAAAAATAAAATCGAAAACCACTTTTTGGTGACAAGGCAAAAACAGACCGACAGCAACAACTTGAGAGCCCCGTGGATAGGTTTAGGGTAAGAATATGAATTCCCGGAGTGCCCTTATAACCTTCCGATTTTAAAAATTAATTTTTGAACAATTAATTTTGGAAAATGACTCGATTTTTTAGAAATATTTTGAATTTTTTTTTTAAAAAAATCGGGAAGTTCTCTCATCTTAGAGTTACTTTTCATGAAAATAGTGACATAAAAATTCTTACTAACGGGTTTTAGTAAGAGATTTCTACGGACGGGGTTGGGCCGCCACCGACTGTACTTGTCAAACCAAGAGTGGTATGTATGATAAAACCTTTTGTTCACTAATCTCACGACTGACGGTCAAGAAAAATATGCAAAAATTCATGTGTACTAGGATGACACATCTTATATGCAAGCGTGGTTGAAGAGGGTAAGGTTTAAGGCTTCGTCCTATTTGGCTAGGTCTTGCTATATACCCCAAGGGCGAGTACGTGCAAGAACCTTTTGATATACATTCTGGGTACGTGAGTGTTCTCGTCACTCAATATATCTCAGTTTGGTACTTGGCCAATGAGAGTGGTCCCATGCGCTTTTGGCTAGTGTAGACCCGCAAGTCCACGGCCTAGTCACGATTTTGGTCTCGAGGTTGATAGGGTAAATTCATACTCGCAAGCTCTTTAGGGTTTGTTCGAGTACTTTCAAATTTTATTTATGAACAAAATTTCCTCAAACAATTATTACAAACAAAAAGGGAATTAGGGTATTCACCTAAATCGCATCTATGTTATCATAAAACTAAGGCCGAAAAAAAACATGCAAACAAAAATAATTATCCACGCATATTCTACTCTTGTTTAGAGTTTAATCCTCTTAAAAATCCCCAGCGGAGTCGCCATTGTAAGAACCCGCGTTCTCGATGCCCGGGGGTCCTCGTGGGAGGCGATTCCGTTGTTGCTTTGAAAATCGGTTTTGAAAAAATTAAGAGTCGCCTAGTTTGTTTTACTAAACAAACAAAAAAAGTTTGTGTAAAAGAGACATATTTATGGATTAAATATCCTCTTATACACAATATATGCGAAACATGTTGATTCGAAGGTTCGAGAATTAAGTTACGAATCGGGAAGGTGTTAGGCACCCAATTCGCCATTTCGGTCTCTTAAGTAGGATATGCGTGTGTTATAATTCAGTTCTTGCATGTTATTGCTATTACTTTACAGCTTTCCGTGCTTGCCTTAGAAATCAAAATTTTGGGGTTGGGATGAAAACGATGTATTTCTTAGTTCGCCCATGATTTTGAAAATAAATATGTGTGTGTGATTTGAAAAATATAGTTTGATAATAATAGATGCAATGAAACAAGTGATTTTGTAAAGCATTGGGCTTTTTGGAAACTGATTCAATGTGGAATCTTATATTCGATATTATAGGAGGCGAGTTGACCGATTCGTATACCAAAGTCTATTGATTAAACCGATATAGATGCCAGTAGAACTCTCATAATCGAGTATTTATCACATATACACCGCAATATATGAGTTAGATTGAATATGTAGCGACTATCGATTCCTTCGTATAACAATACCGCTAATCCGGACATTTGAAAAAGTAAGAAAGTAATAATACTATTTTGGAATTGGATTAGCGTTTGTTATACACCTTTAGTTTTGAAAAACAATTTGAAAAAGGGTTTTGAAAAGCAATCAAGTGATAGAAATTATGCAGACAAGAATATAAATTATAAAACTGACGAATAAATAAAAGAAGAGAGAGAAAATTATACATGAGCTCTCTTGGAGGGATAGAATAAGGATCTCTTGGTGTGTACCACGAAATCCCCTTGATTGTTGATGAAAAAATATGAATGGAGGGGGGGGGGTCTATTTATAGTTGAAAAAAATACTTAGAGAGCAAGATAAGATATTGCAACTAGGACTCTTGGAGCTTATCGCGAAGCCTTCCCACCGTTGGATCATCTTGATTTTTGGATATGTGTTGGGAATAGACGTCTTCTATATTGTTTACAAATTTCATGTCGATCAGGATTCGGGAAGGTCTCCTTTTGTTCTGATTGGTACAAAGAGTTTGTTTTCGCGTAGGAAAGGTACTTGTTGTAGACAAGGTCACTTGTTTGCACGAAATGTCAAGTTATAGCCGTTGGATCATGCTGAATTGTAGATATATATTGTCAATATAAGTCTTTTACATCCTATAAAAATTTGAAGACGATCGGAGTTCGGGAAGGACTTCGGTCTCGTTGGTTTGGTACAATGAGTTTGTTCCCGCATAGGAAACGTACTTGCGTACAACAACCTCGACAACTGAACTTCTAGCCATTGGATTATGCTAATTTTTTGATATGTTTTCCCTCCAAATGTTTTCTAGCTTGTGTCCAAATTTGAGGTCGATCAGAATTCGGAAAGGACCTATATTTATTTTAATTTTCTACGAAGGACATTTCGACTAGAATTGCACGATAGACAAATTGATTCTTAATGATCCCATGTCCGACAAAGATGAATTTTGAATATGTTCTTCCCCACAATAAGGCCTATCTACTTACCGAACTTCAAACCATTTTAACTTCTAGAAGACCTCCATTTGACCACCCGAATCTAACTCATGATTTTCTGAATATTTGGAGATCCGACTGTCGGATTGAGCTGATTTTCGAGTATGCTACTCCTTATGGTAATGTCTAAGAACTCTCAAAGTTTGAGGATGATCCAAAATTCGTAACTCTCCTTTCAAAAGTTTCCAGGAGTTTTGACGGTTTTTTGTTCCGATAATTTTCGATAATTCTGTAACTCCTCATCCAGGGTCCTTTCGTCTTTCTTCTTTGACCTGTATCACATGTACATAATATATGCATCTAGGAATGTTCGTGCATGCATGCGTGCTTATTTCTTTGGAGATCAAGATTCTTGCGGGGGTCGCAAAATGAGGTGTTCACAAAGTCCCTTATTTAGGACGAAATCCACAACTCACCTGTGTCGGTTTTGGGTACATGTACCCTTTTGTTAAAGGTCGTTCGAGATTTTTTGGGAGATTCGGGGTGGGCTAATGTATATGCGGGTTAGGTTTGGAATTGGCTAAACCCGCCCCATACACGACCCATTGCCATCCCTATTTTTCATACTAAATGGAACCACTATCCCAATACCCTAATAGTCATATTGTGTAGTAAGAAGTCCAAGGAGATACATTATCTATGAAGTTAGAAAAGTTAGTCTTATAATACAAAACAATATGATTACTACAAAAAATAGCAACTCATATTAAGCAAGAACACTTACAGATCTGGTAAAACATATATATCTTACAATATTAAACTATTGAGATGTATTTAAATTGTGTCTTAATTAGCATGTTCAATACATATAATACGCCATTCAATGTATATAAAGTATGATGGTTGTGATTAACATTTTCAACCTTAATAAATCATATTACACAAGAACACTTACATATTTTGTAAAATATACCTATCTTACAACATTAAACCATTGAGATGTATTTAAATTGTGTCTCAATCAGTATGTTTAAAATATATAATATGATATTCAATGTATATAAACTTTGCTGGTTGTGATTAATATTTTCAACCCTGATAAGTTGATTGTAATTAAAACATAAAACTCTGTTATCCATATTAATATAATAGAACAACACATTACTAAAATGCTTTTAACCTAGCTTTGCACTGGCTTTATGCAAATTGCAGCTATATATATATATGGAATATCTCAATCGTTTTACTCTCTTTTCCACAAACATCTAAATTTGTTTTTGCACGTGGTAATAGGTTTATGCCTGACCCAACTTAAGATCACTTTAAGTTATGAGCACAATAAACATCCATGAAAAGTTAACAAATGACACCGATCCAACTCTATATTTTCCAGGCACATTAACCAAAAATAATTTGTCACTCAAGCCCAATAAATAAATAAATAAATAATTATTACATTTGGGTTGCAAAAGTATTAGCCATTCCTTTCAACCCTATGTTTATTCTCCTTTATGTTTGCCTACTTCACAATGAAAAACGTTATCAATGGTGGATCATTATTCCAATAGGAAATAATTTCACGTACACTATATTTTTGTACCTTCTTAAATTGATATATAATGGGATTATTTCCAACCAATCTATAATCGATCACAAAATTTTGTAAGGCAAATAAATTGTACACTACTATATATTCGTATGCTATATATTTTTCAATAACTTTTGTAGGGATACTGATTAAAATACATACCTAAAAGGCTCATGATCCATAGATCATTCATCAGTATATCATCGCCTCAGAAAAAGGACAACTAACACGACATGATCAGAAAGAATCATCATGTAGTACATATAACGATTCGGATGTTGTCTTGGTTATTATGTGGTATATTACGATTTAATTGCATCGTATAGTAACGCAAATACTGGTAAGGATTTGAAAAGTTTATACTTTATTTATTGTTTTGTCTATACGGTGAATGAATCAAACAAATCAAAATAAATACAATTGTTGTCAGCAATATAGGTTTATCATCTACCAAGTATGATTCGTTGTTGCAGGGCTAATGTGCATTCAAAAGAGTGATTATTCTTTTGTTACGATGATTGGTGAATTCTGATAGCATATGAGGAGAACGAATTATTTTGCAGTTGATTATTGTTCAAGGTCCACCACAACGGCATTTTGATTATACTTAAAAAATTAATATTTGTAATATGATTGTCCCAATAGTATAATTTCCTACGTAATATGTCTACAAGTAAAAAAAAATACTTTAAAAAATGATTTGAATTTGAAATACGGTTTCTTGATTTGAAATTGAAAACCGTGTAATCTTAATAATTAACCCAATCTAAGTTGTGATTATTTTAAGTTGTCATTTATTTTTGAAAAAAAAAATAAAGTGTAAAAAGGGGTAACATTGGAAAAACAATTGTCGAATTAAAAATAGGGGCCTTTTGTGTTTGGCCTAATGTTTTTGATTTATCTGCATTTACCCCACTCATTTTTTATAATTAGTTGCTGGCCCAAACTTTTGGATAGTTATGATTATGTTTTTATTTTATTATTTTTAATTCATTTAGTGTTTTTCGAATGTTGCCCTTTTTACCATTTTTTTTTCAAAAATAAATGACAACTTAAAATAATCACAAATTAGATTGAGTTGGTTATTATGATTACACGGTTTTCAAATTCAAATCAAGTTATTGTATTTTAAATAGTAACTTTCTAAGTAATAATTATCCAAAAGTTTGGGCCAACAACTAATTCAAACTATATTTCAAATATATGTAGATATATTACGCATGAAAATATACTATTGCCTCAGTCATATTACAAATAATATATATATTATGGACTTTAAGTTTATGCAAAATGAAAATATACTACGAACAAATATTGTGGGAGGTAAAAATTAAATATAGGCTTTTGGTTAAGGCCCACCTTGGAAGTTCAATGTTGTGTTCCGATCATGATCAAAGCCCTTGGGCCCATTCTTATTACAGATGGGGAATTATCTAGCCGAGCACGATGTGTTTGAATTTATGGCATACCACGAATCAACTATTGTAATCTGTCGACTATAATGAGCTAATTGAAGGAGGACCGACCAACTTCAGTCGGCCAATGAAGATGAGATAGCTGTGCCGGGAGATAAGTAATGTGAAATAATTACTTGTACAAATGTGAACAAGGTTATGGATTATTGATGTATTGGAGTAGTGCTCAAGTTTACTCTTTATAGTAATTTACATGCACCCCAAAGTCTAATGTAACCATGTTTTGTGCATATAAATAGGAGGGGAAACTCATAGCCAATGCATTAATTTGGATACCTTCTACACTACGCCCACACATTCTCTCTTTCCTCCCTAAGCAAAAACCCTAATTCATTGTTATGTTTCTTTTCTTAAGCTTTCAAACTAATATAATCATTAAACACACACAAGGGATGATGTACTACCGGATAGAGAATTAAAGCCACCGGAGGAACATACCTTAAAAACAAATTTGATATTCTTAAGTCGTGCACTTTGCAATATTAAGTCAACATAAATTTTAGTATGGTAGACATAATACATATTTTAAGTTTGTGTAAAATGATAAGTTTCGAAAAGTGTACATTCTACAATTTGTTGCTTTGAAATTATTTCTTAACTCGTTCATAGATGAAGACATATTACGAACAAATATTAATCTTCAAAATATGAGACAAAAATCCTGTGAATATGAACACATTTTAGCAAAATGAATGTCCAAATATAATAATCATAGACATATTACAAGCAACAACAGAGTCAAAAGTTTGAAGTATTGTATATAAAAAAATATCTCAAAGTTCTAATAAAAAAATAAAAAACATTTGACTATACTATGCAATTAGATAAATTGAAAAAAAAAATCTTGCAAGAAAAATTCTTGCTCAGTAATTAATTAATATTTATTACTCTACACATCTACGTACAATCAATATTATATAATATATATAACTTATTGAGAATTTGAATGCTAAAACACTTAGTGGAAGTTTGAAGAGAGGAGTAGGAATTGAACAAAAAAGGACAAAAGTTTTATTACCTGGATAGTGGATGCACAATTGTAGATGGAGAAAAAATATCAATGCCTTTCACTCTAAATATTAAGGTACTTTTTTTTAATGGTAGTTTTGAAAAATAAGAGAGAAAACGAGAGCTTTAAAAAAACCAAAAAATCCGTTACTCTAGTTAAAACTTATCTTTTTTCTTTTTTGTTAATGGAAATTTACATAAATATTTTCTCTCTTTTAGAATTCAAATAAATTAATTCCTTATTCTCTAGCATTCAAATAAATTAGTACCAATTTTTATTTCTTGCTATTAATAAAATACGTATGCATCTTTAAGGGCACTACAAGAATTTTCGCTATATATGTTACAAATTAATTGTAGAAAAATAAAACTAGGCTAAATCCCAAACTTTTGGATTAAAAACAAAAGTTTGGGCTAAAGAGTAATTTCTAAAACAAGGTGGGTTTTGATATACAAGCTCTTTGAATTTTTGATCAAAACCTAATTTCCTATTAAAAAAAATAAAATAATTAAATTAAAAAAAATCATAATTATCCAAAAAATTGAGTCAAAAAACTAATTACACAAAATGGGCGGGGTAAATACAAAACAATTCAAAAACATTGGGCCAAACACAAAAAGCCTAAAAAATGAACCAAAAACATGTTGGGAGAGAAAAATGATTTTGTTTTAGGTAATCCTTCCAATAAAAACATCTACGTCAAGTATTTTCTAGATTAAACCAAAATTTTCACTTTAGAGGCTTGGGTTCAGTGGGTAAGAGCAGTGATGTGCTCATAACGTTAGCTATTTGTTTAATTGATCGTTTTTCAATTAAGGCGTCTGAGGCATTAGTGATTCTTGTTGCAATTCGACCAAGTGATTTTTCTAGGTTGAGTTTGAAAGTGATTCTAAAAAATTTATTGGGCTTTTTTGAGTTTGCCCCCTATTTATAATGCATAAATATTTTATGCTAAATGGATGAAAATGCCCTCATCTTCTTCACTCAATGATTATTGAAGAGCCCTAATTTAATTTCTTCTATTCTTAAATTCAAAACCCAACAACTTTCTCTCTTTAATTTCGTCTCCTTCATTCTCCATCTCAACTTGTAAGAAACCCATTTCGTAATTATATCCAACTGCTTCATTTTCACTTTCAAAATATAACACAAATAAATTAAACCCTTTCAAAACAAACTTAGACTTTTCAAAACGAAACAAATTTCAAATCACAAAGGTGAGCTTTTGAAACATGAAAAACGTATATATACAATTGTACATACATATTGTACATACATATATGCACAACAATCAAAACCATCCATTATTGTGTTCCAATACCAATGTATGATTGCTCCTTTAATTTATTCGATACACTCTTAAGTATTTTTTATTACTCTTTTGATTACATAAAAAAGAAAGGGGATTTGTATATATTTATATTTGCATCGGTATTCTGTGTTTGGAGTTGATTAAAAAAGTTACTAAATTAGAATGGAGATGGATTGATCGGGGGTTACTGAGTCTTCTTTTCCTTCATGGATTGATTGGAAGTTTGCATTTTAGTGAGATTTGTTTGAATTACTTTTTAATTTGGGTTTAGATATATGCTGAAAATTAGGGTTCTTTTGTTAGGGATAAAGGAGAATGGCTCAAGGTTGAAGATAAGGGCACTTTGGTCTAATTGAACAAAAGTTGATCGGTGTTAATACTTTGTCAAGTTCGGGGGAGGGGGGGCGGGTGGTGTAAGTAAAAGGATTATGAAAATAGGGGGTTACTTTAATTATGCATTATAAATACGGTAGTGATAACATGTGCCCTAAGGGCACATATTAAAGACCTAAATATAGAAATAATAAAAGCCCAACATGCATTTAATGCTACACTGATTTTAATGCAAGCTCTAATTTCTTTCTATATTTAGGCCTTTAACATGTGTCCTTAGGGCACATGTTATGACTACCCTTATAAATAGGGGAGAAACTACAAAAAGCCCAAATTTATTTCTTCGATCAATTTTGGTGTAATGCAATTGAACTAAGTCAGGTCCATTTTAGATTATTTTAGAAAGAAGGATTGTGGTAGAGACTTTATTTTTCTTATTGTTCCTCATTTAGATAACAAAGTTGCTTATGCTTTAGCGCACTGTGCACTGTCTATTAAGTATTTAGAAAGTTGGGATTATTTATTTCTAGATTGATTGTTATCTTTAGTCGGTAATAATAATGCTTGATTTGTTTTAGCTGTTAAAAAAAACTTAAATTTTAACTTTATTTTTTATTTTTTTATAAAACATTAATCTCAACCTCTACAAATTAATAGTTAAATTAAAAATACAAAATGAAACTCTTTGATAGGTGTGGGTATTTGATCCAATTTGATAGTTTTTGGACCATCCGTATCTAATTCGATCTAGTGTTAGTTTTAAAATTTGGCATATAATCTGGCTATGTAAGGTCTATAAGTGTTGGCTTTATTCCTCAACAAAAACACCGTTTTGCTTATAAGTTTTTTAGTCGAGTTCAAGTTTAAAGTGAAGATTTCAAACACGTCAAAACTACCAAGATTCAATTGCGGATGTTTTAAAGTGGTAAGGTTGGTAAGAATGGTTGATTCACTTAGGTGGTGATGTGTTTTATTTTGAAACTAATTTACGACATGTTTTGGAAAGGAAAAAACAATGGCATGCAATTCGGGCTGGTACAGTGTTTGTACTTAGACCGGTCCGGCGTACAGAGTCCAAGGGAATTGAAATATAGATTTTGGACCAGTACAGTATCCACTGTTGGACCGGTCCGGCAATCATTCTTTTTCCTTCGAATTCCAGTTGGTGGATCGGTCCAGCTTTCGCTAACTTGGACCGGTCCGGCAAGGATTTTTTCTAGGCATTATTTTTATCGTAAATTTAAAGTTAATTTGGTATGTTTCCTATTTTAACAAGGAGTTAGACTCTTTACTCTCTATAAATTAACTCTATGGTCTCATATCAATTAATGCTCTTTTCATATCAAAATTCATAATTTTAAAAGAGCAATTTACACATCACACCACTTAAGGTTCTGAATCAATTTTTCATGCCAATCTAATTGTTCTTCTTCAAGAACAAAGATCCCGAACCTGCTGTTGAAGCGCGAGTCTATCAAAGAGATCGGAACGAGTCCAAGGCGTGTGATACGTTGTGTTTTAAATCGAGAGATTCGAGGTGGAATTTGTTACACTAGAGGTTACCTTTAGAGTTGTCCTTGAGTGATTCAAGAATTGTTCATCTAAATCGGTTAGTGATTAATCGAGTCTGTACCTCTTGTGAATATTATAGTGGAATTGTTTATTGAGGATTAGTCATGCATTGCAGGGATACCTCGTTATATCTTATCTTGATTATATGTGCTTGATTGTTTACTTTTCTTATGCATGCTATACAAGATTAAAAAAACTTTCACAATTAAAATTGATAGACTCTTGAGTTTAAATTATGCTATATTAATAAATTTGTTTTTCCGCATATAACAGAGAATAATATACTTAGGTTAATTCACTCTGCATGTGTTCATAGTTTTTTAGATTACACACACCTTACCAATCCAATACAATTCAATTAAATATCGGATTTGAATTATTTCTATCCGATCCAATTGAATAAGGAAGAAAAGGGAGTCACTATAACAAGCTGGTAATACACCTACTAGAAAAATTCCATAATTTGCAAATTTGCAAATATAGTGAATTGCAAAATAAAACCAAATAGTTTGTTGTCAAATCTCAAATAAAGGATAATATGATAAATACACTACCCTGAGACCATTAAATACACAGAGATATGTGGCTTTTAAAAAAATATATATACTAATCAGATTGGTTTTGATTGGTTTACACAACTCCCAAAATTGAAACTGATCCAATTTTTTGTATTTTTTTTCTTCTAAAAAGTGGATTAAATCCAATCCAATAAATTCATGAGATATAATAAAAAAAATTAAATTGGATTAGATTAGATTGAATTGAATTGAATTGAATTGGTCGGTTTAAATTGGATCTTGTCCACCGCTAGTCTTTGATGCATCTTGAAAAAAGTGTGTACGATTTTTAGGGGACCAAAAATGATCTTAAGGTTCATAAGCAAGCGGCTGCCACCTTTCTCTAATTTTTTTTGCAAAGTAAGTTTATTCCCTTATTACAATAATAATGAAAACTTCTTATTTCGTATGAGATTTATGGGAGCTTATCAAATTATCCATACTATTGTGTAGTTGGACTATGCTTGTTTCCATGTCTATCATTTTGTAATACATAATACTATATATATGTGATATTTAATGACCAAAATCTATATGGTCAAAACTTACAGCAACTATAAGCCTTAATTGGGTATCAGAGGAAACTTTGTTTATTTAATTTTAATTTCTCATGGCAACTAATACCTCAATCTCCAACCTTGTTTCTCCACTACTATCCCCACTTAATCATGCCCACCATTTCATCTCTCTCAAACTTACCTTTACCAACTACCTATTTTGGAAAACCCAAGTTGTTCAATTCTTATGAGGACAAGGTTTAGTAGGTTTTATTGATGGCACTTTACCCTTTCCTACCGACATGGGTTCGAAAACCACTTCATCCTCGGCTATGATAGCTTCGACTATGCCCTCCATTTCGGCTACGCGTGTTCTTACTCATTTACAATTGACTTATCAAGATCAATTTATTAAGAGTATGGTTATTTCTTTTTAAACTAAAGATGTTCTTCCACTAGCTGTCAGTACCCACACATCCCAAGAACTTTGGACCGTCTTAGAAAATGCTCTTACCTCTCCGTCCAACACTTGTATCCTAAATCTCCATTTTCCTTTTCGAAATCTATCTTAGAAAGAAAAGTCCATCACACAATACCTACAAAAAGCCAAAACTCTTTCCAATAAGCTTGCTATGGTAGGACGACCCTTACCACTCGCTGACTTTAATGTTTATGACTTCAAGGGTCTAAACTTTGACTTCAAAGACATAGTCATAACACTCTCCGCACGTTCTGAATCGATGACGTTTCTGGAGCTCCACGCCTTGTTAATGTCTCATGAATTTTTGCATGGAGATTCATTATATAATGTTTATGCAACTTAACCAACTCCTGAACCACACCCTACTGCCAATCTTAATTACCGCCCAAACCAATCTTCTTCACAAGGTCGTGGTCGTGGTCACCAACAGTGTCAAATTTATTATGATACGTCGCACTCTACTGATTATTATAATTAACGATATTCAACACCTTCCTACCCTACTTAACCACCCTATTATCCTAATGGCAACATTGTTCTTTACTCACTTGTCCCACCTCCGACACCTCTACCTCCTTTTTTCTACACGCAATAATCTATTTCGTTCGTGGCTTCTTATCATTGGTACCCCTAACACCAATGCATCTCATCATGTTACACCCGACCTCCATAGTCTCTCCAATACTTCAGAATATCATGGTGGTGATTCTTTTAAAATTGAAAATGGTAATACTCTAATTATTTTAAATATTAGGTGTACTTTCATTCACACACTAAATTTTTTCTTTAGATCTCAGTAATGTTCTCCATGTTCCAACTATCACCAAGCCATTATTATCTGTTAAAAAATTTCATGTGATAATAATGTGTTCTTTGAATTTCATCCTTTTTATTTTCTCGTGAAGGACCGTCCCACCAAGAATACCATTCTACATGGCTCAAGTAAAAATGGTCTCTATCTACTTCAATCCACCAATTTCGCGTCACCATCCGCATATTCCACCGTGTTCATCACCGGTAGCACATCAACTATGTTCCGTATGACGGTTAGGAAAATCGTTTAGGCTTTCTTTATCATTTACAAATAATTGCACTTGTAGTTTTCTTAAATTAATATTTAGTGATATATGCGGTCCGGCTCCCGTTGCTTCAATTAATGGACATCGATATTCAAAGAATTCATTTTCTAAATATATTCGGTTCTTTCCTATGGCATGGAAATTCGAAGTATTTGACATTTTCACTAAAATTCTTGCAATGGTCGAACGACAATTTTCTATTAAACTCAAATCCATACAAACTGACTAGGGTAATGAGTTTCATAAATCAGCCACTTATTTTTCTAATTTGGGGATTAATCACCGTGTCTCTTTTCCACACACCTATGAATAAAATGGATTAGTTGAATGCAATAATAGACTTATTGTTAAATTGGGTTGTCTTTACTTGCTCATAGTTAGTTTTGTTTCCCAACAATTTTGGCACTTTGCATTTGAGTTTGTTGTCTACCTATTTAATCGATTACCTTTTCATTTCTCTTATGGTATTACTCCATTTGAATGTGTGTATCGTACTATTCCCAACAATAGCTTTCTTAAGGTCTTTGGGTGTTTATGTTTTTCTTTCCTTTGTCCCTATAGAAAACACAAAATGCATTTTAAATCAACTCCTTATGTCTTTCTCGGGTACCATTCTCGGTGTCATTTTGTGTTTATGGAGTTTATGTTGTTCTCATTTATGTTTATGACATTCTCACAACAAGCAATGACCCCGTCATATACATTCACTCATACAACTACTATTCAAGGAGTTCTCAATTAAGGATTTGGGCTCACTATTGTAGATTTGTAGTTTCTTGGTGTTTCAGCTTTAACTAGTCTTACTGGAATGTTTCTCTCTTATAAACAATATATACTTGAGCTCCTTGGCCTACGGGTCGTTCGGACGCAAAATCGGTCATTACATTACTAGCAACTACCTCCACTTTCACACAACATGACAATACTTATTTTTTTGGATCCAACCAAGTATTATCATTAAATTATGGGGACGCTTTAATATATAACACACTTGCCCCGACATCTCATTAGGGTTAAATAAAGTTTGTCAATTCATGCACACTCTCTCTGAAGCTCATTGGAGTGATGTTAAACGAATTTTGCGATGTTTAAAACATACAGTAACACATGGTCTATTTATAGATAAAACCTCTTTATGTGATCTCTAAGCATTTCTGACTCTAATTATGCTCATTGTACAAATGAATGACGATTTATAGGGTTAAGTCAATTATCTTGGTAAAAATTTAGTGTTTTGGTCTTCTCATAAACACGGCCAGTGTTTTGTTCCTTCACCAAATCTGAATACAAGGCACTTGCTGACACAACCGTTGAAATTGCATGGCTTAAGTTCTTGCTTTCTGAGCTAGGAATTATTTCCTTTTAACCTTTGGTATTATCGTGCTACAATATTGGTGCAATGTACCTTTATGCAAATCCAGTTTTTCATGCACGCACCAAACACTTCGAAATTAATTTCCATTTTTTTAGGAGAAGGTGTCTTGAGGTAATCTATAAATGTAATATCTTTCGACTAAGGACCAAATTACGGATATCATGACAAAGGCCCGAGTTGTTTCACAATTTTAGTTCGTACGGGACAAGTTTAAGGTTCACGAACCATCACCTTGAGGGGCAGTATTAGAGCTTATCAGATTATCTGTGCTATTGTGTAGTTGAGCTTTATCACAATTGCTATGTATTTGCGTTGTAGTTGGATTGTGCTTGTTTCCATGTATATCATTTTATACTATATATATGATACTCAATGACCACAATTCATGTGGTCAAAACTTATAACAAATAAAAGCCTTAATTAGACTAAAACTTAGAATATATCCTCAATTAAAGTAGATGTCATATTAATTAGGCTAACTTACTCGCTCTACTGCCACTTTTTTAAGTTTCTTATTGGTTGGTCATGTATATGATGGAAACTTAGATTTAGAATCATTTAATATTGCGTATAGAACGAACAATTTTTTTTATATAAAACCCTAGTGCGGAATCGGATTTTACCTCCAAGATCTCTCTGGTTTGATCTCGTGTCAGCACGAATAGGGGTTGGTATAGACGAATTGAGAATATGGGCTTGATAGAACTTCAAAATCTTCTATCGTATTCCTTTTGCCGTGTAATCCTATACCAAGTGTGGGCTGCTGTATCACTAGGATCTCATTCTCTACTCTCTACGATACAAACCCTAAATTTGTGAGAATTATTGTGTTGAGAGAAGAGGCAAGGCTGGCATATATATAAGGCTATGATAGGGACCCTAAGGAGAAATAAGTGTTTGGGCTTACTATGGAAAACCGAAATCATAATTCGATTAAGAATTGATTCATTCCATAAATTGTAATTCACACCACTAATAATTATATTTAAATTTTAGATAACCGTTATTTAAATTAAATTACTAATAATTATATTTAAATGAATTTGTAATCGTTGAGTGTACCACTTAACTTATTTGACATGTCGGATTAACATAATCCACCTGCAGGATTTGATATGATCAAAACTTATAAGCTTCTCAAGGGATTATCATCAATTCTTATACCGGGACATGGATTCCGTCAATAATTAATATTTATCATACATATAGTGTCGCCATCACGAAGATTATTGATCCATAAACGAATCTCACTTTTAATAAGTTAAGGCAATAAACACTACATATATATGTCTATTAATTATTTTAAAATTAAGAATATAAGTAATCATAATAATCATGGGATTTTAAATTGTTTTTATAGTCAGTATAAAAACAATTAATCCAAATTGGTCATGTTCAATACACACAAAGTGTACTAGCACAACGAGTTAAAACTGTACCGTTTTCTGTAGTCAAGATAAATTACTAAAATTTGTGCTATAATCATATTGATGGTTGTCCAATTCCATCTAAGACCGTTAATCAATAAACTTATATTCCACAAGAACTGATGATATGATCCTCTGTGTGTAAGGTATACTCTACACACCAAATCATCTACTATATGGAATAAAAGATACACACATGCACAATATTTAAATAAATAATATAATGCAACCATTGCCCAAAAAGATTATCATTAAAATAGCAAAATCGAGTCTATATAACATATCAAAACCAATAATAATAAAATTATGGCTTTTAGTATATCACTCTAAAAGAATAAACAAGACTTAATGACATATCTGACCAACGAACTTTATCACTTTTTTTTCAATTTGGTCACTAATTTATTTTTTGTATAGAAACCCACTAAACTATCAATAACGTTTCAATTTAACCAACCCATTTAACACCGTTAATTAGAGTTAACATAAAAAATGAATTGAACATTAAAGAGTCCATGTGGCATCCATGTGGACAGATGAGATAGCAAAAATCATTATGTGAGATGCACGTGTGAGGTTATCTTCCTTAATTAATGTGCTTAACGGCTATAATCGTAGAATTAGTATTTGATATATGAAGAAAAATTGGGGAAAAGTTATATAAATCAAAATTGTTGATTCTTCCTTAAAATTGGTATGCATGATTGCTTCTTTATGTTTTATTAAGTTTTGTTGATAAACATCTTCTTTAGCAAATTTTGATTTAAGTAAGTTTAAGGTTTAAATTGAGGAACGAGGGTTGAGTTTTGTGGGAAAAAATTCACATATTTTTCTTTCATTAGAACATAATTAACTTTTCGTTTAAATTAGGATAACCTCATATGTGCGTGTCATAAGATGATTTTTACCATCTCATCTATCCACGTGAATGCCTTGTGGATTCCTTAATGTCCAACTAAGATTTTCCGTTAACTCTAATTAACGGTGTTAAATGGTTTGGTTAAATTGAAACGTTATTAAGAGTTTCGGTGAATTTTTAGATAAAAAAAAAGTTCAATAACCAAATTAAAAAAAGTAATAAAGTTTGTTGGTCAAATATATCTTAAACCTATAAACAATTAATAAGATTGCGTACAAAAATAAAATATGTATAAACATGATGTTACAATCAATTTTGACAAATATATATTTGTATTCACTGTATCGTCGCGTGGAGTTCTGGTGATCATAAAAGCTAGTAGTTATTTTATTAATTAAATAGTGCAAAACCTATTTAATTATTGCGCCTAATTGCCACGTAAATTTTTTAATGTCAACCTTAAATTTTTCATTAATTCTAATTAACGATGTTAAATGGTTTAATAAAATTGAAACGTTATTAGGTGTTTCAATAGATTTTTCAGACTAAAAATAAAAAAAAGGAAAAAAAATTATAGTGACCAAATTAAAAAAAAATAATAAAATTTGTTGGTTAAATATGTCTTAAGCCTATAAACAATTAATAAGATTGCGTACAAAAATAAAATATGTTATAAACACGAGGTTAAAGTCAATTTTGACAAATGTATATTTGTATTCACTATATGCTCACGTGAAGCTAGTTCTTGCGATGATAAAAACTAGTAGTTATTTTATTAATTAAATAGTGCAAAACCTATTTAATTATTGCGCCTAATTGCTCACGATTGTTATAGCATAATAGCAAGTCTAGTGTACTAGGTAACATTAAGAAAGCATAATATAATATATATATATATATATATATCATCACAAAAAAGGTGGGTTTTGGAAATTAAACTCTACTGGTCCAAGAACCGTCCCTCATTATTATGTGGGGAGTAACTAACTATTAATATTCTTCCTCGGTTTGGTTTTGTACAGTTTTAGGTTTGGTCCTACATATACATATATATATTAGGTAATCATTATCAAACTTAATTCCACACCATTTTTGTATGCTTAGGTCTCACCTGGCCTTTTTGTCTTGCTTGCTTAAGTCCTAGAAGGTGGTCTACCGATTATGCCTCACCTATCACTCTTTTTTTGTTTCAAAAATTCTTGTTTTTATATTTGATTTATAAGAAAAGTTTGTTAAATAAACTCTTAGGCTCCGTTTGATAGCAACATGAAAAATGAAAAGAAAAATAACTAATTTAGGTGAGAAGATGGAAAATAAGTTGAAGGATGTGGTGAGATTAACTCTTACCTTTTGTTTTTTTTCATGACAAAATTTTCTTTAGGTGATTGTGGAGAAATTTTTTTCACAAAATATTAAAGGAGGATGGAGGATATACACTTACAAAAATGAGTATCAGATGGAAAGTATCTCATCATATGCCTCAACTTATTTTTCATTTTCTTACTTAAATTAGTTGTTTTTATTTTCATTTTTCATGTTACGATCAAACGGAGTCTTAATGTTCTTTTTAGAAGTAAAGTTAATTTTTTTTATATCATATATATATAGAGAGAGAGAGGTGGTTTTACCATTATGCAAGGTAGACAATTGCCAAGAGCCTCAATGTAAAAAAAGGCATCATTTTAAAAAAAATTTAGGATCATTTTTGTAGTAATTTAAGTCAAAAAAAAATGTTTTAATTATATTTTTATATACACAAATATTCGTTTGCTTATTTTTATTTTTTTATATTTATATATTGCATACGTGCAAAATTAAAATTTAATAAATATTTTGAAAAATTCATTTGATCTTTTGTCCACTAAAACTTTAATTTTTCCCAAATTGCTTACGTATATTTTTTAATACAGATTAACGTCACTTGATGTGACCGCTGTTCCACGTGAAACATACTATGGTTATAGAAGGGTTCAAAATAAATCGTAGAATTCGAAAATCTGATCTAACCTCAATATATTTTTTTCTTGATGGGTCCACTTTCTCTCTCAACCTCTCAGCTCTCCACATCCACTTTCATTTTCTCTCCCTCAGTCTCTCTATTTGTTAAAAAAAAATATATTCTCTCGGACAACCACCCCTAATTTTACCCTTACAAAATTTTCAACTTTAAAAAAATACTACTAATTTTTGTAAGTTTAGAAATTTTTTAGTTAAAAACAATTTTTAAAGACATTTTTTCATTATTTTTGATGCAATTTTTATCTTCCAAAATATTGTTTTAAAATATCAAAAAATTATTACAAAGTGTTAATAACCACACCCATCATCTCGAGTCCACTTTTTCACTTTGATCATTTATATATGAAAAAAGAAGTACTCAATATATTTCTGACTTTGAATGGTCCAGATGCTTAGATAAAGTTTTTTAAAAAAATTAAACCCCGTGTTTGACTTTTTTTCACGCTGAATCCACCCAATTAACAACTAAGTATGGTCCAATGCTCACAATACTAAAATTAGCAGTGGGTTGGATTAAAAATTCTCCACGTCGAATCTCGCTTAGTTGCAAAAACTTTTGGTGGTCACGGCGTATTTTTTCACAAGCAGAAATTAGTCGAGATATGTAAAAATTGGCCGGACACTCTGTGGCTTAAATTAAAAAAAAAATCCACCCAATCATAACCCTTTCCATTATCTCTCTTATTTCAATTTTCAAATTCCTCAATTCTTTTAATATTTTAAAATGTTATAACTTTAAATCTAAAAAATAAATTTAATAATATATATATATATATATGAAACCGACTTATCAAGATCAACAAAATAAGATCGATTGTGAAAATAAAATTATGTTTAAAACGAATGTAAGAAAAGTTATAGACCAAACTAACTCAAGTCTGCCGTATTTAAGAGTGCTTAGTGTAATAAAAACATTTCGATTTTTGCATGGTCTGATCAATTTTTCACATGTGGTACATTAACTTTTAAGTTTAATTCTGCATCTTATCCATAAATTTTTGGTCACGTTAAAAAAACAGAAAAAAAAATGCTTAAAAGAATCTTTATTTTTATTTTGTTTTAAAAATATTAGTCACATTAAAATAACCTTTACTAAAATCAAAATGTGAGGTTGTCCGATTTGTACTGGTTTTATTATCGACAAACAAATTGAAGACCGGGCCTAAGTTTTTTTAAAATTTTAGAATGGATTAGATCGTGGGTTAATAAAAGATTTACCAAACTATGCCAATCTTACACGACCTGTTTTTATGCCTTAAGTCAACTAATTGTTTCGAGTTGAACACGTAACTGGTTGCCAAACTTACTGGCGTGGACATTAGAATGTGAATATAATTTATTGATTTGTGTGAATTTTAAATTAATTGTGGTAGTTTTTGTTGGGGAGGTGATTGACTTTGTAATATTAATTCTCCTTTTGTTCTCTTCTTTCTTTTTTATTTTTGTTGCTTGCGGCAAGTGAACAAGGTTTACTATAAGTAGACATTCGGAATATCTAATTTTTTTTCTTTTAAAGGTCTTGAACTAAAAAATTTAAATTTTCAATTTTTTGTTCCGTTTAGCCTGGACCAATTGTCACCGCCTTGATGCTCTATTGCCGCCCTAGATCATTTGAGCGTCTTTAAAATATTGCTTGAGCCATATTAATATTGGCGGAGCTAGTGAGATGATTGATACTAAAGACGTCCTTGGGCGGACCAACATAGGGGCTTTGAAATTTTGGAATTTTTTTGCTTAAATATACAATTTAAGAAGAAAAGGTTAAAATCAAGGGTGATTTGATTTCTATCCACGATATCTTGTAGTTAATCCGCGTTGCCTACTAAATTAATCCACGAATGTAGATAGACTGACAAAAAATATTATTGATTTAATTTTATAAATATTATTTTATTAATGATTTAATATTAAAAAAATCACTAGATTAATAAGTACATCCACTTTAATTAAATAAATAAAAATAGGAGCAATTAGTTTTAAGGACGAATATTCATTTCTCTATCTATTTAAGGACACAACTTTTATACCAATACTTTAAGGTCCAAAGTTTTGTTTAAAATACAAACTATTACGGATAAATAATTAAAATTAAATTAATATAGTTACAAAACTAATTTATATTATTGTTATTCCAATAATGTCACTATCATCTAATTGATTATTAAACTAATCTAAACTTTTAAAATCTTGCTAGAAACTAATATCTATAAAATCAAATTCGAAATTTAAATTTAAACAATCAAATAACTTCTAACAACTTAATTAATTACTAAAATATAAAAAATCAAATAAATCAAAATTTAAATTTCAACAATGAAAAAAAATTAAACAACCTAATCAATTTGATTAATAATTAACAAGGGTGATTGTATTTCTATCCGGGAAATTTATCAGTCTATCCCACTTTTTGGGTTTTACTCAGATAACATGTATTGCCCACTAAGTTTAACCACGTTGTGTGATAAACTTACAAAAATCAATATTGGTATAATTTTTATAAAATAATAATTCTTTTTAATTTAATTATGAATTATCCACCAAATTTTTACTTCTATCTACCGTTATATAATATATCAAAAGGTAAATATAAATTGTATAATAAAATGATATTTCTAATATATATAATTTATTGTTAATTATATCTACTTTCCGAATTCGAGATTATACTATACGATTAGACTATAGTCTATGATTCACATTTGTTTTCAGAATTGAGATTATAGAATAATTCACATTAGTCTTGAAATAGTAATTAAACAGTAAGTATAGTTTGAAACATTTGTAATACGTATACAAAATTTAGTTCCTACTTAGAAGTAAATTAAAATTATAACTTTAATTACAGATTTATCATGACAAACAAGAAAACAAACATATATTATAATTAAATATTATTCCTTTGACTTGAAATGATTGAGATTGAAGGAAACGATGTTTGTTACCTTCGGCTACTAATTCTTCGTTAGTTTCTTAAATTCCAATTTTTCTTTATTTTCTTTTATTTATAGCCCTCATTTTATAGAAAAAAGAAAAAGAAAATAGTAAACTCATTTGTTGGAAAAAATTATTTATTAGTATTATGATGTAGTAATATAAATTAATTCCGCCCAGTTTTGTAGTGTTGTATATTTTTGATGAATAATAAATCTATAGTACTTGTATCAATATACTTTTTAACAAATTAAGAAAATATATTATTAAGGAAGTATATTCTAATTAGGAAACTAATTTTAAAAGTAAATACAATTAAAAGGATTATTAATTGGTGGATATACTTCTCAATTTTTATAAGGAAGTTTTGAGAAGTTTATTTCAATGTTAACATAAATCAAGGGTGGAAAACTGAAAAAATCCGCGGATAGAAATAAAATTACCCTAAAATCAATTCAAGATGCATTGGTGCATGGTTACATAAAGGAATATTTTGTTTCCTTGCCAGGATTCAAATCTTGCTACAAGCAATTTTTATTGGGTAATTTTATTTCTATCCGCGGGTTTTTCAATTTATCCACCCTTAATTCATGCTAATCTTGAAATAAACTTCTAAAAATTTTATTATAAAAATTGAGAAGTATATCCACCAATTAATGATCTTTTAAATATATATATTTATTTTTAAAAATAGTTTCCTAACTAGAATATACTTCCTTTAAATATATTTTCTTTTAAAATTAGTTTCCTGATTAGAATATATTTCCTTAATAATATATTTTCTTAATTTGTTAGAAGGTATATTGATACAAGTATTTTTTATTATTATTCATAAAAAACATACAATATTACAAAACTGGGCGGAATTAATTTATATTATTACTTCATAACAGTAACGAATAATTTTTTTTCAACAAATGAGTTTACTATTTTCTTTTTCTTTTTCTCTATACAATGAGGGCTTTAAAAAATAAAAATAAAGAATTATTGAAACTTAAGAAACTAATTAAGAATTGGTGGAAGCAATAAACATCGTTTCCTTCAATCTCAACCCTTTCAAGTAAAAGGAAGAATATTCCTATTATAGTATATGTTTGTTTTCTTGTTTGCCATTATGAATTTGTAATTAAGTTATAATTTTAATTTGCTTTTAGGTAGGAACTAAATTTTGTAGACATGTTACAAATGTTTCAAAGTATACTTACTGTTTAATTACTATTCCAAAACTAATTTGAATTATTGTATAATCTCAATTCTGAAAACAAATGTGAATTATAGACTATAGTCTAATCTTATAGTCTAATTTCGAGTTTGAAAAGTGGATATAATTGACAGTAAATTATATATATTAGAAATATCATTTTATTATACAATTTAATGTTTAATTTTTGATATATTATATGACAGTAGATAGAAGTAAAAATTTGGTAGATAATTTACATTTGAATCAAAAATAATCATTATTTTAAAAAAAATATGCCAATATTGATTTTTGTAAGTTTTTCCAATAACGTGGTTAAACTTGGTGGCCGGGCAAAAGAGATTATCTTTGTAAAACCCAAAAAGATGGATAGACCGACAAATTTTGCGGATATAAATAAAATCACCCTTGTTAATTACTAATTAATTTGATTAGGTTGTTTAATTTTTTTTGATTGTTTAAATTTAAATTTTGAATTATTTGATTTTCTGTATTTTAGTAATTGATTAAGTTGTTAGAAGTTGTTTGATTATTTAAATTTGAATTTTGAATTTGATTTTATAGATATTAGTTTCTAGCAAGATTTTAGAAGTTTAGATTAGTTTAATAATCAATTAGATGATAGTGACATTATAGGAATAACAATAATATAAATTAGTTTTGTAGTTATATTAATTTAATTTTAATTGTTTATCCGTAAAAGTTTGTACTTTAAACAAAACTTTGGAGCTTAAATTATTGGTATAAAAGTTGTGTCCTTAAATAGATAGAGAAAGGAATATTCATCCTTAAAACTAATTATCCCTTTTTTTTTAATTTAATTAAAGTGGATTTTTTAATATTAAATTATTAATAAAATAATATTTATAAAATTAAATCAATAATATTTTGTGTCAGTCTATCCACATTCGTGGATTAATTTAGTAGGCAACATGGATTAATTACGAGATATCGTGGATAGAGCTAAAATCACCCTTTTTATTCTATTTTATTTTATTTTTCTTTTGTAGAAGCCTGAAAATAATTCAACGACCCAAATTCCCCACTCCTAATTTTTAAAAGTTAGAGAGAGAAAGCAGTTCGGAGGAGAGAGAAAGTAAATCTAAGTGCGTTAGTGCCGTTCCACCCCTCCATCACCGACATCCACATCCATCATCAACAACCATCCATCAAGAAGGGCAAGGATCCATTGCCTTATTAATTCCTCCATTGTTGATTGAAGCATGAGGAAGTTTGATAGAATACGTGAAGCTCCTTGTGTTCTTCTTGCGAATGATTTGTTGACAACAAATGGAAGAAATTGGTCAATACAGTGTCACTGACATCTCTTATGCGTGATTGAAGGAAACTCTAGTTCATCTGGGGAGCTAGTGGCATTGAATGTAGATATAGTAACTATTGAGAAAAAAAAAGGGGACATGATGAAGCTGAATGTAAGGTGTTTATGCGGAATTGGAAGAATTAAGGCATGCTATCATGTTAGTCTGATGAGTGCTTTAGATTTCAGGATAAAAAGATTAAGAGGTTGCAGGGGAAGGCTGCTAGTAGTCCACTAGAGGATCTTAATGAGTTTGACGATACGGATGTTGGAATATTTTAATAAAATAACAAATAATAATTTATAAATTTAATTTATGAGTTACAAAATTAAGTATATATTTAATTTGTGATTTTAAGAGGTTAATTAATGTATTTTAACCTCCAATTTTATTAAAATTTATGGAGTTTATTATATGATTTTATTATGCACATAATTAAAGGAGTTAAAATAGATTTATTATGTTATAATTATTTAATTTAATTTCTCTATTAATAACACATCTATAATTTAGCATATATATAGGATATACTCCAATAGGAGATGATTTATCCTAGAAGGATATTCTCCCCTCTCTCAAATCTATGTCATTTTATATCATTATTTTTAAAAAAAAATTACGAGTTTTTAGGCAATGTGAATGGATTGGTTCATCGTCTTCCTGTGGACGTGCACATAGAGGAAACAACGCTACGAGCCTATGGGTTTTATCTTGAGGATTATATTGACCGTCAATACCTGCACGTAGGGGGCAATATTGTCCTTAGGACAGCGACTTGTCGCGACTCTCACAGGCTAGCGTTTCTTTATTTTTATATGAATTATCTACTATAATTTTTATGTGCTATTTTGTTTTTAAAATAAACCTTAAATTTACTTACAACTAAAATGCAAATCAAAGAAATTTTCCCAACAACGGATGCTTTGATTAATGAACTGGTAAAAGCTAAATTTATTACACTTTTAAAGTGAGGTTCAAGTACTTTGTGATGGGAAGACGGCTAATAGGATTCTGGGACAGGGCAACAAGAGGTTGCTATGTATGATAGGGAGTTTCCAATGTTGGAAGTAACTATACCCGTGGGCACGAAGAAAGCTGCTTGAAAGATTGGGCTAGTGTAACTGCTGAGTAATCAAGCCTAGTTGTGTGGATTGTAACGACCCAAATTCCGAATTAGGTTAAATGCTATTGGAAATTGGTCAATCACGGCAGCGTAGATCGAGGGTGTAAATAAATCAACAATTAAGTCCATTAAACAGAATCCTGTTGATTTTTTTTTGTAATGATCAAAGTGGTACTCAATAAGAATAATACCAACACATAAACGCATACATTGAAAAAATTGACTTGTTAATCACACACATACCATTTTAAAGTTTTGCACACTTTAAGTCTTAGTACATTCACGTCGAAAACATAAACAAACACAAGTTCTTAGTTATACAATCATACTACAATATTAGAATTAAGAAAATATGTCGAAAGGCACTGCTACATGGCAATCTAGGATTCTCCTTTCTGTTTTCCTTGTCCCGGCGCAGGTGTACCTATGGGATTAAAAACTTAAGCCAACGGGGCCCAATGGGAACTATACAGTTGATAAACAAAGTACAACTAGTAAATTACATGCATTTATACTTTCCACCCGTATACATGTAGATCAAATAATTGCCTAACACACATATTTGGCACTATCAATATATAGTCTACGTTTCATGGATTTCCCAACCACGCCGCTGTAGAACCTCCTCATATTTCTACATTTCTTGGACTTATCAACCATATCACTATAGAGTCTTCCCCATATTTTTCAGCACGAATATATCTAGAATATCCATCAAATAATAATAATATGATGTTCAAGTGTCAATGTAGTCCAAAGTCTTTAGCCAAAATAATTTGTCCTTCATAAGTATAATTTATATAGTTTATGAAATAACTGTGTAGTACATTCAAGCTAGTTATTAAAGGAAGCACACCAATCATTCATTTGAAAAACTATCAACATTAATTTCATGTTGTATAAGTACCCAAATCTAACATAAAACCCTCCATTAGTTCCATTTATAAGGTATTTTTTCCGTAAGTTATAAGTAACCATATACGTCCAAGTGGGTTTTTGGCAAATCTCATTCTTTAGTCACATGAAAGTGGGGATTCTTGTTAGATTTTCAAATTAGTATTACAATAAGTGAAAACAAACCAATTAATGTTAAGAAATCTAAGCCAAACCCCTTACATGCAATAACACTACACAATACCCAAAAATTCCCTAATTTGAGTGAAAACTATACGTGTATCACATACTAGTTGTAAAATAGGTTTGAGTATTAGTGTTCCCACATTATTGAAACTAGATCCTTAAGATTTGAAGTGTTATGGTGTTGGTTGAAAGCTGGATCAAGAGTTATTCAAGCTTGCTTGAACTTCCAATAGAAGAATGCTAATAAAAATGATAAGGAGAATAAAGTCCTAGCACAAATTCTTGTTGGTATTATAAAACCCCCAAAAATCTCTAAGAATCATCCTCTTTAAGCCCTTAAACCTCCCTAGTGTGTTTCTCCTATGCATTAGGATGAAAATGGGGTATAAATGATGCATCTCGGTGCATTTTAGAGAAGTAAGATAAAATCAAAGGTTAAAATATCGGTTTTAACCAATCTTGGGCCATGTAGTTTACTATCCTAAATTGTGGTAGTCAACTCTAACATTTAGTCGACTAACATATACTTCTGGTAGTCGACTACATGTTTTTGGAATGTGGGCCTTTTTCTACTTCGATTCTTTGGCCACAAACTCAGCTTTGCACCCATTTTTGTACATCGGGGAGTGAGAATTTGGTTTCAGCCAAAACACGAAAGTTCTAAATAATCGAATTACTTTTTCAATGGTGTAAACTTTGGTCTCTTTGGATATCATATAAAAAAGTTAATTAAGTGACTAATCGCCTGAATTTCATTAGGACCACCCGGACTGTGTTATCACCCTAATGCGCATTTGTAATTAAGCTATTATAAAGTATTTAAAATGTTTAAACCATGAAAACATGATATGGATTAAATTTCACCACCTGAACCTAGGGCTTAACACAACACGAATGATAAAAGGAGTTTAAGGAGGAAAATACAATGTCGGTCTTACATGGATGGTACTCATACGGTGACTTTTACTAATGAGGATATAAGGGAGGAGGTGGATAGTTGGGAAAAGGCAGCAGCGGTTTTATGTGCTTGGAACTAAGGTTCATTTTCATGTTATGCAAATGTTTTTAGGAAAGAGATGGTAAAGTTATAGAGTGCTAAATGTTTGTTTGTTGAAGACTGGTGTTTTTAATATTGACTTTGAGGTCATGGAGGCTAGTGTTGTGTTAAATTTTAATATACTCGCAAGCGCACGAATCAATTTATAATATAGCGTATAAGCGAGGTCGATCCCACAGAGACTCACACAATTTGTTTAAATTCTATCTTATTAATTTTTCACTACTCCCTAATCTAGCCAAGAATAATTAGTGCAAATTAAATAAAACAAGTAAAGTAAAATAAAACAAGGCAATATAAAATAAAGCACACACTAAATTAATATTAAAATAAAATAATATAATAAAAATCAATAAGTGAATAATTTAGGTTTTGGAATCCGCTACTACCGTCAATTATTACTTCCACTTATGTTTTATCAAGTCCCCCAATTTAATCCAATCAGTTTATAAAATTGGTTTTTCTTTTGTCAAACTTATGTATAGAGATTGAAACACTCATTGAATCCATCAAAACACACCCTATATCCGCTTTTAACAAATCATAAGGTGAATCTAACAAACACAATGAGAATCCAATTCTAATAAATCAATTAAAATAGACAAGTGAATAAGAAAAACACTAGTTTAATTTAAATCCATAAAGTTTTAGGGGATTTGAACAACATGAGTGTACACAATAATTTAGGCATGTAACTTCATCCTAACCCTAAAAAGATTTCCGCGCATGTTTATAATAAAACACATAATTGCATAAAAATAAATACTTACTTGGATCCGCGAATTAATTTGATGAAGAAAATAAATTCTGAATTACTTGCATAAAAGTATCCACTTCCAAAATAATTAAACGTACTCCTTAACGCTTGCTAGTCTTTAATGTCTTAAAGAATAAAATAAAACCTCTACTTTCAAACTAACAAAGTATGAAGAAACAATTGCTAAGGAAAATAAAAATAATAATGATGTTGCAGCTCTCTTGAAAACTAACACACGGAAATCGACAAAGAAAGAAAAGAGAAATAAAAAAAGATGACTGCTGCTGCTGCTGCTCACGGCTAGATGCAATTCCTCTCCTTTAATATGTGTTGATTTCCTTGAGAATTAAGACTCCTCATGGGCTTGGGTTTAAAACTTTAATTCCATGGATTTGGGCTCCTGTTAATGGGCTGCCACTTATTCCAATTGATAAATATATGGGTGGCCCATTAAGCATTAGCATTAGAATTGGGCTACTAAATATATTAATTCCCGCGTACTACCCCCTGCGACAGCTTCAGTGCTATTTTCGGCCAAGAAAAACTCAGAATTTAAGAAAACTCAAAACACGGAAATTGTAGGTCTTCGAATCTTCTTTCCAGCCATATAAAGAACGAAAAAATCCGAGTTCTGAGCGAAAAGATATGACTGCTGTTCTGATTTTCCTTCTTTCTCTTCTTTTTTAAATATTCTCCAATTTATTCCTAAATTCACTCATTCAAACTCCAATATTCTTCAATTTTCATAGCACCTGAAAGAACACTAAAAATATAAATTAGTAGTAATAAATGCTCTTTAAATTATAAATTACTGGGTTAGAATATACCAATTTCTTGGTACATCAGCTAGGGCTGTAGTCATTAATTCTGGTACATGGTATTTTGATAACAAGCCTTTTATTAATAAACCTTAGATGAAGGACATGACTTTAGAGAGGGGAGGGATGGTTGTGGTGCCAATATAGACTAAAGTTCTTGGGCTTCAGTTGCATTTTTTATCTACTGCAACACTTAATAAGCTTGCTAGTGCTATTGGGAAGCCTTCTTTATACTGATATGATGACAGCTTAAAGGAGTGTATTGGCTTTTACTAGGCTTTGTGTGAAAATTTATGTAGGAGATGTGTTGCCAAAGGTGGTTAGTGATTGAGCTAAAATATTGCATTTTTATACTTGTTTAAGCGGCTCAATGTGCATAAATTTGATTTTAATTATCTGAAAAATTGTTGAAATTTGAGTTTTAATCATGAAAATGGATAATATGTCCGTTTCTAATGTTTTTGTAGGTAAAAAGTGATCAAGTCCTAAGCAGGAAGCAAAATGCCCAAAATTAGCCATTATTGGTTGAATTTGATTTAAGCTCAATTTTTTCTATCCAAAGCAAAACCCGAGCCCAAGCATTAATGGATTGAATGCAAGATTCCAAGACATGCATCTAGAGCGAGCCTAATGAAAAAGAACTCAATGGAATCAAACTGAGAAGTTTTCAATTGAAGAAGAGATTTACCGCACACAAGCACACTATTCCAACCAATTTTAGGATTGATACATCAAGTTTGTAAAAAACTCCAGAGATGGAAGTTGTAGATCTTTGAGTTAGCTATGCTTACGAGACAACCATTTGTCAACTGGATTTTGGATTGAAAACTTATGGATGAAATACAAACAGTGTGTCGGGGATCATATTTCAATGCAAATGAATAAAGGCTCATTTCGTTGCTTAAATTATCTTATTTATAATTGTTTCATTGTAAATTAACAAATTGTAAAATTTTTCTTTCAATAAAAAAACTTATGTTGTGATATTTTTCACATGGACTTGTACGATAGTTATAAGTTATGTAATTTCAACTATATATGTATGTATTCTTATTTAATGCCTTAGGTATTAATTCAAGTTTATAACTTTATATATTGGTTTGTTTTTGCACAAAATTCTTAAATTAGATAATTCACAAGTGTTGCTATGCCTTTTATTAATTATAGGATTGGGAATGGGCAGCAAGTGTGGATTTGGCATGATAATTGGAACTATCTTGGGCCTTTAATATAGAGGTATGGGGGATTCGGAAAAGAATCATTTATGATGCTAGCAGTAATGATAAAGCATTGATGATGGAATTGTTTCTGCTGATGGGTGGAACCTCCTGTTGCATGTGTCAACTGGTCTTATTGAGGTCATCAATAATATGCCTAATTACAGGCCAAATGTGCATGCTAAAGATGTGGTGGCATGGACTTTGACTACCATAAAAGTGTATTCTTGTAAGTCTGCTTGGAATGCTATTAGATAGTGTAATGCTACTGTGGAGTGGTGGAGCCTTGTGTGTGTGTGGGGGGGGGGGGGGGTTGACTATATTCCTAGGTGCATTTTTATCCTTTAATTGTGTTGTAAGAATATATTAAGAACTAAATATATGCTTTTTCAGTGGGGTAATTAAGATAGTGGTAGCGAGAATCATTTCTTCTTCTAGTATTCCTTGGCTTATTGGGTATGGAAGCAAGTTCTAATGAGGAATAACCATAAATATATGTCATTGGTTGAATTGGGATCAAGTGTTGGGTTATGATATCAGTGGATTTAGGGTGGGTCAATCAGTTGGGTTCCAGAATTAGGAGGGTGGCTTTTAATTTGTTGCAGCAGTGTAGCTTATTTGGCAGGAAAGAAATGTTCGGATATTTCAGAAGAGATTTAAAACTGAGAAGCATATATATATGTTTTGAGGCAGCTGGAATCGTGGATTCGAGCTAAAGCTTATGCTTGGAAATAGATCGAGTATGCAGTAAACTGGGTGATTTGTAATTAAATTAAGAGTGCTCGGGGGCATACGATTAAGATTCTTGTGTGTTTTGGTTATTGTGTCTATTGCTCGATCTGTTTGAGAATCTGTGGTGTTTGTTGTTATTTGTCTTTCAGTTTGTGTGTTTGTATTCTGTTGGTTTTGATTTATTTAATGCATGAATTTAACCAAAAGAAGAAGAAGATGATGACATTGTCATTATGATACAAGAGTCCAATAATCAACCTTTACCCAAAAGGCGAAAGCAAGGGTAAAAATTAATTTTGCATTTTGGATTAGTTTTAATTTATCTCCTTTTTTTCCACAAAAACAATTAATTCTACAACTTGTGTACGTATCAAGTTTATATATGTTCAAAATCTAGTTAATTAAAGTTTTTTTCTTAAATTTGGGTAGGCACAGGTGGACTCACTCTAATGACATTGTACTTATTCTGATCACAATATATTTAAAGGAATTAAAAATTATAAGTAGTCATAATATCAATAAATTTTAAAGAAATTATTGACTTAACTCCCACATTAATAGTGTTATTTTAAAATCCCAAAATAATTTTAACTAAACATAATATCCTAAACTTGATATAGTTAACTTTCCATCTAATTTTAATTTTTTTTGGTACCGGTAAAATCACCCCCACTAATCCCATGAGGCTCTGGTTGTGTGACCGGGGACGCCCCCAGCGGCCCAAGAAAAATTTCATGCAGCGAGAAATTGAACCTAAGACCGTGCGCCTACCCACATAGTCCTAAATTTGCCCTAACCGCTATGGCAACACCCTTTATTTCAAAATAAGTTATTATTATAACTTTCTTAAGACACCCATATTTAAATAGAGTTTTAATTTCCAATTCTTTCTCTCTCCTCCAACTCTCTACAACCCCATGAGATTTTTTTTTATTTTTTTTATAATATAAGAGTAAAATTGTTTAAATTTATTTATCTTTGATAATAGATTTAGCATTTTACAATGAGCATTATTGTGACGCCTCGAATCCCGTTCTAAAATTTTCACCTCTGGGACTCGGTTAATTTCGGATGCCGTGCTCGACGGAGGGTTTAAAATATTAAAATTGCAACTTTTAAAAACTTTTCTTGAATAAAAACAGGACCCAAACAAAAACCTTTTTTATAAAATTTCGGCATGTGGAGTTCGTTTAATTAACAAACCAACATGTGATATCAAAATCATTTCATACGAATAAAGTCCCATACATCAATATTTAAATCCACTTCACATATGAATACCATTTGTATAAATTTGCAAAAATATCGTTCATACATAAAACCATGGTTCGTATACAATACACTAAAACAAAACAAATATACAATACAATCCTTCTCGTGAAGGACTGGGATTCGCTCCACAGTCATCAGAGGCTTCTATACTCGAATCTCACATGCCACCCCGAAGCCATGCCTACAAAACTGGTTAGAAAACGGGATGAGCCAAATTCGGGCTCAGTGGGAACTATATAGGTTTTAATAGAAAATAAGTGCTTTATATTATTACAATGGTTTGAAAACAATGTTTATGCAATACAACCCACACGTACATGTGCATGCCGGACCCCACTAGGACTTCTATCCTAGCCACTGGAAGCTAACTATCCGATCGACCAATCCCGTCCATTGGCTTCCCATGGAATGGATCTCTATGCATTCCTAAGTCATTAGAGGACCGTTGGTGTAAAACCGTCTCTTCTCAAGCCCTAGCTTCCTGTGGTTTGCCATGCTATGGCGGAAGGGTTCTAAAGTACGCCAAACCAACCCCACGCTATCCCGCACATATACCCGAAATCGTTTACTAATAGCCAAGCATTTATCGTTTTCTCTTGTGATTAGTTCATTATGAATGTCCAGGCTTGGCCGACTAATAGGCTTTACCTCCAACTGTCCTTCCAAGTCATTATGCTACGGTGTCTTCCACTAAGCTATCTGTTAGCTATAATTATCACTTTAATTATTAGTAGTTTATATGCATTATGATCAAGGCAACTCTCTAAACAATTAACGCATATTCTCACGCTCGTCTATCTTATTTAAGGGCCAGTAGTCATTATAACTTTCCACTTTGTTCATTAGTACATTATGAATGGCCATTGTTTTCCTACGTGTACTTTTATTCGTATAATAAGTATCTGCAACATCGAACTCACATCCGAGGCAACATATATATATATATATATATCCAAACATAGATATGATACAACAATAATAATAATAACAATAATATCCAAACATATCACATCAAGTCCGTATTATATCTTTAGCATAATGCCTCAGTTTCACCCGCTGGTAGCCTAGGCCCAGAACAACGGATCCCGAAGGGTCCAAGGCTCTTGTCCATGTCTCTTCCAAGTGAGGAGTGACTCAGGGACTTGGTTCTCCAAGTAAGTCATTTGGAGATAACCCTCAAGACATTTTTTCGAGAATAACACTGAATAGTAAACTAGGAGAACACCTCATACAAGCCACGTCAACACTTTGGAAAGAACTACACCAGGAAACACTTTAGCAAGGTGAGGTCCATCAGTAGTCCAACTACTTCCCGAAAAACTCACCAAATGGGATAGTAGAGGCACACGAGACCAACTCCGTTGTTGGGGAAACTTTATAGCCCGGGGATACATAATCAACCGAAAAGCAAGATGCATAGAGTGGGTTCTCCTTTGTGGAAACCACAACCACCGACGGAGTCACCAACTTTATTTTTCTTGTGCAGGGCTTAGAGATTTTCACACAGGGGTGGCAAATAGGCGTCCCGTCTTTGTGAACACCTTCATTTTGCGACCCTTGCAAGAATCCCGAACTTTAAAAAAACAAGCACGCATGCATGAATGAGCATTTCTAGATGCACACCTATTATATACATGTGATACATGTCAACGAAGGATGCCGAAAAGACGCCCGAATGAGAAGTTACGAGAATTACAAGAAATTGTCGAAACCGAAAACCGTCAAAACTCCTGAAAACTTTTTAAAGGAGTTTCCCATTTCTAATCATTCTCAAACTTTGAGGGTTGTTAGACATTACGATAAGGAGTAGTATACTCGAAAATCAGCTCGATCCGACGGTCGAATCTCCGAAAATTCAAAAAATCATGAGTTTGTTTCGGGTGATCAAATGGAGGCATTCTCGAAGTTAAAATGATATAAAGTTTGGTCGGTAGATAGGTCATATTTTTTGGAATAACTTATTCAAAGTTCAGCTTTTTCGGACATGGGATTATCAAGAATCAATTCGTCTATCGTGCAATTCTAGTCAAAATGTCCTTCGTAGCAAATTAAAGTAAATGGAGGGCTTCCCGATTTTTGCTCGACCTCAAATTTGGATACAAGTTAGAAAACATTTGGAGGGAATACATATCAAAAAATCATCATAATCCAACAGCTAGAAGTTTAATTGTCGAGATTGTTGTACGCAAGTACGTTTCCTATGTGGGAACAAACTCTGTACCAATCCGAGGATACTGAGTCCTTCCCGAAATTCGATCGTCTTCAAATTTTTACAAGGTCTAGAAAACTTATATTTGCAATACATATCCAAAAATCAGAAAGATCCAACAGTTAGAACTTGACTTATCGTACAAATAAATGACCTTGTCTACAACAACTACCTTTCCTATGAGGAAACAAACTCTTCATACCAATTAGAGAAAAAGGAGACCTTCCCAAACTCCGATCTACCTTAAATTTTACACGATCTAGAAGACTTCTAGTCCCAACACATATCCAAAAATCAGAACGATGCAACGGTGGGAAGGCTTCGCGATAAGCTCCAAGAGTCCTGATTGCAATATATTTTTTTGCTCTCCAATCATTTTTTCAACTATAAATAGACCCCTCTCCATTCATATTTTTCATCAACAATCAAGGAGATTTGGCGGTACACACCAAGAGACCCTTATTCTCCCCCTCCAAGAGAGCTCAGGTATAATTTTCTCTCTCTCCTTTTATTTGTTCTTCAGTTTTATAATTCTTACTCTTGTCTGCATAATTTATATCACTTAATAGCTTTTCAAAACTCTTTTTCAAAACCAAAGGCGTATAACAAACCCTAATCCAATTCCAAAATAGTATTATTGTTTTCGTACTTTTTCAAAAGTCTAGATTAGAGTTATTATTATACGAAGGAATCGATCATCGCTATATATCCAATCTAACTCGTGTATATGTGATAAATACTCGATTATTAGAGCATTAGTGCCATCTATACCGGTTAAATCAATAGATTATGGTACACGATTGGTTAACTCGCCTCATATCATATCGAGTATAAGATTCCACATCGAATCAATTTTTGAAAAGCCTAACGCTTTACAAAATCACTTGTTTCATTGCATCTATTATTATCAAACTCTTATTTTCAAATCACACACACACACATTTATTTTTAAAATCATGGGCGCACCAACAAACACATTGTTTTCATCCCATCCCCAAAATCCCGATTTCTAAGGTAAGCACGAAAAACTGTAAAGTAAAAGCAATAGCATGCAAGAACTGAATTATAACACACGCATATCCTACTCAAGAGACCTAAAGGGCGAATTGGGTGCCTAACACCTTCCCGATTCGTAGTTTAATCCCCGAACCTTCGACTCAACTGGTTTCGCATATATTGTATATAAGAGGATATTTAATTCATAAATACGTCTCTTTTACACAAACCTTTTTTGTTTATTTAGTAAAACAAACTGGCGACTCTTATTCTTTTCAAAAATCGATTTTCAAAGCAACAATGGAATTGCCGCCCACGAGGACCCCCGAGCGTTGAGATCGTGGGTTCTCATAGAAGCGACTTTGCTGGGGATTTTTAAGAGTACTAGACTCTAAACAAGAGTGAAATATGCGTGGATAATTATTTTTGTTTGCATGCTTTCTTTTTTGGCCTTAGTCTTAGGATAACATAGACGCGCTTTAAGTGGATATCCTGATTCCCTTTTTGTTTGTAATAATTGTTTGAGAAAAATATATTCATAAATAAAATTTGAAAGCACTCGAACAAACTTTAAAGCGTTTATCATAATGTACCCCCATAATTGTTATTTTGCACGCACCCACTATCATCATGCATTATCCCGAGTGTGAATTTACCCTTCAACCTCGGAACCAAAGTCGTTACTAGGCCGTGGACTTGCGGGTCTACACTAGCCAATAGCGCACGAGACCACTCTCTTTGGCCAAGTACCAAACTGAGGTATATCAAGTGACGAGAACACTCATGTACCTAGAATGTATATTAAAAGGTCCTTACACGTACTAGCCATTGGGGTATATAGCAAGACCTGCCAAATAGGAGGGAGTCTTAAACCTTACCTTTTCAACCACGCTTGCATATAGGATGTGTCAGCCTTGTACACGTGAATTTTTGCATGTTTTTCTAACCATCAGTCGTGAAATTAGTGAACAAAAGGCCTTGTCGTACATACCAACTTTTGGTTTGGCAAGTACGGCTGGAGGCTGTCCAACCCCGTTCGTAGAAATCCCTCACTAAAACCTGTTAGTGAGAATTTTCCTGTCACTATTTTCATGAAAAACAACTATAAGAGAACTTTCCGATTTTCAAAAAATGTTTTTTAATTTTTTTTTAAAAAAATGAGTCATTTTCCAAAATGAATTTTTCAAAAATTATTTTTTAAAATCAGAAGGTTATAAGGGCACCCCGGGAATTCATATTCCTACCTTAAACCTATTCACGGGGCTCTCAAGTTGTTGTCGTCGGTCTGTTTTTGCTTCACCAAAAAGTGGTTTTCGATTTTATTTTTCTGTCGAGTCATAGTTTTCCGAGAATTATGCAACCCATGAAAAAATATTGTTTTTTTGGTCAAATCCTCGACTTCTTTCTCCCCATTCTTCACCCCACTCCGATTATCTACTACTGACATTGGTTGGCTAGGCTCTTAGAGATTCAAACTAGACGACTCACGAGATCAGATTCACCATCGATCATGCCTCCTGATTGTAACACCGAGCTACTGCTTCATCAAACCCGGGACGACAATATTAAGGATAATTACTATGAAGCCTCTAATGCAGCGGATCCGCTGCCTGGTCCAGTTCTCCCACAGATCGAAGGTGGCACCTTAACCCTTGAACACCTCTACCATCTAATCCAGGATATGACCCAGTCTATAGACATCATGAAGAATTACCAAGCTACCACCTAAGCTTGTTTAGACACCCTAATCGCTACCAAAACACGAGATGAACCAAACCAACCGAATCCAAATCCATACCCAACCAAAGATAACTAAACCCGAGACCCAGTAGCTCTACCTAACATTCTCTAATACATTATCTCAGTTCATGCCAACATTAACCACACACTTCCTGTGGCCCTTGCCAACATCGTTGTACCACTGGCGCAAGATCCCGAAACTGCCTTGTTGAACCCTAAACATAACCAACCCCTTCAAAACCATAATCCTCAAGCCATCATTGATGCAGATCACAACGGCTCCCCGAAGACTAGCCTCACCATCATCGTTCACATACACTGAGGGTGCAAAGGGTATATGCACTGAGGGTGTCGACAAGAAGACCAGAACAGCTCCCTAAAGGCTAGCCTTACCATCATCGTTCGTATACACTGAGCGTGTAGAGGGTATATGCACTGAGGGTTTCGACAAGAAGACTAGAACAACTCCCCGAAGACTAGCCTCACCATCATCATTCGCACATATTGAGGGTGCCGAGGGTACATCTACTGAGGGTATCGACAAGAAGACCCGAACAGCTCTCTAAAGACTAGCCTCTTCATTCATCCTTCGCACTGAAAATATCCTACCCATATCACCATGACCGTGTTATTGTCCTATTAGCAAAACCAAAAACCCTGAAGGTAGAATCAAGTCAATCAATTGGTTTAGCAATTGAAAGCCCCCGCCTCTCTCAAGAATCAAGCCTGTCCACACCCATTCCTGAAAATGCAGAATATCAGTAATCCTTCTGAGACTATAGGTATGAGCAAAAGCAGTAACTCGGATGAATTTTGATAGGCCCAAGAATCAAGAAGTAGAGAGAAACGTGTTAAGATGATAGCATGACACAAGATCAGCATAATCCCAAGATGGAAGCACACCATTTCTCTTGTGACCGATATCACCTTGCACCCACTCACTGATTGACCGAAAATTAATATTTGCCTTTTCAGTGTTACTATATTTTTGAAAAATTGTCGGTCTTGCATGCATACATCTGCACTTAGATAATTTCATCCAGCGTAACATACTTCATAAATCAGGCAACTTAAGATTCACAACCTCTTCAAAACCAAGTTTTTAAAAATAATGATGTGATGATTTAAGAAGTATGCGAATACTTAAAATTTAGGAAAGCATGGCATAGTGCATACATATGAACACTTGCATAAGTGTACCGCGCACTAATTCAAAAATACACAGGCACTAAGCTCCATGGCCTACTAGACAGGCTTCACCATCGCATCCTGGTATATACCTCGATGATTAATCACACCACCATCACCGACCAGATAGTCATGATAAGATCACATGCCTTCCCAGAGAGGCAAGTCATTTCACAAGCCCTCCCAGAGAGTCAAATCACTTCACAAGCCCTCTTAGAGAGGTAAGTCACAATCATAAGCCCTCCCAGAGAGTCAAATCACTTCACAAGCTCTCCTAGAGTGTCAAATCACTTCACAAGCCTTCTTAGAGAGGCAAATCACTTCAAAAAATCTCCCAGAGAGGCGAATCACTTCACAAGCCCTTTGTACAGGCAAATCAAATCCCAAGCCCTTTCTACAAGCGCCAATTAAATCCCAAGCCCTTTATACAGACACCAATCAAAACCGTTTCTACAGATACCAAGCCCTTTCTACAAGCGCCAATTAAATCCCAGCCCTTCAGCGTTTCGTTTCTACAGATACCAATCAAATAGGCACCATTCCAACCCTTTATACAGCCAATCTAAAGCCCTTTCCACAGGTACTAATCCAAAGCCCTTCCACATGTACCAATCCAATCCAAGCCCCTTTTACAGACACCAACCCAAGCCCTTTTCACAGGCATATACTAAAGCCCTTCTTATAGGCAAACTCAAGCATTCTCCAAAATCAAGAAGCCTATTTTGAGAGGATATCAGAGAAAGATAAAGAGAAATACTGGAATGAGAAAATTTTGTAAAAAACACAGGGAACAAGCCCCACAAAAAGGACTTTTAGCCTAGCTTCTTCTCGCCCAAGAAGTCTTCAAGATATGCCCCCAAAGGTTCTCAGACCGAAAATTACAAACACAGCACGACGATATCAAATACGAACTTCTAAGGTAAACATTTTCAAAATCGCAAGGTCAATGATGCTCAGAAAACCTGACAAAGTGAGAGAAAACAAAGTGGGTACAAGAAAAAATTGAAAGAGTAGAAAAGAGGATAAATCCCACAGTGCCAAAAGAAAAGAATATTGAAAAAACAGAAAAGGAAAAAAAATGGTAGCGAGAGCCACACCAAGAGTGACAGCTATACTAAAAAGCCCAAGGCTACGTCTTGGGTGAGGAAGGCTACTGACCTTGCAAAAAAAGAAAAAAATAAAATAAGTTGCATTAAAAAGTTTTCAATCAATCAATGAGGAATAAGGGCATCGAAAAACAGAAAATGATGCAGGCACAAAATATTCTCCTCTCGAGTAAGTCAGTAAATAATAAGCAGGATCGCACCCTACTGACAAGAGAAAAAATGCCACTGAAGCTGAGTAAGAGGCAAAGTCCAAAATTCATACACGAGATTCGAGAACCGAGAGAATGTAACTTGATCATTTCTTAAGAAGAAATAGACCAGCCAAAAGTACTTATTTAAAAAAAAAAAAAGATCACACTAGAACTCTCTCTATATCTTCTCAGAGACTCTCACCTCCCCAGCATCAACCCTCAGCTATTATCCTAGCCAGTAGGAATTCTCATTTCTGTAGCAGATCATCAACCTGCACATCAACCATTATCCAAGCCAGAAGGAGTTCTCATATCCTTAGCAGATCATCAACTCTCAGCCTTTATCCTAGTCAGTAGGAATTCTCATCTCCCCAACAGGCCATCAATCATCATACCATTAATTTTTAGCCAGCATACAATCAATCATCATATCCCCAGCAAACATACACCATACTAGAATCACTGACAGAACAATCTCACACAGTTCGTTAAAGCAGGGGCTCACCCTCTACACAATTCACAAGTTCGTTAAAGCATTGACTCACCATTTGCACAGTTCACATAGTCCGTTAAAGCAGGGGCTCACCCTCTGCACGGTTCACCTGTCCGTTAAGCTCGGCTTCACACCTCTGGCCACACGCTGTTTAATCAGCAGGGAAGAGGACTCGCCCTCTACACAGCTCATAAGCTCGCAAAAGCAAGGGCTCAACCTCTAGGCGGCTAACACACTTTGCTAAAGTAGGGGCTCACCCATTTATGTGGTTTACACATCACAGCAATGCACATGATATGTTCCAAACATCGCCCATCCATCCCCAACAGAAATAAACAGTAAATCACGACATCATTTGCATTGCATTATTTTTAAAATATCACTTGTGATTCACGCTAGTGCCATAAAATGATGTGTTCTCGTTATTGTCCTGGTTTCTTTGCTTCACAAAGAACCCAGGCCGAGAGGGTCTGTGAACACCTCATTTTGCTACCCCTGCAAGAATCCCGAACTGCAAAGAAACAAGCACGCATGCATGCACGAGCATTTCTAGATGCACACCTACTATGTACATATGATAGAGGTCAAAGAAGGATGCCGAAAAGACGCACGGATGAGAAGTTACGAGAATTACAAGAAATTGTCAAAACTCGAAAATCGTTAAAACTCTTGAAACTTGTGAAAGGAGTTTCCTATTTCTGATCACTCTGAAACTTTAAGGGTTGTTAGATATTATGAGAAGGAGTAGTATACTCGAAAATCAGCTCGATCTAACTGTCGGATCTCCGAAAATTCAAAAAATCATGAGTTTGTTTTGGGTGATCAAATAGAGGCATACTTGAAGTTAAAATGATATGAAGTTTGGTCGGTAGATAGGTCATATTGTGGGGAATAATTTATTCAAAGGTCAGCTTTTTCGGACTTGGGATTATTAAAAATCAATTCGTCTATCTTGCAATTCTAGTCGAAATGTCCTTCGTCGCAAATTAAACTAAATGGAGGGCTTCCCGATTTCTGATTGACCTCAAATTTGGATACAAGCTAGAAAACATTTGGAGGGAATACATATCCAAAAATCAGCATAATCCAACGGCTAGAAGTTCAATTGTTGAGGTTGTTGTACGCAAGTACGTTTCCTATGCGGGAACAAACTCTTTGTACCAATCTGAGGATACTGAGTCCTTCCCGGAACTCCGATCGTGTTTAAATTTTTACAAGTTCTAGAAGACGTATATTGGCAATACATATCCAAAAGTAAGCATGATCCAACGGTTATAACTTGACTTGTCGTACAAACAAGTGACCTTGTCTGCAACAACTACCTTTCCTACGCGGAAACAAAATCTTCGTACCAATCAGAGAAAACGGAGACCTTCCGAACTCTTATCGACCTGAAATTTTTACACGATCTATAAGACTTCTAGTCCCAACACATATATCCAAAAATCAGAATGATCCAACGATGGGAAGGCTTCGCGATAAGCTCCAAGAGTCCTGATTGCAATCTCTTTTCTTGCTCTCCAAGCATTTTTTTCAACATAATATACCCCCCCCTCCATTCTATATTTCAAGGGTTTCGTGTGGTACACTTCTTAATTCTCTCCCTCCAAGAGAGCTCAGGTATAATTTTCTCTCTCTCCTTTTATTTATTCGTCAGTCTTATAATTCTTACTCTTGTCTGCATAATTTTTATCACTTGATAGCTTTTCAAAACCCTTTTACAAATTATTTTTTAAAACCAAAGGCGTATAATAAACCCTAATCCAATTCTAAAATAGTATTATTGTTTTCTTACTTTTCAAAAGTCCGTATTAGAGGTATTATTATACGAAGGAATCGATCATCGCTATATATCCTAATCTAACTCATAGATTGCGGTGCATATGTGATAAATACTCGATTATTAGAGCATTAGTGCCATCTATACCAGTTTAATCAATAGACTATGGTACACGATTGGTTAACTCTCCTCATATCATATCGAGTATAAGATTCCACATCGAATTAATTTTCGAAAAGCCTAATGCTTTACAAAATCACTTGTTTCATTGTATCTATTATTATCAAACTCTCTTTTTCAAATTACACACACACATATTTATTTTTAAAATCATGGGCGCACTAGGAAGCACATTGTTTTCATCACATCTCCAAAATCCTGATTTCTAAGGCAAGCACGTAAAGCTGTAAAGTAATAGCAATAGCATGTAAGAACTGAATTATAACACATCATATATGTGTGCTTTTATCAATAATAATCCATAATCATCCATCATTTGTGTACAATACCCAAAAACCCCAATTTTTAAGTTCAACATATGCATATGAGATGGGTTCTTCAAAAAACATTAGGTATATGAGTGAAAACAGTGATTATATGCTCAAAACATGTAATAGATGCAAGAACCCATCAATATCTATCATTAATTGAAGATTTATCTAGCCTAAACCCCAAGTGATATAAACAACCTAGGGTTTTATAGAAAATCCCTAATTTGTGCTCAAAACCCTAATGCAATATGTAATACCTTGAAAAACATGTTTAGTACTAGTGTTCCTACCTTTATTGATGATAATGCACGAGATGATATGCATAGATGCGAATTGCAGAACCCTAGCTCACGCCCAAGCAGCCATAGAAGATGAGGGAGGTAGAAAATGATGAATAGTGCACATGATGGTGTTTAGGGCTTGATGAAAAGTGTGTAGGAATATCTTACTTTCTCTTTCTAGAACCCTCCAGAGCTCTCCATGGATGAGTAGAAGTGTTTATGCTCAAAGTTGGGTGGTTTGGGTTGATAAGGTGTGAGAAAAACGGGTCAAAAGTAATCAAAATACGCTATCGCTGATGAGTAAGATCGATCTTACTACGGGCAAAAGGTGCACTGTTGGTATTTTGGTCATAACTCCCTGCTCCGAACTCGGATTTAGACGATCTACGTATCAATAGAAAGATAATTCGAAGATCTACAACTTTCTTCAAGAAAGTTTCCTCAGATTGTGAACGCATTAATACCAGAAATCAGTAAAAGACATCCCTCTGCCATAGTGTTACCGAACAACCAGATTTTGCGATTAGCCTACTACGCACGACGTTTTGACAAACAAGGAGTATGAATTAGCTCTCGGTCAAAACAAGAAAGTTATAGAATGCATTAAAACTTAGATGTACACGCGAGTGGAATCTTAATCGAATAAGAGATGGACGAGTTACGATAGCTCAAAGTCTGATAAAAATAAGAAATCTTGAAAGACCAAAACTCACCATTTACGAGCCGATATCAATTCGGACCATCTGAATTGTGAAACGATTACGCCCGCAAACTTAATATACCTAATAAGATATGCTAGAAGTGTCAAATCAACTAAGGATGGTTCAAAACAAAATCTCAGCCCTTAACGGGATTAAGTCTTAACCAGGCTTAATGGAAGAATTAACTCGAAAATGAAATACGGGGTGTTACAATTATAAACCTAAGGAGCAAAAAAAAGACATATTAGACGAAAATTGATCAAAACAAAATGCATGACAAATATCATACCTCCTCGCATCAAAATTCTAAAATGCCGATAATTTTTGAAAAATCTAAACTCATTTGACTCTAACTTAATTATCGAATGAAAACATCCATTAGAATTTCTTAGGTTGCGTTTGATTGCAAGTATGAAATTTGCATAAAAAGAAAATAAGTTCTAGGCAATTAAATTGCCTAGAATTGAGTTGCATGAAAATTTCAATTAAATGTATTTGATAGCCATAATTTTCTACCTGAAAAATATTGATTGTATTATGACATTTTTAATGTAGAAAAAATTATTAGTATTTTTTTTACATAATTCTATAGTCATGATAGATCTTGTTTAATTGATCTTGATTAGTAAATTTTAAATATTAATTTTTTATTTTAAATTATGACATTTTTAGTATAAAAAATGGATAAAACTTTGTCTTGAAATTTGTCCAATTATCTAGAAAACAAAAACGCCCTCAAAAAAAAAGAAAATATTTTCATAGGGTGGAAAATAAGTAATAATTACCAAAAATATAGAATCAGACTGCCAAAAATATTTTGACAATCAAACACACCAAATCCTCTCTTTTCAAGTTCAATTTGGTCAAAAATGGGTTCTCGATTTGTTCACAAAGTCGGTACACAATCTAGATTTGTTTGATTTAGGTGTAGATCTCGACGTTTTGGGGGCAATCTAGAGGCAGTGAATTGTCCGGTTGGGGAGAAGCTCTCTCAATATAGATATACATGCATACATACATATATAGAGAGAGATGGCAGATCTGAATCAAATCGACGAGATATATAGGACACACAATCGCGACTGCAGATCGGCGCCAGTGCCTGCGTTTTAACTAGTGAAGATCTGTGCGTATATGGTGTATGTATATATATATATAGAGTTTACATAAAAAAGTCAGCAATCCAATTTTTTGATTTTGATTTGATTTCCGATCGATTTGGTTTTGCTTTCTAAATTTCAAATCAAGTTTTAATTTGAGTTGGAGTATGATTCTTTGTGTGTTAGGGCTTAAATTGCTGGGTTGAAATCTGATTAGTATTTAATAAACATGAAATACAGGGTTTTCTTTTGGAAGGAGGAGAAGATGATGGCATTTAAAAAAAATAAAAATGGATGGATGCAAAGTTAACCATGTCAAGCCTTAGGTGGTTCTGTTAATTATAATTATGTTAGGGTTTTTCTTAAATATTATTATTAACGCGGGGGTTTAGTCAGTAAGTCCCAAATTTTAAAGACCGGGACTTTGCATAGTTGAACTGCATTTTTCCAAAATTCTTCCTGGTACCATCAATTTTCTCAAACCACAGCCTATTTAATTCATAGTCTTATTTTCTTCTTCATTTGTTTCTTGTCTTTGGAGAGAGAGAGAGAGAGAGAGAGGGATTCTATTATTGAATTAGTCTGCATCTCTAGCAATTGACATCATTACCAAACAAAAATACTGCCCCCATAGTAGTTCCGAGATGGAACACATTCTAGGCCTTGAATGCGATCATCTCCAATAGTCTCTTCAAAAATAATTTTGTTAACCTACGTGACATTTTGAAGAGCCATTTTAAAGAATGTTTTTAATGAGTTCCAAGAGCCTCTTCAAATATATTATTATTTCAATTTCTTAATTAATGTGCATATAAGTCATTTTATATTAAATATTTTACGTTTCAACAATCTCATTTTAAATTAGTATAAAGTCTCATTAATAAAATATTAAAAAATATGTTTGAAGAGCTCTTTAATCAATTTTTATATTTGAAGAGTGAGAAATACTCTTCAAATTGGAAATTTCATTTTACTACTTATCCACCACATGAAACGTCACAGTAGAACGGTTACTAAACCCGACCCTATCCAACCTCTCGTAACCAAGATCATAACCTTGCCCATCAATCCTTCAAAAAATTGAACCACTTAAATGATTCCCCATTTTGGATTTTATAGCCTTGAAAACCGGTCTAACGATGACTGAAATGGAAGCACCTGACTCAATAACCCAACTGCCAGAACCGTTAGCCTTCTGGCAAAAAGTCTTGGGCGGGATTTGAAGCCGCCTTGTGCCTACACTAACTCCTATTAACGGCACATAGTAGTAAATGAACTGCCCCGTTCCCAACGGCGGCAACAATGAGGTCACCAGTTAGCTTCACCCTTGTGGTGTATCTGAACCAAACCGAAGAGACATACGAGCTCTAGTGGTTATCAGTGGGAAGCAGTGAGAGAACCAGCCTTGGGTACAACCACTAACTTGGTTAATAAACAATCGATCTTCCCAACCAATACCCATTATACCGGCTATCTTGTTGCTTTGGTTTCGAGCAAATGTTGAAGAATTCTGTATCGATTTGACAGCTGAAAACTGAGTCGGGGATTTTTTCTACACTGCCTCATCGGAGCAAAAAGAAAAGGTTTTGGTAGCTAGAACTCCTTGTGATGACATTCCGCTATCATAGGTTTTCATGTACAAAGCACGTGTTGTTGATGCATTCGCCCGGGTAGCAAAGGGGGTGTTGGCTGCAGGGTAGGGGTTGGTAAGTACTCAAGCAGCTGTTTGGGTAGGGAGGTGGTTGTTGAGGGATACAGGTGCAGTTAACACAGCCCTCACATTGAGTCCAAACGAGGTAGCTGCCCGTATCCAAGATCAGCAAGTATGACTTGTAATTTGCAAAGAAACGGGCCGGGAATGTGCCAATTCCCACATCTACGGATCTACCAAGTAAATGTTATGCTGAAGATCCATCTTCGGACATTTTTGGATCGGCCAATGCTGACGTGTCAACCAAGCGCTGAGTGTAAGCCGCTGATTGTTCAACTGTTCTTTGAATTGTCTCTTCATTGGTGAGGTTACAAAAGGGATAGGAAGGCGACCAGGGCGAGACCCGGTGAAAAAAATTGATGCTTTAACCCATCGGTTTTTGCATCAGAAGAGGGCAAAAAAGGCAGGAAGAGGAGGCAACAGCTCAAAATCAGCTGCAGGGGAAATTTTGTCCTAGACATTGCCATACTTGACCTAGCTTTTACTAAAACGAGAAACGAGGTTCTATTTATATACAACTGATAGACATACAGACAAAGACTAAAGTACACATATTTAATGCTAAATCTTTCCACTAGGGAATGAAAGTCCAGTTTGATTTGGCTTTTCTTGAAATCATTTAACATTTACCTTTCTATGGCACATACTGAGTGAATGTTTCTGCCCAACCTTGCTGGCTTTATATAAGATAGCATAACGGCCCAGTTTTGTGGACGGCCTTCTTTTTGTGTCATGGTGTCCCTGCAATAGGGACTGGCAGGCTACACATTATGTGTTTGTCCTATATCAACTGGGTGAGGTGAAAAACAAAATCGTGCGGACACAGGCCGAAACAGACAATATCATATTGGGCTAGATTAGAACGTGACAGAGAACATCTCTCTTAATTGTCAAAGTCTGGATTAGTATCACATGATGGAAAATCGCATACATTCGTAAGATGTTACGCGCTACACTGAACATAATTTATTTGAAAAAGAAATTACATGGATCGCTAGATTTAACGTTGTGAACCAATAAACCTAAATATTTTCCAAACTTTGACTTCAAAAAATACAATCATACAAACCTGTTGCAACGAAAGATATAGCGAAGACCACATTGTAGCATCCTAATTTACCGGGGCAAAATTCCATTCTCATTTTTTTTTCTTTTTTTTTTCTGACTACCAGCATTTCAGTTGTCCATCCTAGCAAAGCGTCCCCTGATTCTTGTTCTACTTTCTGCCCGAACCTTCCGCGATTCATACCTGATGTGCTTATCATACCTGTTATAATTTACAAATTGCAAATCTTAGTTTAACAAGTTCAATCCCAATGGCCAAAATTATTATATATATTATGTATAAATGAGAAAACGAGAATGAGGGAGGCTTTCATGAACCAAAACTCAAGCTATTCAGATTATCAACCATTTCATCAAGACAAGTGGAACAAACAACTGAAAAGTGACCTAAAAAAATTAGTTCCAATTGCTAATGCTCTGAACATTGCAATTTACAAACGTAATTACGAGCCAAAATAGTCGCAACCTTTGAATTGTTTGCACGAGGAGACAAATTCCTTATTCCCGCCTCCCTCTTAAATATAAAACCAAAATTTTCCCACAAGATTTCTCATTAAACTCACTCTAGAGCAAGATATTTATACCAATTCAAAATCAGGTAATAACTCAAATGAAGTTCCAGATTCTTGTAAATGAAAAATATAAAAAATAATTGTGCTTGTCGAACTGTTTTTTGAAGGTCAATATTTCAATACATGGCACGAAAACCAAAAGATATCTTTGTGCATTTCAAAAGGACTAGTTCATCCACAATATATTTGAGACATGATCACGGGGAAAGAAATATGCATAGAATACAGATACCTCCTAGATTTCTTCTTCTCTTTGTAGCGTGAGATTGCAGTGTCTCTCTCCTGGCTGGTTAATTCACGTGCAGCAACTTTTGGAACTTCCATGATTTCAGTGACAGTATCATGCCAAGATTGTTGCTCATTCGCATGATGACCTAAACCATTACCAATATTGGAATCTTTGCCAGTGGGAACCACACAGTTAGTCTCAGTGTAGCTTCCTGGTAGGTTGGAAGAAAGACCTCCCTCTGCAACCTGACCAGTATCACTGCACCAGTTATATGCATTTGCCTGCAAGTAGTGAATATTTTAAAACACAAAAAACGAAGAAACAGTGCGGTGATAATCTCAAATACAAAGTTTCAACTTGATTTGTTGGTTACATTAGACCACAAATGTTATAACTAAAAGAAGATCATTGTACAGAGTTTGTGGTCCTGTATCATGTTGGTTTGACCAAGAAACATTAAAATCTTTGTAAAATGTAAACTGTTTCTAATTTACATGTCTCCTAAGCTCGACAATATCTTTGAAACTCCCATCACCACTAATTACACCTGCCACTTATGCTGCAATACTTCTCGTCTCGAACAGATCTATAAAGGAAAATCATAAAAAAACATCCACCTTGCAAGGAGACTCATAAGCTCATTCATCCACACGCGAAAAAGTAGCTTAACATATTAAGGTGCATGTCCAAGAGTAAAGGACATGGAAACAGAAACTGCCAAATTGAAGTTGTTCTCTTACCCCATATTTTTGGATAACATAAATATCTTAGTAGAGCCACCAAAAGATCTGGGAACCCCTTTTTTTTTTCCCAACAATCAAATGAATCAAATCGTTAAGAATCCCCAGCAACCTCAGAACGTGGATAGCCAATTCTCCGTTCAAGATGGCTCCTCTTAGATCATTAGTTATCCCCAACAAACCATTTCTCTTATCAACCACCATCATTCACTATTATCTACACTTTCACCATAGGAGTAGCCAATCATGCTAAGACCAAACAAGTAGGTGAAAGAGGATGGAAAACCAAGAAATAGCCCTAGAAATTAATTCAATGCAACCTAAAGGAAAAGAAGCCCAATATACCTCATACTGAGGACGTATGCCTTGCTTCAAATTGTGTTCAAAGCCTGCACGGGTATCTTGCGGTTGGACGTTGTGTTGAGGTACTAGAGGTTGGAATTCAATAAGGCGTTCAATATCCCCTTCGTCACCATTATCTGAGTTAGGCTCCAATTTGGCCAATTCACGAAGCTGATGAAGCATTTCATCCTTGTGTTCTCCACAAACAGCATTCCGATTCTGAAGCAATAACAATATCCTAAAGCAAGTTACAATTTAAAGAAGGCCATAGGAAGAACACCCAGTTCAAGAAACAAACCTCAATACCTTTTCTTTTGGTTCTTATAAAAATTGTCGAGCTTGTGAATTGAACTTTAGACCTCAAGGAAGGAAGCTTGGAGGCACCTCAATACCTCCATAAACTAGTAGTGTAATCAAACTCCAACCAAGACAAAAATCAAAGAAACAAAACTGGATTCTAAACCAAATCCAGTTCAAAATGATTTCCACTTGAACATCTCCCAAAGCTAGAGGGAAACTAGAATCGGGAGCTTCAAAATTCCCAAATACGAGGAAGGGGAACTTTTCCACTGGAAGACCATCCCAAAAATGACATTTTTACTCGACAAGGCTCCATTTAATAAAAAGTTTGAAAAATTATTGAAAACGCTAACTATACCTCGCTAAAGCATGGAGCTCACCCCCTATACGCAGTTCACACACCTCGCTAAACGAGGGGGCTCACCCCTTTACGCAGTCTACACACTTTGCTAAAAAAGGGGGGCTCATCACACAAGAATTAAATAATTAATTCTTACAGCACTAACCTTAGGGAGAGGAGGAACCCCCATAGCCTGAAAATTATGCTGAGAACCACTTGAAACAATCAAGTCATCTAGAGTAACAAAAGAAGGAGTATCCCAAACAAGAAAATCCTCAAATCCATAATCGGACCCACCAAGACCCGAGCCCACAATCCCTCCTTCACCACCAACTAAAAGTGCCTTCTTCCCAAAATCTTCAAACCCAAGAATTGCCAAAAGCTCAGTCACCGAAGGACACCCACTAAACCCTTCTAGAGGTCTCCGATCATGAGGAGAAGAAGAAGAAGTAAGATTGTGGCTTTCCCAATCACAGTTCTGGCAAAGAACAGAGTTATCAGTTGAGCAAAAAATAGAGGCAGGGGAGGAATTGCAAGAATCACAGAGGAGTAGACGGGTGTGTTTAGTGAAGAGCTGGTTGGTTGAGTGAACTTCACGATCACAAGAGAGACAGAGCTTGGCAGAGTCAGCTCTGCAGTACAAGAGAGCTACGGATTCACTGCAGAAATCACAGAGGCGATGTGGGTTTTGTTTAATTTCTTCTGGGTCTGGGTCTTGTTTGATTTGTCCATGACCAAGTTTTGAAGAATCAGTCATGTCCTTTTGCTGTGAAAGAAGGGGAAATTTGGAAGAAGAGAAAGAAAGGGATTTTTAAGATAAAAGATGAATTCGGTGGGAAAAGGAGGTGCTAGGTGAACATTCTTGTGATGCAAGTAATTGTTTGCCAAGATATTAAATGCTGGAACTGTGTTAGAGAGATGATGTGAGTGAAGAAAACCTTATCTTTTAATTTTCTTGTTGTTGGTGGGGGATGTGAATGTGGAAGAAAGACGAAGAAGCAGCAGCAGCCTCTTTGGGAAGTATGGAGTAATGGATATTTTTGGAGAAGCTGTTCACGTGGTTGGATAGGGGGCACGAGATCTGCGATAAAAAAATAAATACAAGTAAAAAAAAACAAGAAAGGTCCCACAGTCAGTAAAGTAGGATGACAAATAAAATAAGGGCTTTTTGAGTTTATCTCTTATTTATAAATTTTTTATTTTAATAATCGCTTGATTAACTTTTAGTTTTTGTTGGATCTCGAACACCTTTAATTTTTATTTTTATTTTTATTTTGTTTCTTAAACATTTTGCCTTTATTTATCGTCTTCATAAAAAAAATACAAGCTTTTATTTTCTCTTTCAAAATTTAGAGAGAGAAAATAAGGGTTAGGATTTTTTGAAAAAGATACGGAATAATAAGGGACAAAATAGTCAGGATACAAAAAATTTCTAACAGTGTTAAGATTTGTCAAAAACGGGAGGATTAATTCAAACAATTATTGAAATAAGAGTGTCTCTAATTATGTATCAGGTAAACTCAAAAAAGCCCATAAAATAAAAATGAAGTATAGCCAAACTATAATAATTTTGGGTGGTGTTATTGCCACACTCCAAATTTTTTTATAACACTTTTTCTCTTTACTCGGTATAATAAGATCCAATATGAGGATATTATTTCAGTACAATAAGGCCGAACTATTGTTAGAAAAAAAATACACTACCTCGACCTTTTTGCACGAGATAATGTGCACATACTCGGCCTTGTTGCACCGAAGTATTGTACACATTTTCGGCCTTGTTGCATCGAAGTAATGTGTATATACTCGGCCCTATTGCACTAAGGGTGTGTTTGACTGGCTTTTTTTTCATAGAAAATACATATTTTTTATTTGATTTGACAACTTAAGGTGTTTAATTGCCTTTTTTTATATAGGGAAACTATTTTTCTAATTTTACTCACATGCTCACATTTCTCACCAAAATAAGGAAAACATTTTCTTTGGGGGTACTTGTATTTATTTTCCAGGCAATTGCTCATTTTTAGAGATAAAATTTTATCAATTTTCTACATTAAAAATACTATAACTTAAAATACAAAATTTAAAATTTAATAAAAATTTAATATTTAAAATCTACTAATCAAGATCAATTAAACAAGATCCATCATGACTATAGAATTATGTTAAAAAAAATACCCATAATTTTTTCTACATTAAAAATGTCATAATACAACTAATATTTTTCAGGTAAAAAATTAAGGCAATCAAACACATTTAATTGACATTTTTTATGCAACTCAATTCTAGGCAATTCAATTGCCTAAAAGTTATTTTCTTTTCATGCAAATTCCATACTTTCAATCAAACGCCGCCTAAGTAAAAAATGGAGTATTACAGAAAAGTTTGGAATGTGGTAATTGTTAGTCGGAAATAAACCCTAGAGAGGGGGGGTGAATAGGGTTTATCAAAACAAAATGCGGAATTAAAATTTTTTCGAAAAATGTTTTAAGAATAAAATAAAAGTTTAAGCAATAAAGCTAAACTAAACTAATATATCAAGAAATATAAGCAATTCAACCAAGCAATCAATAAATATAGCAAGTAAATAAAGAACTTGAGTTAGAAAGATTAAACCAATTTGAAACTCAAGACTTTTTGTCCTCACGGTTCGGTTTCCTAAACCATACGTCTGCGCTCAGTTAGTTCCCCGAAAATTTTCACTAAAATCAATCTTCTTCTGGGTGAAGATCAAACATTTATAAGTGTTATTGTCTCACACACTCTTACAAATATTGCTTTACCACAATATTCACACAAGATATAGATCTTGCTAACTTGTGAGATTTACCTTTCACAATTACTAAACAAGAATTAACATTCTTGTTATTTTATGAGATTGACCTCTCACAAATGTATATTATAATTGTTTGGTGATACACACCAATGAACAACAATTCTCAAGTATTTAAGAAATAACATTGAAGCTCACACTAGAATTACTTGTTTTATCAAGATTTATAACTCAAATAAAGAATGATTGATCAAAACAATTCTTGAATCTTTGAATGATGAAGATAGATAAAGAATATGTTTGTATAATCATTCAAACATGCCAAAATGTGTTTTAGATAGTGTATATATAGTCCCAAAAGTGATATAGCCGTTTGTGATGTTTGGTACAAAAAATGGTAAAAAATCAGAAATCCAACGGCTATATTATAGGTTATCAATCGACTGAGCAAGGCTCATCAGTTGACTGAGTGGGCCTTAGGCAACTAAGCACAAACCATCAGTCGACTGATGGACTCTACTGTTCATCAAGCCAAAAGGCCAAAAATTCCAATTTTTGCACTTTAGCTCCAAAATTAATTATAATGCTTTGGGGAACTTAAAAATATGTTCCTAAGACACTTATTTTCGGGAAAATTTAAAATATGATCATTTGAAATTAATATGAATTTATTTAAAACCCAGCTTTTGCAAGAATGATGTTTTGAAAGAATTTTGATTTAAACTTTGTTCAATTGATCTAACAATGATGCATGATCATGTTTGAGCTGTATAAACAATCAATTAAGAAACTTTACATAAATCCTAAACACTCATTCAATTACCGAATAGTCGAGTTATTGAATGTTTTGATTTGTTTTTTTAAATTGATCTTTTTTTGCAACTTTTGCCTTGAAGCTTTTGATCCTTATTCTTTTGTGCTTCATGAGATGCATTAATAGCAAATGATGAGATAGATCTTCCTTGTCTATTTTAATGCTTTATTGACTTGATCGGACAATATTTCAATGATCCTTGCCATGCTTCATTTGAGCAATCATGCTATTTTTAATTTTTCAAGAAAATAAACTATAAACTTATATCAAGATACATGTTAAATTACACATGATTGCATGATTGATTTATTGTTATTATTAAAATAAGATTAAGACTTTTAGGTCAACAATAACAACTACATGTACCCTTAATTTTGACCTAACCACTCCCATATGGCTCACGAAAAAGGACTTGGCTCCTTCCATTACTCATTTCATTCAATGAAACTTAGTTTGAGGTCTAAAAGGATGAATTTTTTTCATGAAACTTAGTGAACATGATCTATAAATATGGACAATCTACTTATGATACGGATTATCCAAGTCAAATACTATCATTATCCATATTCTTGTTTAATTTCTCAAACATGTATAAACACTATTCAAATAATCTTTTCTAAATATCCACAAAATACATATTCAAATTTTGAATATATTCGGATTTTCGAATATCCATTTACAAACCCTATGTGATTAGCATTTATAAACACTATTCAAATTCTCTTTTTCAAATATCCACAAAATACAAATTCAAATTCAAAACATATTCGAATTTTCAAATATCCATTTACAAACCATAAGTAAAGCCAATATAGCCAGTGTTGGCAATTTAGATTGCGTTTACATTGTAATAATATACCATCTCTAGCTCAAATTGAAATTTGTTACTCTTCCCATCTTTTTTTAGTCTTAATTTGTCTTTTTCTTCCTTTTTAATAAAATAGAAAAAACTCATCGGATACAAAGCGAGTTTGAAATCACAGCGTTTGGTTTTGATAAAAAAGCAACAGAGTAGAAGTGAATTGGCCTAATAGTAGAGGCGCTCACCTACATTCAAGAGATTCAAGTCACACCTGAATGGAGTAAGAAGTTACTTTGTTATTGTAGTAAAAGAAAGAAATTCTCAGAAAACCAAAAACCTAGCAATCAAATAGTAGTCGCGCTTGCAATCTTGCTGGGTTGAGATTCCTAAAAGTAGTAAAATGGACCATTCAATGGAGGGGTACTTATTGCGCCTTCTATAGTCCTTCCCCCACCCCCCCCCCCCCACCCCCCCCCCCCCCCCCCCCCCCCCCCCCCCCCCGACACTAATACTGGTTCCTTTCGTCTTCACTTCTTGAGGGTCCATATTTTACTAACCGCAAAACAGACTAGCCATATACATAATTGCATATATCTATGTATATATATATATATATAGAGAGAGAGAGAGAGCGGGGGTGAGGGTGGGGAAGAGAGAACAGCAATAATACATCAACAGCTACAAAGATAACTACATGGCCGGAACTAATGATACATCAAAAAAGGGCCCTTACAGCAAACAAAACATTCAGTCAAATAGATTGAATAAAAATGGACATCAGCACGAATAAATTATATGGCGGAACTAGCTGTATACAATAAACCATGTTGTAAAAAGGATAAGAATGTGGGCGCCATTATTCTTTTTTACAATTATGAATTGATCAGAAGAGGGTCATTGATGATGGTCAGCTGCAACCATGCGCGTGTTGTATGATTTACAGTGACAACACTTATGCCCCAGAATGTGAAAGAATGCTTTGCTAGTATTGTTGCAGTCATTGCATAGTATCGGAACCTGAGATAATTAATATTCTTATCATTTATACGTTAATCTGCTGGTAAAACACATTCCAAGAATATACAATGAAATTAATCGATCCAGACAGGGTGACAGAAAAAAAAAAAAAAAAAGGCATTCAACAACCAAGATAGCAATTGCAAACGAAAAAAAAAAAAAAAGAGGACAACATGGAGAAGGGGTATTACCTCATAGCGATATTCCTCCGGCATGACAGTAGCTTCAATCTATCATGAAAAACATATTTTTAAGTAATGGCATATTATGAACAACCTTATACAAAGGCAAATAAATAGATTAACCTTGCCAAGCAGCTGACAATATAGTATCAATGGTTTCACTAAAAAGTTCAAGATTAAAAGACACTATGGCCCTTCGAGCTGTGTACATAGGTCTCCAGAAATGGTTTCCTTCTTCTAACTAAAGAAGAGACTTCCCCCTTCTGAGGGGGTAAAAGATTGAATTTTTGATTAAATTTGGTAGGAATCGATCCCCATAATGAGTAGATCAAACCCATCAAATTTGTAAAATAATTCAATCATTTAACCCTTCAAAAGGGGGAAGTCCGTTCTTTAGTTAAAAGAAAGAAGCCCTTTCTGGAGCTTGGTTGTTTATCATATATCATAAATGTCGATAGCAAATTATACACATTACATAATGGAGCATCTAATAAAGAAACTTAAAAAAAAAAAAAAAAACTAATAAATATAAGGGCTCCGTTTGATAGCAACATAGATAATGATAAGAAAAACAACTAACTTGGGTGAGAAGATTGAACATAAGTTTAGGAATGTGGTGAGATGCTTTCCATCTCATGCTCATTTTCGTAAGTACATGAAATCCATCCTCTTTTATGTTTTGCGGGAAAAAAAATTCCATAGAAGAAGCCAAAAAGCAAGAGTTAATCTTACCGCACCCCTCAACTTATTTTTCAACTTCTCACAAAAATATATTATTTTTTCTACTATTTTCCATCTTGTTATCAAATGGAGCCAAATAGTCTTAATTAAACAACACAAATTGTTTTAATCTCTCTTAATTGTAACCTGCAGTTAAACCAAGATTTATATAATTAAATTTCATTAAAAATATAAATTTTGTTTTAAATAGTTTTGAATAGATGCAACTTTTTTTTTTTTCAGGAAAACCTTGAACAGATATATCACTTACTAAAACAACTCTAAGAGGTAAGGCAGGCCAGAGACCAATCATTAGTTGAAGAAATTCGGAGGATAAGGTGGGAAAAAAAAGAAGGGGGGGGGGGGGGGGGGGGGGGGGGGATCAATGAAATCATCAGAGACGAGGATAGATTGATTGTAGGTGCTCATTTAACACGACGTACCTTGTTATTACATGAATTGGGAAATTTTTTAAAAAGCAGACTCAACTTCTTGGTCAGTCAAATCAACTCTAAGAAGTAAGGCAAGGCAGAGACCAATCATTAGTTGAAGAAATTCTGAGGATAAGGTGGGAAAAGGGGGTAAATCAATGAAATCATCAGAGACGAAGATAGATTGATTGTAGGTGCTTGTTTTTTTTTTTAAATAACCATGGGTATCGGGGCCCCACCCCCACTAATCCAATGAGGCCCTTGTTGCTCGATCGCGCCCCAAGTGGCCCAAGAAAAATTTCACGCAACGGGGAATCGAACCTGAAACCTTGCGCCTACCCACACAGTCCCAAGTTCGCCCTTATCGCTGTGGCAACCCCTTGGGTTGATTGTAGGTGCTTGTTTAACTCCCAAGTACCTTGTTATTACATGAATTGGGAAATTTTTTAAAAAGCAGACTCAATTCTTGGTCATTCAAATGGTAATAGTAATTAGGATTATTATCTAGGTACAATATGTAAACTTCATGGGTGCAGGGAAGTAATTTTCATACCTCTCTATCTAATCTCTCCCATGTTTTAGACATGTTGAGCACTGACTTGGAGCAGATGGGACAACGATACCTGCAGGGTGAATGCACATGTTAAGATACATAGCCAGGTCCTAGGCTGTTTGACTGCTTGCGAAAACTGATCGAGGAGAGAAAATATTTCAAGTTAAAACTGAGCTTACTGGTGCTGGTCAACCATCTCCCTATAGCATTCCATGTGCATTGTGTGTCCACACTTCATAATTGTTGCGACTTTGATTGAATCAAAAAGAAACTAGAGCAAAGAATAAATTCGTATATTTTTAGAACACGACAATGATTTGAAATTTGAACATATTTTTATATCAACACAAACCTCGTAACAGATGGAGCAATGGTTTTTCATGGTGTTCTCCACACATGAATGGTGATCAAGCAAATTCACGGGATAGCAAGCTCCTGTGATTTACAAACAAGGATTAAATTGGACGATAGCAATGGCTAAATGGGCTCGAGAGATGAGGTCAATGAAAATAGACCAATGAGTTGGCATATATATATGTAAAACTAACAATAACCGCAGAGTGAAGAAACCAATAAAGAAAACAATCAAATTTCAAACTTTGGTGGTGAGAGGGGGAAGCATCAAGATGGTGTAAGATAAGGGGTGTACTAGATGGGGCCAAGGAATTTCAAAACAATAAAATTGATGAATTTTATATATGTCCTTTTGAAGCCAGTCAAACCCACCTAATAATCCCAAACCATTTTTTGTAGGGTTTCATATAATTCTATATGAGGCGAGCCCACAGGGCTAGCACCTACCTATCCCAAATGTGGGACTTTAGAACATCGAACATAAGAAATGAAATTTTCCATGCTGCCATATCCAATACTCTAGTTTTGATAAATAAAGAATTTGTCATATTTATTTAACCACGGGGTAATTGCATTTAAAATAGAGACTATAAAAGTTCAGTAATGCCATATATAAGAGCATATGTACAAAGGGGCCAACATTTTTTAGTGATTACGAAATTAGACTTGAAACCCACAACTGATGATATCATAATTCAAACATATTGACTACCAAAGAAAATGACTTCAGTTACAAAAGTCATACATCATGTGAAATAAATGCGGTAGAGAATTATTACATACCACACTTCTTGCAATGAAAGAAGTTCTCACTACCACCAACTCTGTAAAATCATGTCATATAGAACAACTTAGTAGACAAAGCAGACAATGAAGATATCATCTGGAAGAAAAAAAATAAGGGCAAACTGCAAATTGGTACCTACAGATCCCACACTCATCACAATGAAACTGCTCCTTAGAGGTCTGCAGTGCGAATAAATAATAGAGTATCATCATATGCATAAAACCAACGAATAATAAGTACCACCCCAATAGGTGTGATCCACTAGTTCATAAAAAAATAAAAAATATATATAAGGAATCAGAAACTAGGTGTGTACATCATCATCGTAGAACTTGCAAATATCACAAAAGTATTCCCCCATCTTTACCCCACAATTAGAACAAATGTGAGCAACCTAGAAAAAAAAAAGAGGGGGAAAATTTACAAAAACCATCTTTAACATGTTAGTTAGATCAACTCCAATCCTTCCTCAAACTTCCCCTAAATTTAAATTTGGTGAGAAATCACTTAAAAACATGCTCCAATCACTTAAGTTTTGGGACCCCTATCTTTCTCCCCATATTTGATTTAAGGATAAGATAGGTGAAGGTTTAAGCAATCACTTAAGTTTGGCGACCCCTAGCTTTCACCCCATATTTGAATTGAGGATAAGATAAGAGAAGGTTTGAGCAAGATTTTATTTATTTATTTAAAAAAAAAATCCCAAATTTAAATTTAGGGTGAAGTTTGGGGAAGGATTGGAGTTGCTATTGAAAAAGAAAAAGAAAATGGTGGGGGGGATGGAGGTGAGCGGAACCTGCTGCTCAGTATCACAAATTGCACAAATAACCTGGAAACACCGCCCATTGGAACACCGCACAAGATAAGTTAGAAAGAAATTGATATATAGAAGCACATAAATTAATTATAGTGGGAGAAGCGGAAATTAATGAAGTCAGGAGGGAGGGAGAGAAAGAAGAAGAACAAGTACTTGCTTAACATCGTGGCGAACAAGTTCGTGGCGTTCCTCAGGGTTGGTCAGAGCACTCTAATATTCATATTCATTCATTCAAAAGATAAGAAATTGCAAACAAGTCAGCCCAAAGAATTGAAAAACATCGTATCTGCTTGTGTTAAACTATATTTACACACACACATATATATATATACATAGAGAGAGAGAGAGAGAGAGATAGTACGGTGGCGTCGTTGTGACAGTGGCGGCAGGAGAAGATCTGATTGCAGCAAGGGGCTCTGATTTTGCATCGTCTTCGATAATGTTCGCACCTTTATACATATATATATACATATTGATAGATAGATAGATAATAAAACACGGAAGAAGAAATAAGATTAGAGAGAAAGATAGACAGAAGAAGGTGATGGTACAGAAATTTTACCCGTAAAGCGTTATTCCTTTATCTTGTGTCTTCTTCTTCTGGTCGTTTTGAGCAGCAGCCGCCGCTGCACCTGAAGATTGCTCTTCGTCTTCCATTGATTAGATTGTACAGAGAAATATATATATATATATATATAATAATAATAATAATAATTAAGAGGAGGAGTCGGAGAAGTAATTGCCAAGAAGAGGAAAAGGAGAAGAGAATTGTGCTTATTATTATATATAAAAGGAAAGGAAAATTAAACCCAGAGTCCCACCGATTTGGTTATAATAAGATTTTATTTCTAGCTTAAGTAATTTACATTGTTTATTAAATTAATTTAGGAGCGTGAATGTATTTATAAAAAATATATATATTATTAATTTTATTTTTATAAATATTATTTTATTAATAATTTAATAAATTATTAAAATATTTAATAAATTATTAAGTACATATATTTTAATTAAGTAAGTAAATATATGTGTTCTATCATAAAAAGTTAAAAGCAAAACTAAGGTTAGTAAATGTGAAATAAAAAAGCGAAGACCAATCCTCATTCGGCACTACATCTTCTAGCTCTCCATTTTGGGCACGAGATTTTCTAGCGTGACTTCTTCTCTCTTTTACTTGTTGTTGTTGGACAGTGATTCACTTTTAAAAAAACGCTTGTCTTATTATCAATTTCTTTATTGGTTTATTTCGTAAACTGAGACAAAAAGTTTGTGAGTAAACCTTATCACTTTGTTTCAAGTCCGATATATCAAGGTCCTGGAAAAAAAAATTATAATTGATTGTGGTAAGTCAAAAAAATGATATAATTATTATTCTTGTACAATTTTCATATTATATAGATTTTACCACGACAACATAAGATTCGACATTAGATATTAAATCTGGTTTTGGTGAAGTTTGTAGTGTTGTAACGGAAATTAAGTTTTTCTGCCAGACAATTTTCTTATTATACAGATTTACCAAGACAAGATATTAGCTTCAATTATAACTTATATATTAAGATAGGTTATGCTGGGAATTGTAACATTATAACTGAAAATAAGTTTTTGCACCAGCCAATTTTCTAGTGTTTATAACCAATATTTTCATCGATCATACTACTGATAAGTTAATATAGTATTTTTAATAAAAGCTTTTAAAAACCTTTAAAGGAAAACAAAAAAAATAAATTAATATAAAAGTAGATTTTGATTAGGAATATAAATTAATTCTCAAAAATACAATTATAAATTAATTTTAATTAGTGGATATAATTCTCAAATTTTAAAAGGGTAATATTATAAAAGTTTGTTAAAAATGAATCAATTGTAAGAAATTACATATAGGAATAAAATCACTTGTAAATATGTGTGTACAATCAACTAACTAATCATAGAACAAAAAAAAACAAACTAATTGTTCATCACATTTTTATTTTATTTTCAATTTAACACAACCGCCCTCCCCACCCCACCCCCTCCCCAACCCAACCCAACCCCCCAAAGAAAAGAGATATTTTTTCAATAAATCCTTGTCCAAATTTTCACAAAGATCTTAGATACGTGTCATTTCTATGTACTTATTATGTTAGTTTATTTGAACAAAGCTTCTCAAAATTTTTTTATAAAAATTTATTAGTATATCCCCAATTAATATTCTTTTATGATATAATTACTTTTAAATTATATTTTCTTATTTATCATAATTTCTACATTCTATTAAAATGATATTTTTTTGTCAACAAATGAATTTATCATTTTTTGCCATGCGATAAGAATAGAAACGGCAATGGATGTTGAGAGAGAATTAGCAGTTAATTGCTAAATGAAATTGGTTAATTTCTTTTTATCTCAATATTTAAACAAGTTAGAGAGTTAATATTCAATCATGTCCTACATTTTATATTCCTCACTAGAACTCGTACGTAATTGAAATTATAATTTCATTTGACTATTGGTTTAAGAACTTTATTTTGGTTATAAACTTTGGTTGAACTCAAATTAGCCATTGAGATGAAGAGAGAAAATTTCATCGGCTGCTAAATGCGCTAAAGAATTGATTTTCATGAATTAGGACTAGTATAACATTCTGCTCCCTGGGCCAGTCCATCTAGATTTTTCTAGACATGTATTTTTATTGTTAAAATCATGTTTTAAGGGTTTGTTTCCTTTTCTAAATAGAATTTGGTCTTTATCTTTTCTTATAAATATAACCCATTGCCAATAGATGTTTTGAGAAAGTTTTCAAACTTAATTAAAGAGATCAAAACCTTAACACATCTTTTAGAAAAATCCACCTCCTAGGGATTGTTTCTTACCATTTGTTCTTTGTTTTTAATGAACAATCAAAGATCCCAATCAAGCTTCTTCAAGCGTAACTATTGTAGTGAAGTTACATCATATTAGAGCGAGTCCAAGGCATGCGAGGCACTGCGTGATCCTTGTCGTGCGATTCGACAAGGAAACTTTGAACAAACGAATATGGAGATTGCTATTTGACTGTGTTCTTATGCAATTCAAGTTTTATAAGTCAATCAAGAATTTTATCGAGTATGTAAACTCTATTTGTGCATAATTTTTTTGTCGGTTGGTCCCAAAAATTATTCATATGTAAATAGGAATAGCTCGTTATTTTTGGTGTTCTTGTACTTGTGATTATTTAAATGATTATATATGCATGCTAGACAAGATTAACAATTTTCAGAAATAACAAATTAATAACCAACTACAACTGGGATTTATATTTATTCATCAAGATAGAAAATTGATTTTGGTTAATAATCAGAGAATAATAATAATAGGGTAAGTGTTTTCTGTTACACATACATTTTTTTTCAATTGGTATCAAAGGAGTATTCCCTTAAGTTATTAGGGTTAATAATCATTTTGGTCTATTTACTTATATATTTGATTCCTAGGGTTTAAGCCTTTGCATGCTTTTTTGTTTATGATTTTTGATTTAATTTTTGGCCATAATGAATACTGGGATTGCTAGTGTTTAATCCGATTCTCAGGATGAGGAAGATTTTCTGGATGCTTTGGTTGATGAATTTGTTAGGCTCAATAAACAAAATTTAAAGCTTTTTAAAAAGGTTAAATTTTATGAAAAATAATTGAATGAGATAAAACATTTTTAGCAAACCAAAAAAAAAAATTGCACTTATGAAAATGAAAAAGCAGCTTAAGACTGAGAAAATTGAAATCCTAAACTCAGTAAATATTCAAGAAAAAAAAATTTGGACAATCTAAGGCTGAAAATATTTCTCTTATGGAAACCATTAAAAATTTTGAAAGTGAGAAATTCTAAATTCAGTCGAAAAGTCAAAATTATAATATGAGGAGAAAATTAAAGATTTTGAAAAACAAGTTCTTGGTCTAACATATTAACTTGAAAGTGCTTTAACTATTAAAGTTGGGTTAAAAATTAGCTCCAAGAAACTTGAAAACATGCTTTCAAGTCAAAAGAGTGGTAAAGGCAAAGACTGAATTGGTTTTTCATATTTTGATGCTAAATTGCAAACCAAACCAATATTTATGAAGGCTACCACGTACATTTCAAGTTCTAATGTTACTAGCTTTTCAAATCTAAGGCTTTTATTGATAGAACTCCTCATAAGCCAAAAGTGATCAAGAATGTTCAAAAACAGAATCAATCTATTGGCCAAATATTTTTTGAGAAAAGGGGTGGTAAAAGTGGATTTGTGAAAATGACCAACTTGATATTATATTCGAAAGTGACAATTATAAGTTGCCTCAACCTTTCTTATGTAAGTTTTGCAATCATAAAGGTCACTTAAGAGAGTTTTATTGGCAAGATAAAAAGAAGTTGCCAAATGCTATCCTTACTAGACCTAAACCCGATCCTCAACTTAATGCCATATCTGTTCATTTTTAGGATAGGGTAAATGGTATAGTTTTCAAGTTTAATAAGATTATTAATGAGCTTAAAGCGTTAGGCACTAATGATGGTTCTAGGGCTAGACAATTTAGGGAATATAAGAATAATAGAACTCCTCATGTTGCTAAAGTTTAGGTTCCCTACGGAACCTTTGTACCTAAATAGGTGATTAGGAGTTTGCCTTTCGGTTTTGGTTTCGCTTCTTGCATAGACACCGAAATCTAATGGTTAGAAACCATAATACTTGTTTATACTTTATTGGATTTTTTATGCAGAAATTGTTAAACTGTTTTAAAATTCAAGATATTTTTAAAATATTTGCATGCAATGTGATTGTTACTTTTCAATTTCGGATATCTCATGATTTTCAGGTTTACATGCTTAATTTGAGATATATGTGATGTAATACCTTGATTGATTAAAACCAGTAGTATGTTATTTCAATCACATAAGAGTATGTTAGTATATCACTCTCACTACACTACACAATCTATATTGGAATATTTGAATAATCACATGGGTTAGAATTTATTCTTTAAATTGAAAATTCATAAGATTCCATATATGGACTATTTACGGAGAAATAATCTAAGCATTGTAATTATATGCATTAAGTTTTGGTAATGTAGTTTTGAGCTAAAAATTTAAGAGACAAGTAATGTGAGGAAAAAATGTAAACATGATAGAAAAAGGGTTATCATAGTTGAAGGATAACCAAAGGTGGCCTTCACTAGGGGAGAAAACCTCCATTAAATTAAATGATTGCTTGCATAAAAAAATTATCAATTAAATGCAAAAATTACATATTTAAGAGAAACGATTATTTTTGAGTGAGAAAAGCTTTTTAAATCTTTATGCATATGGGTGTACGACTCTTTCAAAACGCATGTTTATTCAACTTGCACTTTGTATGATCCATTTCTAATCATAAAAGAATATATTTAAATACTCTGTATTGCTTGACGTATATATGCTTACTAGTTGATATTCTTTCATAGGCCATAGTAAATGTATCAATTTAATGAAAATCATATGTTTTTGAACTTAAATGTTAATTTTCATATTTGATATATGTATATAGCAATGCATGCTAAGTTGTGCCAAAATTATTTTATTTAGCACATTTCTGTTGTGAATCTCCAAATAAAGTCATTTTTATTGCTTTAGTGATTAGAGAGATTTATTAGATTAGCTAGTTGTTTCGTTGGTATCTCTTTCTAGTTGAATAGGTTCTAGGCTTCGTTAGTGGTTCTTGATGTGTGTTTCATTAACTGCTTTGTACTTATGTGATGTAATCTACTTGTTCACATATTTATATATAGCTCTTTCTACTTTACATGTTTTTTTTCCATAATTTGCTTTGTTTATTACATGACAAAAAAATGGGAAATAGAAATAATATTGTATGTTTCAAGGAAAGAATTGCATGTTAAAGATGAGTAGTTAATGGGAATTTTGATTCGAGGGCGAGAGATTGAAAGCTTTAAGACTTTATATATGTCTATTGATTATATCTCTGCACATGCTTTACCAGGTATTGTTTAAGCTGTAGTAATTCAGGCCATACAAGTACATCTTTGGAGAAGTAAGCAACTTGCAGCATGACTTGAGGTTGGTATGTCTTGAGTCATTGAGTCTGTAAGTATGGACCAATGTGACAATTTGCGTCTGTAATAACATGTGGGATTATGCTGCTATAAATTAACTCATCCTCGAGTATGTATTAGGCTGTATTTGTTGTATTTTTGGTTTTATCATCGAAATAGCCAAAGGTGGAGATTGTAAGGTCCAATTATAAGGACTCAGTTTAGGTTGGTTTAATTTATATGTCAAAAGAGTCGTTTCGGTGTAGAGTTGCTTACCTTAAGTGAAGATACGAGAAAGTGAAAAAAAATTTGATCAATAAGTAAGCTTTCAAATTGAGCAATGGATTCAAAAATTAATAGGATTGCGGTAAGCAAGGTAAATAAGGGATTTGGTTTAATTTAAGTCCTAGGTGATGGTTTTGTTTAAACCATATATCTTAATAAGTTTTTCGAATCAAATTCAATTTGTTTTAAAAGACATTTTTATGTTCCATTCGTGTTTGCAAGTTGTGAATTGATGAGGAAACTCCTTAACAACTTGTTAAACATAGTTGGATAGTGCATTGATTCGAGGTTGTTTTGGTACAAACCGTGCTAAAAAAAGTTTTTTTTTTTTTTGAAAATCAAACCACCGCTCACATTAAATCAAATAACAAAACATCATTTAAGAATTGGGGGGGAACATGCTCCCACGACCCAACAGTAGTATTCGAACCAGCAACTTTAGCTAAGGAATGCGCCACTTGATTCGCTATCCTACGAACAAAATTAAAATCGCACTGAAGAAAACTTGACGCTAATTCTGCTAAAAAAAGGTTTGAAAATGAAGTTTTGGAACAAACCTCGCCTTATGGACCAATACAAGTGTACTAGAGTGGACCAGTCCGACTGTTGGCAAAATTGAATTGGTACATGATTCTGTTACTGGACCGGTTTAGTGGTTAAATGCGCAAGGGAATTGATTTTCATGAATTCAAACCAGTATAACATTCTGCTCTCTCAGCTAGGTTTTTCTAGACACATATTTTTATCGTAAAAATCATGTTTTTAAGGTTTGTTTCCTTTTCCAGTATGGATTGGTCTTTATATTTTCCTATAAATATAACCCGCTTGGATCAAAGATAGATGTTTTGAGAGTGTTTCAAACCTAATTAGAGAGATCAAAACCTCAAAATATTTTTTTAAAAAAATTTCCTGTTAGGGATTGTTTTGTGCCATTTGTTCTTCGTTTTTAACGAAAAATGAGAGATCACAATCAAGCTTCCTTAAGCGTAACTGAAGAACTGAAGTGACCACCATATCGGAGCAAGTCTGAGGCTTTCAAGGCGTTGAATGATTCTTGTCGTGTGATTCAAAAAAGAGACTTTGAACAAACGGAGATGGAGATTATGATTCGACTGCATTCTTGTGTGATTCAAGTTTTGTAACTCGGTCAAGAGTTTTATTGAATTTGTAAACTCTATTTGTTTATACTGGATTTTGTCAGTTGGTCCTGATGATTAGTCCTACGCAAGTAAGGATACATCATTATTTTTGGTTTTTTTTGCTTATGCTTGTGATTATTTGAATGGTTATCTATGCATGCTAGACAAGATTAAAAGTTTTCAGAAAGAACAACCAACCGATTGAAAATTGATTTTGGCTAATAACCAGAGAATAATAAACCTAGAGTAAGTGTTTTCTATTGAACATAATTTTTTTTTTCATTAATTAGGGTGAAACAACTTCAAAAAAGATTATATGTGTGTTCTTGTATGAAGTACATAATAGAAGTTAGTTTTTCTTAAAATTAAGAGTTAATGATTTTTTTTATGTTAGATTTGCATAATTCCTTGTAATTTTGTCTACTGAATTATACTCAATAATTTTTTCGTCTTTTATTATTATTATTATTTTTAAGGTTCAATGTATGCCCCCACCATGGAATTCCTAACTATGTCCCTAGGTTCTGTAAAAAAACCTTTGGTATGTTCTAAGGTTTACAAAATTAACAAATGAAGAAAATGAGAATAATGCATGAGATTTCCCAAAAAATTCATTTTTAAACAATGAATATATGTCAGAAAAAATTGGGACGGAAATCGCTTACGGTAAAGAGAGCTAGAAGATTAAGAGAAAAGGAGGAATTGTTTTTTTTTACTTTTAACCCTCATTTACTTTTACTTATATTGATGTAATTTATAATTATTTAATTAAAGTGGACATACTTTTTAATTTACCGGATATTTTAAATAAACAAATTTGTTAATCTATCCCAGCTTCTTGGATTAACTTAATATGAAATGCATATTATTTTAATAATGCAAATTAACTCAAGTGGCAAAGTCAAGACTCTGCTCGCAATGGGTGGGGGGAGATTCAAAACACATAAAGGCATATTTAAAGTTAAAAAAATTGAAAATAAATATAATACTATTAATAATAATACTTTATACAACTTAAATGACGAATGTGAACAATTACAAGAAATTACAATAATACAACGCAAACATAATATCATTAATAATATTATGCTATTAATCAAGAAAAAAACTAATATTATGCAAGTAATCAAAAAATAAAATTATACGTAATATTCAAAAGGTAGATCTAAGAAATAATTCACCTTGGTAGTATTGAAAAAATGGGTAAAATGTCATTTTCGAGCCATTTTGAGGGTGCTTTTCAGTGGGACCTTGCACTCGTTTGTGAAAAGTTATTATAAATTCGTGTTCTTCTTTACGAAGACATCAAAATTGTATATTTGTTTACTCAAAATTCTCATAGGATAAATGAGAAATTGTCACAAAAAATAAGCTACTTGAGATAGAAAAATGTAATGAAAATGGGTAAATGCCACATGAGAATTTTGTGAAAAAAAAATTGATGGGTTTATAAGAGATCACTTTTTATAAACTTTTTAAACATTCAAGAAAAATAAATTTCTCTCACGCCTGCAAGGGAGGGTGCAAATCACGGTTCCACGAAAGGCCTGTGACTAAAAATACTAATCTTTCTTAAAAAAATGCTCTCTCTCCCCTACAAACACAAATGTCAACTTGAAAAACGCTCTCTCTCCCCTTTTTTTTATTTTTACAAAATACTAATCTTTCTTTAAAAAAAAGGCTCTATCTCCCCTTTTTTAATTTTACAAAATACTAATCTTTCTTAAAAGACTAAAAATAAACCATAATTTATACTCATTGGTTAAACAAGGGAGAGTAGGGGTGGGGGGGTTATATTTTTTTGGTTATGTGTGCCAAAGCAATTATAGTTATTGTTAATGTACAAATTTAAAATTATATAGTACAACTTCTCAAAGCAATACTATATTCTGATAAAGAAAATATTGTTTCGACAATATGACTGCCCTATTTTTTTTTATTTTTTTTATCAACTTCAAATTCTATCACAGTTATTTAGAGAAAGAAACAAAACTACTCAAAACAAATGTTATTTTTATTTGTGAAAAATTACTGAGAATTAAGAACCCGACTTCAACCACTATAATCTGGAAACACACCTATTCAAATAATTTAGACTTTTTTAAAATAAATAATTAAATGAATTAGACAAACTATATTATAATTTTTAGGGTTAATTGCACTTTACCCCTCTCAACTATGACCGTACTAACACTTTACCATATAAACTATCAATGTTAGTAATTAATGCCACAAACTATTCAATTTGTTGCAATTTACCCATTTTGGCTGATAGGGTTAAAGTTTAAACAATTTAGGGCCTAAATGTAATTCTTGATAAATGAGGTTAACAATGTAATTTTGGATCTTTTGGTAATATATGTATATGTAAATGGCCAGTAAAAAAAAAAGCACATTGAAGGAGCCATTGGATCTCATAAGGCTTAGTTTCGATGAACGTATCTACGTCAAAGTTCGATCCAACCATGAATTTCACGACAAACTCCATGTTTGAGGACATTAAAGAAATTATTACAACTGTGGAGATTGATGAAGAAACTTACGAGGAGATTGTCTGGACCACAAGGTGCATGGTTCCATTTCTATTTGTTAGAAGAGACGGCGTCATATTGGTCTCTCATCCCTTAAGACTACTTGACCCGAGCCAGCTCCATATATTGCTGCTCTGCAGTTACCTTTCAACATTTTCAACTTCAAGTTACGTTTGTTTCAAATTGACCACCCTCCACTTATCAAATGGCTCGATCTAATCTAATTGCAAGGAAGAATTTCAGTGTACAAATTATTTGTGTAAGAACTACTTAAATGTTAGGTCTCTATGCGGGTTTTATAGTCAGCAAATTTGATAATTTCTACAATAATGGGTTTAGTTAATAATTAAATGCTTGTTGAGTGATAAAAAAATGTAGAGATAAGAGAGTAAAATTTAAAAAAAGAGCACAAGTCTCTCTCCCGTCTCTCCTGTTGCCAGAGCTGAAGTGGAAAATGATTTTGGCTTGGCTTTGCCGGTGGTTCATTGTCGCTAATTTCATCGGCATTTTCATTACTGTTTTTGATTGTGTTTGCCGATAGTTCACCATTGCTAATTTCACTGTCTATGCTCTTCAATTTTCTTGTTTTCCATTTGCCAATCTCAAACCAATTGCTACCCTATAATCCAATTGACTTGAATTCATATTTTTCATGATCTTTTCTTGGTTCTAAGGATGATGATAAATGATAACGACATGCATTATCAACATCATCTCCTTCATCTTCATTGTACATATGCATGCCTTGTACAATAACAATTCATCTTTAGGATGATGACCCGTACCTCTAAATCGAAGCTTTACATTGAATAAAACCCCATTGAAAACTTAGAGAAAGAGGCAAAAACAACAATGAAAATGCCAAAGAAATCAGCGACAGTGAACCACCAACAAAGTCGAACCAAAATCGTCTACATTTCGACTCTAACAACCAGATACTTATGCTCTTTTTTAAATCCTCTCCTCTCTCTCTCTCTACATTTACATATACATATATTATCAAATGATCTAAAATTACATTGATGCCTTCATTTATCAATAATTACATTGAAACCCTAAATTGTTTAAAACTTTAACCCCATCAGCCAAAATGGGTAAATTGCAACAAAATGAATAGTTGGTGACATTAATTCCTAACATTGATAGTTCATAAGATAAAGTGCTAGTATGATCATAGTTGAGAGGGACAAACTGCAATTAATCCTAATTTTTAAGTACATTAACCCAACACATATAATAATAATATAACAGAACAGGTAGTTCATGTATAAAGTTTGATATTTGAACACATTGATAAGGTCCAACCATTTGATTTGTTTGAACACTCTGATAAGGTACAATGTATGCCGTCGTCTTCTTTCCTTTTTTAAGGCGTGAAGGGAAAAAAGAAAGAACATATATATATATATAAATATTTATAAGAATCTTTGCCATATTTAATGTATGTTAATAATTAATTATTTCCAAAAATAACTATTTAACGTGTGAGCACACCTTAACATGACCTTACATAAATAAATAATATATATATATATATATATAATAGAAGGGTGTACTTAATTTATCCAAAAAATAATTTTACCTGCCTCAGGGAGGAAAAAACGAGATTTAATCACTTCATCAAACCTCACGTTTGAGTTACCATAACCTTGTTCTTTGCAAAGTGTTATGCACGTTTAGCAAGCTAGAACATAACATATTTTCTCACCCATGGTACTTCCCAAGTAGTAAGAGAGTTAATTTTCAACCCATGGGTTCAACCCCTCCCCTCCCCCTCCCTTTCCCCATCCCCTTCGAGAACACCCGGGTGTATCCAGTATGACCGCACAATGACGTGTATTAAATTTATTTATTTATTTATTTCTAAAATAGCAAGTTTACCATTCCAGCTTTAAAGTTTTAAACACCAGGAAGAGAGCAAAATAGCAATGGCAAAAGAAAAAGACGGGCTTCACAAACCTGTATTTACATATTATTGCTGGAAGTTGGGCCGGTAGAAGAATGAATATCGGAACCAGCTTTCCCAGAAATTACATCACGATGAATCCTAATATACAGCATCCTCTTGCAATAACTTTAAATTACTAACAAAATCAGGTCCTTTCCGGATAAAGCAAATAACAGTATACTCGTAGATGTCACCATCTGATCGCGAAGAAAAATGGGTTAAAGTGTACTGAGGAAAAGAATATTCATCCTTCTTCCCGCTCTTCTCCACCAGCGGATGAGTAACAATTTATCAAACTATTTTTCACAAAATAACACAGAAATTTAGCACTGAAAATAATTGCAGGAAGGCACGAAACATACCACCTAAAAGAGTTTCAACTTCATGTATATTTCCTTTACAGAAAGAAAAAGGACAACTCATTTCATAGAGCAAAAGACTAGCAAAACAAAATCATATTTTTGTAGTATTATGAATCCCACATACTCTGTCTAGTGCTAATAGACTCTCTCTCTCTCTCTCTCTCTCTCTGATCCCTAACCCCCAGCTTACTTACGGACAGATGGCACACCAGAAGGGAAGAAAACTTGTAGCCAATTTGATTTCAATTACAAAAAATGATAACATGAACAACATTATAAGCAATTACAAGTAAAGAATGCAACATGCACACTCGTAGATGCCATCTACACATTTCTTTTCCTTTCCTCCTTGTTTTTACTCACTCAAAGAAGTGTAGGAGCGTGTCAAATGGTATAATGAACTAACAAGAAGGTAAGAACGCAAAAAGGTAGTACTCTGCAGAACAGCAACAAGCCGGCCATCTTCCCACTCTAAAGTATGGTGCATGAGCATGTATTCTGCTTTGAAATCTCCTTGTTCTTATCTGAATTGCGCCAAAAGAGGGAAACAGAAACATAGGAATTAAGGTCAGAATGCTAAGACTCTTTGTCAGTAACTATATACACAAAGGAAATACATCAACTCAATTCGACAATAACCATAGAAATTGGACTGCAAGAGAATTAGTACGTCACTATTAAACTATTAATAACATAATTTCTTACACAGATTTAGATTATCCAATTTCATATATTTCTGAAAATTTTACTTTGGGTGTACTTATGAGCTAGAACCCCCTTCCTTCCCCCCACCCCACACTTCCCTTCCTCGCATTTTTTTTCTCTTAAGTTCAGCAACAGTGGAGGACTGAGCCTCAACATTGAAAAGGACAGAATTTGGGGGATGTGGGAGAAGGGGCACTACAGTAATGTACAGTGAGATCCATGACAGTTTAATAATAAACTTGCAATTATATTTAAAACATGTTCTATTACAACATATTTTTGATCGGATGTTCTATTATAACATATAAGAAAGATATCTGCAAATAAAGCTCTTCGGGCAAACTTCCCAACCCCAAAATGACTTCATAAATTATATGCCAATCTTTAATTGATGGGAAGAAAAGAGAGAAGCTAAACAAACCTGTCTTCTTTTTAGCAACAGGAGGTTGAACCACCACATGCATTGTAATAACCCCTCCAGGAAGGTCACCAATATGTATTCCAGACTCTGCAAGTGTCTTGGTATTCTCCAAAACTTTTCCAGCATGAATTATTTTGGCATCACTTACTGATTTTGGTATGACTGACTTATCTGCAAATGGAAAGGCTCTACTAAAAACTCAATTGAAGGTATAACAAGCAAATGGGCAGTTGGTAATATTCCTCCATACAAATTTATAGGCCTCTGCCTTTTGTCTATACAGAGATGATCAAATACTTAACCAATTTTTTAATGAGCCGCAGACCAAAGCCATGTCGCTCCTATTACCCTAGGATAACATACGACATAAGACTACACTTTCTTCCACAAAAGCCACAGAGAATTTGAAGCCAGTACTAGATTGATCTAATGTGCATAGCATGTGGACCTCATAACAGAAATACAATACTGGCAGCATTGTTTATGAAAATTAGCATTGGCATTACAAGGAGGATGGTACTAGACAGTCCATCCAATTGAACTCGGGGAGACATTGATGAAGAGTGAAACAGAAAAAGAAACAAATGACAACATTTCAAGGCATATTTCTACAGAAAAACATCACCGAAACATTATGTTACAACTATTCAAAAAAATTCAGCAGAACATTTTAGAGAAATTGGCACAAGTCAATCAATGAAAGATAACACTTTGTCGACTAAAGAAAAGAAAGAACGAAAATACAAGACGGATATTTAGATTGGAAAACTAATAACCTTGAGGCCACTCAGCAACAAGCCTTTGCTTAAGAGTAGCAACAGTAGTAGATGATGGATAGGTTCTATGACCTATATCAGTTCCGTCATAGATTCTGAATTTAAGTTCGAAAGCCTCATCTCCTTCAGCCATAATAGCCCCCCTTCTCCACCAAGCTTGTGGAATGCAATGCAATGACAAAGGTTCCAACCAAAAACCTACGTTTCTCCCAGCTCACCTGCCCATAAGGCCCAAGGTTCCCAATTAAGTTGAAGTTTAATGTTTTCTCCAAAAGAAAATAACTGTATGCCGTAGTAGGGCAGATACAGACAAAAAGGATATGAAAAACCTTACATCTAATGTAACACAGGAGTACTTTTTCTTCTGAAATAACTTCTTGCTATCTCGATGACGTATAACCAGTTTTCTACTTTAGTAATTTTTTTGTTTCCTGTAGAAAAATAATAGTAAGAATAACTCTACCATAGCAGTTAATTAGACACACACACACACATAAGAGTGACAGGGAGGGAGAGGTGGGGAGAATAAGAAAATCAGCAGAATCCTTTCTGTAATTGTTTGACCAGTTTGAGATTTTAAAAATCTACAGGTCTGTCTTTGGTTCTTCAAAAGAATGGAAACTCATTCATCAACAAAACGCATACATCCAAACAGCATAAATTTATAGGACGAAAGTTTTATATCTAAAATTGACCATGTTTGGTGTGGAAGCTAGAGTCCCATGTGAGAAGCTTTGGTTTTTCAAAGTAACGTGAAAGATTTTGTGGGGCTAGTGTCATACTATATATATATGTTAAAAGTTAGAACTCCTCTTTTTTTTTAACAAATAAAAAAAAGTCAATTTAAATTTTAAAAAAAAATTATGGAAATTGGACTCTTTTCAAATCCCTCCCGTGTCTGAAATGAATCCCTGTGGAATCCTTGCTCAATCAGAAATTAACATTAACTAATTAATTCCGATTCTTCTTGGGTGTGAATTGCGAATGCACCCGATTCACACCCAACTGGACTCGGCAATCCTTTGGAAGAATCCATGCTTCATAGTTTGATACTGAGAATCGCCGGTCACCTGTTCTTTCTGGAACAAGTGGTGATGATATGGCCATTACAAATTATATAGCAGCGGTTCATCTTAAACTGGCATTGTTGTTATCCTTGTGTTTCCTAAATTAGTAGATAGTAAAGGGTTGCTAAACGTTGTTTAATTAATAGTTAGTTTGAATTGAAGGAATTGGAAGGAAAAGAAAGAAAAGGAGGAGTGATTATTAATCACTTGTTTGGATAGATTTATGAGTAGGAATGGAAAGGAATAGGAGGAATTACCAATCCAGTCTATTCCCCTGTTATGTTTCCTTCAGAAATCGGAAGGATTGGGAGGGAAAGGAAACTCAATTAATAAATTATTTACACTAATCAAAAATTATACACAATCCTTTCCTCTCTTTTTCATTCCATGGTACTTAATCCTTTCCTTTCCACCCTCTCTTGTCTATCTGAGTGTCGTGCAAGGTTGTTAGTTGGACATGGTACCCTGTTTGGCCATAGGTAACCGTGACAAATTCTTCTGTGTATTATGTAATCAATATTTATTGGCTGGATAAAAATTCCTAGTCAATTCTCTCCCTACTTATCCCTCCCATGATGTATCTCGTTCGCTCATTCGATCTATTGATCTCAGTTCACCTCATTATGGACACCAGCACAAGTAACAGAAACTCTATTATTACTTCGACCAAGTACAGAACCTCAAACATGAAAAAAAGATCCATGAAGATCTTCATCACTCCCTCTAATACAAAGAAACTATGGAGTTACACAGATCTTCGGAGATCTATATAATTCGAGACAAAATCACAAACGAAAACCCTAGGGTTGAACGAAATAAAGATGTATTCCAGAATCACTTAATCGAATTGCAAACGAACTAAAATCGAAACAATTAACAAGTATCAACCTCACGTAATACCGTCGATGATGCAAAACAAGAAAAACGAAATATTATTTTAATCCGAATTCAAATAAGTTTCTCGACAATAAAGAAGTAGATAACGGAGTAGACAGTAGTACCTGATGAGGAATGGAGACTCCATGGAAGACATTAGATTGAGTTTGCGGACGGATTGAATGCGATTAGGGTTCAAGGTGAGTTGGTGTCGGTGTTTGGAAAGCAGGGATGGATGACAGTTTTGTTCTTGCGTTAGAAATTTCCCTTTTCTTTTATTTTTCTTTTTTCTGTATTCTTTTGTCTTTACTTTCGTAAATGGGGCAAAGTTCGCCTCAGTTGTAGGGGTGTTTTCGGTTTCGGTCGGGGTAGAAATTAGGGTACCCTAAACTCTCTCTAACTTTATAGTTCGGTTTTGATTCGGTTCGGTTTTCGGTTTTCGTATCTATGAAACCCAAACCCTCCCCAAATTATTCGGTTTCGGTCCGGTTCGATCTCATTCGGTTTTTTTTATATTGTTAAAACTTTAGTTCAAAATTGCACTAAAAATATAAATTTACTCAAAAGGTGCTACAAAAAAATTATATAATGTATTTATTTTAATAATTAGCTTAAGTAAATATTTATAAATGTAAATAATCCATGGGATTGAGTCATTTATATAATGTAAATGTTGTAAGAAAGTTTTCTTTTTTTTTTTCAACATATTGTAAAACAACTTAGGTAATTACATTAAGTTAGCAAATATTTTTTTTTTTAAAGATTCGGTTTTTTCGGTCCAATTCGGGGACCCCGAATCCCCAACCCATACCAACCCAAATCAATCGGTTTCGGTTTCGGTTTTTTTTTCGGTTCGGAAAATTTCGGATTGCAACGGATCGGATCGGTTCGTTCGTTCGGTTTTCGGATTTCTGACAACACCCCTACTCAGTTGTACTGCTTGCCATACGAATACGACACGATACCATGGTGCGTCAAACGCTTTCATTCCCCCACCCACGCACCCGCATACGCGCGTTGTCACGTCTTATTTTAAAGGGGGCGATAAATACACTCTTATTTTTTGTAATAAATACCCTATTTATCTTACGTTCTTTATTTTTAAAAATTTGTCACAAACACTCTCTTCTATCACCTTCCAATTAAAAATTATAATTAAAGTAATACTCTCTCATCATTGAAAATTTATCTTCACTAATACTCTCTCGTCATTGAAAATTTATCTTCACTGATACTCTCCTGATATTGAGTATCTGGAATTACTTAGTTACATCCCATTTTTGTAGATATAATCTCTCGTATTAAATAGAGTAATTTTGGTAATACCCTCCTGTCATTGGGAGAATACTTTCATTGATACTCGCTCGACATTGAACATTTGAAATTTCAGCAATAAGATTTTTCCAGAAGCATCACATATTCGGCCAATGTGAGGTGAGTGATGTACATATCACTCGGCTAATGTGGGGAGAGTGATTGCTGGGTTTAAAACTCACAACTCTATTTTAACTTCTTTTTTTGACAAATTTTTTTATTATAATTTTGCAATATTCATTAAATATGGGTTAAAATGCACAAAGATAAGGTAATAATGAAACAATTATACCTATTTTGAATATAAATATATATGTATATATGTATGTTTTAAAGAAGAAGAATGAGGAGGAGAAGAAGAAGAATTCTTATGAAATTTTCGATGAGAGTATTTAAATGGAAGCCGAATTTTAGCTTAGATGCAGAATCCTCGGTTGCTTGAATTTGAGTTTGAATCTGTTCACGTTTTCAATAAGAAGATGATGATGATGATGATGAGGAAGAGGAGGAGGAGGAAGAGAAAAAGGTGGTGACGGCCCAATTTTTGAGATATACTCTCCTGTCATTGGGAGAGTAAAGGTGGTAATACTCTTCCGTCATTGGGAGATTATTCATTGTTACTCGCTCTACATTGAGCATCTGAAACTTACACAGATCTATGGCATTTTTTAGAAGAAATCTGTGTATATATATGCATTTTTTTGTTTGTTTTTTTCTTTCATCTTAAAATATATATCATATATGTGTGTATCTATATATGTTTGTTTTGAATATAAATATGTGTATCTATATGTATATGTGTATGTTTTGAAGAAGAAGAAGTAGAAGGAGAAGGAGAATGAGAAGGAGAAGGAGAAGGCGAAGGCGAAGGCGAAGGCGAAGGCGAAGGCGGAGGAGATGAAGGAGAAGGAAAAGATGAGAAGGAGGAGCAGGAAGAGGAAGGGGTGATGGAGTGTATGTGATTAATGATTAATTATTAAGTTAATTAAGTGCTAATCTTTGTATAATCTTTAAAAATGAGAGCGTTGTAAGAATAAACTTTAGTTTAATATTAATAAAAATTTTAGAGGGTGTTTGTGACAAAAAAAATGGGGGTGCATTTATCACCCCCTATTTTTATATTATGCAATAATAATAATAATAATAAAATATCTAAAATATATACAATATCAAAAGTAATTTAATGAAAACACTAAAACTTTTAATAGTTTGCCAATGGTCTTGTAGCCTAGTAGCATCTCCTCTGATCTTGTATTAGAGAAGTTACATGTTCGAAACTCATGAATGTGGTATTCAAACTTAATAAAGTGGTTTGTCCACCTTTTGTGGGTGGTTGGTGATATGTCCGCCGGGAGACTCTCATGAGGGTGACGCGAAGCAAAACTTGCTTATTCATCTCGTCTTGGTTGGTAATACATGTGCATTTTCTTATTCTCATGCATGTGTAAAAATTAATATTAAATTATTGTTAGCTTAGTTGCTAAAAATTATATTTTTCAATCTTTATATCACGAGTTCAAATATAATTTATTAACCATAAAAGTAAAAAAAAAATACAAAAAAAAAACTTGCAATTACACAAGTAGTTACACAATCATCACCAACTGTCCTAGTAGTTCCTAGTTTTTTCGTTTTTATATAAAGAAAATATTATCTTTAGACCATTTTTATTATTAAAGCTAAAAGTGAAATTATCCACTTTTAGCTGCCCTACCCGGCAATGTGAAAAGCCAATAGTGAATATCCGTCGGGGCAGCAAAATATCCTTTCCACAACACATGATGTGTCATGAGGAAGAATTTATTCCCCCCATAACACATCATGTGTCGTGCGAGTGGCACAAGTTGAACGATACTCCATGTGTCGTGTTAAGGTTGATTTTGAATTTCCTTTTGCTGCACTTTAAACTAATCTTCTTTTATTTAACCCTTATTCTCATTTTAACCTGCTGCATACTTTCATTCTTCTCATTTATTTATTAAATTGCAAATTTTGTTTTTCTCCATAATTTTTATAATGTCTACATCTCGTGGAGCAAATATGTCACAATTTAAGGATGAAGCTCTTTATTGAGCTTATATTCAAATCAGTATTGATTTAGTAAATGGTGCTAATCAAACTGATGAAAGGTTATGGGAATCGATTGCATTAAAATACCATAAGCAGCAAGGTATTTTAACTGCAAGAACTCCATACTCTCTCAAATCGCAATATTCAACAATTAGGAAATGCGTAATGATATATATCAAAGTTATCTCATGTAATGAGTAATCAAGGAAGCGGTACAAATGAAATGGATTGGGTAAGTTACGAATGATCAAATATTTTTTTTTCCATTTATTGTTTATTGTTTTACAAATAATTTATAATATTACTTTATTATGTTTGAATGCAGATTAGAAAAGCTTGGGAAAGTTACAAAATAGAAATGAATAAATATTTTGTTTTTGATAGGTATTATCAAATTTTAAAAGAACACAAAAAGTATGACTTGAATACAACATCTTTAAATACACAAAGGTCTCGTTACGATCCAATTGATAGTGGTGGATTTTCTTTGGTTAACCTAGGCAATGATTCTTCCCCTATTGATATCGAATGTTCTGACAAAAATAGGCCTACAGGAAGGAATCAAGCAAAATTGCAAAAAAAAGGAAAAAGAGAAAAGCTTAACTGTTTAAAATGCTTCATTTAAAAGAGTTAAATTTTTTTTGGAACTTTACAAAACTAATTTGGCTTTACAAAATGTAGAGCAAAAATGTATGCATGAAAAAATGAAGCATTTAGTATTTTGCAAGGAAGAAGAACGAGAAAGGAATAACTGTGAAGAAGAAAGGAGGAATCGCGACAAAAAAAGGGAATTCGAGAAGAAGAAAGGCAAATTCGAGAAAATCAAAGGTTCAAACAAGAGAAGCAAAGAAGTGATGCCGCCGAAGAAGTAATATTAATAAGAATGGATTTAAATCGCATGACTGATCAACAACGTGAGCTTTATGATTATCGAATTCAAGAGTTGCTAAATCGAAGACGTCAACAAAGTCAAGCGTCGCAAAACTTTTCTTGCAATTTTTCACATTATTAAGTGAAAAAACAATTATCTTTTTTTTTATGATGCAATTTTTTATTTTTTAAGTTATTTATTTTATTTCTATTGTTTTATTTTAAGTATTTAATTTTTTGCTTTATTTGTAGTGCTTTATTGTTTTTCATTAATCAAAATATTTCGTTTTAGTATATAAATTTTTTATTATAATAAAAATATCACATATTTTGCCAATATAATAATATCTTAAAATGAAGATTACAATAAAAACTTAAAGAAAATAATAAAATAATAAAACATAAAAATAACATGACTTAACATTTAAAAAGATTAATATAATAAAGAATATAGTCGCTTTATGCATCGAATTGTGCATGCAATTGCCAAATGTGTTCGACTAATTTAAGTATTAGATTTAAGTCATTGGATGTGTGCCATGTTGATCGTATTGCGAAATAATTGCTAGATTTCAATTTTTCAACATTAGGGTTCGAAATGTGGATTTCGTTATCAACTACACGTTTGTATTCTCTTAACGAAATTGTACTTTTTTTCTGGTTGAATTTGACATTGTGTGGATTTACATTGTGCGCTGCTTTACCTTAGTGAATCATTACTAGACCCACTTTCATTTACATGTCTTATAGATTGTTTGGCAAATATTCTCTTGATTGACTTTATTCTACAAAATTAAATTGTTATGAATAATATGTAAATAATAAAAAAAATTAAGAGATGGAAATGTATAATAAATAAATAAAATGCCATAGATTAATTTATACTCTGAGAAAAAGAAAATGGTAGATGATATTAGAATTATATTGATGTGTAGTGATAGAAATGAGATAGTATGAGTGTTTTGAAAATCTCTGTGGTTGTAATTATAATATAATGGCTATGTATGTATATATAGATGAAAAAGAATGATAAATGAGAGAAAGAAAGAAACTTTGTAGTGAATCCGTGAAGATGCAAAATGCTTGAAGGCTTGGAGATAAATATGCATGGCTGAACAATCACATAGAGGTTGAAATTGCAAAAGGTGAAAGTGGACAAAATGCCTTGCCACGACACGTCATGTGTCGTGGGAAGGATGGCCTGGAAACGACACATCACGTGTCGTATGAACACATCATCTTTGCCATGACATTTCAAATGATTTTGATGAAATCTATAGATATGAAATTTTATTACACATATTTTGTTAGAGAATCAAAAATATACATCTTGTGACACTTGTTGCATCAACATTAACAGCGTGCTCTCTCTCAATTTTTTTTAACAGCTTTGATTCAAAGATCAAATAATTTCAAAAAATAAAAATACATTCAAAATCACTCCATAACTCGACCTAAGCCGCTTCTGAATAAATAAAATTCAATAAATTGGAAGAGTAAGAGTCTACTTGGTTATCCTCCAATTTACAAATTAAACTATTTATAACTGTTTAATTCGTGAATTATCTAATTTTAGCATTTGGTTACAAAAATAAATTAGTATATAAAATCATAAACTTAAGTTAATACATAAGATATTAAATAAGAAAATATAGAAATATATTTGAAATTATATAACTTATAACCATCATATAAGTTCACGGGAAAAAAAATCACACTATAAATTTTTTTGTTGAAATGAAACAATTTACAATTTGTTAATTTACGATAAAACAATTATAAATAAGATAATTTACGTAACCAAACGAGCCCCCCTAAGAGTACATATGTATACGTTATTCATCTAAGATTTCACATTTTAGCATCCATTAATTTTATTCTTTTACGTACTCTTTTCCAAAAAGTAATGCTATTCTCACATTAGTATACAATAAATTGGTACACAAACTGATGTGTTAATTACTGGATTGTTAACAATCAAAAGATTTTAACTATTTTATGGTATCTCGAGTCCTTGACCAATTGAATCCATTTTTTTTTTGTACCGACTTTTAAAGTACTATTTGTATGTTTAACATTATTTTTTCCTCTAGTTTATTTCGTTTTATATGTCTAGCATTATTGGTTCCTTTTTATTCTGGCCAAATACAAACCATCATATCCATCTCAGGATTATGATGCAATGAAAATGAAGACCATATTATTATTTTATTGTTTTTTATTTTTATTTTTATTTTATTAATTAGGGTTAATAGTTTCTTTATTTATAGTCTTTTTTGAAATTTGAATTTGAATTTGAATATTTGTTTTGGTAGGTCTTAAATAGAATTAGATTATAATAATTCAATTTCCTTATGTGAAGGATTTTTTATTTAAGGTAGGTTTAAGATTTTAGATTATAAATTAGTGCTTATTTCATATCATTGTAACCAACCAATTATGAATTAATAAAATTATGTGAGAAATCTCTTTGTTCTCGGAAAATTCTATGAATTTTTGTTTTATTCTTGTGAAATCAAGAAGTCAAGGTTGAAGACGGTGTTCTTTCTCCTTCCCGCCCGCTCCCGTTCTACATCAGATTAACAACGTATTACTGAAAGTCTATCCCTCAATTCAACAAGACTTGACCCATAACATACATTTTGTGAGGCGCTTATCGTGTCTTAATTAAACAAACGCTCGCCAAAAGTCATATTCACCGCTACTAAAAGGTAAGACTACTTTTATATATATATATATAGGCAGAATAAAGCAGATATTACTGTTTGGGTTGGTTCAATTCCCTGTCTTCTTCTCTGTCAATTTGTCAAAGCAGCATTTGTAAAAGAATGTGATTTATGTATACAACTCATAGTTAAAACCATGCAACAACGTACTACTGTTGGTCAGTTGTCACACTTTCGTGATTTTTGTACGTAACTCATTGTTAAAAACCATGCAACAACTACTATTTTGCTCTGTAATCACAGAACTGAGTTTTAGTTGTTTGCCAATTAACCATGTTAAAGAAGTAAATAGATAGAATAAGATCGAATGAAAAAGGTGAAAGGTATTGAATACCTTTCTTTATCTGTAATAAAGTTACAAGAATATATAAATGACACCTCACCTCATAATATCAAAGTGGAGCATATTTCTTTTTCTGCATTTGGAGGATGTAAAAATTAAAGTTGAAAATATCAGCTATACTTATACCCCTCATGGTATAATTCTTTTTCCCTTTCTTCGGATTTTCGTTTTCTGGTATGCATTTCTTTCATTTTTTATGGGTCATTTTACACTCTTCTGCTGATACTATAAGATCACAACTAAGAGCTTGTGGCTTAATCCGTATGATCCTATAACTATGGGAAAATTACCCAATATCAACACAAATTTAGAGTTTTATCATGCTGCTTATAAGGTTCAATCTTGACTTATTGCAAATTGTTCAAAATTCGCATTCTTTATTGGTACGTTTTGTCCTTCGAGGACATCTTACAAGATTGGAACAATTTTCGCATGAGCCAATGGTAACGGAAATAACTGAAAGGCTTTGATGCTTTGTACCCTCTTGATCATGTTGAGTATGTAAAACTGGAGGAACAAAGTAAATAAAGCCAACTTCATTGATAACAAAGGAAATAGGCTACATTTTGTTTCTCGCCAGGCAAATAGGGTACACAATTCAGCTAACGAAAGCTACGAGGCACTTTAACACATAATCACAATCAAACAGAGACTAGTTAATTCTCTTAACTAAATAGCTCAAGGTACGATCGAGCCAAGCTTATTCTACTATTATCATCCCATCCCAGTGCGGTGGTTTTATTCATCAGATAAGTTCTGGTACGGCTTCAATAGGGGAATGAGGGAGCCACATAGGTGGAGGGACATGACCTCGTTGGTGGAACCCACGAGCTTGCCGCCTATGAACACGGCTGGGACTGGGGCGGTGCACCCCATGTTCAAGAGGGTCTTCTCCATTTCCATCCCCTCGGGATCTTGGTCTATATTGTGAACCACAGGGATCACCAAGAGTTCTTGAAACAGAATGTTGACTGCATAGCACAAGCAACACGTGCTCTTGCCGAAGATCACTACCCCGTTCTCGGAAGCAACTTTAGATACCTTATCCATTTGAAAATATCACTCACTCACCTTTTACAGTTTAAGAACATCAAATGTCTTTAAACTGTGAGATCAAATGCAGTTCAAGTTGTGATTCAATGATTAAAATGAAGGAAAGGTGGGGAAGAGGTAAATGAGTTTCGAAGCTCAAGGTTGCTTGAACTTGAGATCTCTCATGCTACTCTATTTATAAAAAAAAGGCAAAGGTGGACTACTTTTTTCCAAACAAGAACATTCAAAAGACGACTTGCTTTACATAGATTCCAAAAACTAAAGTTACTTTTGCAAGATACATACTTCTTTGCTCCACACACTGATGAAAAGTTGGGAGATTAATATAACCACCTGTTATATGCAGACTATGGTTTCTGATACACGAGTGCAAGCTTATGACGATGGGTTCAACTTTAGCAAATTTTGTGGACTTAAATGCTCTCCATGAAAGTATACTCCTTTGAATTGCCTAAGAGCTTGTGGGTAGTTAATCTCCACCAGATTCTTCCTCTTGTCTTTTTTATTATATTCTCTGACATAAAGATTACAAACGAGATAGCTTTCGGTGGCCTTGATTCGATGGGTAGTCCCCACCAACTTGCGCAATTGCTTCTCACGAGTAAGCAATTTAGTCTGTTCTTATATCTTCTGTTGCCAAACTCCATAGAGTGATAACACGTGCAGATCAACAGGCAAAAGGCTAGTCGGATCTGTGCAGAACAGATTCAGTGCTTCTTTGATTAGCTTTAACTGCAAAATGCACCAATTCATCAGCAGGCGCGCTGTTGGCACCACCAATCAGAACATCGCATGTGTCAAGCATAAAATACTACGAAATTCAATAATATGGAGATACGTATATGCGGGAAAGATTTGGTGCGAACTCTCTGCTTCATCACTAAAGGTGCGGTCTGTACACAGACTGTCTATACCAAATCCGGATCCTATATATATACATATCTGCATAATGTATGGTTGTAGGAATGTTAGTATACTTTTTCCGACAAATTCCGATATGGGATGCTGTTTCTGTAACATCATAGGCTTAGTGAAAATTCTGGCGTGTTTGGATATGAAGGAATCAGCATCACCTTTTTTTGCTACCCTCATCTTCATAGCTGACTATAATTAGAAGTAAAAAGAAGTTGCCAAGTAAGCTGGTATAGGATTAACGATATCAACTTTTATTCCTAGGGTTATACTTTGAGTTGACAAATTAAGTTACAATCATTTAAGTTCTACTTTCCATTAGCATTCAACACTCAATGGTTTTTAGTTTATTTTAACCTTGCCCACATGTCCGGTTTACTGAAAAAAATAAAAGAAAATGAACGTACTGATGTGCATTAACATTTGGATCAACACGGTTGGTAAAACTATGCATTTCTGACCAACAGGATTACCCATTAGCTAGCTAGGGGATAAGTTCTCTGTCAGAAGCATGATTGAGTGATGCATGGAGAAGCTTTATTCTATAAGATTTAGAATGTATAGAAGCAGTTCTTGTGAATATTCCCAAGGGGACACATATTATCAGAAATGCTGTCTAATCAAATAAGTTGATCTGCGAATTTTGGTGAATGCATACCTTTCCTCTAATTTAGTTTGGCAAAGGCAAAAAAATAAAAATGCAAAAAAACTTACCCACACCCACAAACACACAATCTACAGCTTTAGCATTATTTTGAGTTGCAGTACTACTAATGGAAGAAAGAAAACAATAACTGACAAAAACCATATTGGGATTTGAGAGACATTTTCATGGAAGTGTGACCTTTTTATATAACTCAGTCACCAGATCGAGCTGACAAAAAAACACAAGCCCTTAATACCATGTTATTTGAACATGGCATATACGGGTAGCTAGTTTTAATATTACAGTTACATGTATACATAGATCAGATTGGCCTTTAAGGGTACTAGCTAGCTAGAACCATATAGCTCTAGCTTCAATGAGCTTTTGTTTGAGAGATCCATCGACATGAAGGGATATGACATCTTTGGCTGATCCTATAAATTTTCCGCCTATGAAAACTGCTGGGACTGAGGGATGACAGCCTAGGAGTTGAAGGGCAAACTCCATTTCTTTTCCAAATGCATCTTGATCGAGTTCATGAATAGCAGGACTTGCACCAAGCTCATAAAAGAGCGCCTTAATGCTATGGGACATGTAACACGAGCTCTTGGTGAAGATCACTGCAGCCTTCTTTGATGCCAAGTCTCTCACTCTATCCATTCTAAGCGCCGCACAAGGTCTAGCAGGGGAGGCTAACGAGTCTTAAAAGAAACTAAACAAATGTGACGTGGAGAAAAGAGCTCCTTTCTACTAATGCAGCCCGGTGCTAGTAATTGCTCAAGGAAGTCAAAGATATGAAGGGAAGTAGGCGAGGAGAGTGTTGCTCTTGTTGCTTCTTTACTCTTTGAGTTTAGCCTTGTGTTTGATGGAGTATGTGCTTTCATCACCCCTTATTTATAGTGGCAGTTGAAGGTGATAGATTGGATTGTTTAATCCGGTAAAGGAGGCATAATAATAAAATAAACTACAGAAAATATGAAAAAAGAAAAAGTTCCTTTAGATATTTGTTTGGATAAGAGGGCGGAAAAATGCTCGTCATGATTTGCTTGATAATGACCCTTTGTGCCAATAACAAGTTGACACATATTGTTGTTCATGGAGATAACTCAAATCCACTGGAATTTCCGTACAACCAAACAGTGGTTTGATTTAAAATAACTCTTGAGGGGGCGGGAAGGTGGGGGGATATATTCTCTTCTAATTTTGTATGAATTTCTCTGTTTGGAGGCAAACTTTAGAAGAAAAACTAGTATATATTTATGCGGAGGGACTATAAAGGCAGGCTACTGACAAAAGGAAAGAACACTTGATGAATAAAAATGTTCTCAAATACCCGTACTGTAGCTATGTTTGTGGTGAAGTTGAGGGAGTTACGGTATATTCTTCAAATTGAGGTGGAGACAACTTTTTCTTAGCAACTATTTTGTAATGTCAACTCGTTGGATGTGGCAGTCCAGTAGTCCAGCTTACATTCACAAATTGCAATAACACTGTCTAAAAAATGGCGCAATGGCATCACTATCCATAATAATACATTCCTAACATGAACGCATCAAAAACTAAAAGGATTTCAGCGGTAAATGGGTTGTTTCATTAAATAGTGATGATGTACATAGTTCCTTGATTTCATTTTTCCTAATCTACTTTATTTTTAAGGGTTCTTTGTTGTGTGGTCTATTTGGTTGTTATCGTGGTAGATCCTTTTAAGTGATGTGGGAAAAGGATAAGAGTTTATCCAATTCATTTCCACTTTTTGTGAATGGTCCCCTCTCAAACTCATGCAAAGAGAATCAAGAAATTTGCAGCAAATGTAAATCACGAATACCTTTAATAAAATATTTTTATTGTAATAATTCTATTGTTATTTTTGTTTGCATTACAAGAGATCTCAATGGAATTTATGTTCTAGTTTTGTTAGTTATTGTTCAAAATAGTACTTTCTTTTGTTACTGGTTTTCATTTATACTAATGTACAGGGGAGATCTAGGGGTTGGCAATGGTTTATATAACTATTTCAGCCATCCTGTTTATAATTTGATTGACTTTGTTACAAAGACAGCAAGTCATATTATATCTATTCATGTGTATAAAGAAAGAGAGAAAGAAAGAAGGAATGAAGATATAAGCGAATTTGGTGCTCACTTCAAATCTTAAGTATAGAAGAGTCTGATTCTTTATTCTGGATAAGTTTGGGAATATTTCACTTGCACACTTCATAAATATCAGATGCAAATATGTGTGTGTATGTATATCTGCACAAATATCAACCCACACACACACATATATATGTCAACCACGATGAGACAGCGAACCTTGCAGATACTACAAGCTCAAGTTGAACAAGTGTCTTCTGCACGCATCAGTGTAAACTCTTCTATCAATCTATTGCTATCTTTAGTTGGTTGTTATGAGAAATCTTGCAATGATCACAGAATCATATTTCAACACATTTGAGTCTGTTCTAAGGGAAAAGAGTCATTTAGGAGGAATATTTACTGAGCTTGAATAGACATATTTGCACATAAATGACTTGAGAACACGCAAAACAAAAGTATTACTAAAATAAAAGTCAACATAAAGCTAATGGATATAAAGCTTATAGATATATAATTGATCCAACGGAGTATGGGAGGAGGAGAACTAGAAATGGCGAGCTTAGTCTATTTATTTCTGGTAAAGGAAAAATGAATTTGAACTTGCAGAGAGAGAGAGAGAGGCATAGACAATTAGCCCGCGATATAAAGTAGGAAATAATTTATTTCTTCAGATTTTAGTCTAAAGTTGAGGTTGACGCTGTGTTGAAGTTGTGAAACTATTACATTTACTGTTTCTCGTAAGGGTTTAATACTAATATAAAGGTACCAAAAACCTTGTCAAAGCGAATAATATATTGTGTTTCTGTGTCCCATTTATGTAGTCAATGCTTTTTAAGGAAATAGTAAATGTTGTTCTTTATGCCTTTATTTGTGTCTACAAGATCTTGGGTTCAAGCCTTGATTGAACTAAATCTCGGTTTTGCATAAACTCACTTTTAGAAAAGAAACCAACCATTTGATGCCTAAGCAGGCATATATATTTAAGAGAATCAGCTTGAAGATGATGTGGTAGTACCACATTGTTAATAATATTAATCCTGTTCGTTTTAATGTGGAGAATAATTTAGTGGGATTTCTTTTCTATTATGCCATGTTTAGCAGAACAAGTGTAGTTGCCAGTTTGGTCCTCAGGGTATATTTCTACCTCCATTTTTTTATTTTTTATTTGACTTTTCTAGTCATTCTCTTAGCTTTCTGTTTATTATTTTTTTCAGTTTCTTTCTAAAATAGAGCTATGAACGAATCTTGGGGGAAGTAAAAGGTTACCTTATTAGATATACCTAACACTTTCTCCACTTCAGCAGATGCTCCAATAAGGACCTATCAGAAAACTCTACATCTGAATGCTTTAAAAAATATTAGTAATATGTTTCTCAAAATGCTCAAACTAAATACTAGTTCAGGGACTCCGATCGTCAAGCTAGGGATTGGTGCAAAAATGTGAACATGTGACGCAAGGACTTCAACCAATTGCCCACTCTCTTGGAGACTAATCACGTTTCTGTTAAAGAAGCTAAAATTATGCTCGGGCAAACCCTTGAGTGCTTAAATTTCCTAGGAGCCCTTATTGAGGTCACTTAGTTTTGATAGCCTTCCATGACTTTTTTCTTGATATATATTCGTTTCGGGCCTTTTATTCAGCCTTTTTTGCTTTTCTTGGTTAGTGAGTTTCGTTGTGTAGGCTTAATTCATTTTTCAAGTTTATTTGCTTCATTTTCCTTGTCCTCTTGAAGGATTTCTTATAAGCCTGGGGCCGGGCCTTTGTAGCCCTCATCCCATCTATTTTTCGTTATTTAGGGGAGCACTCTTTCTCGGGTTTCCAAGTGAGGATTTACATAAAAAAACAAAAGGTTAACATAGATGGTTCAAAGCAGACTAATCTGTGACACTAAAAGTATTCCAAGCAGACTGCAGTCGAGAGCGTCTCACTGCAGGAGTGAATGTCATGTGGGTGCGTTACTTTATGTGAAAGACTAGGAAGGAACTAAGGTGTTAGAGGCTTTGTTAAGATTAATGATGTCATATAAGAATAATTGACCGATTTTGTAATTTCATGTTGATTTTTGAGTGTCACTATCTACCAATGAGATGAATATCTACAATCAAGGGTAATTTGGGAACACACCAAAATATCTTTGGCAACTACTTTTTCCCCTTCCTTTGCAGTTGGCTTCTATACCTGATAAGCAGCCCAACATTTCTATAAATAGACACCATGGGAGCTCAACGTTCTTCACTGCAACCTTCATTCTCTTTACAAGCCTAATCTCACATTGCTGTCTCTCTCTCTTCAAACAGTTATTGTAATGGCTATGGTCACAAGATTGGGGGCCGAAAAGCCAGTGGTGATCTTCAGCAAAAGCTCTTGCTGCATGTGCTACACTATTAAGACACTAATAAGTAGTTTTGGGGTGAACCCAACAGTTTATGAGATCGATGAATTGAGTAATGGGCAGCAAATGGAGAGGGAACTTAAGGCATTAGGATGCAAGCCAAGCATACCAGCCGTGTTCATAGGCCAAGAACTCATCGGTGGTGCTAATGAGGTCCTGAGCCTCCATGTAAGAGGCAAGCTAGTCCCACTTCTCAAATGAACTAATGCTATATGGCTTTAGTTATTAATAGAGTACGTAATTAAGAACGCGTATATTTTACAAAGTCTCGTGGTTGTGACCACAAAGAGTAATAACGTCAGCCTTTTTTGGAGTATACCAAGTTCATACAACTTACATATGCATAAATTTCCATATGTAACACATTACATTCTCTGTAATGCTTTAATTCTAATTATAGTTGAACTTGTATACTTGGATTTGTTAGTCATTTTATCTATTTCTAAACTTGGCATTTCAAATGCTATGGATCCCATTATCCAGAAATAGCTTTGTTAAATCACCATTACTCCTAAAAGCAGAATTTGTTGCTACATTTTATGTTAGCATGCTCTAACAAAGTCATTGCCAAATTAAGACAGTAGCTTCAAAGACAGAGGAGTTTAGTGAAAACATTTTCCGTTTGAACATCGTATATGTGAACAATTCCACCTTTGCATTCAAGAGCCAAAAGACTATAAAGAGGCCAACTATACAGTATTATAACCGTCAGTAACTAACAGAACAATAATATGCCATCCAAATAACCTAAAAATACTAAATATGGAAATGCACCAAAAGGAAATTTTATGGGCATATATCATTTATGTCTAGTTTCAATAATAGGCAAAATTACGGTGTCAAGTGGCCATTGCCAGTTCTATAAACTGATGCTGAAAGTTCAGATCACAGATCATTTTACTTTTGTGTGGCAAAATCCGGTACCTACATTCCATGTTGTACATACATAAGTTTAAATGTTTAGTTAGGATGTTATCATGAGACAAAAAACAGAGAAAGTTCTGAACTGATAGCAGCATTTTCAACACATCAGTTAAGTAATATAGCATTATTTGCTTCTCTAAGTTATTTTTGTAGGACTAGTCCCAAAGAAATTTAATTAGCTTCCTTCACTGGCAAAAGGAGGTTTCTTGTGGACCCTAAAAGAAAAATTATATTTTTCATTAGCACAAGTTCTATATTCTACATTAACCACTTAAAGGGTGTAAAGTCTCTCATTCTTGCAATAGTTGGAAGTACTTTTGAGTGAAATCCCAGTTTGGTTCGATATTCTTATGCTACAAACCAACCATGCACAATCCAACGCTTTTATTTAAGCAGAGAAATTATAATATGCAACTTTCTTGAATAGAAACCGACCATTAGATTTGATGCCTAAACAGGCACATTTTAGGAAGAATCAACCTGAGGATAAATATGGTAGCACCACACACATTGCTAATAACAGTAATCGTGTTTATTTTATGTTAAGAATAACTTAGTGGGTTCCCTTTCCAATTAGTGCACAATGTAGTAGCCGTGGCATTTTCTTCCTCTCTCCTTGTACGGACAACACACGATTTTGTCATCTATCAAGCTCAATTTTTTGATAAGCATCTTCTAAATCGGGTTCTTTACTTTCTAGTCATTCTATTAGCTTTCGGTTTTTTTTTTTTGTTTTTTTTCATATTTTTTGAATATGGGAATCTTGAGGGAAGAAAAGGCTACCCATTGGATAGACCCAAAATCTTTCTCCACCTCTGCAGATGCTCCAAGATGGATCTATCAGAAAAATCTATAACCAAAAGCCGTGTCTAGAACATGTTAATTACTCCAATATCCATTTGAGGATTTTTTTTTTTAAATCATCGGTAATATAACCCTCAACAAGCTTGAGGACAATCTTCTATGTACCATTCTTGTAGAAAAGCTAAAATTTTCACATACGAATTGATAACTTGCACACGTAGAGTGGACACGAACTGAATCAGGAAGAAAATAGGCATAGACAAGACCAGATTAACAAACAATCTCTAATCCAAAGGCTAACTGTTTGGGAAGATGACCCACAATGGATTTCATGCTTAACACACAAAATATATACAAATATAAGAAAAATTAAGCAATTTTAAGAATGTTTAAACTTGTTATTCCATGTTGAAGTGAGCCGAGGAGATGAGTGACATGCCAGCTACTCAAGCAAATGAGTGTACATGATCAAGGGTAGTTTGGTAACACAGTAAAGTATATTTTTACGACAACTTTTCAGCTTCCTTTCCAGTTCTTTTTCTACTACGACCTTTTTCAAGCATCTATAAATAGTCTTCGTGGGAACTCAAGTTCTTCACAGAAAATCCTTCGCTCTCTTGACAATCCTAATCAGTAATCTCTCTCTCTCTCTCAAGAATTTTCATTGTTCTGTTATAGTAATGGCCATGGTCACAAGATTGGGGGCAGAAAAGCCAGTAGTGATCTTCAGCAAAAGCTCTTGCTGCATGTCCCACACCGTTAAGACACTGATATGCAGTTTTGGGGCGAACCCAACAGTCTATGAGCTCGATGAATTGGCTAATGGGCACCAAATGGAGAGGGAACTAAAGGCATTAGGATGCAAGTCAAGCGTACCAGCCGTGTTCATAGGCCAAGAACTCATCGGTGGTGCTAATGAGGTCATGAGCCTCCATGTTCGCGGCAAGCTAGTCCCACTTCTCAAAAGAGCTAATGCTATATGGCTATAGTTTATAGTGAAGTACATAAATAAGAACACAAAAGATTTTATAATGTCGCGTGGTTGTGACCACAAAGAGTAATAACATCAGCCCTTTTTGGAGTACATCAAGTTCATACAACTTACAAATGTATTAATTTCCCAATGTAACACATTACATTCTCTGTAATGCTTTAATTTTATAGTTAAAACTGGTATTCTTTGGTTTTGTTCATCATTTTATCTATATCTGAACTTGGCATTTCAAATGCTATGGACCATCACATTATCCAGAAGTAGCTTTGTTAAATCACCATCACTCCTAAAAGCAGAATTTGTTACATTTTAAGACCACTATCAGCATGCTCTAACAAAGGCATTTCCTAACTAAGAATGTAGCTTCAAAGACAGAGTAGTTTATTATTTTCCATTTGAACAACGTATACATGAACAATTCCCTACTGCACACTTTACTTGTACATTCAAGAGCCAAAAGACTATAAAAAGGCCAATTAAGTATACAGTACTATAATCCTTGGTAGAAAAAAACCCAAAAGACAGAGACACTTGTGTACGTTCTAATAAATATGGGGCTACAAGCCTTTTCAACAAGCGAAATATCTTATGGGCATAACCATAATATGTCATCCAAATACAATAAAATACTGAATATAGAAATGCAACAGAAAAAGAGGAAATTTTATGTGTGTAGAACAGTTATTTCTAGTTTCAATAATAGGCAAAATGAAAGTGTAAAGTTAAGTGGCCCAATCTAAGCCAGTTCTATAAACTGATCCTGAAAGTTCAGATCACAGAACATTTTACTTGTGTGGAAATATCTGGTACCTGCATTCCTTTTTGTACCTAAGTTGAAGTGCTTGGTTACAATGTTATCACCAGATGAAAAAACATAGAAAGTTGTGAACTTATAGTAGCATTTTCAACTCTTTAGTTAAGTAATATAGCATTATTTGCTTCTCTATATTATCTTTGTAGGACTAGTCCCAAAGCAATTTAATTAGCTTCCTTTATTGAAAAAAGAGGTTTTGCTCACAGACCCTAAAAGAAATATTAGATTTTTGGTTAGCACAAGTTTTAAATTCATCATTAACCACTTAAAAGGTGTAAAGTCTCTTAATCTTGCAATAATTGGAAGTACTTCTGAGTGAAATCCCATTTTGGTTCGATATTCTTGTGCTACAAACCAACCACAATCCAACACTTTTATTTAAGTAGAAATGATAATATGCAACTTTCTTGAATAGAAACTGACCATTTGATTTGATGCCTAAACACGTTTATCTCAGGAAGAATCAGCCTGAGGATAAATATAGCAGTAACCCGCAAATTGCTGATTAACAGTAATCATGTTTATTTTATGTTGAGAATAACTTAGTGGGTTTCCTTTCCATTCAGTGCAATGTGCAGCACTGAAAAATGCTGTAGTCGTGGCATTTTCTTCTTCTTTCCTTGTACGGACGACATGTGATTTTCTCATCTACTAAGCTTAATTCCTTTGATAAAGCATCTTCCAAATCGGGTTATTTTGCTTTCTTATCATTCTATTAGCTTTTAGTTTTATTTTATTTTATTTTTTATATTTTTTGAATTGAGCTACATGGGAATCTTGAGGGAAGCAAGGGCTACCCAATTAGATAGACCCAAAATATATCTCCACCAAAGCAGATGCTTCAAGATGGATCTATCACACAAATCTGTAACCAAAAAGTATGTCTAGAATATGTTGATATCATTACTCCTATTTCCAGTTGATGATTTTTACGAAATTATCAGTAATTTGACCCTCAACAAGCTCAAGTGCAAACTTTTACAGATCATTCTAGCAGAAGAGCTAAAATTTTCAAATACAAATTAGTAACTCACGCATGGAGAGCAAACATCAACCGAATCAAGTAGAAAACAAACGAGAACAGGATCCCAGACTCTAATAACACGTTGAAAACCACATCTCCCACAACCTTAAGTTGTTGGTAAGAGGAACCATAATGGATATCATGCATAGCACAAAATATATACAAATATAAGAATGTTTAAACTTCTTATTCCATGTTGATTGTCACAATCCAAGCAATGACACAAGTATACATGATCAAGGGTAGTTTGGGAACACTGTAAAGTATATTTTTACAACCACTTTTCAACCTCCTTTCCAGTTCTTTTCGTACTAAAACCTTTTTCAAGCATCTATAAATAGTCTCCACGGGAGCTCAAATTCCTCACAGCAAACCCTTCGCTCTCTTGACAATCCTAACCAGTAATCTCTCTTTCTCTGTCTCTGTAAAAGAATTTTCATTCTTCAGTTATAGTAATGGCTATGGTGACAAGATTAGGGGCAGAAAAGCCGGTAGTGATATTCAGCAAAAGCTCTTGCTGTATGTCCCACACTATTAAGACACTGATATGTAGTTTTGGGGCGAACCTGACAGTTTACGAGCTCGACGAATTGAGTAATGGGCAGCAAATGGAGAGGGAACTCAAGGCATTAGGATGTAAGCCAAGCGTACCAGCCGTGTTCATTGGGCAGGAGCTCATTGGTGGTGCTAATGAGATCATGAGCCTCCATGTCTGCGGCAAGCTGGTCCCACTGCTTAAAAGAGCTAATGCTATATGGCTATAGTAGAATTACTACTTCAAGATCCATAAAGAAAGTGCATTTTCAATCCCTTCGTATTAAACAATAAATATGGATCGGTACATCCGTTTTGAGTTGTACCATTAACTTCCATATGTAGCTGCCCTTTTTGTAGTATGTAATGTGATAACTTGCATAATATAATCTGTTTTAATTTAATTATTACTAGTGAATGTATACAGAGCTCTACAAGTTTTCAACAAACCAACTCACTTAACTCATCTATCTAACGTACGCGATGTTCCTTGAAGGCAATTATCTCAAGGAATTTTATTATATTAATTTCGATTAGGAAGCTAGAATTGGCACCGTAGATAGTTAAAGTGCACCTCAACTACAAATAAATCTATCACTGCCACCATTACAACAAAAGATACCGATAATCTCGTCTATGAGGAACAATTGAAATCTCTTTGTTACAAATACAAAGAGAGTGCGCCACCATCCATGTCACAAGTTAAAATATACACATTTTAGGAAAGGGATAAAGTTGATGGCACGATATTGACAAGTGTATAAAATTTATAAAGTAAATATTTATACAATTATTGAAGATGCCGCAAAATAGTAAAACATATTTATAACTATTGGATTAAAAATGAAAAAGTATGCGTTGTGACACAAGAATAGTGGGCGTTGCATGCAAAAACCTGTTGCATACTCACATATATTAATCACAAACAAGAGGAAAATAATTAATGGCCGGATCGGAATGGTGAACCAAATGACTTAATGCGATTGGTTTAAAGAAGAAAAACGACCACGTATACGTATACTAAGATTCCCATTTCCATCTTGAGACTACGCATGCTAATATTCTTCTATAGTAATTATAAGACTTTAATGAGAAAGTTAAATTTTCTTTTATAAGAAAAAAAAAATTGGTAACCTCCTCTTGTGCTTGGCGTTTTTCAAATCAAAACTTTATAATTATTATTATTATTTTTTAAGGAGCTTCAGAGTTCAATATATGAGAGCCATTATCAATACATAAATATTGTCTCTTGCATGATATAATTGCAAAATCGTCTAACGAATTAATATATACAAATAAAGAAGACGTCATTCTTTTCTTAATAAGCTTAAAAGTTATATCACATTTATACAAAGTAAAAGGGAAAAGACCAAAAACTTAAGAAAAATAACTCTAATTATCTTCCCTTCAGTTAAATATGACAACTTGTCTAATAGATATAATAATAGCCAGACCAATGTCCAATTTGCGAGTTCTTTCACGTTGCCACGTGTTTTATAACACATATATTATACCTTCTATGCTCGAAACATTTTTCTCAGGGAATTTTTTTGTATTTCATATAGTTAAAGATATAAGAAAGATGATCAACTTTATTTATCAGATAATCATATTAAGTATATTAATAAGTTGTATATTATTAAAATATACAACCTATTAATACATTCAATTTAAATTATACAATAAAACACCAATAACATGGCACCGCACCTCAAACTCCTTGACTCTGACTTGGACCTTCTACATACAATTAATTCTATGTTTGAGCCGAAGTTCAATTGCCCCATTCCAGTTATATTAGTTCCGTGCCAAAAAACTAACCCAACACGTAATGGCCTCGTCTCATTCGTGTCTTGTTAGTTTGGCCATGTGTTTAAATTGTGTAAATCATTATTTTCATTGGCTTCCTTAAATCGTGTAATCATTATTTTCATTGGGTTCTGGTCATTTATCCTTTGTTCGTATCACCGATTTTTCCAAAAAAATGAGACCACCACCATGCCCCAAAACTTGCACCCGGCCTTCAACTGACCAATTCCTTGAAGATTTATTTTGCCTTTTACTGTCTCATGTGAGACGTCTTAAGGTGTAAGAGATGACTAAAGAAACACTGGGGGTGCAGTGTATTTGTAACCCTGACAACCAAGAATAATAACATCTCATTCTCATACATATATAAAGAAGTATGCATTGTCTTGGTTCAGATCACATATATTCATCTTCTTCTTAGGCGCCTGCTGCCACGTACATATTATAGTACACCCATATCCATGAATATGATTCGCTTCGGGTAATGAAAGGGGTAAAAAAAGAATGAGCATGACTACTTCTACTATCTGCAGTAAGATACTAAGATGCAACTGACCTTTCAAAGTTGGTAAACCGGCCCTTGGAGGCATAAACGGGCAACCTTCACAAAGATTAATTCACCTCACTGCCCAAATTGCTTAATATGACAAAACACGAGGAATATCTTTTAAGTCTGCAATTTGTAGAAGTGGATAATGCGGTAGGTCCTCCTCATCATCATCTTCATCTGCCACGATCATCAGCTTTCTCCACCTTGGCAGATGCTATGAGAGGGATCTATCAGAAAGCTTCACATTTACATATGTATACAATTCACATATATGTGATTACTAATCTAACCTCTTGAACACGGTAACTATTGTTTAAGAGTCCATGTTTGACTTTGGATAAACTAATTTCAACATAATCAGTAGTTGAGATCAAAACACGTCCGCTGTCGTAATCCCGAAAGGGAAACTAGATTCCTATTTTCGGATATTAAGACAATGAATAGCGTACTCTTAATCTAAGAGAATATTATTTACCAGAAATAAAACGAACATTACCAACTGTGGTCTGGTGATGATTTCAAAATAAATGAACTCAAGTTTGATCTTCATTGAAGGACGGGATGACTTGGGAATCTACGACCTTATCATGCCATACTTTTTGCATATTAAGATACTGATCAGCAATTCTTTTACTCCATTTTTTGCGTGTCATTTATCATGCAATAAGAAGGATGATTTTGGAATCCACAGAAATATCTTTCAGAACAATTTTTCTTAACCTCCTTTTCGGCTGTTTCAGTACCCTGTGAACAGTGGAAACCAACACCATGAGCCCCTAAGCATAAATGATCTAAACGACTCTCTCTCTCTCTCTCTCTCTCTCTCTCTACTACATTTAACACATTATCCTCTTATTCCTTGGTTCTAGTGATGGCTATGGCCACTAGGCTGGGGCCTGAAAAGCCAGTGGTGACATGTCCCACTCAATTAAGAGCCTTATATGCAGTTTTGGGGCAAACCCAAGAGTTTACGAGCTCGATGAATTGCCAAATGGGCAACAAATGGAGAGGGACTACAGTCATTGGGACATACACCAAGTGTACCAGCTGTGTTCATAGGGAAGGAGCTGATCGGTGGTACTAATGAGATCATGAACCTCCAAATACAGGGCAAGCTAGTCCCACTTCTCGAAAGGGCTAAAGCTATATGTCTATAGTGAATTGGAGATATAATTATGAACATGAAGCTCTCACTAATACTGTACTATCCTAACTATAGAGAGCAGTTTCGTACTTACTATGTTTCTACAAATGGCCACAATAGATATTCAGCATTTTCGGTTGTAGTTTACCATGTTATAATGATGTAACAGTTAATGACTTAATGTTTGTACAATGGCCAGAAGTCCCCATGCTTCCTAAAATTAAAGCAAGCAAAGGCTCACCAGCATACTTCTAGAACAGAAAAAAGGTACTAAACGTTGTTGAACAGTCGCATGATATCGACTGATACTGTCTGCAATTAAACGTGGAATAATATGCGACAAAAATACTGACAAGATTTGGGAGATGAAAATAGAACAACAGAAAACACGAATAGAAGCATCATATTATGCTGACACGGTAAAAAGACAATTAAGAGAGAGATAGAGAGCGAGTATTCTCTGTTCTAAAAATTCCTTTTCGCACTTAGGATTTGGCTCTTCTAAAGTTGCCCAATCCACTTGTTCTAAAAATTCCTTTTCGCACTTAGGATTTGGCTCTTCTAAAGTTGCCCAATCCACTTTACACATGCAGTTGATTAAATCCTCAACCTATATTTAAAATTTACGGCTACAATCCTGACGCATCACAATTCAATTAAAAAGACAGCAAAACTATAGCATTTTATCTTCTGGCACCCTAACGGTGTTTCATTTTCTCCTTACACGGTTATACGTACTTTCTCTCTCTCTCTCTCTCATTTTCTTTTCATATCTTCATTGTTACCAATTTTAAGACCAGAGGTTTACAGGAAAAAAAATTCTCAAGATCATGGCTTATGCACACAAGCATTTGCCTACATCTTGTTTGATAGAGTTTTCTTGCTATTATAAAGTGGAATGTTGAGCAAACAGGAAGGTTTTGCTATTACAATACTTTTTATACCAGACATCCAATTCAACTAATTCATCATCTTCTCCAAGCATGCACAAAAATGCTTTTTTCATCTCCTATAATTCCTACACAATCATCCAAAACTCCATTTACTGAAGACCCTAAAGCTTATTGCATACTCTTATTTTTTAAATAGAGTAGTCATCAATACTATTTCTATGGCTTTCTGAGCCAAAATAAACATATAAACACAGAGAGTGGAGCCCCGAGCATGGTCACCACCAACCAAATCCGACAATTGGTAGATAGGGCCACCTCCAAGTGATTCTAGCTGTGAAGATGTCGCTTAGTAAAAGTCAAATTTTTGGCTCATTGCATCAACTGTATAGAAGTAATGATATATATACATACATATATATATATATGTATAAAAAAGTATATATAATGTAGAGAGAGGGGGTAGGTAGTGGGAGAAGAAAATGGAACGCCATTATATGCGTTAAGAGAGAAACGATGTCGGTTTGCTTTTTGAGGAGCCAAATCCATCTCACTTATTTGATCATCCTTCAATAAAAGCCTTCATTATAAAAAAGTATGCCAAACGAGATCAAGATGGCATGCCTTCAATCACAATGAATTAGAAAGATGTAACACAAACATCATCATTACGATTCTAACATCATAACAAGAATCAGGAATGTAATATCTTACATAGTGGATATGATTTTTCTTTTATTAGAACTTTTGTAGAAAAAAATCATCAAGAATTGTATCATCAATTAAAATGATCTTTCAAGATAGGGATACTCTGCTCTACATTAGCATTCATTCGCCAATTCTTTATTGCTCTCTTTACAGTAGCATTTGCCTCATGTATCTCCTCAGCAGAAAATTTGTGTTCTATAACTCCCAGAGGTCCAGGTTGTAATACCCTAACCACAGTCTCCATATCTACCTCCAGCTGCCTGTTAAAAGAAGCTAGCACAGGATTTACCAATTCTCTCATCTCTCTTCTCTACCTTTACCTCTTCCTTTCACCCATTTCCCTTCTAAAATTAAGTTGTATATATCATCTCTCTCTTTATATATATATATACACATATATTATATGATCTCAAGTATTTTAATATATTTTTTCCACCTGGGGCCCTTCAATTAAACCCCATTTTGAAAGGGCTTTTAGGATCCAATTTTTTATTTTTTTATTTTTTTAAAAAAATAAATAAATTAGGATGCAGTCCACCAACTGTTTTTTTAAAAAAAGATGCAATCCTAGTTTGCCTAATAGGTAACGTATATGTATATGTTTTCTCACAGGGACTGTATCTACCTCTGGCGAGGACACAAATAAACAAATAAAGTGCTTGAGCATCTATGATCTCTCGATTACAGGTCACATATACAATACCTGTGATCGAGAAATGGTCATAGATATGGTACTTGTGTGCTGAGAGATACTAAAATTCAGGGACTACATCCTTTGAAAAAAAAATAAGGGTAAGTGAACCACATCAAAAAAAATGTTTTTAAACAGGGAACGGATCCTAATATTTTCCCTAAAAAAATATGTAGCATCGTAGAGTGGCATTATCAAATATGAATCACATGGATCGCAATTGCAGGTAGTAAAGGCTAATTCATCTCTAAAAATTATTCTCGATAATAGGAAAAAGAAAGGACCTAGATATACCATTATAGGGCACTAATTTTGTAGCCAAATTGATAAATAGGCACAAGGGTTCGTAGTGCTCCTTTTGAAACCCTAACAGATAGGATTGGATGAGAAAAAGACTGTAAGATTTATGACATGGAGAACAAGAACGAGGAATTGGTGTTGTGGAAGAGAAGAGAAGAGTAAGTAGTACCTGAAGAAGAAGAGTCTAGAAAGCGGAAAAGAATTGATCAGCCTCGCAAAAGATATCATCCTCCTCCTCCTTCTGGCTCGCATTCACATTCCAGACATGAGACAACCAACCATTTTTTGCTCCCTTAGGTTGTGTTTGGTTAATGTTTCTAGATAAATTTTTTAGATAAGTTTTTAAAAATTTGGTGTTTGGTTGAATATTTTGAATTAGAGTTTTTATGTTAAAAAGAGAATTTGGTTTTGTTTGACTTTTTTTCAACCAATGAAAAAAACGTATAAAAAATAGTCACAATGAATCTTATTTTATAGACCTCGATGAGTAGGTTTCAAATATATATTTTTTATTATTTTTAGATTTAAAGTTATGGCGTTTTAAAAAAAAAATTAGATAAAGTATAGTGAAATAAATTTTGGGAAGTGTGAAAGTGGAATTGGTTTTGAGTTGAGTTTTTAAAATTTTGGGGAAAAAAAAAATAGTGAGCAACCAAATACAACCTTAAAATTCCTCCCCAACGGCCTACGGTTTTTAACATCCACGGGCTCAATAGCTTTGACTGCTCAAAGGACCCAGCTGGTCTTAACGGGCCGGGCTAGGCTTACCTAACAACTAGAGGGTGTTTATCGTCTAGTTGACCCGACCGTTGATCTTAATTTTGGACCAGACTGTTGATCTTAATTTTGGATTAGACCGTTGCTATTGATCTTATATTGTTTGAGACTGTATCGAACATGCAATCAAGACCGGACTAAACCGGACCACTTAAAAAACGGTTCTGGTTTGGTCGATCCAAATTGTCTGTTCTTTTTTAATGGACCTATTTTATTTGGACATTTAAAAAAAATTTAAATACAAATAAACTAGTATTCGGCCCTACGTTTTAGCCCATTATTCGGCCCATTGGCAATGCATATTGGCTATGGCATAAATGAGTCAATGAGCATACAATAATTCATAAAACAAAGACATGGACAGTGACAATCCATAAAAAAAAAAAAAAAAATTACAAATCACAATTAATAAAGTCTAAATTAAATTGAATCCATAAAATAAGGTAACAAATCAAACCAAATGTGTGTATATATATATTAAGATATATATACACTGGTCTAAGGATGGCAATTCGGGTTCGCGTGTCGTGTTCGAGTCGTGTCAACACACAAGTATTACAGTATTAGTGTTAACCCGAACACGACCCTTTTAACTAATCGTGTCATTTATATTAACTCGAACACGACATGTTTATTTTACAAGTTACACGACACAACCCAACTAACCCATTTAATAAATAAGTCGTGTTAAATCTGCAACTCGACACGACACGATTAACCTTTTAAGATTTTAATGATAATTAAGTCTCATGTGAAAAAAATTAACTTGTTTTTATAATAGTTTTAAATTTTTAATAAGTAATAATAAGTATCACCCAATACCAAAATTCAATATTAATAATCTAGAGTCAAAATATATAACATTCCATCACCGAAACATAAACATAAACATAAAAAATTAGTACTTTATCCATCATAAAAAACATAACAACTATCATCTATACCAATACTCAAAATAAAAATATAATTGTTCAAACAAGATGGCAAAAAAAAATAAAACATATATATATATATGCAAAAGAAAATAAAAATAATAATCGTGTTAATTGCGGGTCAATTTCGAGTTAGCGGATTAACCCGAACACGACTCATTTAATTTGCGGGTTAAGCGTGTCTAACCCAAAATTGACCCGAACCCGTTTATGCTTAACCCAAACCTGCTAACTCCGTGTCGAGTTCGTGTTGGGTTAGCGTGTCGTATCAAATATTGTCGGCCTTACGATGATTTTTTTTATGAAAATTTGTATAAATGACTAGTCAAAAATTCAATCAACCGGTCCATATATACACATTTATAGGTTGAATTTTTTTTTGAAATTTGGTGGAAGTAATCTTAATAATTACATATATTTATATAAGATATTAAGATATATATATATACACTTGTCTTCAATCAGCCCATATATACACTAATCCTAATAAATGTATATATATATAAGATATAATTGGTCCTAATAGATGCGCGCGCACACTCACACACACATATATATAAGATATATATACATATATAGAAAATTTTAAATAAGGACTTTATTACGGAATGGGACATTTGGCTCTCTTCCCAATGAAATTTTTGGATGAAATTTGGTGGGAATGTTATTCATCATGTGCAGAATATCTCTACCAAATTTCATCAAAAAATTCAACTGAAAAGTGGAGTAACTACAAGATTGAAAAAATTAGCCCACTTCCCGGTTGAATTTTTTGATGAAATTTGATAGAGATGTTCTGCACGTGATGAAGAACATCCCAAACAAATTTCATCAAAAAATTTCATCAAGAAGTATGCTAAATAGTCCGGTCCATAAATAAAGTCCTTAAGTTAAGGTCCTTACTTAAAATGCTCCCCATACATATATATATATATATATAAATCTAGTTGCATTCAATATGTGTACCGTGTAGTGGAGTCAGAGCAAGAGACAGAGAACGAGTGAGCGTACAAGTGGCAGTCGTGGATGTAGTGGCCGGCAGCGGAAGAGGTGGCCTTGTGGGTGCTCATTCTGTGTTTTGATTTTATAAATAGGGAAATGTTTTTAGGGTAGGGTTTGATAGGTTAGTGGAGGTGGCCTTGCCTATTTTTAATTGGGTGGACGGAGAGAGAAAGATCGGCGAGCTTTGGGGAAAAGGGGGTGGGCGGCTGTGTTTTGATTTTATAAATAGAGAAACGTTTTTAGGGTAGGGTTTGATAGGTTAGGTTAAGAAAAGGTATACAATATAAATTAATATATATATATTTAAATTTTCGGTCCAATCCGATTTTTATGTGAATTTTTTTTTGGACCGTAGATCGGACTATTTAACTTCGGTCCACTGAAACTTGGACCAGACCAGACTATTGTATACATGAAGATCGAAAAAAATCCTATAATTTGGTCCGGTCTGGTCAGTCCGATCCGGTCCGGTCTTTGCACACACCTACTAACAACTTTATTTTTAACTTTTTAATTAAATGCTAACAAAAACAAAAACAAAAATTAAATTTATTCAAATTTAATGACACAAATTAACGCAAAAATAAACCATTTGTATTAGGAATGTAACAAATTAGGACATCATTTTTGGGTTGTAAAATAAATATTGATGAATATTTTGTCTTTTTTATATATTTTTAGGGTTCAAAAATCATAATTCATTTTTATCACTTATATAGGGCAATCGACAATTTTAACTCCAAAGTTTAGGGTTAGTAGCAATTTAAATCCTAATGTTTCAATTTTTTCAATGTCAACACCAATGTTTCATAAGCTTTGCAATCCAACCCAACCATTTTCTTCTGTTTATATTCAACTAACGACAACTGACGTGCATGTCTGAGTTGGCGCTAACATGGAGACAAAAGCAATTTGGCGGGATTTGCACATCAAACAAATCCCTAACTTTACCAAAATCAATTTAGAAATTAAGGTTTTTATTCTTCAAGCTTGGGAGCTAAAAAAATTAGTGCTTCTAATATGTGCTCGGATCTTCAGTATCCACAGCTTCTAGATGAGACTAAAAGACCAGATTATAGTAACTTAAACCCTAAATGTGGCAAACGTGGTAGAAAAGTCGTTTGTTTTTGTGTAAAGTGAGGTCTTATTAATTATTATAGTATTATTATGTTTAATACTTGTTTAAATAGTTGTTTATTATATATGTAGTTTAACAATTCTTCAGGGTTTTATCATTGTTTATGGTTTGTGTGTGAATTGGTCCCCACAATGTGGTCCTAAAGTAGTTGATTCCCTAAAAATTTGTTGCCTTTTTGTTGTTGAGATTTCAAAGTTATTTGTGTGTTATCTTTTCTTGTTAAAAGTTGCTTATATATTGTCTTTTCTTGTTAAACATTTCAGAACCCAATGACTCTTACTTCACACTTAAAATCCATTATAAATGGGCTTTTGTTGATAAAAAAAACATTATAAAAAGTGTTATATGGAAGGTAAAATTGACTACTTTAATTACTGCAATTTTGATTTAATGTCAATACTTGAGATTAAAGATATGTTAAAGCAGTTAGGCTATAAGAGCACCTTGCCTTGCTATTACAAGAATGGAGACACACAACCATAGTTTAAATTAGAAAATGATAAGCAATTAATGTCATATTTGAACATTAATTATGAAAAAAGATCATAAGTATTTATGTCGAGTCTAATATAGAAGATGACCCAGCACCGGGTCAAGTTAAGGCTGTGGATCATTTTAGTGATAATGGGTATGAGAATGATGACAAAATGTTTAACAAGAATGTAGACATGGATGTTGAATGGGATGAGGTTAAAGAAAAACTTATGGAACTTGATGAAATAAAGGTAACTGATAAGAGGGGCAATGATGATGAGTACCCAGCCTCTAATGACCTTAAAAGCATAGATGATTCACCTGATAAGGAGACTATGTACAAGATAATGAAACAATGCAGATTAAAACATTTAGAAATGAGCATAGTTATAATATATATTTTGTGAACTCAAATGTTACTTTTAGTGTGACGCCTCGAATCTTGTTAAGAAGATTGGACCTCCGAAACCCGATTAATCACATTGCCATACACCAACGGCGAGTGAAAAGTATGAAAATTACAACTTTCAAAACCTTTTTCTTATAATATCATTGTTAAAAGCACATTATGTTTAAAACTTGCTTTTAGAAAATTTCAGCATGTAGAGTTCATAATCTCAATAAACTAACATGTGAATAGTAGTATTAATTTCATATAAACTTTTTTCATTCAATTATAACATAAAACCAATTCCATATATAAAATATTTTACAAAAAATCCCACTTGAAATATAGAGTACAATAAGTCCAAAGTCCGGTTCTTTATTTAAAAATTTTGTACATAGATACATTTACATAAAAATCCTATTTATGTACAACTCAGTCCTAATCATAAGGATTAGAAATAGTCGGTACTTCAGAGGCATCTAGAATGGAGAATTACGCACCATCCCGAGATCCCATCTACAAAACTGGTAAAAAGGGGAATAAGCTAAATCCAGGCTTAGTGGGAAATAATATAAGTTTTTATAAAAAATACACATAACCATCACACATGTGCGCGCTCTTATAATAAAATACGATATATATATATATATACCTTTTAATAATGCAAATAGTGAGTGCAACTGTACACATGCACGCTGAGTCCCTCTAGGATACCCATCCTGGATTCAAGAAGATAATTCTTTTACTAGCCACAATTTCCCTAGTTTACCATATGTGTTCCACTATAGGGTTTCTTACTACTCTAGGGGTTAATGAGCTTATTTCTACCTTTCCGAGCATTAGCTTCTTACAATTCGTCATGCGTAAGTATGATTCGCTCCCACTATGTGATCATCACCGTATTTTCCACATCCTAGTCCATCCCATGGTTAATTCATGAATAAAAGATATATTAATAGCACTAAGGCAAGTAATTATAATTTTAACTTTGTTTATAGTTTATTATGAACTCCATACTTGGCTAACTGAAATGTTTTACCATTAGAGAAATCCTCATATACCGTGTGTGCACTCGCCTATGTACCATATCTAAGGCCAACGATTATTGATACTTCCCATTTTGTATATTAATATGTTATGGAATTGGCCAAGTGTTTCTCCGTATGCTTAATGGTCCGTTCAACTATATTTGTGTTCATTCGTACATTATCCACAATTATATCCATGGCATTATATATACATATAAAGCAGCACAAGATATGATACAGTACAATTAACAACAATAAGAATTATAACAATACATTATATCGATCCTCGTATCATCGCTCTAGTATAATGCATCGGTTTCACCCCGCGGTTGATTAGGCCTAGAGTACAGGCCCCCGAAGGATCCCAAGCTCTAAGCTACTCATGTCTCCTCAAAGTGAAAGAACTGCCCAGGGACTAAGTCCTTACTTGTAATTCATTTGGAGATAAACCCAAGATATTTTTTCGAAGACAACACTCCAAATAGTTAACAAGAAAAACACTCATACAAGCATGTTCCTCCGATGATAGAACTACGCTAAGATACATCTACCTTATAGGAAGATTATTTAGTCATAGTGCAACTACTTCACAAGACACACAATCTCATTAGTAATGCGACATGAAGCTACTCCGCTGCCAGGGAAACTCGTCATCCCCGATCTCTTGGACTCAGCCTTCATCTAGAAATCAATCTCTTGGGCTCTGTCCTCATTCATAGGAAAGCAAAATACAATAAACATATCACTATGATATCATCTGAGCCATAAATCTCATAAATCTTAACAAATGTCCAACCACATCTCAATTTTGTGGCCTTTCACCCACGTGACAACAAAGCCTTACGTTAGTTTTCGCGCACGGTTTCGGGTCTTTCACCTAGGAGACTCTTTCCCAACTTATCCGACCCCATACTAGGTGACCATACCTAAGGGTGTGCACGGTCTGGTTGACCGGACCGAAAAGTATAGGATCGAACTGGACTAGATATTTCGGTTCTAAAAATTCGAAGACAAGATCGGACCGGACCGAAATAACTGTTAAGACTGGACCAGACCAGATCGGTCCGGATTTCGGTTGGTCCATTTGGTCTGGGCTTTTTTTTTGCCCAAGAATTGTATTATGATCAAAATAAAGCTGAATCTAGTATATGAAATTTTTTAAGAATTAAAATAAAAATAAAATAGTATATATGTCCTAGTCGATCTTATGTAGAAGAAAAAAAAGGAATCCAATGTATTAACTTGCTAGATTATTGCATTTTGAATTTGAAAACAAAAGCAAGTAAGCAACGACCATTAATTGAGCAAAAACAACAAAGCAAAAGCAAAAGCAAAAGCAATAAAAGAAAACAAAATAAGGAGAGAGATGGACATTTGTTTTAAACACGGTATTTCTTCTCCATTTCAAGTAGCAGCCATTAATTGAGAGACAGAGATTTATCATTTGGAGCGACGATAGCAACTTTAGGCACAGGATCGGCGGGATCGACGGGTGTAGAAGTTGAAGCCATGATATAGAGAAATAGTAGAGAGTAGAGACGATTAGACGATCGGTGAGACGGCGAGAGAGAGAGGGGTTTCAGTGAGGGAAAGAAAGAGGGAGAGGAAAGTGGCGCTGGGAATGGGTGAGATTTAAGAGAAAGAATGAGCTGCACTATGGAAGAAAAAAAAAAGCTTTAAGGTTTAGTTTTAATTATAATATTATATATTATTAATATACATTTAAATATATATATATATATTAATATCAGCCCGATCCTGTCTGGATTGAAGCTTTAAACTCTAAGACCGAAGACCAAATTTGGGAAAAAAAAAACCTGAATTATGACCTTATGTGCAATATTTCCCCTGATGTTTCAATTTTCTCAATTTAACCCCTGAAGTACATTAAGTGAAGCAAATTGAACACAAGCGCTAACACCGTTCGTGATTCCATCTAAAGTTTTTACATTTAACCCCCTAAACTTTTAAAATTTACACTAAACCCCTTTAATTTATATTTTGTTAACACTTAACCCTATTTTCATTAATCTTTATCACCACCTTCTTCAACCCACCTCCGTCTACCTTCTCTCTCTCCCCCTAATCCCAAACATAAACGCTTTAATAATTTTCATTCGAAATCATACCAACTTAATATTCGTTTGTCATCATTAATAATGATATCTTTATATATAAATTTACAAATATTTACATAGGACATATTATATTTACTACTTAAGAAGTTCCTACATTACTGGAGATGGTCTAAAAAATATTAGACATACCATGTTTAATATATTTGAGAAAACATTAAAATATTTTAATAATAGTTATATATTTGAGAAAAGTAGTGTAGTGGCTAAGAACTTAAACATCCCATGAAAATATTTTAATATTTTCTCAAATATATTAAACATGTTATGTTTAATATTTTTTAGACCATCTCCGGCAACTGTATAAAAATGGCTCAATTCATTTTCTCAAATATATAACTATTATTTTATATTAAAAATTATTATATTTTAAAATTTTATAAAACAAATAAATTAAAAGTGACAAAACTAATGTGACAATAAATTTGATGTATATTTTACAAAAAATTCAATTTTACATAACCATTTAATATTATTTTATTTTGACAAAAATAGTGTAGGAGCTTCTCAAGTATTAATCTGGTAGAAAAATTGAACATTTTAGATGCAGTGGAAACATTAGTCAAAATTCCATTAATTTAATGAAGAAATTTTGAAGCAAATTTTAAAACCCAACTAATTAGCAGCAATGGAATTTTCCATTAATACCAATATTTATCATTATTGGAGTAGTAAATATACATAACTCCCAGGGGCATTTTCGTCACAAAAAAATTCCTTACACATAATAATAAATAGTAAATGTAATATGTCCTACTTATATATTTGTGAATTTATATATAAAGATATCATTATTAATGATGACAAACAGATGTTACGTTGGTATGATTTTGAATGAAAATTATTAAAGCGTTTGTCTTTGGGATTGGGGGAGAGAGAGAAGGTGGACGGGGGTGAGTTAAAGAAGGTGGTGATAAAGATTAATGAAAATGGGGTTAAGTGATAACAAAATATAAATTAAAGGGGTTTAGCGTCAATTTTAAAAGTTTTGGGGGTTAAATGTAAAAAATTTGGATGGAATCACGAACGGTGTTAGCCCCGGGGTTCAATTTGCTTCACTTAATGTACTTCAAGGGTTAAATCGAGAAAATTGAAACATCAGAAAAAACATTGCACGTAAAGTCATACTTCAGGATTTTTTTTGTTGTATTTTTCCCTTCAAATTTTGGACCGGACCGGACCGAATTTAAATGGTCCGGTCCAAATTGGTCCATTTTTCGGTCCGATTTATTCGGTTTGGTGGTATGGTTCGGTTTTTGAACACCCTTAACCATACCTGGGACATAACATGGACTAGGCAATACAACAATACAACCAAGTATATATATTTATCCACCGATATGCACATTGTGCCAAAACATCAATCAACAACATGTATATACAACATAGATGTCAAAACATCATTCTCAATATCATTCACATACCACCAACAATATAAGTCATGTCTTCGGCCTCATGGTTATGCCATTATTTAAGTCTTACAGCCAATAATTTTTTCTTAACTCATTCCGTTTTATAATATGTTATGTATACAAACTAAGGCCATACATGTTCATTAGTCATCAATATCACTATCCCCACGTCCCACTTGCATTCCAAGGGCCACTAGTGTAATTCATGTATTTTATACTATAAGTTAGTCATTTACCACATTTTTGTCATATCTGGGCCATTCATCGTTAGTCTTGTAATTCCTACACCATTCAAGTCTTATTCCAATATAGGATCATTCTTTTATAATATTTACAAACCAATTGGTTACGCACCAATTACTTCTCAAAGGCTAAGGATGCCGTGTAGGTGATTTTGAGTTTATTATGTAATTAACAAGTTAGTTACTTAGTTGTAAATGTAATCGAAAGGGGTAGTAACCCGGCCTTTAGTCCAACACCATATCATGTGTATTATGCATAAATTTAAGGCTCTTTGTGTATCTCACATACTACAATATTGTTCTAGCAAAGCTACATACTAATTTGGAGGTTTTCCACTTATTTTGTATAGTAAATTACACTAGTATACCACAACCATCACCATGTGACCTACACCCTACCAATCAGCACATATAACTCATCTAGGGTGTAAATATGATGATTATATGCAATATATAATCCAAAAATTTCATTTGTGTATGTATCTCAAAAGTTAGCGAAGAATAGTATACGTCTCGTGGGGGTTTTGTGTCAACAATTAAGATTACAACTAAATATGTGTATTTCCTTCCATAATCAAGTATATTGAGTATTATTTAGCCAATATATATCATCAATTCAAGGTTAATATACCCACAAGCAAGTGCAATATACAAACCTTACAATTTTTGTTCAAACCCCCATTTAGTGTAAAATCTAAATGTAACACATAATACTTTGTAAAAATAAGCTTAATAATATTGTTCCCACCTCAAATAATGCTTTGAACCAAGGTTGAAGCCCCATGGATAAGAATTAGTGGTTAGACCTCATGCTCAAGCTTTCCCTTTTTAAGCTACAATGGTGAACTTGAAGAAGATGATGATGAATGGTGCTTTTGTGTGTATAATCCTTGAATTGAGATGAAAAATCCACCATGATATATCACAAATCTCTTATTTCTCTCTCTAGAACTCTCTTGGAGAGTGTTGAAGGTGTGTGGCTCGAAAATGGAGAGAGGGAAGGGTTTGGTTGTATAAAAATGGAATCAAAGCACTAAAAAACTAAATTTTAACCAAATCTGAGGCAATCTGTCGACTGAGCAAGGGCCTTAGTCAACTGATGCCCGCTGATACTTTTTTTGGCAATTCGGCCACTTCGCACTCAGTTTTGGTCACCATGGAGTTAGAATTAGGTCTCGGCCAAAACAATAAAGTTTTAGATAATTGAATTACATTTCCAATGGAGCAAATATGGACTCATTTAGAGTTTGGATGAAGAAGTTATGGATTTTTGAAGACAGGAACGTCGGTTTATTGATAAAATGATATAGGCGATTTAAGAACCAATTCTCATTTAGACCACTCGAATTGACTTGTGACCATGCAAGGGAGTTATATAACACTAATAAAACATATAGGAAGTCTTCAAACTACGCCGACCCTTACACAACAAAATTTCACTGTCCGAAACTTGAATTAGCCTTAATAATGATTAAGAATCGTGATTAGCGTGAAATAAAGGAACGGGGTATTACATCCAATTTTTTGGCCAAATACTATGTTAACAAGATAAGATCAAATCAGATTGACCATTTACTTTATTTCAAGAGCGTGTAATACAAGACCTAAAAGTTAAGGTTTTTTCCTTTCAGCTCTACAAGACCAAGAAAATTGCATTTAAAATGGTACAAGGCAACGTACAAAAAAAATTTAGCAAGCTTCATGACTATATTTCTAAACTGAAGAAAGCCAATCTTGGAACAACTGTGGCTCTTCAAAGTGATGGTGTTGATTATAACAGATTCTTTAGGATATACATATGTCTTAGTGCATTACAAAAGGGGTTTATAAGAAATTGCAGACCTCTCATTGGAATGAATGGATGCCACTTAAAGGGGTGCATACCAAGGAAAATATTGTTTGTTGTGGGTATAGATGCAAATAATTCAATGTATCATATGGCTTATGTTGTAGTAAAGTGAGAACAAGTCATTATAGAAGTGATTTATCGAGCATTTAAAGGAGGATCTTGGGATAGTGAACACATATGGGTTGACATTCATTACAGATAAACAAAAGGGCCTTGAACCTACACTAGAAGAACTATGTCCAAATTTTGAGCATAGAACATTTGATAGGCACTTGTAACAACTTCAAGTTGAAATATAAAGGATTGTCCTTGAATAATCAGTTTTATGCATATGTTATAGCTAACACAATGGTTGGCTTTGAAGAAGAAATGAAAGAGATGTTGAAGATTGATAAAAATGTTTTTTAGTGGCTAAATGGTAAGCCACCTAGACAGTGGTTAAGATCCATTTTAGTACTTTTACAAAGAGTGATATGTTGTTGATAACCTTTTATGAAAGCTTCAATAGCCTTATAATGGAAGTTAGGATAAACTAATATTAACCATGTTAGAGAAAATCATAATTATCATGCTAAGAATGATCCATGTGAATAGAACAAAGATATTGAAAAAGAATGGGGTTTTGTGTCTAAAAATTCAGCAGATATTAGAGAAAACCAAGGGTGAGGCATTATACTATGTACCTGATTGGGCTGGGAATTCAAAGTTTGAAGTGAATGGACGTGGTGGAAAGTTTGTGTATGATTTGAATAATATGACATATGATTGTAGAAAATGGGATCTAATAAGCATACCTTGCAAACATGGAATTGTTACAATGACATATTCAAGCATTAAAACTAAAGAACATGATAACAAGTCTTACCACAAAGAAACTTACTTGAAATGCTATAGAAATTTCATTTATCCTTTTAATATAATGGCCTTCAACTATGGCCAAAAATTGGTCTGCCAACTGTTTAACTCCTATTTATCATGCACAAACTGGAGAAAAGAATAAGAAAATGATACTAGAACTTGATGAGATGAAGAAGAAAAATGGGAAAAACACAAACTTAATAATAGCCACACCCACATAAACTAGGGAAGAAGCATCAAGTGTCTCTCAAATGTAAAAAATGTGGGCAAGTGAGCCACAATGAGAGGAGTTGCAAGTCAACAACAAATGGATTGCCTATGAGTAATTATTTGAAAATCTTTGTAGTTTATTAACTGAACTTGTACTTTATTAAGTCACTTTTACTTTACTTTAATGATAATGCAGAATATGGTGATGGTATAGGTGCATCTAGGGATAGCTCATTTCTCACAAAACACAATGAGGCCAATAGATGCTTTACATAGTGTATTTACTATACTTTTTTCCTACTTAACTTGTTTAATTCAATTTATTATAGGTGAGGAAGCCTAGTAAAAGTAAAGGTCAACCAAGTGAAATCAATCCCAATTCAAGAGGGGAAAATATTCTTTTTAGCATACAAGGACAGGGCTCACATAGAGGAAACAAATTTTACATAAGGGAAGAGTAATTGAAAGTTTATGTCGTTTTTTATAATTATGGGGGATTCTTTTGTCTAGAATTGGATGAGTAATTAAAAGTTAGTATGGTAATAGTTTTATATCCAACTTTTGTTATAAATAATACAAGAAATATATAGTTAATTTCCCATTTAATGAAATGGTTATTCTCTTTACATGTAAGTGTGCATATGTGAAGTATGTCCCATTTAATGAAATGGTTGTGTATATTGTATTGAGATGGCCTATTTAAATGGTTCAATGTTAGAATAGTTATACACAACTTAACTTTAATACCAAATAAAATACAATGCTCAAAATGAATTCATAAGCATCAAAAGTAATTTATTAGTCAACAGTAAGCTATTACAAAATGGAATTCATTACATAAGGGACTGCCATGTTCACTAAAAAAAAACTTCATTACAACATAATCCAAAAATTACTTTCTTGTATTTATAGCCCCAACTTAGAAAAGTTGTAGTTTGTCAGCTTATCATTTAAGTTTGACTTATTATAGAAAATAAGGAACAAAATTATCAATTTATCACTCATGAAAAACACATTCAAACCCATAGCCATTTATCTCTTCTCTTGTACCTCTCTATCCACTCCTGTAGATTAGAAGTCCTTCTAAGCAGCCCAAGTATGATTTATAATGATCTTGCACACATTGGTGGGTTAATCCACAGGAAAAATCCACAACCATGCTCATTCTACCACAAAGATAATAAATTTTCCTCAGTCAATGCTCAAACACGATGAAGTAGATATGAACGGAGCTACTTACCCCAAATCTTGAGCAACCTAAAAATCTTCTTTCCGGGTTTGAATCAGTCCACGAGGTTTTTAAAATGCTTAGATGTCCACAAAAGCATGTTTTTGCATCCATTTACATAAATCATAACAAAAGTCCTAAATAAAGTTTTTTTATTCCCTTCCTCTTTCACCACCAAATGATTTGTGTGTATGTATGTAATGTATTGTACATATATATATATATATCATGTGCTACGCACGTGATGTGTAAAAGAAGGGAAAAATCCCACCAATTGCTCTTGTCTCCACGTCAACGCCAACTTAGACATCCACGTCAGTCGCCGTTAGTTAAATATAAACTGGATTGCAAAGGTTGTGAAACATTGGTGTTTATATTAGGAAAATTGAAACAACGAGATTTAAGTTGCAATTGACTCGAACTTTGGGGTTACCATTGTCGATTGCCCCACTTGAAAAAGATGGTGGGCTAGCGCCTGTGGAAGCAAATTAACAAATTAATCCTATGTTTGTTATTTGATGATTTAATTCTCAAAAACCAATTTTAATCGAATCAAAAAGTAAATTTAGAATTCTATGGATTTTAATTCTGAAAAACCTGTTTAATTTTTTCTAACATGCAGCAATTAATAAAGCAATTAAACAGATGAGCAAACACCATAATTAACGAGGTATCCCTGCAGTGCAGGACTAATCCTCAACAATCACAAATCGTAGAGACTTACAAAACTTGAATCGTACAAGTTGTCTGCAAAAGTCTCCACTTTCTACGCATATAATCCTTATATTCGAATCGCACGAACAGGTTCACAATGAATCACTTGCCACAGTATAACACTATTCTTCAACACCATTTGCGAATCACACGCACTTTGAGATCTAATTTGTTCTTTAAAGAAGGAATGCTTGCTTTGGCATGAATTAAAAGTCGTAAGATGATTTTATGTTTTGAGGTTGTAATCTCTCTCAAAACATGTGTAAAAAGGTGTATTAAAGTCCTTACCCCCCATGGATCTTTTTATATAAAAATATAGAGACCAACTCTCTTTAGAAAAATGTTTTATTTACAACTAAAAGCATAAGTTAAAATCCTTTTCGAAATAAGAAACTTACTTCTAAAAAGGAAATTTGCAATAAAAATTATTTTGCTAAATTTCCATGCCGGACCAGTCCAAGCCCAAATATGTGTACCAGTCTAAATTGAAAGAATTCAATTACTTGGAAAACTCATTCGCCGGACTGGTCCAACTTAGAAGACCTATACTGGTCCGAATTGGCTTTTTTCAAAACTCTTTGAAAATTTTAAAAACTTATGAAATTGATTAAAAAACACTTTGAATTTAGCTTTTATGAAAATAACCACCTTAGGAAGAATCAAATTCAAATGCCAATGCTTACCGTATCTATCTTGATGTAATCTTTAATGCATCGCTTTGGTAGCTTGACTTGCTTGTAAGTCTTCAGATTTAATCTCGAACGATTCAAACAACTTCAAGCAAAAGTATTTTTGTCAAAGGAATAAAGCCAATAAAAATATAGACTTTACACCACTTGTATATAAGTATAATGCTTGGCTGCCACCAGTGGCGTAGCCAGGAATTTGAAGCCGGGGATGCGCAATTTCCACGAAGCCTTCACAGTAAATCATAGCAATGCTGCAAGGATTTAACAATCATATATATGATTAGCAACCACCAGCTACGAGCACATGTTTAGTCTTTAGGCTATATCCGACATAAAATTAAGCCCTAAAATCAGCCCTACAAAATTAAGTCCTAAAATCAACCCTATAAAATTAAGCTCCAACTAATTTTACCCAATCACACATATATTGATATCATATATGATATATGCATTCATGATTCATAATATATATCACATTATCAATTTCGCAAGGGACAAAAATGGTGTTCTAACCTCAACCTAACTGTCCAGCCGTGACTCCTGAGCAGTGAGCCGTCTAGGCGTGAGCGGTGAGCTGTTCTTGGTGAGGCGTGAGCTGCGTGATGCAACCGTGCAAACTTGGTGAGTGTGAGTCGTGAAAGAGCAGAGAACAATAGAAGCGTGCTGCGTGCTGGAGTTGATCTCTTTGGATCTCAATCCTTTCTAAGTAAACTTTATTTCTCAAGTATAATGCTGGCAACGCCCCTGGCTGCCACCCCACCGAAGAGTTTCTACTTCCTACTAAAATAATCAGCCTAAACATTTGATGCAAAAACTAGTGTTTATATATCTAACTCACAAAGAAAGTTGTAAAACTTTACACACACACCTCACAAAACCTTTAAAATACAAAAGTCAAGAAAGAGAGTAATCTCAAATTAAACGCAGAACTTAAATTTTACAACACTATAAGCCTCATAGCTTTAGTAGTATTTGGCTATGCATATATATAATATACTCTTTCCTTGTTCACAAAAACAGAAATGGTCAAGAAACTGAGTGACGCCTTCGCCTTTGAAAGAAAAACCGACTCTCGGAATTAGCCCTCCCACTCACCACCTTCATGTCTTTGATTCTGAACAAGGCATTAAGCTTTCCCAGTTTCCTCGTGAACGATTTGAGTAACTTATTAGCTGGGTGTGGCTTTACAAGCTCTTGTTTCATAGAGACATGGTCTTTTTCCAAGTCAGTTAGCCTCATTCTCATTCTTGCAACTTCAAGCTTTAGTTCTCTGTTTTCTCTTCTTACCGACGCGTAATTGTCTCTTGGGGAGATGCACCCGCTGCCTGCGCCACTCCCTGAACGGTGAGGGAATTGTCCATTTGTTGAACCGAAGAACAATTGGTTATTATGTCCTCCATTCATGGCGTTTCTTAGCCTTATTTGCTCAAAGTAAAGCACTTGTACCGCCATTTGTACTGGTAACCGTTCATTCTGAGCTGCGTGGCTGCACGCTTCTTGAGACAGTTTCTGACAGTCAATTGTTTTGCAAAGCCGGTAGCGTTCTGAGTCCTTAATATTTGGATGGACCTGTTAAGTGCATAAAACATGTTAGATGTGGTTGGAGCTTTCGTGATTTCAAGGAATCCTAAATAGGTAAAGAAAAAAATGGAAAGATCTCATATAAAGTCTAATCATTCAATATATATATATATACAAGGTTTTATAATTCATGTCAAGAGTTTGAATCAGAGGACGCCAATTTCTTTGTTAAAGCTGTAACTTTATACATGAAAGAACACAAAAACTAGAAAGAAACAAGCACTGAAAGTGTCTCACCTTGAGAAAGATATCAACGGCTCTATACAATCCGTCATTCACTAAACGAGCATGGTCCGGAAGTAATTCTGCCAGTGCAATAAACTTTGATGGGTTCAAGATTGGATCAAGTGCAACTTCAGCAAGATAATTGTCCAAAAGCTTTGACACCTTAAGCATTGAGCTTTGTTTAGGAGATCCTGGGCTGTCAAAGTCGTAAACCATTTCACTTTCTTCCCTCAACTGATTTTCATCATCGTCATCCTCGTCTAAATTTAAGAAAATAGAGAAGATCCTCAAGATCGTATCGGTGTCATATATTGGGTTGTGATTATTCCCGTGTGAATTTGCTGTAATAAGGATATCCTCAAGAATTGCCTGATCAAGTTGTAAACCAATCCGTCTCTCCAAATCGGATCTACAAGAAATAGAGGCCAATGAAGCTATTGCAGATTTCAACAAACTTGAAAGAAATGCCATAGGGACAGTGCTCTTCCTCGATTGGCTAGGTAGTAAACTAACTATTGCTTCAACAAGAAGCTTTTGTTTCTTCTGCAGTTCGGAATCCAAGAAAGTTCCTTTAGCCAACTGCACATCTCTCACAAGAAGTCCTTGAAGAGAATTGTGAGCATAATTTATCAAAATTTTGCTGATCATATCTTGATTTAGACCCTTTGCTTTTACCGCGGAAAGAACCCTTTGGAAGAAATCAAGATTAAGCATGGTCAATGATTTTCCCCACCAATCCTTTGGTGTTTCTGATTCCATATTTGTGATTGGTTTTGAAGGAAAGTTATGGTCTAGTTTGGATAGACCAGTGGTTAGCTGCTCTTTACACGCATTATTCGCAATTGCAGTAATAATCCGACTGACCAGATTTATCTCTTCTGATATGGGTAGCAAGGTTTCACAGTGGTGAAGAACAGATATCGAGTTCGATATGCTTGTGAGTACTGTTTCCTTTAAAAACAATTCAGTTCTTGTTTCAAGATTCTTATCAGCTAATTCTTCCGTCATTTCAAGAAAATGAGCTGCACAACGTAGCATAGCAATATTTGACAGCTTAAAGTCAATATTTAGCCCATAGCAGAACTTTGCAGCGAGCTCAAATGCCTCTGCTCCGCCAGGAACCCCGGGGAGATTAAGTCTTGATATTTTTGTATCCTTTGCTTCCAGCAATAGCCTTCGAATTCTTCCACACCGAGAAACTAGAGGGAACTGCAAAAACTCTTTGTCATCATACTATAGTTTACCCATTTATCAGATAATTTTTATCATTTTTTTCTTTTAAAAACAGCAATATTTTAGACCTTCACATCATGGCATTACATATTTACATTGCCGAAGGAAAAATGCTTGAATATGTATTTGTTTTCAATTAAAGAAACATGGAAAGCAACTTGAAATTCTAAATGCCATTATTCCTTACTTTATGAAGTGAAAAACTTGATGCTCCTACTTCAATGGTAAGATCGCTTGAAACATCAGATATCGGCCTGAAAGATAAAAGGACAGTTAAATTGGCTTCAATGCAATTCAAGAAAACTAGATAATGAAAGATAACATACATGGTTGTTAATTATTCAATTGTTAAAAAAACATAAAGAACTGCAGGATCTTCTTCCTATACACCTGCATCCCCAAGTTTGAACATGATAAAATGGGAAAAAATATTCGTATAATCTCCCAAAAGCGAGTCAAGATCATACACAGTGAACACCTAAACCCATTGTGTGATACATTTTTGGTCGCACTTCGACATGGAGGGGCCCAACCCATGACAAAGGGATTAATAGTAACAGAATGGGTGAATGCAATTTAGCAGCAGGAGCAACATGAGACCAGTTTTCTTTGTGGGTGGAATGGGAATTTTGTTTATTTTTTGTATTATATATGAAGATATGAAGAACTGTCATATTCAACCAGCTATTATGTTAACATTTATAGTACTATTTCTTACGGCCCTTGAGATGGCAATTTAATTGTGTCAAGTTTTGAGTTTGATATGTCATTTTCAAGGGTTTACTAATTCAAAACTTGTATCAGTGATTATTTTTACTGCATGTGTATACCCATTAGGCTAGTAGAAAAGGAGTTCGCTTATCAAACTCTGTAATTGGGATCTAAACTTTTAAAAACCTGGTCCTGTTTTAGGCTAAAACGTACTTTTAGTACCTTTTATTTTACATGAAGAAATTTAAGAAAGAGGAGATGCCATTAATAAACCAAACAACCACATTGAACCCATTTAGGAAATTCCACTAACTTAAGCCTAGCTACCACTAATTTAAGTCCTAAGAGAAACAAATATTTGTTTCAATTTCATGTGGAGGAGGAGGAGGAGGAGGAGGAGAAGATGAAGAAGAAGAAGAAGAAGAAGGAGATTACCATTCAGTGGCATGCCTCGCACTGGAACTGGGACGAAAAGACCTCTTACCTGATATACTTGGCTTCAATTCACCAATAGTTACAACTCCCATCTCAATATTCCTCACCTTCTTCAACCTTAACAACTCCCACTACTTAATACTCTCTGTCTCTCTCTCTCTCTTGCGTTTGTGTGAAGAGAGAGAAGGAAGTGAACTTGGCTGGAGTGAGTAGAAAGTAAAATGAACCCATGCAAGATTAAAATGTTGGAAAACATGGGTAATGCTATACGCATGCCGGTAATACACAAAAAAATTAATATACAGAATATATTTAATTGATCAGGAACTGATACTTATTAAAAATTAGTTAAAATTATTAATCATTGACATGCTAAAGTGTTGGGAAATAAATATGAGAAATGCTGGACATATATATAATATACTAAAAAAGTTGGTTTTGATTGGTTAAAATTTGGATACTTAACAAAAAACAGTTGAAATCATCTAATTAATTTTGTGTATTTTTTGTGTATATCGCATTAATGTGAAAATATATATATATATACATATTGTTTAATGAGTGTTTTGAATATGATTAGTTTTGTAAAGTCAAGAATGTATGGCACTAGTAGTGCTACTTTTCGGTGAAAAGGAGGGAGGGGTTGGCTTTTTTAACCGTGCTTTGCTTTGCTTTGTTTATATAGGGAGTGATGATGGGCATGATTTGCGAAGGGTTGCAGTGCTTTTGGGGTTTGTCATCATACCTAGCTACTTACATATATATAATAAAATATTACTATCCTACAAAAAACAAATAAAAAATTAATTAATTAATTATCTGTAAAGTTCATTAAATTGGAAATTAAGGGATGGGCTGGATTACATAATGAGAAAGTAGCGCATCCAATTAACTTAAACTGCATACACGAACAAACAGAAAAGGGCAAGGTTTGATGCTATTTTCAAGAGAAAGTGAAAATAAAAGCAAGATTAATATTAGTGAAATTAGGGTTTCTTACCCATAAAAGAAAACTAATCTATCAATTTAATCACCCTCCAAAGTCTTAGGATAGTAATTATATTCTTTGGCCAATATTTATCTTTTATCCTTGAGGTAATAAACTAAATTAATATATTGTTCACAGCTGTTACTCACGGCCTCATAAATCCATTAATAGGGGTAAGGCCAATAAAGATCTTTACCTTTTATGCTCGTGCTTGTTTGTCAAATATGCATATATATATATATATATATTTTATGTTTATATATACCCATAAAAATATATTGTCCAATTTATTATACCCCTGGGGTGGCCATTTGAAGAAGTGGTTGTGTACTTACAATATTTTAGCATTGATAGGAAAGTATTAACAGAGAAATTTCATATTTCTCATGGCTTCTATTTTAGCATATAAATGTTGTGCATGGCTCATTGGTGACATCAGTTAAAATGCATGCAAAAATTCCATAGATAATAGTTATGTTTACTGTGATATTTCAAAAACATTATTTGGGCCCAATTTCTTTCCTCAGTGCCCCTAAACTGTTGAATTAATCATGGGAAAATATTGTAAATTGATGAGGTGGTAAATGATGATTCCAGTAAATCCCTGTTTGGGTGGGTGGGTGGCTAAGAAAGCATCAATGGGTTGTGTAAGGATCATATGGTCTTCAACATATTTGTTGGTAATTGCATGCATATGGGTCCTTTCTTTTCCTCAAATTCTATTTGTAAAAAGCTGTCTTATGCGACACCCATGTCACAGACTTTGCAGGATTAAATTGCTTTTAAGCCCTAATTAATTTCTTGCACGAGGATGAAAGGCGATTTTTAAACTATTACACCGCTTACTCAATTAATTTGAAACGTTTCCAAAAGTAAAACTGTACCTGAGATCTTATTTCTAGATATGTGACGTGTTTAAAAATGGGAGCGGATTAGTTTAAATGTTAAAAGTATCCACCCAGACCAAAAAGATTCTGAGTTCTAATCTTACCGGGAGTTGGGAATTTATTTGCTATTATTCTAAAAAAATAAACTCAGAACTTCCCTTTAAAAAGAAAAAAAAAATGTACGACATTGTTCTCAAATTAAAAGTGCAACTTAACTTTACTTTAAGTTCAAATTATGATACTCTTACATTTAACAGTGTTACTTCACAAGAAACTACTGAAATTTTACCAAGTCTGGATGTACATAAAAATGCATTTCACATGAGATATGATTATTAATCAAAGGTGCAAAAAGAGCCAAAAGTGTTATTTTCAAACGAAATTTGGCTGCACATGAAAGAGTGGGACTACTTTGGCATCATTAGAACGAAGACCAATACGACTGGAGGAGCACACTCGGTGGCCACATATGATGTTGTACACAAACATGTGGGACCCCGCCATTTTGGTGTATATAATAATAATAATATCCAAGGAACAACTTCAGATGCAGCAACGTACAATACAGCACAATTACTATCTCCATCATAATCACGCACCCAAGTGCACAAACCCATTTTGCAACAATGGGAACAGAGATATGGTTCAACAGTAGACATGGATTTCTTGTTATTAACAAACAGGAGCAAGGAAGAAAAAGAAGCTCTCATGGACCAGCTTTTTATTTGATACAGATGCCATAAAAAACATACATACTTGCATACATACATATATATATATATAATATCATGGACATACATCATAACCTGAAATAAGGACCTTCATATACCAAATATATGGGGTTGATAAATTTGGTCAATGGAGGAAAGATGAAAACTTCACACAACAAACTATGCTAAAAAAGCTCCCTATATTTTAATTTAGATTGAACGACGAACTTCACCTTGTCTAGTGCTTCTACTGATACCCAGAGGAGGGGGAGGAGGAGGAGGAGGAGAACCCTGATGATGCACATCAGAAAGTGAAACAAAGCCCCCCGTCTGAGAAAACATCAATCCAACTGAACTGCTTGTAGTGTTGGCAGATAAATGAGGATCTCTTTTTGACCCTGCTGCCATAAGTTGAGGTCTCAGCTCTGAAAATGCAGATGGTCCCATAGTGGCAAGGGAAGAAGACCCACCCGGTATGTAGGGAGCAATTGGTATATCAATGGGAGACGATGCTGAAGCACTGTATCTTATTGCTGCTGTTGGGTGATCGAATTTGCACGTCTGCCCAAACTTGCAGTGGCCATTTTGCAGATAAAATGAGCAAGGTTGCACCCCCTGTTCATGGAACAGAATGTTAAGAATTTAAGACGAAGTACCTCATGAACCACCAAAAATAAGGGCCAATAATATGATTTAGTTTTATTAGGTACTTCTGAATGATGTTGAGATTACACTTAACAGGCCTTCAGGTTTTCTTAGTTTGCTCAGGTTATATTTTTCATTCACATTACCAACAATTTTTTAGGACAATTACTGACTAACTGGGTTAGAAGACTAGGGCATGACCTCATGAAACACACCCCTTATAGTTCGCTGAAAAGAAAAGAAGTGGTAGGACCAACATGCGCGCGCACACATATTTCTTTCACAAACCTACTTTCTGACAATGGGAAAATACCCTTGAACTGAAAATAACCATTTTTGGCAACGTAGTGAACAAAGTAAGCAGATCACAAAAAGGCCCTTTCTTGCCAATTTTGAGAATCCCCTATGACTCAACCTTTGTTCTTGTGCAAAAGCGTCCTTCCCTTCCTGTTTGTTTTTTGGTCAAGTCTAATTAACTTTTCCAAAGTCCCCATCAAAAAGTTATATATCTGGGTAAAAACATGCATACATGATAAATCTTTTAATTGATCAGATTTAATAATTCCCCCAAGGACCAAGGTGAGAAATAAGAATATCATGTTTCATGGGAGTTTGTGTCGGAATTCTTATACTTGAGATACTCAAGAAACAAACAAGCAAGTTCAAAATGCACACCCACAAATTTTGAAAAACAACATAAGCCCGTGTTCATCCTTAGACAGAAAGCTATCCTACTTTAGGAGGGTAGTGCTCGGTAGGGTTACCTGGCGCCAGAGAGAAAGAGAGAGGTGCTGGGTTCTAGGGTGAGGCATTACACACAAATAACGATGGACACCAAAGGATAAAGAGTTGAGGGCGGAAGCGTAGGGCAATCGTACAAAGAGAGAGGGCAGAGGGAAGTGGTTGTAATTGTGTTGATCGGCTAATTGATGATTGAAGCAAATAACACTAGTAACAGGCTAGGTATTTATAGTTGCTTCCGTGGGAATCCATTCCTTGTATGCTACACTGGTATCCTTATAAGTTGAAGTGTGTGATAAGGTACGCAACGTAATTGAGGACCCGCAATAAGTCACGTTAGTTGGTAGCTTATCCTGATGGAATGGATAGACACACTTGTGTACCACTTTTGAATACTCTCTCTTAGACGTAGGAAAGGCCATCAGTGCCACTCGATGGGGGTGGTACCTTGGCGAAACCCCTTAGCGTCAGCAGCCAAACCAAATACCCTCAAGGGTCCTATGGGGCGCGTGCTAGCACATGGCACCGAACTCGTGGAGCTCCCTGAGGTCTGCCCGGACCCAAGCCGGTATAGGGTACCGGGTGTAAAGATCAGGACGTGGTCCTTTAGTGCTCTAGCTTGCCCCCTAGTGGCTGTAATATTCCAAGCCCAGGTAGACCATGTAACCACCCAGTTCTCCCCCAAAATGCTAGCTCAAGTTGTGATTAAGGGTCTTGTTCCCACATAAATACCAAGGACCTTCCCACTACACTACCAGTTGAATTGTATACGAGAAAATAAATAAAGAGAGAATATGAGAGTTGTATTGATAATTGTATGATTACATAGACTCTTAATAGTTTCACCTATAGTTTTTCTAGGTCTTCCTCTGCCTCTAACAACTAGGCTTCCCTCCATATGATCAACTCTCCTAACCATGGCATCTGCAGGTCTCCTCCATACATGCCCAAACCCTAAGTCGAGATTCAACCATCTTTTCTGTAATAGGTGCCACCCCAACTCCCTCTCTGATGGTAACATTCCTGATCTTATCTTTCCTAGTCTTGCCACTCATCCATCTCAACATTCTCATCTCAGCTACACTTAGTTTATTCTCGTGTTGGCTTTTGACCGCCCAACACTCAGTCCCATACAACATTGCTGGTCTAACCGCGGTACGATAGAATTTTCCTTTTAACTTGAGTGGTACCTTTTTATCACATAACACACCCGAAGCTTTCCTCCATTTCAACCATCCTGCTTGAATCCGGTGATTTACATCTCCCTCTATCTCCCCATCTTCTTGTATAATGGATCCAAGAACTTAAACCGAGTGACTTGTGGTATGATACCATACCTATCATAAATTCCATAAATAAAATATACTCCCACAAATAATAATATCTTAATTTCCAACACTACCCCTCAAGTTGGTGAACAAACAAGCCCAACTTGAAACAAATTAAAGCCAAAATGGTAGCACAGCAATTGAGGGGATCATCATATCCATGTAGCCAATCATCATCGAAAGTCATCTTCACCAATAACCAAAGCCACATAAAATGGCACACCACACACAAAGTTTACTTTTAAACAACAAACAACGAGTACATTATCCTTCACACTTATACTAAGCCGCATCACAACTTCAACACAACATGCCGCCACTATGACATCAACACACCAATAAAAGGAGTTTTCATCACTCATCCACGATAAACGAGAACCTCCACTAAGGTTCTAAAACAAGGTGCAAACAAAAACACCTACAAACATAGGATTGTACCATCACTCAAACGCACATGAACCTCTAGTAAGGTTCGAAAAACAAGAGGTGAGAAACACCTATCAACAAAAGAGCGAAACACCGTCAACACAGAATGATGGAACAAATCCTATCAACAAAGAATGAGAATCTTATAAAAGAATGAGAAGATGAAGTGCGTAAAACAAAGGGCATAGATGACGATAAAAAAATAATAGGTCTAAGAGGATGCTATGAGGCTCCAGAATATGTAAAGCTGCCAAACCGAGGGAAAATCACCAAAAATTGGGTTGCGGGAGGAAAGGTATGAATCACAAGCTGCGGCTGGGCTTGAAATATGTCGGTACCACAACCAAAAATAACCAACCACCAAACCAAGAACACTGTTCATAACTCTACAGCATACTATTCACAGAATAATTGTTCACCACATTGTTCAAAAATTACTATTCACCACACTATTCACAGAAACTATTCACTACATCGTTCACCACACATTGAAAAACTGGATTGTGTATATAGATATTGACAAAGAGATGAGCCACATCCTGTGGATGACAAAATGGGTCGCCCGCCGGCGAAAGAGGATCATTTTAAGAAACCTCTAATACCAAGTTGAATTGTATATGAGAAAATAAATAAAGAGAAAAGAAAGAATATGAGAGTTGTATTAACCATGCTGATGATATGATTTTTCTTCCTATCTAATAATATGGAGAAAATCCGTAACCTTATAGGCATTTTGGATATATTTGGTTATGCTTCGGGGCTGAAAATTAATTTTGCTACAAGTGAAGTGGTGGGTATCAACATGGAGGAAGAGGAGATGAGGCATATAGGTTTTGAGATTGGGTGTGAGGTTGGTGCATGGCCCTTATCATACTTGGGTCTTCCATTGGGTGATAATCCGAGATCAATTGGGTTTTGGAGCCCGGTGGTCGAGAAAATTAGCAAGCGGCTAGATAGTTGGTGGAAGGGATGTCTTTCTAAAGGCAGGAAGCTTACACTTATTCATTCGGTTCTTGAAAGCATCCCCATCTATTATTTTTCTCTTTTCAAAATCCCGGTGGCGGTGGCAAAAATTATAGAAAAGATGATTAGGAATTTCCTATGAGAAGGCTTTGTCAAAAAGAAAGGTGATCACTTGGTGGGGTGGGAGAAGGTGTGTAAGAGCAAGAAGAGAGGTGGATTGGGAATTAGGAACATTGTCAGTAGGAATGATGCACTTTTGGGTAAATGTATTTGGGGGTTTCCTAAGGAGCCGAACGTGTTTTGGCATTTGAGTATTAAAAATAAATACCGCATTTAAGATAATGGATGGGATACTAACGTGGTGGAAAGAGGCACACACAGGAGTCCGTGGAAGGCTATCTCGCAAGGCATCGAAGGCTTTGTTACAAATACTCGATATAAGATAGGGGATGGGGCTCGAACTCGGCTTTGGGTGGATCGATGGGCGAGTAATACATCTTTGGCAGCCTTATTTCCAAGATTGTATAGAATCGCTAGTCCTGCGAATGCTACAGTTCAGGCCAATGTGTTGTGGGGGGCAGATTCCTCTTATACATGGGATATCACTTTTTGTAGAAATTTCAAAGAAATCGAGATGAATGAGTTCATGGACTTGATGGGGCTGTTTAATAATTGGAGGATAGATAGGTTTAAGAGCGACTCTAAGTTGTGGGTAGGGGAAAAGAATGGTGCTTTCTCAACTAAATCGTATTTTTATATCATCTCGAAGTCCCAGGAGGCTGATTTCAGGCTTTACAGCATGGTTTGGAAAGGTAGTATACCTCAAAAAGTGAACGTTTTAGCGTGGCTGACTGTGTGGAAGAGAGTTAACACGGCGGATGTTTTGTAACAACGAAAGTTGTTCCTTCAGATATCTCCTACTTAGTGCGTAATGTGCAAAAGGGGGGAGAGACGATGGATCATTTATTGTTACATTGTCCAATTGCACAATATATTTGGGCTAACGTACAAAGGGAGTTGGGGTTGGTTATGGCTTTTCCAGAAACATGGCATAATGTACTTTCGCCAGTTAGTATATCAAGGGAAGCCGAAAGAAGGCTACATATTATGGAGATGTTGTTTGGTGGTGATGTGGTGTATATGGAAGGAAAGTAATTCAAGAATTTTCGAGGACAAGGAAGCAAATGGAGATGAGCTATAGAGTAGAGTTAAGGCGTTAGCATCACTATGGGTGTATTCATCCAATGCCTTTGGAGTGTATTCAATTACGGATATTTCACGGGACTGGGCAGCGGTTTTGGGATAGTTTTTATTTTTACAAGGGACTTATGAGTAGTTGTGTGTTGTGCGGCTTGATATTTTGCTTTTCTTTTTGTGTTTTTGTCATGCTGCCTTCAGTGGTCTCAATGACCTCTGTTGACTGCTTTCTTTCTTGTATTGATTTTTCTCATCAATATAAGTTTTCGTTTCTGATCAAAAAAAATAATCATATGGTTACATAGACTCCAAAGTGGGGATATATAGGACTCAAACCAAACCCTAGGACAACAATAAATGAAAGAAAGATAAAGGAAATACTCCATAACTAAAATACCTATCTACAGTATGCTACGATCAATGACAAATAAACAATACCATAACTATTATAAATTCCATAAATAAAAAATATACTCCCACAAATAATAATATCTTGATTTTCAACACTACTGATGTGAGATATTTTTTGGTCGTTACAATTTCCCCGTTAAATCCCTAACGTCGTCATCAGGCCGAGGTCACACAAAATCTATCTCGGCTCTAGCCACAAATAATAATTTCTTGATTTCCAACACTACCGATGTGGGATATTTTGGGTCGTTACAATCTCCCCTCATTAAACCCCTGACATCCGCATTAAGCCGGGGTCACACATAATCAACTTTAGCTTTAGCTAACCGCATCCAACAATTCCAGCTCGCCATCATCTGCTTAGACCCAACCCACAATATCAACACATCACGTGGTAATAGTCCTGGGTCCGCTCTGATACCATATATAACCACCCAAATTCTCCCCCAAAATGGATAACCCATGTTGTGATTTAGGGTCGTTCCCACACGTATACCAAGAACCTTCTCATTACACTACCATCATGGGATATTTTTGGTCATTACAGACCAGGGCATGTAAGTATGGTTGGCACCCTTGGGTACTAGTCATGTGGGCCCAAGGGGACAACAACCTCAGGCGTAAGAGGTCTAAGGGGCTAGCACCCTTCAAATATGGAAAATGCCACATAAGTACTGAGTTGGCATGACACATGGTGTCTAAGTAGGCATGGGCCTACGGTACCATACTAAACCTACCAGCAAAAAATTCAAATAATATTATGACATATGGATTATAATTACACATCCCATAATTACATAATAATCTTTTTATATTCATAAGAAAATACAATATTGAATACAGTATTCAGTTATCATCAATCAAACAAAAAATAACCGATCACTTAGTCAACTATACTTCCCAAAGAGGTCAAACATACCCGGCTACGAATGTAAAGAAACCACCAGCATGCTCAAAACAAACAATCAATACTTCTTGGAACTAAGAACTGACCTCACCAAAAAACAGAAAAAAGAATTCATGTGTTCAAGGAGTACATTGATCTTTTAAACACACAAGTTCCATATAAACCAGCAATTGATAGCAGATTCAAACAGTTGTGGAGGCTCTCAGTAACGGCAGTTGCATGGTCAATATGGTTGGAGAGAAACAAAAGGGTTTTTGAAGATAAAGAAAGCGCCATGGAAGAAATATGGAATCATACCATCTTTCTAGTTGGATTATGGGCCAAAGCATGGAATATCTTTGATAGTATTGATAGCTTTTTGTTTAGGCTGAATTGCTTCAGTTTTTTGGATTGATGTTATTCAAATTTTAGGATCATGTTGCAGTGGACAGCTCATCCACTGGACTGAGCCTATTTTTATGTTGTAATCTTGTTTTAGAAGCAATAAAAATTCTGTTTCTTATCAAAAAAAAAAAAACAAAGTTCCATATAAACCAGCCACTACAAGTTGCAGTGTCATACTTCATACCTCAAAGTACGTGAATTAAATGACACTCTAGCATGAATTTTGAACTACTACCAAACAAAAACAGATGGACACCGAAAAACCACCAAAACAGATTCACAGACCCCTCGGTGACATTGTGCGAGTGGGTTAGCCTAGTGGCAAAGGCGTCTAGCTAGATCCAGGAGATCCCGGGTTCAAGTCACTCCTAGGATGGGGGTTTTCTTTGTTCTTGTAGTAAAAGAATGAGACTTAGACTTTCCTTTTTTTAAAAGAAAAAACATATTAGGAGACCCCTCAGTCAACAGCTTTTCAATGTCAGAGCAAATTGTGATTTATAACTTGAAGGACTTCAAGGTTTAGTATGTATAAATCTTTGTATGGCTTGATGCCTCATTACTCTAAGCCTTGGAGGTGGCTTTTGTCACCTCCCACTAATCTCGTTTTTGTTATTTATTTAATAGCACTCTAATGCCCTAGCTCGGGGTAGAGGTTTCTATAAAAAAAACGTTTAGAAAGTTTAGAACTACTGTAATATGTTGAGATTTTTCGTTATGGAAGGTTTTAGATTTTTTAACCTTTGTAATAGCTAGTTGCAACCAGTTTGTAACTGTCAACTGTGGCTCATTCATTTACTACTTCCCTACTTTTCACCATGTTACCAGCAAGTACGTTAATAGCTAGATTCATCCTAAAGTACTTCTTCCATGAGTAAGCTTCTTTGTAACTCTATTTTTTTTTATCAGAAACAAGCTTTTATTAAAATCTACTAATCAAAGCGTTAAAATGGTGATTACATCATTTCATCTCAATCTGCAATGAATTTGTTATTATTCAGCAGTAGTTATCAATGGCTCAAATCTCAGGAAGTACATATGCAAGAATCTTTCTAATAGTTCTCTGAATCTCCCTTAAACACCAACTTCCTTGGCAAGGTAAACCGTAAAAAAATATCCTCTTGACCATTTTAAATAGTTTACCTTGTTGAATGTTAACCATGATATTCATTACGATTCCTTCTCCTAATAGCTTAATCTTTTGGGAGAGATGGTTCCTTACATGGTATCAAAGGTTGGTTTTCTGGGAGGTCCAAGGTTCAAGCCTTGGCACCTCCATTCCCCATTTGTTAATTCAAAATTTGAAATTTGTTTGCTCTCCACGTGCGAGTATGGGGGTCGCATGTGAGGGAGGGTGTTAACCATGATATTCATTACGATTCCTTCTCCTAATAGCTTAAGCTTTTGGGAGAGATGGTTCCCTACATTGAACAACGCGTTAATCCGAAATTTCGAACCCTTTGTGTGACTGTAGTGAATGGGAATTGTGGGTTTAAATATTCTTTGAATGGTCAGAATAAGTATTGTTTAGATCTGCCCTACTATTGTAAACATAGCAAAAGCATCTTAGAATTACTATGAAGAACAACTAACAATCGCTGCAAATACACCAACTAGATGAGGCCAATGAGAAAAAAACTTCATTGATTGTAAACCATAACAATGCTAGCACACGTGGACAAACCAAATATCTCTAATTTGCCAGCCTCAGTTCAGTTTTCAAAGGTTTGATTTTAGAAAATGTCAAGATATATCAGGATTATACACTTGAATGAAATGTTAACCATAAATTAGGAGAAAATGATAAGTGAAAAAAGGAGAAGAGAATCATCTGATCATCTCTCTCGGTCAGGGTGGATCTAGCTAGGCTCCATGAAGCAGAACGAGACAGGAGGACAAGACAAGAGTGATAAAGAAGAGAGAAGGAAACTGAAGTTGACTATCAGCTATCAAAATTTATGGGGAGTACCACATATTATATGTGACATAGAAAAATTAGTTATTACAAATAATTCATAAATCCATTGATTTGCCTATAATAATCCTTAGATGTCTAAAACATAAACAATAGTCAATCCCTTATTACATTATCAATGTCAACAATTAAAGGACCTAGTTCTGCTTCTTGGGTCCTCCTTTTTATGGCATGACTTGGACCTGTCAGTTCAAGCCTAGTTTGATAAGGAAACCAGTTCAGCAGAGGCTCAAGTTCACAAGTAGGCAAGATCGGTTTAATAGCCCGTATGATTAATGGTTCAAATTTTCAAAAGGTTTAAATCAATTATGTGGGTTGGATCCACCCAAAATGAAACTCAAACTTTTATTCTTTTCCACAACGTGAGCTTCTAGGGCTTCATCTTCTTCAAGTGTTGATTTGGCAACAGAGGGCTTCTAGAGGATTCAAACAAACAAACAAATATAAGACGATGAAGGTTCTGGAAAGGGAAAGAAGTTGACACTGATAAACAATGGTGCGAGTCCATGGATAGAACTTGCCCCTGAAACATCCCTTGCCCATGAGATATATATACCACCCTAAGATACTACTCCCTCTGCCTTAAATTGATACTCGCACTTGGTACTTTCTAAGAAAACACTAATTTCCACATAATCAATGGTTCAAGATACAACTTATGTTGTATTCGAAGACTTGGTTTACTGTTGTGTCCTAAAAAAATGGGACTATCAATTTGAGATGAAGAGAGTAAATTTTTCCCATGTGGGACTTGAGTTCATAGAAATTCACCACATACGCAACCGTTTCCATGACAACCACACTGTATGGTGGCCCGTTCTATCAACATTGTCCGGGTGGTATACCTTCCCTCCCAAGCGCCTTCACGCATATGATAATATTCAATGAATTTTAGCATTTCAAAGTTCTAAAACTTGTAATCTAGCCTATAGATTCCCCCCTTCATAACTCTTATGGCAGCCCAGCCTATCAACACTGCCCTAGTGGTAGTCCTTTCCGCTCTATGGCTGCTCCTCTCATCTACCAATATTCAATGGCTTAGCATTTCGAACACCATGACATTTTCATCCAGCCAATAGGTTTTCCAGGAAGTTAAGATGAATTGCCAACAGGTCCTCTCCCAATGTTGCCCCTTGCATGCCTACAGTCCAGCTGTAACTTAACACACTATGCCTAGTCCCACACCAGGCAGTATCAGTATACACTCGGAGAGCCCAGTTCCTAATATCTGTCTTGGATACATGTTATATATGTTGATGTGAATTGATTGAAACTAGGAATAGTTGTTCTTTCAAAATTGATTTGTTAAAGTATCTCCACCTCACTTTGAAAAATAAAATTAGAAAGAAAGAAGATAGATAGACACAACCTCGCCACTAAAGCTTGGAAGCGACGCACCCTATTTGGTTGTTAAACAAGACAAATGAGACTGGTTCACAGGGCAATAATATCCAGGAAACTAGGAGATCCGACTTGCAAAGCAAGTGAGTCTCCCATGGTGGGTAGCAGCCCGATAGGGCCTATTGGGCCCATCAAATTGCTTGGGCTTATCACAACCACCAAAGGCAAGAAGCTATAAATTACAAGCAGCAAGTAGAAGGAAGATAGCAAAGGCCATTGTACGAGTTGTAAATAATGTATACAGGCTGTAAATAGTATAAGAGGAAAGTAGATAATTAGGGAATCCTAATTAGTAGGATTGTTTCCTAATCTAAATAGGAGTCTGTGTATATATATGTGTGTAATCTTCTTTCTAATAAAGACGAGACAATATAATTTTCTGCTCATCATATATTACATGGTATCAGAGAGACAGGTTAGGGTTTTCTAAACTGCAAAATACCTTTGGTTTTAGTCTGCCAGAAAACAGCCACCTAGGGTTCTGTTTTGTGTTCACTCGTCAACAGTCGTTGTTTGTCATCACCACCAACCTAGGAAGAAGCCCCACCTGCCGACAAGCCTCTCCTTAAAATCCGGTGACTAGAGGACCTGCGCGTGAGGCTCAAGCGCCGCCATAAGAAATCCGTCTAGTCCCACTCGCCGCGCGCGTGTCTAGGATCCGTTCAACCTCCGGCCAACACCGTTGTTGAACCAGCACCAGTCAAACCTCCCATTCATCAAATATACTCCAGACGGTGACACCCTCCTGATCCATGTCCTCCACCAGCTTCTTCTTTATCAGATTCAGTGACAAGTGATGATCTTCACATTGCTTTATGCAAAGGTAAACATCTTGTTCATTTACTACATCTCTTAATTCTATATATGTTCCTAAAACTATTCACGAGGCCATATCACATCCTGGATGGCATAAAGCAAGGATAGAGGAAATGGATGCTTTAGATAAGAATGGTATGTGGGACTTGGTCACTTTGCCTGCAGGGAAACAGGATATCGGATGCAAATGGGTGTTCACCGTCAAAGTTAATCCTGATGGGTTTGTTGCTCGTTTAAAAGCCCGCTTTGTTGCTAAGGGCTATGCTCAAACTTATGGAGTAGATTATTCTAATACTTTTTCTCCTCTTGCTAAATTAACATCTGCCAGGCTATTTATATCTTTGGCAGCTGCTCATCATTGGCCTTTGTATCAATTAGATTTTGTTGAGACTCTCAATCCCACATCAGAGGAGTGGATCATCACAAAGCAATATATAAGATCTAGGGCTACTCCACCTATTGCCAATTGGTCTTGGGTTAGATGCTCCGAAATCTAACAGATATAAATAATGCTTTTCTTCATGGTGATATTCAGGGGGAGGTCTATATGGAGCAACCTCCAGGGTTTGTTACTCAGGGGGAGTATAGGAAAGTTTATTATCTTCGTAAATCTTTGTATGGCTTAAAAAAGAGTTCTCGTGCTTTTTTTGAAAAATTTAGCCAAACCATTGAGACATTTGGCATGGCGAAAAGTAAATCTGACCACTCTGTGTTTTATAAACAATCTTAAGCGGGGCATTATTTTGTTAGTTGTGTACGTAAATGACATTGTCATTACTGGGAGTGATACTACGGGAATCTCATCTCTTAAGTCATTTCTTCATGCTCAGTTTCATACAAAGGACTTAAGGACGCTAAAATACTTTTTGGGTGTCGAAGTCACAAGGAATAAAAATGGTATTTTTCTATCTCAAAAGAAATATGTTTTTGACTTATTAACTAAGACTAGAAAGTTGGGGGCAAAGCCATGTAGTACTCTGATGATTCCTAATGTGCAACTGACAAAAGATGGTGAACTATTCAAGGATCCTGAAAAATATAAAAGATTAGTGGAAAAGTTGAACTATCTTACAGTGACTCATCCGGATATTGCGTATTTTGTTAGTGTGGTAAGCTAGTTTATGTCATCCCCAACAATTCATCATTGGGCAATATTAGAACAAATTTTGAGTTACCTGAAATGAGCACCTGGATGTGGCATCTTGTACGCAAATCATGGACATACTCATATTGAATGTTTCTCAGAAGCAGATTGGGCAAGTTCCAAGATAGATAAAAGATCCACATCAAGCTATTGTGTCTTTGTTGGAGGAAATTTTGTTTCATGGAAGAATAAGAAACAAACTATAGTGTCACGATCCAGTGCAAAATCATAATATAGAGCTATGGCTCAGTTGGTGTGTGAAATAATGTGGATATGTCAGATCTTAATTGAAATAGGGATTCAGACTTCGATAACAGCAAATTTGTGGTGTGATAACCAAGTTGCCATACATATTGCGTCTAATCCCGTGTTCCATGAACGAACAAAACATATTGAAATTGATTGCCATTTTGTCTGCGAGAAGATACAGCAAGGTTTAATTTTCCATAGGGTATTTAAAAACTGGAGAACAATTGGGTGATCTTTTCACAAAAGCCCTAACCAGGATTCAGGTTGATTATCTTTGTAGCAAGCTGGGCATGATCAATATCTATGCTCCAGCTTGAGGGGGAGTGTTACGAGTTGTAAATAATGTATACAAGCTGTAAATAGTATAAGAGGAAAGTCGATAATTAGGGGATCCAAATTAGTAGGATTGTTTCCTAATCTAAATAAGACTCTGTGTATATATATGTGTAATCTTCTATCTAATATAGACAAGACAATATAACTTTTTGCTCATCATAGATTACAGCCATATACTTTTGATAACATGGCCATCTGGACCTTAAGCATTTATACGAGAGCTGAAATAAATGCTTCGGCCATGTTTGGTTAGCATTTATAAATCTATATTTTAAAATTTCTAGTAAAAGTAAACTTTACTTTTACATTTCTCAAAATTTATTTCACTTTACTTTCTCTCTCTAAAAAAAACTTTTAAAACACCATAACTTTAAATTCTAAAATCGAAATTAGATAAAAATATATATATATGAAACCTACTCATCGAGATCTGTAAAATAAGATCCATTGAGACTATTTTTTGAAATTTTTTTATGAGTTTTTTTAATTGGTTGAAAAAAACTCAAACAAAAACCAAATTCACTTTTCAATCTACTTTCAATTTCTACCAAACACTCAACTCAAGAGCTCAACCAAACGCGCCCTTCATGTACAAACCTTTTGGTGTCAAGTACATTTGCTTATACAAAATAAATAAATGAACTTAAGAAGTTTAAAATTTACACTCCTGTGGAACCTTCTACATCCCTCTTACTTCTTTCATTTACTCATTTTTCAATTGAAACAGCTCAAACGAACTCCAACAGACAAGTTAATTCCATTCATTTCAGAAGATCTGTATATAAGCTACGTACATAGCCTTTCTCTACGTCACCTCCGCATTTGATTTAGAGACTAAAATCTATTATTGACAATTTATCTTCAGAGCTTACATTTTTGCCATCGTCCATGAAACTTGCAACGGCCAGCTTAAAATAAGAGAATCGGAAACCTCACTCTCAATTCAACTTTTACTGACACGAACAAGGGCATCCTAGTAAAACAGGAAATCGATTTTCTTTTGGCATGTCCTGTAGCACAAATTTTATCAATGCCGCTTGAAAAGAAAATTTTGATGGAACTCCATCTATCTATAGCTTCTAAAAGGGGAGTTGTAATTTAAGTATGTATATGATTGGACTTTATTCTGCATAACACCAATCATGTCAAGTCCCGCTTAAAAAATAAGCAACGGGCATACTTTGGGGCTCTCAAAATGAGTTTCCTGAACCAACTAAAATAAAAGCGATAATTCAACTTCCAAAATGGAAACAAGTAAGTCCCAAAGGATGGAATGTGTGTACCGGGCGCAAAGGGAGACCAGCTGAGCTTAGAACACAATTTCTAAGTGATGCCGCCCAGTCTGATGGATGATGAAACTTACAAGATGATCCGTACTTGCAATCCCCAGTTTTCATGTAGTATTGACACTCAGGTTGGCCAGGTCTCACCGGAAATACTCGTTCCAGCTGGCTAGTGCTTGAAGGGCCAGCCGAATGGTGTAAAGGGGAATAAGGTCCACCATATGCAGGGGCCGAAGAAGATAGCTGAGTCATTCCATAGAGAGAAGCTGCTCCAACAGAAGGTTGAGCACCAGGAGATAATGCAGGGCTTACAGGTCCCTGTATCAAGTACACTAACTAAACTAAGGTGGCGTTTACATTTCAGTAAAATCTCAATGAAAATAATTTATCAAAAAACAAATTTTTTTTTCTTCAACAAAAGTAATTTATCAACCTACCGAGTAAGGACTCCAATTTGGAACAGGAACCACCCCTGGGGGAAGCAGCATGGTGCCATAAGCACCAGGAACATATGAGCCAGGTAATAGTGGAGGCCTCGCAACCCTATAGCTGGTTGATGAACCCCCAAATTGTTCAGCTGAAGGAACTGAAGAAGACTGCACAGTTGGATAAAAGGAACGTGCAGATACTGGCACTGATACACCAGCTGGCTGAGGATGATGGAATTTACAGGTTATACCAAATTTGCACTGCCCCGTTTTCAAATAGTAGGAGCATTCTTTTTCATCCTGTTTTGATAGGCATTAGTAAAGCAAGTGTACTTAGTATACCTATATAGTATGTGGGGATTGGAATATAGAAACATAAAGATGGAATAGTTATTACCGGGCGTAATGGGTATCCATAACTATTTAGTGGCACATTACTCAAGGATGCACCAACATGTCTGGGATGGTGGAACTTGCAGGACACACCAAACTTACAGGTTCCTGTTCTTAAATAATACTGCACAGTGCACAACAACAATACAAGGTACCGTCAGTCTGAACTCTGAACCAGATAAATTAATAAAAAGGCTCCTAAGCTGTCAGTAACTCAGTATGCAATGTGTGAACACTGCAACTATATCTTAGAATTAGAACCACTCAAAGAACAGAGTACCTGGCACACAGGCTCGCCCACTCGCTCCGGATACTCCCCTTCTCCAATCCTAACAGCTCCTCCAACCTGGCAAGAATTTGAATCAAATGATTATTACCAAAAATGCCTGCAGGTATGAAGTACGTATCTTGTTTATGGGGAAAATAATAAAAATGCATTCTGCTTCATTCCACAAAGGAAAGTAAAGAAAGGATTTAAAGTGCTCATAATAAATGAAGCCACTGAAAGGTAAAATTTAAAAATATCAAAAAAAAAATGAAGCTGGATAACTTCATTTTGAAAGAATATCTTTGCTCCATTATTTCCTAGAAAAGATCCACATAAAATTGATTCACAAACACGCTTGGCACGGTTCAGTTTAAAGTGATGTCATTAGTGGCAGGTCGCATTCCCATAACAACACATCAATGCCTAGCGTGTTTGTGGATCTAACTTTTTGTAGAGTATTTTACGTGTTCAGCGTTTCTCTTATTTCCTCGTTATCCTCTGGTCTGTGTGCAATTATCCAAACACCATAACCCATAAAATGCACTCAAAATTAGTACAAACACAATACATTACTTCCTTTGGCAATACTAGGAGCTCATACAGATGCAAAATTAAAACAAACGTGGAGGAATCAACTACATTCGAAACGGACATGGTTAAGCAATGATCAAGGGCTTACTGAGCTGCGATCCCGAGGATGATTATAACGGCACTTGCTACCATATCCACACGATCCAGTTCGCATATAATAGGCACAGTCGGACACTCCAGGGCGCTCCGGGTAAAATTCCCTACCCCACAGCCCGAACTGCCTCATCGATTCTACATTCCAAACAATTGAATACAAAATAAAACAACATACGAAACGCAACAACAAATAAAAACTCTAGCATTACAGAAACCCTAGAAAACCATAAATGTGTCAGGGTCAACCAAGGAAATTCAAATGCCGGAAAAAAGGAAATACCTTCGAGACCCGTTTCGGGACCCGCCGGAGCCCATTCCACATTCGGATCATTATGAGTGCCGTTACGCGCGTATAAATCCATCAGCTATTACGACCATACACGAGAGAAAGGAGAAAAAGGGTAAAAGGGGAATGATATATATATATATATGTGGATATAGATATACAGAGTTGTGTAATGATGGGATGAGAGGTCGATCGCATGAGGGTTTTGTGTTTGCAGAGAGAGAGAGAGACTACTGATGGTTTTTGCTACACTTTGTGACGGAGAGAGAAGAATCCTCCCCCCCCCTCTCTCTCTCTCTCTCTCTCTCTCTAACGGACTGTACGGTCTGTTTTTTCTTTCTAGCCTTCTCTCTCTCTCTCTCTCTCTCTCTCTCTCTCTCTGTTTTAATTTTCAAAGTGTTTTGTGCTTTGTGTGTTCTCGCTTTCTCTTTCTCTCTCTCTCTCTCTCTCTACAAACAATCGCTTTTTGGTGCTGTTTGTTAGTGTACCCGCCAAAGGGCATTAACTAAAAACCTCATCAGACATGGTAATATTTCCTCTGATTTTCCTTATAAACGGGTTTTGGGAAGTAACCAAGTAGCCGACACTTATTTCTATTTTCAAATTTACAGATTCACCCCCTTCTGTTCAACTTTTTTTCCTTTTTCTCCGGTGGTGTCCTCTACAAAATTTGTACCCACTGTATCACGCCACCCGCAAGAAGATTTACAGTCCGTTTGCACAGTTTCAAATATGTGAGAACTACTCCAAGAATTTATAACCTCTTTAATAAACCGATGTTGATGAGTGCATCATTAACATCGCTGCTTGAGGAACGTACCGGTCTAAGATGTACATAATTTGTTCCGGACAATCTTTAACACTGTATTTAACAAAGTGAGTTATTTAGTAATAATTTTAGACAGATTTAAAATTTATTCTCAAATAAATTATTCACATAATGTTGTATTAATGTACTAGTGTGAATCTCATATATCAACTAATACAATTGATGGGGCAAAATATATATTAAATTACCTTATTAATTAGACATTCATACACATGGCGCTAAGCGAGTAAGGACACGTGGATGTCTACATGGACAAGTGAAATGATGTGGAAACAAGCGTGATTAGGTCTAGAATAAGACGTCGTGTAGCAAAACCTGACATGCTGATTGGATGTGCCCTACTTAAAGAGGGGGCCACCTCTCCCAGAAGACCTAGCCTTCTTAGACCTATATCACCGACTTCACAGCCCTAGGCGTACTGCTATCTAAGTATGTGGCGACAACATGGACGACTAACGCAAGGATAGTAGTGGTTAAAGACCACCTTAGTTGCATTAAATGCATATCAACTACATTTAATACTCCTGATTAAAGGGAGAAACAATAGCAGTTGATTGGCATGCTTAATCAACCACTAAAATGATAAATGAGTAATTTGAAGTTAACCACTCCAACACACAAAGTCGTCTTCTTGCCATACTATATATGTGAATGCAAGTGATCTAATTAGAAAAAAAGAATTATTCAAGAGAGATTTTACATTTAGAATATTCGTGGGCTCTTGGCCTTCCTTCAATGGGTCTGCTAATTACGCTTACGAACTTGTTAGGTATCAAATAGCCAAGTTTAAAAAGATCCCTTATATACAAATTATAATCGTTAGACTAGTTTAGACTTGCAACACATACACTCGTAATCGGGGTCTACTTTTTACTCATTTATAAAGTTTTTTGAATTCACTCACATAGGTGAATTATATCTTATCACAAATAATTATCACTAATGTAAATTTTGTTGCTATTGCCTTTTAGTGTGTGTGACAAAAAATAATCTTTAATATTTCGGTTATAAGTTTGTATGAATTTTAAGTTGTTACATCATTATTTTCTTGTTTTTAATCCCCTTGCTGTAGTGTTATAGATAGTAACGCAATTTTCGTGATGGTTACCTTTTTTTGTAACAACTAAAATTATAAGTCCTAACACTTTGAGCAGCTACAAGTTTAACTTCCCAAAACATGCGAGAAATAAAATGATTAATTTTGAAAATATTATACATCAAGTAATCAGTAAAATAAGTGAATAATATCATTTTTGTTATTGAAACAAGTTTGATTTTAATTTTTGAAGATGTTAAATTAGAAATCCAGTTGTTTAATTAACATTGTTAAATTCATGATAACTATGCATTTTTGTCTAAAATAATAATTATATATATCTTTTATATCTGAATTGAAGTTAGTAGTCTTATTTTTTTTTACGACTCCATTAATTTCAAAGGTTTCAAAGATTGCAAAGCAAACATCTTTATGAGAAATATTTAACTACAATTTGATTAGAATATTTGTTAGAGATAACTGTGTACATAAAATTATACTCAAAAGTATGAGTAATTTAAACTTCAATTAAAATTATGTTATACTTTTAAAATTTCAAAAATCGATCCTCTTACAAAATTCACGTACGAAAATATGAACATTATATTTAAATCTTATTAGTTACTAAATAAAATCTATTTTCACCGGTAAATGATATTATGTGGTTGTGCAAGTTAAATGTGGGGGGAAGCGATTCTTCTTCACAGCACCCGTGCTCACGAAGAGTGTACGTGGGACTAGCTAATAAGAATCAGATCCAACTTTAAAATTTTTAAAAGCCCCCACACCTTCCTTACCTTGTTAGTTATTACTACGGACATAAGCACATGCATATATGAAAATTATTAAAGTTAAAACCATAAATATTTGTTGCATGAAGAAATGGCTTAACAGTAAATTATATACTTTTTTTAAAATAGAAACTGTAGGTTGAAATGTAGTGTATATTTTTTTTCCGTGATTTAAGTAATTTACAATTGTTCTTTTGGGTTAAATTATAATATTTTAAAGACTCCCATCTTTTATACCTTGAATATGCTCTTGAAGTAGCACTATAGAGATTATTGTTTTTCAAGTGTTCTATACAAGTTGGTTGCTTGCTTATATCATAATAAAACAACTAAATATTAATAAAATCATAATTTTAAAACAATTAGTTCTAAGGTAATTCTTGAAGAAAGTGCCAGTTTTCCTCTATTATAGGAAAGCATAATAATTACCCTAACAAAGGTGGTTTATAAGGGCAAAAAAATTGATATAAAATTCAAGAATCATCTGAAGTGGTTTGTTAAAAATCGTCGGATCCTAAATCATAACCATGTACAAAAATATGTGGTAGATAAATATAAGACTTCTATTAATGATATAGAGACAATCATGCTGAATGGGGAGAGCTTGATGAGTATGTCTTTAATTTATATCATATAGTTGGAATTGTTTTTATAAAATTGCTTATTGCACTCCTCTTGATAAAAAAGACTTTTGATAAGAAGTTGAGATAAAAACTAATTTAGGCTTAGAAAACCTAAATTATCATTATTTTTTATTATTCTATCTAAAGGTATGGATGGATTGTATAATACACTTTATAGATAGTGTCATATTACATGTTAGCATTAAAAAACTGTAAGTTTTTTAATAAGTTGGTGCTTGATATACACAAAGTATCCACTATAGCTCTATTTGTACAAAATATTGAATGCTCCATGAGAGCATATATAATGTTACCAAATATTACCAGCATATTTATTAAATAGATTATTATTATCATGCAGTTCTTGAAGAAAATTTGCTTAACTTTAATAGGTATTATATTAAAAAAAATAGTGAAGGTAACAAAGAATTATTATGCATTATTAACTAGTGTTGGGAGTCAGAAGCTCAAATTATAATCAATATTTACTTTCTTCTCAGGTCTCAATTGTACAATATTGTGCATCGCTACTAGTGTTAGGAGGTAAAAGCTCCCACTAAAAATACTAAGTATTTTCTCTATTATGAGTCATAAGCTCAAGTCAAACCAAAAGACCAAAAATTTAGTGAGCCTAAAAATTTCAACTCTTTGAAATGATAAGTAGGCATTTTGGAGCTACCATATTAAAAAAAAATAGACAACTTTTAAGAGTACCAATTGATCGACAAATTAAAAGTTTATTATACTAAATTTGCATCCCCCCCCCCCTATATTTGCAAAGGTAAACTTGTTACTAAATTATTTTATTTAAATTTTTTTGAATTAACATATTTTTTTCTTGGAATGATGCAAGACGATATTTGTGTCCTTGTAGACCCCCAAATGTATGCACCATTGATATGTAAGTCTTTTTTCATTCTACTACATATTACTTTTAAGTATGTAAGGCTTGATAAGTTCAATTTTAAAGTCATTCATAATTATTTTTCTATAACAATGGATGTTGAACACCCTTGTTTTATATGTTTATGCCTAAATAGTTTGGTAGAAACCTTAATTAAAAGTCTTCCACTTATTGCAAGGCATTATTCATGTAACATAGATTACTTGTTAGTGCATGAATACATATTATATTGCATGAAAATTAATTAGAATTAAACTTACAAATTTATCTTGCGTATTCAACAACACAACCAGTAATCTAATTTATGTAAAATTAGTTGTGTTATTAATTTATACTTTGATCCACTTTTATTATCCTGTAATTAAAATCAATGAAAAGAGATGCGTTTACTACACATTTTGCAGATTATCACTTTAATGAGACAATATTCATACCGTTAGTGGGAGATAAGGAAGTTCATGCAGAACTACCCATTTTAGAATAACGACGAGAATTATAGTGAAACAATCTCACTATGTCTCATCTAGACCCACATTTATCACAATGTGATAAAGTATGGAGAATAGTGTTTTGCAAGAAATTGCAAATGTTGGTTGAAAAACAACCCTAGAGGGGGGTGAATAGGGTTGTTTTTCGATCAACAATTGATATCAGAGGTTGTACTCTTATTTTGACTTAATAATCTTAGAGTTTACGATCATGTCTACATATCAAGGAACCGGTTTTTTCGAAGGTCTCTCCACCTCTAGACCACCCCTATTTGATGGTAAAAATTATAGTTATTGAAAAAGTAAAATTAGTATATTTTTACAATCCAGTGATTTTGAACAATGGAGAGTTATACTTGAAGGACTCTATGAAATTACCAAAAGAGATGATAGTGGAAAATTGTTCCTAAGAAAATATTCGAGTATGATGAAAATGATATTAAAAAAAATTCAATATAATGCTCCAGTCTTAAATGCTTTAAATTGTGCATTAAGCATGGATGAATATAACAAAAAATTTAGTTGCAAAACGGCCAAAGAAATTTGGGATAAACTTGAGGTTACCTACGAATGAACCACTCAAGTTAAGGACGATAACATAAATATGCTTGTTCATGATTATGAAGTATTTAAAATGGAGTCTAATGAATCTCTTGCTTCCATGTATAGTAGATTTTCTATTATTACTAATGATTTGGATCTTCATGGAAAAGTTTATTCTAATGAAGATAAGATAAGAAAAATTCTTAGGGTTCTTTCAAAGAAGTGGCGACCAAAAGTGACAGCGATTCAAGAAGCAAAGAATCTCAAAACACTCAGCATGGATGAGATTTTGGGATCTCTAAAAACTCATGAGAAAGAACTTTAAAGAGAAAAAGAAATGGATACAAAATCAAAAAAAACTTTAGCTCCCAAAACTATCCAACATGAAGATAATGATGTATCAATGGATGGTGATGAAGACATAGCACTTCTATCTAGAAATTTTATAAAATTTCTAGCTAAGAAGAAAAATTCTCAAGGAAAGAATAACAAATATCCATCATCCTCTAGAAGAAACAATGATCGATTAAATCAACAAAAAGGAGAAAATGATGAAATCAAAAAATGCTATCATTGCCATGAATCTGGTCATATCAAGCCAAATTGTCCACTTAAAAAGAAGGAGAAAATGGACAAACGAGATAAAGTATTCAAATAAGTGAAGCATGCATTAAAAGGAACATGGAGCAATTCCGAAGAAGGAGAATCGGATGCCTATTCTAGCGATGAAAAAACGGCCAACCTTTGTCTTATGATAAAAGAAGATGAAGTAAATTCTAACTATAACTCATTTAGTGATAATTTTGATGATAATGAAAGTGTGCATAATGAATATGATGAACTATTTACCATGTTTGAAGAATTATATATTAAATTTGAAATTCTCTCAAAAAGATATACAAGTCTCAAGAAAGAAAATTCCATTACTTCTGCCAAATGTGAAACTTTAAAAAAGAAAAACATTGATTTTAAAAAGGAAATCAACTATTTGAAAAAGGGAAAAGAAAATGAGACTTCAAACTTACTTGCACTAAAAAATGAGGATTTGAAAGAAAAAATAAAGGATTTAACTAATAGTCTAACTAAGTTCACAAATGAAAAAGATAGCTTGGATAAATTATTGGGAGTACAAAGGTGTGTCTTTGATAAAGCCAGTTTGGGTTACAATCAAATCTATAACCAAAAGGATTACAAAAATTTCTTCAAAACATACACACCGTATAATCCCACTAATCTTTGTTCATTTTGTGGAAGAAATACTCATAATGCACATTCTTGTTATTACAAAAAAAAAGTATTTTGCTAAGAACAAACTTGCTTGGATTCCTAAAGGAACCACTATGTACGCTAACCCCAAAGGACCCAACTTATTTTGAGTACCAAAAGAGAAGTTACTTAAGATTTTTGTGTAGGTTTGCATGAGAGTAAAAGCTAACAAAACAAAATGGTTCTTGGATAGTGGATGCTCGAAACACATTACGGGAGAAAAGAGAAATTTCTTGAGTTTCACTCCTAAACAAGGAGGCAATGTCACATTTGGAGATAACTCCAAAGGCAAAATCATTGGTATAGGTAAAGTTGGTAATAAATCTTCTTATATTGATAATGTTTTACTTGTTGACAGTTTAAAACATAACTTGCTTAGTATTAGTCAATTATATGATAAAAGTTATGAAGTTATTTTTAAATCTGAATGTTGCATTGTTAAAAATATTTGTGATAATTATATCTTGTTTGTTGTTTATATATCTAATAACGTATATACTCTTGAACTTGATGATTTGTCTCAACAAGATGTTAAATGTTTATCCGTGTTAAATGATGCTTCTTAGTTATGGCATAGAAGATTATGTCATGCTAATATGGATTTAATTCACAAATTATCTAAAAAAGAATTAGTTAAAGAATAACCTAAAACTAAATTTGTTAAAGATAAAATTTGTGATGCATGGGTAAACAATACAAGTCTTCCTTTAAATCTAAGAAAGATATTACTACTACTAGATCACTTGATATGTTACATTTAGATTTATTTGGACCTAATTGGGTTGTTAGTTTAGGTGGTAAATTGTATGCCTTTGTGATTGTTGATGATTTTTCTAGATTTACTTGGGTATTCTTTCTTGCTCATAAAAGTGAAACACCTCATGTATTTGCTAAATTATGTAGAAAAATTCAAAATAAAAAGGGTGCTTCCATTGTACATGTTAGAAGTGATAAAGATAGAAAATTTGATAATATTGATATTGAGAATTTTTGTGATGAGTATGGTATTTATCATAACTTTTCGGCACCTATAACTCCTCAACAAAATGGTGTGGTTGAAAGAAAAAATAGATCTCTTCAAAAGATGTCTAGAACCATGTTAAATGAACATTCTTTACCGGAATATTTCTGGGCAAAAGCCGTTAATACTGCATGCTATGTAACTAATTGTGTTATTATTCATAAAAAGTTAGATAAGACACCTTACGAAGTATGAAATGACAAGAAACATAATATTGCATATTCTAAGGTTTTTGGTTGTAAATGTTTCATTTTAAATGATTGTGATCATTTAGGAAAATTTGATGCTAAATCCGACGAATGAATATTTCTTGGATATGCTACTAATAGTAAAGTTTATCGTGTTTACAATAAAAAAAGTTTAGTTGTTCAAGAATCTATGCATGTTGTTTTTGATGAGTCTAATCCTTTTGCACCCATAGTGCATTCCGATGATGATGTTGAAATTATCCAAAAAGTTTCGGATATTCAAATTAATGATACATCTAAGAAAGAACCATCGAGTGCTCAAACTTCTTCTAAGAAGATAGAAAGTAAGACCGAGCAAAACTCGAATGATTTACCTAAGAATTGAAAATTTGTGTCCAACCACCCTATTAATCAAATTATTTGAGAGCCATTTAGTAAGGTCATGACTATATCATCCTTAAGAAATGTTTGCAATAATGTGGCATTTGTTTCTCAATATGAGCCAAAAAACATAAATGAAGCCGAACAAGATGAATATTGAATGATGGCTATGCAAGAAGAGCTCAATCAATTTGAGAGAAATAAAGTGTGGACACTTGTTTCCAAACCAAATTATCATACTATTATAAGCACTAAATGGGTATTTCAAAATAAAAAAGGATAAAAATGATGTTATTGTTAGAAATAAAACTAGACTTGTTACCCAATGATACAATCAGGAGGAGGGCATTGATTATGAGGAAACTTACGCACCCGTAGCACGTTTAGAAGCTATTCGCATGCTAAAAGTGCTTTCTTGAATGGACACTTGCTTATTCTTGTTTTAAAAATTTTAAGTTATATCAAATGGATGTTAAAAGTGCTTTCTTGAATGGATTTATTGAAGAGGAAGTTTATGTGAAACAACCTCCCGGATTTGAAAATCATACGCATCCGAATTACGTGTTTAAATTGTCTAAAGCATTATATGACTTGAAACAAGCACTTAGAGTATGGTATGATAGATTAAATTTATTTTTGCTTAGTAATGATTTTTTTAAAGGCAAAGTATACACCACTTTGTTCATTAAGAATCATGCCAATGATATGCTGCTTGTGCAAATTTATGTTGATGATATTATTTTCAGTTCTACTAACGACAATCTTTACAAAGAATTTTCTACTTGTATGCAAAAGAAATTTGAGATGAGTATGATGGGAGAGATAAATTATTTTCTCGAATTGCAAGTAAAGCAATGCAAAGATATGATATTTGTCAATCAAGAGAAATATGTGAAGGAACTCTTGAAGAAGTTCGACATGGAAGGCACTAAAACGTTGAAACTTGACAAAGACGAAAGTGGTAAGAGTGTTGACATCAAGAAGTATCAAGGTATGATCGGTAACTTACTTTATTTGACGGCTTTTAGGCCGGACATCATATTTAGTGTTTGTCTATGTGCACAATTCCAAACAGATCCAAAAGAATCACACTTACACGTCGTAAAACGTATATCCCGTTATCTTTTTGGCACTAGTTATTTGGGTTTGTGGTATCCAAGATAAAACACATTTGACCTAATAAGTTATTCCGATACGAGTTTTGCCGGTTGTAAAATCGATAGGAAAAGCACTAGTGGCACATGTCATTTTCTAGGACACGCACTAGTATCTTGGTCAAGTAAGAAACAAAATTCGGTGGCCCTTTCAAAGGCCGAAGCCGAATACGTGGCGGCCGAAAGTTATTGTGCACAAACATTATGTATTAAACAACAACTAGAAGACTTTGGAATTAGTCTTAGCCACATTCCCATTAAATGTGATAACATAAGTGTTATTAGCTTAACCAAGAACCCCATACAACACTCACGTACTAAGCACATTGAGATAAGACATCATTTTATTCGTGATCATATGCAAAAAGGTGATGTTTATATTGAATTCGTTAGCACCGAATTGTAATTTGCGGATATTTTCACTAAACCACTCCGGGCGATCGTTTTTGTACTATCCGTCGTGAACTTGGTATATTATTAGAGCTTGTGACATCTAGTTTAATTAAAAAAAATAAAAAAAATCATTAATTATGTTTGACTTGGATTAGTATTGGAAATCTTCATTTCACATGTTATTGTAAACTAATAATGATTTTGTAATCGAAGAATAATATCTGTCATTAAAAAAATTCCCAAAGACGAAAAGCTATCTTCTTAAAGCAAAATGTTAAAATATGTAGTGCTTCCGCTTGCATCTAAAATTCAGCTCCCTCGCACGGCCTAGATCCCTTTTTGATGTTGCCATAGAAGGAGAAAATGTGTGTATGGTGTTGGTGTTGTGGTAAGATCTACATTCACACTTTTGAAAGGTTTATTTATAATATATATATATATATATATATATTAGTTTTGATTTTAAAACTATCTCAAATATTTGCAATATTTTTTAATCGTCATCTTTGCATAAATAGAGGATGAGCATATTATTTATTTACATTTATATGCTATTTATATTTGTTATTGTAAACACACATTAATTTATTGTCATCATCAAAAAGGGGGAGATTGTTGACCTAATGTCTTAATCTTATTTTGATAATAACAATAAATTAATTATGTGTAATTTAACTTGTTTCTTGATATAAGTATACAGTTCATTTACTTGAAAAATTCAAGAAAAACAAGACAATAATCACACTTTCACTATTCGATCATTGGACAAGACAAGGAAGATCAAATCTCTCAATGCAAATCATGAAGCACAAAAGATCAAAAGACTATATGAAAAGCTTCAAAGAAAAAGCTTCAAATGAAGATCAATTCGAAAAAACAAATCAAAGCATTCGAAACTCGTTAATTCAGTAATTGAGTGAGTGCTTGAGATTTATGTAAAGTTACTTTATTGATCAAATTATTATAGCTCAAACATATTCATGCATCTTTTAAAAGATTGATTCAAACAAGTTTGAAATTGAATTTATTTGTAAAACATCATTTTACAAAGACCGAGTTTTAAAATAAATTCATATTAATTTTAAATGATCATATTTTAAGCTATAATAAAAATAGGTATCTTAGAAACATATCTCTGAGGTTCACAAATCATTAGAATTGTATTTGGAACTAAATTGTTAAATTGAAAAAATGTTTTTATTTTACATTTAAAATTCGCTCAATTTTCGCACAGTTTTGATCTAACAGTAAGATGGAGGCCTTCCTAGACTTTGATCATTTTGAAATTTTTACAGTAGTTAGACAACATCTCTTATCACTTTTGACTAAAATTTGAGCATGATCCAACGGTCAAATTCGGAGAAATTATCAAAACAAATTTGAATTTTTTGTCAAAACTAGCTGTTGGAAAGTTTAAAAATGTATACCTTTAACCTAAAACCTTTCTTAATCATCCCCAACGGCCATATGGTTTTGCAAGCTATGTATATGAAGTCCTAGACATGTTTTAACATACCTTGAATCATTCTAATACTCTATTATTCATATATTCAAATATACAAAGATTCAAGAACACATTTTGATCAATCTTTCATCTTTGAGCTATATATTTTGACCAATCTTGATAACTCTAGTGTGAGCTTCATTTGTAATATTCAAATACACTTGAGAGTTATTGTATTGGTGTGTATCACCACAAATAATTCATTCTTCATTTCAAAAGAGAGTTTGTCTCTTTGTAGAGTAAGAGAGCATATCTTATGAAAAGTGTAGTGGGTATAGCTACATTGTGAGTGTTGTGTGCATAACAACATTTGTATTGAGGTTTGATCTTCACCCGAAAAAGATTGAATAGTAAAAATTCTCGAAAACTAACCGAGCGCGGACGTATGGTTTAGGAAACTGAACCGTGAGGACAAAATGTCTTGAGCTTCAAATTAGTTTAATCTCTCTAAACTCAAGCTCTCTTTTTATTGCTATATTATTACTTATATTTTGATATTGTTTATTTACTTGTCTTGTGATTGAATACTTGAAATTGATTATTTCCTTAATATTGTTGCTTAGTTAAATTGTTTTGCTTAAGCATTTTAAAAAATAAAAACGTTTTAATTCCGCATTAAGTTTTTAAAACCCTATTCACCTCCCTCTAGGGTCATTATCCGACCAACAGCAAACACATTACTAAGAGATTTAATGATGCAGCAAAAAGTAATAAAGTTACATGTGCGAACTATAAATGTATATGCTAGAATTAGTGTTCCTGCAGGACAAATTCAAAATATGGTAGCTAATGAATCTGTACCACGCCAGAAGCGTGGCAGACCTATAGTTTTCAAAGATTCAGCTCCCTAGAAGATGAAGTCTAAATAATCATGTCCTATAAACATTCCTGAATAGGTTCCCCATTTCACTCAAGAAAATGTCATAGGAAAAGCCACTATCTTTAAGGCCCTAGAAAAGGTGTCTTGAAAAAGACGCAAGCCTCTGTAGAGACTATAAAAGCCCATAAAGAGGTATTAGTACCAAATAATAAAGAGATCTCAATAATTAATAAGAATGATATGGAATATAAAATAAAAGGTCATCGATGACTTATTTGCATATACAGTAGCTATTGAAATATCAAATGATAATAATAATAATAATAATAATAATAATAATAATAATAATAATAATAATAATAATAATGATATATAACCACGTATAATAAATAAATGTCGACAAATAAAAGAATTGGCTAAATGAGAAATTGCCATCGAGGCAAAATTGGAGTCACTAAATAAACGTGGTATATTTGAACCTATAGTACAAACCCGAAAAGGTATTAACCTTTTATGTTATGAATTGGTGTTGTAAGAAAAATAAATAAGAATAATAAAATTACAAAACACAAGGTACGACTTATGTCACAAGATTTTCTGCAAAAATTTGGGATTCATTATGAGCATTATATTTCCCGAATTATGGATCCAACATATAAATTTCAATTAACTAATAATTAGTTTATCAATTGTTAAAATAATATATATGAGACTCAAAGATGTTGAAACTGCTAATTTATAAAGGGACTTATATTCTAACATTTATGTGAAAATCCTAAAAAGATTAACTTTACCTAAAGTAAAGTCGAAGAGTACGTACTCAACACAACTAAGACATTAATTGTATGAACTTATATATTTCAGAATAATGCGGTATGATCGTCTTAGCGAAGATTTGTCTAAAGAAAGAAATAGAAACAATTCCATTGCCATATGTCTTTACAAATGAATCCTTAAAAATGATTTTCAATATTAGCAAATTATATGAATACATTAATCAAGACTTCTAAAAAGTTCAAAAAAACTGCTAATCATTTAAAAAAGGAATTTAAAATAAAATACATTGGAAAAATATAATTTTATCTTGACCTGCAGATCGGGAGATGCTCTAATGAGGATTAGTCCATTAATTTAACTATACATAATCTGTTGAAATATTTTATAGAGAAGGTAGAACCATCAAACACTTCTATGGTAATTTGGTCTTTATACATAAATGAAGATCCATACCATCTTAAAAAATAAGATGAAGAAGTATTGGTTTCGAAGTACCATACTTAAGTACAATTGGTACTTATCATAATGCATTAGACAAAACATTTCCTTTTTTTTTTCTTAACTTGTTCAAATTATATAGCTCAGCACCAACTAAAAGACACCAGATATGTATCAAACATATCCACGAGGAACCCCTAATGTGATTTGATTTTATTCACATAATTCTTATGGTTCCAAGTTGATAGGTTATGTTAATCCATGATATTTTTTTTATTATCATAAAGTATGATCTCAATTAAATTCAGTATTTGTTAGTAGTAATGCTATTATTTCTTAGTGATATAAAATACAAATTTTAATCGTAATTTATTTTAATCACTCTGAAATTTTAGCTCTTTATGAAGTTAATCGAAAATATATATGATTGAGATTTTTATTTCAGCATATTCGTAATTCTTGTTAGTTGTTTTATATTACAAATGTTATGAGTGTTATCTATGAAGACCTTGCAATTTGTATAGCACATGTTCAAGAAAGTTTCAAGGTGATGAGTATAAGACATGTTTCACATAAGCATTAAAATAACACAAAGATTGAACTCAAGTAAATTCGCTTTAATGACAACTTAGTAGAGTTTACTCATGAGATGATTGTCGAAATAGATATTCCAAAAATTAGTTTAGGAGATTGGTATGATTTGACTTTATTATTAAGTTAAATGTATTTGTTGTCATGAGGGGGAGTAAATAATCAAAGGAGTACCCTGAAGTATACTACCTAATATTTGTATGTTGTACTATTTTTTCCTTTAATTAGGTTTTGTCTTATTGGATTTTCCTAGTAAAGGTATTAATGATGCAACATATTGTGCATTTAATGCCAGTTCAGTGATCTAAAAGAATGTTGTACTCTTTTTCCTTCACTTTGGTTTTTTCCCACTGGGTTTTTCCTTATGATGGTTTTAATAAAGTAGTTGCCATTGAATTGTGGCATAATGGACATTTAAGGGAGAATGTTATGAAATATTTATAGGTGGATGTCCATATGCAATATTCAAAGATACAATGTAACGCCTTGTGTTTGTATTAATGTAAATGATGGTTAGTTCAGTGTGTTTATTGTGAAAATGGTTGATAAATGATTTTAGTATACTTTAGATAAATATTTTACAGTTTTGGATGTAACAGGGGCCTATTGTGAGAGACAAGCGACTGTTTGTGATGGTCCTATATTAAAAATTGCCTTGACATTAGAGAGGCGTCAGGCGCCTGTTAGTGGCTGGACAGGCGACCGTTACAACAAAATACAAAGATGAGTTTTCTTTACTCTATCTTTCTAGATTTTCACTTATATTTAGCTTTCGAAATTCAATTTGGCTTTAAAAGAAATTATTCTACGCGATGTGAAGATCGTGGTGATGTAGGAATTTTGGAATTTCACCAAACGGGGTTTCAGTCTTTATCTTATTTTCTTCTCTTTAGCTTATTGAGTTGAGGTAAGAGTTTAATTATTTTCAAAATCGATAATATGGTTTTATTCTATGTTAATCATCATGTTTAATTTATATTTGTTTTAAGAACTACAACATGATGAAGAAAATGATACTTTATGATTTGTAAAGCCATAAATTAGTGATTTGAAGCAAAATATGCCATTTATATTTGATATACGTGAGTTGGTTGATTCATACGATATATCGATCCCTTGGATGAAAAGGAGTTGTATATTGATGAAATTGATTAATTGATGAATTATGTACACCAAGAGACATGTATAGAGACTTGTTGAGGTTATATGGAATAAGTTGTTTTAAATGTTCATTTATTAACACATTGTGCATCATTGTTATGTCAACCGAAAACTTGAAAATTTCTCGGCAAGCTCAGAGAATTCTTATGGCATATTATATTGTCATATATCTTTTCTCTATGATGCCAAAAGCTTCTTATATTCGTTATATCATTCTGGATGTGATATGATCCCGTGATGGATTCGATTATGATTTTATTGTGGCCCTTCGATGATGAAGGCAATGAGTATTGATCGGTGCTTGCCTGTGTGAAAATAAATGGGGCCTGGTGCCCTTGGGTTGATAATCCCTAAACATTCGGAAGGTAGCAAAGCGTCGGCTGTCTAGGGCTAGCGGTGTGTAGTCCGAAAATCTAGATAACGGCAATGCACCTATAATTATGTTGATATAAAATTGATGGACATATGATTCAACTCTATTATAATGTGATAATGATCTTTCCTGTGCCAAAATATGTTATTTTATTATTATGTTAAGATTATCCTCTGGGGCTCCCAGGCCCATTCATATCAGTATGACTATGATTTGGCCCAGTCTCAACATTCTCTTGGTTTAAGGGTTGACATAAGGGAGGTAACTTGCATCTGCATATGCATATGCATGCATTGTTGTATCGTTTAAACTATGATTTATGATTAAATTGTTAATTACGTTTTGAACGTAATATTTCATGTTATATTTTTCCCCTACTGAGTTGTGAGTTCACCCCGTTTTATTTAACAAATTCAAGTATTCAAGAAATGAGTGAGTCTAAGGAGGCAACGGGGTTGGGAACGAGTAGTTCACTCTTATACGAACTCATTTTTGTTATACATATGTTTCTATGGCAAGGTACGGCTAGCCTAAGTTGTTGTGTATGTGAAAATGCACATTGACACAGTTGTGTATGTGGAAATGCACATTGACACAGTTTTGTATATCTTTTGGATATATGTAAATGTGTATATGTGTGTTACACTCCTATTTTACATTATTGTCCATTACATGGGTATCATTATGGTTTGTTCTATGTTATGTGATTTACTTGGATTAATTATTTCATTATTCATATTAGACCTACTTTAGCTAGTTTAAGGTGAGTTAGTGGCGGTTCAAACCTTAATTGCGGGTGTTATCCTAATAATTAAGGTATGGGTATTACATACAATTTGCCCCACATTGAAATTGTGGTATCAATGAGGAGATTACATCATATTATATATAGTGTAACTTTTCCCACATTGATTTTGTATAGAAGTAAGGAAGTTAACACCTAATATAAATAGAACTAACCCCTACCCATATTACATATTACTTGAATAAGAAAATTTCTCTTATTTTCTTCTCTATCTCTCTATTATTTTAACAATATAATCATTATATAACGCAAAAACAAGTTAAGTATAGTCATTAGGTCCACTATCCAAAACAAAATTAAAGAGAGGTTCACATTCATATAAAATTATTAATTTATTTCAAGCAAAAATAATTAAAAAAAAGTTTGTGAAAAGAGAATTCAACAATAAAAGAAAAATAATAAAAAAGTTAAAGATAAAATTGATGAAGTAAGGTAGAGTAGTGAGTTTGTTGTCGGTGGAAAATTAACTCTAGAAGGATGGTGAATATGGTTTATGGAAATAAATGCAGAATTTAAATAATTTTGAAAAATTTTAAGCAATAATTATTTAACTATATATCAAGGAAACATGTCAAGCAATATAAACTCAATGTAAAGTGATTGAACCCAGAAATTATATTTCTAATACCTTAAACAATGCTCAATTTGCTTCTAGTTACCGACTAAAATCGGAAATTGCATGTAAATTCAGTTTAAGCATCAAAGAATGCATTGTATTTCTATATTACTAAGCCATTTTGCAGGTCTAAAGTGGTTAAGCAACTAAAGTTAGATGCAAGAAAAAAGGTTGAATACGGAAAAGTGCAAGAAGAATGCCCAAAGAAGAAGTCAATATCCATTCCGAGGCTCAAGGTGAGGAAACTCCGCAAACTACCCCCAAAGCAGTAGCAAGAAGAGAATAGAAAGTCCCCAAGTATGAATGAAGTGAGTGCAAGTGTTCAAGAGTGATTCCAAGAGGAAATAAGCTCAATTGAATCAATTTTGAAAGTTTTTGAGCAAAACCGAGAACTACCGTAAATAGTCCAAAATTGTAACTGATCTAAGTTTTTCTTCATTAAAAATTTGAAAAAATCTCCAGAAATAAAAGTTGTAGAGAATTAAATTACCTACGCGTAAGAAAAAAATGATGTATCAATCAAAATTCGAAGCAAAAATTTATGACCAAAAAAAGAAACTACCAGAAAGTTATGCACAGGGATCGATCCCCACTCGCCAGGATCGATCCTCACCCACTTTTTTGCCTGTTTTTTATTTTTTAGCTATTTTCGGCCCGTTTCTTCAAGGATTATTCAACTCACGACCAGAGACATTTATGTACTATATAAAAGATCATATATCTCATATTTTAGGGTACGCACAATTTAGAATCGATTAATAGAGAGACTGATAGCACTGTAACTTTCTTGAGAGCTTCTGCGCTTATCTGACAATCGAACTTTGAGAGTTTTCTTCTTTCTTTCTTCAAAATAATTGTTAGGTTAGTTTATTTATGATATTTAGATGCTAGAACATTAGTGTAATCAACATTAATTCCTTGTTTAATTTCAGTTTCAATTCAAGTTTCAATCGTGTACCGAGTAAACCCTAGTTTTCTGTTTTATTTCAATTTGATTGCTTTTAATTGTTCGTTTGCTTTGTTATTCATAGATAAGTTGTTTTAGATCATATATATTCTGGAATCAACCTTAAACCCACGTTTTAGGGGCTGGTTCTATGGTTTATAGATTTGTTTTGTCGACTTTTCGATTTTTCGTCGATTAATTTTTGATTCTCATTTTTATATTCAAATAGTTTATAATTTTTTCATGCTATTCATGTGTGATTCATTATTAATTATTAAGAGTCTGATTTTCCATAATTTTTAGGGTTTAAGTCGATTTTCTTTAGTTTTTGTCGGTTTTAAGTTTGTTTACTGTTTCAGCCGTAAAATCTTCGTTTTAAATCGGAATTGCAAAATTCCAAAGCCAAAAGTTTTTAAATTTGATTTTCTAAATTTTTAGGTATTTTTATAATATTTTACATAATTTCTAAATTTATTTACATGTTTGATTTGATTATGGCTAGCTAAATCGTTTGTTAGGGGCCTGTAGTGAAAGATGCGAAATTAATCCTTGAATGTAATTCAATCTAGGTTTGAATATGATTTTTCCATTGGTTATAGATCATCTACTGAATATATGTGTATTTTCTTATCTTTGCATGCGTTAAAAATATGTTTTCATAAGTTAGCTTAGAAATTCCATTTGATTAAGAACTGTAAAAACGTCAATTCATGAATTTTTTCACCAAAATTCTAACTGAATTGAGGACGGTATTTATCCTCTAATTATTTGGGTTAGTTTCTTAAGTGAATTGGTTGATTTAGCATTATTTTGGTATTTATTCACGTAAGTGACAAAAAAGTGCTAGTTTTGACTTTCAGCATTCTTTTTATGACGGATTTACTTTGAATCATGTTCAAACCTATTCAAACCTTATAGAAGTGTTAAGATACTAATTTTTGAGAAGTTTAATCAAATTGGATTGTTTTTGTCATGCACTAGCAATACTAAGTTTTAAATTACACTTTTTCAAAGTTAAAAAGCTTCACTGTCGAATTCTATTACTCAAAGCTAGTCTATATAGTCTTTGACACGCATGGGCTATCATATACTTGTAGTAATAATATAATTAGATGGTTGGAGAGTCTATGAGCTGAATTTAAGAGAAAAATCTTGTTTAAACTTAGATTTGGATTACCCGATTGACTAGTTTCGTACTCCTTAACTACGGATACCCCTAACGTTTGTTTCTCATTAATTTTATTCTATTTTATATATTTTTTATTTAGTTAGTATGCTATTTTATTTATTTTTAATTTAATTGCGTGTTCCTTTAATGCATTTAGGAAGTATTTTAGGTACATAACTTGTATTTGTTAATTCCCTTTACTTTTACACACTATGATTAAATTTTTCTTTAGTTTTAGTTTAATTAATTACTAGTTTTAATTTATTTTCAATTTCCTTTATTATTACCCAAGTTATCATCTTTTCCTTTTTTTTCCTCATCTTCTTCTTGAAAAAAAACCTTCTTAACTAAAAAAACTACCATCTTTCCCGTAGATTGACGTCGGACTTACCGATTATTTATTACTTGACCAATCACTTGTACTTGGGTATAATAACTCGTGTTGTTTTAGTCAAGTTATAAAGCAAGGAGCTTAATTTTAGAAAGATAGAACCATAAAACACAAAGACGTTTTGTTCACGCGGTTCGATTGTTTAGACTATAGGTCCGTGCCTGAATAGTTCCCTGAGAAATTCCACTAACCAAATTTCTTACGGGTGAAAATTAAACCTTCTTACAAGTGTAATCCTTATCACTACACTCAATAAGTGTTATCATTACATTCAACACAAGAAAATATTCTTGCTAAACTATGAGAAGTCTTCTTATAAATGAATAATATAAGTGATTTAGTGATACACACCAATGAATAATAACTCTCAAGTGTTTACAAGATACAAATGAAGCTCATATTAGAGTTATTAAAATTGATCAATAATTTTATCTCAAAGATGAATTATATGATCAATGCAAAGGTTTGAATTCTTGAATACTCTAAATAGATGAATAAAAAGTTTGTATAATGATTCAAGCTAGTTTAAATGTGGCTTAGGCCTCCAATATATAATCCCAAAGAGTATATAATTGTTTTAGGGGTTATGTAGAGTTATTTCCTTAAAACAATGCAAAAATCAATAGTTTAACGACTATATTATGAGCCATCAATCGACTAAGCAAAGTCATTAGTCCATTGAGCAAAACTCATCAGTCAACTGATGGGTTATATTCATCAGGCCAAATATCCAATTTTTTGACTTCTACAATTTTGATCCAAAATTCATTTTAATGCTTGGAGAATATTCCCAACATGTTTTTAAGACATCCAATTTTGTTTTTTGTTCAAAAATCATTCGTATAATTTTATAATGAATTTATTTTGAAAATCGATTTATAAAGAAGTTGTTTTTCAAAGAAATTCCATTTCAAACTTTTTGTTGAATTCAATCTATGAATGACGCATGAACAAGTTTAAGCTAAAGATATTGATTAATACATAAACTTTACATAAATCTTAAGCACTCACTCAATTGTTGAATTGACGAGTCTTCGAATGCTTTAATTTGTTTCTTCAATTTGATCTTCACTTGAAACAATTACCTTGAAGCTTTCCATATATTTATTTGATTTTTGCTCTTCATGAATTGTATTGTTAGCATATGTGTTGCTCTTGAAATGTAAGGAATTGATAAAGCAATTGAGTGATCAATTTTTTTTATTTTGTCTAATGCTTTGTTGACTTGATCGGATAGAGTTTTAATGATCCTTATAATATGGCTTGCTTCCTTCTTAAAATCCATGTTTTTTTTAAATCTATAAGATAATGAACCACAAACTTTTTTCAAGAAACATGTTAAACTACACATGATTAAGTTATTATTATTATCAAAATAAATTATGACCTTTTAGGTCAACATTTGTAATTAGGCAAAGCGAGATCTTCTTCCATGTCTTCTAACGATTGTGGCTACTGATTAAGATTTGGTTTCAATCAGAAAATGGAAAATGAGTTTACTTATGATGGTTGATAAATTGTATCCATTTTCTTAAATGATAAATTTTTAACTAAAAGAAAAATAAGTAGCTCTTCAAAAAAAAAGAAAAAAAAAGAGTACAAAAAAAGACTCAATCTATCTGCTTAGCTCCTGCCCAACTGCCTAAACTCGCCTAGCCCCGCCCAACCCGATTATGTGCCAACCTAAATCTGTTTAATTCATCGAGGCACCTGAGTACCCGCCTAAGCACCAATCAAATGCGTCCGGGCACTGCCCAATCCGCCTTTTAGAACACTATAGTTACTTATGCACCCTCTTTTTTTATGCATACAAATATTTAAATTAAAACGAAAAACATTTAGCATATTAAGATGTAATTCAATAGTAAAGTATCATATTTGCAAAATTTATAGTCTTTGGTTCAATCCTATGAAATTTATTGTTATTTAAAAAAAATCACAAAAGTTGGGATAAACCATAAAAATTTGGTGGTATTAATATTGGTTAAAGGACTTCAAAAATTAGAAAAAAAAAATTAGTGTCATAATGGACAATCAAAACTTATGATTTAAGGCCTTATGTACCGTTGATTGTTAAAAGCCACATTTGACTTATTTTTTGATGCATCGTGCAAGTTAACATTGTAAAAAAATAAGGAAAATGTTAAAACTAAGCAAATTTACTATCCGCCAAACTTTTAGCTCAATTCTCACAAGTTTTGAACGATATACTATGTATCACCTTATGCATTTTACTTTTAAAAAAACCTTGGGGGTGATTTTTTGTGTATCACATCATGCATTTAAAAAAAATAAAAATCTCTATTATGATATGATGTGTATTGCCTGAGGATAATCACCTTAAGCTATATGCAAGTATTGTATTGCTTAGTGTAATTTTTATGCTATAAGCTTTCTCTTGTTGTTAGTAAGAGTGTTTACAGTTTCGATCTGGGTAAAAATTAGGGAGACCCAAAACCAAACCTAATATAAAAATTTGGTTCGGTTTGGTTTTTAAATCTTTCATACCAATACCTTAACCAAAATTTTTGGTTCAGTTTTGGTTTGAGCTTATTTAATTTTTATATAGTTTTTTAAAAAACTAATTTTATATTCATTAGTATTATGCGATTAATTAAAAAACAGTTTATGATGGGAAAACACTTTCAGCCACAAATCATAAACCAAATCATAAAACTTCATGAAAAAATACTAAACATATTTTTAATTTTGTATTTATTGTGAATTTTATACATTTTTCACTGCCAAGTTAAGAGCAACAAATTTATGAAAGTACCATTTATCATAGACAACCGCAGATAATGGCGAACCCAGGAATTGGGTTGAGGGGGACAAAATTCAAAGCACACAAAAATATATTTAAAGCTATAAAATTTGGGGGCTATTATTTACACCTCCCAAATATGTCACAAACACTTCCTCCAGAATTTAACTAAAAATACATTTGAACACCCCTTTATTTATCACAAACACCCCCTTAATTGTTTGATATTAGGTTCGTGCTTAGCAACACACTCTCCCCATTTTAGTCAAGTTTATGTGAGTGCATTCACCTCTCATTATGTGGGCTCTATTTGAAAAACACTCTAGCACTTCATTGCTTGATTTTAGGCGAGTTTTTACCAACAAACTCTCTATATGTGAGCTGAGTGTATGTGATTGCACTCACTTCTCATTAGGGTCTTAAAAGGGTGTTAGTGATAATAAATTTATCATTGGGGGTTTTGTGACAAATATGGGGGGTTTAAATAACACTGCCCGATGATATCCCAAAACTCCTTTGTCCGTATATTTAGTTTTACAGGATTCTGCCTTGTGGACGGGGACAGACTCAAGGAAGTTCCTCATCTCTAGTTGTTATAAAAATGTTATTGATTTTAGTAATTCTAATAATACTAATGATGATAACTGAAAATTGATTTGGAAACTTAAACTTCCTTAAAGAATCATTATTTTTTTGTGGTTTATTAAACATGGAAAAAATCCTTACTAATGAAGTATGTGTTAACATAAATATTTCTTAGAATGGGAGTTGTGGTTTATGTGGCCAAATTGAGTTCATTGACCATATTTTTAGAAATTGTTCTTTTGTTATCAATACTTGGAATTTGCTCTCTAATGATTTAAATTGGTGCAATTGTGGGACAAATTTTAATGATTGGTTGGATACTAATGCTAAAAAGAAAAATAGAAAGTTTAACATGGAGATTCAATCTTTGCTGCTAAAATTTGGAATATGTGGAAATTTTGTAATGATCGTCATTTTAATAGCATAAAAATGGATCACACCCAAGTAGCCATGAGGAGTCACTATGCTTTCGGGTTTGTTGTAGTAATTAGTACTACTAACCAGGATTTGATTAAATAGAATTTCCTTCGCGCATGTACCATAAAAATTAACTTAGCTGGTTGTACGTTTGGCAACTACGGATGGATAGCCTATGGTGGACTAGCTAAAGATGATCGTGCTAGATGGATAGAAGGATTTTGCGGCACAATTGGCTATGGCACACCTCTTCAAGCGGAGCTATGGGGCATACGAAGAGCCATGAAATTACCAAATAAGATAGCATGGCTAGAAACAATCATAGAAATAGACTATCTTACGACCGTTAATCTCATCAACATGGAAAATACCGAAAATCACCTGGATAAAACTATGATACAAGACTGCAAAAAACTAAAAGAAACCCAGCGCTTGGAACTTATAAATGTGCGAAGATAAGGAAACAAGTGCGCGGACTATATGTCTAAGCTTGGTAGGATCTAAGGAGAACATAATATGACGGTTTTGGTCCCAACTAACGAGCTAGTGCAACTTTTGAAGGCGGATATACAAAGTGTTGCATATCTGAGAGGAGAGTAATTCCCTTTGTTTTCTTTCCCTGTAACCAAAATAAAATAGCAATGCTTTAAAATTTTAATGCAAATATAATAACATTAAAAATAATATTTCATATAACTCAAATAGCGAATGTGAACAATTACAAAGAATTACAATGGTATAACGCAAACATAGTTGCATTAGTAATATTATGTAATTAATCAAGAAATGCAACTAATATTATATAAGTAATAAATAAATAAATTTTACCTAATATTAAAAAGTAGATCTAAGAAATGATTTACCTAGGTAATGATAGTGTTGGAAAAATAGGTAAAAAATATCATTTTCGAGCCATTTTGAGGGTAATATTTAGTGGGATTTCATACTCGGTTGTGAAAGGTTATTATAGATTCTTGTTTTTCTCCGTGAAGATATTGAAATCGTATATTTGTTTGCTCCAAATTGTTATGTTGTAAATGAGAAATTGTCGTCCAAAATGAGATGTTTGAGATACAAAAATGAAATGAGAAAGGGTAACTCTCACATAGAAACTTTGTGAAAAAATTGATAAGTTTATATAAGATCACCTCTTATGAGCTATTAAGCATTCAAGAATAATAAGGCTCTCTTTCGTGTTCGTGAGGTCCTGTTTTGCACCTGAATTTATTTTTCAAAGATAGGTAGACAAGATTTGTTTACTTTATTATTTTTAAAGGGAAAATTACCTGAGGTTGAAACTTTTACAATTAAATACTTTAAAATTTTAAGTTCTACACATAAATTATTACATATTTTTTCCTCGAAAAGTACCCCATATGTATTAAAAAAAAATTTCCAAGGAAGGACGATTGTCCCCTTTAACCCTTACTAGAGCTGCCCTGACCGCAAGATGATTAGCTAAGGTGAAATCAAATAAATAGAAATAAACAAAAATAGACTCTTTTACAACCTTGCAACATCCCCTGCATAAGCACAATCAAATTAGCGTGGAACAGTGTCGAAGCCAAGAATTATACCAGTGGGGGGCGAAATTTGGTCGAAAATCAAAACACACTAAATCATATTTAAAGCCATAAAATTTGAACGCAATAAGTACACTTAATATTCAATAATTAATAAAGAAACACAACTATTATTATGCAATTAATAAAGAAACACAATAATATTCAACAATTATAAATTCAATAATTAATAAATAGTTCAAGATATACACTAATTATTCAACAATTAATCAATAATATAACTAACATAATATTCAACAATTATAAATTCAAAACTAAATCACTAAGGCTCTGTTTGATTGCAAGGTGGAAAAGGAAAATAAATTGAGTTAATTTTAGTGAAAAGATGGAAAATAAGTTGAGTGATGGAGGTGATATCCTCTTGATTTTTAAGTTTTTCCATGAAGAAATTTTCTTTGCTCGATGGTGAGTAAAAATTTTTCACCAAAAACATTGAATGATGGAGGATACATACTTATAAAATGAGTAACACCTCTCACCTTATTTTATATCTTTTCACACAAACTAGCTAAATTTATTTTCCTTTTCCATCTTTGCAATCAAACGGAGCCTAAATATTCAATAATTAATAAATAGTTCAAGACATGCACTTAATATTATGCAATTAATAAAGAAAAACAACGAATATTATGCAAGTATTCAAGAAATAAAATAATCCCTAATTTTTAAATGTAGATCTGAAAAATATACCTATGAAATGGAGAAGTGGTGGCGGGCGAATGAGCTGTGGACTTGTGGTGGCGAAAAAAATGGTGAAATGGTGAAGAAATGGTGGAAATAAAGAAATGGTGAAGCAGCAGCCGGCGGCAGAGAAGAAAGAAAGAGAAATAATCTGGGCGGCAAGTGTGAATATGTGATTAATCAGGTATTTAGGTTTCCTATTTACAAATGGTTCCTTGAGTTTCTGTATCTCACAATTATGCCCCCTAAAATTTATTTTTATGCACATAAGTCCCTAAAATTTATTTATTTTTTAAAAATACCCCAAGCCAAGGAGGGCACCTGCCCCTGCCCCTACATACCTCTGCCCCTGGCATGGAATCTATTGAAAACATGATTATGAAATATAACATCTTTATGATCATCTAAATTAAGTTTTTTGTTCACAAATTATGTATGGCCAACTGTTTTGTGATTATATATTACAAGTTACACATATACTATTTGAATTTGTTACATTCGGATATTTAACTTTAAGTTTTTATCAATTTGAAGAGTAAAGTCATTTGCAAAATGATATCGTTTGTTTGGTGTATAGTAGTTAACTTCAGTTTAGTTCGGTTCTATTTTAGATTGGCCAACCATAAACCCAAATTAAAACTCTTTAATTTCGGTTCGGTTTGTTTGTTTCGATTTAGTTCGATCAGTTTTCACATTGACCACAACACATCCAAATTGTTAGGTTAACAATATTATACTAATCGGATATTTTTACACATATTTTTATCGGTATAAAATATGAATTACATGATTTTTAATTTAATAAAATATAATAAAAATACAACTTACATAATATACCTGATAAAAACATATACTAATAAAAATTACAGATCGAAAGAAACACTTGGAGTTTTTTTTGTATAAATGGGGTATTTTCCAAACTTATTTTGGTAAATAGGGTCTTTTTGATCTTATTTAGTCAAATAGGGTAGTTTTGACTAGGGACTACCTGGACCACTTTTTGGACCACTTGTCTTATATGAGGGGACCACTTGTAATTACAAGTTCTCACCCTATGCTTTCTAAGATTAATTATGTCTATCCTTATTGTTTTAAAATAAAGAATCTAGTCCGACCAATCTATATCGGATATGTCTGGATTTCTATTATCGTCTGTATTAAAATTATCAGACGGGTCTTCTGCTGGTGAATCACTATCTGGTTCACTAGGTGAACTTGGTGGGGGAGGAGGTCTAAGAATTTCACTCCAGCTTAATCCGTATGGACACTGATGGAGCTATGAGGCTGTCAATGGTCTCCACGGAAAATCTATTAGATCTAAGGCTTCTAGCCTATAGTCTGGGATATTCTAATTTATATCGTATACAATATCTTTAACGGAAGTTAATATATTGTTTTCTATAAAGGAGTCTAATTCTTGGTCTCCGTAATTGGATAATAACCGTCTGTAAGCACGTAGGTTATACGCAATAGCTGTCTTTATAAATCTGAGACGTTTAATTCCACCGTTTTCACGTAGGAACTCTGCAGTCTCTGCAAGTCTTCTTCTCTGCACAAACTTTAGCTTTTCTAAAGTTTCTTGCAGTACACGTCTAAGATCGTATATTCCTCTGGTAACGTCTACTAGAGCGTTATCCCGTCCTTGAGGAAGGTCTCTTCGAGGATTATTTACTTCCTCTTCGTCTATATTCTCGACTAACGCTTGGATATAATTATCCGTAGCATTTTCTAAGTCTGGGAGTTTCCTTACTTCTCTAGATACCCACTTGCAAACGTGGTGTATATAGGGAAAGGTTCCTCCTGATCTGAAGTGTGCTGTACGCACTAGTCTTTGTTCTTCTAAGTTTATTAGACCCCACCTTAGTATAGGATGGGTACTTCTAATGTCTGTCTGGTTTACAAAGTTCTCGTAATCACAGTCTATGTTGCTCATAAATTAATTATGTGCTGATTTTCTTTGTCTAAAATATTTAGTTAGCAATAAGTACTCACAAATAATTATAACAATAATATACCTGAATAAGATGTCTGGTCCACCTTGCTTCCGATCGCATTTCTTGCCTTCTTCTTCTTCCGTCTGTGGTATGTTCTGTCTTGTCTGCGTTTGTTCTCACTATTCATCGACTTGTAAAGGATCAGTCATTCGTTTCCTACCTACGCCTTAACGCCTAACGCACCCTTGCTAACGACTTCACGGCTACGGCACCTGCCAGCAACAACCTCAAAACCGGCCACTCACCGATCTTGTATGAATCAGAGAGAAGGATTCTTATAGGGAACCAGCAGATAAACAGGTCTATTTTTTTGGAAAAATCACACAGAACTCGGAGATCAATGGAAGTTGTACTGAAGGAGAAACATAATCTTTATTCAAGAAATATTATTATTACAAACTACTTGCTTTCCTTTTGCTAACTAAATGAAGATTTACTCACTCATGCTCTCTAAGATGAGAAAGAAAAAACTCTCTAAGTTGGAGAACCCGTAATTTACAAATGAAACTAACTCTCCTTATATAGAAGAGGTACAAGCTTCCTAACCTGCTACCAGAGGCTAAAAGTTATTCGGTTAAAAAGCAAACCCCACAGCTTTAAACACCTTTCGGTGAGTAGTGAGTGAAGGGGGTTGCCGACACTCTAGACAGATAATCACACACCTAATAATACACATCGGGTGCTGCTTTCATGGGCCCCATCGTCATGTGCATGCGTAGTAATGTGACAAACTTTTTACAAAGCAAAAGTAAAAATTTACAATACAAAAGTAATTAAAAGATTCGTCTCGTCTGTCTTAATAATTACAAGTCTTAGAGTCGTCATTGCTTACGTTTTTATAAGCTGATGTCTCTGGGTTGTCATTGCTTACGATACTACATAAGCTGATGTCTCCTTCGCGTCACTGGTTGTCAGCCGTCACTTTGATGTAGTCGATTGGGCTAGATGCTCTGCTAGTGATACCTTGCTGGTACGCTTGGGTGGAGCCTTTGATAGTGCTCCTGTATTCTTCTATGTTGGCAACGTTGGAGGTGGTTGCTGGGATTACTATCTCTGTGCCTTTGGTCTGTCCTCTAGTCATCCTCCCTCCAAAGGGTTATTGTGCTTGGATGATTAGGTCTTCTTCGTAGCACGCTGTGTACCATTTTTCTTCGTTTAAAAGTTCTTTCATAATCCTTAGGATTCCCAAGGACCTGTTAACCTTTAAGGCTGTGGGATTCTGTCTTCCTTCGATGGGCTCGAGTTCTGCTGAACAGAGTCCTTTGACGTCTAGGCATAGTTCTTTTGAGAAACGGATGAGCTGGAATCCCCCAATCTCGTGGTTGAACCCGGCTTCGGGTCCAATGGAATAACTTCTCAAATAAAGGGGAATGTATTCCTTAACTGTCTCAATGTAATTGGCTACCTTTTCGCCAAAACAGTCTGCGTCTGTAGTGCTCTGCACTAAAATCTGTCCAATGAGTCCTTGGCTAGCCAGGAGCTCTACTGGAATGTCTGTCTCTCCCCAAATGTTTATTTGAGGTATCTCTTCACAGAATCCTTTGATGAACGAGGCATGACCTGGAATTGTTCTGTTGAAAAGATAAATACCCATTTCTTTTAGGGTTTCAACAATGTCTGAGTCTAGGTTCATCGTCTCATTATTTTCTACCTCTCGTTGCTTTTTCAACGGGGTAAAAAGATTGATGAAGAACCTCTTTTTCTCGTAAACAAGATCTTTCTTCTTGTTTTCTTTTGGTGGCGTCATTTGACCTGTGGCTCTGGCATAGGTCATTTCTTGGGGTCTAGGCGCTTCTATCAAATTTCTGGGAGGAGCTGGATTTATCTGGGAGATAGCAATCCACTGCATCCTCATAAATCTGGCTGTAGCAACCAAATTTTGTCTGAACTCTATTTTGAGGTTATTGGAATGATTCCACCATAGAGCGTCTATAAGAGTGAGAGTTTCTTTAGTAAATTCTCTTCTGAATTTAACTAAATCTGGAAACCTCTGGTTTGGTCTGTATTCTGGGAAGAACATTCCTCCGATTATCTTATTTTGCCTGTAAATTTCTTCACTCCTTTTCCCTGGGGGAATGAGTATTTCATCTAGATTCTCTAGAATGGGTTTAGGCATCTTTAGCTTGCTTCTTTTGCTAGCCTGAGTCTGAGGGTCATATGCACTTTGTACCTGGCAACCTCAACCTGATCAATAAATCTGGTCTTTCTGTTGGAGCTTCCTCTTGTCTCCATTGGTCTAATCTGTTTATCTGTGGATAACATAAAACAGATTATTAGATTTTCGGCAAACACAGGTTCTCTTGAAATAATATCAGGAACTGTATTCTTTTTTCTCTTAATATGAATTATGCTAAAATCATAATCACTAAGAGATTGTAGCCATCTAATTAGTCTATTAGTCTTTGATCTATTTAGATTTAGATCTCTAAATCCGACA